>OY720430.1:35007805-36457942 GCA_963082735.1 Pocota personata
CTGGGGCTACGTCATGTCCTTAGTCTACGCTAACAAGTCAACCCCATACAAGCGACGCAACGCTTGAAGTGGTGAAGAAGAAATTTGGCGACTGGGTCATCTCACGGCGAGCGTTTATCAAGTGGCCGCCGCGATCATGCGACTTGACACCCCTCGCTTATTTTCTCTGGGGCTACGTCAAGTCATTAGTCTACGCTAACAAGCCAACCACTTTGGACGACATTCGTGATGCTATTGCCGGAATAACGCCGCACATATTGGACCGAGTCATCAAAAATAGGACCGACCGCTTGAAGCACTGTCAGCGAAGCCGAGGCGACCATTTAAACGATGTGCTATTCCGTACATAATGGCATGAATGTAGCGTCAAAATAAAACCAGAATCTGATATCTCATACCGTTGTTGCTTTATTTAAATTTCTTTTCCTATCGTTCTTATCTGGTCACCCTATATTTTAACAAAATTCGTTTTTCAGTGCCATCGTCATCTCAAATAAAACCTTTCCATGTGTCCATCTACACTACAAGATTCAGTTCCAAGGATGTACACAATCAACCTTAGCTTGGGGAGCTTTCCATATATGTACTTAGTCGTGTTAGTCACTTTCTAAGATCATCCATTTTTATTCTGACAACAAATTAATTAAAAACTTTGGAAGGAGTAGTAAATAGCTTGAATATATACATAGGTGATGGGAATGCAAATGCACTGTGAGGAGCTGGAATACCTCCTCCAGATACTCACAGCCTTGATGAGCCAGAATATCTTCAGTGGATCTGCCGGTCTACGAAGACCTCCTTCTGATAGTTTATAAGCCCCCAGATAGTCCGTCCTTCTTCTCGTTTTTCTTTACACTTAGTTTCCTGAGATGTTCCTTAAGTCTAGAGACCCTTTAGGAAGGCTATTAGAATGCAAAGACGGTTTTTGTTTAAATTTATCCACGCAATATGTCTTTTTTTTTTGTTATTGTCCTCGAGAAGTTCTTTGGAATATCATAGCTATGAGGGAATCTGCCTGTTTTGCACTCCTCTTCCTGTTTAAGCTTTTTCCGCATTTGTGCGGCCCGAGCTCAGGGTCAACGAAGGCAATCTAGACTCTTCCTTGCTTGTCAGCTGTTCTAATTTCCCTTTAATTCCATACGTGGAGAGAGAGAGACTTTTTTTTTATTTATCTTGACAAGGCACTCCCATACCAGTTTGGACCCAATTTCATGAGAGCTCAGTGTATTGAGGGCGGCTTGACTATCTAAGAATATCATGCGGACCTCTGCTTGGAAGATACGGGGGTATCTGAGTACTCCATTCTCTGCCTATACAACTGGCAGGATCTTGGATCTATCCGTGCACCATTTGATTGTGTTTTGTTCGAGTTGGTTTTTATCGGATTCGCTTTGCTACTTAGCTTAGAGTTGAAACTTCTCTCAAAGCTGACTTTATCTTTTGCCGACTAGTAAAAAAGTGGGACCTATTTGGAGAGTGTTTCTCGCACTCTTTGATTATTCTTAGCATATATGGTGTCCTTGGCGATTGTTTCTAAAAAAAATCCTGGATAACCTCTAGCGCCGCTATAAGACATTAAGCCAGCCATTGCATGTTTTCCTTTTCGTGCCCAGCTTGGTTCTTCTAATACGTACGTAATAACAGGGCTGACTATAATAGGTTACATCGATCTCAGTGTCGCTGGGTTATATCCCCAGATTTTCCTGAAATATTCCTGCACACCATGAGTGCTCGTATTGCTAATGGCTAGAGTTCTATCTAGAGATTGTTGTATTGGGTCGACTCTAATCCCATTTAGTAGGATTGGTTGGATATGCTTTAACTACCACTACTGTGGCTTGGTCCGGTTCATATTAAGTCATACCGTCACACCACTGTCCTGCGACTCTTAGTCCACTGATGTCTCAAAGTATTTCACCTACTTCGCTAAGATGATAAAATCCCCTTTTTCGTCGAATAAATCAAAGACTCCACCGATTTCCCTCCTATCGTACATTTACTCAAAACTTCTTCCACTTACTTATCTTCCCCCGTCTTCAACTCCACAGCACAACATATTCATTCTCTTTTCCTGTGAGATTTTAATTAATCCTCCTCGAGGGAAATGCTAATCACTCCTGTGTGCAGTCAAGTATGCTCGACCCTCGCCACCGACGGGAAGCTACAAGGACTAGAATACATTTCAATAGCCACATGCAATAAATACTCTTCCTCGTAAGAGAAAAGCGCACTTCACTTTTGCCAAATAAGGATTAAGGATTCCAATACCACCACCCACTTCTTACTCACATTAACTATAAGAAACCTAATAGCAACTCCAACACTTAAGCTTCCCATCCCTATCCCCCTATCTCACATTAAATTAATAGATGCAAAGTTAAAAGGATCGCCTTTCAAGTAAAAAACCGCCAACAATATTTTAATGAAAGAAACTCATGGACGCCATTAAAAGTGGAAACACATGCATAGAGCACAAATTTGAGACAGGATAACGTAAAAAAAAAATACCAAAACACCTCCTACTCGTATAAGTACAAAGCAAACCGACAAAGGAACTTATCCACCACCGCGACGACGACGATGGCGATGACGATGAGAACCAAGGATAACGTGGAGGAAGCACGAAAGTGGAATTCTGCAGGATATATGATGCGATTTACTTGATGATGGTATCCAAGTTTGCAGAACTAGCTATGTTGTGTAAGAGTCCATGGGAAGTGAGATTTATCCATAGTGTACATCAAGGAAGCTAGATTAAAATTCATCAGGACAATAAAGTAACAATGTTAATGAAAATGCTTGTGCTTCCTTTTTTTCTGTAACCCGACTCTGCTTGTTGATAGAGAGTGGTGCTCACCAAACGCATGGCGTAGTATACTTAATACCCAGCAGAGTACGAGTACTCGTAGAGGCAAACTCTCATAGAGAATGCCGAAGGACGATGATCTATAAATAGGAAATTTGGAATTTTTGAATTTTTCACTTTAAGATTCGCGTTATCCTTGCATATTGGCCTCTATACACTCCACCGATGCCGACAAGATGAATCACTGAAAAAATAATATTTATCCTATGGATACGCTGGACTGAGTAGAATACATTCGTGTTACGAGTAATAAATAAATTTCCAGCATCTTTGGCGATTGGAATTTTTTTTTTGCCGTTTTCTCTTGCAAGGATAATAAATGCTGAAATTCTTGTTCAGTGGGAAATGCATATAAGAGTATTGGGGAATTTCAATATAATTGGAGAAGTTAGCGGGAAGAAATTTTATAGAATTTTCCAAAATTAATCCAAATAAAATGGTTTGTCGCGGTTGAGAGTAGATAATGTGAAATTAGCTGGTGGTTTGTGCTATCGTAGGGAGTTAAGGAAGCTTGATCTGCATATAATATTTGCGCTGTTAGGTTTGTTTTAAGTTTTTCATATTGGTCTGTCCTGAATGTAAAACAGTCATACTCAGACAAAAGTGGTGAGGCGCAGAAGTAGGACACCTTCTGAAGGAGTGTAGACGGTCTTTTAACCAAGCCAAACATTTAAGTGATACTCGAAATTGGAAGTCCTGAGGTCCGTCTATGCTCACAAATATCCTCTTCAGCAGTCCAATTGGAAGTCCTGAGGTAATCCTCTTCAACAGTCTGATCATCCTCAGCGTCTTAAAAACATCGGATGTGTCTTGATCCTTTACAAATGAAGAATCCCTCGATCTGTTAATGAATGCCCACTTTCTTGCTTCTACTGGTCTTGTATAAAATATAAACCGGATCAGCATAAAGCAACTTCCACCATCTTATCACAAAACTTACTGCGATTTAGGTCAGCAGGACCGGGTGGAATAGTATTTGTCGAAATTCAGCAGACCCTTGCTAGGACGTCATCTTCATAGGGTGTCTAAAGTTTGTTCAAAATTTGTTACTATAGCAAGCACCTTAGCACATTGAGAGAACTTATGCAGAATGTCGTCTATAGGATTCATATGTGCTGCACGAGTAGACGCAAACCCAGGCACAACTAAAATAGTCCTTTAGACCAGCAAATACATGATTCCTTACGTTAATCCTCCCATGCTGTTTTATTAATATATAATGATAATTATTTCTGGCACTGCTGCCTGATCGGGGGGCCTATTGCGCAGACCCATTTCAGTTCTAAAGCAAATGTGCTCATTCTATATGTAGTCAGGAAGTCTATACAATAAATCTCTCAGGATGGATTGTAGTGAGGTTCTTCGGTGTAACAAATTTGCTTCTACAAACCCGTAAGTGCTGGGGTATATACAAAGAATGACTTAGTAATTCCGCAGCAGCAGTATTTAGGAAGCATGCTGTCCAAAATATGCTGCACTCCTCATTTTGTAGCGAGAAATTTGTTCAGGATTAAGTGACCTTCAGGGATGCTGTGGACGTGGAACGCAGATAGTTTACAGTGCATATTTCGGCCAGACGTTGGACCGATTTAAAGTTTCTAAAAATATTGACTTCGTTAGTTTTTCACCAGACCACTACGATGGAGGTAAAGTTAGGTTTAACGATCAAAGAATACAGCTAGAGCATTATTTCAGGCCTAATATTCCAGTTCTTGTCGCAAAATAGGCGGCACATCCATTGCTCTATTGATGCCAATTTCTATATACATAATGGGTTTCAAGAAAATTTACTGCCCAGCATGACTCCAAATGGCTTATTACGAGAATTGGATTCTTTCGCCGCCATATGAAATGGAGCGTAGGAGAAGGTTAAGTTTCCTTCTTCTATTTGTTTGGGCATTACAAAGCGACCTTCGTTGATACACCAATTTAGATCGTGCATAGTGTAAAACTTATGACATCAAGGTTTTGTCTGCTATCGATTATGCTTCTGCATCACCAGCGTAACTGTCTAATTATTATGAGGAACAAATGCAAAAAGGGGCAAAACTTCTTCTTGCACCATCAATGCTGGTACGGACCACCCCTCTATCGCAGATGATCAGATGGCACTACGTACGAGTATCACTAGACAGATTTAGATTCCAGCAGTTCAGTTTGGTTTCACTAAAAAGTTTGCCATTACTTGAAAAGGTTTGAGGAAGAGAACGAAGTATTAATATAAATTTAGATTTCATTTAGGAGTAAATCCCTTAGACAACCATGGTAACCTGGCAAATAAAGATACAAAAACATATAACTTCAGCTAGTTCTGTGTATAGTTCTAGGGAATCCCAAAATCTTTGTGGCATTATAATGGACCTACATATGTGCTATTGGTCTAAAAGTGTTTGTAACCAAGTACATACCTGCAGACCCTCTAATCACAACAAAAACCTAACCAGATATGCTTTCTAAAGCAACAGGGCAGACTTACCAGTAGATCGCTATTAGGTAGTAGATCAAGGTGGTACTGTTCACTGCAACAGAATAAAACTTAAGGTACTAGTATCTCGCTAATTTACGGGACAGAATATCCATTGCATAAAAAACGCTGTAATAATTCAGCAGCTGCACATCTCATATTTTGGAACCGTGTGTGGAGCGCTAGCGGATTTTCAGCAATTGCTGAGTGGTTATGTCCAGTCTTCTTTGCTAAAAATCTATTTTTTGTTGGTAAAATCCAAAGAGCTAGTTACATAGATCGTTTGCCCCGGTAATATGTGCTCTTTGATTAGAATTTTGCTGTGATAAATCTCATTACAAATTCTCCCTTCCACTAACCGGTCGCAATAATTTGAAGAGTCATGAGTTCACAGTAGACATCTTCCACAGAGCTCTCTTCTTAAGACTTCCAAAAGCAAATTTCTACAAAATTTTTCCGACTATTCCAACTATTTTGGTAGTTACCTTCAATTCACACAGCTTTATAGCTCTCTCTACCAGCGCTACCTAAATAAGGTGAAAGCCTATCCTATAAACGACCCTAAGTCTTTTTTTTTTTTCAATTATACCATTGCCAACTGTTTTGCCACATTTTTTTAAATAATCTTTGACCGACAACTACTCCTCCTACTTCTATTTCCTACTACCTCATTGGATCTTTTCTATCTCAAACTATTGATCTTATTCTTGTAGAAAATAAGTTACAAAAACTTCATGATAAATTTCTACCCGCCCCAGATGGTCTTCCCGACATATTCCTTAAAAAAGTATTCTTCCAACCAACCCTTCCCTCCCGCCTTACCTTTTTCAACCATTCGCAAGGCAGGTTTGAAAGGCCTGTTTCAGAACCCCGAAACATAAAAAAAGGATCAAAGAACGAAGGATCGTCCTATCGCTAAACATTCTCACATACCCAAAATCTTCGAAAGTATTTTATACGAAGCCTTAAACTTTCAGTGCAAGTCTCTCAGTCAGCATCTCCCCTTGTCAACATGGCTTCCTAAAAGGTATATCAAATACTAGAAAACCTCGTTGAATTCATCGCCTTTGCCATCTCTGCCTTAGAGAATGTCAATGAAGTTGATGTTATTGCAACCTATTTCTGTAATGCTTTTGATAAAATATATAATCAACTAACTGTCTGCCCTTTTTCAAACTGTCTGCCCTCGACTTTGACTTCATATTATTAAAATAGATATCTTCTTACCTGGAAAATACTTTTTATAGTGTTCGCTTCAGGTTCGTCCTCTCAATTTATTTTTTGCCCAGCTCTGGTGTTCCACAAGGCAGCCATCTAAGTCCCCTTCTCTTTATCGTAACTATAAATGATTTTGAGAGCGTTGTCAAAGTAGTTTTTTCACCACAAGACTCTACTCTCCTTCAATTTGATATCTCAAAAAGGGGTCAACATCATCAAATGCCAATCTATTACGTCTCCGACTTTACCTTCTCCAGGGTCATCCCTCGTTCAATTTCTTTACGCGAATCTAAATTTCCAACTGATCGCTTGGTTTTGTCAAACAGTGGTCCAAAGAATTCTCCAAACCTTACGTAACCAGATCCCTTTACATGACCTGTGTTCGCTTTGTTCGAAAGGAAAGAGAGAGAAAGACAGATTGGTGTAGTTGGTTTGAAACTCAGGTGGTATTAAGTTTCAGTGAACTCCAAGGGTAACGTCCAGATAACTGTGGAATATTTTGGTTTTGTTCTTATTGTCGTTGCTTATGATTCACAGTATTTTTTCCCGTCCTCCTGATGTCATCAGTATTATGCGTTCGTGGTAGAGTTGACATAAGCTTTCGCAATTGATCGACTTTTTTATTTATTTCATGGGAAATAAATAGATGATTCTTGACATCAGGATTCGAACGAACCTGCAGAGTGACAAGCGATGATATTACCACTACACCATGGTATACAAAATCGAGAATATTCAACGTCGTTTTCTTGGATTTGCTCTTCGAAGGCAGCCCTGGAACTACCATGTTATCTTGCCTCCCTATCAAGGCCGACTTAACCTGATTAACTTGAATACCATTGAAGAACGCAAGCCGAATAACTGGGGGTGTTCGCCCCCACCAAAATTAAATTAAAGTGTGGGTTGGAGTAGCTTAGCGTTGCTCTTGGAGTAGTTCGCAAAGCACTTGTAATACTAGTCTCCTCAAGTCTGTGCACTATACTATGCAAAGAAAGTGATAGGGCAGGCTACCGCACAATCCCGCTCTACACAAGTATGAAGAGTGTTCCATAATTTTTGTCATTTGGCTTAGATCAGTTAGACTGTTTCAAAGTAGTTACTATTTTTGGTAATGCACTTCTTCACAGGTCATCAAACCAAGATTTTCATTGCTCCTTAGGATATCGAAACACAATCCTTCGAAGTCGGAGGAAACGTGACGGCTTTCAGGTTCTATATCTAGGCTGAAAGGAGGATGATCTAAGAGGCTTATGCTCCTCAAATACTCTGCAGTGAGCTCCAATCTGTGTGCCCGTGCAGATTTGTGAGGTCTTATATCAACTGAGGAAGACAGTATTCTGTATACCACTTGGGAGTCACTATCTGCTGAATAACTCATCTTTATTACTTACGACCGTCACTATTTTATTAACGGAACAAGATCTTAGGGATAAAGTCAGAACATCCTCATTATCAAAGACCCATATCTCTCTCCAGAACTTTGGTGTCCTTGGACTTTTCGTTATTGAATTTCTTTGTCATTTTTAGTGCTCACATGGTGTAAGGCCATGAGGTACCCAGAGAGTACAAAGCTTCCTAATTTTGAGATGTAACTCAATGTAAACTCGGTATTTTAATACCCAAGGCCCCTCCATCTGCCGATAGGTCACACGTCTATATTTGAGAAATAGTTTCTGGATCTTGGTCACTGTTTGAAGAGTGAACACTTCACTTGGTCGTCCGGGTCAAACCGTTTCCTCCTAAAATAATTCGAAGAATAAAAGTCATATTGTCGAAAACTCTATTTGTAAATTGCTGCCTCAAAGTATTATATATCAATGAATGATATGCCATCGAGCGAGTAATAGTCCAGTAACTTTCCTGGCATCTTTTTGAATCAGTATCTGTACTACCTGGGTATTGTCCAAGGTTATAAATAGCTTTCTATTTATGACCAACACATCCTGATCCTACTGATTATATGCAGCATGTATGCATGTACCTCCAAGAGGCATAAAATGCAAAAAATATTAACAACAGAGCAGATAGAGCTCTCACACTCACCAAGTATCTTGGTTATTCCAGTCACTAGCCATTCACCTAACACCACCTAGATTAACCTAATCAGCCACTGTACATAAGTATTTTTCAATGCTACTTGTAACTGCAAAGGTTCCAAGTGATATACACCCGATAGAGAATCTCAATCGGAAATCCAAATGTTATCGTTATCTAAAGACCAACAATATTACTTTATTGCTTCTGTTGTTCGATTTGCGCCATAAGTAAAAATTTAAATAACACCTTTGGATATTTAAACATTTTACAGCTCTCGAACACGTTTACTTCAGTGTTTTACACGGTACGTACTCATATCTTATCTAAATCACCTTCACTCGAATATCGATTAAACTTTGGATTGTATTTATTCAAATCAAATCGATATCTAACACGCCTTCAACCCGTTTCCGATACATGCTGCATATGCGTACAAATGCGGAATAGTATGCTGCTCATAGACTCCACTGAATAGATGTGACCATGGTCCAGAAGCGAATACTGGTACATCATCTCCACCATGAGTTTCCCATTCAAGGTATGAAGTTGCTGGGAATGGAGCATGTGGCACGGACTTATCAATGGAAGTTGGATCAATGCGCTTCTTCGTTTCGACATTGTAATATTTGCTAAAGCTTGGTCCATTGGCGTAGGTCAAAGTGAGCATTGGTTGACCGTCATCGGCTTGATTTAGAGCAGCTCCAGAAATTGGACTACCACGGTTCTAAAAGGAAATAGTTAGAGCATAAAAAGAATATGACTTTGGTAACTTACAGGATAACCAGAAACGGAGAACGAATGCGAATGATCAGCAGTTACAACGATCAGGGTATCTTGCTCATTGGTGATACTTCTGGCCAACTCAATAGCCTTGGAAAACTGAACAGTTTCATCCAGAGCCAAATTGGCTTCGTTGTCATGATGTGCCAAATCGATTTTACCACCCTCGATGAATAGGAAGTATCCCTTGTCCTCCTGCTGCATAAATTCAATTGCTTTGCGTGTCATCTCCTCTAATGTAGGCTGATTACTTGCAGCAGTTGTATCGAGATTGTACATCATGTGACTGTCTTGGAAGAGTCCCAACAGCCTATCCTTTGTATTTAAGTCTAAATTCAGCAACTGATCCCGAGTCTCAACGAAAGCGTTGCGGTCACTTTGACTAGTGAACTCATTAATAAGATTCTTGCCATCGGACCGTTTGCCACCGGCCAGTAAAGTTGCATCCGCAAAGTGCATTTTTCCACCTCCCATCATAACCTTCAATTTACTGCCAACATCACCATGTATCAGTTGATAGGCAATGTCTTGGATACCGGAGTTCTGGCCACAGGATCGCTTAACTTCCGCATCATTCTCCCAGTCACGATCGGCGGTGTTTGCGTACACTCCAGCTGGTGAAGCATGGGTCACTCTCGTGGTGGTAACAAATCCGGCGGCCTTACCAGCATCCATTGCCCATTTGGCAGCAGAGTACACATAATTGGCTGTATTCTTTCCAGCTTCACAGTCGTCTAAATCGACATTAGCATTCACACCAATTGTTCCATAATTGCCTTTAATTCCACACAAATACGCAGTAGCGGTGTTGGCTGAATCTGGGACGGTCCTGTCCACAGAATAAGTTTTTGAAAGTCCAGTGTAAGGGAATTTCTCAAAGGACAGCTGCTTCTCCTCTCCTCCAGCATAGACACGTGCTGCAACGAGGGTTGTCAATCCCAAGCCATCGCCAAGGAATACAATCACATTCTTGGCAACATTTGTGTTGAGCACACGGTCTCTCTGTTCGACGACATAGTTCTTTCCGGTTTCTATCCAAAAGTTGGTCTTATCCTCACCATCTACTACGCGTGTATGCGCCTGAAGACTAGGTATGTCGGGATGCAAACGCTGCTCATAGCAGTCCTCACTCTCGAGACACCTTTTTGGCAAGGCAATTGCACTTGCTATGAAAATAGTTAGACCAAGCAGACCAATTATGAACTTCATTTTTGAGTAGATTTCCCGGCGACGGTTAGTAGCTCACTGACTGAAATCCAAAGAGTACAGCTTAAAATAGCAATGTTTTTGAAGATTAGATAGGGGTTTTGGTTAATTTATGAGCTAATATCGCAGATAATCTTTTGATTTAGCTACGTAAATAAATTAAGTATCTGTATCTGATATGGATTTGTTTGCTAAGTATCTATCAGTTACTCGTACATATGCAATGCTGATTAAGTGATCTTATCAATTCTGGGAGATATTTTCGATTTGTTTTAGCCATTTTTCAAATGAAATCTGTTTAATGTCAGCCTAAAATTTTAACGACGCTTCCTACTTAGGTAAGCAGCAATATGTAAGCGGTTAAAGGCCATAAATGTGATTGTAAATGCCATTTACAAGCAAACTCTTCGCTAATCATTTGCACGATAAAACACCGTAGGATTCTTGAGATATCGATAAGATTGAAGCTATCACAGAGTTGTTTGTCAAACACTCTCTCGATGTTAATTAAACAGATTACTTCCGTGGAAGTTGTAAGTGTGAGATAATTTGTTAGTTTATAGAAACAATAAAATGTGGAATGTCTTATTTTTGTGCAGCATAAGACTACCTCTTTCAACAACTGAAACAGGATCAGATTACTACATTGATCAAAAAGTTTCAAGAATGACTACCGTGTGGCGCTTTCAGTCATCTGATTCGAGTTTTTTTTTTTTTTTTAGGTTGGCACAGTTGTCAGTAACATTCCCTTAAAATTCTAGCGTCGTAGATTGATATTTGTAAAAGCTACACTGTCGAGAGCACATCTGCCTCCATGTTTGTTTTCGATTTTGAATATGGGTTCAACTTTGCAACGACTAGTTTGCATCAGATTTTGTGTTAAAAACGGATTCAACAACAGAATCCAACCCAACATTCATCAAACGCATAATTACTGGAAACGAGACGTGGGTTTATGAGTACGAAATGCAATCCAGGAATCAGGCGAGTGAATGGCGTACACCAAATGAGCCACGAAAAAGAAGGCGATGCTCACGGTTTTCATGGATTACAATGGTGCTGTGCATCATGAAGTCCTGCCACAAGATCAGACAGTCAACAAGGTTTATTATTTGGGCGTTATGAGATGTTTGTGTGAATCAATTAGAAAAAAATGGGATTAGTAGGCAAACAACTCGTGGATTTTGCACCACGATAAAGCACCGTCGCACAATGCCATCCTTATTCGTGGTTTTTGACCAAGAATAGTACGAGTACCATCCAACAATAGTACGAGTACCATCCGAGAAGAGATAATAGAAAAATCAAAGACAGCTCTGATGGCTATACCAAAATTTGATTATAAAAATTGTTTTGAGGATTGGGTCAAGCGCTGGGATAAGTACGTTTCGGTCAATGGAGCCATATCAAGTCATATTCGAGAATAGAAAATTCTCTTAAACCGGTCGGTATGTAAAGTACCGTTACACGCATTTTTTGTCAAAAGTCTTGTATGCCATCCATTTCCAAATGTCCACCATACCTTGAATATCAAATTTGAGCAAAATCGTCGGCCATTAGTTAGAATCAAAATTCCGATATCGCCCCGACTTGTGACCAAACAGAGTAAGAGGGGCAAAAGTAATGTCATAATGTGAATGTTCAATAATTTTTGCAAATGGCGTCAGATGTCATTGTGCTTTGACATTTATGGCGTAGACAGATAGAGAATTAGTTCACAACAAGCAATGGAGCGATACACACCTGAAGAACGCGGAATTATTGTTACTGCTTATTTGACCAATTTCCGGTCTGTTGTTTTAACGTTGCGTGAATTTCGTCGTGGTTTTCCTCGTCATCCTGCATCATGTGCGTGAAAAATTAAGCATTTGGCTGAGCGTCTCGTGCAAACTGGGTCCACTAGAGATGTTGCAAGAAGTGGCCGAGAATATCACTACTGTGGCCGAAGAGAGTCCACAAACATCGATGAGACAACGAAGGACACAATTTGGCATCAGCAGACGTTCGTTGCGTCGAATTTTGGTGAAAGACCTGAAGATGTTCCCTTATAAAGTGCAAACCGTTAACCAATTGCTGCCTGCTGACCGTCAAGCGAGGTTGCCTTACTCCTATGCTCTGTTAAACCTGCTGCAAGAAGAGGATGATTTCGTATCCAAAATCATAATGAACGACGAAGTCCATTTCCACTTAAGTTTGTGTCAATAAACAAAATTTGCGTTTCTGGGGCACGGAGAATCCACGTAAAATGCACGAAGAGCCATTGCATCCCCTCAAAGTAAATGTTTGGTGCGGCATTTGCAGTGAAAAAGTGATTGGCGCCACAGACATATGTTAAACGGTTTTTTTTTTTGCCGCAAGTTGCTGAATTGGGTGTCGAGCATTGTTGGATGCAGCAGGACGGAACAACCGCTCACACAGCTCGGGCAACGATGGAGATTTTGAATCACCGATTTCCGGGCCGTGTGATCTCCCGTTTTGGTGATCTTCTTTTGGCGTTTTTTGAAATCTTACATTTACCATAACAAACCACAAACCTTGTAAGTCTTGAAAGCCAACATTTAACAAGAAATCATCAATTTGGAACCAGATGTTTTGCGAGCAACAATTCGAAATGCCGTAAAACGAGTACCAACGTGCATCTCCTCAAGAGGTGGTCATTTGACCGATATCAGCTTTTCAATTTAATGTCATCAATTTTATACCTTCAGACAAACTTTTCGTGAAAATAGAGACCAATTTTTTTCTTTTCGACAAAATGGCAGCCAATTCACATTATGACATTACTTTTGCCCCCCCTTGTATAGAAATCAAATTTTTGGTTTTTCGGATAGTTTCTTGAAAGAAAAACCATGGCGAAACCAGCCTTCCACCTGGTAAATATTTGGAAAGACGTGTCTACATGCCCGACATTACTTAAAACTCAAATTTCATCAAAATCCGTTTTGTGGTTCTTGAATTAGACGTATGATCAAAATTAATCGAAATTTTTTAAACCTTTTCTCATATCTTGCTCCCTCTCTATTTGATTTCGATCAATTTCAAGTGGAATCTAAGCCATGCCATAACGTACCATGCCAATTTTCATGGAAATCCGTTCGGGTGTTTTTGAGTTACCCCCACCCTCCACATCCCATTCACACTTTATCCCATTTTCACAGTTCCTAGACCAAATGAACTACGCTCAGGATATACATACTTTCAAATTAATTTTCATAAAAACAGGGCGACTCGCAATTGACGATTTTTTTAAAAAAAAAAAAAAAAGTTTTCTTAATTTTTTTAAAATCAGTTTTTACCTTTTTTTTAAGTCCACAATATTTTTTTTCACTTAACTCTATTAAGTATTTCTCATAACGTGGACTTAAAGTGACAATATTTGAAGAATGAACATTTAACATGATTGTGGGCGTGGCAGTAGACTTTTTTTTCAAAGATTCAAACACTATAAAATATAAAATCCAATGAACATATGTTTCCAGTTTGATTCGTCTAGCTCGAAATTTATGGTCTCAATTTCTACTTCGCTGTTGACTCTGACCATATATAGGTACCTATAATTTTTTTACAGGGTGTATCTTTATAATTTTTCTATGTTAGAAACTATGCATTGAAATCAGTATACCACTATCTGTAGGTAGGGTATATAAAAATGCATCAAGATTGGTTCATAATAGTCACTGATCAATCAAAATTAAACATTTTTGTACACCCATCCACAAATATTGTCGTTTTCGATTCAAGAAAAATAGACGAATAAAATGAAAAGGAGAACAACAACAAAAATGTAACCAGAGCTGAAAAGCATACAAACATATTCCGCCAACACACAATTGCACCCACCCATCCACTGCTGCACCTTTGGTGACGATGGTATCCGCTGATAGAAAATTCAGGATGACGCGTCTTGGCCACCTATATCTTTCCATTCTGCAGACATGCAGATCTCTGATCTTGCTTATGGGAACTTGAAGACCGTTCTTCTTTCTTAAAGATGAGTGGCATGATGAGTGAGAAGATAAAACTCCTACCAAAATGTGTGAGTCTGCTACGAGTAATTGTCTCAGAAAAACTACTTCATCTGTGCGACAAAGTACGAGTAGTGCTTTGGTGACTTTTGGTTGGATTTTTGAACTAGTACATAGATAGTAATGGAGTTTATTTATTACGAACATGGCGTTACGAAGTAAGAATTCTTGGCTTCTACATTTTGCTGAGAAATTAATAAACTTCTTGGATTGAAATAGTGTAAAAGTATTCGATAAAAGGGTCCATTCAACTACAAAGCTTTAGAAGTAGTTCATAAGAGATGAATAAAAATAATAAGAATTAAATATCTACAAAGGGAAACTAAATCCCTATTCACTCAGACTCAATCTGGGTAAACTTAAATTTTATGTCAACTATATTCATGCTGTCAATCGATAAAACCCCATACGATCTGATTCTGCAGTCCTGATGGAGTATTTAATCCTTTCAAGGACTTTGGATCTCATGCAATCTGAAGTCCAATTCATCAACACCATTGTCCATCCCTACATTAATTTTATTTACATCAATTACAGCCTATGAGAGAGACTTTCCCATTACCACAGTTTTTTACCTAGGTTCAAGGCGGAGCTTATTGCGGTTACCCTTAATGGTGACACAAACAAAAAAAATTCAAGATATAAATCGAGAAAATAGGGGATGAAAAATCCCCTCATGTGACGCACAATCCAAAATCTTATCTGGAATATGTATTTTGCGGTTAACCGCAAAGTATAATTGGTCGTCTACTGCTCATGTCTACACCACCAACGACAGTTTTGGGGATGATATACCATTGTACTACGAATTAAACCCTCATCTACCCCTGTTTCATTGTCTGATGCATTAATCAAAATGAAGGACAATCTATAAATAAATCCAAATCAATCCAAAAAGTACCTATGCTTTATGTATAATTTAAAATCATTGCTATCGTCATAATCAGTAAGCAACACTAACGCCAAATAGCGGAAAACTCATGAAGCCACCCTTTAACGGCGACGGGCAGTATTTTTTTTTTTAATTTTCAAGAAAATATCCAAGACACAAAATTATGCTTTCTTTATTTTTCCCCACGACCAGGAAGGAGTCACGGAAAAAGTTTTCCCGAAGAAAAAACTCCACGAAGACGTCCAAAAGTTTTCCTTCTTCCATTAACCAACCAATGAGGAAAGGGGTTAGGACGGTGCACGTTTACTACGGAAAACACCCTTATTTATGGGAAAAGAATTAGGGTGGTTGGATTTCATTCCAAAAGCGCTTTTCTGGGATTTTTCTTAAGAGATTTTTCTTTTGGAGTTTTCTTAGGAAAACTTTTCTCTTCTAAGATACTTTTTTCGCTCTCATTTGAAATGTTTTTTTGTTGAGTTTTTTTTTTTCCTTTTTTTCGCGCTGACCTACGATGGAAAATCCCAACAGATGGCGTTCGAATGCACTAATTCATATTAATTTCGCTCATCAATCCCAACACTCCGGCGGCATGTACTCGTATGTATATATTCTATTTGAAATTTTAATTAAATGATTTGCAGCACTAAACCTCATCCAAAAAGCGGCGGAATTAAAAATCATTTCATAAAACAAAATAATTCAATTATACGTGCTTAGTTATAGCTGTGGTAGCGAAACTTTGTGCAGTTTCTTTTTTGGTAGATGGGTTGGGCGCTGCCGAAAAATAATCAAGATACAGTACGTCAAAGAAATTTTCGTAGAGAATTTTTAAAAATATTGTAAATTTCATGTCCATAGACAAATTAAATCTAGATTTGGATTTAATATGTACAAGGTGGCGCAAAAGTAATGGCCCTATATGAATTGTCCATGATTTTTGCAAATGACGTCTTCTGTCATCGTGATATTGACAGTTGTGTGACAGATGCGAAAAACATGACGATGAACAATGAAACGCTATACTCCTCAAAAAATTGGAATAATTGTGTCGATTTATTTTTTGCCTAATTTTCAGGTGGTCTCTGCAGCGTATTTTGAAGCAAGACTTGATGTTTCCGTATAAAACTCAGATGGTGTACCAGCTTCTCCCCACAGACCACGAAACCTGTCTACAATACAGCCATCATAAGCGTCAACCACGCACACCTGCGTATTTTCCTTCAAAATTGATCATGAACGAGGAAGTACATTTCCATCTAGACAGCACAATGTTCACTCTTGTAGCCCTGAAAACCTGCGTATAATTCAAGAATCGCCATCACATCCACTGCAAGTTATTGTGTGATGCGGCGTCTGTTTTGAAAGGGTGATTGATTGGACCTACTTTTTTGAAGATGCTGCAACACGATAGCTGTCACTGGCGACCGCTGATTTTTTTTTAGCCGAATTGGATGAATTGGAATTGGAATACATGTTCTTTCAACAAGGTGGTGCCGCAATGGACTTGGTGAATAACACTTTTCCAAGCCTTGTTATCTCCCGTTTTGGCGTTTTGCATCATCCAGACTTCTTTCTTTGGGGTTATTTAAAGTGAAATAGTAAAATTGTCATGTCCACAATACATTCTAGTTGGTAGACGAGAAATATTGGGATACCACATTATACGAAGCGGCCCTGTCTGACATTCCGCTGTCCTATTGACTTTGGATCCTCTTAGTTCTAAGAGGTCAACTACGATAAGAAGTCCTTACCCAAGGTGGTGAGTCAGAACGAGAAGACCCTGACAGTGTTGACTTTCTCTTTGTACAACAAGGTCTTTTCTTGCTTATTCCAGGAAGCACGGGAAGTACTTTTTAATTAACTAACTTGTACTAAAGCTGAAAAACGTTAACGGCATTGAATTAGATGTAGTACCCATTGTACCTTCCCCTGTGCAATATTTCGAGAAGTGGCGCCATTGTCCAAGTTTGCCGCACTAAACTCAGCGGGTGGGGCCAAACCATTGAAGGACGCTACCCTATAAAATTCATTAGCATCCTAAAAAGGATGAAGAATAAAATACGTCCCAATGCGAGGGCGTAATTTGCAACCGGCTGCAATTGAAAACGACCGTGTTTACTGGATTACGCTAAAACTTTGTTTGCTATGCCTACTGATAATTTGCAAGGAGCGGGGTTGACTAGATAACTTTTCAGAAGCGGCTCTAAAATTTTTTATAATAATTTATCAACATCACTGAAAGAGTGACATCATCAGCTTTTTCCTCCACAAATCCTGTTTTAAAAGCCACAGGGCTGTCTCCATTCAGATCAACAATTCTCTCCAGATTTTTCAGAAGTAATGAAGAGACCTATAATCTTTTGCGGAAGAATGGGTACGTCTTGGGAATGAAAACCACTTTACCCTCCCTCCAATTTGTATGTACATATTCTAGTCTTATACAACTTCGGAAAAATACCTTAAGTCAGGGCGGGATCCTTATTAGAGCGTGCTAAAGGTCGATTGCATCTTGTACGGGGTCACTACATCCTGTAAAGTGTGTTTCCATTAAGAAATGTAACGATTGTTGGCTCGTCCCAGTCCATGAGTTATCATTGCATTTGAGATATCCCGAAACTGCTCGGTTTTTGGATAAAACTTTGTATAGTCTTTAGTGTTCGAAATGAATTCACAAAAAGTGTTCCATGACTTTTTTCTCTTCTAACGAGTATACCACGTGTGTACAGGTTTAGTTCGGATCTATAAATGATCCAGTCTTTTTCCAGTTTACTTAGCCTGGCTTTATTGTGAGTCTTGTGACCTCTGTTGTGCATCTATTTAAGTTCGATAGTACACCAAGTGGCCTTAGTGGGTTTGTGATTTTGAGAGATTCGACAGGATTTGTTAAATGCTTTATTAATTTTTCTAGTTAAAAGTTGGATAGCAGAGTCAATGGATCGACAAGGTTTCACCACTCAAGTGAGGTATCCATTTAATGATTCGTTGTGCGTACCTCAATTTGTCGTTATAGAATTTTGACAGTTCTTCTCTTTTTAAGGTAGATGTCAATTGCAAAGACAAATCTGATGTTATCTGATCTAGACGACAATCTCCAATTTCGTGGCACCTATTTAGCAGTCTTTCCTACTTTTTTAGGGAACTCCAGTTTGCTGTTGCCCTCTGTATTCGTTAAGAACCCGACTTATAGGCAGACTTGAAACGTTGAACAACTCTACAGAGATGAATCTTGAATGGGAACTGGAAAAAGATAGACAAATG
Source organism: Pocota personata (assembly GCA_963082735.1). NCBI lineage: Eukaryota > Metazoa > Arthropoda > Insecta > Diptera > Syrphidae > Pocota > Pocota personata. The sequence goes on from OY720430.1 coordinate 35,026,552, forward strand.
TTGATGTCGTCTTATAAATTTTTCATTTTCTGAACCATTAGTCCTACGACTCAACTTGGATTGTCAAAGTTGGCAGATAAGGCTCAATTTTAATGACGAGTTACTTAGTGTTTGCAGTTGTGATATTTACGACTCAAAATGATTTTTTTTTGAATTAAATTTCTGCTACTTTCTGGAAGAATAATTTTTTCAATCGCTGTACAGTAGCACCCCACAAGGTCGAATCGTATTTAGCGTCCGGCTTTTTGAAAATCATTTGTAAACTCGCATTGGTTTAGATAGGCGCTTGGCGGCGAGTATGAGTGGATGGTAAAAATCCTATTACCGCGGATTTATTGCCCACCAGGACCGGGGGTAGCACATTCATGCGGTCACTTGTGAAGGTTATTTCTAAAATTTTCCAATGATTAGCCAAAATAGGCAAATATTATTATATTCAACGAATTAGAATGAGTGAGAGATGGGAATCAGGAGGGAGGGATGCATCGGACTGTCATACAGCCCCTCTATAATGCGGGAATGCTTTTGCCTTCTCACAAAATCAGCCATTTTGTTCCTGTAGGGAATTAAATATATCTATAAACGCCTCACTTCAAGAGTGTGAGCTGGCACGTATGTATGCGTATTAAAATTAATTAGATTCGAGGGAGTAATACCATGGTTACCGCATGAATTAATTGATTCAAATCAATATCCTAAAACTGGGCAAACATATTGAATGTGGTGGTGGAACTGTGTTGTGATCGGGCATAGGGGCTACCGACCAATGCACTGAGGAAATGGCCCCACTATGCGTTGGCATTTTTGACCAGAGAGCCTGGTTGTGGTATGTGGATACTAAAATTGACCCGCAGGAAGAGTTTGCAATTTCAACTTGCATCTCTCTGATTCTGATATTCAGGATCAATCCAGAGATGCATTTAACCATGTATTTCAGTGTGCGTATATGTGTGCCTTTTTTATTTTTTGAGAATTAAACATAAAATTGAATTTAATTCGGCATAATTGATGTGCGCCAACAAAGTCACAAAATGGCGAATGAAACTATTCAAATATTAATAAACAAATTAATTTTCAGACAATGCAGATATAATTTTCACTCTAATTTGGGGTGGAGTCGGAAATATAAAATTATTCAAAATTAGATGGTTTATGTGTAAAATAAAAGAGGGATATTTTGCCAGCATCGGGTCGAGGTGGTATGTGAAGTATTTATTTTATGTTTTAGTTTTAGAAATTAGTTCTTTGTTGCCAAGTTTGTGAGGGAAAAAGTTTTAGTTTTAAAGCTGCACGTCAACTTTCACCACAGTTTGTTGTTTCGTCAACTACTTGTAAATCAGTGCGTCACTACACAAAAATTAGAATCGCAGCGATTATTTCGAATTTTTATTTTAAGGGACAAAAGCCAGCTTTAAACCAGGAGACGTTTAAATTTCCTGAAGAAAGCGAGAATATCCCCTGTACAGGTACTAAGTCCTTGAAGAAAATTTCTTCATAGAAGATTTGCTGTAAATAAAGTCAGTATAAAGTCTACCAGTTTGAAATACTAATAAAGGGTGACCAGATAGCAATGATAGTTTTTCCAACTGTTATGTTTCTGCAGTTGTCAAAGGTACTAAAGATATCCAGCTGTCAAAATATTCAGTAAGGTATGCCATTTCATCATGCATCGTTTGACCCTTCCCGAATGTGTAAAAATTATTAAAAAATATTATCCAAATTCCGGTTCAGTTGTAAATACGCAACGTGAATTTGGTCGTCATCACGGCTTCAGTGCGCAGGCAATTCGTTGCACCATGGAAAAGTTTAAGCGTGAGTACACTCTTTTGGATCTTAAGCCACCAACTAGACAAAGATCGGTGCGAAGTGAAGAAAACATAGCCGCCGTAACTCGAATAAGACCCAGAAATGTCGATTCGGCGCCGATCAACTGAATTAAGCATCGCCAGAGAGTCAACCAGACTTATTTTGCGGGTGGATTTGGGCCGAATAAGATTGTGCTGAAGCAAGAATTGAAGCCGGACGACCATAGAACTAACTATTAGCCGGAGATCCGGATTTTGGCCCAAAAATCATCTTCTCGGACGGGGCCCATTTTTGGCTCAGCGGCTATGTCAACAAGCAAAATTGCCATTATTGGAGCGACCACAATCCACAAGTGTTCGACCAAGTATCAATGCATCTACAAAGATTGACTGTTTGGTGCGGTTTATGGCACGGCGGCATCATCGGACCTTATTTCTTTTGAAATGAGGAAAGAGACACCGTTACCGTCAATGGTCGTCGGTATAGAGCGATGTTAATCGATTTTCTGTGACCAGAGCTCGATAACATCGATATATCCGAGCTGTGGTTCCAACAAGATGGCGCTACATGCCATACAAGTGACGCAACGCTCGAAGTGGTGAAGGAGAAATTTGCGATGAACCCCATGAATTGGCCGCCGCGATCATGCTTGACTTGACACACCTCGATTATGTTCTCTGGGGCTACGTTAAGTCCCTAGCCTACGCTAATAAGCCAACCACTTTGGACGAGCTCAAGGCTAACATTCGAGACGCTATTGCCGGAATAACGCGGCACATATTGGACCGAGTCATCAAAAATTGGACCTACTGCTTGAAGCACTATCAGCGAAGCCGGGGCGGTCACATGTGCTATTCCATACATAATGGCATGAATGTAGCTTCAAAATAAGCCAAAATCAATTTGATATCACATACCGTTGTTGCTTTATTTAAATTTCTTTTCCTATCGTTCTTATCTGGTCACCCTATAAAGTGTCTGATTCATTAGCCATGTGTATAAGATCATTTAACAATTTTAATGTTTATAGAGTTTTTTTCAATACGGACATAATAATTTTGCATTTAAATAAAACACAGGACAATAGAGATATCGGGCTGAAATTTATTCCAGATGTTGTACACATGTTTGATTTAAGTATGGAATTCGATCTCGTTCATATGATCACCGCGAGCACGTTTGTAGCGATCGATACTTTGGGGCCAATTTCCACCATCTGTGTGGCATGTGGCAACATCTTGTTGGAATCACATATCACTGATGTCAAGTCCATCCAGTTCTGGACAAAATTAGTCTTCCAACATGCCACGATAGGGAATTCCATTGGCCGTAATATGGCGATCATTTTCATCAACGAAAAAATAAGGTCCAATCGCACCTCCGGCATGAAATCCTTACCACGGTCACTTTTGTGGATGCAATGGAGTCTCTTGAAGAACATGTGGGTATATTGCTGTTCAATAATGCATATTTTGCTTATTTACAAAACCATTAAGCTTCATCGCTGAAGATAATTCTTCAATGAAATTCAGGATTTTCTTCAAACTTTTGCAGAGCCCACTGGGAGAAGTTACGGTGCTTCAAATGATCAAGAGTTCTAGAGATTTTGAGTTAATTTCACCTTGTAAGGCTGTAGGTCAAGATCTTTACTCAAAATTCGCCACAATGTGGACTGAGAGATTCCCAATTCATTTGAAAGGCGTGGAATCGACTGATTTGACTCATTTTGAACGGAACCACTTACGGTGGCGATATTTTCGGTACATCGACCGGTGCGTTGTCTCACTTCTGGCACAGGAACATTCAATAGTGAATATGTTGACTCGAATTTATCCACTATAGCACGCACAGCCTGTCTGGTGGGACGATTATTTCGACCGAAAATTGGAGTAAACGCTCTTAAAGTTGCAACCACCGACTCAGAATTTCGGTAATAATTTTTAAGAATTTCCAAACGTTGCTTATTCGTGAACTTCACCATGATAAAAATGTAAACTTTGGCATTGACAGATCATAAAAAAAGTTTAAGGGTGCGTTTAAATTAAAATAGAAAATTGTTATGTCCCTATTGAAAAAGCCTTTATTTAGAAGTTTTTCTCTATAAAGCATTTTTTATAGAGTAGTGTGGTGTACAATCGATCCCAGCCGCGGTCACCGTTTTAGACGTTCATCAATTCTTCAACCGTGAGTGCGCTTCAAAGAATCTGCAGCGGAATTCCTTGAGGATTGGGCATATAGCGATTAAGGAGAATACGTTATCTCGTTCTTGGAGGTTGCATAGGTTACATAATAGAGGGAGTTCTGGGCGGTGCGACATATAGTTACATCAGTTGTGTAACTCGCCAAGAAATGAGTTCTATCCCGCAAATGATAGTTACATGCCCTGTACTGCGATGACTGTGCTTCGTTTACAAATTTTTCATATAAATTCTTGGCCTGTTGAGATTGTAAGAGATTGAAACCGCATTGCTATGCTAGGTTCAGCACTATTTTCGGTATCCTTTCTTCTTTCATCTCCATGACTCTTACGACATAGAGTTTGAGGGTGTCCAGAAATAGGGATGCTACTGCAGTCTCCAGGTGAACCATGTAGTTTACGGAAGTATTTGGTAGTCTAAAAACTCCCCTGACATTTTTTATTACGGCTGCAAATGCACTATATCTGCAGTGACACGGAATATTTTCTACTTTCAGCCATGATTAATACAACTAAACAAATTGTTCTTTTCGCTTCGATTAATTTGCTTTGCAGGAGCTTGTTCATGTCTAATTTATACGCACAATATGCACTTCTTGAAACTTCCACTTTTCACTGCGGAAATATCTGCTTCAAACGTCCCTGAATATCATCATCTTTGACTTCGATAAGTTTACCGACAGATTCTAAGTTTTAAAATATTTGTCCATCAAATCTGTGATGAAAACGATGTCATCTCCAAACATAAGAGCTGATAGTATGGTGTGGTTTATCTCAATCCCACCCTTGATCTGTTATGTCATTTATACGAGTATATAAAATGAATTAAAGTGTATAGTACTGAAGATACATCCTTGCTTTACCCCAATTGCTGTTGCATTAAATTCCTCCAATAAGTTGCTTCTATCCCAGACACAAGCTACCTTATTTTTGTACAAAGCTCTCAATAATTTGAAGACCTTGGTTGAGATACCAAGCTTTGTAAAAAAAGCACTTCATACGCTATAGAATCAAAAATTGCACGGAAATCGAAGGAAGATTTCATATAAATTTGTATGCTTCCGTCCGAATATTTGATCTACAGATGAATCTTATTAAAGTGATAATGACCGAGAAGGAAGCTCGTGAATACCCTGATATCGTCCCCATGTACTTACTATTTTTAATTGAAGAGGTGGGTAGCTATCTTAGCCTGTTTTAGTCTGTGGGTGTTTTCCCAGTAGGAAAAGACCTCTCATCTGTGTAATATGGCGTTAAAATATTGTTGCAAATATTAGCAGTATAACAGACAGTAATGAGTAGTGGTCTTTGGTGAAGAAATTAAGGCATCAAGACTTTCAAACCGGGAAGGATATTGTAGCCTAAAATTTCAGAAGCTATTTCGAATCGCTTCTAAATCCACCAAACGCTCAATAAAGCAGCGGGAGTTGACAGAATCCCTTATGAGTTTTTTATCAATGCTTCGGATGAGTTCTTAAAAAAGTTAGCTTCGGCATATGAGCTAGCACTAAATAGAAGTATTGCAGATAAGTCCTTTGGTATGAGCATTGTGTTCCCAATTTTTAAGAAGGGTGATGCGAATCAACTATGTAACTATAGAGGCATTTCATTCATGAACTGTATAGGTAAAATTTTAATGGGCGTAATAAATGAACGGCTATCAGAATGGTTTCAACCCATTCAACACAATAAACTTAATGAATACCAAGCTGGATTCTGCAAACATTACTCCACAGCAGATAATGTATACAGTTTAACTGCCATAATTCAACTCAAATTCGCTGAAAACAAAAAAGTTTATGCGTTTTTTCTTGATTTTAAACAAACTACTTGAAATGGGAGTGTCTTCCAAAAGTGTATATAAAGAAACAAGCTCGGTAGTGTGAACTGGATCAGAACTTTCAGATTTTTTTAAAACTCTTTCCAGAGTAAAGCAAGGATACTTGCTGTCTCCATTACTCTTTGCGATGTGTATAAATGATCTACATGAACATCTGGGGGGAGGACTGTTTATAGGCCAGCTTAATATAAGGTTACTGTTATATGCAGACGATATCGTTACTTTAGCCGACGATATTAAAATCCTGCAGAGAATGATAAACAAACTAGAAACATATTGTGATACCTGTGGCATGGAGGTAAATCTGAACAAGAGTGAAATAATGGTTTTCAGAAAAGGCGGGAGACTAGCAAGGCAAGAGAAGTGATCGAATAGAGGAGATCCGATAAAAATAGTCTCTGAGTATAAGTACTCAGGAGTTATATTTACACCTGGAATGTCTTTTGTAAAGCATGTAAGCAGCAGAAACTCTTCGGCTAAAGCTAGTATAAATGCAACATGGAAGGACTTCTTCAAAAAGAAAGAGATCACGCTTAACGCGAAATGGAAATTATTTTTAGCAACTTGTACAGCAATACAAGCATATGGGGCACAAGTATGGGGATATTCTTGCTTTGAAGATGTAGACAAGTTACAATGCTGTTTCATTAAACGTTTGTTAAAACTACCTGTTTTCACCCCAAATTATGTCACAGCACTCGAAACTGGAGCGGAAGAGGGGCATATATATACCCTAAATTTACACACGCGATACATTGCAAAAACATTATTTGAATATAACACAGAAAGGCTACCACACAAACTGTCAAATTTAATAAAAAAACTAAAAGATATACTGGTTCAAAGACCTGCAGAGGTTAAGCTTAGACTCAGGCTTAAATTGGGATGTGCAGTTAACACAAACCGAATGGCACAGGAATTGCATTTTACTAACAGACAATTTGAAGTATCAGATATACCACCATCATGTATCTAAAGCCGCAAATAGTCAAACACGAATATACAAATACTTGGATTTTACTAAGGGTAACGCATATTGCAACGATAAAAAAAGAGATATAACATGGATTTTGAAAGCGCGAGCAGATCTTATTCATCTAAACGGAAATAGCTATAAAAACGGCGGAACAAGATTGTGCACGCTATGCAATTTAAAGGAGGAGGAAACAATACAATATTTTATGGGTAGATGTCCCGTACTTAGGGAGATCAGGTGCAAATACTTTACTAAAAGCTTACTTTTAGAAGAAGAATTAATTGAGATTTTAGACGGAAATTTAGATGAAAACTGGAAAAATGTTATCCATTATATAATTAGCGAACTGAATTACAGAAAATTAATAATTGAGGTATTTAATTAAATAAAATTGTCAATGATATAAATAGCTATATAAATAGCTTAAGAAATAAATAGCTTAAAGTAAAAAGCCCTCTCTACCGACGACGGGTTAGCCCATGTCGTATGCTTTGTTCTTTTCTTTATTTCTTAAGCATAAACAAATTTAAAAAATTCTATGAAAATTCCTGTAAAATAGTTAATTCGAAATAAAGAACCTATTATTATTATTATTATTATTATATTGCCTTAAAAGCTAAGTTTAAGATTCCGCAGGAATGATCCTATGTAACCCTTCGAATAACTTTTCTGGCTAGCTGGTCAGCGATCTCGTTTTCTTCAATACCTACCTTCATACCCCGGTAAACGCCAGGGTGTGATTTTGTAGAGAGTATAGAATTTTGAATTCATCAAGTGCGAACTTATTGCAATAAATGCCGTTTGACTGTATACGGTGAATAAACCTGTTCACCGTAACCACGACATTGAAAATAGAGTCCTGGTGAATCACATTTAACTACGCACCGAACTTGAGAATTGGCGATCTGAGAATAACGGCTTCACCGTATTCAATGATGAAAACCATGCGAACGTCGTCATCGCCGATAGACGAGACACATCTCACTTGTTCGTGTCGAAAGATGATCTTCTTTGCATCTTCGATTCACTTAAGAATAAAAAGTCGGCGGGAGTGGATGGTATCCCAAACGTCGTATTGAGACATCTACCTCTAGAGGCTGTAGATATTTTTGCCACGCTGTTTAACAATGCGCTGAATAATGCACCCTATCGCAAAAAGGGGTAAAGATTGGACGAACCCTGCTAATTTGTTTGTTTCCGAATGTTAGCAAGGTCTTTGAAAAAGTTGTCAATAGAGCCCTGTTGAAGTGGGTCGAGGACAATAACGGTATTCCGGACAACCAGTTTGGTTTCAGGGCGGGCATGACACGATTCATGCCGCGTCGAAACTGGTATCCGACATACAGTGGAACAAATGCAAGAACCAGTGCACGGGTGCTTGCCTAGTTGACTTTGAAAAGCCCTTCGACACTGTATGGTTAGAGGATCTTTTCTATAAGTTGACTATGCAGGGTATGCACAAACCCTTGCTATATATAATTTATAACATGCTTATGGGAAAGAAGTTCGTTGTCAAATGTGGCAACGTGATTTCGAGCAGAGTCTTCGACATTAAAAATGGTTTACAGCAGGGGGCGGTGAATTCGCCGATACTGTTTAACATCTACACGAGTGATCTGGTGAGTTCACTCAAACACGCTATAGCGTATGCTGACGATTTAGTGGCATACAGATCAGGTCCTAAAATCGAGATTATCAACATCTTTTTGCAGCATGACTTCGATCAAATTAAGGGATATTGCGACGACTGGAAGCTGAAAATCAACTTTCAGAAGTCGGAAACAATCCTGTTCAGAACTCCATTGTCTGGTGCCTCTAGGGATACCAGAAAAAACTGTAAAAAATTGGCCATTATTGGACAAAATGGACAGCCATTTGCGGTGAGAAGCGTAGTTAGATATCTGGGTATCTGGCTCGACCAGTATCTATATTTTGACAAACATGTGGATGCTTGTCTTGCCGGAGCCAAGAGGGCTTTTGCTCTGACAAGGAGACTATTTCATAACGGTCAACTTGCCTCCAGGGTGAAGGTCATATGCTACGTGGCCCTGATAAGGCCAATCATCGCTTATGGTTGTCCATTGTGGTTCAATATAGCGCCTAGTTATATGGAAAAGATTCGGGTTTTGGAGAGACAATGTCTTAGGACATGTCTTCGGTTGTTCCGAACACCTGAATCCAACTATATAAAATACTATCCCAACAAGGCCCTATACGATGGGGCTCAATTGAACAGGATTGACAATTTCCTCATTAAAGTGATTCGAAGGCACGTTGCAAGGGCGATGGCCAGCGACAATAGTCTGATCTTTGGGGCTTATTACCCCAATGAAACATACCTCGAGAGTACGCTCCGGTCTGGCTTCATACCGCCGGAGGCATTTATCCATATCGATGCAAAAGGGCTGGTACAGACGAGGGATGGTATCCCGGTATTATACCACCGCCACCGCAGAGCGAGAGACAAACGGCTTAACCACGGAGGGAACGCCGCCGATGTTCCTGAGCTCCTCCGTTTTAGTTCCGCAATTGCGGAGAGGGACAAAACGGATACTGCAAAACAGTACACCACGTTCTGGTGGCTGTTCGAAGGGGAAAGTGTCAACACGCCTTCCCAGGACGGTGCGTTACTTTCGGTAACATCCTCTTAGTTTTAAGATAGTTTAAGTTAGCGAGGTTAGTTAGGGGGTTTCTGGGAGAGGCCGGGCTCATCAACATGAATGAGCGCATGTGCACCATGTTGGTGACTGCCAGGCGCCCGGATAGCAATTGGGATGGTGACCACTCGGTGCGTGAGGCAACGAGTGCTCACCACTCTAGTTATTGTAGGTTAAGTAGCTTAGGTAGGTTAAGTAGCGTAGGTAGCCTGTAAGAGTTTTATTTAAAACAAAATAAAGATACCAAGTTTTTATTCTATTTTATATTTTCTTGGTAAATAATAATATGTAAATTAGTTCGTAGAATAGTTTTTAGGCCGAAAGGCAATATGTTATATGATATAGTTAAGTTTAGAGCGTCCGCATAAGGACCAGCAAGCTAGAATAAGAAACCTATTAATTTTTAAGTTAGATTTAGTAATTTTTGTCTAGTATGTAAGTTTAATAAAGATAATAAAAAAAAAAAAAAAAAAATGCCGTTTGACTATCCGTGAGATGGAGGTGACTTTTTGCCAGAATTCAGGTTAATATTAGCTCATGTTTCGATGGCTTGAAGTTTTGAATCCATCTCTGAATTATTCGCAAACCGCACGATTCTTTTGTAGTGGACTGCAAGTAGCCCTCGGGATCTCAATCTAGAACTTTCTGCGAAAGCAGAGAGATTTTTGCATTAAGTCGGAAACCGTGCTGAACATCTTTAGCTTATGTAAGTCTGCTTTTGATGTCAGGAAATTACTCATTGTTCAAAATTCTTAAGCTACCATCAGGGATACAATAAGATTTGGGTTATTTTATATAGCACTCCTTGGTAGGTCTGTTTTAATTTGATATGCCGCATGATGGTAAAAATATTTTGTTTCCTTGGGGTATGTTAGGCCCGCAATAGCCACATTAAAAAAAAAAATATTATTCTTGGTCCACCAAGTACTATTTTTGTGCAATTTCAGCTCTCTAGGTTGAACGGTTCGAAAGTTTCAGACGTGTGATAGACACACGAATGGAAAACTTTGAATGGCTTTCAGGTTTGCATCATTCGGGCTGGCACCAGCTTCCGTTATTTTATAACCTAAATAAGTAATTTCATTTTGCAAGAAAAGACATTTGTCTAACCTGAGCTGCAACCCTTTGTTAACGACGATATTTATGACTTCTTGAAGAATATCTAGATGTTCTTCGACTGTTTCATTTGCGATGAGAATATCATCCCAATATGTCAGAAACAAATGCTTCATATAGTGCTCGAAAATAGCAGGGGCATTTTTAAGCCCAAAAGGCATCCTTGTAAATTCATACTGACCAATCGGAGTAGTAAAAGAGATGTACTTCATCGAATCTTCTTCAAGTGGAACGTGATAAAATCCGTTCTTTAAGTCAAGTGTTGTGAAATATTTTTTATCTTTGAGTCGATCAATATTATCCTCGATCAGAGGTAGCGCAGGGTAATTTTATTGAGCTCCCTAAAATCTATGCAAAGTCTAAACTCCTTATTTTTCTTTTCAACAAGTACGATAGGTGACGCGTATTGTGAACTAGACTCTTGTATTATACCCTTGCTAAGCAGGTCGTTAAGAATTTTTTCTAACTCAATTTTATGTGAATAAGGTAACCTTCTTTGCGGGCAATGAAATGGAACATCTATGGACAAAACTATCTTCGTTTTACATTGACTTTCCTCTAAACAAACTTTGTCTGAGTCTGGATGAAAAGCTGGACTGACTATCACCTTTACACTTTCCCGAACATTATATGATATACCTTCATTAATTTTTATATCTAATTCTAATTGATTATCACTTACGTCAATATTAAAAATTTCTTCAGTAATATCAATTTCTTCATTTAACGTACTTACATGATCAGACTGTCTTGATGACGGTAACGATAAACTTGAAGCACGACTATTCTGGATGTTGGATGAATTTGGCAAAATCATATTTTCTTGACCTTCAGATGTCTTACTTGTTCTCTGCAATACCATACCAATCTTGTCAAAAAAATCTCTACCAAGCACAACAGGATAACTCATTGACTGATCTTGAACTACAAGTAAATGCAAATTAGTATGTAAATTATCAAAAAATATAAAAGAATTAACACTTCCCAACACATGAAGTGAGCTAGTGTTGACGCCACAATATGAGTGACTGTTCGCTTCCAACGGTGCAATCATAAATGGCGGCAGGAACTTCTCTTGAGTAAAGCTTATCGGACTCCCTGAGTCCAAAAGAGTTGTAAGGGTGCTCGAACTTTCTGTATGACCATCAACGAACTGATAAAAGATATTCTTCTCAAAGTCGTTAACTGCTGAGCACTGCTATTGTTTCATGCTGCTGTTTTCCTGATCCGACACATTGTTGATGACTGTTGAATTTGATTTGTTTACTTTAGCATTGCTTTCATTTTGAAGTGTCAAAACCGGCTTATTAGTGGAACAATTTTTGGTGATGTGTCCCAGACAGCCACACTTGAGCAGGTAAACTCTTTTCTCTGATATATACCATTGGCAGGTGCACCATTTGTGTCTCGTTCGGTGGGGCAGTCCTATGTAGATTATTATGATACTTGTTGTGATTATATACCTGAGGTGTACTGGGTTTGGCTGGTAAACTGTCACGACTGTTGCTTTTAAACTTGTCATACTTTCTTAAAGCGTGCTTCAGCTGCTCAATGTTGTTGGCGTTGTACAGTATGCTCTTGTTGACTTCAGTGTCGCAAATGCCCTTGATGATAAATTGCATTAGGTCTTCTTCTTCAACGGGATTATAAGAAGCGATTTCTTGCATGGACAGTACATACTGCTGCACTGTTTCATCACGTCGTTTCTTTCTCCCATTAAGTTCACTGAATATATCTGCCTGCACGCTCACCCACGAACGCGTCTCTCAGTTCCAACCAATTTCGCAATTTCAAAAATTTCACAAACAACCTTGCGGTACCACTAAGGAGTCTCTTTCCAAATATGAACTTTGTGCGATCATCTAAATGAAGAATTTCAGCATACTCATCGAAATGTTCTACCCAACGGTCAATGGGAAAGTTATCATCTCCGCTAAATGGACATAACAAGTCTTCCATGTCCCTGAAATTGTGCGAAACCTGCGGCTTTTGACTGTCTTCCATCTGCAACTTTTTAAGTTTCCGTTTCAAAAGAATAATCTCCTCCTGCTTCTTGCATGCGTCTCGAAGTAGGTTAAGCTCCTCATCGATATTGTTGCTGTGTTCTGTCGCTGAATTATCCTCCTGCTCGGCCTCGTGCTCATCGTCATCGACGTCGGCGCTGTGTACAGTCTCTGAATCATCCACCTGCTGAGCCTCGTACTCATCGTGTGATGCTGCCATGTGTCTCCTATCTTCGGGCGTAAAATCCTGAACCAGTTTTTGAAGATTTTCTTCTGTATAGCTTCCAACTGCATTCTCTACTCGCAGTTTTAACTCCGCCTTACTGCCACTAGTTTGCATCTTCATTGATCGCAAAACATTTTTTAGAGTAGCAACAGTTGCCACTTCCATGAACTGGTTAAACTCTTGGGACATCTTTACATATTCAATAAAATTTACACTAAAAAAAATTTACACTTTCACCATGAACCCACTAGCTGTAGCTCAATTAGTGGTAACACAGATCCCACTTCTGAAATTTTTAGGATAGTCAAGACAAACAAAAAAAAACAGTAGTTTACTGCACGACAGTTTATTACCAAAAAACGCTTCCTACAGCAAGCGAAAGCTGTATTTAAACTTATCACAGAGAACGGGATATTATATGCCAACGGGAGGATCATACGATCATGGGGCCACTATTCAAAACAAAATAGCATCGGTATCTATTTACTCTTGGTATATCGGTATCTATTTACTTGGTATGTCAAACGAAAACACAGTGTGTTGTGCAAAAATGGTAATTAATTGCCTACAAAGGTAAGTTTGGTCTGTATCCTGAAAATCAAAGACATTCAAGGTCACTAAACAACGCCCACTTCTATTTTCTACAACTTTACTCTTATGTATTTTTTTTTATATATTTAACCGCTTCCGAGATATTGAGGGGTTGCAGTTTCCAGAAAAACTCACCCTATATGTTATATTATCGCCTTGAGCTGGATCATTTTCGTAAGGGAAATTCGTTAATTCTAAGTCCTGACAAAAACAGGAAATACCTCACGATTTTTCATTAAAATTAATGAAGGCTTCTACGAACATCTTGCACCAAAGATGAATCTGTTGAGACAAAATGTTAAAACAAAAAAAAAAACAAAAAAATCAAAAATCAACCCTGGAGACCGCAACAAAACTTTCACTCACACATCGCAGGTATTTTATTTATATCATGAAATGTCCCGGACTTCCGTTCTTTTTTTATATCACATTTACAAGCTTCAATTATTGACAGACACATCCTTCCGCGTAGAGTTGCAACTCCCACCTTTCAGCGCCACCGAAAGGGTTTGTTTCAAGGGGTTTCGAGTATGCGAAATATTGCCGGCACTTAAAAAACTTTATTCCGTATCTACTTAATTAAGCTCGTACACGCATTTCTGCCTTGGAATGTATAGCCCCTGTTCGGTGTGCAAGGATTATGCTGTAAAACTCCTTCTTCTTCTTCTACTTCTTCGGCAAAAGATTGAAACAAGACTCCAACAAGGAACACATCTCAAGTGTTTTTCTGGAGCACTTGAAATTATCACATCATCATACGTACGAGACTACAATTGAGCAATACAGTAGTATAGTAGCGAGCGCCTTAATTATGGAACATATCCTTCATAAATATGAAATGGTTGCCATTACTTGGGATTAGGCAATTATTGTTGCTGCCATTGCTACCATAAGTTTCGCTGAAGAAGCTGAACGGAGATCTTGGATACCTACATATGTCACGTTGAAATGTATGCGGTCTCTCGGGGATTATGGTGATGAGAAAGGATTATTCCATCCACACCGGGATGGGGTGTTTGTAATGAAATCATTGTGGGGAGGAGGCATGAGAGTTGTGGGAGTGCGTGTACTACATGCCTGCTAATTTCGTATTTCAAACGGAAGCATATATTCTTGATCTGCTTAAGATGCTCTAAAAAAAACAGAAAAAGGCTCTGCAATCAACCATGGCACATTATCCGGAGTTGAGAATGCTATGCTGGGAATTTTTAATTAGTTGTTGGCATAAGGATGTGTATTTTTTTGTGCAGCCTTTTGGGAATTAGCACGTGAAAAATTTAATTATGAATACAAGTTAAAAAGGAGATTTAATATGCCATGCGCCATTCCTAATGGGTTATACTTTGAACGTTTTTAAGAAGAATCGTGTAAAGTAAAGAGTTATTGTGTTCGTATGTATGGCACTTGTTGAGAAATTTCACGATAGGCCAGGTGACAGATACGATTGAAGCATAAGTCTAGATTTATTTGAGATAACCCCGGCGGCAACTTTATCATTTGTTCTGGAATCATCCGTGATTATTGAAAGTTATTTGTTGTACAGAAAATAGGATGTTAAAGTGGCAGCGTGAGAGAGCTGTAACTCTGCAGTGCCTTTCTTCCGGATCCGATATTCTTCTGTGACAGTTACCTCTCTAGCCTAAGACCAAAGTTCCAAAATCTCATTGTTCTGAAAACAATAGGAGAAGCCGCAAATATTGATAAGCTAAATCTCGTCCCAAAACTTAGCTTCCCATTCTCCCATCGCTTATTTTGTATGGGCAATTTTATTATGCACGAAAAAGGCCACCTATCAGTCATAGATTAAAATACAAACTAACTTCAGGCACTCGTCAAATTGTTTCCTTTGAATAATGCTATGCCATCGCCTATCGAAATCACAAGGACACGGCGCAGCAGGCATTTTTCTAGCGCACCGCTCGACCTGTGGCACTATTTCTTTAATATTGTTGAATTTTCATTAAGAGTTTTGTTACAGTGTCAAAGCTTAAAAACACGTAATGACATATAGTATATAACATATAGTATACGCCTACGCGCCATCGTATACGGTTTCTGTCAATGTGTCTCAGCTCTCCCCAGCTTTTCCCCAACTGCCGTGCTTCGTTCTCGACTGCTCTGCGCCATGTTCTCCTTGGACCACCAGGTCTTCTGCCATCCTGAGTTAAGGGGTTCCATTGCATAGCATGGTTCGCTATGGAGCTGTCACCCTTTCGGAGCGTGTGACCAATCCACTGCCACTTCCGTCGTTGGATGGTTATGCCTATTGGTTCCTGACCCGTTCTCTCGTAAAGATGTTCGTTAGAGATACGATTGGCCCAGAAAATCCTTAAGATGTTGCGCAGGCAATAGTATTGGTGAAAGAATGCAGCCTTGTCTTACCCCACTTTGGATCTCAAATTCCTCAGACAACCTTCCTCTGTGTAGAACGTGACATTTGGACCCTTCGTAAGTAGCTTTGACAATAGCAATTAATTTATCAGGAATACCTCTCCTGCGTAAGGCACGCCAAATAAACTCCCTGTTAACACTATGGAACGCCTTCTCGAAATCGATGAACAGCAGGTGAAGTGGCGATCGATATTCAACGCACTGTTCGATGATAATCCGCGGGGTGTTGATGTGGTCGACACAGGAGGATCCAGAGCGGAAACCTGCTTGTTCGGCATCGAGTGTGTCTTCGAGGTGTTGATGATTCGCCCCAGGATGATTTTAGCTATTATCTTAGCTACAGCAGGCAGCACTCTCCGCACTCCATTAAACTACCTTTCTTAGGAAGCTTGACGATCATTCCCTTTTTCCACTCGTCAGGAAAGTTCTCGGCTTCCCAAGCTCTCTCTATAAGTGGAAGCTGAAGCTCAGCCGATGTTGGTGGCGCTGCTCGTAAGAGCTCTGCGGGAATACCGTCAAGTCCGACCGCCTTGTTGGTTTTAAGTGCTTTGATCGCGGTAGTGATCTCATCCTTACTGTGAGGCGCGGTGCGTATTCGGGCATTTCTTACCTCGGACACCTCATTCTGATTTGGGAACATATCGCTAGCGAATACATGGTTTAAAACCGTAGCAAAATGCTCCTTCCATCTCTTAAGCTGGTCCTCATCCGAAATAAGCAAGGAACCGTCTAGGCTTTTCACTGGGTATTGGTTGATGTAAAAATATTTTTCACAGCACACCAATGGTCTTGGATGGTTGTGGGCAGTGAGCTGCTGATTGCTTCCACACCTTGCGAAATGTGCTCCCTTAATTGTTGGCGCACTGAGGAATCACTGCTTTCCAGAAAAACCGTCCAGCCATTTAGGCTGCAGCCAAACATGCAGGAAGGCAAAATCTCGAGATTGAACACTTTCACGAAAACAGGAGTGGAATTACCTCATCAGTGAACGAATGACTCGTCACGTAATTTACATTGTGTTGTTGCTAGATCTACCAACAACACAATAGAAATTACGTGGACGAGCAATACGTTCACGGATGCCGTTTTTCGAGCCCATTGCTTGCCCTATAGGTGCAATTTTCAAGTCATGATTTTTTTTTCAAGATTCGAACAACAAATCTGATATCATGATTTTTTCTTTCAAGTATTGGTTTCTTGAAAATGTTCGATCTCGAGGTTTTGATCAAACTTGACATCACTACTCGTATAATAGCAGATCTATAAAAAATGGGTCTCTCAATCCTGCCGTCGTCTGCAGCCTAAACGCCTGGACGGGTTATCTTCAAACTTCATATCTGGATTTCGAGGCGAAATGGGAATTTTCATTCTAACCCCAAAATTAATGGTACTTTACTAATGACCGCTTTTGGAAAACACCGATTTACTCAAAAACAGCTCTACAGATTTTGATGAAATTTGACAAGGTGGCGACAAAGTCATCACCCTATCGGAAGATGCTTTCATTTTTTGAAATGGCGTCTTATGTTATTGCAATTTTTACATCTGTGAAGTAAACAGAAGCAGAATACAAACCATGGACATAGGCATACTCTTCAAGAATGCGAAATAATTTTGTCATATAATCGGTCGGTGGATTTAGCTCAACGTGAATTTTATCATCGGTGTGGCACCAACTGGGCAAACACTGCGTCGTTTAGCCGCTCAAGCCCCTAAAACATCAACCAGATGACGAACCACACAATTGGGCATCAATACATGATCTTTACAGGAAATTTTGGTGAAAGACTTGAAGGTGTACTACCCGAACAGTGCATCAGCTACTGCCTTCACACTGATAATCGCGTGTAAATTACAGGTAAACCCTAATCCCGGCCGCTTAATCTTTCGTTTTTGGCGATTTCCAGGCCTGCAAGATCGCCCGATTTGACCATTCTAGACTTATTTCGTTGGGGTTTTTTGAAGTCACGGGTTTATACGAACTAGCCACAGACCTTAGCAGCCGTAAAGGAGAACATCCGAAAAGAAATGAAGAATTTATCGCCAGCAGTTTTGAGAAAAGTCATGGAAAATGCTGTGGAATGAGCCCGAATGTGCATCAACTCATGCGGCGGCCACAACGTCTAAATAAATATAATCAACAAACAGAACCAAATCTATTTATTTATAAATAAAGTTACTGCCTTAGGAAATCGAGTGAGGACTTTTGGGTTCTTAAAAATTGGCTATTTCTCAAATTAATATCTAACCAATTGGAAAAGTGTGAAAATATTTTTTTTCGAATTTTAACAGATAAATAACATGTATAACATGCCGCCATCAGTGTTCGAAGGAAAAACAAAATCTAACATCGAAAAAAAGTAGGATCGTTGTTGTGTTGAAATATGAATCCTTCACCAATTAATCTTAGTCTAGAAGTCACAGCGTTTTCTGCCAACATTGTTTTCTATGCCTCCTTATTCATTTTTCCAATCACTGGAGCCAGATCTCCCACTCTACTCCCAGACCATAACAGAACCGCCTCCATGCTTGACGGTAGGAACCATACAATCTGGTAGGATCTTTTGTTCAGCTCTCCGTCGAAAGAAAACGCTCCGTTTTGTGCCAAATACCTCGAATTGATTTGCCTTGTTTAAGAAGAGTAATGATTGCAGATCGTTTCTCGATTGTGATTTCCGCGACTTGTCCCATTTTTAAAGAGTTGTTTACTCAAGACGTGAAGAATCTCAAAGAAATTCCAAGTGTGACTTCAAAGTGTGGCTTTTATGTAAGACCCTTGCAATACAGGTCGACAAATTTTGGGATTTAAGTCCCTTTTGATACAAAGAGTCATAAGCAAGTGCTGAGTCAACAACCAAAAGTCATAACATTTAATAATTATGAAAAACTTAAGCATTTCTCAATAAACCACAAAAGCGTGGGTGTAAAATCTGACCTTTATTACCTGAATGTATTGTGTATTGTTCAGGTAGAAAATATAGGTAAAAAACCCCAATGCAATTCATAACATTCAATGTCCATACTTGAATGAAGTCAGTTGTCTAGGTAGGCTTCAAACTTTTGGCCTGCAGTTTAAGTACAAGTACGTGCTACCAACTCGTGCTCTTTATTTATCGTAGTGGTTGGAGAAACTTCCATCTATCTTTTATGCTTGAATCGCAGCAGCATGCTTATGAAACTAGACGCTAGAGCATGCTTACAAATCAACTCCCTCCACCTTGCTGATGAATGAAATGCTCCAGCATGCTTACACTCCAAGTATTTTTACGAATCAATACACTCCAGCATGCATACGAACATCTTTGCAAAAACCATGCTCCAACACCCCTACGAATCAACACGCTCCATGATGCCTACGAATCTACACTCTCCAGCATGCTTATGAATCAAGACTCTACAGCACGCTTACGAATGAACACACTCCTGCATGCATGTGGAGAACTCATAGCTGGGTGACTAGGGTCCAATCATGGATTGTTTTCTACTTTTTAGTGAGTTTCGTAGTGGATTTTTGTTTCCGTTATTTTTAATTAATTCGATTTATTTCACTTTTTTCCTCATCCTTGATTCAATGGTTTTAGCATATGCAGCGCCATCTAGTGGCCAAATCGACTTTCAACTTGTGTCACTATCAAAATTGGTTCAGCAATTTAGCAAGCTCTCACGCAATTATTTCGTCATTTGATTGTATAATTTTATTCTAACCACGCCTCATACTCAAAAAAACTCATATGTAGTAATTGGTCTAAGACCCGTTTCACGCATATCCGGCGCAGGGCATAAGTCGTTTATATACATTCCGAGCCAGTGTAAGCTGCATATCCGGTGCCGGATATTTGTAAAACGGGGTTTCCCAGATTTCTAGATTAACCAGTTTCTCAAAATATTCTCCACCCAGTCCACAATAATCGGTTTGACTCTACGTATTTCCAAAATTTATTTCAGACTTTCGAAGAAATATTGTCGGAGGGACCTTCAATGTTCGTGTTCTAGCTCCGGTACTAAAGTCCTATTAACATGTACCTACAATCCTAGCTTAATTTCACCGCATCTTGCAACGAAGAAGCGCGTTTTCAACGCGAAGTTATCAGCAAAAAACTTTCCTCCAGAGAAGTACCTGACAACCTTATCAAAGAAATGCGCTGTAAACTTTTCGGATCAAGTCCTGCAGATAGTTCACAGTTGCAATACAAATATATCGCACCATATCAACTCCGTATTACCCAATACAATATTCATCTTAGAAACAAACACTGAAGAAGTTCACGATGTATTAAAACAAATGGATGAAAATAAATCAGCGGGTATCGATGGTATCAGAGTGCGTGATATAAAAAACAATGCTGTTATTTTTGCTCCGATAATCTCAAGGCCTATAAACCTTAGCTTGAATCAATCTAAAATTCCTCAAATACTGAAGACTGCAATTGTGCGCCCTATCTATAAAGGAGGAACTAAAAATTTGTTAGCCAATTACAGACCAATATCAATCTTGCCGGCAATTGAGAAGTGTATGGAAGAAATTATAACAAGACGGCTCCAAAACTTTGTAGAAAATCATTCCCTTATCCACGAAAAACAATTCGGCTTTCAAAAAAACAAAAGTACGGGAAAACTCATGGGTGAATTTGCGGATACTATCAATGGGAGCTTGAGTAAAAACCACCATGTTCTTGTTTTATTTCATGTTGTTATTCAACCGCCGCCGTATTCAGTCGCATTTTTCTTTTTGCCCCGCAAATTAATTCATTGTTAATTTGTCATTTTTCGCCGCATAAGCAATTTCCCGCTTATTTTTTTGACCCACTTCGCGATTGTATAACTGTTCGCTGACGCGCCCTTTAATTTGTTGTCCTACTTTTTCGTGACCTTACGCAACGACTTATTTTCTGCCATGTCTTGTGGAATGTCGAATTGCCTAATCGATTATAGCAATGCCGATTGGATTGCTTGTAATGGCATCTGTTGCAAATCTTTCCATGCCATTTGTGTCGGACTTAACAAAAGAAACACGGTTTTCATTAAAGAAATATCGGCCAACCTCCTTTTCTTCTGTGATGAGTGTAAGGACATATCGCTGTCGCACGTGCTCCTCGCGATAAAATGCCTTAGTGAATCTAATGAAAACCACCATAAAAGTCTCATTAAAAAAATAACAGAAATACTGTCCAGCTTTGAAAATAGTGTAAAATGTGTCGAAGAACTAGGCGTTGCGGTACAGTCTTCAAACGACGCAATTAAATCCAAACTTGTTAACATTGAGAAAGAAATTGCTGGTCTTTTTGAGTTGGGTTTCGCAAGATCTAGTAACGATGAAACAACCCTGTGTCACCTCAATACTGTGATAAGTGATCTCAAAACAAAATCGGATGCGCAAATTATCGCACACCAAAATACGTGCGAGATCATTAACACAATGCGTGAAGACTTAGATTTTCATTTTCAAGCCCCATCGATTAATCAACCATCTCCCAAGCAACCTGATCCTATGCTCGAAGTGATTTTCGATAAAATTAGTGATGTCGGCGACGAATTAACCGTGGTTCGGTCGACTTTTTCTGATATTGAGGATAGCATTGGAACAATATGCAGCAAAATTGATCAAGTATCAAACCATACTCAGCATCACCCAATTGTTCAGTACAACACGTCAATCTTGGCTGAACTATTAGATACCGAAGTGGATCCGCCCTCATCTCCACCTTCCTGTCTCCAACGGATGGTTGAAACGGATAACTCCAACGCAAGCGTTACAACTCACCAATCGGAAGTCACGGTAACGTTGTCTCCTCCCGCTGTCGCCCCACGTAAACTCATCAAACAGTTTGGCACTACATGGACACCTTCTGAGTGGCAGCGCAGATTGGACAAGCTAAGGATGGAGAACCAGATGGTCACTACATTCCTCATCAAAGGAGCTCCTCACTACGCGGATGTCCCATGAGATTTGGTATTACCATCCACCAATGCATAATGCTCCTGCCATCCAGCCACAAGAGTAATCGAAATTTCAAATTCGACTTACCGTCTCGATACGAATGGATATTTCAAAGCTCTACTGGTACTGATTTCAAGCTTGGTAAGATGCTCATCAGCAAATCGACCGATAAACTCTGCATTAATGATAAGACTGTAAATAAATCTAAGATTAGTAATAAGCATCGAAAACCTGTTTCCAACTCCCGACCCAAATCTGACACTAACTGGTTCCTAAAAACTAAATTATTCCCCAAATTTACCCCCCCTACCATACCTAAACAAACGTCTTCTTCTTCTTCTTTAAATGCACTTAATGTCGCCGCCCCACCGAAGCCCACACACAAGCGAGTTTCGTTTAAATTAAACCCAACTTCTCACACTGGCACCTCTCAACCGCTACAACCCTCCGCGCCACCTGCCCTCACCACCAATTCTTTCCCTAATTTCAATCTCACAACTGGAGCCAAATACCCTAACTTTATCAGCTCTCATATTCTGAACCCCACAGCTAATGTCTCATCTAATACACCTTTCTCTTCAATCTCTTCCTCCACTGCTCCCAGTCTTGATCCAGTTTTACCGCCTCTAGTTAAACTAACACAGCAAACCTTCGACACCACAGAATGTCGCTACGCACTCTCCAGGCTAAGAGAAAAAAGGGTTTACGAGAATATACGCCTCTTTCTCGCGTATCTTCATGACAAATCTGACTCAGTTTGCTATGAGGGTAAAACCAAAACAAGTGTCATGGTTTCCATTCAGCAGGAAGGCCTCCCCATTGAAATAGACAGTCTCAAGAAAATCTATATCAAGTTCCACGAGATTTTTAATTTGTCTCCTCAAAAAGTAGCAGATGACCTTGCTGCTTTTGGCAACTACGTACACTCTAAAAGAACCCAACATCTCCAACGGAGCCGAAGTGACCACAACAAATTTTTTCGTCCATAAACTGCCACTATCATCAGCACTTCAACTGCCTTCCCCCTCGTCCCTACACAACAATCTTCCTCTTACATTTTACTACCAGAACGTAAGAGGCCTACGCTCGAAAACCCAAGCTGTTTTGCGCCAATCCCATGCCCTCCCTTTCGATATCTATGCTCTGACTGAAACCAATCTGATCACCGACATAAAGAGTCAAGAATTATTCCCCCCTACTTTTAATGTTTTTCGAGACGACGACCCTACCCAACCCTTGGTAGACTCTCCCTCTCGAGGTGTGCTACTGGCCATTCATAATGACCTTGACTCTTCTCTCATTGCCATTTCTTCCTCTTCTAAGGTCGACTTTATTACAATAAAAATAACTTTTCCACACCGATCCCTGTACGTTATGTGTTTACATTCTACCAAATTAATCTATCGAATCTTACCAACTTGCTATAGACGCGATTGATCAAATAATCGACCTATCTGATTCCCTCGATGACATCCTCATTTTTGGCGACTTTAATCTACCTCTGCTGCAGTGGAGTCCTTCCGATGATGAATCCTTTTTCATCGCTTCAAATGCCAACTCCACTAAGGAATGTCTCTTCATAGATCGGCTAACTGATTCAAGTCTATGTCAAGTTAGTAATGTCTTAAATTACATGGGAAGGCAATTAGACCTTATATTCACAACTGATCCCGTTAACTCCTCAGTCTCGCTTTGTCCCCTAACTCTGTCAACTATTGATAACTTTCATCCTCCCCTTCTTCTTTCACTTTTCCTCAATTCTCCACTTCAATCTACACCTCCTGCATTTCACACTTCTTACGACTTTCATAAAGCTAATTTCCGCAAAATAAATGCCTATCTGAGTAGATGTTCCTTTGATTTTGCTAACTTATCCTTAAACGAAGCCCTCACAATTTTTTACAGAGAAATGTTTAATTCCATTTCTCTTTATGTCCCCTTTTCTCGTCATAAAACTTCATCTTCATCCCCCCCTTGGTATAATCGCAAACTTCGCGCCTTACGTAATAAGAGAAACAAGTTATGGGCAGCTTTCCTTCGTACCAATTCTGTTTTCGACTATTCCAACTATCTCGGTTCCTACCTTCAATTCAATCATCTTTATAACTCCCTCTACCAGCGGCACCTAATTAACGCGAAAGCAAATCTTATAAACGACCCTGTCATTTTTTCAATTCGTCAACTTTAAAAAAAAATCTGACGGTTACCCTCCGTCCCTCTCTTTTGAAAACATATCTTCAACTAATCCGCAAACCATTGCCAACTTGTTTGCCACCTATTTTAAACAATCCTTCGCCGACAACTCTATTGAACCAGACCCCTCTTACTTCACTCACCTTCTTAACTTCTCCGTTGGCCCCTTTCTGTCCCTGCCTTTTGATCCTGCTGTAATTGAAAATAAACTACAAAATCTTAATGATGAATTCTCACCCGGCCCAGATGGTCTCCCTGCCATTTTTCTTAAAAAATGCTCTTCCATTCTCTCCCTCCCCCTCTCTCACCTCTTCCGTTTGTCTCTATCACTAGGAGAATTCCCTCAGATTTGGAAGACCTCTTTCATAACCCCCATTCACAAAAAGGGATCAAAGAACGAGGTAACAAACTATCGCCCCATTGCTAAACTTTCTCATCTACCCAAACTTTTCGAAAGTATTTTATACGAAGCCTTAAGCTTTCAGTGCAAGTCTCTTATCTCTCCCACCCAACACGGCTTTCTGAAAGGTAGATCAACTACCACTAACTTAGTCGAATTCGTGTCCTTCGCCCTGTCTGCCTTAGAGAATGGCAAAGAAGTCGACGTTATTGCAACTGATTTTAGTAAGGCTTTTGATAAGATATCTCATAACTTAATCCTCTTCAAATTGTCTGCCCTCGGTTTCGAACCCATATTGTTAAAATGGATATCTTCTTACCTGGAAAACCGTTCTTACAGAGTTCGCTTCAGATCCATTTTATCGACTCCCTTCTTGGCCACCTCTGGTGTTCCGCAAGGCAGCCATCTAGGTCCCCTTCTCTTCATTCTAACCATAAACGATGTCGAGAGGGTTATTAAACATTCTTCCCTCTCTCTGTACGCTGATGATACCAAATTTTTCAAAGCCATCTCTTCACCACATGACTACTGCCTCCTTCAACAAGACCTTGATAGTTTTTCGAACTGGTGCCTACCAGTGAAACGAGCTTAGAGCTCAATATCGCCAAATGTCAATCCATTACCTTATCACGTAAGCACCACGTGTCCTCCGCCCGCCTTTACCTTCTTCATGGTCAACCTATATCCATCGTTCAGTCTCTCCGTGATCTTGGAATATTGTACGATAGGGAACTAAATTTTCGTTCACATATTGATGAGATAATTCGTAAAGCTAACTCATCACTTGGCTTTGTCAAACGATGGTCCAAAGAATTCTCCGACCCTTACGTGACCAGATCCCTCTACATTACCTTTGTGCGCCCCCTCCTTGAATATGCCAGTCAAGCGTGGTCACCCTTTCAGCAAGTTCATGTGACCAGAATCGAGAATGTTCAACGTCGATTTCTTCGATTTGCCCTTCGAGGTCTTCCTTGGAACGATCCATTTATCTTGCCTCCCTATCAAGACCGCCTCAACCTCATCAACCTGAGTACTCTAGAGAAACGCAGAGATGTTGCAGACATTCTTTTCATTCATCGACTTCTTTCAGGCTCTGTCGATTGCGCATCTCTTTATAATTCAATTTTTTTCAATACCAACCCACGAAATTTACGATGCCCTCGTCTTTTCTATTGAACCAAATTTCCCGTATGCTGCGAAAAGTGAACTCAAACCTCACCCAGTTTGATTTTAACCTCAGCACCCCCTGCCTCAAAACCGAACTCCTTCACCATTCTCCTTAACTTTAAGTCTTAGTTTTAAGTTTTAGGTTTAAGTTTTAGCCTTAAGTTAGTTGTAGCTTGTAATAAGCCAAATAAATGGGGGCTTTCGCCCCCACCAAAATTAAAAATCAAAATTATTCATGAACTTCAGTAAAGCATTTGATACTCTGAACCATAAAAAGTTAATAACGGCGTTAAAAAGATTAGGGATTCGAGGCACACTGGCTGACTGGTTGCAAGACTATCTAAGTGAAAGATCTTTTCGAGTGAAGGTGGGAGGCAGTTTCAGCAATCATACACCGGTTCTTTTCGAAGTTCCACAGGTATCGAAACTGGGACCATTATTGTTCATCCTTTTTACATCCTTCGCGTTTTCAAAAACAACACTCCTTTTGCATTCGCAGATGACACGGCGCTAATCGTCCACCATAAATGAACATCAAAGTTGTCGGAAGTTATAAATACCTAGGAGTTACCATCGATAGCCATTTCATTTGGGACAAACACATCGATAAACTTCGCTTAGATCTTAAAAAGGCGCTGTTTGCTCTATACCATCTGGGAAATTACTCGACACTTCAAGTCCAGAAGCAAGTCTACTACGCATCTAATACACACATTAATAAATTACAAAAGCTTCAATACACCATTATTAAGAAGATCAACAGGAGTCATCTAACAAACACATATGGAGAGAACTCTTTGAAGGTACTGACCACTAAGCAAATTTTCAAGTTGACGCTATGCCTAGAATATTATGATGACATCCGACTTAAAAGACCTATTGACCATCAATACAACACGAGAAGACGAGTTCGAGGTATGTTTCAAACACCATTATGCAGTAACAACTATGGCAAAAGACAAACAAACTATAGTGTTCCAACAGTGTTTAATGAGCTTCCCTCAAATTTAAAAAATATTGCAAATTTCAAAACCCGCAAAAAACGTTTAAAAGATTTTTTTCTTGCTGAAATACAACTTTTCTTGTTTCCTATAATTAGCTATCTATTTAAATTTGAACTTTTAACTTCAAATTCGAAACTCATGTTCTTTAAGTTACTGAATCTGAACTGACAAAGTATCCGTTAGTGCAGTGTAAAAATGTACTTGTATACATATCCGTAGTAGTGATGCTTATGTCTGTAAATCCATCTTGGATTCGTTGAAACTGTAACCACATATCATAAGATGTACGTTGATAGAACTCCTAAACGCCGTCGAAATTATGAACAAAAAAATCACTGCAACTTTCTCCAAGGTTTTCACATTTCACCACACTTTTGCGCAGGGAAACATGCTTTTGGCCAGAATCCGCAAAAATTTGCAAATATTTGCACTTTGCCACTGGAAATGGATTTCCAGCAGAGATGAAATCACTGCATTATGGGTGCCGAGTCGAGGAACAAATGGCGCGATAAAAACTGAAATGGCTGCGGTCAACCCCAGAAGACTGCAACTGAATATTTTCACGTGCCGCAGGATTGCTGCTTAAGCAAAATTTAAACAATATCGCAAAATAGTGTCAGTTAGCAAGCAAAGCATTGTTCGGTGGTATCCAACTGCTCAGCCCCCTAGCAGCTGACATCCATTTCGGGGGAATATTATAAAAAGAAAGTTTAATTTTATGTTTCTGCATTGAAACCGCACACACAAATCTGAATTCGTCTGTCTCCCGCTCCACCCCCGGGCCTAACCCACAAAGGAGTGAAAATAATGTTCTTTCAGCAGGATAACTGCCAATTATTTGCTTTGGTATAGAAATTTGGTTGAATTTTGAATTCTCAAGGAAATAGTTGTGAACATTATGCAAAATGAAAATGCTTAAGTCTGGTCATTGGGAAAAAATATGTACGGCGCTTGATAAGCTTTGTAAAATGCAATCTTTGCATAACTACCATTTCTGTGAATAGGAGGAGGAACATTAGTCTAGTGGCAATCGACAGTAAAATGGATCTTGCAATATAATTAAAGTCATTTGCCTACAACCCGCTAAGTTACACAACTCAATGAGTCCCAGGTCCTTAACATTTGAACTTGTGTGAGTGAGAACGTAAACACAATAACTACTTAAAACTTTAATCTCCTTCATTACAGCACGGCCAAGTGAATTACTCTCACACATCCTGGACAATTTCTAATTGCAAACTAACCAAATCCTCTAATTAAGATAGCATCCACTGGAGTGTTCATAATGAGCCGATTCAAAACAAACGAACCTAATCCAGCACCTTATTTCCAATATAGCGTATAAAACTTAGCACCCCACCCCAATCCAACAGCAGCACTCGCACTATCTCCCCTAAGAGTTCTTCTTGCAGCACAGAATCATCAACCGACCGCCACAGCAGCAGCAGTAGCAGCAGTCGCTGCCGCCTGAGGAGCGAAAATCTCCAATTCATTGTTTTGGTCTGCATATCGTCCACAGACACACAATCCGTGCCATGAATTACATAATTAAAGGCACCCACACTCCGCTGCAGCTTCCGCCTTCCTCAGGCACAAAGTACACCGCCAATAACACATTTAAAGGACCTTCCACTTGGTGGCACACCGTTGAACGGTCCAGCGCTCCGCGCCAGCCACCAACTGTCCTACGGCATAAAGTGTAGATGGCACTCGAGTTAATGTCCTTAGCCTTCGCCCGCGATACCTCCGGTGGGGGGAGGGGCCCCATATAGGTGAATATGAAGTAATTTTCTGCTCAATTTATTCCACATTGTGGCATCCAATTAAGTTGGAACGACACGAAGACCGGGACATGGGCTTGCGACGAGGCGTGCGATTGCCTTCAGATGAACCAAATGAACGGTCACAAATGTGATATGGTGGACAATTTAACGGGTAGATAGAGGACGGTAACCATAATATCAAGTGTTATGCGACGACTAAACCCTCCCCTTAATGGGGTTAGTATCGATGATGGTGAACTGTTTTAGGTTTCACGATATTCTTTCTCCGGTTCAGCGAAAGTATACCACAGCAGTTACAGCCAAAGTAATGGTGGTGGATTCTCTCTGTTTAATACAATTTTACAGTCAAGTTACAATTAAAAGGGTTAATTGGGAAACTTTTAGGAGTCTTGAAGTTCGTCTTAGCTTTCTAATTAAAGCTGAATTAAAATGATATGAACTAATCAAGTTCATTCAGTGGAAAGAAAAACAAAGATGATGATGACTTCTTAGTATCACAAGACCACGACCGTCTTCAACATAACAGCAGAGTCCAGATTGACGAATTACTTAACTACCTCAGAGTTATAGCCAAGACGTTGGTGGTGAGAATCATTGTTTTTGGGCAGCAATATATTTGGTTTTATCTACCTTAACAGCAAGATCTATACAAGTTTCGATATCTATCAAGAACATATCATATCTAGAACATCGAAGAAAAGGCTTGATAGGGAATCGATATGCCATAAGTCCCGTAGTCGCATTCAAGATTCATGTGATATTTGTTCCTTCTGATAGAAAAAGTTCATCCCTGTTCACACTTCCGTGAGCGGGAGAGTCGAGATTCGAGTCCCGATAAAAAAATGTAATTTCTCACATGCCCACATCTCGTAAACGTCTGACAAACATCCATGAGTTAAACTGTCATGAGAAGCTTCACTCAATCGAAAAATTGTCCTTCGAAAACGGAATAAAATACAATAGTAGGTCCTTATTATTTATGTGGCGCTTCGAAAACCTACTCCAAGTCTTGGCTGTTAGGGCCAACAAATTTACATTTATTTAAGGAGAATTTAGGCCGAACCCCTTTCTGACGGGGCAGTCAAATATAGTATGTGCTTGTGAAGTTAAAATCGCCAGGTAAGATGCCCATGCCTGTTACTAAGTCTGTTACTAAGCCTTTTCCCTGCAGCTTTTAGATCGCAACTTCACCTTCTTTGATTTTGGTCCCGTCGGATGGAAACATTGAATTTTTCTCGAATTTAGACAACCAGACTTAACAATAGGTTTGGACTTTCGTGGTCATATGTAAATGCTGAAAAATGGTCAGATTTTCAACAACACAACAAAATGATTTCATGTTTGTCTGTGAAAGCCTAGATTTGGGCAACATAATATTATTCTCTTCACTCTACTGTCTTTGCTGCTATAATATCTTTTCAGACCTTTCATATAGAGTTGTTCATGTTAATTTTCTTTACTTCTGCACACGTTTGATTCCTTCTTTTCCAATCGAATTGCTAGTAGAATCTTTCGCCAATGTACTTCCTCACTGTGATGAATTTAAAAATTGTCGGTTATTGAGTTGTCAGAATATCATCCTATACAAGATCCGCACTCTTTTATGCAAGAAAACTTCCAGGAAAAATTTCAGTTTCATGGTTCGTCTGGATTTCGAGATTTTATTGCAGTTACATCGGACAGATTTTACTGTGCATATTTAAAAAATACTTAAGTCTTCGATGTTGTGTGAAATGCTCCCGAACTTCAAAGATTTGATATTGCAATATCGCAGTCTGACGTCTGGAGTTAAAAATATCATTTCCCGTATCTAGTACAACACACTAGCAAAGATTCAGCTTTCCGCATCATCCAAAGGCTGTTTTCAAAAATATTTTTATCTGCATGTACGTCCTTCAGAAGACCGTACATTATCCAGAAAGCTAAAACCTTGCAGGCTTATACTAGTAATGACAATCGATAAACATGCAGCTAAATTTTTGATTTTCGAAAACAGGTGTTTCAAAACTCCTTTCGTAATGTACATTCTTCTACGGCATGTCTTTACGAGAATTTGTCTATTTTCGAAAGTTCGAATGTAATTGTTTATAATTTATTTAAAAAAAAAATCAATACGCACTCTTAACGCAAGCGTCCTCAGATATGTCTTCAAATCAATATAATTGGAGCCATTATCGTCAAAATTGAGATTTTCAAGTTGGCACGCAGTGAAGTGAATACCTATTGTTCATTTTGAGATTAGAGTGGTTTCGCTGAGGGTATAAAGCCACCGACCTTATATGCAATGTGTATTTTTTTTTATAAAACTACTCCTCGTTTTATTCGAAAACGGTGGAAAAGGACGAACAACAGAGAAATATACTTAAAACCGGACGGAACGCTGTCTCTTTTGAAGAACATTAACCAATAACAAAAAAATTAACTTTTACATGTAGATATTGTTTTCGATTCTTAAAAAAGTTCTCATCTCATTTATTTGGAGATAGGAGAAAATGATTGTAAGAATAGTTGTACGGACCTAGGGACAAGTTGCTCACATCAAACAAATTTTTTTAAAAAACCCAACCGTTTTCGAGATATCACAGAAAGAAAAACTTCAACCGCATCCCAAGAAAGGCTTAAAGAAATTGATTGCAAAATAGCGTCCGGGGAGCTTCAAAAACTTAAAACTAGCCATCAATGTAAATTGCGGGAATGTCTAAATCAAAATGTCTTTTGCATTAACAGCATTTTTAAATTCGGTGAGTCTATTCCTTTCTTCAATGCAACTTCACCCATAAGCAGTTATGTAACAATGTGTCCAACCGTGTCCCACAAAAACCAACCAACTAACGAGAGGCATGGCAAACGATTTCCAGATAACGATATTCACGACTTGCAATGATTTTGTGTAACGAGAATGATGGCAAAAAATGTTGTCAGCTGAAAAGCAAAAATCCATGCCTTTTCAGCATATACTCGTTACTTCGTTTTCATAGACATGTGTCAAAAAATGAAGAAAATTTAAATTGTCAGACATTTCTCCCAAGCAATTTTTGTTTTCGCCAATGCTTGATTGTTTGACATATAATTCTTCGCGATGTTGTCGTTTCTTTCCATAAAATAAACCATTATATCGAGCTGCCTATTTGTTGTAATATTTTCACAATCTTTTATTTTCGTAACAATGGCAAATGACAATTGACCCTTAACGACGTGCTGTGAGGTGTGGTATGACAGATACCATTCTCGTAACGATAACCATAGATGAACCACAAATCGTAACACTTAATCGCAATATTGTCGTTACGATACCTAGGTAACGGGACTTGTTATTACAACACCAAAGTCTACTTTAAAGGGACTTCTCACAGATCCCTTCAATTATAACAGGACCGATAGAAACTTAACCAGAACAATCAGCTGGAAACCACAGAAAAATCGATGAGGAAACTAGATCTGATTTTATCGTTACGATACCTAGGTAACGAGACTGGTTGAACATAATAAGGCTACAGGCTATTACAACACCAACGTCTACTTAAGCGGGCCTTTTCAGAGATCCTTTTAATTATCACAGGACTGATAGCCACTTAACCTGAATAATCAGCTGGAAACTACCAACAAATCGATGAGGAAACTACATCAGCTATATTTGTGGTCAATTTGCGCCAACTTAATGATGAGGAACAATCACAATTTTAAACTAGGCAAACCTGTATTCGTAGCCAGCCAGACTGCTCATTGGATTCAGACCCCATGTTTGGTCATAAGTCCTGTTGTAACGTCAGAAATAATTGGTGGAATAGACATGCCCAACGCAGTCTAGCTCAATCTTCATTCTGCATTAGATGACTATTCCGTCTAAGGACTTCGACTTAACTATAAGTAAATCTAGACAGAAATGATCCTGAAATGGTCTCCAGGGTCAACTGTGTCGTGAAAAAAATTTCTCATTTGATCCTTTAAATAAAGTTTTCCTCAAGTATGATTAAATCTCTGTCCACGATTTTTTGGAATGCCTAGCCCATGTCTTCACAGCCACAAAAAGCCGATATTAGATGATGAGTTCGTCTCTTTAGCAAACGCTGACATCCATCCCGAGAGAATTCTAGAGCGGATTTTTGTTCATACCAGCGAGGAAAAACTCATTCTAGATCGTTCGCCGTAAAAGACGAAGGAACCGCACGCCACCGTACTGTCGAATGGGTACCACTAGCATGTACGAACTCCTTGAGCATGATCTATAGATTAATTTGTCTGCCTTCACAAAGATAATTCTCCGGTTTGCCTTCAAAATGCTCGTTTATGGCTGCCTGTAGTGATTCGTTATCATCAAAATATTTTGCACGTACATAAGTCTTTCTTCAAATTTGAGAAGAGGTAATAGTCACTAGGTGCCAGGTCAGGACTGTGTGGTAGGTGAGCTAATTCCTGGAAGCCACATGACTTCATAGCAGCCAATTTGAGCTTTGTGAACAGGCACGTTGTCATGCAGTAAGAGCACGCCTTTTACAATTTTGTTGATAAGTTCTGCTGGATTGTCACCATACAGCTCCTAAAACTGCTTACAAAGTTTCACACGCTTTTTTTCTGATGCGGCGTACGCATTCTCGTTACTCACCTTGAACTGATTTTTGACATCCAAAGATGATCGTGTAGAATTTTGATACTCGTTTTTTCGGATATTTAGAAACTTTCAGCAATTTTTTTTTATTTTGAGTCGATCATGAGGTCATATTCGACTTTTAGAACCATATCATGTGTTACTTGGTCTTCCAGGACAGTCAGCTTATTTAAATAGTCCAGACCACTTGTAAACCATGGTTTTACCAGGGCAAGAAGTTCCGTAAACTGTTTACATTCCACACAGTATTTCCCACTTTTTTTCCTTAATTTGTGAGGAATTTAATCACTGCGCAGAACTCAATATTTGACATTTTCAAAATTACCACAGACTACAACTTATTCTTTTGACTACTGCAGGCGAACTAATTGGTAAATCAACGTGAAACTGCACATTTATATCTAAAAAGGATTACCTGCCAAGGTCCACAGTGGACACCAAACTGTCACCTGTGGTGGATGCAATGGCCTCTCAACGATCACATTTAGATTCTCAGAACCCCAAACTCTGCAATTTTGTTTGTTTACATAGCCACAGAGTGGGGAATGTAACTCATAGCTGAAGATTTTGTCCGAAAAACCGACGTCAACTTACAGATACAGAGATATTACAGAACTGTTAATTTTGTAGTAAGGTACAGTAATTGTACTACGTTGAGCGGTGGTTAAACGATTCATATTTTAAAATGGCAAGGCAAGAACTAACTACCTGTCACTATGGATGACAGATGGATTTGACAGATGCCATGTGGCAGGGATGTTAAATCTCAGCCCCGAATCCTTCTCTTAGAAGTGTGATACAGTATTCTGAATCCAACTTTTGAATTAAATGAACAAAACAAAATAAAATACTCTTATTACGGATTTTTACATAGTTTTCTGTTTATTTGACTGCATCTTGTACATTCTGAATAATAAATAATGAATCGTCGTTACTGCTTAAAATTCCACTTATCGCACATTAACTTGATGGGATTTCATTTTTCTTTATATATATATATAGATTTTATTTTCTTATATTATATACAATTAAATTTAACTATTATAGTTATACAGAGAACAATTTGCAATATTTCTTAGAAAATGTTTCCAATCAGATATGATTTAAAAAAGAAAAAAGAAAAATCTCTTTGATATCCTTAGTCTACACAATAAATAACATTTATAATGTATTTCCTTTAAAAAGAGAAAAAAAAAAAAAAACATTAAACAATTAAACTTATTTGTTTTATAGATTTCCTTCTTATATACAAAATTACGAACAAAAAGTTAGAGAAACAAACAAATTGTTAGTACATATTCAGATAAAACAAAAAGCAAACAAAAACCATTAGGAACTTATATACGCTCTTTACACAATGACATTTTTGCATAGTTCATTTCATGTGCAATAATATACTGGAAAACGATTTGACAGGAAATTTGACAGACGTCACATTTCTTTTATAGATTAGGATAAAATTTTCTAAATAAGTTTCCTCGACCTAGCTCTTACTTTATTATGTTACAATATTTACATTTGAAATTAAACTATTTTTTTCTTTTTGAAGACGGTTCATTTGCGATATTAATGAAATGACAATCAATGACAGCTGTCATTCATTAGCTATACGGACACTCCTACATCATCAGATAATCGAACCCTCAATATGGCCGCCACACAGAGTTCCCATTGTCAGTTGGATTGTGGTGACCACGGTGGGCAGCCAGCGCCACCTGTCGGTTGGTATTGCCATCGTCTACATTTCGTGCTGAGGCCCCACAATTACCAACCAAAGTGAGGTCACCCGGGTGAGTGTTTCCACCGCCACCGGCCATGATGTGATGCTGTTGGC
Source organism: Pocota personata (assembly GCA_963082735.1). Classification (NCBI taxonomy): domain Eukaryota; kingdom Metazoa; phylum Arthropoda; class Insecta; order Diptera; family Syrphidae; genus Pocota; species Pocota personata. The sequence goes on from OY720430.1 coordinate 35,061,281, forward strand.
GGGCGCCAACGTTACTGATGTGATCCATGACGCTCTGCAGTTCACCGTGAACTGCCGAATTCGGTGAGGCATGGGGTGGCAGAGAATGCGAATGGAAGCCGTGCGTTTGATTCGCCGCTGTGTACAGCTGAGAGTAAAGCAGGCTGGCAGGTAGAACTGGATATAGTGAGCCATTGCATCCGCTGCCACCGGTGGAACTGTACGCTGCCGCTGAGTTCTGTGTTTGGTTAACTATGCCGGTAAAGTTTTGATTTGCAGACACAGCATTGTTGGCACCGGCAGCATTGCCGGCATTTCCAGCGGTTCCTCCTCCTCCGCCAAGATTTGGAGTATTCGAGGTGAGAAGGTCTTCTTGGACAGGCGATTCGGCTTGTGAAGAGTCGCTCAGACTTCGTGGACCGTTCTGACTTGAATGGACGTATTCTTGATTTGAGTTGGAGTGATATCGTGGCACCAATATTGCGGTGTTGGCCGACCCACCACCATTCACTGTCGAGGAAATGGATGCTTGCCCCGTGCCACCCAATAGGCTGTGATGTGTCATTTGACCAGTGGTTGAGCCGACAAGGTTGCTCAGATGCTGATCCAAGTCGGTGGCTGTGGAATCAGGAAGCACTGAAAGTAAAAAAAAAGAGAATGATGTTAGAAAGTGAAAAAAGCTTTAACTGTGAAATTTTTAGGCGTAATTTTGGACTTTTCGGTGCCAAACAAAGTGAGCTCTGAGATCTTAAAGAATTCCATTTTAAAGACCAAACGACAGCGGAAGGTCGATTTTAGGAAAGCAAATGAGCGTGCCCCAAATCGATTAGGAGGGCCATAGGCATCAATATCTTGTCACTGAAAGGTTTCTGAGATATAAGCTTTTTGCTCTCCGATCGTCCAGTATAAAATGATGTTTCAAGTGTACATCTACTGTCAAAACACCTTATTTCTTACATACAAGCCCTAGACAAATAAAGTTCGTAAAATTAGACCTTATTAACTTATTAAGGCACCTCGGGGAACATAGGCCATCAACTACGACTGCGCGCCATCTTTCCACTCCCTCCAATTCTTCCCAAACGACCTCGATTCCTCTTCAAATGTGCTGCGCCACATTTGCCTAGGGGGGCCCACTCTTCCGAATGCCTCTGTGGGTGGATTCCATTGCATGGCATATTTTGCAGTGGAATTGTTTTTGCCGTGTGACCTTTCCAATTTTACTTTTTCTTCCTGGTGGTGATGTCTATAGGTTTTTGGGATGTACTCTGATAAAGCTGTTCGTTAGAAATACGGTTCAGTTAAAAAATCCCCAAGATGATACGTAGACACCTATTTACGAAAGTTTGCAGCTTTCGAGCGGAAATCGCAAAAACCTTAGTGATTACACACTTATTTCCCTGAGAGTTTTTCGGTGAACTTTGGTCAAAATCAGTCCAGAGGTTTGCCACATAGGCGCAGCAACGCACGCCGGGTACCCGCTAGTTACTAATAAAAAAGCTTTTCAATGCCGTTTTTTGAAAAATAATTTACGATTGATTTGAATCATACTTCACGGATAGGGAGCAACAAGTCATTGTTAATGGGAAATTCAGCAATTCAAAACTGGTATACCTCAAGGATCTGTGCTGGGTCCCATTCTATTTCTGACTAAACAATATTTTCATACAAAAATGTAAAGCCTTTGCAGATGACATAGCTTTTATATACAATGGAGTTTCAACTTTTCTTTTTCAGGTCTGTTTGCCTGATGTGAGGTAGGCACTTTTTTTTTTAAACACAATATTGTAAGAGAAAGGCAATGCTGAAGCAACTGCTTTGAAATTGAATCTGTGAATTCTTTTCAATCTCTTGGTGTATTTATCGACAGCAATCTGAACTGGAAAGTTCACATTCAATCAGTGGGGTTTTATTTGATGATGGTAGTTCGCAAACCGTTTCTGAGCGGAGCGACCTACTGATATTCTTCGTAATATTGTCGATTAGTTTTAAAGCGAATTAATAATAATAAATAAAAACAAAGTCAATGTTCTTGGACCTGTTTGTTAAATTTGTCCAAACTAAAACAAGTTCTTAACTGCTCTGCAGGGATTGTAAGAAGTTCAATGGTATACGAAGCTATCTGGCACTACTTGGTGACTCTACATATTGAATGTGCCTTAACATGATCGAAAATGTTTGGTCGAAGATAGGTTTTTTACCAGCAAAATTAAATTATTTGTTTACCAATTTAATAGTTTTTTGATCATCAGAGAAGATTGTTTTGATCTGCAAAAAATAAAGAAAACTAAACAAGCAGACAAAGCAAATGATTAGCAAAAAATAAAGTTATTTGATCAGCAGAACATATTATTTTGATCCAAAATATACAATTTCAGCACAAAAAATCTACAAACGATTCAAATGCAAAAAGAAAGAAACAGTAGTCGAAAGTAGAATAAACTTGAGCGATTCAAAATTTCCAAAATTGTTTTTCTTTTTGAAGTATTACTGCTTTCTGCTGATCAAATATAACGGGTGGGCCATCTGCTGGTTTCCTTTTAAATTAAATATTACTTTGACACTGACAGCTCTTTTGTGCTCGAAAAATTGACAGAAACTCAGTATCGTATCTCGGCGGTACAAAGTAAATCAATTTACGGTCGAACAATGTTCAGAAATATTGAGAACTTATTTCCAAAGTGAGTGCAGTGTTTCAGAAACAGTGCGAATTTTTAAAAGAAATTTCGGTCGAAATAATGCACCAAACGTGCCGTACGCAAGTTTGTGAAAAAATTTCGTGAGATTGGCATGCTAATTGATAACACAAGTTATCCTCGTGTTCGTCCTGTGCGCTCAGCCTAGAATATTGCTGTTGTTGCCGAAAGTGTGCGGCTAAATTCGAGAACCTTCGCCACAGATTTCAGCAACTGAACATTAGACGCACTGGCCTGATTAAAATTATGCATAGGGACCCCGGATTACTCGCTTACAATGTCTAATTGACTCTGGAATTGAAGTAAAATGACTCCCCGCTTCATTATCGCTTTCCTGTTTAATTTTTTCCGATGAAGAGCGTTTTCATCTCGGCGGCTATGTAAACAACCAAAATTGCCATAGTTGAGGCTCGGAAAACTCACAGCGAATGCATCGAACGTGTGACTGTTTGGTGTGGTGTGTGGAATGCCGGCATTTTTGGCCCATTTTCTTCTTTTTTATGCTGACAATCCAGAAACAATTTAGGCACTGAAGCACAATAGCGATCGAGCTATTCGTGAAAGGGTTTGAACCATCGAAAATATACTGCAAAATTGGGTTGACAGGATGAGCTACTGTCAAGCCAGTCGCGGCAACCATTTAAACGAAATTATTTTCCACAAATAATGGGAAAGTGTACTCTCTTCAATAAAGCGAAAAGCTTTGAAAAATATTAAAGGGGTTGTTTTACACGATTTTGTGCGGCGATTTGTCACCATGGATGAGACATGGGTCCGCCACTACACGCCAGAAACAAAACAGCAGTCGAAGCAGTGGGTGGAAGCCGGTGGTTCAGCGCCAAAGAAAGCGAAGTCAATCGCATCTGCTGGAAAGGTCATGGACAGTGTGTTTTGGGATGCGAAAGGGATCCTGTTAATTGATTACCTTGAGAAAGGCTTGACGTCTTGACCAGCTGGATGTCAAAATTCGCGAGAAGAGGCCTGGCTTGAAGAAGAAAAAAATCATCTTTCACCAGGACAATGCACCTGTACACAAGTTTGCGTTGGCGATGGGAAAACTGCGGGATTTGAGGTACGATTTACTCGGCCACCCCCTTTATTCACCTGATTTGGCAGCCTCAGACTTCTATCTGTTCCCAAACTTGAAGAAATTTGTTTCTGGCAAGCGCTTCGCAACAAATGCAGAAGTTGAGAGGGCCGCAGATGAATATTTTCACAACCTTCCAGACTCTCACTTCCGAGAAGGAATACTGATGTTGGAGAAACGCTGGACCAAGTGTGTTGAAGTCAAGTCATTTTTTTAACTGAAAATCGCAGTCTTTCATTGTCAGGCCGAGAATTTTTCACCTTGCCCTCGTAGCAATTTTAAAATTAAACCAACAGATGGCCCACCCTTTAGTTTTGCCCCGCCCCGTGTTGTCACCTCGTGTGATTTCAACCATTTCGTGGGATTTCGACCATTTCGTGGACTATTTTGCTCGTAACCGTAAAGGGCTTTTTATAATTATTACGTATTTGAAAAATAATTAGTGATAAGAACTCCCGCCTGTCCGTCTCTTTAATCGTTATACACATGTGGCCCATTCTGCACATGCATATACTTTACAGCTTAGTTTCGTCCGCACCGATCACCCCAGGAGATCATTTTTTATCCATTCAACATGAATGTGGAATAACTTGCATTTATCAGTATTTCCAGTAACCTAAAATTTCCAAAGATATAATTAATTAACGCGCATCGTTTCCTCACTCCTTCCCTTGTCTGTCCTATCTTTAACTCTTCCCTATTCCATTTCCTTTCACTCCTTCATTGGGTTTTACAAACTTCTACGTGATGGAAAATATTTAAAATAAAAAATCCATTATTTCATTATTTTCCTATTTTCTGCTGATAAAAAGTACAACTTTTGCTGATTCGAAAATGATTTATTTTTCTGCTGATTAATTTAATAATTTTATTTATTTTTTTATTTCATTTATAAATTAATTCGCCGATAAAAACATTAAGCTGCTTCCATGGCCTGCGCAGTATTCTTAAGCCTAAGATCCGGGAGTAGTCAACTACGTCAAAAGCTTCACTTAAAATCGTTTGGGAGCAAGAGTGGAACGAAATTACTTCAGACGGGTGATGTAGTAGTTCAATGCTGAAAAGACTAGCAGTAGTAACTAAAGCCAAAAGTGGCCACATCAAATATTAGTTTTTAATCATTAAAAGCATAATTATAACGTAATAGCATACTTTAATTTTTTCTGATTTGCAGCTTTTCGAAGATACGACGATTTTCAAAGGGTGCCTCATACTTTTGGCCAAGGCTGCATACTCCTGGCCTTTTAAATATTTAGCTGATCACACACAATCTCTATTTACTCTATTCCAAGAAGAATTCTTAATGTAATATCGAAAAACTGTGGACTAATTTCTTCTTAAAAACTCTTCGATTTTACAAAACTTTTACTTATTTTCCAAAAATGTCGCTGGTATCCTCAATTAAGTGAGTCAATCAAGGTCAATAGATTTTTGAAAAAAAGGAAACACAAAAACAACGACTTTTCCTTTTCGGGCTCACATTGTCATTTATGAAACTTCAAGGACACAAGGACACACTCAAGATTCAAATGTTATAAGCCTGGCCGATTTCTAAGTGTCCTCAATCAATCACGAACACTCTTCCAATTTAATCCTTGCTTACCTTATAGAAAAGAAAATCTTTATACTATGTACTTACTTGGAACGCAATCACGGTTCGCCGCTCCCGAAAAGTCCTGATTGTTGGCTTGATCATTGGATGAGCAGGTGAAACCCAAGGCGGGATTATTAAATTGCGCTGATGATGGAGTTGTACATGAAGATAGCCCACTGCTGGCTAGATACGGTGAGTATGCACTTGCTGATCCATATCCCCAGTGCGTGTTAGCCGCTCCCAACCCAAATTGGGACATATCTAACAAAGAAAGAAACAAATTTCATTTACATTGCCAAAATGAAGAACTTTTAAACCCAACCCCTTGACGACAACACAAATTACCATCGCCAGTTAACCGCGGATGCTTTAAAAACACTCGCACCTTTAACATCTCCCATTCTACCCATCCAGCTCATGCGTGGGCTGGTTACACGCTTTTGATTTATAACGGCTCGCCGCCAATCCAACCATTCATTTTGTGTGATTAAAACCAAACCCGAACACTTTAAATACCAACAGCCACATTGGCCTACCCCTTCCTTCCAGCCACCGCCGAAAAATATCCTTTCGAGGTTACGCTTCGCTATTTTTTCTCCCCCCCTGCTATATCTCGGTGTTGACCAGGTTTTTAGTACGCTCATATCGATTCAGAGATGTTCGATGGCTACACAAATGTTATTACATCCAACCAACATGGTGCTCCTGTTTTCGCACACCCATACTCCTCCAATTTCTGTATAGGATTCGGTTTTAGAGTTCAATTATTGGCAGGAGATTTATTGTCGCTTTGGCCCACTGTCGTCGCGATAGCATTCCAATGGATACATAAGAGTAGAGTAGCATCCTGTCAAAAATGTATGAGAATGGCGAATGAAGCTTTTAAGCGGACCGACTGAACTGTAATGTCACCATTGCTGTGTACAAGGACACTGAACCCTCTCGGACAAAGGGTTCGTGCGCGTTGAATTTTACAAAATTCCACACATATTGTGCGTGAGTTGGGGGGCTGAGTCCGGTGTATTGGGATCACATGACATGCTTCATTTAGCGGCCACAACATCAGCATCAACACCCCAGCATCCCGATATGTAAAAGTCGTCGCAACAAACTGGAGTTATGGGTAAAATACTTAAAAAATTCGGACGCCACGCACAAAATTGGACCAGGGAAACAGTTCTGATATACTTGTACATTTTTTATTTAAAATTTAAAAAAAAAAAAAAAAAGTTGGTGCCCTGAAATAAGTGAAATAAGTCCGGTGATGCTGGCGCTGCCGGCTCTAGCCAAAGGCATAATTAGGCTTAATTAATAGCCCATTCGAAAATTATTAATTAGTTTTTATAAGCGAGTGGACTTTAAATGGACGGATATTGATTTTGCGGCCGCTTTATTAATGCCATTGGCTTAAATTTTCAATGCAATTACGGTGGTCCTTGTTGCAATTTGATATCCAGAGTTCGTGTACTATATGCGCGCGACATTGCGGGCAGATTCCGGATCGGATTTAGCGGGAGGATGGTATATACATTTGTCCACTTTGTGTAGTTTATGCGATGATGTAACTCAGTTAGAGCGGTTTACATTTTAAATAAATGCATCTGTTGGTTAACGGAGGAGAGGAGGACTTCGTTTAAATTTAATTTCGAATATACGAGTATGATTAGACCATTTTTGATTTCGTAATTAAGTGCATATAGGCGAAAAATTGATTTAATTAGTAAATATTGTTGGGGCTTAACATACAGTGCATAACTTCGCTGATGACAATGCCTCCAGTTATTCATATTCGCTTTCAAAATTTACACATCTGATTTTCTGAACTACGACGACGTACATTACATTATATATTCCATATGTATTCCGAAAAGACACGATTGGAGGTCCAATACATTAACAAATGAACATGACATCTTGTTCTACACTCCTACTCTGTAAGTCTCTACAAATTAACGACTCATACAAACTCCCAAATGAATGCAGCGTCTTAAAAGCTGAAATCTTCGCCTTTGATAGAGCAGCATTGACAATCCTTACAGAAAAATAAATCCATCTCAGATTACAATCTGTTTATAGTCACGCAGCTATCAAGATACTGGACAGTGAGACCATATGATCTAGGAATGTTTCGAAATATTGTAAAACCCTGAATGAACTATGCACTACCCACGTGATTATTCTCTGTTGAGTTCCCAGATATAGTGGTATAGAACGGAATGAGATTACAGATGGACTGCAAGGAAAGGATCGGTACATACTCATGCACTAATAAATATTCCTATTGGTGTAGTGAAAGGGAAGACAAACCTAAGGATGAAAGATCTAATCTACACCAGTTGGCAGCTCACAAGTTTTTTTTTTCGATTTATTCCATCTCAGCACGGGCCGCACATGCCAGAGATCACACATCCTAGGTATGACGAGACACAACTTAAATAGAGCCATCAAGAAGACCAAAACCGCATGCTTCAAAAGTCTCTGTCAAGAAGCTGACATTAATCCATGGGGCTCGGCATACAGAATAGTGATGACGAAACTGAAGGATTGTACGACCCCCCCAATAACATGTACGATATGCTAAGATCCATAGTAGAGCACCTTTTCCCCCAAAGTCTAGCAACATCATTAATTACAATGGAGGAGACATGCAGCAAGATAGTTGACAATAAAGCTCCTGGACTCGACGACATCCCGAATAAGGCACAATACAGCGGCCGTAAAAAAGAGACCACACCTCTTCATAGCGACAATGCAGAAGTGTCTCGAAGAAGGAATCTTTCCTGAAAAATGGAAAATACAACATTTGGTCTTGCTACCAAAAGGAAAAAAGGCTCCAAGAGAACCATCTAGATACCATGGGAAAGATCCTTGAGAGGGAAGAGCTCTTTCAGACCACCAATTTAATTTCAGAAAAGCGCTATCTACTGTTGATGCCATAAGAGCGGTTGTTGATATCGTAGAAGGTGCCATCGAAGGATAAATACGGCTCAACGGTACAAAGCAGAAGTGTGAAGTGGTAACGCTGGACGTTTAAAAAAAATCTTTAAATCTGCGAACTGGTTGTTTATTAAAAGATTAGTCGCCGGGATGGATAGGACATATTACTTGCTGCGAACAGCGACTAACTATTTCAACAACAGAAAGCTGAGATACAATACCGCTGAAGAGGTAAAATACTATAACGACACTGCGGGAGTCCCACAGGGATTGGTCATAGGGTCGCTACTGTTTAACACCATGTACGACGGAGTCCTACGCTAATGCTGCCCGGCGGAGTAACGATAATTGGATTCGCTGATGACATTGCCATCGTGACAGTAGCTAAACAGATCCGTTCAATCGATTCAGTTACAAATGAAGCAATTGGCTGGATAAGAGATTGGCTAGCTTCCGCTGAACTAGAACTAGCCGTAGAATTAGCGAATTTTCAGGTTGGTAACCAAACAATTTGGGTCCAAAGAAACAGTTAAATACCTTGGAGTAATGCAGTTCAAAACGCACGTTGATTATTCAATAAAAAAAAAAGAATCGTAAATACAGGGAGCTCTCTCGCGTATACTGCCTTACATCGGTTGACCTGGATACGCTAGAAGAGTTTCCAGAGTTGTCACCTCGGTTCTGTTATATGCCGCCCCATTCTGGGTACAAACACTAAGAACGAAGGAGACCAAAAAGGAGACTGTCATCAATATATAGACTCTGCTCACTACTGACAATTAGTGGCTTCCGGACCATAGCAGACGAGACCACCTTTGTTTTAGCTGGAATGGTCCCCAGCGACATCCTCGCAGACTAGATGTTCAGGATATACAATAGAAGAATCATGAACCAACACGATGCCAATGACACCAAGATGATCAAAATAGAAGAACGGGCAACGTCAGCAGCTACTCGTATGTGGCAAACTCTTTGGACCAATACAACAAAAGGCAGATGGACATACAAACTGATACCGAAAATCTAAGACTGAATAAGTCGAAAACATGGAATGTAACTACCATCTTAAACAGTTTCTGTCTGATCACGACGGTTACCACAAATACCTCCACCGATTCGGACACGACCGTTTACCTTCCTGCCCGGAATGCCCGGATGAAGATGAAGATACGGAGCACGCAATCTTCTTGCACATGCTTCACGTCATGGTGAACTCTTCTGCCCAGTCCGTCGTTACTCCTCGACCATATGGGAAAATTGGTAATTGGAAAATTCGGAGGCAGATCGAAATTTAAGGTATGCTTGTCACAGTTTGTTTCTTTTGTTTCGGAGTGAGCGTAGCTCATGAAGATGATGAAGAGTTTCTTGTAGCATATAAGTGTCCGATTGCATCGTAGAAAAACACGCGAGTATTGTGTTACGCGTGTTACGATCTAGAAAAAGGTTAAAATTAATGTTACTGAGCGGGTTATTAAGTTCTACGAAATTTGTTTTGCAAAATTGAAGCTGTATGATTTCTAAGAGTGAAGAATTTTGTTTCCGTTGTCATATGAGAATGTAAGAAATAGAGAAGGGTGATAGCGATCTAACGTCTATCCACGTATAGATCGCTGTAACGACATAATTGGTGAAATCGGATGAGAAGATAAGGCCGAGTTGCTTAGTTATTAGTAATGCTTAGTTGTTAGTAATGCCACTCATTTGAAAGAGGCCGGATTCGGAGTGACAGTCAGTGGGGAGTCAGAGGTGGGACTTGTTGCAACAAGATGAGATTCATCTTCAGACTGAGCCCATTGAAGAAGGAGTTCACAAAATCACAGACACAGTCGATGGCATCTTCAATTACAGATCTACTTATTATTTCAATTCGGTTACTCTTGATTACAGTCGATCATATTACTGCATTCAATAGTACAAACTGACCCAGTTCGCTTATAACAGCCACACAAAACACACTACATACATAAAGGGTGTCCCAAAATTCACGCAAGAAGTAATTTTAATAGAAAACACTTAATTAAAAATTGTAAATGTTTTATTGATTCATAAATTATACAGTATAGGGTTATTTATGGAATAGCATATCGGGTAAATGGGCTCCGCGGCTTTGTTGTACATACGCACTCTTTTGTCGAAATTTTCCATGACCGTTTTGCATAAATCTGGCTGAATTTCGTTGATACAGCGCTCAGTTTGCTTCTTCAAGGCGTGGATGGTAGAGGGCTTGTAGGCACAAACCTCAGATTTCAAAAAAACATAAAGAAAAAAGTCTAACGGCGTTAAATCGCGTGATCAGGACGGCCAATTCTGATCACCAAAACGGAAAATTACATGACCAGGAAATGACAGTAATTAAATTGTTTCTCGGGCTTAATGGCATGTGGCACCATGTTGTTGAAACCACATGTCGTCCACATCCATATCTTGCAATTAGGACACAAAAAACTGGATTATCACGTGGCAATAGCGAGCACCATTAACTGTTATTGCATTTTCAAAGAAGAACAGTCCGATGATGCCTCTAGCCCAAAATTCGCACGTTGTGGATGCATTTGTTTCTTAACAATCACTTTTAGATTTATTTTCTGAACCCCAAATTCGACAATTTTGACGATTAACAAAGCCATTCAGATGAAAATGAGCCTTTTCGCTGAAGATGATTTTGTTTGAAAAACCAGCATCCACTCGTTGTTGTTCTGTAATTCATTCAACGAACTCTATTCGCTGTGCGTGATGAGTAGGCTTCAGTTCTTGAATTAATTGCACTTCGTACGCAAATCTTTCGTGAGAATACGCTGTAGAGAACTTCTCGAAATGTCCAATTCTTGACCATGGTTCCGGATAGATGTTCCTGGACTCTCAACAACACTCTCACGCACTGCTTCGATGATTTGTGTTGAACGACTTGTTGTAGGACGGCCATCACTAGCACCAGTCTCCCTTTTTGAATTAATCTCTTCACAGTTGATGAAGTCGATAATTGTGAACTGTAGCTGCCAAACCTTCATTATTTTTAAAACGCGTTGTTCTTTCGTGTAGCACTCCATTTTTAATAACCCTGAACTGTCACTGCTATCACGTTGTCTTTTTTTTTTTTTTTTCGTTGGTAACACTTTACCGCATAAATGGCGCAAAATTCAAATCTTGCATATATTTTGGGACACCCTTTAATATATATGTACACCTATATATATTTAAAATTAAATTAATTTAGATTGATTGTTGTGGCGACATTACTTGATTTATACTCAACCCCAAACATGCGTCCATTTAAAGTGCTAAAATGCATATTTTTCATAATCCTTATTATACCCGGACAAGGGCACCTAAATAAAAAAAAATCACCCAATGCGAGCCTGTACGAGTACAACAAATAAATTCAGAACATAATTTGATTCCTTTTTTTTAGTTACCACCCCTAATTTCGCCCTTCCCCATGACCGCAAAAGAACATGCATACTTGCAATATTTATGCTAAACACTGCGGTTTGGTTTTTGTGCGCGTGATTTGGGCCACAACTATTCACAACTTGGTTAACTGGTCGAGTTGGTTTCATCAATTGTGGGTGGTAATTACCCTCAAAATATATATTTAATTTAAAAATATTTATAAATAAAATAGTCATACTCACTTTGACAATTTCCAATGGGTGGCATCCGAAATCCAGACAGAGGGTCAGCAGAAAAATGAAACGGTCGCTGGCCAAAGGCAAAGTGGAACTGTTGTTGCTGTCCTAAAAGTGATAACACTGAGTTTTCAATTAAAATTTCTGCCCTTATATAAATTTCATTAAATACTGAGAGGGGATTTTCTAAACACAGCTAATTGGACGGGATGATGATGGAGAGGTGGTCAGGTTAGTGGAGAGACAGCAATTAAGATGAGCCCAAGAACTCGGTTTTCTCGAGACCGTCATAGCTAGTGAAGGGCGCTTTGTGATCTAAACAATTCCAGAACCTACAACTAAAATCATGATCCGGACTCTGCACCGCCAATTGATTGAATTCCACTGTTTATTCTGGCCTTTCTAAAATCTGCCGATCAGAGACAAATGCGCCCAAAACAATGCCAAATATTTCCTCCTGCATTATGTAAGGATACTCAGATACCAACTTCAAGCTCCAACTTACACTGGGAGACATTAATTAAACACGCAATTCATTAGATATTCGTAGCATGTAATCGGACATTGGGGGCATGACTACATACATATACCAGCACTTAAGCTTCCTCAATTAATTACGGAATTCTACAGTTGGCCAAGCGGAGAGGCAGATGTCGGAGATGGATAGACTTGAAGTCAATTACCAACATAGATCCTTCCAGAGTCACACTACTAAGGCAAATGTAAATTTTCCAAGGGCCTCCTCAACTACGACTAGCTAGTACTATAACCAAGAGGTTGAGTTGTCAGTTGTATTAAGGATTCTCTGCGTCCAATCCTTTTGTATGCAAAAGATGCTCCGACCTCATTCTACAAGATACCATAAATAAGTCCTACGCAATTGTATCTTCGTATCTCATACATTAAATATTTTCAAAAGATAAATCATTTGTGGGATAAATTGGTCGACACACACACAAACACCAGGAAGAGGAAAGGAAATGTATGTTTGCACTCAGATCTCCATCGGCTGATATGCATTTCATTTAGACCAGAACACTCGTAGGAATACTGAACCAACACCGAAACTGTCGTCCATCTCTCATCAACTACTACTACTCGTACTATCTGAGTAGGTATCGCTTTCGCTAGAATATGGATGCAAATTAAATTGCCTTCTGGCAAAAACAATAAAAGGGATTCTCTACCAAAGGATATTGTTTACTTACTTGTCTTCGAGCGGGGCTCCCGGGGTCCGTCCACAGTGACTTTTATCGCCTTATTGTAGGTGGCTATATGCGGTGGTGATGTCGATACGGTGATGGTTAATGTGAAGCTTTTCCCTGCAAAATACGAGAATATATCTATTAGAAGGACATTCAATTCACATGTATCAAGTGAGAAAGATTTAACGAAGCATAGGGAAGTTTTGAGATGTATTTCATTAAAATGTTGCGGAAAATACTTTGGTTTATTTGCATTTGCATGTCTGAGGTTTTGGAATTTTTGTCATTCGGTTGAGGAATGGTATGGCCCCTCAAGCGGGTTGGGGATAGGGAAACAATGGAACAGATCGTGGTGTGAGATACGTACAGATGTCAACAGCAAAATCTAAACACTTTAGGCAGAAGGAAGTTGTTGGAAAAGAAAACTGTCAACATTTTGTCAATAAATGGGAAAAATGTGGGGGACGTTGGATGGAGTTATGAAACCCACTTCGTCACGAAAACAATTTTTTTTCTTTGCTTAGGGGCTCAATAAATCGAACACTTGAACTTCTAAAATTTTCAAACAATCTTTTCCGGTTTATCACACGACGTTAGTTCGTGTCTTATCCATTCGCTGGGGTATTCATTTACAGTGACGTCACTTTGGGATAGCTTCAAACACTCTCGGTGGAAGGAGAGTTGATGTACTTTGGCTCTTCATGTCCAGGCCGCATGTTTTGTTACGGATTTGGCCAGTAACTTGTCCTTAAACACACATTTCAACCGAACCATCGATAGAGTCAATCGGGCAGTATGGATCTGTCGCCGCAAATGTGGAAGGAACTGAAGACTAAGGACTAAAACTATACTTCACATGTACTGGTACATCTTCGTTTTCCGAAAGCTTGGACAAGTCCAACGTCTAGCTAAAATCTGCATAATGGACTGTCTGTGCTCCACCCCCCTGTATCTATTAAAACCTATGGCAGCTGGGCTACGCCTGCACAGGCTTCGAAATAACTATCTCAGTCTGCCAATGAACAATATGCTTTCCAATTACTGCTTCAGAATTACTCAGTAGTTATTCCCCAAGGAACAACTGGGAAAACTTCGAACCCCTTTCATCGGAATACGTTCCATAATATTATGGTCTACGGATGGATCTAAAATAACAGATCTGGGTCTGGAATCTTCGGGGAGTCGTTTGTCACTAACATCTCGGTTAACCTAGGCACATATATACTCATCCATTTCTCAACAGAACTATTTGCCATGAAGTAAACTTACAATCTAAAACACGTCGCAAAACTATCTTCACCTTCTTTGACAGTCAAGCTGCTCGAAAAGCGCTGTACTCAGACACGATGAAATTGGATTTGTCATGGAAATACTCAAAATATTCTCAGAATTAGCATAGAAAAACTTGGTCATACTACATTGGATAAGTATGTATACACAAAGGTCACATGGGTAACGAAATGGCCAACTCACTGACCCAGATCGGTACATCAACCCCCTTTCACTGGTCTCGAGTCTTTCTGTGGGGTAAGCAAGCACGTTTTCAAAAGCCATACCAGAGCAGACCCTATCAAAATCCGCTGCTATCTAGTGTGACGCTATGGGACAGAAATACGCCAAATACTTTTTCCGTCTGAGCAGGGACCAAATAAGAACTCCCTAACAGATGATGACACTGCTTATTGAAAAGGCGCCTCCACAAACTGAATTTGTCACCGCACGCTACATGTTAATTGTACCTAGACAGTAATGAAACTTCTGTTCACATTTTCGCAGAATGTCCCGCCCCAGGGGGTCTCTAGGCTGCGAACTTTTCTTACCATCCTCTCTCCAAGTCTGCAAGTCTCTCCAAGAGACCGCAGTGTCAGAGCATTAAACAAGCTCGTAGTTTGCTTTACCACCTTATGGTCCATAGTAACTAGGAAGGGTGACATTCATCATACCAATCTAAGAAAAGAACAATGTGCAATGAACAATACTGATACAAACCCTCGGATAAGGATTGGTCACTTGTTGAACACTTGTTGTTGTCATATCCGGACTAGGAAGTGATTCTTTAAATTCTGTCTCTGGATTTATTTTTAAAGAAGACAACCCCACTTTGTTGTACCACAGGAAGACCTGGATCTCATCAGAAACTAAATTTTTTACTTTTAAAAAAATTCTCCCAAGACGGGCAAAGTGAACCTATACCGCTGTGACAGTGCCCCGAGATGCTTGTAGTACCGGCCCATCTGCTATGCTCCGAAACATAATCACAGCTACTTCACGGAGCCTTTATCAAGATGTGAAGATATTCTCAGACGCTGTGTGTGTCAAACATTGACGAAAGACGCACCTGGATTTAACCTTCAGTTTCGCTTTTTAAACTTAGTGTTCTTCACGGCATACCATCTTTTTTTTTTGTAAGCGGAGGGGGAACTTTGCACAGGCACCGCACTCCAGGTTGCACGGTAGTGTCAGATTCTTACTGGCTAAACCTTACCTCCACTAGTTCATATCCTCGCCACGCGGAACCATCGCCAGGTATTACATTCGCATCCACGACATGCTGAGCATTCTAGCGAGGTGTTTACAGCATACCATCTTTTCCGGTGACAAAATGTTTGGTGTATCAAACCGAGATTATGGCTCTACTGCACGAAAAAATCAGGGGTCAGCCTTAGGCAGCGAAACGGTGAGGTACGCGAGAAATTGGTTGCTAATTTTTTTTTTTTTTTTTTTTGTGATTTGCGCGTCAAAGGGGCTATGAATCAGGGCACGGGCGTGTGTCAAAAGGGTGAACAGGAACAGAGGAGAAACCTGTGCACGTTGGCTTTAAATGTTTGAAGGTTGTAGTGATGGGGAAATACAGAGCCTGGTAGATAATTCCACATTCGTGTCATTCTATTTATATATTTGACAGTACGACCGAACTGATGTCGATTTGAAGCATTGCGGGTGGAATTTTGAAGAGGAGGAATGCTACTTGCTGTATCGCTGGAGCATTTTTTATAAAAAAAAAAGGAATAAAATAGAGAAAGACACGAGACATTTCTCTGATGTTCAAGTGAATGTATGGAGTTCACAATATATCTATCACCTATAATGCCTTATAAATTGAGGCCTGTTCAGACGGGGTAAGGAATCCTAGATATTTTGCAGCATTTTTGGCGACTTTGGACTTTTAATGTCCGGTATACGGGTAGGCTCATTTACACTGGGCACGGTGGTGAGATGTGCAAAAGATAAACCAAATTAACCATAGGAATGTCGGAATGCTTTACGAACAGCAAGCAAGCAAGTACATTCACTTACTAACAACATACACGCCACATTGCCAATCACATAACTCGTCCAACTCATTTACATTTCTTCACCAAGCAAATAAGTGTTGGTGCATGTTTACACAAAATATTTCACACCGTTAAGACGTGTACATGTTTTGCGTGTCAGCGACATTATTGCGTGAATACATCCGATAGTGTCACATAACAAATGAGCACCTAATTGTTCAAGGCACTCAATGACACCAATAACCAAACAACACACACTCGGAGGGTTTTGTCAACTCATTTACCCGCACGCAAACCCCCAACAATCAATTATGGAATAGTTGCAGCACCCGGTCTACCCCAAAAACAATATTTTAGGGGCTGATTTTTGGATGAAGATACACCACCCACGCAATTCAGTATAAATCACTCGAAGACGACTTGCAAACACACATTTTCGGGGCGATGCAGTGTAATAGTGTAAACAGGTTTATTACAATACTTATACACCGGCGTACCCTAGAAGACACCCTGAAGTCCCATTCACCCCCCCAAAGGTGTTTGGCATTTCTATTGTATTTACTGAGGCTTATTGGCAGGCATAAATGCGTTCATCCTTTGAGGTTTTCCGGTCATGCGGTTTATAATCAAATTCCATACGATATCTGTGTGTTCCGTTGCGTTTTATGCAATCCCGAAGATTTTCGATTAAATCCGATGCTTGCTTGCTAGTCGGTCGATGATGGTAACGACGGATGGTATTTACACTGAGATTTGTGCATGTGCAGTAGGTAGGAGCAAGATAAGCCATTTGAAGGGTGTGCGTATTGGGTAGTAATCTTCAACGTTCAAGATGGCATCCTTGTTTGCTGAGTGCACTCAGTAGACTAAAGTGGGAGGGATTCCAGTTTCGGATGAAATTTATAGCAATGCGCTGAAATTGAATTTATATGTGTAAGGGTGTATCTATTGGAGATTTGAGGTTATAGGGTGATGGGTGTAGTCTTATAATCGTTTTTGAATGATTTCTATGACCTCTGCGGTTGGAGTGGGTACACCACGAAGGGGATTCCTTTTAAAAGGAGGAAATTTATCAATTTCAACAACTTTGGTTAATTTTCGTTAAAAATTGGTTGCAGAATAAATTGAGAGTTTCGCAACTTCACAGTGCACTTTATATGGGTTTTGTTGCTTGGAATTATATCTGATTGATTGACTGACTGACTCAGAGTCAAATCAAAAATTTCAGCTACTTGGGGATAAAAAGTGAACTGAGTCTATTGCACCATGACATCAGGTGCAAGTAGTTGTATTTTTTAGAAGCAAGATTGAGAAGGGACCGATATCGAGGAAGATGGAATGAAACGGGCTTAAGAACAACCGTGACTCGCGACATCTACTACTACTATGACGAACAAAGCAGCATTTATTCGGGGGCGGGTTTGTTATCAAAAGTAAACTCGGGCATAAATTTTTTAGCTTTCACCTTATAAGTGAACGTATTATAGGCAAATTCAACAACGTCAACACTACACCCCCACAACGAAAAAGACAAAGACACCAAAGATTGCTAGGTATCTAGTCGACAGCATATATAAATAATGCTGACGGCAACGTACCACGATATCCCCATATCTTAAGATCTATGCGCCCACTGATTTCCAACCGAATTGATCATATGCGATCGACTTGTTTTGGATGCGCAAATATCTACTCGGAGAATTCGTGGTCACAGCAAAGAGTTCATATACGAACATCAAACCACGTAGCACTCAGAATCTTGGGAAAGTTCAATGATGTAGGGCTGCAATCGCAAGGCACTGGGGCTGTTCACTATGAAGATGCAGCGATGCAAAATTTCTTCATCTGAACTGAAAACGTATTTCACTTATCGCTACACTATTCCGGCAATCGATGCTGCCCCGCGCTGCAAAACTGACAACAGATCGAGTCAAGAATTTTGTCCCGGCTTAAATAAAACAGAGAATCGCTCTTACCAACCACTATTTCTTCTTAGGAAGGCAATTGAGTAGTAAAGACCTATCAGTAGGGCGGCCATGTTTTAGCGGGAAGCGTGGTTGCTTGTGACTCGAGTTGTAAAGATTCGAGCCCGATCGGGGAACCGAAACCTTTTTTTTAAGTTCTTTAAGAAGAGACTCTGTATCAAACCTTCCTCCAGTCTTGCTGTGTGGTGCAGAATCGTGAAATTTGTGAAAGTCGGATGAAAACACTCTTGAAGTAGTTGGGAGAAAAATTCTTCGTACGACTTATGATCATAATAGGCCTACAAAGACTTTACAACAATATTGACCTGTGAAAAGGATACACCTCCAGTTGAATAGCAGTGATTCTTTTTAAAGCTATATTTTAACAGCAGGTGAAACAGCGATCTGTGGAGCCGTAAGGTATTGCTATGATTGATATAAAAGTACATCATGACGAAGGTCCGTAAGTCGTTCGAAAATTATGTTTGCTTTTACCTGTTCAACTGCAGGAAGCACGCAAATCCCTCTCCAGTTGTCAGTTTCTTTTCTTTTATGCATTTCGAGAAAGTTATTATACTCCTGCATGAATTGGATTTGCCTATGCCGATGGCGTCGTTTGCATACGATCAATGGAAATGCCTTCAAGTTCTACTACCTTATTGCCTTTGATGGTTCTGATTGCGTTATTGACTTCTTCTGAGAGTTATGGTGCGTATTCGTAATCGTAATCATAATACCGATCTCCTGCCCCGTTAGCACTACCAGAGGCAAAAGACGATCACTACGGTGGGGTGCAGAGATAATAGCTCTAAGAGCGAACTTCAGGCGGCTTTTCAACCAAGCTAAGCATTCTAGGAACTCTCTGGATTGAGCCTCATACAAAGAGGCCCTTAAAATATACGAACTGGAACTGAGGAAAGCCCAAAGAAAATCGTCCGTGATAAAATTTAAGGAACCTGAGGCTTAATGGCTTCGTAAAATCCTTTCCACAAATTCAACCATCTCTAAGTATCTGAAGAAGTGGGATGGTTCTTGGACTTTTTCTAGTGAAGAATCCCTTGAACTGTTGCTGGATACTCACTTCTCCGGTTGTTCTAAAGTTCCCAATCCCTCATTCACTACAACTGTATCATTAACGAAACTTCTTTGGGCAATATGTAGTTTCAAACCGTTTATGTCAGCAGGACCTAATGGTAAAATACCTCCTGAAATTCAACAGACTTCGGATATCATTCTCCCCTGGTGGACAGTTAATTTTAAAGCTGCCTGGATTTAGTTCACATTCCCAGGTTATGGACAAAAGTAAAAGTTGTATTCATACCTAAAGTAGGAAAGAGCTCTCACGTCTGTTCTAAAGACCTCAGACGCATAAGTCTGTCATCTTTCCTCCTAACAACCTTAGAGGGATTGATCGATATACATCTCCGTTGCAGTATTGCTTCTAATCTTTTGTCAACATCCCAGCATGCGTACTGCAAGCCGAGCGCTCTTATCAAAATTTTCGAAATGATCTTAGATAGACTCGTTGCCGACTTACAGGCAGGACTCCTGTCATAATAGCGGGCGATTTCAATGCATAGCGCACATCGTAGAGGGAATGTTCTACTTGGTCATAATGGCAATTCTTCGCCAAGAAAGTAGGGAGTTGGCTCGTCTAAGCGTTCACGCGAAGAATTATTCGAAGCATGTACGAAGGTATGCAATATAAAGGCTCCGACTCTAAACGGTATCCTAAATAGAGCCTTAAAAGTCGCTTTTAAAACTTGACACTTACGAGTAGATATACTTGAAACGAGTGTCAGTAATTCAATCTCTTTGTAGAAAATTTGTGGCTTTATCTGATGCCCATGAAACTATGATTTCTACCTCATCGCCGATTTAGTGAGGACACAAAATTTGCTTCCTTCAATTCAGTAAGTTTGTGCCAACTTCAGTCCAATTTACGGACATTTTTGTTGAATGAAAATTTCAGTTGCAGACACCCTGGGATCCGCCTATTTTTTCTTAGTTTGACTGATGTCCGAAAATGTTGTATACATGTGTCAACGGCGTAGTGCGTAATAGTTTTAAACTATTATATTATTTTACATTTGCGTATTTACGCCCAACTGATGACTGTCGTCGGTGTGGCGACAAAAGTTCTGCTTCAACTCTGCAGTAAATTTCATGGTTCATACATTACCTAGATCTCTCATAAAGACAAACCTAACCTTCTGAGATTGAAAGTACAAAATGCAAAAGATCTATCTAGGTCGCATTGCTAGTCAAATCTTTCTTGACCACTACCTACCGGCATCACTAGATTAAGAATGACACAGGACCTCACACCTCATGGAGCAGAAAAAGGATGTGACAATAACCGGTGTCGTTTGACTTGCAGACTCCCGAGCCTTTATCGTAACCGTGATTTTACTATTATTCCAAATGATACAAGAACTGGCCCCAGAATAATGACAAAGTTGTCTTTTTTGCAGCTCCAAAACGACAAGAGTGTGGTCTACTTGTTCAACAATGCTGGAGATAACCCCCATCTCCAGTGAAAAAGAACTAGGCTAAGTAGCCTGTTGCAGCAGCTGCCTTCCGGTTTGGAGGATTGATTTGTAGTGGAAGTTGTTCTTAAGGGTCCCCGGGTCTTTAAACACATAATATGACAGATTAGATCTTACACACAATATTAAGGAGACTTATGCCTCTATAGTTGGCTTGGCGCTGTTCAGAAGAATCGGGTAAACTTTTACAGATGATTTGAAGTTGTCTTCGTATCAAGTCATCAGTTGTTGCTTAAAATAGCTCCGCAGTTAGACTTGTTGGATTTATATAAATGAAGATATTCGTATCTTCGTTTCACTTTGGTCGAATGGAGGGAAATGTTAGCTGTCATCGTTCGGGTTGACTGGTGCCTTTTGCCTGATTTCCAAATTTTGGTAGTCATCGTCCCTTAACAGGCCGAAGTAGTGATTTTTTCGAAAGTCTCAACATTGACTGCGACTATACCTGCACTTGCCTGCAGCCTTCTCGTATTTGCCGAAATGTTTAACAAGTGTTTTCACGAGCCTTGGAAGCTGCAACGACAAGTTTTACTGCCGAAAGGAAATGGGAGTACAAACGAAACGGTCATCGCTATTTTGCGAACAGAGTCCGACTCTATGGCTCTAACGGGGGAATTAAGAAATATGAAGTAACTGGCGGCATTCCACAAGATCTAGCACCAACTTTGCGGACGACATCGCCTGGTGGTTGTAGCAAAAACGCTTGAAGAAGTTGAACTCCACTGTAACCAGACAATTGCAACTGTACGTCGTTGGCCAACTAACGCAGGTTTGCAACTTGCCGACCATAAAAGTAGGTCGGTTATTGCAAGTAGGAAAGTTCGCAAAACTAAATCGTTTAGAGTCGGAGGGCACGAAGTGGTTTGTCAACCTTTGACACCACCTAGAGCATGCATGCAAAAAATAGTCGAAAGCTATTAGTGCACTTTCAAGGCTAATGAGTAATATCGGAGGCCCAAAATAGAATAAAAGACTTCTTCTTGCAGGAGCTGCCATTTCTATACATGTGTACGCAGCAGAAATATGGTCAAGTGTCACGAAAGGTGAGTCTTACGTGCGTGGAGTTAAATCCGCCCACCGTCTTAGCATACTAAAGGTCGCCATTGTGTTTCGAACTATATCGAACGATGCTATACTCGTCGTATCTTTAATGCTACCCGTCAAATCACTCGCTAAGTAAGGAGAAATCTAAAAAGCGAGCGAGATCGAAATGACCGGGTAGACGACGAAAAAAGAAATTACGAAAGGAAAAGCAGTTCGCAACCTGACAACAACAATGGAACAAAAGGAAGGTGAACGCGCAATAAATATCTCTCGTGCAGAATTTGTAGGACTACATTATTACCGTCCATTTAATCAAATTGTGTGCTTTCGCGCGAAGTTTTTGATCTCATCTTCGACAGTAGGAATTTCGAGATCTCTGTGTATATTGTCCTTTCTTATGCACCACGGTGCATGGACAATTTCTCTTAGCACTTTATTTTCGAAAGGTTGTATAATATTGGCATTCGTTTTCTTCTTACAACCACAGAGTTGTATTCCATAGATCAAAACCAGCTTCAGCTTGTACGTATATAAGAGTAGCTTATTCTAAATGTTAAGCTTGGAATATTTTCCAAGTAACCAGGAAATTTCTCTGTATTTGTTTTCAAGTTCTTTACGTTTCTTTTTCACGTGCGACTTCCATTTCAGCTTAGCGTCGAGTGTCCTTCCGAAGTATTTAGCCTCGTTTGCGAAAGAAATACGGACCGAGTTTATAAGTATGCTATCCGTTTTCGTATAAGTGAAATTTACATAAACAGATTTGGTTTCGTTGAGAGCAATCCGCCGGGCCTTCGTCTCCTTATTTACATTATTCAGAACACTTTGCAGTTTTACAGTTATTATTTCCAGGATAGCAGTGTAATTGGCAAATGTGGCTAAGACGGTGCTTTCTTCTTGCAGTATATCGCGGGAATATAAAATATACAGAAGCGGACCAAGAACGCTTCCTTGCGGTACGCCAACTTAAATAACTTTAAATTGAATCATTCCCGTGTCTGATATGGAAGTGTCTATTCCCGAGGTATATTATCAGTTACATAGACGTGCAAGAAGAACCTGTCGCAATTTGTACTTCAGGTCTTCATGTCACACCTTATCAAAGGCTTGCGGGACATCAAGAGATACGCTTGAGCAATTCTTTTCTCCTTCAATAGCTGTTTCAATTACGTCAGTGATTCTATGTTCCCGGTCAATTTTTGAATGCTTGCTTCTGAAACCAAACTGGAGATCAGGGATAAGATTTTATTCCTCAATAACCGGCTGTAAGAGCTTGAGTAATAACCTCTCCTACTGGATATAAGTATACCAGTGATCGATGTATGAATGGAACGGAATCATGGCGAAAGGAACTTTTTTTTGGGGGCCATGGCTGTTTCAGAGAATATATCTTCAAACGCATACATGAAACTATCCCAAACTGTCCACATTGTGAAAATGTTTTGTAAAACGTATAACACTTGCTTGTTCATTGCCCACGATATGAAACAGGGAAGATTGCACTACGGGCCCATTTGAGGAGTAGCCCACTCCGGAGAATGTCGTAAATTACCACGAAAACTGTGTCATCATAAGTAACGTGGCGGTACACATACTCAGCGATCTTAGGCGCCTAGCGCGTCAACGTAATGCAAATAATTCGAGTATCAAACGAGTAAGAACAAAAGACGGCGTAGGGCAGAACATAGCTTTAAAGGCTGTTCCGCGGGGAATTTGGTAGAAATGTGCAGCGTGTGGGCTAGTACGCAGGCGTATTACTGACATCGATCATTCAGGCTTGCGAATCGTGCATGTATCTATGAATATTGCACACCCTTTGGCGCTTCACATCTAAAAGCTATGATAATAGTGATCACGTAACATTCCAATGTCGGCTCTTGACCTAGTCGTACGAGTATATTGAAGATTCAAGAGAGAACTTCTAAGATGTCGACGTTTCTGCACTCATCGTAATATTTAAAAAAAAAATAGACTTCGTCACTACTACATAGTTAGGTACTAAAGACAATTTCAAACTGAATGATGTGTCACTATACCTACACATATTGAGATGATAATTTAGAATAATCAAGCTGTGCAAACAATGTCCCATAATCTATCTCGAAATAACCAACCCTATGCATCATAGGTAATACCAAAAACACTCATTCAACAACTGCCAATTGGAAATATGGTTTGCACCTTTTAACAAGCGGAAGCACATACAATTTCCCCCCTTTTAATACGAACCCGATTTTCATAACACCCATCATGTTCCTGTTATAATTGCAACAATGAGTTAACCCTCTGCAGCGAGACTCATGCTGAGAACAAAAATAAAAATCCGCGCAAAATGTCCCATCCGACACGTCATGTACATATACGCAACGCAAGCAGCATACTCGTAGCCTGTGTCACACCAACAACCAACAACGCGAGAGAGTTATTTGCATGCCAGTTAATTAGATTTATCGATTTGAAAATTTTAATTAACAACGTACGTTGGCTTCACGCACCTTCGCCATCACTACCACCCTCACCAAATTCCCCTATATACACTCTGTCTTGCATAGCTAAATGAGGATACTCTAAATAAAAAAAAAAAAATCCACTAGCTGGAATGAGAGCATGGAGAATATACGTATGGAAGATGACAAGCAAGAAATTGCTTAAACCAAAGTATTTAAAACAAAACGCAACCCCAACCCTTGACATACCACCCCCCAATCAAACTACACCTAAACGACAGAGGTGCCGAACAATGGTGTCAGGCAGGAAAAATAGAACAACGCAGCAAGGTTTCAAAAGGTTCTAATTTATTTAACTTTTTCTTAAGTGAAAGACAAAGATTTATTTTTCAATGAAAGACGCCACCACATCCCACCCAATCCGCCCACAGCCTCTACGACTAACGTTGACAATTCCGCATAATTATTTCTCGCTCAAGGGGTTGGCAAATTGAAAAATGGATTTGCTTCTGTAAGCAATGATTTTTATTTTTTTTTTTTCTTTGGATGTATCACTCGATCGCGACAGATTTGGGGGTGTGTAACATATGTAACTCGAGGTGTATTATCTTACACAAAGGAAAAATGGAAAAGAGCCGCCGTAGAAATGCGTTGCTAAGGTTTTATACTCGTCGACTTCAAGTTGAGCATAGAGCGTAACAAGTTGAAATGACGAGTTAAGATGGCCTTTTTTTTGCGCGAGATTTTCGAGGTGGAGTATCTGCATGGTATGTGACACCTAAGTGAATGTAAATAAACAGATAAAGGAAGAAGAACAATCTGAAGAAAATCAGTACTCGTAAGGAAATGGAAATTCTGAGAAAAGAACATTTAATTGTTTGCGCGGTTTCCAAGGGAGGTGTTTACTTTCAAGGGAAATTCATTTGGGGGTGTGATTTGTAGGTATATGGACATAATTTAAATATAAATGTATGTAGAATAACAATTTTCTATTTAAATAAAACACAGTTAGATTTAAGTATGGAATTCAATCTCGTTCATGTGACCACCGCGAGTACGTTTGTAGTGATCGATTTAGAGCCAATTTTCTATCACTCTTCTGCACATATCGGCCGGAACGTTGGCAATTTCGTGTTCGATATTGTTCCTGGCATAAACCAACGACTTAACGTAATCCCATAAGAAGAAGTCCTTCGGCGATAAATCGCATGAGCGAGCTGGCCATTCGACCGGACCCTTTGTCGAGATTACACGATTACCGAACTTCCCTTCAATAGATCAATTGTCTGACCATCTGTGTGGCATGTGGCAACATCTTGTTGGAATCACATATCACTGATGTCAAGTCCATACAACTCTGGCCAAAAATAGTCTTCCAACATGGCACGATAGGGATCAATTGCGAAAGCTAAGTCAACTCTACTGTGAAGACTGGCAGTAGGGCGGTCATATGGCTAAAATGCAACTTGATCGTGATGATGACATCAGGAGGACGGAAAAAAATACTGTGAATCATAAGCAACGACAATAATAGCGAAATTAAAACAAAATACTCCCCAGTTATCTGGACAGCCACCCTTGGAGTTTACAGAAACTTAATACCACCTAAGTTTCAAACCCACTACACCAATCTTTCTTTCTCTCTGTCTCTTCCTCTTTCCACAAAAACGCACGTGTTCTAAAAAATTAGTATAAGGGTATTCATATCCCCTTTAACACTTGCAAATTATAAAAAAAAAAAAAAAAAAAAATGGCACGATAGGGAATTCCATTGGCCGTAACATGGCGATCATTTGCATCAACGAAAAAATAAGGTCCAATCACACCTCCGGCATGAAATCCTCACCACACGGTCACTTTTTCTGGATGCAATGGATTCTCTTGAAGCACATGTAGATTTGTTGCTGTCCAATAATGCATATTTTGTTTATTGACAAAGCCATTAGGCCAAAAATGAGCTTCATCGCTGAAGATGATTTTTTTTCGATGCAATTAAGGATTTTCTTTAAACTTTTGCAGAGCCCAATCGGAGAAGTTTCGGCACTTCAAATGATCAAGAGGCTTGTTCTTGAGTTAATTTGATCTTGTAAGGATTTAGGCCAAGATCTTTATGCAAAATTTGCCATAATGTGGACCAATTCCTGTGAACGGCGTGGAATCGACTGATTTGACTCATTTTGAACGGAAGCACTTACGGTTGCGATATTTTCGGTACATCGACCATTGCGTTATCTCACTGGCACAGGAAAATTCAATAGTGAATATGTTGACTCGAATTTATCCACTATAGCATGCACAGCCTGTCTTGTGGGACGATTATTTCGACCGAAAATTGGAGTAAGCGCTCTTAAAGTTGCTACCACCGACTCAGAATTTCGGTAGCAATTTTAAGAATTTCTAAACGTTGTTCGTTCGTGAACTTTACCATGATAAAAACGTAAACCTTGACTGACGTTTTGACATAGACAGATCATAAATATAGTTTAATGGTGGGTTTGTATTAAAATACAAAATTGTTATGTCCCTATTGAAAAACCCTTTATAGGTAGAGCAGATATTCGACTCGTCATCGTATCTAAAGATATGAAAAGCTCCACTGGCAAACCATCGGACCAGTCAGCCTTCTGGTTTTGGATTTTCTTCGTTCCCAATCACTCTAAGACAATTGTAACTTTTGCTCCGAACCGCCTAATTCACATGGATTCAGAGCCGCCAATCGTTCCGAACTATCGCTAGTATTTTGCGAAGAACAGGACATTCGGCATGGGTGAAGACAGTATAAAATTGCCTGATCTCGGCAAAAGCTGGGCACTAATGTATGAAGTGCTCAAATGTTTCATCATCCTCGAGTCACATCTCACCCATGCTTCTGAGACTGGTTTCAGATGCTCGTTTAAAGGAGTGAAGCCCGCGACGGGACACGGAATAGTCCTCAAGTCGCTTGTACTAAAAATAAATTAAAACCTAATTCTGCTTTCCCCTGTTGCATTATTTGCACTTGTAGACATATATTAAGCTCATGCTAGTAGTCATGGCATTGTTCGATAATTCTATGTTCATAGTACGAAAACCTGCAGCCAATCATGCGCTGAAAACACAAGAATGCGGTCTCTGGTCCTGCTCTGGCAGCGCGGTCAGAAACACTGCCTATCGTCAAAAGGCTTTAACGGCCTACTCGTCCTGACTATCGGAGCAGAAGTAGGTACAGCAATGCACGCTGTTCACAGCTTCAAGCTTAGCATTGTGATTAGTATCATCAAGCTTAGCATTGTGATTAGAAGGGAGGACATTCTGTAAACTTCTTCATTTTCTCACAAAAGTTTTTCCCATGGGAAAAGTCCAGACGGAAGTTTTCTCAGATTTGATGGCAAGTTCCATCAACGAGAAGGATTGAAACCTCCAACCTCATCTTCTGGATAAGCTGTATGGTATACTTACTTTGCTTTGTGTAGCGCTACAGTTTGATCTGAAATTCCCGAGTTTTCTTATTTACATGCCGTAGAATGAATATCTGGTTGATGGTTGTCTAGCCTGGCCTAAAGCAGCACTGATTAGGACCAATCAGGTCGTTGACGTAAGGTTTTAGACATTTACACAGCACAACAGACAAAATTGTGTAGGCAATGTTTAGGAGACTGGTTGGTGCCTCTATGATCTGAAGCCGTTCCCTTACTGAACTAAAGATGACGATCCAGAACAGCAAGCGCTAAGACTTACTGGAACTATTTACGGAACGGTGCTAACCCGTGGATGGCTTACAAGCTTGTAAAAAAAAAGTTCGAGTATTTCAGATAACCACCGCTTACAGGCCCTATTTTGTTACGAAATATTGTGGCAAACTTGTTCGTAAATTACCGAGAACTTGAGGGCGAAGAATTTTCTATAATGCGAGGAGGGGAGAAAATATGATATTTATTTCCAAAGGATATAAACTCAAACACCCTCTTTTTATGACTTGAAATGGATCATGTACTCGTATACCAGATCGCAAAGAGTAGTAAATGACGCAGGCTGCACTTTTTACCCATCCCATCAATAAGCCGATAAAAAATCAACGGCGGAAGGTGAAGGGGAGGTGCAAAGCAATATTACCAAGTGGTCCCACATCCTGCGGGTTGACCGTCCCCAATTATCTTAGTAAGATACGTGTTGATTATTTAAAGCATATAGCACTCTTATATGATACGGTTTATTTCGGTGGTAAGGAATACTTATTTACTGCAGGAGTACCGCAGGGTCCTGTGCTTAAAGTAGCTGAGACAGGGACAGGCTGTTTAACATCCGTTGAATTGAGTTTAGCAGAGCAGAGGACGCAAGCTGTTCTAATAAGCAGCAAGAACCTAAGAGAAACTGTCACTCTGATGGTTGGTCAGCAGAAGATAAAGTCCTACTCGTAATGCAGTATGACCGAGGTGTGGCTGAAGTAGTTATAATTATTATCTTGTATGGGGAATACCAAGGCTTACAAAATTCCTATTCAGACACCGAATACGCAAAGTCTGGAGGAATGGCAATCGATGAAGTACGAGTAGCTCACAAAAGGGTGACGTACGATGCTATCTACCATTGACAAATCGCCATAACACCCATCTAGGTATGACTGTGGATGAACCACTTTAAACTAACAATCTGTTTATATGTTGCTCTGCGCTCTATCAAGCCCTAAGAGCCTTTGAATGCACGCTTAAATTTCGGCTTCAAGCTCCTGCTACCTTTCCCTCTGCGATAAATACATATGTATTCGTATTGTTACAAAAAATATACAAAAATTTAAGGAGGGCTAATAACGAAGCATACGTATATATGAACCCTCCCCCCGTATTATTGAAAAGATATCAAATATTAATTTCTTCTTTCGTGACAAACTAACAAACTTCCATCGGCCTACAATTTCAAACACAAACTTCAATCGCAATCGAAATCCCAGACGAAGTCTATGCAACTTTTCCCCAAATCAAATCCAGGCGACGGAAGGTGTCAACAAGATGACAGGAAGAGGGGAGAAAAAAAATTTCAAACCGCGACGTTTCCCTCTGAAATTCGGTTTGAGGTTGAACATAAACGAAACCTAAATGTATAGCCTCACCACAGGGTCGTCGGCACATATGAAACACGAAATTTCGGCCGCGACTATGCCATATGAATTTAGCTCCGCTAAATAAGGAATACTCTTGCCTGTGTGAGTTTGTGCTAAAGTTCACTATGACTGCAATAGACTCAAAATGGGTAAAGGAGAAACCGACAACTGAAGAGGAAGTCACTGTTTTTTGCCTCGAGCGTGGGGCCCGCTTGCATGCATATTGGATGCACGGGTATTATGTGGAAAAGTCCAACAATTATCGCCATTCGCCGCAAATTTTGCGCGTGGTATATCAACAGGATTATAATGTTCCACTGGGTCTGAAACTAAAACCGTTGAAATTCTTTATGCCACCAATGGTGCTCGCCGCTCAAAAAGATGCGGTGGCGGTGGATTGGAGAAACAGGATACGAGTTGCACGAAGGAGTGCAAAGTTGAAATCCCAACAATTTTTGAATTGCAAACAAAATGTGTGGAAAATAGATTTTCGTTTCGCGAATTTCAACGCGAGCCATGGTCGGGTTATGGCGAAAAATGGGAAGTGGTAGATAGAATGAACCGTCCGACCACATTAACGTGCAAATAGGTTTTTGTTTTTGGAAATTGCCTTGAGGACATCTTCGTGAAGATCCTAAAACCATCGAAGAGCCCAAAGTACTCGTATCCTTCAATTAAATTCCATTACACAATTTCCACTTAACTTTCAACAACATCCTTCAAGTGACTCTAAGAAAAAACTTTCAGGTATTTAAACAAAATCAGCATAATTAAGGACAGCACTTTGTTTCCCACTAAAAGCAAGAAAAAAACCCAAATCCTCACAAAATGCACCATCAGCAGCACAAAAGACTAACAAAAAAGTTAAACAAAAGGTCACTTGGCACTCTGCTAAACGACAGCAATTTGTGTGTAAGCGACAAGTAAACCTTTCAAGTGGACCGATACGAATGAGGAAGCCTTGAAAGGATAAATGAAAACCAAAAAGGCTTATTCAACGGAATTCCCTTCTTTTTTTTTTGTGTCGCAAACTTTTCTCATAATAGATGACAAAATGGAAATGCTTCATGGTAAACACCACGTGACCAGAAAAATAAAGGACGAACTCTCTTTTCAAAAAGGAATCAAGTAAACAATGCATTTCGAATGATGAAAGTTTTTTTTTTTTTTTCTTTTAAGCGAAACAATTTGTTTCATTATCTACGATGATTAATTGAAGAACTTTGTGCAATTCTTGCAAAAAAAAATGCTGACATAGCCGCTAAAGAGTTAGAGTTGAACAATGTGAACAATAATCAATTATGGGAATATTGGAAAGAATCGCAAAACAACTCCAAGGCCACAGGATTGGAATCATGCCGGATACCACCACCCTTCGAGGCCTAAATAGGAATGGGGGTGAATAGATTGCAATCCCCATCACCTCCCAAAGTTTGATCGTTTAAAATGGAGCATCCGCCAATTCTTTTTGCATGAAACTGTTTTCGCGAAAATAACTCGCGTTGTATAAAATTAGTGCAATTAATTATTTTTTCCGAAAATGGCGCCCAACGTACACCCCGCAGAAGAGGAAAAACTTAATTTGTTTATACCCTATCCACAGATATTGGTGATGTTTTTACTGCATAGTTGTAATAAAAAAGCTGAATTCTTTGAACCATCTCCATTCTGGATATTGATGTCATAATAACCGTAGTTAGGTTAGGTTGGAGGGAAGTGCTTATCACGGGGGCCATACGGTCCATAGTGTTTCCCTTTTGTTGTATGGAACCTATATTTAAGACGTTTGTCTTACGGTCGGTTCTGTTGCAAACCATCGTGCGCTTTTCATCAAGCCTATCATGTTCCTAAGTGGAACTTGTACGAGATCTCCTAGTTCGTCAAAGAAGCCTGTTTCCCATATGACGGAGGCGGCGGTTTTGAAGGTTTGGGCAATCGCATAACAAGTGTTTGATGGTTTCTGTCTCCTCTACATCTTGACAGCTCCTGCAGTGCAGCCCTCGGGTGTGTTGATGCCTAGTCTAGCAGCTATTTCCCCTATAGTGCAGTGTCCTGTTAGCGCGTCTATCAAGATGCGAATTACTTTTTTATTCATTGCCAATAGGCTTTTTGTTCTGGTTTCATTAACTGTTGGTCATAAGCTGCGAGTTCTCTTGCATTTAGGTCTATTTTCCTTTTTAGTTCACCAATTGATACCCGAGTATGTTGAAAGTCCAATGCTGATCCCTTTTTAGCTAGTTCACCTGCTGTCTCGTTTCCTTCTATATCACTATGTCCAGGAACCCAGCGGAAAGTTACGGCATCTGGAAACTGTTTTTGATCTGACTTCCCCGCTTTCTAGTGCTTTGATTGCCGCTTGACTATCCACGGAAATTGTAAATCTTGGAAGGATTTCATTTTTTGCTATGTATAGTCTGTGCAGCTCTATCAATGGCGAAGACCTCTGCTTGAAAGATACTACAGCCATCCGGGAGTTTGTATGAATGGTTGATTTTAAGTGACTCGTAGAAAACTCCAGAGCCAGTTCCGATATCCATTTTAGACCCGTCAATGCAGAGCTGAATGTCCTGTGCATTAATTAATGTGTTGGAGTCCCACTCTTGTCTTTTGGAAATAAAAGTGGAGTAGTTTTTGGCGAAATCTGTTATTCTGTAGAGATCGCTTATACTATATCTGTGTTAGAAAAGCTCCTATGGACATGGATCTATACTCAAGATAGGAGCTTTGCTAATACTCCAACTGCTTCGTTCCCTCATGCTCAGAACTGGGTTTCGACGGAATCTAAGCCAGGAAGGAGTTGTAGGCTCCAAAACCAATCAAGGGTCTGTTGCTAGAGTCTTCGTTCCATCACGCTCAGAACTGGGTTTCGACGGAATCTAAGCCAGGAAGGAGTTGTAGGCTCTAAAACCAATCAAGGGTCTGTTGCTAGAGCTTTCGCGGAGCATGACAACGTTAGGCTTCACTTCTCATTAGGTAAACATGCGCCAGTCTTTCAAGCGGAGACTTATGTAATCTTAATGGCTATGAACTATATTTTAAGGAATAGGTGAAGGGGACAGAGTGTCTGCGTCGGTAACGACAGCCAGGCTGCGCTTAAAGCCTTGCTCAGTCCTTTAATCAGTTCGAGAATGCAAGAGATTTTCGAATTATGTTGCTAGGCTTAATGAGAAATGAGATCTCCGATGAACTTGCTATATATGGTTCAGAAGAGGATTTTTCAGGACCTAAACCTACGTTCGGTCTTCCTGCGTCCTTCCTGTTGACAGACTAAACCTGCTGTCATACGTCTGTAAGAAATCCGCCGCATTCTTGCTGTCCCTTAGTAGAAAATACTGTAGAGAACTTTCAGGCGTTCTTACGGGCTAGGCTTAAGCGAAACCACCATCTACGGTGACTGTGGAGAGGGTGACGATACTGCGGAACAATTTTCTTTGCGATTGTCCTGCCTTTGCTCGTGTCAAATGGCAGATATTTGAAGCCGATATCGTGAGTACTGATACCATAAGCTCCTCAACACTGAAGCTCTTACTCGCTTATCTACGACGGACGAAAGAATTGCATTAACATGGGGTTGATTCCTGATAGTTCAATGGACCGGTGTCGAGTTCACATAAGCGACTAAAGTTGTCCGTAGCGATTTCAATGCAAAAATTTAAAAAAGCAAACGTTTTCGTAAAGGCCATCGAAAGGCCTACTCGAAACCACCTGCAGAAATGAACTCAGCCCAATTGACTGCAGGATGGAACATGGTAGTGTGAATATATTATAGCACAAGATTTCCACATCTCATCCCTCGATCGACGGAGTGAACTTTTCCAGCATATTAGATGCGTGTACGCTGTGAGGTGTCAACACCGATTCAGACCATTACCTGGTTGCACTGAAGAAGGTACTTATACGGAAATCAAGAAGCGAAGCCATAAGGAAGTTCCACGTTGATTTAATTGATTCGATGTTGATATAAGCATTTAGAGCGACGATGCAAAAAAAGACTAGAATCACTCATTAGTCCTAAGAGCAGAAAAAAAGGCACGAAAAACATGAGCTCTGAAGAAAGAAATGAGAGCATGTGCAAGGAGAGATCTAGAAGTGAGTTAGGCGGGCAATCCATGCCCATGGTTCAACTTCCCAAACCGTAGCCTATAAGAACAAATACAGAAAACCATAATATACAGGTGGTACTGAAAATCTGAAGAAACCATATCATTTGGCCGACAAAGGCCAAAACCCTGCCGTCAGTCTGTCTGATAGTCTAGACATGGATGATGACAACATTTCTGAGTCACCGCACAGCACCAATTTCAAAGCAGCTAAAGTCGAGTTTAAATAAAACAAAGCTACTGGCACAGATGGTATAATACCTGACCTGGCTGCAAGAGATGATACGGAAGAGAAACACGATTTGCACGATCCATAAAATGGCAGATCTCTTCACCTGCGCCAACAACAGAGGTATCGCTTTCAAACTCATAATATGTAAGTGCCTAAAACCATTTGTCGATGAACTAATGCACAAATCATCCATGCCGAAGGGTTTTGTCTATCCAGAGTCTGTTGTTAGTTTTGCCAACGACATCAATGCGAAAACAAGATGAAGAATACCTTTTTCAAATGCTGTTCCTGGAGTTAATCGAAAAGTAAGACCTTTACAGTGCAGAAACATCAATATCGGATTAACGCTCTCTTGGAGTTTTGCCGAAAGGATTACGCAGAACAGGCAGACATAATATTCGGTGGCACGCGTAACTGGAGGCTGACTTCAACCAACTTGGAGTAAGCAACCAGTACACCTGGAAGCAGTAGCTAAGTCTTCATTCTGTTTGGAGAAGCTTAATGGCTGAGGCCCATGATTATGATTATTCCAATATGACTTTGGTCTCGTTTATGCCTTGCACACCAAGTTTCTCGAAAACGGGACGAAACTTGAAAAAGTTTAAAAACGAGTAT
This sequence comes from Pocota personata, assembly GCA_963082735.1. Classification (NCBI taxonomy): domain Eukaryota; kingdom Metazoa; phylum Arthropoda; class Insecta; order Diptera; family Syrphidae; genus Pocota; species Pocota personata. The sequence goes on from OY720430.1 coordinate 35,095,705, forward strand.
TGCAACTGTAAGACTAAATTTAAAAATTTGTGTGGCCCTCTTTTGTCAGATTTGTGTACACATGTTCAAACTTTCTATCTCGGAAATCTGTGTAATTTGTATGAAACTTTCAGCTTCTGAGTAACTAAATGGCCAGACTACTGATTTCAATGCCGAATCAGTTTACTCCCTGTTTACGCATCTATGTTATATTTAATGTAAATGGCATTGAAACACTCATTATCCCGATTACACTCATCCCTTTGATTAAATTAAAAGCCCGGCATTTATTTAACATCTACCTCCGCGCGCAAATATACATTACTGGACAATGAAATGCGAAGTGCGATTGAAAAAAAAAAAAACAAAAAAAAACCCACAAAACGCGTAGCATTTTAAATCAGTCAATTTTCGTTGCTGCCGCCATGAATAATGGACAGACACACGCACCGCGCCCTACGCTTCATCAAATTAATTTATCCCGTCTGTCCGTGCATTCAGCTAACGGCCGCTACCCCGAACGAGCAACCGTGTCCGTCCTTTTATTATCCTTTAGCATTTGAATAATTGCAATTCTGCATTTGTTGTACGAATCAATCGAACTCTGTGCAGTGCACTGATTGCGTTTTGTGGGTGCGTCTGGATATCTAGATACAATCATATACGTATTCATGTCCGTTGAACGTAGAGGTTTCAAAAATCAACGATGCTTTGAAAACAAAAACAAAAAAAAAAAACGACTCGATGGTGGGTGGAGAGACATGATGTCGGGCTAAAAAGGTGCACGAATAAAATTATTTCATTGGGGGAGGAAAGTTGGATGTGCTGTACTACTGCAAACGGATTTGCCATCTTTTGCTTTCTAAAACTCATTTTCTATATGCGTATGTTCATTAGAGTGCACTGTGTGTTGCTGTTCGAAAGGATTACCGCTTTGAAGAGGAAGAGCCGGTACACAATGGTACTCGTACATAGTATACTCATGCCAAGTGGGGTATTTGATCATATGCATTTATTTTTATTCCACCGGATGGTTGAGAGTATCTAAAACAATGTTCTGTGTATCTGCACTGAAAATCTTTGTCAATTTAAATTGTCACGAACTGAGGTAGTGAGTAATTGCATTAAAATGCAGTTTGTCGTTGTAGTATAGACACAGGAATAGGGACATAGCAAGAGAAATACTACGTAGAGTAGAGAAGTGCAGAATAATGTGACAGATGCGGTTGGCATAGTTGGAATGTGGTTGCATCAAGGAGATTTTTTTCCGCCTGACAATGGAATGATATTGATTTTGCCAGAGAGATTGTGAAAATGCTAAATGTAGTGCAGTTACGAGTTCCTACATATGTATATGGTCGAATGAAAAGAATAAAAGTATCGATTGTTATTTAAATAAATTGTAGAAGGAAGTACGTTTGCAGTAATAGTATGGCTTATTTTTAGTGCTCCGTAACAGATTGGCAAAAGGGAACAATAATCGATTCAACACGGTATCAATCTGAATTAAAAAGCCAAGTAAGGGACTCTGAGAATTAAGTTCCTTGAATGTTATTACTAATTACATAGGGAGCTTCACTAAAATTTTACAGGACCTTTTACTGACATCAAAAATTAAAACAAATAATAATCGAACTACAAACATTTGCTTGTTTTTTTTTTTTTTTTTTGATATTTTTGTATTCGTCCGACTAAAACAAATTTTGCGGTTCTAATCTGCTCAATGTTATGGCACTGCCAAGTTTATAAATCCTAGCAACATCATTTGCTTTTAGTCGTTTGCGCCTTTGCGGCATTTGAAAGCTCGAAATTAACACAAAATATCCGTGTAAATGGTTTTCGGGCTCCCGGAAATTATGCCATAGGTCCGATTTTTTTTAAAAAAAATATTGGAATTTCCAATTGTGTTTTGGAAAAAAGAGACTTGAAAAGTACATCTCCATATACATATTTGGTTACACGTCACGTAGCACCTACAAGTGAGGCCGAAGGCCGTCCGGTATATAAGTCGAAGAGATGTCCTACAGTGTGAAATCCTTTTAACACGCGAAGTGAGCCACCCAAGTACTGTTAAGATATAGGTGCCTGTCAGACATAAGTCCACATTAAAAGTGAAACTAATTCCCATAAAAAAGTGGGAAATCGAATTATGGTCCACTTATTTATGGACCAACCCATCGGGGCATACTCGTAAGTCCCACTGAACCTATACACATAGTTTTTGTCGGGGCGGGTACTCCCTACTGGAGCACTCAGACTCAAAAACAGGCCCATTGTACAACCAGGCAGAGAACCACATTTTAATGTGTTTTTTTCGTCTTTTGTAAAAAGATGAGTAGACGCTTCAGTGATGAAGAGCTTAGGCAATCAGCACTCACCACATCAGCACCGAAAATCTGCCACCTGATCCGAGCAAAGGCAGGACTATTACATAGGAAGTGTTCCGCAGTGTCATCGCCCTCTCCACAGGAGTCGCAGACAGGGGTAGCGCTCAAACCTAGCACATGGAGGAGCTTGGCAAAGGCGAAGTAGCCTGTAAGAGCGCCAGTAAGTTGTCTGCAGTCTTTTCTGCTAAGAGATAGCAAGAAAGCCGCGGATTTCTTACAGACGACGGGGACCATTCGTTTAGTCTGTCTGCATCCTGGAGAGTCATGCCACCTTCGATTGTGTTCACTGAAAACCCAGTCGTCAATGGAAGCCCTAATCGAGGACGCTGGTAAACCCAACGTGGGTTCAGGTCAAGAGAAATTCTCTTCTGAGCCTTGTCTAGCAAGCTCGTCAGAGATCTCATTTCCTGTTATCCCTTTTTGTCCTGGGACCCAAACAAGATTCAGTGATGTTTTGCATTCTTCATCAAGGCGTCTAGAGCAGAGCCAGGTGTACTGGGGAAAGCTCCCAAGCAGCCGAGACAGACCGTTCTTTGGAGTTTGGCGAAAGAAGCAGTAACGTATTTACGTGAGAGCTTATTCCACCAAACAACTGACGCATATGAGAGGAAGGGTAGATCCAAAGGACTTTCCTTGGTGACAAGCCGCATGTCTTGCCGAAAACACCTTTGCATTGCCGAAAGACTGACAGAGCTTTGGAAGTTTTCAGCTCGACATGTTTCGTCCAAAGAAGCTTGCTGTCTAAGATTACTCCTAAATATTTGCCTTCCTTGGAGAATTTGATAGTGATGCCTTTTAGCACTGGCTATGGTACGCATAGGTACTCGTACATGCCAAACAACAGGCACCTACCCTTAGCAGAGCAACGCACTTTTTTTTTTTTTTTATAATTTGCACGTGTGAAAGGGGTTATGAATACCCTAATACTAATACTAATACTAATTTTAGGACACAAGCGTTTTGGGGAAAGAGGAAGAGACAGAGAGAAAGACAGATTGGTGTAGTTGGTTTGAAACTCAGCTGGTATTAAGTTTCAGTGAACTCCAAGGGTGGCTGTCCAGATAACTGGGGAGCTAGTTTGTTTTTGCTTTTTTTTTTTTTTTTGTCGTTGCTCATGATTCACAGTATTTTTTTCCGTCCTCCTGATGTCATCATCACGATCAAGTTTCATTTTAGCCATATGATCGCCCTACTGCCAGTGTTATGCCTTCGCAGTAGAGTCGACATAAGCTTTCGCAATTGATCGACTTTTTATTTGTTTCATGCGAAATAAATAGATGATTATTGACATCAGGATTCGAACTGTGAACCTGTAGCGTGACAAGCGATGATGTTACCACTACACCACGGCCACCCTCAAACACATAAACAAACACATAAACCCACATAAACATTGACTCTTTTCCTTTTTGTAAAAATGGAAAAAACCTCAGAAAATTTTTGGGGAAAAATTTCCAAAATGTTGGAAAAAATCTCCGAAGTTTTAACCTTTTTTTTCCTTGAAAAAAATAGCAAATGAAAAAAATTGAGCATTTTTGCAAAAGAAAATTCGCCCGTATTTTCCTATGGCATAATCTCCAGAAGCCTATTTTTCGCTGCAAAAATTTGTTATCTAGTCTACAAGGTCAACCTGACACTTTTAGGACTGCAGGTCAGTAAAGCCCGACTTAGATCTTGGCGCAGATTCTGACGTTTTGACAGCACTGAACAATTTTGACGACTGAGAAATGTAGGTACTTTCCAAAATAACAATAATACCAATTATCTTAATGAATCCACATGGTTCCTGGGCAGAACTCGAAAATGAATTGTTAAATCCGTTGTAGGATACTTACATCCGCAACTGGATGTTTGCCCTATATGTTGTTGAACTTCGGCATATAAAAAACTATTTGGAGATCAAAGGGTGTTCAATAATTCCATACAATCTCGGCAGGTGGCGGTGCCAGCCGCAAATTGACGTTTGTTTCATGTGATATGTCATTTAGTTTGCTGTTGATAGCCATTGGAAGCAGATATCTTTTCGTATTTTTGCAAACATAAATAGCTGAGGAAACCAAAGCAAAGTTGGATAAACATTCTGCACCGTCGCTTAAAATGATTTACAAATGGTTTCGAAATTTCCGACAAAGGCCGTCCATGGATGATTGGGGAATTAAAGTGCTTGAGTTTGCTGAGGCTGTAGGCGTCTCAAATGATCGTGTGCACAACATTTTGAAAATTTATTTGGATATAAGAAAGCTATCGATGTGTTCCGCGATTGCACACTATGGATCAAAAACACCTTCACCATCGCAACAGTGAAATTGAATGAATTGCTATGAATTGCTTCCCCATCCACCATATTCTCTAGATTTAGTCCCTTGCTACTAGTTTCTGTCTCCAAACATGAAGAAATGGCTTAGGGGTTAGAGATTCGCATCAACTGAAGAGGTTATCGCCGCAATTGAGGCCTATTTTGCAGAGTTCGACAAATCTAATTACTCGAACGGGTTAATCAAGTTGGTGCATCGCTGGACTAAGTGTTAAGAGTTAAAAGGAGATTATGTTGGAAAAAAGAACACCTTCAGAGTTAAGAAGACCAACAAGAAGACTTGGAATCAGATGTGCTGATGACCTAAGCCAATTAAGACAAACAGGTATAAGTAAGCGAAAGGCAGAGAACTGCAGGTACATTTGGGGGAGGCTTATGTCAATAAAAAACTTTTTTTTGTATAAAACTCATTCTTCATTGTAATTTAAATTCCTTGTACAGGGTGTTTCTTAAATAGGGGCAACTACTTCGGGACTTTTATCACTATGAAGTTATTTCGTTTTTTACGTATTTTTTAACCCCCTCTTTACCTGGCTCTATCTTCACGAAATCTTCAAAAACTTTACACCCACCTTACCTGTTAAAGAAGCTCATTATCAAAGAATTCGAAGAAAAAAAAAAAAAACATAAAAGAAATTTACAATCCGTTTGGAACGGATCGTGTGATACCCTATCCTGCATCATCTAACCCAACCCTAATAATGTGGGCGTGGAGCCCACAACAACTTACAACTTTTTCTGAGCAGAAATGGGCGTAGCTCGCAAAACTTGTAACCAAAGTTCATCCATTCTGACGAAATATTCACAATAAGTGTTAACCTTCACCGTAAACAGCTTTGGAAAAGCAATATGTGGCTTTTTTTTTTTAAAGAAAACACTCCTAAAAAGTGGGCGTGGCCATATAGAGAAAGCCAGCATTTACATATTTTGTAAGAACAATATTTATCAATTTCTAACAAAATTTTAAGTGGGCGTATCTGTGGCAATTTTTTGCACTTGTGCTGCTTCGGATTCAAGAAGGCTTATGGTGACAGATGATCGGAGAAACATGGCTAGATCGAGTTTTGATGTTCTTCACAATCCTATCGTTTCTATTTCCCTTCGTTACAAACTACGAGTATGTATCAAATTTTATATACCATGGATAGAAAATAATAGCAACGGTTCCAGAGGTCTACCTTGTGAGACGTCAAATATGACTTCTATTAAGCGAGTTGTCAAACCGTCAACTTTAACCATTTGCCTTCTGTTAGTTTAAAAAAAAGTATGTGTGTCTCCGTTCAGGTTTCACAAATATGTATACATGTACTGCCTCGGATTGCTCAAAGGTCATATGTATGTTAAGTTTCACCTTCCTATTGAGAGATCATTCAGTACCTTGATGAAATCAAGACTGGGTTACGATCAACGATATCTAAGGATCGGCTCAACGGTATATTTTGACATCTTTTACAAACAATTATTATCTTTTCGTTCATAGCTCAGGGCTTGGCCTAGCTTCTCGCAGCCATTCGACATACCAGTGGTATCGTTTTAAGCCGTTTCCAAAGTGCTCTCGAATGTTTTTCAGAAGTGGGACCGTGAACACCTTTTTTTCTATGACTCGACCCATGAGTCTACAGTGATCAAGCACTTAACCGCCTTTTAACTAAGCTATTAAATAGCTTAAGACTCATTCAAATATATTCCGTCATTTGGAGAATAATACCAAAAGAAAGGCCACTATCATTCCATTTGAAAAACGAATTAAAATTTTTGGTAACTGCTTGATGTTTGTCAACTCTTGCAGGTCATTGATTTGTTAAAAATTCGTGGTCAAAATATAGTTCCCTGCGGCACTCCTACGCTTACAGCAAAGATATCGGAAGACACACAGTCCAATAGAGGCTAGCTTGCTTAATGGGCTTCTAAGTCAGGCTCTATCTAAAGCTTTAGAGATGTCCAGATCAACATAGCTCTTCATTCTCCGTTTCCGATGTCTAACCTAGGTGGGTTACATATGAGTATATAGCTCAACAGGTCTCCAGTTGAAGAGCGGCTTTGAAAACCATACTGCCGGTCGCTTATAAGTCCATATGTTGCCCTAGTTATTTGATTGCCTAAGCATTGATGACTTCATGAACAGCAACGAAGAGGTTTCCTTCGTTTGATGTGCAGATGGGCGCAGTTAAGTTTAAACAAATAAGTCAAATACCAGGCCTCTAATGTTGCAAAATTCAGCATGTACCTAAGCCAAACCCCCTCCATTTCATACCACAAGTGCTCCCATTACACCTAGCTTCGATCCCCCACTTGACTCTCATTACCATCATAAACAAAATACAACAAAATCATTCCACTTGACTCCAATAAGCCCCAAAGGCCTTTAAAAAGTATAAAAACACAATTTTTCATAAACCCTCTGCTGCTACATCCCATAATCCTTGAACAAATTCACTAAATCATCGCTGAGTAGCTCACTAATGACAGTCAACAGAATTGGGGTACGCCGACTTCAGTTCATCCTCATAAATCTTTTTTTCAAACACCACCGCCTAAAGGCCGAGTCCTCCATAACAGCCTGCTGCTCACCCTGTTGCTTGGGAATCCTTAAACACTCACACACACCTTCCATTTCCTTCCCGGATGGCGACATGAAAACCTTTTCAAAACAAGAAAACCCAAAAGAAAAAGTAAAACAATTTCAACCCCAATTGGATAAGTGTAAGAAACGGTGATCCTTGGTAGATCCTGGCCTACCTCAAGGTTTCTTTGTCTATCATTCTTTTTCGCACCCCAAAAACACACGGTTCCGAGAACATACACACAGAGTGGGGACGAAACTTTTCTTGAGTTTTTCTGTCTTTTTTTTTTTCTGTTCACCGGAAAAGTTCCATAGTCTCGAGGGTGGAACACTTCCGTCGTGAATTTATTTGTGGGGCGATTTTTTGTGATGATGAAGAACACTTGCATTCGCAATCGGTTATTTGGAATTTATTGGTAAATTGGACGGCGGAAAAGTTTATTTCCGGCAAATTGATTACGAACTTTGTTAAAGTGAACAACCAAAGTGGTTAATTGTGTTCGCCGGTTCTGTTGTTTTCATCTAAGGCGGGTGAGGTTGTAAGGATTAAAAAAAAAAAAATGTTTTTTGTTAGATTACTCGTACTTACCTCGACCACTTCGTCCAACAAATCGCAGATCATTGAATTTCGCTACTTGATTCTTCATAACGGCCGTACAGTTTCGTAGTTCGGCACAGTAGTTCTCATCGTTACCAGCTCGTACTGTCACCATTGTACCATCACCGACGTCACCCAATGAGACAACTTTGAATGCCACAGGTAACGTTTTATTCGATCGCCAGTGTGGTGGCAACACTGTACAAACTAAGAGCGGACTACCCGTCCGGATCAATTCACCCGGATGTTCTGTTAGAAAATCACCCAATGTCCTTTCCGCCAGGATATCGGATGTCATTTTTGTGTATGCCTCGTTGAGCAGTTGCGCTGCTGTGGGCGGCGTATTTTCAGTGTTGCCGTTGGTGCCATTTGTATTGTTATTGTTATTCGATCCAGTGCCACTGGTCGAATTTGTTGTATTACTATTGCCGGTCGTTGCATTGTTTGAGCTATTGTTGGACGTATTGGTATTTGTGACGTTTGGTGTCGTCGTTAGATGCATTTTCGCCAGTTTTGCGCTTGAAATTAATTCGGTTCGAGGAGAAGATTTTCTTTGAGCGTTCAATAATGATTTTTCGATTTACGGTCAACTCTAAGGGGTTTTAGTTACTCATCATTAGAAAATTTGTTCTGAAAAGAGAATTAAAAGAATTTCAATGACAAGCATAGGCAACAGTTAAGACTATTAAAAAGCATTACAAAGTCGTTTATCGAAATCGTGGTTTGCGACAGAAGCGCAATGACAATGACGTAACCGTGTCTAGGTCGCATCGTGGGTTTTCGAATTGAAAATTTGCTTTAAAAACCCACAACAAGAAATTGGTTATATGTACGTTTAGGTAGTTTCTGAAATGTTTTGAACTTCCTAGGTACATACATACGAGTATACTCGTATACTCGGTGAGGCATATGTGGATTTCCTCATTTTTAGTTGGTAGAGTACAATAGGTTTATTATTATTATTGTTATTTGTGTAGGGTTATCTTGCACTGCGACCTAATGGTCTATTGTGTCCCCTGCTAATACCTAGGGGAGGTTTATTCCCTCATTAGAGTTTCCCTCGGATTATAATTCCTTCAGAATTGTTTTCGAGGTCCACTCTTACTTTCCCTTGGCAAGAATAGTTCGCCCTAGAATACCCTCTCTAATCCTTATCTGATAGGTGGTACAGAAGATGTTCTGGAGTCTCACTGGCTTAATTGCAGAATCTACAAAGCCCTTCGTTTGTTACACCTATTTTCTTTAGATGATCCTGATCGAGTTTACAGTGCCCCATTAGAAAGCCTGTTCTCTTCCACATACATAGGTTGTTCTTATTAAGGCAGATGAATGCTTCGAATCTCTACCGGTTGCAGTGTCCCAGATGTTTCTTAGCTTGCCTCAGACCTGGGGTATTAATCCAGGTTCTCGCCCTGCCTTCTTTCTCCATCTTCCTGATTTCTCCAAAAGGTTTACCTGCATAACTGTTATTCCAGAACAATTTCAAACTTTACGGACACAATAAGATTCTAGATTCGTTACCAGAAGAACCGACTATACCATACCTACGCAAACTTGATTTTCAACATCACTTTACAGTCGATTTTCTGTCCAGGGCAGACTGGAAAAGAGGTGCAATAATGAAAAATTTCAAAACAGCAATTTATACCGACGGTTGAAAGATGAACTGTGGGGTCGGTGTGGGAATCTCTTCGGAAACACTGAAAATATCAGTATCCTTCCGCCTTCCCTATTCATCCAGTATCTTCCAGGCGGAAGTTCTGGCAATGCTTGAATGCGTGTCGGAAAATAAGACACAAGTCTACACCCATTGATAATATCGCCATTTTCAGGTTGCTATTAAGTCCCTGACTTCAACAACATCATTCTCCCAGCTGGTGAAACAGTGTAGGGAAGAGCTCTCACCGCTAGGTTGTCGAACCCAATTTAGTCTTCTCTGGGTGCCAGGTCATAGCAACATAGAGGAGAAAGAGCGGGCTTACGAGCTTGCGAGGATGAGGTCTGCCCTTGAAGTAGTCCTCATTCCGTAGGAACTGTCAAGAGCGAAATCTTTGCACACTTCCTACCAGTCGCAAACAAAATCTAGAACAGTTTGCAGAGTTGTATCATTTCTAGGCAATTCTGACCAAACTACAACTGGGCCAGAACACAAGAACTTGAGAAAAGGACAGATGCTGCTCTAATTGCGGCGATAAGCACAGGTCACTGGTTAGAAAGGACTGGATATCTCTTTTAACACACACTGCCGCAGTTGTAAAAATGTAAATGAGAAGAAAACTCACCCCCACATCATCTGCGGGTGTCCGGCTTTAAGTAGACCTCGACATCGAACTCTAGGCAAGCAATTTTGCGACAACCTTAAGGAAATTCCAGAGAAAATTATCACAAAGTTGATCAGTTTCTTGTGCTAAGTGCTTAAGTGCTAATTAGGCTGCAGGGCAGTGAGCAGCAATCCCTCTTACCTACCTATCATCTTAGTGTAAACCAGTTGTAGTATTTTGAAAGGTTAAACACATTATGTTTCAATAAAAAAAACCGCTAGATGTTGCTCAAATACAATGTTTCTCAAAAATGTAAACTCATAAAACTTTTTGATTTTCTAATAATTCTCTTCTTTCTAGTGTTCTGAAAATAAATTACCACTCTTCCAAGCTATCGAGTTTCCCATTCCACGTCAAAGGATTAAGTTCCCACATCAGTTTCATAATCTCCGCCAAAAAACCTCACCCTCAAGCAATATTAACAAAATTCTCTAAAATTACTCCAATGTAACAAATTCCACAAGTTAATCTGCATATCGCAGCATAAAACGCTTCGGTCCGCTCAAATATTCAATCATCAAAGCAAATTCCAAATCTGATTGCGGACATAAAATGCAAAACTTTTTCCATCCATCGAGCAGGAAAAACAAAACAAAAGCATAACTCTTCCCTCATGCAACCGACAAGGAAGACCCAAAAACGCAATCAAGCGAAAGCATAACTAAGCTCCAACTCCCTTTTATTGAAGTATTTCCAAATTTTCTAACGTGGACATAGGAGTCCATGAAATGAAAGGAATTTCAAAAAAAAAAAAAAAAAAACTCCATCTGATCTCAAGCGTGGAATGGAGTTAATATCCTGCGGAATGTTATGCGGCCTACCCATTGTCGGAGAGTCAACCGTCAAAACCTTGACCCTGGCACCAATTTTTTTTTTTTTTTTTTTATTATTCCATACCATAACCATCTCCCATCTTGATGCCGGAAAACATGTCCACCAGCACGTTCGTTGTACACACGTTGTTATGTGTTCCGGTGGACAGGCGAAAAAAAAACAACTGTTTTCCATTTTAAAAAAGGACACAAATGCGCCTCGCAACTGAACAAAAAGAATAACCAAACCATTGGTCAACGGTCCGAAAAAAATCATGACCAGATCGGGTGTCCACAATCTGACACCCCATTGGAAGTCGTTAAACACGCATTGTCCACCGAGGTCAGCAACAGCTCCAGAAAAGCGGAAAAAAAAGAACAAGGAATAAGAATCATACCGCCGGCCGGCTGGCATCCTCATACCACTGACATTGATAACGGATCACGTAGGTATATCGTCGCAGTTATAAACTATGAACACCGCCTGCCGCGAAATCACTGAACAATTTGACTACGATGACGATGACGACCGACAACGACGACTTAAGGGGATGATGACACCCAATTTGCGGATTCCATCTGCCTCCATCACCCCCGGTGATGCTATTAATTTGAAAGGGAGAACCGTCATTTTTTTTTTTTTTTTGGCAAACAGGAAATAAAAGAAAATATGGAAGCTTTTGCCGAGTTTCCGAGGCCAGTTGAATTGAAATTGACTCCGCGTGTCCGCAGTGCCGGACTGAACTTGGCGGTTTGGTGCGCGGTGTCAATAGCGATGCGGTGGCCCGTTTGGGGCGCGGTTACCCATGTGCGTTTTGTATTTTTCATCCTTGTTTTTCGGTTTTTCGTTCTTTTTTTCCGTTTCACTTGTTCTCGTCGCTTTATTTGCATTCGACGACGTAACAGTGCGGTGAATGGAGAGGCCGACATTTTTGGTGATGGAATTGGAACTGACCGGCCTGGTCTGTAGAGAAAAAAAAGACGCGTTGACGATGTGAGTAAAAGTGTGTTAAGTGGATGATGCCGCCGTGATGTGGAACAGCACTTGATTTCCGATTGTCCGAGTTGGGTTTTTTTTTTGTTTTCCTTTCGATGACGATCGGAGCCGGTGGTACCATTTTTGGTGCAGTTTTTCAGTTCATATTTTCCAGAGTAAGAGTAAGAGGGACATTTACTCGTCACCAGTTTGTAGCGGTTTTTGTGTTGAACATGATTTTTTGTTAGCGGTTTAACCATTTAGAATGCAATCGGAGTTCTCGCTCCTTTAATTGTGAGTATGGATGGATGCTAAGCTATACTCGTATATGTATGTACATATGGACGTTTTGATATATGTAGGTGTAGTGCAAAGGATTTTTGGGAAGTTCAAGGAAAAGATTTCAAATGAAATTTCAGAATCGAACGGATTACCTACACAGCTGAAACTCGGCACGTACTTGCCGGAGAGTCCATACGGAGCTCGATTTTTGATTTTCCAAATACAGGGTGATGCACAATTCTCAGCTACAGAGGTCGTAGGAGTGGGACGCACGGGAATCTATCACTACAGCCAAGCACTCCATCCACTCCACGTATCTCAGCCTGTTGAAAATGGTAGGTTAGGGTCATAGACAGGCTAATCCAGTAGTCTATTGACTACGTACAAATATATTAGATTCAATTTAAAAAAAATACATGAGAAGCAATTACGAGTATCCTTGTACTAAAATGCCTAGTCCCGGGTTGGTAAGGTGCAAATTAATCTTTCCTTTTCATCAGCCCACCTAACAGTTTGATAAAGGACGAGGTGGCGGTACGTTCTGGTATGGTCCCCAACTGTGCCTTCTCCCCAGTCTTCATACATAAATTTCAACAACACAAGTCCACCGCAAGTTGGCGGTCAACAATAGCACACATTAGCCGGCTGCGATGCTAGTACACATAATACCTAATAAGAAACTGTGGAAGGTGCCTACGCAGTGAGTCTGAGAGGTAATCTCCATCTTGTGTTTCGGAGGTTCGGGGCATTATCACAGCGTTAAAGGTTTGGATTTGCTGAAAGAAGTTTGTAAAAAAAGTTCCCTTCTCAAACCGTAGAAACGAGGAGACCAAAAAGAAAAAGCTAGATATGCTCTTTGATAAAATTTCTACCACGAGGTGGAATAAACCAATTAAACAGGAATGCATCAAGGCTTCAAAACACAAAAAACCGTCGAATACCAGACTCTACCCATAGTAAAATCCCATACCTGGCTTGTAAAGGAACGCGCAGAAAGCTTACAGATACAGCTATTTACCTAGTTATTCTGTTTTACACGCAGCCTGAAGCTGATTGTATTCTATCGGGCTTTGAAACCTCTTGATAAGTATGCACGCTAAAGAAGGGTCGGGGATTAAGTTATTAAACTAGACATCATTTTAGTGTATTTAAACTGGAAGTACAAGCCATTGCCGAAGCAGCATAAGAGTTCGCCTCGAAAACGCAATGCAAAACCTTTCAATCACTGCTCCTAACAATGTCAAAAAACCGGGATTCATGCAGCTATAACCTTTTAGGCGTTAATTAAAGGAACACACGAGAATGTGTGTAAGTACAAAAGATATCTGCATTAACTATAATACGTCAATAAACACGGCGCCTGCTTCCTCTGCGAATTAACAGCTCTAAGCTGAGCCACAAAAATAAAAGTCTTCTTCAAATTTGAAAAGTTAGAGTGAAAGTCGGACTTTTTGTTTGCATATTTCTTTCTAAAATAAGGGTATCCAATGAAAGGTGTCATCAGATCTCGATAAAAACCCAAAAAATTACCAGAAAAGGTATGGAGCATACCTTGAAAAACTCATTGATATGTATCACCTTTGAAAAATGTTGATATTGATGCGTATGTTGGTCAAGAATAGATAAAATGGCGCCTACCGTACGCCATCTTGTTCTCTTTTTTGATTATCCGCCTGCTCACTCTCACTCCTGACAATAAGACGAAGCGTTGGATACGTTTTCATTAAAATCGGTTCAGCTTTTTTTATGCGACATAAGGTAAAATGTGATCATGTACATGTTGAGACCACGTGCACCTACAAGCAGCACATTCGAACCTCTCCTTGACTTCCTCGTAATTTGTGAAAAAAAAATCATTTTTTACTTGTTTCAATTTTATTTAATAACCTCAGTGCATCATGGCATTAAGCTAAAGGGTGTCCACAAAATTCACACAAGAAGTAATTTCGATAAAAAAAAACACAGATTTTTAATTAAAAATTGTAAATGTTTTATTGATTCATAAAGTACACATATAGGGCTATGTATGGAATAGCATATCGGGTAAATTACCTCTGCGGCTTTGCTGGCACATACGCACTCTTTTGTAGAAATTTTCCATGACCGTTTTGCATTTTCTTGATACAGCGCTCAGTTTGCTCCTTCAAGCCTTGGATGGTCGTGGGCTTATTGGCATAAACCTTGGACTTCAAGAAACCCGAAAGAAAAAAAGTCTAACGGCGCGTTAAATCGCGTGATCAGGACGGCCAATTCTGATCACCAAAACGGGAAAACGGGAAATTACACGACCAAGAAATGACTCATGCAGTAATTGAGTTCATTCTCGGGCTGTATAGCACCGTCTTGTTGAAATCACATGTCGTCCACAACCATATCTTGCAATTTAGGCAAAAAAAAAAACTGTATTATCATGAACACCATTAACTGTTATTGCCTGACCAGCTGCATTTCAAAGAAGAATGGTCCGATGATGCCTCCAGCTCAAAATCCGCACCAAACAGTGGCACGTTGTGGATGCATTTGTTTCTCAACAATCACTCGTGGATTATTTGAACCCCAAAAATCGACAATTTTGACGATTAACAAAGCCATTCCGACCATATTTTGTACGAAAATTGCGTACTGCAGCCAAACCTTCATTATTTTTAAAATATTGCTCAACAATGAAATCGCGTTGTTCTTTCGTGTAGCATTTTGAATAACTCTGAACTGTCATCTGTTACGCTGTCTTTTTTTTTCGTTGGCAACACTTTACCGCACAAATGGCGCAAAATTCAAATCTTGCGCGTATTTTGGGACACCCTTTATAATTGAGCCCTCAAAATTCTGGGCAAACATTTTTGGAAAATGCACCAGAATCAATAAATTGGAAACACATTTAATTTCAGGTAGCGAACATTTTTGTGTGCGCACGGTACTTACTTACTTACTTACTTAAGATGGCGCTACAGTCTAGGATGGGCCTGGGCCTCAACAAACAAGCGTCTCCAACAACTCGATCTTGTGCTGGTCACCTCCAGTTTTACACACAAAGTTGGTTAAAGTCGCTTTCCACTTGTGTGCGCCACCTTAGGTGAGGTCTTTGTTTACCACGTCATGCCTGCGGGATGAATTCGAAGATTTTTTGCGCCAAAGCGTTGATGTCCATTCGCTCTGCATATCCTAGCCATCTCAGGCGATGATTTCGAACCCTCCTGACTAGGTCGATGTCGCTGTACAACCGGTGTAACTCGTTGTTGTGCACCGATTTTAATAATTATTTTTTGCAGTTGAACTGGAGCTCAAGACGAATTTATTCTAATGTTAGTCCAATAAATGCGATCTTATATTACAATCATGCCTCACTTCTATCATAATTAACAGATTTAAAAGAATCTTTTTGTAGGTTATAGAACAGAAAGATGAAATCCACGACCATGAGGTAAAGCGATGACTTGAACTCGGTTGATTGCACGAGAATGATACGCAAGATGTTGATGTGGTTGACGCACGATAGACCAATGTAAAAGCCCGCTTGAAGCCTTTTGAGTGTAGTCTAGATTCTAACCTTTATCGACTCGAGGATGACAGTTGCCTTTAGTTTCGGAAAATCGGACAAAACGGCAATACCACGCCAGTTATTGCAGTTCTTACGATCACATTTCTGTAGTACCTTGACAATAACACTGTCCTTCCAGTCCCTGGGATAGGTTCCATTTTCCTAAATATCCTGTTGAATACTAGCAGTTGTGGAAAATATGCTTTCAGGAACTCACTGGTATGTCACCAAGTCCAGCTGCTTTGTCAGCATTAAGGAAATTGATGGCAACTGTTGGAGGACCGGTGTCAATACCCCTGTAAGATATGCCTATGTCGAGCATCTGTGTGCTCAATGATGCACTTTGCTCGCAGGAAACGTTATTAACCAGGGCATACAAATGTTCCTTCCATTTGCGCAGCTGATCTTCAATTACTACCAATAGACTGCCGTCCACATCCAGTACAGGATGCTTGGTGTTGATTTTTTGGCCAACAACTTTTTTGATATTCTGTACAGATTTTACCAGTCATGACTGCCCCAATGTAAAAGCAGTGCCCAAAACCCAAGATTATCTGCAGACAATTTGTCAAGCTGAGAATCCCCATCCGAATAAGCAATAAATGTAATGATTTGATCTACCACTTTCCCCAGCTGCTAAATCTAACATGTCAGGTCTTAAAAATTATCGGACTGTTCCACTACTTCCTTACAATTCCATTAAATTTGTTGCTAACTACGTTTCCTAATTGACAGACATCAGATCCTCAAAAACTGCATCACACTTCAAATATCCAACTCCACAAATTGTAACAAGTCAACCAATTTAAATTCCCTTAAATGCATCTTCCTGTTTACATAGCACCCCTAGTGTCCAGAAGTACTCATAAATTGCAACCATACAGAGTACCACCAGATAAGCGTAGAAAATTGAGATATATGCATAGGGAATGCGTTGAGCACAAATATTGCCGCAGTCGGACTCCTGCGGAAACCTCCGAAACAAGTGACAATCAAACCTCAGAAACCAAAGTCTAGATGCTTTTGGTATCCGTTTTGGTTGCGAGTGCATTAAACATGATCATCACCATCATCACCCATCGTCGTCGTCATCGTCGTCGTCGTAGTCGTCATCGTCATCAGGAGGCATCGTGCATCGTGTGCGTGTCACACAAAAACGTCGTTCTTTAGAAAACCAGGCAAACCAAACCTAGAGATGAACTGCATCCCACCTCAAATTGTACACAGAAGTGCATTGTTGGCACCAGTGTAATAGCTAGTGGAGGACCAGCCTTCGCATATGCACTTCGGAAGGCAACCATCGACATCAGCAGTACTCAACATGGAGAAAGAGAAGGCACCCCCTAAAAAGGATGCAACGGATGCACCCAACTGCATTCGCTTCCACTGGCGTGCGACACTGTGGTCACTGCGGATGGCAGTTCTGTTCGGGGCACACTGGAGGAACTCCTCTTAAGTGTATCTCACGTATACTGCGGTAATTTCTGTTATGTGTGAGGCACTGCCTCATCTATGACTAGCATGGGCTTATGAATGCGTAAAGTTGTGACACCCTTAGTGAGACTTAGACAGAGTGCATCGAAGGCATGCAATTCGTCCTTTTCGTCGATTGTGTGTTGCATCTATACCGACTGATGATGACTGCATCAAGGCGCGTAAATCTCTTTTAGGGATGAGATCCTACCATAATTACTTCTTCCGGGTGTCACACAGGAGGAAACTCCATCATGTTATGCTCTCGGGCAGGGTGTGAGAAATTTCATTAAGGCCAAGTGCATGCTGACAAACTTTCCCTCTCACACTACCGTCACCGGTTATCGTTTCCGTATCTGGCCCGGTCCATGATGACATGGTGTCACAACAATGTTGACTGGAAGTCATTTAATTTGTTAAACTGGAGATTTGCTACCAGAGGCGAGGATGCAGTCAGGATAAGGACTACATCTGTGAGTGTGTGTGGTCTTTGCACAAATTGTCTTCAACGTCGACACTCGTAAAGTATCTCGAGCGCCAGATGTGTATGATGAGAACGCGATCAATCGCCGTTTACACGAGCCTGCCGCACTTTTACGACCTCGCATTGTGTTCTCTAATGAGTGTGTAATAAGCATCAATACAACGACGACGTCGATGATGGAGATGTACTCGTAGATGGAGCGATGATGATGACGATGATGACATTCAAACGGACACGATGGAGATGCAAGTGGCACGGGCGGAAGTATTAAATTTGGCGCTGCATGTGGGTGGCTTCTGGTAGTGAGAGACCGACAACGGTGGCGGCGTTTACTCTTAGACAGTGTGGACCACCCCTAATGTTGAATATCTGGTGTGCTCGAATTTTATTATAAACAAAAAATAAAAACGAATGAAAACGCCGAGTTTATTTTCGGAGGATTACAGTTAGTGTTTGCTTCATTTGTTTGATCGACGCAAGTGCGCAGATTAATTGAGCTATTAGAGGATGAATTTTGTGTACACTGAGCGTGCTCAGGGCGGAGATTGGGAGATCATGGTGTAAACAAGTTGCAAGTGGTACAATCCGAATGGAAAGGGATTTGTTTTCAATATGCATAAACTAAAATATAAAAACGACTTTAATGCAAAAATAGAGAACGGAAAAATAAAAAATAAATTTTGCCTTGAATTAGAAAATTTTTGAATTTTTATTTTTTGAACGTGGGTCACATGAGACAATTGCCTTGCTTGTTAGGATTTAGTTTTTGTTTTTATTGACTTTTATTTCATCAGAAGATATTTTTTTTTACAAAAGAAAAAATCGTAGTTCCTAAGTCTATTTTTAGTGTGGCTACCAGATTGACAAGATTATTAACTAAATGAGATATAATTGTTATTTGCACAATAGAAACTAATAAAATACATTTCTCATATCTCCCTCAATAATATCGAAGTACATTTATAAAGTGCATCCCAACCTCGTTCTCTATTTAAGGCGCTCATAAATTGCTCTACAGTACATGGGATCCGAAAAATCTAACGAGAAGTTCCCTCAAAATTGAAGATATTTATAAGAAATGAAACACATCCACTCTCGCTGTCAGATTGCAGATACTCGTATCACATTGAAAGAGATCGAAAGCTCCGGTCGATATAGCATATAAAGGGTAAAAGTGTATCAGTTCTCCTCGCACTCTTGTGTTGCAATTCAAAAAGTAGGTCTTATCTTGTAGATTGTATTAGGTGGGCAACTAAGTTCTCGCTGATTTTTTTTTTTTTTTGATGAAAATGCAACTTTATTGTAAAAAAAAAATAGTTACAAACGAATCATTCAAAGGACTGCCCATCGCTAGCTACAACTTTTTCCCATCTTTCTGGCAGAGCTCGAATACCTATACGGTAAAAGTGTTCATCTTTTGAGGTTATCCACGAATCAAGAAATTTGTTGATGTCTTCATATGAGCGGAACTGCTGATCAGCCATCGAACGGAACAAGTAATAATCGGATGGCGCAATATCTGGGGAATATGGCGGGTGGGGTAGGACATCCCATTTGATCGTTTTCAGGTAGCTTTTAACGGGTTTGGCAACGTGAGGCCGAACGTTGTCATGCTGTAGAATCACTTTTTCGTGCCTCTGCTCGTATTGTGGCCGTTTTTCGCGCAGTGATCGGGACAATCGCACCAATTGAAGTCGATACTGTTCCCCAGTGATTGTTTCGTTGAGTTTCAACAGTTCATAATAAATGACACCGACCTGGTCCAACCAATTACCCAGCATAATCTTCGTAGCGGGAATATTCGGCCAACCCGACGATGTAGAAGCATGACCGGGCAGTCCCCATGACTTTCTTTTCTTTGGGTTGCTGTAATGAATCCATTTTCCATCACCCGTCACGATGCGATGAAGAAAACCCTTTCTTTTTTGCCGCTGGAGCAGTTGTTCACAGGCGAAAAAACGACGCTCAACCTTGTTTTTGAATCATTCCAAACGCATGCAATCGCTTGGAAATGGCTTGACGGGTAACTCCTAATGCTGAAGCAAGCTGTTCTTGTCTTTGGCACGGATCCTCATCGAGCAATGGCTCCAATTTAGCGTCTTCGAAGGATTTTGGCCTTCCTTCACGCGGACGGTCGTCAACATCGAAATCACTGCACGTTGTTTCACTTAGAGCAGCATCTCCGTAAAGTTTTTGGAGCTCTCGATGCGCTTCAGCCACCATTTCTTCGAATGAAAGAAGAAACTCAACACTTCCCGCAAATGACAATTATTTGGCACAAAATCAGACATTTTCACACAATTAAAAGTATATGACGCCAAAACAAAATCACTAATGTGTCTAAGCTCGGTTCATGACGTTTTGGAGATGTCAAATCGACCAGCACTTACTGCTGGAGAACTTAGTTGCGCACCTAATGTATATAATATTCTACTATATAAGTTTCTGCGCTGCGACTGTTGTGCTTCATTTACATATTTATCAGAAACGTCCTAGTTTATCCAGAAGAATGCTGAATTGGCTTTTCAAAGATGTCGAATGCTGTACGTAAATTGAAGCCACAATCTAATACTAGTTGTTCCCACTCTTGGACAATGCTCTTTGTAATCAACTGAAAGAACGTGAGTAAGAATCAACCTTAGTAATCTTTCCTCTATCGCCATAACTTTAACTATGTAGACAAAATGCATTTTTAATGTATCTAAGCACCCCAGTCTCGTGGTGCAACATGGAGTGCTAATCGTACATTTTTCAACTGCAATATGTGAACAATATTCCCACACAGCAGTATTGACATTGCAGTTGCTCCAAATATCTTTTGCTCTGAAGAACGCGTTACGTACTTATTTCTGATGCACCGACCCCAGAATGATTAAATTGCGCTCATAGCTTCTGTCAGTTTACTTTCAAGATGTTGAGGTTCTACTTGTACTTGTTTTCACGTACAATTAAATGAATGGACGAGGGACTGGCGGATCACCCTCAACGAATCTAAATCTGTTCACGTGAATTTCACTTATAAGAAAACTAATGTTTTGCCAATTTTCCTAAACTTGGCCCTTTTATACCTTTTGCAAACGATGCCAAATACCTTGGAATGACACTCGACGCAAAACTGAAATGGAATTCTCACGTGAAAATGAAACGTAAAGAACTCGAAATCAAATATAGAGAAATGAACTGGTTGCTCGGAAAACACTCCCAGCTCATTACTGAGAACAAACTGCTTTTATACAAGCCGGTGTGGACTTACGGTATACAACTTTGGGGCTGTACCAAGAAAACAAACGCCAATTTTTTACAAACTTTTCAAAATAAAGTGCTAAGAGAAAATGTCCACGCACCGTGGTATACTAGAAACGATGATATCCACAGGGATCTCGGTATTCCGACAATTGAAACTGAAATTAGAAGCTTCGCGAGAAAGCATAGAACCGACTAATCGGACATGTTAACAATACAATCCTACAAATTCTGGATGAAAGCAATTTATTGCGCCGACTACAAAGGACGAAACCTTTCGACTTGGCGAGATAAGAATCAACCGCGCCTAGATTGCGGAACATGCAGGATCTTTCAGTGGAAAGTAACCTGCCAAATGAGTTTTTTTCATTATAGAAAAATTGCTTGATAAGGTCCTTCTTAGTTGCAATATATAACAAATTAAATCGCAGGGTGGTTTTATTTAGTCAGTAAGAATCTGACACTACTATGAGTACGCGCTTGCTATCCTCCCTAGGGAAAAAAAAAAAAAAAAAAAAAAAAAAAGTACAATTTCGATACACTGTCCTTGATAAGACCACTTTTTGTTCAAGGACCATAATTTATGACTTTTCTAAGTTGACAAACAAGTTCCAATATTTGCAGTACACCTCAAGCCTGTTGATCATCAACTGCAATCCATCCACAGTATCGGCCAGGAACTCCATGTCGTCTGCACGTTTAAGTAAATTTTCTTTTTTGTTGAGCATGTTATTAGCATTTATGACGTCATTAATAAATAGAATTAAACTGTAACGCATGTACTTGCAGCACTCCCATAGGCGTTGGAAATTCTTCAGATATGAACTCTCAATTCTAAACATACTCCACATTATACTCATACATCGCTCTTAAGATATTTATGGCCTTTCTTGAGATTCCAATTCTATAGAAAAGAGCTCCACGATAAAACGGCGTCGAAGGTCGCACGAAAGTCTACAAAAAAAAGTGTGTAGCTTTTTATTTTTTCTTTTATACGTGTCAGCAATGTTGGCGAATGAAAATATTTGATCCAGACTTGAAAAGGTCTTTCTAAATCCAACTTTTTTATTCTTAATCCACAGTGTAAGCCTGCCATAAGTTCTGTTACAAGTGCAGAACATTATAACTTGGATTAGTATTAGTATAGTAAGCATTTAAAAAAAAAAAAAAACAGTTTATTCAAAGTGACCGCCTTTTGCTTTAACGCAGGCCCCTGGGATACAGCGGCATGCAAGGTTTCCAGGGGTATGGACAACGCTGGTAGGGTCTCTTCCGGCCATACTCTCCAACACTGACTATAAACAATAATCCAAAGGACATAAATATGGGCTTCCTCGGATGCAATAAAAGCTGAAATATTGATTCCAAGCCACAGCTGAGTTGTTTTGACTTTATGTGCTGGAGCAGAGTCTTATTGGAAAACTCATCTTGCTCCATTAAAAAGTGTATTCGTCAAGCCTTTACTGACCACTTCTAGGACATCTTCTTGGTACCCCTTTTTTATACAAATGGAGAGCAATAACTTCTTGATGGGATACCACCCACCAAACCATTACCGAAGAAGGATGATAGCCGCTCTGATCCCGAATGAGCCTTGAGAGGGATGTTGTCAAAAATATGTACTTTTTAACCGATCCTAACAAAATGGCTATTTCTTGGCTGACATTCAGTGGTTTTTAAGTAGATATCCAAGCAACATTTGACATAGATAATTGTTTTTTAAGTTTTGGGAAATGTTTATAATTTTTAACGGATTTAAACAATATATAATGCATAGGTTATCTGCTGATTTTGAGACTGACAGCTCATTCGAACTCAAATAATTTACAGAAACACAGTGTCATCCTGACCGTATTTAGCTCTTTTTTTTTGTGAGGTGCTGTTAAAGATAGATATTATGCTGACAATCCAGGGACGATTCAGGTACCTAAGCAGAATATTAATAGAGCAATTCGTAAAGTAGACCCCCTAACCATCGAAAATGGGCTTAAAAATTTGGTTGACAGGTTAGGCTACTGCCAAGCCAAATTAAATTATTTTCCATAAATAATCGGAAAACAAATTCTCTTTAATAAGCAAAAAGTTTTGAAAAAATTGAATGGATTTTTTTTTATAGCAATTTTAAAAAGAAACCAACAAATGTCCCACCCTTTATATACTTTAACAAATTCATTTAAATTTCAAATACGAGTGATTTGCAAATTAACAACTTATTGCTGAAAGTACACTCCTTGATTACGAACAGACAGTTTTTTGTTTTAATTTTACGATATTTTTCAAATGAGATAGTACCTCCTGATCGCTGAATCACTTCAAGTAGCCTGCTGTGCAGAGAATCATAGAGTGCTGTCAAATAATCTAGCGAAATTTCGGACTAGGCTCATTTTATGGCTTCAATAATCTCTTCCGTTTCATCATATTGCCTTCCTCCTTCGTAGACTTTTCTTGAAAGCCAACCCAACGTGAAGGGTTTACATTTTGGTTATGAATTCAGGCTTTTGTTGTTCGTGCGGTATGTATCGGTGCATTGTCTTGTTGGAAAGTCCATCGTTGTCCACCAAATATCTCCGAAAACTTCGAAAAGCTCTTTCCAGTATCGATTTGTAAGTGATTGCCGTCATTTTGGAGTTTTGGAAATCCAGCTCCACAGTTCCGTAAGAGCTTATTGCTCCCCATACCATTACACCACCTCCTTTGCTGTGCCGCCTTTAAAGATGTATTTCTTCTTTTCTCAAATCATGGAAATAACAGCTGTATCAGTCAGGTCCATCCAAATTAAATTTTTTTTCATCAGAAAAGACGACGGTATGCCACTCTCGATTCCACCTGATGTGACTTGTTGCAAAATCAAGCCGTTGGATTTTACGTGCCGCATTCAATGGTGGTTTCCTCTTCATTTTTTCATGGCGAATATGGCTGGCCTTCTGTATCACGCGATGAACAGTTGATCTGCTAGCCGTAACTCCAGTTTCTGCATTAATTGTACTTACGGAAAGCCTTGAATTTGAAGCAACTCTCAGTATGGCCCGCCTTTCCTGACAAGTTGTTGCTTTGCTGACTCTTCCTTTGCGGTTTTTTCCATACTCTCCGGGTCCTTAATAAAGCTGTGCACAACAGTGGCGCCTCTTCCAATCTTGCTGGCTATGAAACGGATGGATTTTCCTTCTTCTTTGCTTCAAACTTTGTACAAGTTTAAGATAAATCGACATTTTCATTCTAACCCAGAAATTTGTCGGAACATATTTGCTACGAGCCAATTCAGAAAAATAGTTTTTTTTCGCGAAAACAACTCTATCGATTTTGTTTAGATCTAGCTTAAGCTTTAGTCTGAATATGTTCCTTAAAATAGTTAAGCGAGATTCATTGACGAAAGTTCTGCCGTCTGAATACGTAAATATAACAGCAATCCTTGAAATGTCAGCGAAGTAAATGTAGCAATCTATTTATTCATTGCAACAATTTACTTGACTAGGAACCATCGCTCTCAACCCACAACGCTTCATTCTCTCTTAAGCCTAAAATATTCACATCAGAGAAGATTATTACCGCCTGCATTTTTTACTTTCAAAAGTAATGTCGTTCCCGAATCAACATCTCGTAAACTGCAATTCTTCAGCGAATGGTCTAGGTTATGTAGCGAACATGAGATCACCCGAATGGAAAGAAGTTTTACATAAACTTGTGATAAAGATCTAGCAATCTAGCCGTGACGCACTTAAAGTGAAAGCCAAACCAAGTGTACGTACCGAATACTACCACCCGACCTCGGGGAGATTACGAGTAAATGGGTAAGCCTGGAGTGCACTGTCTAGCTAAAATATCAGCAACAAATATTAGAAGAAGTATTTAAAATCACACATTCAGTACACTATCCTTTGAGTCCATGATATTTCATACCTCACAAGGCAACAATCGTGTCTACGTTTAACAATGTTTAGAAAATAAATAAATAAATGTTTTGGCGAAAAGCTAGGCCAAGCCCTATTTTGGCTACAGAACTTAGCCTAGCTTTTCGCTGTCATTCGAATGAAAGGGTCTCACAGTTTTATGCCCTTTCCGAAAGGCAATTTTTTTTTATTGCAAACTTTCTTTGGATGTTTGTCAGACGTTCGCGAGAGAAAAGACGGGAATTTTCAGGGACTTGAACTTTTAGCTTCAAGCTCATTGATCACGTGCTTAAACAGTGAACCACGGTGCCAACGAAATTTAAGTCTCTAATAAGAAGTTATTTGTTTTAACCCGAAATTAATATAGACATCCATCATTAGTCTCCATTTATGTCAATTTCCTGTTGTTTACTTCTTTTTTTTTGAAAATTTTACTGCGTCAATAGGAAGACCGAAATAAAGTGATACAAATATTTGAACAAATTTTGGATAATTTCAACGTCATTGCATCCTAACGTTGTACGCACTTGACCGACTTTTCTCATTTTGGCAAACATTTAAAGTTGGTTTTGTAGGTACCTAGGTACGGTTTATTCCACTCCAAGTCAGATCATTCTTGAAAAAAAAAAGTATTTCTTCACATCATGGAGACATTATAGCAGCCTTTGGGGTGTGTTAACAGTGTAGCAGACTTTAGTTCGAGCAGTCTTTGCAAACCGAACTTGCCTCATATTGGATGTAATAACACTGGGGTGAGTCATAAACTTATTATAGTTCCGCTGATTTCAAATTTGGTTCATCTTTTCAAGGCTTTTGGACCGAATTGTCATGCAGTAAGGCCATAACACTAAACGTAATACACTAGCAGCTGGTAAATTACCACGATTCTCTCCAGCTATAAAAATGGCTACAATGCGCTAGGACAATCAACTGACAGAGGTGGCTGCATTCAATGCAAAGCGTTGTACCTTTGCACATGATGGATGTCGCAACATCCCAAAATATAAATATTCTGATCAGAATCTTGGAAAGATTTGGTGAGATTCAGGAGATTCAGGTAATCCCACGGAGAGTAGTATGATTCTTGCACTACTTGATGGTTTGGTCAGAGCAAAAGAATACGATTACGAGGGTGGGTCAATACGAGTAAGTCCCTGAAAAATGAAATAAGGAACACTCTTTTCGGTATAAAAACATTTTATTTTTCAACATAGTCTCCTTTTAGCTCTATTCGAGTACACTTCATCCAACGTTTCTCCAATTTTTTGATGCCCTCCAAATAATACGATTTTTCGAGCCCCTCAAAATAAGGGTTTGTTTTAGCGATGACCTCTTCATTCGACCCAAATCTCTTACATCCGAGCCATTTCTTCATGTTTGGAAACAAGAAATAGTCGCAGGGGGCTAAATCTGGGGAATATGCTGGTTGGGGGAGGAGTTCGTAGCCTAACTCATGCAATTTTGCCATTGCGACTGCGGACTTGTGCGCCGGTGCGTTGTCCTGGTGAAAAATAACTTTTTTCTTCGCCAAATGCGGCCGTCTTTGCTTCAAATCGGCTTGGAATCGATCCAGCAACTCTGCGTAATATGCGCCGGTGATCGTTTTACCCTTTTCAAGGTAATCGATGTGAATAACATCGCGCGCATCCCAAAAAACTGTCGCCATGACCTTGTTTGCTGACAAACCCGCCTTGGACTTTTTCGGCTTCGATTCACCAGGAGAAGTCCATTGTTTTGACTATTCCTTGGTTTCTGGTGTGTTGTGGTGAATCCAGGTTTCATCCACGGTTACGAAACGGCGTAAAAACTCAGCCGAATTTTTCTGGAACATCGCCAAACACACCTTTGAAGTTGTCAAACGAATGCCATGTGATAAGCCTGTGGCCTCTTCAAGCTCGCGCACTTTCACTCGCCGAACGTCCATTATCAAACCATGGATTTTGTTGACCATTTCTGGTGTGGTGACCTCAATTGGGCGACCAGAACGTTCGGCGTCACTTGTGCTTGAACGACTGCACCGAAATTGAGTAAACCAGTGGTGAATGGTTCCAATCGATGGTGAAGAGTCCCCATAATATTTGTCAAACTTTTGTTTGGTTTGCGTGATAGTTTTTTCTCGCAATAAATAGTGTTTAATGAGCACTCGAAATTAACTTTTTTCCATTTTCACGAAAATGCAAGTTGGCGTCTATATAAAATGGCTGCCACAAAAAAACTATTTGACAGATCTATCTGAAAATTTGGGTGCGTTCTTTTGAAAGAGGATTGTTGACAAAAAAAAAATTAAATTTAAAGTGACGACACAATTTGTGTTAATTTTCAGGGACTTATTGACCCACCCTCGTAAAGTATGACTATTAGAAAATTTCTAATTTGATTTTCCATTTCCACTTTACTGTCATGGCAAACGAGAGAAATATGGGCGTGGAATGTGCTGCAATAGTATTTCGGGACAAAGCAAATCATAATTCGTACTCATTTACCTTGGCGTGTAATTATGCAACGACAAATGTAATTGGCCACCACGTATACGCATAAGGTTCAACGGCATCTAATTGCTGTACAGGAACCAATTTAAATTACCCAGCTCTGTGCAAATTGGCAGAAATAATTGATGTGAAATCGTAAATAAATGAAATGAGTCTTCTCTTTATATGAAAGACAATTTTTTTCCATCTTACATAGCTAAAAGCCCGGCTTGCATTACAACACCCTTTAATGAATTTGATTTGTTAAAAAAAAGTCATTTGTCATGTCCCTTTAAAGCATACTCATTGATGTTACTCGAGCGGCACCTATCGTACATTTGTTGGAAGTATCATATAAACCTTTGCCGTCACTTAAATGTCAATTTCCCAAAGTTTTATCTCAACCGAATGAACGGTCTTTGTGGTAAGCGGGCACAGACATTCATACACCGTTGATTAGCTTGATTTCTATATTAGAAAAATGTAAAGCAATTAAAGGTATAATAATACCATTGCAATATCCCGGGAAACCGTGCGGATGATGGATTAGCTCGACAAAGTCCACTGGGTACGCATGCGTATATACTCGTAGAATGTCATCGAGGCAATGCCATCCATCAAGTGGAAAAAGTGCATTTGAAAAAGCGAACCATAGGTGGAGACATCTTAATGGCTGCAACACAGCAGTAGATATTCATACTCGCACATATTCTTTCAGAGTTTTGTTTTATAGAGAAAACTCGAAAAAGTGGTTCTCAGAATTCTGTCCGTCTATTCGTAAAAACTGAATGTAACAAGATGCCATCACCGTGTTAACTCCTTTGGCATCCCAGAACCCTGTTTTAAACGACCTTTCTACTTTGAATGTTTAAGTTTCATAACTCAACTAACTAACATTTTTGACTCGAGATTATACTGGTAGATACAAGTTTCATCCCTAGCATCGATAGGAACAGAAAGGTTTTCTAGGTCCGTCTGAATCTTGTTGAAAATCAAATTTGCAGCTTCAGCTCTTAGGATTATGTGTTCGGCGCGCAACGCTTTATTCACCCATTATGCTGAAAGCTTGGGAAGCCCCAAACGTCAGTCAACACGCGTGGACTGATTCATAACAAATGTCTTAGCTACTGGCTATTTCCGTGATAGAAACTTGTAGATCCTTGTGTAGCACTACTTAAACTCTAGAACGCATGTACACATTGATGTTGATTGTCTTTCTGAGCGTTGATCATTTTTGAGTCTATCCCTGCCTTCTAAGTATAAAACGCTTGATCCACCCAAAAATTTCAGTATGGCTTGGTTATTCATCCCCGTAAACTTTTTGCAAGGCCTCAATGATGTCACCACTACTTCATCTGAATTTGCTCGAATTTCGAAACGAAAATTTTTTATTCTGCAAAATATTGGGTTTTCAAAACACGAATTTTGAAATTAAATATTCAAACAATTTGAAATTAAGAAATGCATTATATTTTCAAGAAAAAAGACCTTTTAACGCTTCACTGCTATAACGGGAATGACGAATGTAGCCCGATGATTTTTTGACATACACTTGCATACGAGTATTTGACGTTTAATTTGTTTCACCATAAAATTTTAAACTGCAAAATGTCACAAGGAAATAAATTATCAAAGATTAGAAATCGTACTTCACATCAACTTTAGAGAAGGCTATCTCCCCTAAACCGTAGACTTTTGGCCTTTAGTGAATAATTTACGGCCAAATTTAGTATAAAACCGACTTTAACTATGAAAAAATTGTAATAAACTTGAAAAATGAAGTTTAGTTATGGGTTTGCTTAAACGAAATTTAAAGGAACCTAGAATGAAAGTTCACATTACTGAAAATGTTAACAAAATCAATCAGAATAGCCATAGAACTTTATTACGCACTACAAAACTTTAAACGCAACTATCACCCGGTTATTGTTCGTGGCCCCTTCTTTGTTATCTGCACCATCATTATGTACTAAAGGTTTTCAATCGGGTTCAGGACAGGACAGTTCCCAGACCACTCCAATGTCGAAATGCCGTTCTCCAGTCCTTCGCGTCACGTAGTGTGTTCCGCCGGATCCGAAGATGTTGAACTTTGACGTCCGAGAGGTTTATATTTTCCCAATCCGTTATGGTCCACTTTTCATAGTCTTCTGCCTACATTTTCGGTGAATTTGTTTTGTTAAAAGCTTAGATTTTCCGCAGGTCTTTTTGTGCACAAACCGACTTCATGAAACCTTCGTCTTATAGTCTGTGAGAAGATGATTTCTGATCCACCAGCTTCTACCAACTATGGCATCCATTTATAAATCTATCCTGTCGATTTTAACAACCGATCTTCAGCGCTGGTAGTTTTTCTGCTGGGCCCGTTCCTTTCTTTTCTTTCAAATAAACCGTTTGCCTTTTTATAATGAATTTAGCATTATTCCACTGTAAATACTTTTTTCTGCAATTGCCAGACACAAAGTGCAGTAAAATTACGTCGTCAAGCACTATTTATGCAAAAACTTTTAGGGCTACCTTTTGGTAGATACAACTCATTAAAGGGTCTTTACCAACTGTCTGGACTTGTATATTCCATATTATTGAAATTTTTTCTAATTTCACCTTTTTTGTGGCCTATTCAGAAGTGGTTTGAGTATACAAAAATTCGTACCCGTTTCCCGGGGAGAGGACATTGCCAATGCCGGGGCATTCGTATTCTTTGTTCAAGGAAATTTATCACAATAGATATGTCGCATGATGGGGATTAAAAATATTTTCTTTTTCTTAGCTAACATTATGCCCCCAAAAGTCCCCCCTCTTCACCTCTCAAAAGTGTTTTTAAAATTTTTTTTTCTCGATTCTTTTTGGTCCGTCAGGTTTTATTTTTGTGCAAAATTTCAGCTCTCTAGGTCAAATGGTTCAAAAGTTACAAGCGTGTGACAGACATGCGAACAGACAGACACCGGGTTGAATCCACATTGGTTTTCCGTTTATACCATGTAGAGAACATTCAAAATTATATGTGACAGATTTATACATTCAATTTATCTTTGTACAAATTGCTAACTTTGCGTCCAAAGAATGAGGAGAAGTCACGCTGCTACGCGTATCTTGTCCAAATTAGTTATCTTCTTTCCTATTTCTACCACTAAGAGTTGCTGTAAAAAAATTTACATTTTGCCTCTTCCTATTTCTTTCAAATGTCATACATTTTCTAAATTACAATTGTCCATATCTCCTTTCCTGTTTCTGTAAAATTTACGAATCATCGAATTCAAATCCAGTGATGGTAAGATGTTGGTACTTCAAAAATTTAAATTCTCGCCTAACTTACGAGTATGACTCACTGAACGAGTTTTAATGATAATTTTATCCTTGTATGTAGAAGGTCCGGTCCGCTTTAAAAATCCTCACTTTGCAATATGCTTTCAAAAATATTTTTAGAATACGTAATCTATATTTGAAATATTTATCACTAGGTAGCGCTGTGGTATCACCTGCTAGATATTTTTTTATGTCCAGCCTAAAGCCTTAAGACCCACGAATTTTAAGAAATCTGATAAAACGAAGTTACTCGAAGTTACTCTAATAAGCGTCGTCGTTCTTACGAACATTCCACTGAATACAAACGAATAGCAATTATGCAGATGTGATTTTGTAGTTTTTATAGAAATTTAAAGCATCTGCTTATAAAATAAAAGTAAGAAAGAGTGAGAAAGTGGAAAAAAATTCTACGAAAGTAATCAAAATATTCATGAATGAATATTCATTGAATGTAATCATTATTCGAAAAAGTTTAAATGAAATCAAATATTAAAATGTACTGCGTCTTTGCAATGATATTGAAAACAAATCCAACGGAAAATATTTGTTTGGTGTGTAATCAAATTTATTAATTGTATTCGTCCACATATTTTCGATTGTTTAGGATCTACATTTTGGTTTTTTTGTAATAGATACCTGTTATTGTGTGTTTATCACTGTCCTGTTTTACTGAAATAAATCATTTCATTTCCATTCTTTAGTAAAATTGTTCCTTGTCATTTGCGTTCCACTAAATAATCACCGTAAATATTTTCAGATAGGTATCTCCTTTTTGTCATGTTATCACTTCATAGAAATCAACACTATTTTGTTCACTTAATTTTGTTTATTTGTAGAAGAAGAACAAAAAAAAAAATAAATAACAACTCGTATTACACCCACGCACGCGATATTCGCATATCGATAACTTACATGGTAACCGTTAATTAATAGTGCAAACACACTTCCCCGCTTTTTGTCAAATTACACTGTTAAATTATGTTAGAGCTCTTGTCACTGTAGGTATTCGCGGGACAAATGGAAAATAAACAAAAAGATATTATGTATCTAGAACACTTTTATTTATCACTTATATCCACCGATTTATTGTTGCTCCCCGTTTTGCGGGCACAATGCTGCATGTGTGCGCTAATTTCATCGACGCCGCTTGATGAGCTTGATTATGATTATAATGTTCGGTTCGAAAACGACACGGTACACGAATATTGGGGAATGACAACAAAAGTGGCGGCGGCGACGACGGCGGCAACGTACGCTGGTTATTCGTATTTTGAATTGTATCCTGTTTATAACTGTTTAACCCGAAAATCTTCCGACCACCGTCACAGAACACATTGTGTGTTAGTTGATGTTGCTGGTGTTGATGTTGCTGCTTCTGCTACTGCTGCTGCTGCTGCTGCTATCGAGGAGAGGAAAACCGACAAAAAAGCACTCACTCTGTGCTGTGTTGCTCTCGTTTACACAATTCCATGCCACATTGGATACAATTCACATGCACACACTCTCATTGTAACAAAGTCACAGATACAAGTCATCTAGGAATGGCTAAAAATACGGTGCAATAGTGTATGTATGTGAACGTATGCAGCACACACAAACACGCACAGAGAATCCCCCTTATGCCACCCCCAATGAGAAGTTCAACCCTTTCGCCGTGGATACCAAAATTCGTTGTCAATGTGTTAGTGCTGGGATGGCGCATTTGTATGTGTGTGTGTGTGTGTGGTACCCGTATTGTGTTGTATGAGAAATGGGTACTGTTGCGTGGGGTAGGACTGACTGACTACTAACTGTTAGCAGCAGGACCTGCATTATGTGGCATACACTTTTGGGGTAGACCGAAAATTGTTTAAATTATTCCCACCCATACACAACCGCATGTGTGTGCAAAGAGCGTGAAGTGCGTACATTCGCACACGCATCATACGCACGCACGATCCTGATGACTTTGTCGCACTTTTAGAGAGTAAAATCGCAGCCAAATGCTCTCCTGCCACTCCGCATACATGCAGAGGATGTTACGTGGGTGAGACCGGGTCGGGGAGATATAAAATGACTCCCCAGCCATCCGTTCGACGGATAATCTCATCGCAAGTACTGTACACGCAGTATGTATATTTTTGGGATTTCTTGATTATGCCACGAGAAATAGTTTTGGAAATTTCACACCACATAGTGTGTGTGGAATTAGGTTGACCAATTCTGACCTAGCTGTCTATTCGAAGCTGGATATTCTGTGATTTAATTGATTTTCAAATTTGGGAGGCGTTTTGAAAGGAGTGATCAAATTTGGAAATGAACAGAATCAGTAGCCGGCTCTAAATGATAACTTCAATGCAATATTCGTCAAACAGTGATTCTTTTCATGACACCATTTTCTTCTAACGGCTTTTTAAATATCAATAAAATTTGCAATAAGCCCTTATCTGTTTATCTGTTTTTTTTTTTTGATTTATTAATAATTTCGATCAAGGATTCAAATTAGTTGAGACGACAAAAACTGGAAAAAGGTTTACTATCTTATATTACGAACAGGATGTCATCTAAAGATACCAACTTTCAATTCAATAAAAAAAAATTATAGAGCATATTAAAAAAAATATTTACACCCTGTAAAAAGTAAATTATTAAATTAAAATGGACACTACATAAATAAATTTTAATGATACATAGGAAACAATATTTAAAGACAAGAACAAATAATTTATTTGGCTTTTTGAGGAAAAAAAATGAAGATTACTTTATTTCAAGGCTTTTTCGTCATCATCGTATTTAGAGTTTATCTGGTCATATCCCAACTATTTCTAGTCAAAAGTTCGTAAAAAAAAATCCATTGATATCATGTATAATTTTTGTTTGCAGTTATGAGATAAACCGGTAAAAAGATTTGGAACCTTTATAAAAATATCAGTATTTAGGACTTCATATCTCGGTTTCTAATGAATTTACCGACGAAGTGATAACGGTATTTCTTCACATTTTTTTTATTATTTAAAGAAATGTGTAAAAACCGGGTGTCATCTGAGATTGTTTTCTTTCAACTCAATGAAAAGTTATTTGCGATGACAATTTAAAAATTTGGATACACCCTGTGTAACTAGAAGATTGCCGCTACAAGTTTGTCATTAATAATCTTGTATAAATCTATCACCGTTTTAAAGTTAAACTGGTTTGATCCGGTTTGTATTGGATGCCCTGTACATATAAACTTTACAGGGTGTATCTTTACTATGCTAAACTGAGCTAAAATATAAAACGAAAAAAGTTCTTAGATAAAAAAAAGAATAGGATATCAATCAGTTCCGGTTCCGGACAAGGAGGTTGCTACCGCGCGATTGGTGGAAAATGCAATAGCGCTGTTTCGGTTTATAGAAAACTGAGCGGTTTCATCAAAGTGGGAATAGGTAAAATAACAAACCGAGCGGTTGGAACTGCGCTGCAACCACCTTTGAACCACAACTTAATCACGATGCCCACTATAACGTGGACATGGGCTGGGGGATCTTGAATGGCTTTAAAAAAATAGTTGCAAGCTGTAGGAAAGTCCCTATGACCGGGTGGCAGGTATTCAAAATACAAATATTGTGTGCTATTCTTAATCACTCTTAGCTATTCCCAACAAGTATTTTGCAAGCTTAATCTCGGTGTAGACAAAAATGTCGCAAATTGCCATGACTTCTGTCAGAAAAATACTGCAGTGGTTTAGACGAAGTGATACTCCGCACCCACTTTAGATTTAGAACTGTCAGTGTAAATAGGCTAATCGGATTCCCCAATGGCTAAGGTGTTATTGCAATCTTCCCTAATAGGCAGGCTTACATTTGAGCAACTTTAGCGGATATTTTTGAGCGACAAATGCTCTCCGGACGTTGGTACTTATTACACAGAACTCTAAATAAAGTGTATCTCCGACTTCAGGGCACTAAAATTTTATATCTGGACTCAATGGTGAAATCGAGTATTTCATACTAGCCTTAAAATTGACAGATGTATCTTACTATCTAAAACAATAAGTAATGGTTTTCAGTACAACATAATTAATATCCGACGATTTTACTGAAATTTAAAGTCGACTTCCGGTTCAGCATTTCACTTTCTTGATCCCTATCTTGTATTCTACGAAACCTGATTTGTTAGATTCGTAGACGGAAGGTTTCTCGTTAACTTGCCTATACTTATATATTAAAAAGTTTGCTGTACCGACTGAATACAAGCTTCTGAGCTCTGCAGTTCATCAGGGCGGATACATTTTGCTTGTTTGTCAGAATCTTTTTGAAAAACTGAATTGCCAAACATTCTACAACATGAACGAGATTCTGTTCAATATCAAGAAAAACCCCTGCATCATCAATGGGTCTATTCAAGAATAGCCCTGATGTAATGTATGCCTGTCGTACGATGCGAATAAAATCCATCCAGAGGAAGTAACCTTATACTATGAGTAATGCAGTATGGGACTCAGTTCCCTGCCCTGCCAGTAAAGTCATAGTTGAAAGGCGAAACGGAAATAAAATCTAAGGACTTCAGTCACACAATTAGGCGTCAGGGAAATCGCCCGCTTGTGGCCCGGTAAGATATCACCACATCTTGCTTCAGTCTCTATGAAGTAGCCCTGATTGCGATTCATAACTTGGCAGTTAGACCGATACTATAAGCATTTCTGGGCGCTGTCACAGACTTGTAGTTTTGCTTATTGTGGAAAAAATATTTAAACTAAATTAATGGTGTTATCGCGGATGTCTTTTCTTCGTTTTCTTCGAGTTCGTAGCCAATTTTAAAAAGTTTTGTAACCTGTCGTGCATCAGGAACGTCCGGTCTGCGAAGCCCCAACCACAGCAGCCGGTCAAAGAGAAGAAAATGTCATCCGCATAATACTCTGGTGACTATGTAGCTACAGGAGCCAGATATTTGACTACACATTCGACGGCCAACTTCAGAAGATCCCCTGACGATGTCTGGTGTAAACAAGTTCCTGTAACTATTTTTTAGGGAGCGGATAATAAACTTTTCCAAGAAAGCCAGAGTTGATCAGTTTGGTCCTCTTGTTTACAAACAGAGTTTTGTTCAGAATGCCTTTTTTTGTGAAAACTCGCAGAACAATTTATTCTGTGTTCGCTTGACTTGAACCAGATCGACTTATGACAAGGCTTTTCGTATAGCTTATGCTTCTCATTTAAAATATGACATTCGATCGGATTAAATGAACATTTAATTGCAGATATGTGTATGTAGGCTGCGTAGTGAATTACCACCACTTTAATCAATCTTTCGATAATTTGCATTTTTTTTTTTTTTTTATTATTATAGCTGTTTCCTCTGTCTCGTATTGTTTAATAAATTTATATAATAAATTATATTTAATCACAAATAACCCGTGTGAGTACATGCTCATTTAGTAGGTATATGTCCCAGGACTCATTTACCATGTCCTTTACATCCCGCCACTTTGTCTCCCAGTCGATTTATGCATCCACATAACTGGTAGTCGGACAATTCCGCAACTGATAATGACTTAATAATTCATTGGCAGGATGCTTTTTTTTCACATCATGCCTCAGCGAAGTTTTTTTTTTTTTATTCGTACTACTTTGCAACATAACAAGGATGCTGGGACAGTAATTCAATAATAAAATCCACAAATTCCTTTAATCCCCCAATATTCATTATGATAATAAACTCAATGCCGCACTTACACCGTCAATTAAATCCACTTAAAAATATACACTGCTTCAGTTTATTACCTGACCGAGGATGTAGTAGTAGTACACAGGACGAGTACAAAAAATATTGTCTGTATGGATGATGGGTGTCCTGGTGGCCACCACCTCCACCGTCGTCGGCAAGGGACAACAATATATGATGTGGTTTACATACGAAATTAAAGTGATTCCCTATTAAAAATCATTATTATTCCTGATTGCGATAGTTTTTCAACGTGAGGTCAACTCCTGCGAAGAAGTTGTACACTGCAGTTGATTCATATCTACAACTACCCCACACGAGAACCCTTCCTGCATATCACTCCGGGAAAGTGTGAAAACGAATTGACAAAAGTTTTCGTGTGGCAATCGTAGGTCAGTGCTAACCAAACGCTTGCGGAAGGATACAAAACCTCGAAAAAAACACGAGAAAAAAATATACAGAATCCCATCAGTGAAACATGAACAACAAGGACGCTTTTTTTCGGGAGTGAAAGTTTTGCATACGAGTGCTCGTGGAACTTTTTGTTTGTTTCTCTCTTTTTTTCCGCCATTCAATTATATGCAACAATGTGTAAGAGCAGGGCCGTGGCCAATGGTATTGCCAGATATTTTTTTTTTCAGGTGAATTGACGGTGGATTTCAAATGTCAAAAACTGGCCCACATTATCGACGTCGGATGCATTTGAATGCCTTCACAACCAGATCCGACTCTGAAATGATACTGACAACTTCATATCAAAAGAAAATTTATACAACAAAAGTCGCACTTGACACTATAACACAAAACTCTAAAAGTATCTGGCAAAATATTCCAAAAAATTCAATACTAATCGAAGCCAAGAGTCACTAGAAGAATGGCGAATACTCTACAAATAGGTGCATTTCGTTTTTAGTTCACTAAAACTTTGAAAAGATCATTCATTTTAAAGCTGTACCTAACATACTTTAATCTACAGACTCTACACACACGAAGACAATTCAAATTTCATGTAAAACAAAATATTTAATCTTAGTTTGGTGGTTGAGGCCTCATTATTGTTTGTGAACATACCCTCTATAGTTCTCCAATGAAATTGTATTTATCAAACGTAGGCGAAACATTCGCCGCGTTTCAAGCACTCTACTAGAATGTAACAAAACCACTTTTTATACCAGGATGCCAGGGCCGTCAAAACTTTCCGCTACTAGCGTTAGCGGGGAAATGTGGAGAGGATATAGCAAAGAAATTCTCGCTACAACACTTAACTACATAAGAACAAGAGAAATCGTCATCTGTCAATACAATCCATTAGCGATGGGGTCTTCGATTGAAAGCCGAAAACAATCGATATTTAAAATATTATCGATAATTACGAATACATCCAGTAATTGCTCGAAATTATTTGTTTCTCATGTAAAATCTTTTAGGATTAATCTACCACCTTCAAAGCTTTCCGTTACAGATCAATAAATCTCATTTTAGACTGCTCTTTGACATTCCAATGTCTACGATAGAATGAACAAATCGAAAATCGATGGTCGGAAAATGTTATCGATAGAATCATTTCATAATTAAATTAAATAAAACAAGTAGATGTGACATTGTACACGTACATTATTCTAGACACTAAATAATTAGTCTTCACTGATTCGTGCAGAAACCTCGATTCGACTGCAAATGTAATTAATTTTTTTCCATAAGTTGACTGTATTTAAATAAAAAAATTCTGCCTGAAATTTTAGTGAGTTGTACAAAATGTGGAAATCAGTTAGTTAATTAGGAAAACATCGTTATTTCGCTTCGGAATTTTATTCTAAACAAAGTATATAATTTTAATTGTTTTTATACATCATCGAACGACATCGATGTGAAATGATCTACCATGCTCTGGATTTCTCCATCACTACAAGCTTTAAACATTTAAATGTGAACAGACATCTCGGCTGTTCATCTTCCCCCTTTTCCCAAACGCCCGTGCTCTGAAAAAATATAAGCGTATCATATCCCTTTCTTACTCAATTTTAAGTTCAGTAGGTTAGGTCTTGACAAAATGTTAGTACTTAGTTAAAATTTTATTAACATTTTACACAGCCTAAGACTGTTTTTTGTTAGTTTAAATGTTCAACTAAAACAATCGAATGATATTGAGAATTATCGAAAGTGATGACTACCGATAGTTGCACACCTCTAGTAAATTTAGCGAGTTTCTAGTTATCAGCTGTTGTAAGGCCAGAAGGCCGTTTCATGTTTTTGCTACCAGTGGTGTGCTTGGAATGAGCCGACTGCTTGTAAAAGGTGAAAACGTTTCGGTATCACTTATAACAGTGTTCTTTGAAGTCTACAAGACCCAGTGATGGAGTGAAAAGAAAAGGTATTGGAATATCATGGCTTAAAAATATTTTTCTAAAACTATTTTTCTAAATTATGATCTTAGCTTTATTCTTTTATCTTTTAAACAAAATACTATGCAACCATTTTTGCTGTGCGACACACGAATGGTATGGACCTACAGTTTAATGCCGTTTCAAAATGGCATTTTTTTTTTTCGATTGAGAGAAGCTTCTCATGACAATTTTATTGCCGGATGTTTATCAGACGGATGAGACCATAAAAAATTCTTTGTTTTTTCTGGGGCTCCCGCATTTAACTTCTCAGCCTGAACATTTAAATAAGTTTAAGTTTTACCTAGTTACGAGTATGTCATAAATTTTGTTACACGTTTAAACGCACTCATCGTGCAAATAGCATTGAACACATCCATTCTATATCGACAGGTGACATTTATACTAAGTTGACGTGCAAAACGATTTACACAAAAGTCATTTGTGAATATGAAGTGGATGATATTGGAAACCATCTTGTGCCTTCACAAGTATAATATGGAAAAAGGCTATATTTTCTGGAACTTGCGTCCGCTGGGAAACACCTGAAATTTTATGTATCGAGCTGTTAAATTATTTGAGGATAGTGGTGGAGTAACTAATGCTCAAGGATCTGAAACAGCGATCGGAAACCTTTCGAAAAGAGAATATCTTGTCACGGGAAATGAAGATATCGCAGAAATCCACGTCTCGCATTATCAATCAAAATTTGGGACTCAACGCATATAAAAGACACACAGCCTACTTAAACCAAAACGGAATGAAAGACGGAAAGCACTACGCCGCCGGTAGGTGCAAAATGGTGACAGGAAAAGTATGTTCACAGATGAAAAATGTTTACTATTGTGGAATCGTTTAATAAGCAAAATGACAGCGTCTATGCCCAGTCATCCAAAGAAGCATCAGTACTCATTCCGCGAACATCTGTGGGTGGGGAGCCAGCCGCGATGGCGTTACCGACCTTCATTTCTGCGTTAAGGAAGTAAAAACATCGGCAAAAATCTACGAAATGGATGTTCTGGAAGGCATTGTGAAGTGGTTTTCAAACAACCAGTGGACTTTCCAACAAAATTCTGGGCCAGCAAAAACACAAGTGTGGCTCCAAAACAATGTGCGGGACTACATACCAGCAGACGATTGATCGTCAGGCAGTCCAGACCTCAATCCTTTGGATTATAAGCTTCGGTCTATTAGTTCTACTCGACAGCAAAATATTGAGTCCTTGAAACGCGCACTTATCCGTGCTGTGGACAATTTTTTAATGGACGAGGTGCGTGCTGCTATCGCTGAGTGGCCAGAGCAACTTAAGGCTTGCATAAATGCAAATGGCGACCATTTCGAAGAAATTGTTTAAATATTGTTTTGTTTTACCAGTAGGTACCAGTATTTATGACTTGAGTAGGAATATATATGAAAAGTTGTTTCTCATTTGTAAACTGACACTTCTTGATGAGTTGCATAGATACACCCAGCTATTTACCCCCATCCGCTATTTTAGTCTCCTTATGCCACTCGATTATTGTAAGAAAAATCGTTTTCTTCAATCCTTGCCTATCAAAATCTATCCTTCGTTTAAATGCAAAGTTTGAGCTAGAGGGTGGGCCATTTGTTAGTTTCTCTTTACAAAGTTTTCTGCTTTATTAAAGAGAGTACTCTTTCCAATTATTTATGGAAAATAATTTCATTTAAATGGTTTCCGCGGCTGGCTTGGCAGTAGCCCATCCTGTGAACGCAACTTTGCAGTATATTTTCGATGGTTCCGGGCTCTATTTCACGAAATGTTCGATCAATTTTCTGGATTATCAGCATAACATCTATCCTCGTAAGGGAATAATCCAAGGTATTTATGCATAATTCTCCTCAGGCTAGTGCGACTAATGTTCAGTTGCTGAGATCTGTGGCGAGCTGAGATTCTCGGCTGAGCGCACAGGACGAACACGAGGATAACTTGTGCTATCTCACGAACTCCCTTCACATACTTGCGTTCATCAGGCACGGTTGGTGCTTTAATTTTCTTTCTCAAAATTCGCACTATACACAGTACTCATTTTGGAAACTAGTTTTCAATATTTCCCAACGTTGTTCAAGCGTAAATCTTTTTTTTCTCTAACTTCCACTTTCCACAAACGCCCGTGCCCTGAAATATTTTGGCGCGCGCAAATTATAAAAAAAAATAAAAATCGTTTCATTTCGTACCGCGGAGATATGGTGCTGTGTTTCTGTCAATTTTTTGAGCGCGAAAGCACTGTCAGTGTCAAAATGATATTTAATTTAAGAAGAAACTTTACAAAGATGTTTGTGACTAAGTCGAGTAAATCATGTTTCGCATCAATTTCTGTTTTCATGGAATTCAACTATCCACGAAGGGTAATAAGACTGAGTACTTTTTTTTTAAATACAGAGTAAATGAAAGTTCTTAGTAACGAACCAAATGTGTCGAAACTTTACTTGTATTACTCCATCCCTACGGCATCTTGTGGAAGATTAAAGCCTCAAAAATAATCATGAATCGCAACAAATCTTCCACAAAACATAGACTCAAAAACGTATACCTATACCATACCTATGACACATTGCCAAATAAAGTTAACTCTAAAATACTGGAGATGACACATGGATTCTTCGTTCTGACTCTGAGAGACAGGAGTCCATGCAGCAAAAAATAAAGTGCACGCATGGATCGCACGTACGAGTATTTGTTGTTTACGAGTATCTGCAAATCAATCATTGTTGAAATTTAAGTGAAATATTGTTTGGATATCAATTATAAACTGAACCGAATGAGTCATGGTAGAGGAATAATCAAAGTTCAAATATACGTCAATAAGTTAAGTACAGTTACACGATTTTTTCTTAAAATTTTGGAATGCATCTAGTAACCCAACGAAATCGGCCATAGGCACCTTTAATTTTTAGGTTAGAATGAACATTTCTATTTCGCCCCGAATTGTGACCCCATAATCCCCAGATAT
Source organism: Pocota personata (assembly GCA_963082735.1). Classification (NCBI taxonomy): domain Eukaryota; kingdom Metazoa; phylum Arthropoda; class Insecta; order Diptera; family Syrphidae; genus Pocota; species Pocota personata. The sequence goes on from OY720430.1 coordinate 35,137,368, forward strand.
GAAGTTTGAAGTAAATCCGTCAAGTTGTTTAGACTGCACCAATACTTATTTACCCTGCGTGCAAGGTGTATATGACGGTCAAACTTTGGGCGGCGATAGGCCGTAGCACAGCAAGAAAAAATGTGGAGAAGATAAGTCCTCCGAGCCTTCGAATCTATCCCAGAACCACGCAGAGGCAGACATAGATGGCGTGCCCATCTGGAGGAGGACCTCAACCAATTTGACAAGCGACATTGCTGCCTAACCAGATCCATTCTAAAGTGTAGCGCCATCAAAAGAAAAGTAATATTGGCGATAGAGAATGATGTACGTATGTATCTTTCAGTTCGATGATCAAAGTTTAAGGTTTTACTATGACCAGCTTAGAGCTTATTTTGTGGTCCATTTTATAAATTACCTGGCAATACCATTGACCAAAAATGCAATGGAAGCAAAGAAAAATAACCTTACAAATTTGCCATATCCGCCGCATTGCAACAGAAAAACGATGTCGAAAAAACAAAAGAGCATGAATATTGGAACAAGTTAACTTTATTTGTGTAGTGGTTAAGCGGTGGCAGGTTCTTTTTTCTCACTCACGTTCACGACGCCGCCAATTGCATTTGTATACGTACTCGTATATGTGTCCGGATACTCTCCCCCAACAAGGACACGAACACAGTAGGGCCAGGTTCAGTCCACGGCAGAGTGGTTGACATTCTGATTGTTGTTACCAAACTGATTTCGCGTTGATATCCTTAACCGATGAACAAAATGACACACACGAGGATGGCTATGATTGAAATGAATTCGGAAAAAATCGACCAAAAAGGAAGCCATGCCACATGCCGCCGTCGCTTAATTCAATCGATAAAAAAGTCGTATGCAAGTGAACTCAATATGACCGCATCCTCACGAGGGACCGTTGATCCTGTGGTATCCCGTGTTTTTCTCCCTCATTCATATTTGCGTTCTTTTACGAAACATTCCAAAATCAGAGAAAAAAAAAACTAGAAACTGATAATAGTCCTTTCAATTGTCACCCATCCTGTGATGCAGCTACAGGGAATGAGGATGCCATTTTTTTGGGTTGATTTTTACGGTTTTCGAGTGTGACCAGTAACGTAGCCCCCGTTCATGTGGGGGTTTGATGCATTTTTTTTTCTGCATGTTTGACCAAAAAATGCAACTGAGCAACAGAGTGTACCGGCATGTGCACGGGAATAAAATAAAAAAGAGACGAAAACGCAAATCTGCCACAATCGAAAGCCACTTTTGTGTGTTTTTTGATTCACATCATTTGAGGCCAGCACCGAGGTTTGAGAGTACACTTTACTACACTCGCAGCAAACAAACACAAAAAAAAAAAACACAAGTAAGGACATTCGGGCAAAAAAGTGCACTGTTGTTTATTTGTTTTGGGCACTTGGGTTCACCACGACCTCGACGACATCGGGATGAGATTTTTTGGAGAGTTCACTCTCGGTATAGGTGTTTTTGCATTTTTAAACACCGCAACTGATTGATCATCATATGGCACAAGGACACCATTAATATGGCGGAGGGAGGCATTTTTAAAACTTTCGATTATGGATTCTGTTTTTTTTTTTTTTTTTTTATTTTGTTCGTTTTGTGTGTTTTCAAATGCTTACCACTCACTTATGGAACCGACGCCGCCGGTTTTTTTTTATGGCTGCGGATATAAAAAAGCTCACTTATTCCAAACCGACACTTGTAGTATTTTTCGGTCAACCGAAATCATCGATTTGTGGTGCAGTGGTAGACCGAAATGCAGGACTAGTCGCGTGAAGAGCGGATAGCACGGCCAATTAAATTAATTTTTATGAAACGATTTTTTTTTTATTACTAATAAACATGGCATTTGAAATGTGTTAATAGGTGACATTGGTATGAATTGACCTTTTTTCGAACCTAATGTTCATTAAAGACTTAATGCATTGTTCCTGTGTACAGGGTGGACTATAAGTCACGACGGACTCTGAACAGTTAATAATTTGTTTGTCAGGAGATTTATTGAACAAATTTACAAATCTGTAGCGCACACAAATCGCGTACATTTTAATGGTAGAGATTCTCCCTCGGAATCAGAGATTTGTCGTACAGTTGATCTTTTCCATCAACCGAGAATTTACAACAACGTGAATTGCATCCTAGAATACAGATTTGGTGCGGAGTGACCTCACAGGAAATCATAGGACCGTTCTCTTCAAAAATTAAGAAGTTAGTGCAGTGGAGAACTTGTTATACTGCAATTTTTTAAGAAACATTTTTGGAGAGCGAATAATTTCGAGAAGATCTGAAATTGATTGGCAGCCACGGTCTCCTCTCCATATCTGACGGCCAATGACTTCTCGTTGTGGGGAAGCCTAAAAAACTGAGTGTATGGGAACAAACCTCAGACAATTCTACAACTACGGTAGAACATTCGTGCGGAAATAAGGGCAATAGAACCACATTCTGCAGCATGTCATCCAGATATTTGCAATTGCGATGCGTACGAGTAGGTCAGTTGATATCCCAAAATTTCGACATGAATTGAAATGTGTGTTTCACAGTTTAAGTTGTTAATCTGGCTGTATGGCACCGTCTTGTTCAAACCACATGTTTCGGAGACGAAGGCGATCAATTTCGGGCAAACAAAAATGTTGTAACATCTCACGATATCGATCGCCAGTAACAGTAGCAGTTTCGCCATTGTCATTTTCGAAAAGAAAAGATCCAATTATCCCACCAGCCAAACTCGCACATTAAATAGTCACTCTAAGAGGACGAAGACGTAGTTCATGAATTGCTTATGAGTTTTCCGCTTCTCATATCCGACTATTCTGTTTGTTTACAGCTCCACTCAAGTCAAAATGCGCCTTGTCACTCATAATAAATTTTTGAAAAAAATCATTCTCAATTAATTTTCTTGAACTTCTTGAGTCACTTGAGATTTGTGCAGAAAGAAATGCAGGTCGCGATGCTTAATTCTCCACTAGACGTTGGAAAACTCCCAATTTGTTGAGCACGACGATGAATCCACATTGTCCCTCACTGCATCAATGTTTTGTTGTGTACGCTCTGTACGACGACGTGGTCCAAGCTTCGTTAAATCACTTACGGTGTAAAGGTTCTCGAAATTGTGGATTATTTTTTGAAGAGTTCTCTTTACAGGCAAATAACGTAATTTACGCTGTGTTGCAGTAATTGATGAACCATTTTGATAAAATGTTTTAATCACTAAAACACGTTGTCGTGGCGTCAAACTCTTCATGTTGAAATGGCATTGACAGCTAAACACTACTGCCAACTTTCACATAATTAGACAATCTCTGTGAGAAATGGTACCAATTTCTAATCGGCCGCAGTCGCAAAAGAACATCCATACGAAAAGCAGATAGCGCGTTCAGCTGGTCGGCTTATTGCATAACTTCTGAATTATTGCACATTTTTGGAAATCATTTTTGAATTCTATTTTAACGAGCTCTTTTCAACCATATACTCATATTGCATGTCGATATCCGGATAAAAAAGTTGAACTGATTTGTTTGAGCATATTTTTAATTTTTGCAAGTGGAGATGAACATCTCGAAAGAAACTAAGAGGCTTGTGTAATATGGAGTAATATGGAGTCGGACGCCATTAAAAACACCTTCGTTAGAAGTCGAGTATACCTACCCATTTCTAATATTGCGCTTAGCCGTCAGGCTAATCAGCAATTTAATTTTGTTACATTAGACGGAAATTTTAAAGAAATTGTTCGCTGTTGATTTTCTTCTCGTTTCTTATTGTTTTATGCGCTTTATTTTCTAGGTGGCTAACTCGAAAGGTTTATCTGTTTACTGGTATTTAGAAGTTGTACCACTTTATCGTTGTCGTGGTTTTGGAGCCTAAATCTCTACAATCGCTGTGGAAGTCTCTGTTTCGAATGCACCACGGAGCATTAACAATATTTCTAGGTACTTTATTCTGAAATCTTTAGATGCACTCTATGTTCGACTTTCTTGTACATCCCTAAAGCTGTATCCCGTAGGTTCACACCGGCCTTAGGATTTGCTAATACGACAAGCAAAGCATTTTCTAATATTTAAGGTCCTGTTCTACACGTTTCTTTTTGACATGTACCGAGTACTTAGCCGTGTTAGAATGTAGGATGGATGCTGGACATTAGTTTGATTTTTGCTTGTGCAATTTATGTATACTGACTTAAGTTCATTCAGTTTTATTTGCCATTTTCTCGTCCAGGTGTTTATATTGTTTATTGGATTTCTGAAAGATTTCTATCGACTCTTGTATTGTGTTTCCCACAGTGTTATTTGCAAATGTTGCTAGGGTTGTGTTTTCTTTCAGCGATATGTCGTTTGTGAATAACGAATAAAGGGTAGGTCCCGACACCCTACCCTGAGGCACACCAGCTTTGATTTATTTTACTTCCGAAAACTCACTCTCTTGCTTAATTTTAAAAAAGGCGGTTAGTTATGGAGGATTCTAGAATAGTGCAGAATTGTTTAGGCAAACATCTCTGCAATTTAGCTATAAATCTTTTGTGCCACACCCTATCAATGGTCTGAGCTATATCCAGGAATACTGCAGAACAGACCTTTTTTCTTTTTAAATCTTTTCCTCTTTTGTCTGATTTTCAGTGAATTGGATCCACCGCAGAGTGCCTATTTCGGAATCCGGACTGCTGTGATGGTATCAGCGATTTTGCCTCTATTACAGGTAAAAGCCTTTTCAACAGTTTTGTTAAAAGAACGATAAATGGAGAATATTGGATCTTGTTGTTGCTTCAGTGACCCTATTAGTTATCTATAACTCAGGTCCAACGTACACCAAAGCAACGTGACAGCTACGTGATAGTGGTGTCAATTGAGAAGCATTTTCAATTGTATTTAAGGTAAATATCTCAGTGAACGCACACTGAAGTGACGCAGAAACATTGTGGCATGCTCTTTGTTACGTGCCCCTCACATGTCACTTCACTTTTACTGCATTGGTTTCCACACTTTAACTTCAATGAAAGGTTGTAGAGAATTGCGTTTTCAAAGCAATTAAACATATTTAACTCATTTCTGTTTCTACATTAGCTCACCGAAAAAAAGATGCACCCAAAACCGTGCGATCACGACCACAATAATTGAAGTCCCTAAGATAATACGGGTATACTCGTACGTATAAATGTAGTGTTCGTCATATCTGAGTTTAGTACAAGTTGGATCCAAAGTCCATAGGAGTGATTTCCAAGCAATAAATATAGTAAACAATAAAATGAGGAAGATTTAACTTTGTACATACAGAAATATCTTAGAGTATTGACACTTGCACTTATATTCTAGAGTCTTCAAATTTGAATAACGTTGATTAAATTCAATAATGCTTTGGCATCTTCAACATCAGATGCAGGCATTGTTACTAAACGAATTGTTGCCACACCTTTGTTATGCTACTCCGGTGTTCGCTGAGGAATTTTATTATCATGTTTCTCTCATGACTGTGCCACGCCACGGTCAGATCGCCTGTCACGTTCTTTCGGTGTGCATTTGGCCTTAACGACTCAAACCCATCGAACAATTGTGGTGGTGCCTACTTCAGAATTGAATAGAAATGTGCTTTACGATCTGAAGGCGAAGAGTCCATACATTGCGTAATTTGTGCTAGTTATAAATTTCTACCTTAAATTGAGTTCCAAATTAATTCTAAGATTGACCAGAATCCAAAATTTATTTAATGAACGTCCCATGCAATCGAATATTGATGAAATTTATTTTCAATATTTTTGACTTTTTCCGATATTTTTTATTTTCCAGAATTTAAATTTGGATAACAAAAAAAAATTATAAAAATAGTTCCCAAGTTCCAAAAAAATATTTTTAAGGAATTTTGAAACTTCACTCTCTATATCAAACCTCCATTCATTCCATTTCAGTGAATGGACTAACGAATAGAAAATATCAAAAAATGTTGAATCACCATATCGAATCTGTGACCTTCATATTATAAATAATAATAATTTTGGACGCAAAAAAGCCCAGATAAAAATGTTGTTTAAATGACATTAAATAACAGTTTTCGAAAACATGGCGCTGACATTTAGGATTTAAGATTCATCATCATCTACTCGTTCATCCAATGGGTCAAAACTGCTGCTCTGTATGATGTGTTACTAAATAATATTCTCGAATGGATCGGATCGTCCATGGTTTCCGAATTTCTCTAGAAACGTTCTCAACCTATCCTACAAGAAGGTGAAAACCGCTTGCCTCTATTTCATTACCTACTTCTTCACCAGAGGTTTGGTTTGTGATTTTATTTCATAGTTTTAGAATAATTCCTGTAACGTCCTCAACCTGTTCTATACGATGACGAAAACGGCTTATGTTTGTGACTTTTAGCTTGTGTCAAACATTTTAATGAATGATATAGAACTTTCTCGAAAAATTTGGGCCACCATATATTGCCCGCCATCTTCGATGTATTTTGCTTTTAGATTTATCCTGAGACGTCCTCAACTTGGTCTGTAAGTTGGTGGAAGTTGATTGTCTCTACGACTTGTAATCTGTCTTAAACATTTATATCGGTAAGTAATTAATTTTGTGGCAGACATTTTTAAAATTTGTGTGGTTTTATACCGCTCACGATTACATTTATCAGAATTGAAAGCCTGAAAGCACTGAAAGCATTCGACAGCATCCCTTTGTAGGTTATAAAACTTAAGGAGGACCTTAACTGTGCCAGATTTATAGTCAATCGGATGTTTAATTTTGAAAATATTAAAAATTTTGTAGCATCGTTTTTTTTTTCAATTTTGCACATATTTGGCAGATATGTACATATGTACTGTAGGTACATATACATAAGTATAACCATAAGCATGTCGCACTTTTGGTAAATTTCACCGAAATTTTGCAAAATAATTTTGTAATATTTTGAATTCCATGCTATTGAACTTCAAATCAACTCTGGAATAAAATCGGGTTTAGTCACTTAAGCGACTTTTAGAAATTTTTATTTGCAAGTGTTCTAAAAAATTTCGAAGGAAAGTCATTTAGTAATGGTTCTAATTTGCATCCCTCTTAAAGTCTATTTTATTAGCATTACGCGACTTGACGTTTTATGAGCAGCACTTATCTTATTATCTATAGTTACTTAACATAGCAGTTCGCATTGAAAAATATTTTGTCATAAAGTGAGCTTTAGTTAAGATGAATTTATCGGTAGAGTTAAAAACAGTTTTTTATCTAAATCTAGTATGGTATCAAATTTAAATTTAATTTAAATAAATTCCATTTATAATTCAGAAATGAAGGTGCATGTAACGTACGTAAAGGCCATCTGCTGGATTCTTTTTAAATTACATGTTATTTTGACACTGACAGGTCTTTCGCGCTCAAAAAATTGACAGAAACATAGTATCATATCTCCGCGGTATGAAATGGATAAATTTACGCTTGACCAAAGTGCATGCTACTTGTATGTTACCGAAACAGTGAGAATTTTGAAAAGAATTTTCTGTCGAAATAATGAACCAATCGTGCTTGTTGTTCCTGTCCAGTGTGTGACTGTTTGGTGTTGTTTGCGGAACGGCGGCATTATTGGCCATTTTTTTTTAAGATGAAGATGGTAACAACGGAGGCATGATAACCTATTCTTTTTTTTTTTACCAGAAACTGAGAAAATTAACTTGGACGATCCCTAGTTCCAGCAAGATGGCGCTGCGTACTATATAAGCTTTCTAATCATCGATCCACAGATAATAAACTAGTAGTAGTAGTAGTTTATTATCTGTGATCGATCCTTTGGCACTAAGTTCAATAACTGTGTAATTAGCCGTGTTGGTGATGTTGCCTGGCCTCCGCGCAGCTGCGATTTGCCGCCGTTTGACTTTTTTTTTTGAAGGGTGCCGAAAAAGATTGATATTATGTTGACAATGCAGAAACGATTCAGACACCTACTCGTAAGCACAATAGTGATCGAGCTATTCGTGAAATAGTGCCCTGAACCATAGAAGATATACTGTAAAATTGGGTTGACAGGATGGGCTACGGCAGACATTATTTTTGATAAATAATCGGAAAGATTATTGATGGCCCACCTTTAACATATATAATTCCGATACAGAAAGTGAATGTCAGTGGTGGTGGTAGGTTATAGATTACAGTGAACGTTTTCATCACATCATCATCATAATCCTGCCTTCTTTTACCCTAGGCTGTCGGGGTTTATTCCACTATATCCATCTTTCTCTCGTTCACTAGTCTTTTCCATTTGGTCCTGTTTCTTGCAAGTTCCTTAGCCGTGTTCCAACTTATACCTGCCATTTGAAATATTCTTTCTATCGTCTTGTTCCAAGTAGCTTTTGGTCTTCTTCATTTCTTACGAGTACTTCTCTGATTTCCTGCACTTTGGTCGGTCCAAACTAACAAGATGCCCAAACTGTCTGAGCTTCTTATCATCCAGTATTTTTTTTTTTTTTTTTGTTTTCGTTTCTTTTTTTATCGGTTCGCTTTATCCTCATCACTTCTCGCAGGTATCTCATTTCCATGGCTTGTATATTTGATTCTTGCTTTTTTATTAGCACTCAGTTTTCTCCTCCATGAAGTAATACTGGAAGATACGTCGCTTAGTATCCCTTGTAATTGCTTTGTGGTCCAGGAAGGTATGTTTTAGGTCTGCGAAGAGTCATGTTTATCCTTTCATTCAATTCTTCTTCCATGTTGTCATTATCGTTTATTATACTCCCTTGGCACTTGTAGTTGTTGACCTGTTCCAGCACTACTCCATCTATGTTCATATTCATTGCTCTTTCAACCTTATTGATCACAATTACTTTAGTCTTTTCCGTGTTCAGCTATAAGTTTTGTCCTGCTAGTGCAACCTTCCAGCCTGTTAATAAAGTTTTTATCCCAATTTGCGAATCTATACCGAAGATGACTTCCTTCCTTGTTCCTTGTTAATCAGAATTTAGAACTGAGGACTAGAAATGAAATTTTTCAACTTCCCCGGGATAGATTTGCCCAACCGAAGTAAAAATTCGAGTCCTAAGTACGTTCCCGAGGGTAAATTTTTCGATTGAGAGACGCTTTTCATAACAATTTTACCCTCAGATATTTCTCATACGTTCACGAGAAATGAAACCGTGAAAAATTTGTTGTTGTTTTCTAGGACTCAAACCTTCAGTCTGTCTCTCATTGATCACGCGGCGATATGGCATAGAGGGTTTCCATGAGTCTATTATGGACTTATAACTTGTCCCTGCGACGAAGACAACACTCGAAGTAGTTTTCATAAACGTTATCTCACTTTTCAAGTCTTCAATAAAGCAGACACATTGGTTTGTTCTCTTTAATGCTTAAAATTAATTAATACTTTCTTTCTTTGGGTTTTATACATTTTTCCGCATAAAATTTAAAATCTCGGAATAGGTTTGATTTTTTCCCAGAATCCCGGTATTGTGGAACCCGGGAAACGAGAAACCCTATCCAGCACATCACCCACTATATGATTTTCTTTAATACACTTAGCCTACATATGTACATTTGGATGTACATATGTATGCTCTTGACAAAAACTAATTGTCTTCTGGGGTACAATATATCTCAGTTGACAATCCGTCAAAATTTCAATTGGAACCAGAATATATATATATTTTTTTAATTTCAATTCTTGAGGACCACAGTGAAGACAAGATGAACACCACCCAGAATCACTTCGAATACATGAGGGGTCTAGAAGCAAAGTTAGCAGTCTCCAATTGAGAAAAAATTCCCATAATTTCGTAACTAAACGAGATGATGGCATGGGAGGTGTCAACATTTATTAGACAGGGTTGCAAACGAATAAATTTATAGCATGTACATGTACCAAAAAGTACAGATTGCTAACTTTGCTTCTAGATCCCTCATATTTTTTAGCAAAGTATGAAACATACCAGACGTCAGGCAATTTTTGAGGTTCGCAGTGTTTGTTCCCGTTCAGGAGTTGTAGCGATTTTATAGCAATTTCAGTGCAAAATATATTGCGTACAACAACAAAGGGTTTTAGACTCCGGCGAAATATCTTTTTCGGGGAAGTCACTCGCTTCAGTTGCTCCAATGAAGTGAACGTAAATTTTGTACTAAAATTGTAACTCCGAACGGGTAGGTATAACTCCTAAACGGGAAGAGTAAGACTTTTTTTTTATTACAGCAGAAAAAAACATCATCGTGTCAAATAATCCTTCTTAAAAAAAATGATACCCTCATTAGAAAAAGTCTGAATATGGTAAAAGACTGGATAACTAATACGAGTACCCCCAATGGCTACCAATCTGTTGTATAAAATTTCGATCTCCGTGCAACCCTTCTCACTGATTAAACTTCATTCAAAAATTTTAACTGATGTCCTTAGACCACATATGAAGGTTTAAAATCATCGCTTTACCATCCTTAATTCTAGAATATCTTTAACGTGACAAACATCCATAAAACTCAATACAACGTCGGAGTTGTATTATATAGATACACCAGCTTAAACATATCTCATAAATGGTGGTTAAAAAGTTGGTGAATTTTATGTTAATACTTTAAATTTAAAATACTCATTTTAAAGTCCATAACACTGGCCACCGCATCAGGTAGGTAGGTATGAGATATATTATTTTTTGTAGATACAAAAGCTTATGTACGTCCACTCCATGTGATGAAAGTCCTTTCGCGAAATGGTTGATACAACACAACAGATACTCGTAAATAACACAATTTCAACGGACTCAAGTTAAAAAATCAAAAAAATTAAAATAAAATTCATTAATTAAAGAAATTACCGTTGTCAAATAAATAAGTTTTCACCAAACACACACTCCCACCAGCAATATTTCCCACGGATATCCGGTTTTTTTTTTTTTAAATATTTTTTTATTTTTTAATTTATTATTTTGTTTAGTAAATTTAATTTTTTTTTTTTAAATCACAATTTTTAACACAACACTCTTCAACCCTATGTAGGTTTTTTTTTTTATGCTGAATTATAATTCAGTATCATCCGACGGTTCGACAACTCGGAACACTCCCGACGAGTTAGTGGTCAAAACTGTGAGTGAATTAAAAGCAGTGACTACGTCTAAACGTGTCGTTGTACGTCCGCTTTGGCCGTATCTAGAATGAGTGTGCTGTGCACACCGTGTATGTGATACCGCTAACGAGGGAATATCGAGAAAATGGTATTCCTGTGTTGTTCACATTGTTTTGTTCCACACGACGACGAGCGAGACTCACAAAAAAAGGGGGCTGGAGCTGAAAAGCATCATCGTCATCATCATCATCATCATCATCATCATCATCATCATCATCATCATCGTCGTCTTCGTAGAGGCACATCCAGCAGCAGAAGCTACGCATCATTATGATGAGTAGTATTTCGCTATCAATGGAGGCTTTAGCAAGAGTACTAGTGGCAACTAAACAGCACTTCCCTGATGATGAGGATGGGGAAGATGTGATGCAATGCATGTGGAGTGGAGACATTTGCCTTGTCGTTTCACCCCTCTTTCAACCACTCTTCGTCTGTCTGTGTCGATATTTCGATACGAAGTGGTTATGTTTGTAATACCGCGCGCCGCGCTTCTGGATGATAATGGTCATTGCTGCCACCCTGTGTGTGAAAGGACCACAACAGCAAACACATGTGAGGGGAATATTTGCATACGACAACACGGCAGAATGAGAGAGAAAATTTATATTAACAAAACCGGTTTCATTACACAATTTCAAGCCCAAACCACCCCCCACCCACCACCCAACAACCCCCTTAGTACTCATCAGCCGCTCCGCGTATGTGCGGTCGGTATAATTTCATCTACACCAACTTAGATGAGCTTTTTTAGTTCCTGGACCCCCGTGTGTGTATTGGGATCATTAACATATACACACACGTACAGTGTGAATGTGTATGACTATCGAATGGACGGACAAACAACAAACCAACCAAAAACCGTTACAAAAAGGGATGCTTCATCATCATCCCCCCCGGCCAAAGTTTTTGCTGTGAAAAAACAGGTTTTGTACAGGATAATGCATTGGAAAAATCACTCACCAACAAATACACATACACAGGTCACAGGACACTCCATGTGGGTTATAAATAAATGAAAAGCGGCATCGGTGGAAAAGGGGGGGCGCTGAAATGGGAGAATTGCTCGCAATTTACATAATGAAATAGAGCTATAGTTGGCGGGCACTGCGCTGCTTGTGGAAAGGGATAGTTGGGAAAATAAGTTGAAAAGCACTTGAAGTTCTTGGCAAACGGCTGGGTGGGGGTGAGGAAATTCAGCGATTATTCACATACGTTCGGAATCGCGTCGCGCAACCCTTATACCCATTTTAATGAGTAAGTTAACAGGATGGGTTGGGGCTTTACTGTACAGAGAATGTTATCGGATGTTAAAATTGGTTGGGGCATCCGGAGGAATGCAACAGATACTTTTGGAGAGATTTCCACTTGCGAGTACGTCATGTGGGGATGGTACGCCAGCGAAAGTTTGTGGAATCCTGATGGTATCATAGCTACGACGGATGTAGTGAGGGATATGTTCCAGGAAAGCTTTTTGTCTGCAAAGTGGCATAGGATTTCAAAGGATTGCAAAGGACTCTCTGTATACCCTCTCTCACAGTGTTTTCAGAGAATGTAATGGTTTGTTTACGTTTTCAGCGAGCACGTGGTTTGAATTATCTGCCGTAAAAGGAGGGAATGGCTTGCTGATGCTGTCGAATATAGTACAATGGAATTATTTGTAATTCTTTTATCTTGTAAATTATTCTGATTAGACTCAGACAGACAAGAGGTAGGTCCTAGCAGTGATGGAAATCTCCAAGGTAGCCTGAATGATGTCAGTACCACGGTGAAGATATTACAATTTTTATCAATAGCCGGGCGCGATTATAAAAGCATCGCTAATGTTGAGATAAAAACGAAGTTTGGTAGGCGATGTCGCGAAGATGATCATAACCCACTAAGTAACTCCACAATGCAGAGATTGCAATGATGAAAAGGTCCATGAGGATACAAATCTTAGAAAGCTACTAAATACTGGCATGAAATTGAGAAGCTATCTGATACCTCACCCCAGACATTTACAAATACTCAAAAATATAGGGATGGCCCTGAAGGCCACTAATAGGAATCCACAAGTGTAAAACTACCCTCCAATGTTCACTTTCTTGTACCTGGGAAATAGGATTCAATTGTAGTTCCCTTCAATTCACAGCACGCCTAGATCGGAAGAGCTTGGCCAAGCTCTTTATGGACTGCTGGCTTTTATTTATTTATTTTTAGTCTTGGGGCCTTGGCTTTTTGACTGCATCTCTCATTTCTTCTTCGCTTATAGGACTAAATATCTAAGGAAGAAATTTTCTCTCGAAAGGCCCATAATATCTGTTCAGCTTTGTAGATCATCAATTTTGTTCTCTGAGTTAGAAGTTTTAAGCCTAGTTATATTGACAAGCAGAAGAAGCAGCGATTTGATAGGGTCAGTGGTCGTCAGGTCTACACAAAGGTGTCATTTGTGTAAGCATATTTACTTCGATTTACGTGAACTCCCTAAATACTAAAAAGTTGATTCTTAGACGGTGGATAGAATTTTCCTCTACGCACTTTGAGAACGTAAAATGATGTCAATACGAGTACCTTTTGTGATTGTCAGCGGCCCCCAGTGTTGATATCAGCCCTGCGTTCTAGATGATGAATACTATCGTATGCAGTTTTGAAGTCGATGAATAGATGCTAGGTTTCGACTTGAAATTCATTGATTGATCTTTTCTGGAATTTATTTGGTCGATTGTCTTTCTGTGCCGGAAGCCAGATTTGTGTGAGCCAATCAATGTGGCACAGAAAGGCTTCAAATAGTCAAACGGTATACTGGATAAGATTTTAAGGTTTTCTTTTTTACAAATTTCCCCTTAGTAAAGGCGAACCTATAACCCTGTGGCAGTGCCCCAAAATGCCTGTAGTGCTGGCCCATCTACCAAGTTCTGAAACGTAATCACGACTACTTCACAGAGCCTATAGCAAGATGTGGTGGTATCTCACCGGACAACAAGGAGGTGGGTCTTTGTCTGCTACTTGACCAGTATTTAGTTCCACCTTTCAACTATAACTCCAGTGTCCTGATTCCGGACAGAATTGCTCATTGCATCATCTGTCCAGTAGCTGCTGTTGCCCATTTAGCAGCTACCAGGAATGCTGTTAAATATATTCCCTTGCTATTCCTTGTGCACCCGTGACTATAGATTCGTTTATTTATTATAATATTGAGCCTACATTCCGGACTTAAAGCCAGCAGCCAGTTGTACGACTTTGTTTTAGAACCACCGGATCTTGTTTCGATAGAGGGACTCTTCGATTAATTTTTTGAGGAGGAAGGCAGCGTTGATGGATCCACTTTGTTCTATGAAATATTTTATTCTCCGCCCTACTTCTCTCTCGGAACCCTTCGCTTACTGCGCTTGTTTTGGGCTGCAGTGCTTGCAAGTGTGAATCTTTGTGTACCGTCTTTAGATACGGAAATTCTTTGTCATACCAGAAGCCATTTTTTCGAGGAGGTTGGAAACCTATTGTGGTTTCAGCTACTTCTTTTCTTTGACGTCTGTAGGTGGTTGTACATTGGAAAGTTACTCACTCAGGCGTTCTCTGTAAACGTTGGTGCCCTCAGGTACACTAAGGCACCAAACGTTAACAGAGAAGTACTATATTTGTTAATGGAGACACCTAGGTTGTGGTGGACTCAAAGGTAATGAAACCTAGTGTTACTTGTCACCGTATGAGGCACTGCTGTGACATAAATAATAAGAAGCCTTTGTTAGTTGCTCTTTGCAACCAACGCGCCAAGGACATTTTCCACCATGATTCCGCTATCAGGCAGAACAAACCATTCAATTTGGACACTGACAGTCAACACTTCCGTTCACCCGACCAGCAATATCTAAGCTCAAATCAAACAACACTGTTGAGTCTGATAGCCTAGTAGCCTAGCTATTTATATGAAAGTATGCCCGATGGAATCTTAACACGGTATTTCCGATCCACAAAATGGAGATTCTCGGATTAAACTGCTTCTAGACATTGTCTACTAGATCTTGTCTGCTATGCTAAGTGAACGCCTGAAATCTTTCGTCAACAACCTGATTGGTACTTACCAATTCGGTTTTAAGCCAGCAAATTCTACCATCGACCAAATATTCACACCCAGAAATATTCACCCCCAGGAACTTCAGATCGATACCCGCCATAGCGTATAAAGAGACGAGCTATACAGAGCTATGTCTAGTTTAGATATCCCTGCTAAGCTCGGTCGTCTATTTAAGGAGAGCGCACGCCGTCAAAGTCGGTAAAAATCTGTCCCAACAATTTGATGTCAGATACGGTCTAAAGCAAGGCGTTGCGCTATCCAGCGACTTTAACATTTTTCTTGAAAGGATTATACGAAACTCGCAAACTAACACCCGAGCTTTAGCACTAAGGAAACACTGTATAAGACCCTCATCATCCCAGTTCTGCTATATGGCGCTATACTCTTGGTTGTAAAGTACGGTCCAGTTTGTATAGGCTGTATGTGGAAGATTCAACGACGAGTTATACGGACTTTACAGTCAAAAAGTCAAGAAGGTGCGAATCCAGCGCTTAAGATGGCTGGGAAACGTAGAACGTATGGATGTCAGCGTACCGCCCGGAGAGTTTGTAAGTCCACCCCGGTGCGACAACGCAGCATAGGAAGCACACAGTTGGAAAGGGACTTCATCCAGCTTGGCGTGCGAAACTGGAGGCAGCTAGCTGCGTGGAGAAGTTTGTTGGCGTAAGTAACTCACTTTAGTTATGTAAAAGCTGCCGTTGCCCCATTAAGGCTTCATCCGCAACTAACTTTTTTTTTAAATACTTTATTAGTCTTGAAAATCGTAGCCCACTACTATTGGAACTGTAGACGCTATCGATGAATCCATGGGGAGAATCCTTCCAAGAAAAGGTGCCTTAATAAATAAATCAGGATAATCCGAACGAAATTATATCAAATATGGATTCTGTACTGGCTTGTAGAGAGCCTGACTGAAAAATCCTCAAAAGTCATCCCGAGGGCTAACCTCAGAGCACCAACTTGATTTTACCAAAAACCCACAAACAAGTTACAATCCGTTTTAAACCAATTTTATGACACCCCATCCTTGATCTTTTAGCAACTCTAACAGTTTTTGTAAGGAAATCATACGAAAGCTAAAAACATTTTGCAGAAAAGCTCCATGTGCTATTGTATGAGAGAGCGCAAAAGAGTTACTCTCCCGCCACTCATCTTGGAGGATACTATTTAGATAAGGACCACACACACAGAACACATCATTCGAGCAGGAGGCCACCCAGGAACACTCTATACAAACAAAAAGGCAAAACAGCTCCAACAGAAGCGGCAAACAAATCTGAGAGATGCTCAGCAGATACGCTCCGTCGGCGGAGGAGTGTGTATGGTTCAGGACGGTTCACCCCCAATCCCCGAGGGGAATTATGTTGCGGTTTCTGGTGGGTTGGGTTTAATATTATTTTGTTGCTACTTGCTGCCATTATACGAATACGACTCCGATCCCGAGCACTGTAACAGGGTGGCGAGGGCGGGCGGAGCAACACTGCTATGATTTTAATGTGGAAAATGAGGAAAATCTATTCCCATTCGCACGGAACTAATACAAGTGCACTCAAGCTCTGGATGCAGTGTTGCAATGCTGCTCAACGAAATATACTTTTTCTTTTTGTTTTCCATTTGAAAATTTAAAAAAAAAAAAAAATCCTCCTGCAACGGGCATCATTCAGTTGACACTCTGCCGAATGGCAGGGAATAAATAATTCTCGAGGCATTCGGATAGAGATGGAAAACCCAGGAGTACTCGGATCCACGTGCACAGGCGGAGCTCCGCTCTGGTGTTCTCTTTTTGCCGTTTTATATTTGCGTGTGGAAAAACAAAGAAAATCCAAAAAAGCAAATTGTAAACAGTTAAACACACTCTTCTTGGTCCGTCGCTTGCGGAGATACATGCGCGGAACTATTTCCGTTTTTTTGGTTTTTCTTTTGGGGAAAAACTTTCAAAAGAAAAACTAAAAAAATAAAAATGGAAAGCAACAAACGAGAGTTGGGTTTTTTTCCCTAAAGGAACTAAAAAACTTGCAGCAATCTCATTTGCTCGCGCAAGAGGACTCCAAGTACGAATGCAATGGTGGCACATCCGAGTGGAATTGCTTTAAAATGCAACCGCAGGAAAGCTTAGAGATGTTGCATTCAATGATGAGGATAGTGAGTATCCTGATTGAAGGGAAAGGTCCCATATACGGGTGGATGTGAGAGGCTCTGATTAAGAAATAAGAATGCGATAAGGATTAAGATGTGTGTACATGTGTGGGTGGGAGAAAAAGTGAAATTTCATTACTGCAACAGATTGGTATTCAGCCCTTAATGCGAAATGTATTTGTTAAGTTTTAGGATTAGAAAGATAAGTATTCGAAGGATTAAAGAGTACTGCATTAGAATTAGATTTCGAGGCATGTAAGTCTAGATATCATTTTAATAAGGTACGGTGTATCACACAGCGTACAGTTTCCCAAGAAAGATTTGATCGAAAGAAAACTAGAACATGAGCGGACTATTATCAATTTCTTCTGAAGTACGAGAATCTAGGTACAAACATGTATCTAGGCTGGGTAAATATAGGGTGACCAGATAATAATAAATTTAAATAAAACAACAACGGTGTGAGATATGAAGTTGATTCTGGCTTTTTAGGTCGATCCAATTTTTGATGACTCGGTCCAATATTTGCGGCGTTATTCCGGCAATAGCGTCTCGAATATAAGCCTCGAGCTCGTCCAAAGTGGTTGTGTAGACTAATGACTTGACGTAGCCTCAGAGAAAATAATTGAGGTGTGTCAAGTCGCATGATCGCGGCGGCCACTTGATGAACGTTCGCCGTGTGATGACCCAGTCCTCAAATTTCTCCTTCACCACTTGAAGCGTTGCGTCGCTTGTATGGCATGTAGCGCCATCTTCTTGGAACCACTGCTCGGATATGACGATGTTGTCTAGCTCTGGCTACAGAAAGTTGGTTAACATCGCTCTATACCGAGGACCATTAACGGTAACGGTGTCTCCTTCCTCATTTCGAAAGAAATAAAGTCCGATGATACCGCCGTGCCATAAACCACACCAAACAGTCAATCTTTGTAGATGCATTGATTCTTGGTCAAACACTTGTGGATTGTGGTTGCTCCAATAATGGCAATTTTGCTTGTTGACATAGCCGCTGAGCCCCGTCCGAGAAGATGATTTTTTGGCCAAAATCCGAATTTCCGGCCAACATTTCTAGCGCCCAATTAGCGAACTCATGGCATTGTTTCTGATCGCCGGGCTTCAATTCTTGCGTCAGCATAATCTTATACGGATGTAGGCCCAAATCCAACCACAAAATAAGCCTGGTTCGTACCGATCTCTGTTGGTGGCTTAAGGTCCAAAAGAGTGCGACGAATTGCCTGCGCACTGAAGCCATGATGACGACCGACCTCACGACGAAATTCATGTTGCGTATTTACAACTGATCCAGAACTTTGATAATATTTTTTTATAATTTCCACACGTCCGAGAAACGTGAAACGATGCAAATGGCATACCTTACTGAATATTTTGACAGCTGGATGTCATTGGTAACTTTGACAGCTGCTGAAACATAATAATTGGAAGAACTGTCATTGCTATCTGGTCACCCTTTACCATCCGATCGGGACACGTATAACTTTGGTGTTGAGAAGAAGATCTGAATATCTGATGAATAAAATATAAGAGATCTTTCGAAGGAAATAAGTTCTCTTATTATGACTTACCTATACATTCAAAGCAAATATGCCCTTCTCCTAAAATAAGCCGTTCACATTTATTCAGATATAAAGTGTGGGCCATTTACTGGTTTCTTTTTAAATTAAATTTTATTTTGACACTGACAACTCTTTCGCGCTCAAAATATTGACAAAGATACAGTATCATATCTCCGCGATACGATTTCCGCTTGAACAACGGTAGGATATATTAAAAACTTATTTCCAAAGTAAGTACTGTGTTGCCGAAACAGTGCGAATTTTGAGAAGAAATTTCGGTCAAAATACTGCACCAACCGTGCCTGCTGTACGCAAGTTTGTGAATTGATAGCACAAGTTATCCTCGTATTCGTCCTGTGCGCTCAGCCGAGAATATCCCATAAGTAGTCGTAGAGAAGCGTTTGTGGAATGGCAGCATTATTGGCCCATTTTTCTTCAAAGATGAAGATGGCAACAACGTTTCGCTCAACATAGAACGCTACGGAGGAATGATAATCGATTTTTTGTTTAGCCAGGAACTGAGGAAGTGAATTTGGATGTTCTCTGGTTCCAGCAAGATAGCGCTACGTGCCTTGAAAACCGTCAAAATAGATCTTTTGCGTACTAAGTTCAATAATCAGGTAATTAGCCAGTGTGGTGATGTTGATAGGTCTCCGTGGAGCCGCGATTTGACGCTGTTAGACTTTTTTTTATGAGACGCCGTTAAAGATCGATGTTATGCTGATAATCCAGATACGAGTCAGGCACTTAGCACAATATTCATCGAGCTATTCGTCAAATAGATTCCTGAACCATCGAAAATATACCCAAAAATTGGGTTGATGAGCTACTGCCACGCCAGCCGCGTTGTTGACAAATTAGGCATCCATCTTGTAAAGAATATCAAAGCTTAAAATCTCGTCAAAGGACGCTGTATTTGCGATATATTCGCCGTTAAAACCGATCACCATTAACTTCAATCCGAAGGTACACATAAACACAAAATACGTACTCTAAATGCTTGCAGCAAAACTTCTGTTACCGCTTATGGGCTTATCTGCTCCGCAGTGCATAGGTAAGTTGATTGTTGATTGTTGTAATTTTCCTAGATTGCCTATATCTACTGCACGCTCTAAGGCCTTGCCGTGTTAGCCTGACGACACACGTTGGTATTGCATATCCTACTACTTACCTGGTTTTGCAAGAGTGGAGAACTACCACAGCTTTCTGGGATGTTGAGTTTCCTGCTAAGTTTCTTATCCAAAATCTTATAGAGATGGCGGAGCAGTTTAATATTCACCAAATTCCAGGGAATTGTAAGGCTGATGAACTTGCCAGACATGGAACAACAATATCCATCCTTCCAGGCAAAAGTTTACTGAATATGCCTATCGCTACATACAAACTTAAATTAAAGCTGCATGCTATCGTAAAGACAAATTCTAGGTGGACAAGCAGTACAACTTGTCTAACGATAAAACAGATTTAGCCTATGCTGGATCTGAAATGCTCTAGGAATTTGATTTCTCTAAATAGAAGCATATTAGCGCATGCAACAAGGCTTGGCGTTTTCTCTAACGATTTCTGCAGAAGCTGCATGGACGAGGAGGAGGAAGAGACTATTCTTCACATTCTTTGCAACTGCCCAGCTCTCTCACAAAGAAGGAAACTCCACTTAGGAGCCTTCTGTTTCAATGACCTAAATGATCTGAACGTCAATATTATTCTTCGCTTCATCAGAAGCTTTTTTTTTTTTTGTGTTGGCTTCTTTTGCTGACAGCCACTTCAACCTAACCTAACTTATCCAAAATAAGGCATTTATGTACTCGTATTTTTATTTATCTGCTAAAATGAGGTTGGTACCGAAAGATTGCGACTGAAGAGCTATTTCTACTGATTTAAATAGTAGGCGATGGTCGGACTGATGTGGTGGATTTTTTCCAAACTTAGGCACCCTAGGCGACTCCTTTTTTTATTTTTCCACAGATATAATCCGATCAATCTACAGGGTGGCTGGCATGAACTGTTACTAATTCAAATAGCTGTATTTTTTTTAATTATGAATATTTTTTTTATTGAATCCAAAGACGAAAATGTTGGAAAACTATTAAAATTTAATTAATATTTTCGATATGGCCACCTTTGGCACGAACAATTTCCTTGAGACGATCAATAAATTGATCGCACGCTGCACGCAAGTGTGTCTGTGGAATGCGCTTCCATTCCCGGTGAAGCGCTAACTTGAGCGCGTCCGTTATTTGTTATTTTTTAATGCAGACCTTGGCCTTCAATGTGTCCAAGACAGGAAAGTCTAATGGATTCGCATCGGGAGAATTCGATAGCCATTGTGTCGATGAAATGAAGTGCGGAACGTTTTGTCGCAGCCATTCTTGATTTGCTCGGGCTTTGTGGGAGGTGCAGAGTCCTGTTGGAATGTCCAGGGTCTATGGCCGAAATGTTTGTGTACCTTCTTCAACACAGTTTCCAAGACAGTTTCACCATAAACTACCGCGTTTATCTTAACTCCACGGTACAAAAAATACGAGTGGAGACCGACTATCCGCTGTCACTGCGGCCCAAACCATCAAAAACGGTGGCGCTTGCTTCCTGGTGGCCATTCTTTGGTCGAAATTATCGTATGACCTCTCTGGCAGGTAAACTCGATCATTTTGCTTGTTGACAAGTTGCTCAATTGGAAATGGTGCTTAATAAGAGAAGACGATGTTTGGCAATTGACCTCCTGCGTTCATGCGGATCAACTCCTTTGCTCTTTCCATTCTAACTTTTTTTTGGTCAAGTATGAGATCGTGCACATTTTATAACTTTAAGGCCTTGAGCCCGGGCACATTTTTCAAAATGTGTTGCATCCATTCTCTGGATATGTTTAGCTCAGAAGCCATTTTCCTTCCACTATGCCGGTTCGATTCTTGCATTCACACACCGAATCACTGTTGATCATGTTGCTGTCTTTTTCGGACCACTTCCATAGCGTTTTGCAATGCTGCCGGTTTCATTGTAACGCTATATGGTGCGATACACAAACATTTTGTTCACTTTCAAATGTTTCAGTACACGAACAATAGCTGGTTGTGATTTACCAGCCAAAAAATGGGCAATAACACTATTACGTTTGAATTCCATTGTCGATAAAACAAAAATAAACACGCGATAAAAAAAAAGCCTTGCACACACTTGTCAACAATGAAATAAGTTAACAACTGTCAAATTTTCAGCGCGCTGTCGTTCGTAGTTTGGCGGACACAGCGACGTGAAGTTGGTAACAGTTCATGTCAGCCAACCTGTATGTGCCGTCCTTTTTTGTATATCTCGAGTCTCCCTTCGGCCACTCCAACTTATTGATCTTTCAGTTGCTCGTCGGAGGGAGGGGATTATTGTTCCCAATAATCTCCAGAATATATTCGGGATCGAAGGTTTTCGCAGGAGTCCAGGAGCGAGTCTAATGACACCACCCAAAGCTGCGCGTCCTGCCACACTTTCGCTAATTTTTGTTCTTGCCATAGAGACAGATAGAAACAGAAGCAGAGTGATTTCGTCAGATTTTAGGGAAGCTAGTCGTAATCCTAAACATCACCTATTTCCTTTCAGGTGAGATTCTATAGCCCACATTGTTCTTTTCTGTAATCCCCAGTACCAGGTTCGGATGCAGGGATGGATGGAGATAACCTCCTTAGCATACATGGGTCGCTGGGGATTAAGGGAGCGATTTTAGTTGCCCAGTCAAGAAGAGCCTTCTTCTTTTCGGCTTTTGACACTTCAACACTGCAGAAGTACGAGCGAAACCGGTTGGTGCTTCCTGTCTGTTTTTTTGAGTGCCTGGTGGTGCAGGGATCCACCAAACACAGATGGGGTTGGCTAATTTGTATGTCGTCAAGTATGCAGACACTCCGTTCTCGACTGAGCTAATTTTATCTTGAGCTCTTAGTCGAGCTAATCGACCAAAAGCTTTTAACACCTTGGTCCAGCCCAGGGAGCTGAGAATGGTAGTATTAACCTTCCCACCATGTATCATAGATAAAATGTTGGCAATGTACCACGCGGAAGCATCCATTTAGGCTTTTAAAATACATTCCACTTTTAGTGGTAGGTACCTTTGGCATACATTTTTCAGTGCTCCAGGTTAACAAAAGGCTTTCCAAATAAACTACTTCCCTCTTAACCTAATCTACGTGAGAACTTCCATATGCAACATTTCAAGGCAAATCGCCAGATTTCAAGTTTGCGCAACTCGAAGCAAACTAAAGTTCCTTAATAAACAATTCCCCGTCTGGCATGCCGGCTCGCAAATTACTCCTGAAGTGGGAGATCAAACTTGTGATGAACAGAAACTTGGTTTTGGCGCACTTTTTGGTATGCAAAGACCAAGACTGAGTTTGTAAGACCAAGACCAAACCTACAAGTCTCGGACAAAAACAAGATGTTACTGGAAAACTCTACAGTATTGCCGCTGAGATGAATGGTAGTGTTAGCCTTGGATTTGATTCTGTTTTCATAATGATTGGTTGGGTGTCAGTCCATTTACTCGTCCATCTGCTCATCAAAGGTAAAAGAATTTAATTTAAACGCCTCATATAGGGTCTGTGCGGCGACCTAACAATTGGAATAAGAAACTGGCATCTGTAACCCGATAAATCGGGTTAGAACGACTACATTTTATTTCAATACCCAAAGACACAGAAGTTGGCAAAATTGATTCTCAGTTTGATCCCTATACTGATGTCGTTGAAATGAACAAATTCCCTGGCTACCTCGAAGCTATAGCTACCCATCGCGAATTAATTCCCAAGATCATCAGCATCAACTTCGCCTATCCTCCTGTAGCCCAGTTTAGACATTTTTGATGCTAGGTATATCTACTTTGCGAAATGAATCAATGATGCCAGTGTTGCCAAACACAGATATTTCAGTGAGCTATAAAGCTTTTCATTTTTATGTACGTCTGACATAGAATAGCTATGGGATTCACCTTGGACACACTATTAATTTATCACAGAAGGCTCCGTCCCATCAAACGCTGCTTCATGACTTAAAATTCAAGGTGAGGGCCCTTCGATATAGTATAACTCCAATAATTACACAAAATTTATTCTTAAAGTTTTTAAATTGTACCCTCCTCCTGCTCGTCCCTTTCCATGGAAGAAAACTTTTCCCCTCATGACCTTCCACCTGACTAACTTTCAATTAGTTTTACTACCACCGACACGCTGCGCTAGAACAAATTGTCCACTTTGAAACATCCCAAGCGAACAGAAACCCTTTTCAAAAATGTATCTGTACTCCTATACAATCGAGCATCCGGTTATATCCTTTTCCAAAAATCTCCTACCGCCCTTTCAGCATAAACTTCCAACACTATCATCCACACCCTCATCACTCCCCATTTGACAAAGAAAATATTCATCTCAACCAAACCCAAAAAGCAATAAATTATATCCTAGTTAAAAAGGATTCATAAATCCTTAAGCAAATGACCAACCAACTAGATCCGTCGCCATCGTCCATCTATCCATCCCGTAGTCATCTAACCGCCGTCCACTTCGTTATTCCAATAAGAATTTCACAGCAAAAGAATTCTCCCAACTAGACAAACTGACGATGCGACCTGCGTTTCATCTTTTCCCATTCCCACCCATCATCCCAACACAACCCTCTGTCATGGTCGAGTATTTGACCAACAACAGTCTAGAACCCAACCAGATACGAGTACCACGACAAGTAGCCAAGTAGACAACCCGAGAGAAAAAATTCATTACTAGGTGATTTAACATAATTTCAGGCGCAACAAAAATGCTTCTTCTGACTTTGGATACACACAGAGGGGAGATGCGTCGGAATACCTACTTTCGGGTGCTCTCGGATTGCGTGGGTCGCCTTAATGGTAGATCGTATTTTTATAGACGCATTGTTAGTTTCCGGTCCAACGAAGGTAGCTTTGTAAATACCACTGATTTGGTGATCCCCTTCCACATACTTTTAGGCGCGCGTTGGAGCGAGCAACAAATAGTCAAATAAGTTTTTGCAACTGAATCTTTTGTTTTGGCTCGTCCTTTGCAATTACTCTACGAAATGACCATAATTAATCCTTCTTTTGGGCATGGAAATTAAGCCAAGGGTCAACTTCTGGGGATGGTACTTGTGTGCAGACGGTAAACAAAAAGGACACATCCGTTACACATACCCCACGCACATATGTGAGATTCATTTAAAATGAAATCTCTCATTGCGGACAACGCCGAAGAAAGGACTTCTTCCCTTTTTAATAACAAAGCATTTGCTTTGAAGGCATCCCCTGAATTTTTCGGCCCAAAAGTCTGGAACCCCTTTTTTCGAGTCATTGGCGTTTCCCAATTCAGACTGTGGATAGGTCAATGGAATCGTTAGAGTTACTAGTGTAGTCTCCTTTTCAAACAATCCAAAAAAGTACAAAAATTCTTATTATCCTTGCATTTAACTTGAAAGAAGAGGAGAATAGAAAAAAAAAATTAACTTTGCATCTAATTTCGATTTTCAGTCCGAATAATGTGGTCATTAATTTTCAACCCTTTCACATATGTCTGGCTCGGGGCAGGGGGGCTGGTATGAACGGATAATGTCTACATGTGTTCAACTCGCATTCATTATTCACTTACCCACACATTTCGCTACGATAAAGGATAAAAGGATAAAAGTTTCTACGAAAACTCGATGGAGCTTTAGTTTTGGGAGAAATTTTTGGAAATTCTCAAAAATTTACATCGCAACCCTTGTTGCTTAAGAAATTTATTTTCAGACGATGGTGAGGGGTTTTTAATTAAAATCAATTTTTAATTCTTTTTTTTTTTCAAAAAGTTTTGAAATTTTTTCGGAAAATTTTATTCTAGAAATGATGTCGGTTTAAGGAAAATATTTTAGTAGATTGGAAAACATAGAGAGATTGAATTAAGTTCAAAGGATACATTCATAAACATAAAACGGATAAGTCTATATTTTTAAAACTGTTTTTGAATTATGTTACAAAACCCAAAATTATTGGTACAAACTTCAAATTGAATTACTCGTAATGTGCAATGCATTTTTCTTTCACTGACAACAGTATAATGAGACGAAAATGAGTCTGGATGTGATGGGGTTTTGCTCTCTAAAATCAGTTAAAAACCTGAAAATTTATCATCCTAACCTAACCTTACCTAAGGAAAGATAAGTCATACAGAATTTTCATGTTCGTATCAAACTGTTTCGGAGTTCCAGTACTTACGAGGTAAAATAAAAATAGGAACGAAATCCTAATAGTTAGAGTCAGTTGCCTGTCAGCCTGTCCTTTCGCATGCCTGTCACAACCTCACTACATCTGTCACAATAACTATTAAACCATCTTACGTAATAAGACTTAAACTGTATATTATTTACTTGCTCCTATAAAGAGTAAGTATTGTTTTCGCGAAATTTTAATCAATCTTGACATTACTACATAAAGGGTTATTCATCTCGAGGTTGCAATCTGTCAAATCCATCTGTCATCCATAGTGACAGCTAGTTGGTACTTGTCTTGACATTTTAAAATATGGATCGTTTAACCACCGCTCAACTGTTGCATCTTACTGCAGAAATAACAGTTCTCTAATATTTGTATATCTCGATTTAAGGATAGATTATGGTCGTCATATCGCCCAATTGAGCAAACAATTCGAAGAAACGGTAGTGTTTGTGATGTCAGAAGACCTGTGCCGCTGTAAGAACCTATGTTGTCGAATCCACGCTACGCTCAGCAATTGGGCACTTCCTACAGCTTCGTTTGGTGTATATTGCGCTTGGATTTGGGTATTCATCTCAATAAGGTCCTGTCCTGTCCATAGTACATACGCCGATTGGGTGCTGGAAAATCAACAAGTTGACGCCAATTGCAGGCAAAGTTTGGAGACATCAATTGGCCACCGAGATCGTGTGATCTGACCTCGTTGGATTTCTTTTTGTGGGGCTATGCTAAAATTGTGTCTATGTAAACAAAGCCCAAACTTTAAAGCAATCAGCAACTCACTGTCCGCAACCATCCAAGACCACTGGTGTGCTGTGAAAAATGGGAAGATATAGCGCATGGCTTTTCGAGGAAACCTGGAGACGGATTGACCAACGAAAACAGCTGAAAGTTCGCATTGCAGTTACTCTAGCAACTAGAATACCTATATCACATCAAGATAAGAGAAGAAGCGAATCAAACAATATCTCGAAGATACACTCGATGCCGAACAAGTAGATTTCCGATCTGGATCCCCCTGTGTCAACCACATCAACACCATGTGAATCATCGAGCAGTGTGTTGAATATAGATCGTCACTTTAGCTGTTGTTCATCGATTTTTTAGAAGGCTTTCGATAGTGCAACAGGAGAAGTATTCCCGATAAATTAAATCTATAATTCATACTCATAGAGGAACGTTGTTTGAGGAATTCAAGATCCAAAGTGGAGTAAGACAAGGCTGCATTCTTTCACCAACACTATTCCTATTGGTGATTAGCGATATGCTTCGTGCAGGTTTATCAACGGAAAACTGAGGAATTTGATGGACTCTTACATTTTAACTGAAACATCTTGACTACTCTGACGATGTATGCTTACTCTCTCACAGAATTATGGACCTCCACCAAATGACAGCAGATGTGCAGGCACCTTCAGGCTGAAAATTAATACGGCAAGACTGAAATTACCAGCCTTGCAACAAGCTCATTAGCTCAAATAGGCATTGCTGGACAACCGGTAGAGAGAGTAGAGGATTTCCAGTATCTTGGGAGAATTGTCTCGACGAATGGTGGAACTGAACTGGATATAGACAACAGGATCGCACAGCAAAGTTCCCTTTGGGATGTTATCCAAAATATGGCGAAGCAATGCACTCAATTTGAACATCAAGCTAAGACTATTCAGCTCCAACGTTGCATCCGCGCTGTTACATGAATGCAGCACGTGGAGAGTGACAATTACTATCAGGAGAAAGCTGCAAATGTGTGTCAACAGGTGCCTGTGCAACATCTTAAGGATTTTCTGGACCGCATTGGAACCATTTAACCACGATGGCAGAATAACGCTCCGAGGAGAACAGTTGAGAACGAGGCACGACAGTTGGGAAAAAGTTGGAGAGATGTGAGACACATTGTCAGAAACCGTACACGGTGACGCGTAGGCGTAGTAAAAACCCCTGGACCCACAAGGGGATATGTAAGTAGTGCATCTGTTATAGAATTGTTGTTTGTTATCAGTCCTTGATTTTTGGGTTAAGGCCAGATTAAGTGGAGTTAGCTTATCAGTTTTTTTTTTTTTAATTTTGAAATACCTTCAACTGCTTTCGCAATTATCCTTTAGACAATGCCTGTCGCCTATGCGTGCGTTTCTACTTAAACGGGTTGAGTGTAACTTCACCTTCAATTGATTGCACTTCAGTCATAGAGTGATGAAGAACCCTTGGCATTCTATAGCTCATCCTTTCCGACAACTTTAAAGGCTTTCGGAGAAAATCTCATTCTTAACTAAGCCCAGCTCAAGGAGAGTTCGCTCTTAATGCAGCCCCTGCACAGAGCTCCATATCGTTTATTACCAGGTGATTGTTAGGCTTTAATGTTCTGCGATGCTACCTTACGTTCCTAAAATATAACTGACAGCTTTTGAGCCAACATTTCGGTGAATATGTCATTGCCCCCCAGTGCATAGTGTTTTCAATTAGTTCACCATATTCGGCCTAAAAGATTGCACAGATCAAAGTCTATCCAATCGAATTTCTCTGCAGCACTTTTGAATATTCCCAATCACAAATTGGCTTTGCCATAATGTCTCAGCACCGGACAGGAAACATTCAGACTGTCAATCCATCCTTCCGGAATGCATCTGTGAGAACGTCATGTAATAAAATCTTGTGGGCGTCGATTTACCAGAAACGGTACACCAACTTCCTCTTGCGTCAAACGAGGACCACCTAAGTGATCTGCATTGTCAAACATATGTACATCGAGTGGTCTATGTGAAATCGACCAGACAGTTTGGCGTCTTCAAGTGGCCAAACATGACAGAGATGATAAACCCAAAGGTACCGCCATTATCTGTGCTCAAGTGGACCACACATGCTAAGACCACTGTCCACCAAAACCGCCGTCATTGAGGAAAGTCCTTCCTCTTCAACTTGGCTTCTTAGACAATTTGTCGCCAGGATATCCCACTACACATGTCAATGCCACACTCATAAATTTAACTCTCAAAAAAAAAAAAAAAAATAGATACCATTCCTTACATCATGGTATTTGTTATCTTTTGTCTCAAACGTCAACTAGGATCAAAGAAAAATATCGCCTCAGCTGCCAGCTATTCAAAGATTTTGTTTGTTGTTTTTTTTTTTCAGGAGTCCAACAAAAAGGTTTGGGAGATCGACAAGGATATGGATGGAGTATCATATCATTTATCTTAGGTCCTCTCCTCCTTTGTTGAGCACACACATTGTTTATTTATTGTTTTTGCACTACTTTGCGATCCTCGTATGGTCTGGTGTCACAGCATAGCATAAATAATTGTCCTGCGCTGATTGATTAACTGATATGGTGGTGTTCATCCAACGGGAAACTCATTTATCATTGGTGGCGTGCCGTAGGATATTCTACTGAGAGTAATTATAACGCGCGTGGGATTTTCTTTATTTTCTGTAATTAGTTAGATGGGTTCTTATGTATAGGAGAGGATGCGATGGTGGATATGTAAATGAGATCAGGATAATTCTTTCCTTAGAACTATGATGTGCTTATACGACGCAAGGATACGAAAAAGAAGATAAAGTATATCCATCGTCATTTCGGACGTGTGCCTACCCCGAAGCACATTATTTTTGAACTCCTCGCTTGAGATATTAGTACCTAATGGTAACATCCTTAGAACCTCATTACGGCATAATTTTGCCGCCAATAACAAAGTAAATAAGAAAACAAAGAACTCGAAGGCCCAGAAAATATGGATCACAATATAAAATCAAAAAGGATAATCCCATTCGCTTGTATGTTGCGAAATGTTATCAAAACGGCAACCACTCTGCATTATCCTTTCACAGTGCAATGCGCATTTCCTCCTTTTACCAGAGAGGCCAAATGAGAATTAACACCCAACTATAATGTGCATTGAATAGCTCCTGAGCCCAAACCCAAAAAAGGTATACTAAGCGATGTGTGTGGCTGGCCACTCGAGAGTATCCTTTTCTTTATGATCCTCCTCGGTAGGGAAGCAGATGAAGGCAGCAGCACTCATTAACTGCTTTACATGCCGAATGTGTGGATAAACACGAGTGGTTGCGAGCAGGAGGCGGTTATTCCTTTTCATTTTGATGGACAAATGGATTGGATGATGTTCGTGGTTGAATGAATCCCACACACTGCAGACTTCCTTCGGCTCGTTGCACTCCACAGCCGGAACTATTCCTGAACTGAATATAAAAATTGATTTATTGTTGCATCCATCCATCAGCAGCGGGAGTTTATTTAAACAGGGGATGATCCACGCTAATAAAAATAGCAAACACTCCATCGTTTAATGGCTGAAGACGTTCTGCTGGAAGGCCGCAACGAATTGTCAGATGGTCTGGATGTTTTTACTTTTGCCGAATTGCCCACAGCCAGCATATGCCATGCGCGGGATAATAAAATGGAAAAATATTGAGTCGAAGGAATATAAATTTGATGACCGAGTAATTGGAGTAACAGTTTAAGAGTTATTTGCGAGCCGTTAAAATATTTACTTTTATGATCGTAAAAAAAGGATCGGTCATATTGATGATGTTTCAATTAGATTGGTTGGTTGGTTAGATTCTTTGATGGAGCTCCTAATTGCATTTGCTTTGAGGATTATTTCTTTATTTGTTTACAAAACGATGATGGTGAAATGAAACTCGTATGTGGATGTCTATTTGGTGATCCATTCGGGAATTTAAAAGCAATAAGAGAGCGGACCTACCTTGAAAATCTCTCCGCTGAAAGAGAATCAAATTATTCACTTTGGATAGCGCTAAAAGGCATCCGCAACCATTTGAGAAAAACGATGGAAATTGGGCGAAGAGCGATAATGAAAAGGCAGAACTTATTGCTTTGCACTTAGAGGAAACGTTTAAGCCATTCGACGGCCCTTTGATAACGCCCGACTCCCCAGTCACGACGTCTGCCAATTTTAAAGTAAAAAAAGTTGCATTGATTGAACTGAGGGAAGTGATTCGAAATCTAAAGCCGAAAAAAACACCGGGTTACGACTTGATAACGGCGCAGGTGGTCAAGGAATTGCCGAATAAAGCTCTTATTAAACTGCTATACTCGTATTTGATTGTGCCGAAGACCAGTGGCGCCGATGCCAAGAAGCCATCAAAAACGCCGCAACTGATGTGCTCGGTTTCACCAGTCCACCCCGACGAAACCCCTGGTTTGACATGCAGCAAAACAAAGTGCCTACGAAGCGTCGCTGAATAGAAGGACGAGAGCAGCTCGTCAGCTCTACGAGCAAAAAAGGAAGGAAGAACATCGGCTTCTCCAGAGAAAAAAGAGAGAGCATGAGAAGCGCGCGATCGAGGATATAGAGAGGTGCTACTCCAGGAATAATGTTCGGAAGTTTTACCAAAAGGTAAAAAGTAGGTGTCATGCCAAAAAGACCCGAACAGAGACCTGTAGAGACGAACAAGGAAACCTTGTAATAGAGTCACAGTCGGTGCTGAGGACATGGAAAAACCATTTCTTAACGGCGAAGACGACACAAATTCCGCTGTCAGGCAGAATGAACCATTCAACCTGGACGATGAAAGACAAGATTTCCGTCTACCTGACCAAAATGAAGTGAGGATAGCAATATCTAAGCTTAAATCCAACAAGGCTGCTGAACCGGACGGCTTAACTGCCGAGCTGTTTAAGGCGACGGGAGATGACCTGGTGGAGAGCATACACCAACTCGTCTCCAAGATTTGGTCAGAAGAAAGTATGCCTGATGAATGGAACCTCAGCATCGTTTGCCCGATCCACAAGAAAGGAGACCCTCTAAACTGCGCCAACTATAGAGGCATCAGTCTCCTGAATATTGCGTATAAGATCATGTCTGCTGTACTGTGTGAACGCCTGAAACCATTCGTCAACGATCTGATAGGTCCCTATCAGTGCGGTTTTAGGCCCGGTAAGTCCACGACCGATCAACTATTCACACTACGCAGATCCTGGAGAAAACCCAAGAAGTCCAGATCGATACACATCATCTTTTTATCGATTTTAAGGCCGCATATGACAGCATTTATAGAGACGAGCTATACAGAGCCATGTCTAGTTTTGGCATCCCTGCCAAACTTGTTTGTGCAGAATGACGATGGAGAACGCTCGCTCCTCAATAAAGGTTGGAAATAATCTCACCGAGACCTTTCATGTCAAAAAAGGATTTAGACAAGGTGACGCGCTGTCATGTGACTTCTTCAACATCATTCTTGAGAAAATTGTGCGAAACTCGCAAGCCAATACCAGGGGCATAATTTTCCAAAAATCTGTGCAACTTCTTGCATACGCTGATGACATTGACATTATTGGCAGAACACAGCGAGCTGTCACTGGTGCTGAATTTGGGTTTAGTGGTGAATGAGGGTAAAACAAAATATATGCCGTCAACAAGAAGGGACACACAACATCGACGAATCGGACAGAACGTCACGATAGACAGCTACAATTTTGAGGTAGTTAGGGACTTTGTCTACCTCGGCTCCGCTGTAAACTCTGATAATGACACCTCAGCAGAAATCAAGCGATGAATTACACTTGCCTACCGCTGTTTCTTTGGCCTAAGACGGCAATTAATTAGTAAGGCCTTGTCAAGAAACACTAAGGAGACTCTATATAAGACCCTTATCATCCCTGTCCTGTTCTATGGCGCAGAAGCATGGATTCTAGCAAAAGCGGATGAAGATCTTCTTGGTCGTTTCGAACGCAAAATTCTTCGAGTGATTTTTGGTCCCGTTTGCGTTGACGGGCTTTGGAGGAGAAGATTTAACAGCGAACTCTACGAGCTGTACAGCGACATCGACCTGGCCAGAAAAGTGCGCATCAGTCGTCTAAGATGGCTAGGACATGTAGAGCGAATGGACACCAACGCTCCGGCCTGAAGAGTCTTCGATTCCAACCCGGAGGGACAACGCAGTAGAGGAAGACCTCGCCTTAGGTGGCGCGCACAAGTGGAAAGGGACCTCAACCAACTTGGAGTGCGCAACTGGAGACAGTTAGCTAAAGATCGCGCTAACTGCAGAGGCGTATTGGTTGAGGCCCAGGTCCACCCCGGACTGTAACGCCACCTAAATTAAGTAAGTAAGTATTCGTATTTGATTAACGCTTCGTTTAGATTGCTCTACATTGCGAGACAATGGAAAGTCGGCGAGATTATAATGGTCCCGAAACCAGGCAAACCTCTGAATGAGAAGAAATCATATCGGCCTATTTCCTTATTGCCGGTTGTCTCTAAAATATTCGAACCCGTAATCAACGAAAGACGTCTCATTCCTGACCATCAATTTGGATTTAGAGTCAAACATTCTACAATTGACCAAGTCCACAAAATAACTGACGTGATTGAGAAAACTCTCGAAGAGAAAAAGATTTGTTGTGGTGTATTTCCTGACATCTCACAAGCTTTCAATAAGGTTTGGCACGAAGGCTTAGAGTATAAATTGCAACTATTACTGCCACGGCAACTTTTTCTAATCTTACGATCGTACCTCACCGAAAGACTTTTTCGCGTTAAGCACAGAAATGATTACTCTGACTTCTAGGAGATTGTGGCCGGAGTCCCACAGGGAAGTGTTCTTGGCC
This sequence comes from Pocota personata, assembly GCA_963082735.1. Classification (NCBI taxonomy): domain Eukaryota; kingdom Metazoa; phylum Arthropoda; class Insecta; order Diptera; family Syrphidae; genus Pocota; species Pocota personata. Next base: position 35,171,033 of record OY720430.1, read on the forward strand.
CACTTCTATATGTACTCTACATGCGTGATATCCCGCAGGAAAGAAACTGCGTCGTCGCCACGTTTGCAGACGATACGGCCATATTGACAATGGGCGACACAATTGAAGCAGCAACTGAAAGGCAAATGTACTGGCTACTCGGAAAACATTCGAAGTTGAGCCTACATAATAAACTGCTTACCTATAAGCAAGTGCTGAAGCCAGTGTGAACGAATGGTCTATGGGGTTTTACCTTTAAAAGCAATACAAACATTTTAAAATAAAGGTCTTAGAGCGATCGTTAGCGCACCGTGGTACGTACGTAACGAATATATCCATCGGGACCTGGAAATTTCCAGCGTCGTTGAAGAGATAACTCGTAAACACAAAGCTCGTGTTCACGGCCATTGCAACCGTACCGTCATTCAACTACTTGACGCGAAGAATTCAATTCGTCGTCTGCAAAGGACAAAACCTTTTGTCCTCGCGTCAGAGTATATGCCGGTCGTGAAAACCGCAGAAACTTTCATTGAAATTTAACCTGCCTAAAGTGCTACATTCTTTTTAATTACATGCGAACATCTTTTTCCAAAAATCACGAGCGAAAATAAAACTGCTGGATAAGCGGGTCTTCCAATAGGGACTTCCGAACTTTGACAGTTGATAGCGGCCATATTGTTGAAGCCACATCTGTCAAATTGGCTGTCATTTATTCCCACTTTGCACGTGTCTAGATTCGTCCAGTAGTTATTGAACTCTTGTCGTATCTTTTCATTGACTATTGTTTTAATAGTTGTTAGAGGGACCCCTATTGTATTATCTGGATTCAGTTCTGTGTTGACCGCTCCTTTCCTTGCTAGTTCGTCTGCCTTTTCGTTACGAAGGACTCTATTGCGTCTGGCAAGTAAGTACAATTTAGTTTTGCACTCCCTTACTAGTCGTGATTTCGACATGGGGTTTGTAATCGCGCTGATTGCGGCTTTGCTGTCCGAGCAGATGTCGATTTGCCTCCCTTCGCTGGTGTCTTCTGCGAGTATTTCAGTTGCCTTCATAATTGCATAGACTTCTGCTTGGAACACCGATACAAATGGTTCTAGGTGAATAGCAAGTTCAATCGGAGGGTTAGCACTAAAGATGCCAGCCCCTGATTCCTCTGATATGTTAGAGACGTCTGTATAAACCGATACCCCATTGGAGTTTCTTGTCGTTCTTTCATACGTCCAATATTCTCTTGCGAGGAAAATTGTTTCGAAGTTGTTGGAGAACGTATACGATTTTTCAACAACATCACTACTCTTATCATTTCGGAGATTTTTCGATGTCCCGTATTAGCACCATCGATGAAATGGCCGATAGTTTTAAGCCGTGAGGCTGAAATGCCGGCAATCTTCTTTGCTTCGAGGTGCACTGGTAGAATGTTTAGGATCGCTTCCATGACCGCGGTTTATGTTGAGGATTGTGCTCCTGTAATACCCAAGCAGACCATATGTTGCACCTTTGTTAGCAAGTCTCTTGCATACTTTTTGCTCATCACTGGCCACCATACAACTACACCGTAGAAGATGATAGGTTTTATTACGCATTCGTATATCCAGTGGACCTGTTTCGGTTTCAAGCTCCATGACTTCCCGATGGCCCTCCTGCATATCCAATATGCTCTCTTGGCTTTGGTAACTCTTTTTTCTAGGTTTTTTCTTTAGGTCAGTTTCCTGTCCAATATAATGCCCAGATACTTGACGCTGTCGCGGAGTTGTAGTGATACTACTCCCAGTTGTGGAATGTGAAAGTCGCTAGTTTTGGTTTCTTTGTGAAGAGAATCAGTTCCATTTTATTTGGGTTTATTTCTAATCGACTCTCCTCAGCCCATTTTGTTATGATTCGTAGGGTGTTTTGCATAAGCTCTCCTAAGCTCTTCTATTGTGGATACAACCTGGTGTCTTGGTTTTGGGTATCCACCTTACGGCGGATGAATGCCTTATAAATTGAGACCAGATCAGACGGGGTAAAATATTTCTTGCACCGTTTAAGGAATCCTAGACATTTTGCAGCATTTTTGGCGACCTCGAATATGCGATCGCTCCATCCAAGATGGTTATTAGTACACACACCGAGAATGGCAAGTCTTTCGGTTCCAATGACGCAAGTACCATCAATGGATAATGGTTGAGGGTTTTGGTTTCGCTTGAGATACAGAAGACAACATTGTGTTTTGGAAGCATTAAATTCCATTCTGTTGGTTGAACTCCACTTGATTATGCTGTCCAGGTCGGAATTTAATGTGATTAACATACGTTGCCGTTCCCCTTCTACGGCCGAAGAGCAAGGACGTGAGTTAGGAAACGGATATGAAAAACTGAGGGTACTGTCATCAGCGAAAGCACAAAACAGTGCCTTGTGGAACACCAGCATTTATTTGGTGAATTGGAGATTTGAAGCCGTCCAAGACAACTTGTATTGAAAGGTAATTTCTAATCATCGACGCCATATGCACGCATTTTCGTCAAAAGAATTATCAAGCGCAACCATCTTAGTTTCGCCGAAGTGATGGAGAGATTGGTTCCACTTCTCGGTGAGATATGCCATCAAATAACCAGTGAACCTGTTGCTACGAAAACCATACTGCCGGTGATTAAGGAGTTTTCGTGAATCAAGATATTTCATAAGCTGACGATTTATCAGCGTTTCCATGACCTTGGAAAGAAGCGACGTAAGTACAATGGGTCAGTAATTGGACAGGGATGAAGATTCGCCTTTTTTAGGACAGGGTGGATAAATCCTGTTGAGCTGACAGCTGGAATGTCATTGTAAATGATCGTGGGGATGGCAGACGAGGCAGAATTTTAAATATTTTTGACGAATGACCAAAAATTGTTACTACCTTTGGGACATTGTAGGATTTTTGCCTCAATTTTTGGTTTACACGTCAGTTTACAGTCTTTTCTGGATTATTTAAACTTCTTTTGGTTTTCCTCAGATTTATTGGCACTCCTGTTATCGAGCATAGCCCCACAGGTACGGACATGACGAAACCCACATCTGCCCAACCTCTGCACAGAGCGGAGAAGCATTGAAGAAACAGTTGGACAGATACTTACCCCAGAAAATATCGTGGATTATATCTTGTCATCAAGCGAAATATGGGATATGGTAAAAGGCACTGCAACGAATACCCTAGGAGAACTTTGGCAAGGGCAAAAAAAACAATACAATAGAGAGTGTTGAACCCCACCCCACTATGCAATATTTGATAATAGTACCACGGGGAAGTATGGTGTTGTGACAGGAGGTGGTTTTAGTGGGTAAAAATCGCACACTATTAACAGGTACCTGTTAACGTCGTCCACCTAATACAAAATTATTTGTATCTTCAATTTTATTATCAATAACTGTTATTGCAAGGGCATCTGATATACCATTTCTTTTCGTAAAATATTTTCTCGACAATTTTATCACAAACGAAATATACACCATTTGCCACTGCCACCCATCAACCAATCCGCGACCACCCTCACCGCCACCACCCACAACAATTTCCCACAAGAGAACTTAAAATAAAATATTCCTCTCTTCGAAAGACTTTTTCTCTCTCTGCCAATTTAAAAATGTTTTTCACTAAAAATCAGAGATGTCGCCCCGCATCCACCTCTGGCGAATGAAAAATTCAAATTCACCCCGCCATTCGAGAACAGCAGCAGCACCACCACCACCACTGGCAACATGAAAAAAGCTAACATTCGAATCGCGCTAATGCTGGCGTTTTTCCAAAGATGGAGCCAAAAGCGCACTCCTGTCGTTTTCGTAAAAATAAAACAAAAGAAACACTCCTCCAACACAACTCGTTCTTTTGACTTTGTCTTTTTTTCCCAGGAGCTCTTGTAAAAAAAAAAGAAAAAAATGAACAACAAAACAAAATCCCTTTCGGTGAGTTTTTCTCTTTCACAGGGTCTCCCAAACCCAACCACCCAATCAACCCCCTACACACATGAGAGGGAAGTCAAAGAGCAGCAACAGTGCACCACATACCAACAACAAGGACAACGACAAAATGGAAAATCTCGAAAACAAATCCGCAATTAAAATATACACACACGCACATTACATTGTAGCGATTGTGCGCTACAACCCCCAACCTATAGGGATGGTTGCACATTCGGTTTTTTTTTTTTTTAATGTTTTGAGTGCTGCTTTCCCACTTAAGGGTTGCGATACGTTTACAAATTGTGTGTCAGCTCGGTGGAGTACAATTGAACCACATTCGTTGGGGGTGGTGGGATTGGAGGGCAGTTTCCCAGGTACATACTTCGTACGAGTATGCTCTCGTTCTCCTTTTGTCAGGTGGACCGTAGTTGTTGTTAACACTCCCATTCACATGTGGAATTTCGAAATCAATTAAACGAAATTATTTGTTGCCGTTGTAATTAGCATAACCATGTGCGGTGCGATGTGGTGTGTGCGGTACAAAAGTGTGTGTGCGCGGAGCAGACCAACCGAGTTTCGTGTTGCGTTATTTTTTTTTTTTTTTGTAACCAGTCGAGGGGCCCCCGTATCTATGGTCAATCAATCGTTTATTTTATTTTTAATTTACATCGGTGCACAACGCATTCGATACATGCATACGCGCGTAATGACATAATTGACTTATTAAGCTGCAGGAGATAAGTTTGTCGTTCAGACGGAGGCACCCTGGAACGAATCACACAGGTGTAGTAGGTTTAGTATAAGAACAGGAGAGCAGTGACGATGGCAATTTGATGGGTCAGCGAACTGAAGCGATGCGTTAATCAATTATTTGTTTTTAGATCAATGAATGTGGCATGGTTGACTGATTGAAACGATCGTCTTGAGTAAGTTCTTTCGGAGACCGAGTATCACCTTTTGCATTGCGTGTGGGATCGATGAATAATTATTAGTCCCACAATATTTAGTTTTTGTTTGCTTTTTTATGTACAGTACGATGTCTCTGCTTAAAAAGGAGACTACTAGTTTCCGTTCTAGAATGTCGGATTGAATGCGTCTTAAGGAGAACGAGAATACTCACGTTAAGCGTTAAGTACCTTCAAGATAACTGCGATAAAGTCGAAATCGTCTGTGTATCCCAATCTGTACAGACTTGTTTATATATAGGCAATGCTTTCATAGGTATAGGCACCTGCCCAAAGCAATATCCGCTTCAGTGCCATTGCTACTGCAAAGTAATATGGAGAAACCGCATGACAGTAGATGAAACTCATCGACGCTAATCAACGTCAGAACATGTACGGATATCGCACAGAAATGAGGTGAAATTCAGCAAGGTGCTCAGCAATGAATGGTTTATAGAGTTCGAATCCAACTTTCAGTGGCCACAGGGAATAGCAGTACAAACGCATTTTTTACAATTTGTTGTGCAAATCGATGAAATATTTGAGCTATGATCGTACTCTTCCTCCAATAGCTCTTTTAAAGAGAATAAATAAATATTTTGGCGCTAACAGCCCAATGCAGGGCCTGGCCTAGCTTCTCGCTACCACTCGTGCAGCGCGCCTCACGAATGGTTGGACCTGGTGGAAATTTTTTTTAGAGCGATATTGAGCTCTAAGCGATTTTGTAGCACCAGTTCAAAAAACTATCAAGGACTGTTGAAGGAGACAGTAGTCATATGGTGAAGGAATGGCTTTGAAAAATTTGGTATCATCAGCGTACAGAGAAAGGGAAGAGTGTTTAATAACAATCTCAACACCGTTTATGGTTAGAATGAAGAGAAGTGGAGCTAGATGGCTGCCTTGCGGAACACCAGAGGTGGCCATGAAAGGAGTCGATAGGACGCTGCTCCAGGACGGTTTTCCAGGTAAGAATATATCCATTTTAGGAATATGGGTTCGAAATCGAGGGCAGACAATTTAAAGAGAATTAAGTTATGACATATCTTATCAAAAGCCTTACTAAAATCAGTTGCAATAACGTCGACTTCTTTGCCATTCTCTAAGGCAGACAGGGCGTAGGACACGAATTCGACTAAGGTAGTAGTTGTTGATCTACATTTCAGAAAGCCGTGTTGGGTAGGAGAGTTAAGAGACTTGCACTGAAAGCTTAAGGCTTTGTATAAAAACTTTCGAAAAGTTTGGGTAGATGGGAAAGTTTAGCAATGGGGCGATAGTTTGTTACTTCGTTCTTTGAACCCTTTTTGTGTATGGGCGTTATGAAAGAGGTCTTCCAAATCTGAGGGAATTGTCCTAGTGATAGAGACAAACGGAAGAGATGAGAGAGGGGGAGGAAGCCACTGAGCCACGGCTCCCACTCTCTTTTAAAGATAATGAAATAAAAAAAAATGCAAGAAATGCACATTCGGGCTCGTTCCACAGCTCGTTCTCCATGACTAACCTCTGGCAATAAATTCTCCACTTCCTGTCAGATATTCTCCTTTAGGTCCGCCAAGGTCTGTGGTATAGACCCGTGACTTCAAAAATTCCCAAAAAAAAGAAGCCTAAATCGCCGAAGCGAGTGATTAATTAATTTACACGCAATTGGCGGTCTGCAGGCAATAGCTGATGCACTGTTTACACTTTCTTCGGGTACATCTTCAAGTCTCTCACCAGATTGACTGTAAAGATCGTCTATTAATTACCAATTGCGTTTAGTTGATGTTTGGGGATGCTCTTGGACATCTTCAGCTACAGCAGAGATATTCTCGACCAATCTACTGTCACGTGTTGAGCCAGTCTTCTCGAGGCGAGCGGCTAAACGCCGCATTGTTTGTGCAGTTGGTGCCAGGGAATCGACGACGAGCCGAAACCACTGACCAATTATTTGTCAAAAACATTGACACAATTATTCCGCGTTCTTGACGAGTAAAGCAATCCATGGTTTGTCTACGTCTATTGTGCATCTGTTTACATCCCAAATATCAAAGTCGCGATGACATAAGACGCCATTTGCAAAATGGTGGATGACTTTTGCGCCACCTTGTATAATTGCACCAGTCTCTCAATAAGAACCATAAAAGTGGACCAGCATTCTGAATTCGAGATAAAACTTTCTTAGCACTGCTTAAAATACTTGACAATAATATAAGTAAATAGAGAACCAGCCAGTGCATTGGCTAATATTATTTGAAGGTTGCATAAACATCATCCATACAATTTTGACGGTCTTTCAGTGCCGAATTAGGAAGGCTACTCGGTGCTAAGATGTGATGGAAAAATTTCCCTAAACAATTTCCAAAATTGTACAAAGTTGATCATGCCAGCCTTAACTGGAACAATTACTAACTCTCTAATCTCTACAATATCAGATTGGAGACTTTGTCTAGTAGTACGTGACTTTCCATATAATCCAATGGAAGTACAAAAGATCTTAAATATTTGATAAGAATTCACATTCAAATGCTTTCATGTTACCCGCTTTAAGTGCAGTGTTATATAAAATATTATGAAATATATCATTTTTGTTTTCTTAACTGGAGTATAAAAGCTTCATCGTGAACATTCGTGGTCAGTTTCAGTAATCCCTTACAATGATCCGGTCATTCTGCATTTTCGCAGCAATTGCTGTGGTCGCCTTGGTCAGTGCCACCAACTATTGTGATCCGGCCCTGTGTAGTAAAGGTGAAATTCACATTGCATGCAATAGCAGTCAGGTAAAATAAACACCAAATTCAAATACATAAATCAATCTTAACTCATTAACTTTATTTCCCAAGGATTTTGCAAAGGAGTGTCCACCGGATCGGAAGATGGTGGAGTTGACTACCGACCTTAAGAATGCAATTATAAAGTCTCACAACACCAAACGCAATGCAATCGCTTCGGGAAGTCTTAAAGGATTCGAACCCGCCAAGCGTATGGCCACAATGCAATGGAACGACGAATTGGCTGCGATGGCTGCATTCAACGTAAAACGTTGCAAATTCGGTCACGATTCCTGCCGCAATACGCATCAGTTCAAACCTTCAGGCCAAAATATTTACAAATCGTGGTTTAGCAATGTCCGATCTGACAATAATACTATCATGGATCAAATTGATGGTTGGTGGACTGAGATTAAGAAAGCCAGTATGTCGGATATCAAAAGCTATCCAGTTAAGGCAACGTGAGTAAAAAGCTTTAAATACGTTCATTCTACAACAGTTTGTTTTATAGTCATGATATTGGTCACTTTACTGTCATGGCTACTGATAGAAATGTTGCTGTGGGCTGTGCTGCAATAAAATTCGTTGAAAGAAAGATGAATTCCTTAACTTTGACATGTAATTATGCATCAACAAATATAATTAAATCTGCAGTGTATGCATCAGGTAAAGCAGGATCTGAGTGTAAAACGGGAACAAATTCTGAATATAAGGCTTTATGTTCCCCAACCGAAATATATGATTCTTATTAAGTGGTGCTGCATGGTTATATTCTTAAACTTAATCTTAAACTTAAGACAAATGGTTTAGTTTTAGTTTTACTGCATTGATGTACGTTTTCATAAAGGAACTATGTTGTGACGACACAAAGCAGGCAATTTATCATACACATCCTCCAATGACATCAGAAAGATTAACATCCTTCCTACATCTCTTGGTTCTGGGAAAAATCTATCACCAGCACATGCGCACGTGAACCTTTTCTTTTTAAAAATCCAACATAAACATTTTATTTATAAACTCTTCTTTCTTTTACTAATATGTACTGTTGCACAATAAATATTGCAAGGATATAGAAATGAATTGCCAATCCTTTTTTTAACTGCCATACACACACACACTCATCCTGTGTGTGTATGCCAACACAGAGAGACAGAGAGGTGCGCAACTAAGTTCTGTCAATAGATGGCTCCAGCAGTAAGTGCTGGTCGATTTTGACATATCCAAAACGTCATAAACCGAGCTTAGACACATTAGTGCTTTTGTTTTGGCGTCATATACTTTTGGTTGTGTGAAAATGTCTGATTTTTTGCTTCTTTCATTCGAAGAAAACGGTGGCTGAAGCGCATCGAGAGCTCCAAAAAGATTACGGAGATGCTGCTCTAAGTGAAACAACGTACCGTGATTTCGATGTTGACGACCGTCCGCGTGAAGGAAGGCCAAAATCCTTCGAAGACGCTGAATTGGAGGCATTGCTCAAACCATTTCCAAGCGATTGCATTTTGTTGGAATGATTAAAAAACAAGCAACTTGGGTCCCTTATGATTTGAAGCCAATTGACGTTGAGCGTCGTTTTTTCGCCTGTGAACAACTGCTCCAACGGCAAAAAAGGAAGGGTTTTCTTCATCGCATCGTGATAGGTGATGAAAAATGGATTCATTACAGCAACCCAAAGAAAAGAAAGTCATGGGGACTGCCCGGTCATGCTTCTTCACACTGCGAAGATTATGCTGTGTACTTGGTTGGACCAGGTCGGTGTCATTTATTATGAACTGTTGAAACCCAACGAAACCATCACTGGGGAACGGTATCGACTTCAATTGATGCGATTGAGCCGAGCACTGCGCGAAAAACATCCACAATACGAGCAGAGGCACGGAAATGTGATTCTACAGCATGACAACGCTTGGCCTCACGTTGCCAAACCCGTCAAAACCTACCTGGAAACGCTCAAATAGGAAGTCCTATCCCACCTTCCTTCCCAGAAGTTAAGGAAAAGTCTTTTGAATGCGAATATCTCACCAAAGATGGAGGTGTTGTCCAACTATACATACGTGTACCTGAAAGTTAATTGAAATCTGTATTCTACAGAAACAAATTTTTTGCATTCGAAATTTTACGTTTTGAACTTCTCTGCAAGAGGGATACGGAACTTTTTAGAAACTTTACAGAGTGTAGGTACGCAAACGCAATCTTCCAAAGTAATCGACTCTACTCATGAAGTTAATGGAAATCGTCCTTGAGTACAAATACCTCGTGAGCAGTGTCCCACGAAAAAAATTATTACGGTTGAAATTCACATTTTCAAGAAGACAGTTGCCGAATTTTACAACTTGAATCTAAAAGTAATGGCTGCCGGATTTTACAGCGGATATCTCGCAACACATTAAAAGTTATGTCGATCAAGCCATGGCCGTTCGGCTTTACATTTTGAGCTCGCAACACGGAATTTGGTGTATAAACCTGTCTAATAGACTCTGAAAAATATTGACTACGTAGAATATGTAGGCGTTCACTTTTTCTATATTCTGTCCATATGTTATACATGGTCACGCCCACTTTTTGGGGGGATTTCAAAAGAAAAGGAAGTGTATTGCTTTTTCAAAGCTATTCACGGTTAACTCTTATTAATTTTTATTGTGAATAACTCATCAGAATCCGTGAATCTCATCAGCAGTTTAACGAATAACAATTGAAGCAAAATGGCCGAATAGTCGGTTATTTCGGAAAATTCTGTACGCGTACAATTTAGAATGACACGGCGTTTTAGAGATGTAATTTGCAGTTGTTGTAGCACAATTTTAAAACCTAAAATCTAGATTTCAATACCTATATATCAAATCTGAACGAAATTTGAATGTCAATTCAGAAAACATTCTGTCAACGCCTTACTACGCTTGCTACGGCTTCGAAAATACCGTGCATGCAGGAAGCTCAGTTGAATTTCTTACGAGAATTATAGGCGGATATTTCTTGCGATGCCGTCTTCTTTGGCATACCGGAGTCATCTGAAGAAAATCTTAAATTAGTTTTCAATCGCTTTTGTCATACAATTGACATGAAACCACCAGCATTAAGCAATATTTTCCGGACAAAAGTACAAACACACACAAGCAATGGTTCAATTTCCCCAATTGTGTTGAAATTTATAAACACGCAGGAGAGAAATTCAGTTCTCAAATCAGCTGGTGCTTGCTTATAGGAGAAAGCATAGACGAGATCTCTGTCTCCATGACGTTCGTATCGAGACTGATGGCGACCACCGTTGCTATCTCAACGAGAGTCTGACAAGTACTACGTTTATATGCATACTTGAATCCAGCTTCAACCCGGGTTGAAATTCATATAAACGCAGATCGAGTTGAAATAGGATTGACTGAACTCGACTCAGCTAACAGAGCTGGATCTAGTTAGAAAAATGCATGTATACCTGGGTTGAGGGCTTGAAGTGGCATGTTGTCTCTGTGTGTGTGTGATTTCAGATAACGAATACAACACAACAGAACACTAACACAATCAAAAGCAGAATGTCTGCTATACTTATCTGTCAGTTCAACCACGTTTGAATTTTTCAATCTTCCGACTCGGTGTGTAGAAATACTCAGATCGAAATCTCAACTCGAGCCCAACTCGATTCTGCATATAAACGTGGTAAAGCAAAAACCGTTTGCTCTTGCGTACTGCCACTAATTTGAGGAGAAGTAATCAGCTGTCGCATGTTTACACAAAATTTGGCCGTACCTTTGTAAAGAAAACTGCAGCTGATAAAAGCAGTCGCCGAAAATATTCAAGCAGACAACATCGCTTCTATTGTTCATTCTGCGACGGAAGACATCACCACAAATATTAATTAAGCTTTTCTTTCTGTTGTTCTACTTGTAAAATTCTGTTTATTTTCTTTTTTTCTTTTTTATACTTGATCGTCGATCGTATTCCTACCACCCTTGTCCCTCTCTTTTGCACCTTCTTTACTTATTTCTTTTCCTGCTATTATGTTGCTTTTTTTACTTAAAATACAAAGCGGTTTTCTAGTTGGCGGTACCATTTGTAATATTTATTGTATTGATAATGGATACGAGTAACTTGTCAATAACGAGTAATAGTCGCCGTATGAATGAAAATTCAACTCGTACAATGTTAAATGTTCTGTCGAAATGTTAATGTTGATGTTAATGTTAAATGTTCTTTGTGTGCCGGTAGTTCCACCGTGGAACCACCGACATAAAGATTATTTTCTACCGCCCCAGTAAGCGCTGGTTGGAACCACCTGAGTCTAACATACGTGCATGCATTGTGCAATCGTACCACATTAAAATTTTACCGTTGTTTAGTGATATTCATGCGAATTTCAGGAGAGTATTGTCATATTGGTTGTGCTTTCGCAGTGATCGCATGTTTTTGTTGGTGCTGTGATTAAATTATCAGAAATGGAAGGTAAGTAGCTTATTTTAAGTGCTATTATTATTGATTTTATGGAATCGATAGAGATATTGGCAACAGAAGAAATAATTCGATATATTTCTGAAGTTTTTTATATGGTTCCGATGTCCCAACAAGTACACACCCGTAAAAAAAATTTGCATATTGCAGGCAAACGTATGTGGAAACTTTTTGAGCTGGAGCGAATGTCGCAAGAGGATTTAGAGACATTGTTGGCAAACATCCCTTCGGATAATGAGTCTGTTGTCTCTGAAGCCGAAAGTGAGCCATTTAGAGAAATTGATTCACAAAATGAAGTGCCTTACGCCGATCATGGCTCAAATCAAGTAATTGAGGACAATGAAATGGACTGGGATCAAGAAGACGAGTTACCGCTATCAACTTTTTTAACACCAGATACTACAGTCCCTAATATTACATGGTCCACATCCCTAAATAGGGTTGCAGTGCCACAAACTTTCAATGAAACAGTTGGACCTGTCTTTCCGGATAATATTCAGAGTCCCTTAGACTTCTTTTTGCATTTGTTTTCAGAACAACTAGTTCTAAACATAACATTCCAAACAAATTTATATGGCACTCAAAAAGACGTACACCGGTCTTATATACCAATTACAGTGGAAGAAGTCAAATGTTTCTTGGGAATAAATATTCTCATGGGGATAAAAAAGTTGCCTAGTTACAAGGACTACTGGTCTTCTCGACAAGACCTTAGAGACCATTTCATAAGTTCCTCCATGTCTCGAAATCGCTTTAGTTGGCTTCTGGGTCATATTCACGTCAATGATTCTTCGGTTGAGCCAAAAAGAAATGATCCAAAGTACGATAAATTGTTCAAAATACGGCCAATGCTGGACAAGCTATCGGAAACCTTTCTAGCCTGCTACAAACCTTCTAGGCACCAATCAATCGATGAATCGATGATAAAGTTTAAAGGACGAATATCCTTTCGACAATACATGCCTATGAAACCCATAAAACGGGGCTACAAGATGTGGGTTCGAGCTAATGAATCCGGTTTCATTTCGCAGTTTCAAATCTATACAGGTATACAAACTTTGAAGTCCTTTTCTTTTTAGGAATTTAAACAATTGAAACATTTTCTACAGGGAAAGCTACCGACAAAAGTGAACAAAACTTAGGAGAGAGAGTAGTAACCGATTTGAGCAGGCAATTAGTGGGGAGAAACTACGAAGTATACATTGATAATTTTTTCAGTTCAGTGTATTTGCAACACAACTTGCAAAAGGAAGGAATTCTGGTATGTGGTACAGCAAGAAAAACCAGAAGAGCATTTCCAAAGGACTTATTGATGGACAAGGGGATGAAAAGGGGTGATTCCGATTGGCGAATTACTGAGACTGGCATCGTTGCCCTAAAGTGGATGGACAATAAACCTGTCCATTTTCTTAGTAATTTTCACAATCCCCAAGACGTTGAGCACATTTTGAGGAAGCAAAAAGATGGATCACAATCGGAGTTCATGTGCTTGCAATTGGTAAAGGACTACAATAAGCACATGGGTTATGTCGACAAAAGCGACATGTATAAATCATGCTACGAAATTGACAGAAAATCCAAAAAATGGTGGCATCGAATATTCTGGCACTTTGTTGATGTTACCATTGTTAATTCTTTTATCGCTTATAATGAAAGTATCCAGACAGATTGCAATGGATTATCGCTAAAAGAGTTTCGTCTTGCAGTCGCTAATGGGCTGATTGGCACCGAGTCTGAAACGGCTAAAAGTGGCAGGAAAAGCTCAATGGAAGCAATAAGCCGTTTCAAAGTACAAGTTCCTCTAGAGAGACGAGTCTATAAGGCCTCGCATATGCCAAGTCATGGAAATAAGGTGCGTTGTTCTTATTGCAGCACAAAAGCTAGATGGCACTGCTCTTCCTGCAATGTAGGCCTCTGCCTTCAGGATAAAAGAAATTGCTTCATTCCATTCCATAGCAATTGTTAATTTTGCTTATTTCCCTTAAAAAAAAAACGATGAAATCAAATAAAAATTTAATAAAAAAAAATACCCAAACGCGTTTATTTTCCTAGTGGTACTACAGTGCTTAAGACTAATCTAAAAAAAATATATATATATTGTTGTTTGATTTGTGTCTTAATATGCATAATTAAGTAGAATTTGTCCGAAAAAATGTTAATTTTTTAGAAAAATTTATGTGGTCCGCAAAGGGTTAAAGTATGTCACATCAACGGACGAAGTCTTAACCAACGACACGGAATTTATTTCTTGATTCTCACATTGATGTCATTTGCGTTGAAGAGACATGGTTTAAACCAGATTTTCCGGACAATTTTTATAAAATAGAGAGTTACAATATGTTCCGTAATGATAGAATTACGAACATTAGTGGTGGGGGGGTTGTTATATATTAGCCGTGTTTTATTATGCACATGATCTGATCTGGATCACACGATGATAATAAAACAGTCCAGATCATCGAAAAATTGAAGTTCTGTGTTGTGGCAACAGTTTGATATTCAGACCTATCAAAATATGAAGTTTAAAAAAAAGCAAAAGCAAAAATGGAAGCAGTCGCATTTGAGGTAAATATATTGGCTTTTATTACTTTATTACTTAATGTAGCAATTCGGACTTCAAAAGGCATTTCAGACTACATCGCTCAACTTCCCAAATAAATACATAAAAGTATGATTTACAACAATCAAATATATATTTTGCAACAATACATACTTTTAGATCGCTACAAGCTCTCAGAGCGCTTCCGAATCGCAACAGAGAGGACTACCAAAAACTTCAGCGAAAATTGAAATACATGTATTTCTGTGGTATATGGCAAACACAAATACCTTCCGAGAAATCTCCAATTTGTTCGGCATTTCATGTTTGACGGGATGGAATATTGTCAAGAGGGTAACATCTTGGGTCATATCTATTGGCCACGAATATGTCAAATGGCCAAATTTTTTTTTTTGTTTATAATTTGCACGTGTTAAAGGGGATATGAATACCCTTATACTAATTTTTAGAACACGTACGTTTTATGGAAAGGGGAAGAGACAGAGAGAAAGACTGAGTGGTGTGGTTTGAAACTCAGGTGGTATTAAGTTTCTGTAAACTCCAAGGGTGGCTGTACAGATAACTGGGGAGCTTGTTTGTTTTTGCTTTTGTCATTGCTCATGATTCACAGTATTTTTTTTCGTCCTTCTGGTGTCATTATCACGATCAAGTTGCATTTTAGCCATATGACCGCCCTACTGCCAGTGTTATGCCTTCACAGTAGAGTTGTCTTAGCTTTCGCAATTGATCGACTTTTTTATTTATTTCATGCGAAATAAATAGATGATTCTTGACTTCAGGATTCGAACCGTGAATCAACAGCGTGACAAGCGATGATGTTACCACATGCAAATGAAGCTGTACAAAATGCAGATTTAATGGAAGCAAAAACAAAGATTCCTGGAATTTTGGGATGTATCGATGGTTCCCATGTAAGAATCAAAGCACCGCATCCACTTCTAACAAGGAAAGCTATTTCAACAGAAAACGCTATTATAGCATTTCCATACAAGCTGTAGTGGATGCCGAGAAAAAGTTTATCAACATCTTCTGTGGAGAACCAGATAGCTTGCACAATAGCCGAATTCTACGAAGATCTGATCTATACAGAGATGCATGCCAAAATATGAGTGAACTTTTCCGAAACAACAGTTTTTTGCTCGGAGATTTTGCGTATCCATCTCTAGACTGGTTAATTCCACCCTTTAAAGAGAATGAATCAATGACGAATGCCCAAAGGAGATTTAACGATCTCCATTCTTCTGGCCGGGTCATAGTGGAACACTCATTTGGTCTACTGAAAACCCGTTTCCGAAGATTGCTGAATTTTACTGAGCAAACAAACATAAATTTGGTGATAAGTTTATTGGTCTGTGGGTGTATATTGCACAACATGTGTACAGATAACAACGACGAAATAATTGAAGAATATAATCCTGAAAACTATCCAGCTGTTGAAGTCAACCAAGGAATAGCAAGCAGCACCAGACGACAGCGTTTACTGGACGATTTTATTAATAGAAATATAATAAATGTATAGAATTCTAGATTTTTATTTGAACATATTAAATAACTAACTAAATAAAAAAGGAAAATGGAAAAAAAAGTAAGAAACAAAATTCATTGCATTTATGTCGGTATATACATAACATAGGTATATGCACAGCTATTAAAAATTCCACATGAAAACAATTCATTTGCGGAATATACAAAGGTCGACATAATTCATCGTACGATGCTGTTGTTCGGTACCTACACAGTTCAATCAAAAAAGGACTAGGATTTAAGAATCAGAACAAAAAACAATGATTATCTAGATATTAGATTAAATTAAAATTCTTTTTATTTTCTTAGAATTTAAACAAAAAGGAAAAACACACTTGGCTCAAACGACAAAATTCTTCGTACGACTAGTTTCGACTTTAATTTTTTGAAGAAATCGGGCTGTCAGTAACTTGTTGGGCCTCCACGAGATTTAAGGACTGCTTGTAGTCGACGTGGCATAGAAGAAACCAGGTTTTTCGTAAAATCTTCGGGTACACGATCCCATTCTAGTTGGAAGGCTTCCTTAAGAGTCGCTTTTGACGAAATCCGGTGTTCATGGAGTTGTTTTTCCAAATAGTCCTAGAAATGCTCTATTGGGTTTAGGTCCGGGCTCTGAGGGAGAGAATTAAGCTGTCTTGGAGCATAGTATAACAACCAATCCTTCACTTTTCGAGCGGTGTGTTTAGGATCATTGTCTTGCTGAAATATCCAGCCGGGATCCAAACTTAATTTCTCTACTGATGGGCGTAGATTTGCTTTTAATATGTCGATGTACATGTGTTGGTCCATGTTACCTTCAATAAACACCAGCTTTCCCACGCCAGACCAAGCCATGCTCCCCCACACCCTAACACTACCTCCACCGTGCTTCACTGTTCTTCTTACATTTTGAACTTCCATTTCAGTGCCGCTCTTTCGCCAAACTCTTGCAGGACCGTCATGACCAAAAATGTTGTATTTGCTCTCGTCGGTGAACACAACTTTCTTCCAAAAAGAAAGATCAACGTCCTTGTGTAAAGTGGCAAAGTCTTTACGTTTTTTTCTTATTCGCTTCACTTATGGATGGCTTCTTCCTTGGTGTTCTTGAAAAATACCCATGTCTGTTGAGGGTCCTTTCTATTGTACGCGTGCTGACGTCTATCCTGCATGTATCCGCGACTATTTGTTTTTTGGTAGGGCAATTAGTTCTTGGGTTTTTTCGCACTGTGTTCAGAATGACCCTTTCGTCCCTTTCATTTAATTTGCGAGGACGGCCTATTCTTGGCGCATACTCAACACTTCCTGTTTTTTTTAACGTTTCTACAATGTACTGCACAGTTGATTTGCTTTTTCCCACTGTGCGTGCAATTTCTACTAGCGATTTGCCTTCTTTCGAAAACAAATCTACTACCACTTGGCGGAAATCTTGGGTCGTTTCTATTCTCCTTTGTTGAACTGACATGATCACTTTTTTTTTGCAAAAGATGTTAACTCACTAAGGGCTGAATACAGAATGATATGCATTTTGCTAAAACTGTAATTACAAACAGAAAAACTAACGGAATCAATCGCCGTACGATGAATTGTGTCGTTTGCACTGCAGCGCATTTTATTGCTTTTATGAATATCTTGAACAAAAGAGATGGAATGAGGGACAGGATATGGATAATAAAAACATCTTTAGTGATAGGAAATAAAAAAATAATAAAACAATAGGTTCATAAATATAAATTAAATTACGGTTAATTCATTTACTTTAAAAAAAATTATATTTATTTCTTAAACTGGCAGAGGTTCTGCCTCTTAAAATGAACTGAACAACATGAATAACTTATCTCTACCTTAAATACCTAATAAACGCTGTCACTGCAATTTGGCACCTTGATGTGAGGAGCGCGTCGATCGTGGGAACGTTGCTGACGTTGGCATTTGATGACCGGTGTGGCGGTGTTTAGTTCAGCAGACTTGCTGACCCGATGACTTGAATGCGGCATGTGTTGGATTTGCCTGCATATTATGTTGCGTTAACTCATATTATGTTGCGTTAACTCCTCCGCCCTTAAGAGTAAACGTCCTCGTTTACTTAGAAGAATGGTATCTGGCTTATGCGGGAAGTTGTAGCCCTTGGAACAGGTGATGGTGAAGGTGCTGGTAAAGGTGATGGTGGAGATGTTGGTGGGGATTTGGTCTGTGAGTCTGCGTTGATGGTGCTGAGCGTTGATTTGGTACTTGCTACTGTTTTTCTGAAGACTATGGCTATGATGATGACGAGTGCGAATAGTAGACAGACTCCAATGCTCATTACTGTCCTATTTTCCACTTTTGTCCTCAAGAGTTGAATGTAGCGGGTGTTGTTTGCATGTAATTCTTTTATAAGCTCCAGCGATAACGTTTCTTCCACTTCGTGGTGCTGTGCTGACGTTTGTTGCAGGATGGCTGGGAGAGGGTTGAGATGCGTTGACTGGAAAGATTTGAATGTTTTTTTTTTTCAATTTGTAGGCTGCTGTTGTAGTATTTAATCAGGAATGTGCCATTGAGGGCAACCGGTTCATCGTCGATTATGATTTCTCCATCGTACTGGTTTAGAAAAATGATGTCAGATGATATTTCTTCAAGGTCTGGGATGTGTTGGCCATTAATTGCAGTACAGTTCGCTATTTTGCTGTTTAATAAATTTGGTATACAACTAGTGTTACTTAAATTGATTACATTGTTTTTGTTACAGATTGAAAACTTATTTATTGTCCTACAATTGACATTTATACCATATATTTCATTTTCACATTTTAAAATTTCATAAAATTCAACTTTGATTGCTTTATTTTCTTTCTTTACTGGTTTAATATTTAACTTATTACATATTTTTTCATTAACTGTAGGTAGGCTTACAATGTATAATAGTACAGAATTATTAAAAGCTACTTTTATTTCTGAGAAGTCCATTGCTTCTTCTATATCTTTGAATAATATACCTTTATTATTTATTATTTTTTCGATTACATTTACTTCATTTCTTGATAAAATATAAGAGTTTATAATATTGGCTTTTGCCCAATGTAAAGCGTACATAATATTTTTTTTAGAGTGTGGTGTAAACAAAAAAACCCCTGCAGCGTGTATTAACTGCAATGGTAAGCATCCGGCTAATTACAGAGGCTGTGAAGTAGCCAAAGAATTACAAAAAAGAAGAGATCGACTTATGAAGCCGGAAAACCCACCCTCAAAACCGGTAAATAAGAAAAAGTCGAAAACTGCTGCAAGAAAGGTGACTAGAGACAACCAAGCCGACCCTGGCGCGCTTACGTACGCTCAAGCTGCGACATCAAACACCGATCAAATTCCACACCGCGTTAAGGTAAAAGCGCCTAAAGAAAAGCCATCAGATTCTGACATGCAGACGCGTGCTCAAGCATCAACATCAATAAAAACGAACACTGATAATTCGGAAAACCCCGTATCTCACGTCTTTTCTATTATCCTTGCGAGGCTTGAGGAGCAAACAAAAACAAACACGCTAATTGTCGACAGGTTGGAGAAGCTTGAATATAAGCTTAACAATAGGAGCATTTCAAAACGAACATGACGAAACTTCTTAAAATTGTTGCATGGAACGCCAACGGTCTCATACAAAGACTAGAAGAGCTAGAAATATTTCTACGGGAAAATGACATTGACATATGTTTGATCTGTGAAACTCACCTGACGAAACTATCGCGTGTAAACATTACTGGATACAGCACCTATCACGCTTATCACCCGTCGGAAAGAGCCAGAGGCGGATCGTCTTTAATCATAAAAGATTGCATCGAACACTCTGAAGAGATTATGATAGAGCTTGAAACAATGCAAGTGAGCACTGTACGCGTGAAAAATGGACATTACTCTTTCAATGTCTCGTCTATTTATTGTCCACTGCGTTGCAGGCTTGAAAAAAATGATTTTACAAATATTTTCAACTCTCTTGGACCGAATTTTATTATTGGCGGTGATTTTAATGCAAAACACACCTTCTGGGGTTCAAGATGTGTCTCACAAAAAGGCAGAGCACTTTACAACGCCTGCATGCAACACAGATGCGACTTTCACTCGACTGGTAAACCAACATATTGGCCGACTGATAACAACAAAATACCCGATCTGATCGATTTCTTTGTTGTAAAAGGAATACCAGACAAATGTGTTAAAATTGATGAAAGTTTTGATCTCTCTTCCGATCATTCCCCTATCATTCTAACGATGAGCGAACGCCTAATTAAAAAAGATGTACCTGCTAGACTAACTAGCAGAAAAACTGATTGGGAAGGCTTTAAAAAAGACGTTGAAGAACATACCGAACTGAGAGTATCACTTAGGACGTTTTCTGAACTCGAAATCGAAATTGATCGTTTTGTTGAAGTTCTGCAGCGCGCCGCGTGGAAAAATACTCCCTATCAAAGGAAAACGCCAATCAATCATGCCCAAAAATATCCACCGGAAATAAAAGAAATGGTAAGGGAGAAGAGAAAAGCGCGTAAAAAATGGCAACAAACTCGTGCTCCGCAACATAAATCGCATTTGAATCGCTTGTGTAACTTGCTAAAAAAGGCCATTATTGATTTTAAAAACCGGACAATACAAACCAGCATTGAAAGCTTAACAGCGGACAAAGATTCCAATTATTCGCTCTGGAAAGCTATAAAAGGCATTAAAAAACCGAAAATACAAGCGGCCCCAATCAAGAAAAATGACAACGAATGGGCCAAGAATGATAAAGACAAAGCAGAAGTCTTTGCCGCCCATTTAGAAGAAACATTTAAACCATTTGATGGGCAAGCGCTTGCTGAAAATGATAATGCGTCGGATATAGCATTTCACAATTACATAGTAAGAAATGCAAGGCTGACCGAACTTCAACAAGAAATAAAGAAACTGAAACCGAATAAAGCTCCTGGATACGACCTAATCACAGGAGAGCTTCTTAAATCGTTACCTAGAAAAGCGTTAGTTAAGTTTCTTTACATTATAAACGCAGCGATAAGATTAGAATATGTTCCGAGTCAATGGAAAGTCGCGGAAGTAATAATGATTCTGAAGCCAGGAAAACCACCGAATGATAAAAAATCGTATAGACCTATTTCGCTGCTGCCGATTATGTCTAAAGTTTTCGAAAGAATAGTACTTAAGCGATTACAGCCGGTTATAGAAGAAGGATCTCTTATTCCCAATCACCAGTTTGGGTTTAGAACCAAGCACTCAACAATAGACCAAGTGCATAGAATAATTGATTTAATTGAAAAAGCTTACGAAGAAAAAAAGGTTTGCTCGAGCATATTCCTTGATGTTTCTCAAGCTTTTGACAAGGTCTGGCATGAAGGCTTGAAATATAAATTACGACAAGTTCTGCCGGAACACTTATATAATATTCTAGAAAAATACTTGACGAATCGACTTTTCCGAGTCAAACACGGAAACGAATATTCGGAATTTAAAGAAATAAGGGCTGGGGTGCCGCAGGGAAGTGTCCTTGGACCGCTTTTGTACCTATTATATACTCGCGATATACCGCAAGAAGAAGGCATCATATTAGCTACATTTGCCGACGACACTGCCATCCTGGCAACGGGTAAAACGATTGAAGAAACGACTGAAAAATTGCAAGAAGCATTGAATAAAGTAAATGAATGGACAAAGATTTGGCGACTAGCTTTAAACGAAAACAAATCTGTTCATGTCAATTTTACTTATAAGAAAATAAATAATTTGCCCATCTTTTCAAACTCGGTTCAAATTCCGTTTGCAAACGAGGCTAAGTATCTTGGAATGACACTTGATGCTAAGCTGAAGTGGAAATCGCACGTGAAGAAAAAACGTAAAGAACTTGAAACCAAATACAGAGAAATGTACTGGTTACTTGGAAAACATTCCAAGCTTAATGTAGAGAACAAACTGCTTTTATACAAGCAAGTGCTAAAGCCGATATGGACATATGGAATACAACTTTGGGGTTGTACCAAAATAAGTAATGTCAATATTTTACAAACTTTTGAAAATAAAGTGCTAAGATCAATAGTTAATGCACCGTGGTTTATTAGAAATAGCGATATCCATAGAGATTTAGGAATTGCGACAGTCGAATATGAAATCAAAAACTTCGCGCGTAAGCATAAAGACAGATTACAAGGACACGTTAACAATGAAGTCCTTCAAATTCTAGATGAGAGGAATCTACTGCGTCGTCTACAAAGGACTAAACCTTTCGACTTAACGCGATAGCAAGAAACCGCGCCTAATTTGCGGAACAAGCAGGAACTTTCAATGGAAAGGGACCTGCCAAACGATCTCAATACGTGAAAGAAAAACTGCTGGATAAGTCAAAACTTAGTTGTAGTATGTAATCAAAGAAATTTATCACGAAGGGAGGTTTTTTTAGTGAGTAAAAATCTCACACTACTATGAGCACGCGCTACCGATCCTCATAGTGTCTTCATGAAGATTTTTTACCTACCCTCGGGAAAAAAAAAAAAAAAAAAAAAAAAAAAAAAAAAAAATAATATTTTTTATTTCATCTTTTACTATATCTAATCTGTATTTTATACTGAAAACAATTTCCTCTATTACATTTGTATTTTCTTTTACAATTTTACTTATGGAATTTGTTTTATTTATTATATCTTCGATTTTATTGACTAAAAGGTTATTTATAACAGTTTGTTTATTATTATTTTCAAGTGCGTTATTTATTTTTTCCTTGATTATCTCGAAGTCGTGATTATCGGGAGTGCCTGCTATGAACTTCCAAGCGCTTCCAATGAAGTCAAGCGATCTTTTAGCTTTATGCTGATTGGGGATTAAACGTGAAAGGATTGATCTAATAGATGAGATTTCTTGAGATAGAAGATAGAAACTGGGATGGAAAGTTATAAGGTTTTCTCTCATGTACGATTCTATGTTACTTAAGGCTTGCGGATATACGGATAAGTCTATTTCATGAATTAGTTTGTAAGTTCCGGTTTGTATTCTAGATGTTCCGGTGTTAATAGCCACTAGTCTTGCGTTCGTGTAGTCCAGTATTTGCACGTCTCCTAAACAGTCAGTCAGTAAAAGTCTGGAAAGAAAGTTTGAGATTAGGATTTTATGTGAGATTTGTGAACTACCTTTCCTGATTGGGTGAGAACGGTAGTTTTATTGTTTTCTTTAACAACTTCTTTTGAATATCTTGGAGAGAGTTTTGATCCTACTCTCTTATTTTTTCTGACATAAATTATTTCTCCTGTTGAGTAATCTTTGATTGGGGGTTTCCCTTTATTGTGATAGGTCAAGTCATGTTGTTGTTTGTCTTCTAGTTTGGCTTTCACTTCCGAACGAATCTTGTCAATTTGAGGGGGGAAAAATATGTCCACTGGTTTCTTACGTGTTACCGAATGTATCGTGAAATTATAGGCATTAACTGCAGTTTCAAGTAATTCCGTGAAGGATCTATGTACTTGTTCCTTTCCAATGCAACGCATAAGTTCAGCAAGAGTCGAATGAAATCGTTCGACTTGGCCGTTCGATGTGCTCGTATATGGGGGTGTTGTGAATACTTCCATGCCAAATTCGTTCTTAAGCATGAATATAATTGGTGAGGAATTGAAAGACTTCTCATTATCGAATACTATAGTCTTCGGTATTCCATAGGCAAATATGAGTTCTCTTAGCGGTTGCCTAACATCCTCAATAGCTTTAGATTGTATTTTCTTGACTTGGGCGTATTTAGAAAATTTATCAAGTGATGTTAACACTAAATTGCCTTCGGTTGAGAAAATGTCAACATGAATAATCTGTCCAGGATAAGTCGGAATTGGAGTTGCCTGAATTTCAATTTTATCGGGGTGACGGTCATATTTGTTTTCTTTGCAAATAGAGCAGAGTTTGATTATTCTTTTTAATTTTCGCGACATTCCGGGAAAATAGAATTTTTCGAGAATTTGCTGTTTATTCTCTCGTTCATTCCTATGAGCACGTTGATGGGTGGTAATGATGATTTCTTCTTGTCTAGTTTCACTTGTTACGTCTTCTACAATTGCTTGGGAGAATCTTACACGATAATTCGCAAAATTATTTCTGTAAATTTCTTGGATCATTCCCTGGATTCGTTCTTCCGTCTTTATGCAGTTGGTAACTGTAGGGTTCAGTCTGGCCTTAAGAATTTCAATAAGTTTATCAGTTGTGTAGGATTGTTCAGTTATAATATGCCTGTGATATTTGGGAAAAACTATGCGAAACTCGTAATTGCTTGTATTACCCGTATTGAGGAATATTTGATTTTTGAATACATTGATAGGCGATTCAACGCTGAATATCAGCCCATGTGATGAACTCTCATCACTATGTATTGTTGGAGTAAGGGAGTTTATTTCGGTTCCGGTGGGAAGTCTGGAAAGTGCGTCTGCAACTACGTTTGTTTTGCCAGGTTTATATTTTAATTCGTAGTTGTACTCTTCCAAAATAGCTTTCCATCTTTTCAGTTTAGAGTTATTGTTTTTATTGCTCAGGGAATAGGTGAGGGGTTGGTGGTCAGTATGAATTATCACTTTTGCTGTCCCGTAGAGATAATTTCTGAAGTTGTTAAGTGCCCATATTATAGCTAGCATTTCTTTTTCGTTGGCTGCGTAGCTTTCTTCTGTTTTACTTAATGTTCTAGATATGAACATAATGGGCTTATCTCTTTGTGACAATACAGCACCAAGGGCATAGTTAGAAGCATCAGTTACTAATTCGAACGGTTTTGTGAAGTCTGGGTAAGCGAGTACAACTTCTTCCGATGTTAATGTGTTTTTGATTTTTTTAAAAGCTGTTTTGGCGGATTTGTCTAAATGGATAAGTTTCTTGCTTGAAATGTTTTTGGACAATCGTCCATCCTCCCCCCTTAAGAGGGCTGTTAGGGGTTTGGCCAGCTTGGCGTAGTCCCTAATGAAGCGGCGATAGTACCCTGACAGGCCAAGGAAAGAGCGAAGTTCCTTCAGGGTATTCGGATATGGAAAGTCTTGGATTGCTTTGATTTTTACCGGATTGGTTTTAATGCCGTTAGGCGAAATGACGAAACCCAGGAATTCTACTTCTTGTTTGTAGAATTCGCACTTATCCAGTTGAACTTTCATATTTGCATCATGTAATGTTTGAAAAACTTTCCGAATATTTTGTTCATGCGTAGCTTCGTCCTTGCTGTAAATGACTATGTCATCTACGTAGACATCGCATATTTTACCGATGAGGTTACGAAGAATGTCGTCAAGCGTCCTTTGAAATATGGCCGGTGCATTCTTGAGACCGAATGGAAGCCTAAGAAACTCGAATTTTCCATTATTGATAGAGAATGCTGTTTTTTCGATATCAGATTCTTTTAAGGGGATCTGATGGAACCCACTTTTCAAGTCTATAACGGAAAAAAATTTATTATCGCCGAGATGTGCAAGGATTTCGTTAATTTGGGGAATCGGGTATCGATCCGGGATAGTAATGCTGTTTAGCTTCCTATAATCTATTACGACCCGATATTTCTTCTTACCAGAAGCATCAGCTTTTTTTGGCACTATCCATACTGGTGAATTGTATGGGGACCGTGAAGGCCTAATTATTCCATCATTGAGAAGCTGCTTTATTTGTTCTTCAACCTCGCTTTTAAGGGACATAGGATATGGGTAAAATTTGGTGTATACAGGTGAATCAGATGTTGTTCTGATTTCGCCTTTTACTCTTGTTGTGTAAGCGAGTTTTTCCTCTGGTTCTTCGAAAAGTTTGGGAAAGTCGTGCACGATTTTATCAATAGAAGCTTTTTGTTTTGAAGACATATGATCGGTTCGGATATTTATAGTATTCACAGATTGCGAAGCCATCTGTTTAATGCGTATTTTTAACTGATTATTAACAAGCATGTAGTTATCCTTTGCGTGAATGACAGCCGAGAGATTCTTCAAGCTATCATTTCCAAGGATCGCATGGAAAGATTTTAATTTTGGCATGAGAAAGAATTTGTGTTTAATATTTTCGAGACCAAAAAGACTAATAAAAGTATGGTGAGTTACTTGAACGTTACCACCAATGGAATTACAACAGAATGGTTTTTCGTTTGGTAAGGGTTTATTTATTAAAGACGGCTGTATATAATTTTTATTGGATCCTGTGTCAATCAAGATTTTCAGAATGTCTCCACTCTTCGTTGCACATTCGAAATACGGCAGCGAAGAGTCACTTAGTCTAAAAAATGTATGTCGCTTAGTTCCGTGACATTATTTGAGCTGGTGATTTCCGGTTGAGTCATTTCGATATACTCCTGGAAAGACTCGTCATATTCAGTCACGTTGTTCATGTCGGCTTGTGCTTCTTCATATTGGTTGAATTCCGCATCTTCTGTCATAGTACCCAGATGAAAGTTTCTTTGCATCTTGGTAGGATGGACTTGATGAGATTGAGGAGCTGATGGTCGTTTTGGTGCCGGAGGCCAATTCTCCATTCGCGGTCTGTTTATGTAATTGACCTTGTTCGTACGGATTGTTTCTGCATCCATAGGCTCTGGTGGTGGTTGCCTTGGAGTAGCGAAGAATTGTGGACGTTGCTGTTGATATTGTTGTTGCTGATGTTGATGTGGTGCAAACTGTCTCTGGGGCCTCGGAGGTGGAATGGGCCTCGCATTGTATTGGGGTGCCACTTGTTGTCTCTGTGGTTGTACAAAATGAGTCAATTTTGGGTAAAATGGTTGACGATTTTGGACTGGATTGGAGATTACTCGTCTTGCTGGAATTGGTGGTGGTTCCGGATGATTTATCCTCCTATTATGGCTGCTTGCAATGGCGTACTGCGAGCGGTAGTTTTGGTTTTCTAACCTCAAACACAAGTGCAATGCTTGGGGTAGATCTACAGGTTCTCGCATTCCCAAAAGTCTGGGAAGGTCGCCTTTCAGTCCTCGAATGAAAGTGTCAAGGGCTTTATCTCTATAGGTTTGCATGAGCAAATTTAGAGATTCGGCACTGACATCCATGCATGCAATTTTATTAAGTATGAGTGAAAGGTGCGAATACACCGATTGGTAGAATTCTTGAATGGACGTGTTACCCTGTACCAACGCCGTCATTTGGTACTCTAGAGTACCCAAATCACGCTTGTCTGCATAATGCAGAGTTAAGCATCGGGATATGCAGTTCCAGTCTAATGGAGTATTGTAAGACTCCAGGACGTGGTCTGCATTTCCAATTATTTTGTTTCTTATAGTGTTTAATATACCAAAATACTTTGCCGATCCTTTGATGGAATCGTAGATTTTTAAAATACGTTCTACGCTTTTACGCCATGAGCTAAATTCACCTGGATTACCAGAGAATTCGCGTAGGCTACGTACTACATCCGGGATTTTATCGAGATCATTAATATTCTGGTTTGGTGAAATGGTTTGGTCAATTCCCGTGAATTGATCCGCGTACGGGTTTAAGATTGAATGAATTAGAGCGCGGCCCTCAGTATTCAGAGCTTCGCGTATCATAGAACTAATGAGAGATTGGAGTGGGGGATTCATGACAGGATTTTCGTTGGGTCTTCCAGAAGAAATTGAGGCTTGATTCGCTTGAGCAGCATGTGCAGCTTGAGCGACTTGAGCAGCCTGAGCGGCAGCTTGTTCGAGAACGGAAGGTCTTACGATATTTTCGTTAGTCATTTTAACGAGATGTCAAGA
Organism: Pocota personata; assembly: GCA_963082735.1. Taxonomy (NCBI): domain Eukaryota; kingdom Metazoa; phylum Arthropoda; class Insecta; order Diptera; family Syrphidae; genus Pocota; species Pocota personata. The sequence continues at coordinate 35,198,804 of OY720430.1, forward strand.
TAGTCAGGATAAATTTAAGACAAATCAAGATAATTAAGGTAAATTCAAGATATTTTCACTACAGAACAATATAATTTAAAGTATTTTCACGTCAAATTAAGAAAATTTAATATTATATAATATGTTATTAATATTTGCAATAATTAGATCTTACAATAATATGATGATCCTCATCTTTTGGGTGGTGGCGGCTAGCTGCTGCTTCCCGTTTGTTTTCACTACTAGGGGGCCCTTGAATTTTCCACACCCCTGTTGTCTTACACTACACCTTACTGCTACCTTGCTTTTCAACTAAGTCCTTCGCGACACTACTTAAGGGTCTCTTTTTTTTCGACACTACTTGAGGGTCTCTTTTTCTTTTCGACACTACTTGAGGGTCTTCTTCCTTTTTTTTCTTTCGACGCTACTTGAGGGTCTTTTTTTTCGACACTGAATGTTTTGGCACTACTTAAGGGCACTATAATCACTCTGCGTTTGCGACGGGTTCCGGGACATAGGCAGTATACGATTTTTTTTGCACTACTTAAGGGCTTAATCGATTTTAAACTCACGAATGAAAATTGCGCTACTTTAGGGCTTCTACTTTCAAACGCGATACCTATGTCCCTGCTCGGGCGCCAATTAAATTATGGTTAAATCATTTACTTTAAAAAAATTATATTTATTTCTTAAACTGGCAGAGGTTCTGCCTCTTAAAATGAACTGAACAACATGAATAACTTATCTCTACCTTAAATACCTAATAAACGCTGTCACTGCAATTTGGCAGCTTGATGTGAGGAGCGCGTCGATCGTGGGAACGTTGCTGACGTTGGCATTTGATGACCGGTGTGGCGGTGTTTAATTCAGCAGACTTGCTGACCCGATGACTTGAATGCGGCATGTGTTGGATTTGCCTGCATATTATGTTGCGTTAACTTATATGTGGAATATATTGGAAATTTATATATCGTACGAAGAATTTTGTCGGCCTGTGTACATGGCGGCTCCCTGAGTAATTGCTCTTTTTTGAGATATCGGAATTCCTTCGCTTTTTCGGACTCATCCTTTTTTTTTGATTTTTTTCGCAGCGTAATCGGCCAAAATTGCATTTCTTTCCGCAGCAGTTGCTCGTTTGAGGTCAATTTCCTCCTTCCAACGTTTCTCCAGGTACAACATATTAATTAGTTTTACGGATACCACGAGAAGTACCAGCTTCATTGGTCGAGGAAATGTTTGGGCTCTCTGGCGAAGGCTCTAATTGAACTGTAAGATAAGATGCATATAAATAAAATACTTTATATTTAACTGACAAAGCATACCTGAGGAGCTGCTTTTTGATGCAATGGGTTGAATTGTCAGTGATTGACATTGGTAGTGCATATATGGCCTTTCTTGATAGATTGACTGTGTGGCTGTTCCTCATTTCTGGCTTGCTTCCAAATATCTCGTCCATCTTTTCCTCGAATGGAGCTATACTGGGCGACTCCCCCGTTCTTTTGTTGTTGTCTGTCGTCACTTTAAAAGCTCGTAGTAGATTTTTAAGTTTTATATTCAGCATTTCTGCAGTAGTCGGCTGACTCTGGAAGACAAAATAAATTTGAAACCAGCAGAACTCAATTGTAAATTATGTAAACATATCAAAACTCCTTGGGCCAAGAGATCTTCCTGCACATTACTCATAGCGAATTTTTTTTTGCTAACATGCTGAAATTCTCCTTTTCTTTTTTTTTTTATAATTTGCACGTGTTAAAGGGGATATGAATACCCTTATACTAATTTTTAGAACACGTGCGTTTTGTGGAAAGAGGAAGACACTGAGAGAAAGACAGAGTGGTGTAGTTTGAAACTCAGGTGGTAGTTTAAGTTTCAGTGAACTCCCAGGGTGGCTGTCTAGATAACTTGGGAGTATTTTGTTTGTTTTTTCGCTATTATTGTCGTTGCTTATGATTCACAGTATTTTTTTCCATCCTCCTGATGTCATCATCACGATCAAGTTGCATTTTGCCATATGACCACCCTACTGCCGATGTTATGCCTTCACAGTAGAGTAGACTTAGCTTTCGCAAGTGATCGACTTTTTATTTATTTCATGCGAAATAAATAGATGATTCTTGACATCAGGATTCGAACCGTGAATCAACAGTGTGACAAGCGATGATGTTACCACTACACCACGGCCACCCTTTTTTCAGTATGCATCCAAAAAAGCAACTGTTTCGTCCGGCAACCAATTTCTTCTTGTGCTTGAAAGACAATTTTAATTTTAATTATTGTTATTTCCAGTAAATAATAAATTATTTGCAAGTACTTACGTTTTTTTTTACGTCCGTGTCCACTGTTATTGCACAGCTGAGTTCCTTTTTGACATTTAGCGCGAAGTTGCCATGCAAATGAAAATTTTTTTTAAATGACCAATTTGATCCATTCTTTTTTTTAAGGAGGAAATGGTTAGTTTTTATTGACAAATATACACTGAGAATAATATTTCATATTTTCGATTTAAGTTTATGTTTATTAAATAAATTTTAGTTTTGACTTTGTAAATTTTACCGGCACCAATTCATCAGAAATGGTTTCTATTCACTTACTAGGTTACAGAAACTCGAAGTTTATTATTGGTTCTAAAATACTATGAGTAGAATACTAATTTATTCGAACATAAAAATTATTGATCTGGCAACATGGACAATTGTCAATCGTCGACAATTATACCAACATTCACGAACGCAAGTGTATCCTAGTGAGAAATAGCGCGAAGTAATTTTTGGATCACAAAAATTGATCCTGATCAAAAGCAAGATCTCGTTTTGTTGTTGTTGTAATGCATACAAACCAATGATCCAGATCAGATCATGGCGATAATAAAATACGACTATTGTAAGGCTTCTCTGAACTGCAAAGTAGTTGGCAAGTCCTCTGATACGGATGTTGAATACATAATTCTGGAGATTTTTGATAAATGTGTGAAATATTTGGTTGCTTGCTGCTATAACCCTGATAAAAGTTTTTCTCCTGAACCATTTTTTTTCTCATATCGCAGAGTTTTCGCCATTGTATCAAAACATAATTATTTGTGGGGATTTCAATATTAATTTATTAAAACAAGACTCGCGTGCCCTTCGAATGAATGATTTGCCGTTCTCCAATGGTTTCGCAATAGTAAATAATTCTAATGCAACATGTTTCCGTCCAAATGTACAACCTAGTCTTCTTGACCTCATTATTGTGGCTGATCTACTCTCGGTTCTTCTCTATCAGCAGCTTTCTTTAGACTTTATTTCCGAACATGATCTTCTGTTTTGTACTTTAAATATAGTTTTATCACACGAAACTTCTCCGTTAGTTTTTGAGTACAAAGATTTCACCTCAATTGACATCAATTTATCTCAAATTGCGTCCAGATCTGTTCCCTGGGAGAACTGTAGACTGAGTGCAGATCCTAATGAAAAACTTAGTTATTGCCAGATGCTACTCATGTACTTATATAATGAATATGTACCAACTAAGACCCTTTCGGAACAGGCTTTACAATAAATGGAAGCGAAATCGGTCCTCTATTTACTGGAATAATTATAAAGTTGCATGTGATGCCGCGATCTCTGTAATTAGTGCACCAAAATGCGACTACTTCTCATCTAAATTAAGTTCATCCCTACCTCCCAAGGTTTTATGGAAAAGTCTGCGTCATTTGGTGTGTATAGTACTGCCAATAGCAATAGTAGTTGCGATCTTGATTTAGACGAGCTTAACAATTGTTTCCTGCTGAATGATCTTGAAACTAACTCGTTTGACTGTTGAACGCCTTGCTGAATGCGAGGTGGTAACGGAGAGTGAAGTTCTTGATGCTATCAGAGCAGTCAAATCGAAATAATAAGTCACTTAACACACATCATTAATTCATGCATAATGACTTCGACATTTCCTCTGGCCTGGAAAATTGCAAAAGTGATACCCGTTGATAAGAAACTGAATGCTTATACTGCCAATGATTACAGGCCCATCAGCATCTTGCCTTGTCTTTGAGAAGATATTAGCAAAGCAAATTCAAAATCACCTGTCTGCGAATTTCCTGCTGAACCCGTATCAGTCGGGCTTCAGACCGGGCCATAGTTGTTCAACTGCAATGGTTAATATTTTGGATGACATAAGACAGGAATTCGATAAGGGATTTATTACTTTGTTTTCATGAATCATGATATTCTGTGCTGGAAACTGACTTTGGTTTTAGCAACAGGGCCACTAAACTTATTGGTAGCTTCTTGAAAGATAGATTCCAGAGAGTCGTGGTAGGTGATAAATACTCTGCTCTTAAGTCCCTAACGCAAGGTGTTCCTCAAGGATCAATTTTAGGACCCATTTTGTACTGCTTGTATATCAACGACTTGCCTTCAATGTGCAAGCATGTGTCTATTCACATCCACGCCGATGATGTTCAGATCTATTTATCGCAGCCATTTAGTAAGGTTAGTGTGCTCGCCTTGCGCTTAAACGAGGATCTAAGTGCAATCTGTAACTGGGCCGATAACAACGGATTATTTCTGAACAGTAAAAAATGCCTAGCTATTCCTATCTCATACAGGTTATTTGAACTTAACCTTGTACCCGATATATGGTTATCTGGAAATAAACTCAAACTAGTAGCATCCGCTACTAGTCTCGGCTTTGCCATAAATCGGCACCTATCTTGCTATAATCACATCAACGTTGCGGTTGGACATATTTATTATGCCTAGCATACTCTGAACTAGCGTACAGCTGTCTCGATTGGGTATCTTTTCACAATCTTCAAGTAGCTTATAATAATGCTATTAGTTATGTTTTCAAGGTGCGTAGATTTGATCATGTTGCCGTGTATTTGAACAGCTTCCTTGGCCATTCTCGAAGAACTCTTAACATTAATACTCACCACTACAATTATTTAAATTCTTCAAGATTATTTTTTGTTCATGCTATTCGACTTTGGAATGCATTACCTTTGCATATTAAAGGTATATTATATATGCTAACAACTTTAAAACCGCACTAATTAATTATTATATAAATTCAACGCAGCAATAGCAACTTCTTCTAGCTTCTTTTCTTTTCCTTCTGTCCCCCCTTTCTCTCATGCATATCCTTCTAAATAGTTATTAATTATTTGTAAGTAAAATTAATTTGAATTTCTGTACTCACAGTACTATAAAAGACTATGTCTTAATGTACAAACCTTTTGTGTCAATAAATTGAAATTAAAATTGAAATTGAAATCTCCACCCGAGGGTAACAAAATGTCGACAGAACAATTACTAACTATCTCATCTCTACAATATTAGATTGGAGACTTTGTCTAGTAGTACGTGACTTTCCATATAATCCAATCGAAGTACAAAAGATTTTAAATATTTGATAAGAATTCAAATTCAAATGCTTTCATGTGACCCGCTTTAAGTGCAGTGTTATATAAAATATTATGAAATATATCATTTTTGTTTTCTTAACTGGAGTATAAAAGCATCATCGTGAACATTCGTGATCAGTTTCAGTAATCCCTTACAATGATCCGGTCATTTTGCATTTTCGCAGCAATTGCTGTAGTCGCCTTGGTCAGTGCCACCAACTATTGTGATCCGACCATGTGTAAAGGTCTAATTCACATTGCATGCAATAGGAGTCAGGTAAAATAAACACCAAATTCCAATACATAAATCAATCTTAACTCATTAACTTTCTTCCCAAGGATTTTGCAAAGGAATGTCCACCGGATCGGAAGTTGGTGGAGTTGACAACGGACCTTAAGAATGCAATTGTAAGGTCGCACAACGACAAACGTAATGCAATCGCTTTGGGAAGTCTTGAAGGATTCAAACACGCCAAGCGTATGGCCACAATGAAATGGAACAACGAATTGGCTGCGCTGGCTGCATTGAACGTAAAACGTTGCAAATACGATCACGATTTTTGCCGCAATACGCATCAGTTCAAACGTGCAGGTCAAAATATTTACAAATCGTGGTTTAGCAATGTCCGATCTGATAATAACACTATCATGGATCAAATTGATGGTTGGTGGTCTGAGATTAACAGCGCCAATATGTCGGATATCAAAAGCTATCCAGTTAATGCAAGGTGAGTAAAAAGCTTTAAATACGTTCATTCTACAACAGTTTGTTTTATAGTTATGATATTGGTCACTTTACTGTCATGGCTACTGATAGAAATGTTGCTGTGGGCTGTGCTGCAATAAAATTCGTTGAAAGAAAGATGAATTCCTTAACTTTGACATGTAATTATGCATCAACAAATATAATTAAATCTGCAGTGTATGCATCAGGTAAAGCAGGATCTGGGTGTAAAACGGGAACAAATTTTGACTATAAGGCTTTATGTTCCCCAACCGAAATATATGATTCTTATTAAGTGGTGCTGCATGGTTATATTCTTAAACTTAATCTTAAACTTAAGACAAATGGTTTAGTTTTAGTTTTACTGCATTGATGTACGTTTTCATAAAGGAACTATGTTGTGACGACACAAAGCAGGCAATTTATCATACACATCCTCCAATGACATCAGAAAGATTAACATCCTTCCTACATCTCTTGGTTCTGGGAAAAATCTATCACCAGCACATGCGCACGTGAACCTTTTCTTTTTAAAAATCCAACATAAACATTTTATTTATAAACTCTTCTTTCTTTTACTAATATGTACTGTTGCACAATAAATATTGCAAGGATATAGAAATGAATTGCCAATCCTTTTTTTAACTGCCATACACACACACACTCATCCTGTGTGTGTATGCCAACACAGAGAGACAGAGAGGTGCGCAACTAAGTTCTGTCAATAGATGGCTCCAGCAGTAAGTGCTGGTCGATTTTGACATATCCAAAACGTCATAAACCGAGCTTAGACACATTAGTGCTTTTGTCTTGACGTCATATACTTTTGGTTGTGTGAAAATGTCTGATTTTTTGCTTCTTTCATTCGAAGAAAACGGTGGCTGAAGCGCATCGAGAGCTCCAAAAAGATTACGGAGATGCTGCTCTAAGTGAAACAACGTGCCGTGATTTCGATGTTGACGACCGTCCGCGTGAAGGAAGGCCAAAATCCTTCGAAGACGCTGAATTGGAGGCATTGCTCAAACCATTTCCAAGCGATTGCATTTTGTTGGAATGATTAAAAAACAAGCAACTTGGGTCCCTTATGATTTGAAGCCAATTGACGTTGAGCGTCGTTTTTTCGCCTGTGAACAACTGCTCCAACGGCAAAAAAGGAAGGGTTTTCTTCATCGCATCGTGATAGGTGATGAAAAATGGATTCATTACAGCAACCCAAAGAAAAGAAAGTCATGGGGACTGCCCGGTCATGCTTCTTCACACTGCGAAGATTATGCTTTGTACTTGGTTGGACCAGGTCGGTGTCATTTATTATGAACTGTTGAAACCCAACGAAACCATCACTGGGGAACGGTATCGACTTCAATTGATGCGATTGAGCCGAGCACTGCGCGAAAAACTTCTACAATACGGGCAGAGGCACGAAAAAGTGATTCTACAGCATGACAACGCTTGGCCTCACGTTGCCAAACCCGTCAAAACCTACCTGGAAACGCTCAAATAGGAAGTCCTATCCCACCTTCCTTCCCAGAAGTTAAGGAAAAGTCTTTTGAATGCGAAAATCTCACCAAAGATGGAGGTGTTGTCCAACTATACATACGTGTACCTGAAAGTTAATTGAAATCTGTATTCTACAGAAACAAATTTTTTGCATTCGAAATTTTACGTTTTGAACTTCCCTGCAAGAGGGATACCGAACTTTTTAGAAACTTTAAAGAGTTCCACCACAGTATGGCCACTGTTCTAAACCGGAATTTAATTTCAAATGGCTAAAATTCACCGTCCGTAAGCAAATAATTCACTGCTGCTTTATCTACAGAAGCCCTAGTGCGGACAATAACTCAACTTTTAACGAATTTAATACGCTGTCCGATTCCATCACTCGAATTGTCTCCTTGTACCCTCATACTGAATTCGTCATTGCGGGCGATTTCAATATACACAATTCGGATTGGCTTCAACATTCTGGTCAGACAACACCCGAAGGAAAGTATGATGAACTTTTCGCTGATGCAAACAATTTGACTCAGCTTGTAAATGAGCCTACACGTATACCGGACATTGAAAGTCATTCCGCCAACACTTTGGACTTGTTTCTTACTTCGCACCCTGATAAATTTACTATTGATGTTTTAGCGCCTCTAGGTCTGTCTGACCATAATATCGTATCAGCTAAATTCTCGTACCCCGACCACTCAGTTAAAAAAAAAACTCCTAAAAGAAAAGTATGGCAATACGAGAAAGCCAACTGGAGCGGCCTTAATAGCTTCTTTAGGAGTTTTAACTGGTCGCTATACTTCCTCGATAGCAACGTGGATGCCGCAGTCGATATGATCACTAACACTATCCTCTTAGGTATGAATGACTTTATTCCTAACAGAATAAAGAGCGAAAAAACCTAAGGCAAACTCGTGGTTTGACCAGAGCTGTAAAGATGCTATCAGGTTGAAAGAAATAAGCTTTCGGTCTTATAAAGCTGAGGAAAACCGAAAGGAGTTTAAACAAGCCAGAAAAGACTGCAATGCCCATATTCGACGTGTAAAATTCTTGCATGACCAAAAATTGCGGCAAAAAATCCTACAATGTCCCAAAGGTAGTAAACATTTTTGATCATTCGTCAAAATATTAAAAATTCTGCCTCGTCTGCCATCCCCACGCTCATTTATAATGACATTCCAGCTGTCAGCTCCTTAGACAAAGCTAATCTGCTTGCTGCTCACTTTGCAGCGAACCCCACGCTGCCAGATAATGCTTTGTCTCCACCTGTATTTCAGAGCGCGTCAAATTTTCCATGTTACAAGTCCACTTTTGCACTCGTACACTTGCAGGAGTACTCAAAGGTCTTATCGGACATAAATCCGCTGGTCCAGATGGTATCCATCCCCAATAGTTTTGAAGGGGTGTTCTTCTACGCTGGCAAAACTTCTGCGTAAGCTTTTCTGTCTATCCTATTCTTCAGGGCTCTTTCTGAGCAGATGGAAAATAGCATTTATCCAGCCTGTACAAAAAAGGGCGAATCTTCGTCCCTGTCCAATTACCGACACATTGCACTTACGCCGCTTCTTTCCAAGGTCATGGAAACGCTGATAAATCGTCAGCTAATGAAATATCTTGATTCACGAAAACTCCTTAATCACCGGCAGTATGGTTTTCGTAGCAACAGGTCCACTGGTTATTTGATGGCATATCTCACCGAGAAGTGGAACCAATCTCTCCATCACTTCGGCGAAACTAAGATGGTTGCGCTTGATATTTCAAAGGCATTTGAGAGAGTTTGGCATCAGGCTCTTTTGTCGAAAATGCGTGCATATGGCGTCGATGAGTCTCTTCTTCAATGGATTAGAAATTACCTTTCGGGGCGTTCAATACAAGTTGTTGTGGACGGCTTTAAGTCTGTAATTCATCAAATAAATGCTGGTGTTCCCCAAGGCACTGTTTTGTCTCCGACTTTCTTTCTTATTTTTATAAATGATCTCTTGTCTGCAACTTTTAATCCAATCTGTTCCTTCGCTGGTGACAGTACCCTCAGTTTTTCATATTCGTTTCCTAACTTACCTCCTTGCTCTTCGACCGTAGAAGGGGAACGGCAACGTATGTTAAACACATTAAATTCCGACCTGGACAGCATAATTAAATGAGGTTCAACCAACATAGTGGAATTTAATGCTTCCAAAACACAATGCTGTCTTCTGTCTCTCAAGCGAAACCAAAACCCTCAACCATTATCCATGGAAGGTACTTGCATAATTGAAAGACTTGGCATTCTCGGTACGAGTATGTGTATTAATAACCATTTTCGATGGAACGATCACATATTCGAGGTCGACAAAAATGCTGCAAAATGTCTAGGATTCCTTAAGCGGTGCAAGAAATATTTTACCCCGTCTTATCTGGCCTCAATTTATAAGGCATTCATCCGACCTAAGCTGGAATATAACGTCCATATCTGGTCCGGTGCACCCAAGACCGTTCTGCACATTCTTGATAGGGTACAGAATCGCGCGTTAAAACTTATAGGTGATAGAGACATTGTGAATTCGATTTATTCACTAGAACATCGGAGAAATTTCTCCTGTCTCTCCCTGTTTTATCGTTTTTTTAATAAAAAATGCTCCGGTGAAATAGCCAGTTGCATTCCTCCCCTTCAAAATTCCACCCGCAATACACGACATGCTTCGAATGCATAACAGTTTCCCCTAAAGCCAAACTTCGGTCGTACTGTCAAATATAGGGATTCATTTATAAGCCGAACAACACGAATGTGGAATGATCTACCAGGCTCTGTATTTCCCCATCACTACAACCTTCAAACATTCAAAGCCAACGTGCATAGGCTCCTCCTCTGTTTCTGTTCCCCTTTTCCCCGACGACCGTGCCCTGAAACAGTTTAAGGGTATTCATATCCCCTTCGGCGGGCGCAGATTATAAAAAAAAAAAAAAGTGTAGGTACGCAAACGCAATCTTCCAAAGTAATCGACTCTAGTCATGAAGTTAATGGAAATCGTCCTTGCGTGAGCAGTGTCCCACGAAAAAAATTATTACGGTTGAAATTCACATTTTCAAGAAGACAGTTGCCGAATTTTACAACTTGAATCGAAAAGTAATGGCTGCCGCATTTTACAGCGGATATCTCGCAAACGGTGAGAAAGGTATGAATTCTTTTGTAAAAAAAATAATAATAGGATGGGCTGCATCAAAAGTTATGTCGATCAAGCCATGGCCGTTCGGCTTTACATTTTGAGCTCGCAACATGGAATTTGGTGTATAACCTGTCTAGTATCCGAAGCAGTATAAGTGTAAAAATTGTTGACATCCACCCACAGACTCACCCACTTTTAGAAAAATGTCGTTTTCTCAGTATTTTTGCTAGACTCTGAAAAATATTGACTACGTAGAATATGTAGGCGTTGACTTTTTCTACATTTTGCCCATATGTTATACATGGTCACGCCCACTTTTTGGGGGGATTTCTAAAGAAAAAGAAGTGTATTGCTTTTTCAAAGCTATTCACGGTTAACTCTTATTAATTTTTATTGTGAATAACTCATCAGAATCCGTGAATCTCATCATCAGTTTAACGAATAACAATTGAAGCAAAATGGCCGAATAGTCGGATATTTCGGAAAATTCTGTACGCGTACAATTTCGAATGACACGGCGTTTTAGAGATGTAATTTGCAGTTGTTGTAGCACAATTTTAAAACCTAAAATATCGATTTCAATACCTATATATCAAATCTGAACGAAATTTAAATGTCAACTCAGAAAACATTCTGTCAACGCCTTACTACGCTTGCTACGGCTTCGAAAATACCGTGCATGCAGGAAGCTCACACCCCTATTCTGGTTGTGATGTGGTCACAACACACAAATATCTGTGATGCGAAAATTGTGATGCCAACCTTGTGAGGTTTTAGCTATTTGGTATTCTGGCAAAAAGCTCACAAGAGAACACACAGAAATAGTCACCATGGTGTGGTGAATTCGTTGTCATGTCAGAAACTAGTTTTTTCTTGGGAAATATTATATTCGCGCTTTTTTCTTATGAGAGGACACATTTGGAAGAGAAAAATAAACAAAATAAAGAATAATGGCGAAACATTGCGAACAAGGTAATATTGTGTATGTAAAATATGAAATATATTTATTAACAATGAACATTTTGCAGATAACAAGAAATATCAGCGTACATTCCAGGAACAGTTGGATCATTACATATATTTCATGCACAAGAATCCAGACTTTCTTCCGGGTAAGAATGAACCAACTGATCCGCATAGAATGAGGAACTATTGAGCCAATTTAGCAGACGAGCTAAACGCTTTGCGAGGACCAGTTCGTACTGCGGTCATGTGGAAACAGGTAAGTTTTGTTATTAGGTGTTATTTTTTTATTACAAATATGTACATAATGTTGCATTCTTTCTAGACTTTAAGCCACTGGAAACACCAGTTGCATTTTCGTGCACGGAAAGCTAAAGTGCACAAGAATTTAACTGGTGGTGGTCCACCGTTAGCATCTCAAATAAGCCCTTTTGAAGAAAAGGCGCTAAATATATTCGGTGCTGTCGCAATAGAGGGATTGGAAACTGTTCCAACGTTTGCATGTGTTGTAAGTGTTTCTTTACGTATATACATATTACTAATTATGAATATGGTAATTGAATATGTCTTCGTTCTAAGAATTCAGATTATGCGGAAGGATTCATGGAGTCGTCGCCTGTTACGCCAACATCAGCGTCGTCATTCACTTTTGAGGACATAGCATTAGTTGAGGATGACCCAATAGATTCACCGTCGACGACTCCAGCATCCTCATCAAGAGGCAGCACGCGGCTATCAATAACAGACGTCTATTCAAACGTTCTAGATATGTGTGCACAGAGGCTTGCGATGGATAAGGCAGGAGAAGAAGAGCGAAGGAAAATACAGCGGCAAATCTAGGAAAATCAAAAAGTTATGGCGGAGGCCATACTCAACATTTCCCAATTGTTGAAAGTATTAATAGAAAAATACGTTTTTTTTTTTTATTACTTAAAAGGTTTTAGTTAGTGAATATATTAATATACATTTGTCTGACGTGTTGCCCTTCAGCGTAATAATCGCTTCTTGCTCTCGGCGGATTTTCTTCACTGGCCTCAGTTGCTGTTGCAGGCTCGGAGTCTGATTACCTTCAAAAAGTTCAAAATTCCTATTTCGCATGATATTGTGCAAGATTCCACATGCGTAGAAAATGTTTGCAGCCTTTTCATGGGAGTGATGCCGGTACTCGATCCTTTAGCAGGTATCTGAAACGAGATTTCAAAATACCAAAAGCGCGTTCAATCACATTCCTCGCTTTTATGTGAGCTTGATTAAATGCTAGCTCGTTTTGCGATGAAGGATCATCCACTGGGGCCATCAACCAAGGTTTCAATGGATACCCAGAATCACCCAAAAACCACTTGAACTGCCGGCTGTTATGGCTTTGAATAAGCTGCATTTTAACTGACGATGTTGTCCAAATGCCTGAATCATGACATGATCCAGAGAATTTCGCGTTTAAATGCAGAAACTTTAGATCTTCATCACAAACCTACACACAAGAAAATAAATGTATAACACATAATGAGCCATTAATGGAAAAAATATTTACCGCTTCAACATTTAGGCTGTAGTAACCTTTTCTATTCATGTACAAGTGGGCAGGGCTTCTGGGATCTTTTTTTTGGCGGTGAGACGATTGCAATGTGTGTGCAGTCAATCGCCCCGACTGTCCCCTTGATATTAAACATTTGATGGAACCTTTAAAGATTTTGAGTTATTTTTGGTACAACCATTACTGATTTCAACCAACCTTGTTTTTAGAGCACTTATCTCATCATCGGTTGTGGGAAATTTTATTACATTTCCCTTGACCCGCAATATCAACCTGCAAATATGGTCCACACATCGGGAAACTGATGATTGGCTCAGTGGTATGGTATAATTGTTTCCTATGCACTTTTGGTATGAACCATGTGCAAGAAATTACAAAACAGAGAGGAACTGTTGAAAAGAAAAGTATAACATATTACTGACATAATATAGGATTTTTTTTTTGCGATAGATTACTCTAATCTGAAAGGGCAAGCTACTTGGTTGGTCATCGTAATTTTGCAGCTCATCCATAATGTCCCAACATAATCTCTTTGGAATGCGAAAGAACTTTATGAAACATGTTTCATCCAATGCAAAGGAAGAATTCCTTTCTCGCAAATTCCTCAAAATCCTTCTGCGTTGCACTCTAAAAAATATTTATTACCTTTATAAACTGTCTACAATTAGTGAGGTAGTTGTGACTTATGACACATCACAGAGGTTTGCCAGAATACGGGTGTCAGTTGAATTTTCCTATGAGAATTATAGGCGGACGGTGGTAAGCAGCTTTTTTGTCAATATTAGGCGTTTTTTTTTTTAATTGAGAAATGTATCTACTACTGTAAAACGATCGCTAATGGAATCGCCAGCCTGATTGTGGCTTGGCTTTTGAGCTGTCAAAAGTGGTAAAGTACAGCATGTTTCAAAGAAACAACCAATCTCTTCAGATAGCGCGGTCTTTGGCTAATTCCAAGTTGATTGAAGTCACCTCCACTTGCACGTGACACCTAAGGCGAGATCTTCCTCTACTGCTTCCTAATTCTTTCGGTTTGGAATCTAAGGTTCTTCGGGCCGGAGCGATGGTGTCCATCCGTTCAACATGGCCTAGCCACCTTAGACGACTGATGCGTACTTTTCTGACAAGGTCGATGTCGCTGTACAGCTCGAAGAGTTCTCCTCCTCCAACGAAAACGGGACCGAAAATCACTCTAAGAATTTTGCGTTCAAAACGACCAAAACCGTCCATGCTTCTGCGTCATAAAGAAGGACTGGGATGACGATGGTCTTATGTAGAGTCTCCTTAGAGTCTTGACAAAGCCAAAGAAACAGCGATTGGTAAGTGTAACTCTTCGCTTGATTTCTGATGTGATATCGTTGACCTTTATAGCGGAGCCGAGGTAAACAAAGTCCCTTAGTACATCAAAGTTATAGCTGTCTATTGTAACATTCGGACAGATTCGTCAATGTTGAGTGTCTTGGTTTTGTCCTCGTTAATCGCTAAACTCGTTGTAGCCGCTTCTACTCGCAAACGCACCGGTGACAGCTCGCTGTGCTCTACCAATTGTGTAAATGTCGGCGTATGCAAGTAATTTTACATACTTTTGAAAGATCGTACCTCGTGTGTTGGCTTGTGAGTTTCGTTCAATTCATTCAAGTGTGATGTTAAATAAGTCACAAGGCGCGTCGCCTTGTCTAAATCCTTTTTGACATCAAAGATCTCGGTAAGGTCGTTACCGACCTTGATAGAGCAACGTGTGTTATCCGAGTTTGGCAGGGATACTAAAACTAGATCTGACCCTGTAAAGCTTATAGATGCTGTTATAGACGGCTTTGAAATCGTTGACAAGATGGTGAGTATCGATTTAGACTCCTTGCGTATTTTCCAGGATCTGTCTAAGTGTGACAATTTGGTCGATGGTTGACTTTCCTGGCCTAAAACCGTACTGATAGGCCAATCAGGTTGTTGACGAAAGATTTCAGACGTTCACACAATATAAAAGATGTTGGGAAGACTGATTCCTGTGTAGTTGGCGCAATTAAGTCGGTCTTCTTCCTTGTCATCTGCCACTGTGTTAAATAGCCCGGCAGCTGGGCTGTCTGGTCCAGCAGTCTTGTTAGACTTAAATTTTATAGGTGGGTGGAAGTCTTCGTCCAGGTTGAATGATTAGTTCTGCCTAATAGCGGCATTTGGGTCGAATTCGCCGTTTAACAGGCTGTTGTAGAATTGGTTCTTCCATATCCTCAATAGCCACTGTGACTGTACTGCAAGGTCCCTGTTCGTGTCTTGTTGCCTTCAAACGTTCTTTTTACCATTTAGTAAAACTTCCGAACAATGTTCCTGGAGTAACACCTTTCTATTTCCTAGATTGCGCGCTTCTCATGCTCTTTCTTCTTGCTCCGGAAAAGCCGATGTTCTTCCCTCCTCTTTTGCTCGTAGAGCTCACGAGCCAGGCCAGTTTTTTTGCTGCATGTGCTTGCCGTCACTCTTTATCAAACCAGGGGTTTCGTGGGGGTGATCGGGTGAAATCCAATACATTAATTGAGGCGTTTCCGGTGGCTTCTTGGCATCGATACCATTGGTCAGCCTTATCTCCACCCAAGGGTAATAAAATGTCAACGGAATAATTACTAACTATCTAATCTCTACAATATCAGATTGGAGACTTTGTCTAGTAGTACGTGACTTTCCATATAATCCAATGGAAGTACAAAAGATCTTAAATATTTGATAAGAATTCACATTCAAATGCTTTCATGTGACCCGCTTTAAGTGCAGTGTTATATAAAATATTATGAAATATATCATTTTTGTTTTCTTAACTGGAGTATAAAAGCATCATCGTGAACATTCGTGATCAGTTTCAGTAATCCCTTACAATGATCCGGTCATTTTGCATTTTCGCAGCAATTGCTGTGGTCGCCTTGGTCAGTGCCACCAACTATTGTGATCCGGCCCTGTGTGCAGATGCAATTCACATTGCATGCAATAGGAGCCAGGTAAAATAAACACCAAATTCCGATACATAAATCAATCTTAACTCATTAACTTTCTTTCTCAAGGATTTTGCAAAAGAATGTCCACCGGATCGGAAGATGGTGGAGTTGACTACCGACCTTAAGAATGCAATTGTAAAGTCTCACAACACCAAACGTAATGCAATCGCTTTGGGAAGTCTTAAAGGATTCAAACCCGCCAAGCGTATGGCCACAATGAAATGGAACAACGAATTGGCTGCGCTGGCTGCATTGAACGTAAAACGTTGCAAATACGATCACGATTTTTGCCGCAATACGCATCAGTTCAAACGTGCAGGTCAAAATATTTACAAATCGTGGTTTAGCAATGTCCGATCTGATAATAACACTATCATGGATCAAATTGATGGTTGGTGGTCTGAGATTAACAGCGCCAATATGTCGGATATCAAAAGCTATCCAGTTAATGCAAGGTGAGTAAAAAGCTTTAAATACGTTCATTCTACAACAGTTTGTTTTATAGTTATGATATTGGTCACTTTACTGTCATGGCTACTGATAGAAATGTTGCTGTGGGCTGTGCTGCAATAAAATTCGTTGAAAGAAAGATGAATTCCTTAACTTTGACATGTAATTATGCATCAACAAATATAATTAAATCTGCAGTGTATGCATCAGGTAAAGCAGGATCTGAGTGTAAAACGGGAACAAATTCTGAATATAAGGCTTTATGTTCCCCAACCGAAATATATGATTCTTATTAAGTGGTGCTGCATGGTTATATTCTTAAACTTAAGACAAATGGTTTAGTTTTAGTTTTACTGCATTGATGTACGTTTTCATAAAGGAACTATGTTGTGACGACACAAAGCAGGCAAATTATCATACACATCCTCCAATGACATCAGAAAGATTAACCTCCTTCCTACATCTCTTGGTTCTGGGAAAAATCTATCACCAGCACATGCGCACGTGAACCTTTTCTTTTTTTTTTAAATCCAACATAAACATTTTATTTATAAACTCTTCTTTCTTTTACTAATATGTACTGTTGCACAATAAATATTGCAAATGAATTGGGAATCTTTTTTTGTAACTGCCATACACAGACATACTCATCCTGTGTGTGTTGGCCAACGTTGACTTTACACAGAGAGGAATTGTGCACACGCAAAATGTGTGCCACTCCTCTTTCAACTGGCGATAGACAATATACTGATTGCCACCGTAGATGTATCTGAGAGACATGGTATCCAATGGAGACTATTTGAAAGGCTCATTTGGACTATGCCGATAATATCTGTTTCCTGGCAAGTACCATCGGTGGGTTAGACGAGATGTATCTATCAGTACAGGCAAATGAAGAGTCGGTTGGTCTAAGGATCAATGGGAAAAAGATAATGCCCACTGGCCATTCCACGTATCAGCGTATGAAGCAAACGACAACTGAGGATGTGGAGCTGTATAACTACAGTTTGATATGATGTCTCCAGTTTGGAAACCCAACGTTAAGTTATAACCAACCTGGAATTTTGGCGTAAAATGAGTGAGAAGCTGTTGGATTCTGTTGTTCCTCTCACTGAGGAAGCCAAATGACAACATCGCGAAGCAGTCCTTCGAATGGAATTCTCTGGGAGCATGGCGAGTTAGAAGACCAAGAACATCGTGGAGATCAACAGTCTTGGCAGAAGCAGCGACCAAGAGGAAAACATGGTCACACGTGAAATATCTAGCTCCAGACCGAAAAAGTTGAAAGAGATATGTTGCCGCCCTATGCTTGATGATAGACAATAAAAAATGGTAAATACAGCCCTATAGCATATGACAAATGAAACCGCTTCAATAGCTGAAGAAGAGCAAGCAGATACATCTTACAAATGGGTCGTGTTGTGGAAAGATGGTCTAGTAAAGTGTTAAACCTGGATGGCAATACTGTCGTAATTAACCTACCAAGCAGCAACTAATATCTCGACGACCCTCTGATAGTATGAACATTTGTTTGGCGGATCGCCATAAGGCAATGCATTACAGTAGATCTCCGCTTAATTTTTTCTGCACCGAAAGTAAAAGGCTTCTTCGTACGGTGGGTGCTCTTAACTCGCTGATTTTTTTCATCGTAGGTACCTACATTTTGTTTCTTTCTTTACGTCTGGAAGATGGTATCTAGTTTGACTAAAACTGCCACAGATGTTATCCCTTCAAACTCCTTAGACTTGGCTCAAGGTCACAGAATTTCTCCTTTAAATGTGCTTTGGTTACCCCTCAAATCATAGACCCCAGTGGTTAGGCCCGAAAATGCTGCTTTTAAGAAACTTAGGACAAATCAGGAACTTAAACAGCAACGCTCTATCCAATAGAGACTGTAAGTTAAATCGTTAGGTTCAAAGAATCAAAACCGAAACCCTTGGTTATATGATGAAGTAGTGGAACTTGCTTTATAAGTACATAGATACTCGTATGCCCAAATCGGAAGTTCTATGTTTAATAATGAAAAGACTCAGCAAATCGACGTAGATACGAAGTGATATACGAAGTTTGCTTATTTCCATTTTCCATTTTAATTGACTCTTGAATCCTAATAACTTCGACTGTCAGTGTCACCATTCATACCACCAACTTGGTTGGCTAAAAAACAAAAAAACAAAAAAACCACCATCTACTAAGCCCATTCATTCGCCAATTAAATTGGTTTACAAAATACCATCAAGATCAAAGGTGCAACTCATGAGTGGCCTAGAACATGTGAGTGCAGTGTACACATTCTCCTGCCACAACCTCTCGACCCCTTTTGATTATGTCGCGTCAATCGCAAAGTGGAATGCCGTTCGGGGTGTCAGTGAATTTGCAATTTGCGCCCATTAAATTGTGGCAGGCGCCCTTAAGTGTTTCGGTTGCACGACTCCGCGCACACAAAGCCAATCGTGGCGCACCATGTGGCGTTAAAATGCCCAGCAGTAGTTCGCCAATTTCAGTCGCTATGGTGTGAGTAGGTGTCAAATGCCAAATGCACTGTCACGCAATGCACTTTGCATTTTGATGTTTTGACGTTAGAGGAGGAAATGCTCGTCACGTCGTGTTTTGCCGCACACCTCCAATTTCCGCTTGACAGCTTCAACTTTTACTCCTCCGCTACCGCACCCTGGCGCTCTCTCTTCCCGGCAGCATACAAAAGGTTCTATAGGGGGACTTTCTGGGGATTCAAAGTTTGGGAAGTTACATGACCAAAGTGTGCAACTTAAAACCGATTTTCTGGGTGACTGGTGTTAGTTGATAAACGTTTATTTTTTGTTTGTCCTCCCTCCTACCGTTCTGCATGGTTGAATGTAGTGTACAAGGAAGTTCACACTCCATTCGGGTGGGTTAGGTGAATTGGTATAAAATAAATGGGTAGACCACCTCCAGGTGGTAGATGTGGAATGTTGTGAATAAACAGAACGAGGTAAAGGCACTCTTAATAGTTATTGCTTTGAGTTGGTACGAGTACAACGGAAACGTTCTATATTTTTACTTATGAAGTAGAAAGACCCAGAGTAATGTCTCACAGGAGCTGGTGAACCACAAACTCACGGTTTGTGGTTCAGGCTCACTCAATGTATTTCAAAATGAGCATCATTTCCAAGCGCAAAGCCTATTAGCGAGAGCTCCGCTGATCATAGAGCACTCAAAAAGCCGGAAAATGGATGCAACATTGACGTTGAATGGGTAACTGGAATAGTGTCTAATTCGGACATTTGCACATAAGTAACCGCTGTGTATCACTGACAAATGATAATGATGTATCCTTAGACTGCAGAATAGACTCTTCAGGTAGGTAACTGGTCTCTGATACCATCATCTTGATATTATTCTCAATCGTTACATTCATTGAATCGGCAAACCCCACAAGCGGATCAGTACAGATGCAGTAAAGTGGGAAGGTTGTGATCCTTCTACTCCGGAGCATAACTTCGCCGTAAGAAGAAGAAGAAGAAGAAGTTACGTTCATTGAAACTCGTTTACATTAGTGCAATTGACTACTGTCAATGGGCTTTTGTTTATTGAAATGCAAGGCACTTCCTTAGGGTTTGGGCTCCAAAGAACTTTCCGATTCTTATTTGATACTGGAGGAGATCAAGAAACCTTATTTTAAGCCCAATAAGTGCGGTATATAACGAATGCAAAGCTTAAATACGTGGTTCCCCAGACAATATTTGTACGAGCTGCTAGTTTAGTAAATCCACTTGACGTTGGCCCTTCATAGATAATGACTTGTTGTGTCTTTCTGTTCTTCTATTCTGCTGAGCTTAGAATGTTAATGTAACTGTCACTAGTGACTCGCATTATATAGGCTTGGGGTTTCATATTACTAAAAGTTCATCATTAAGTACTGAGTGTAGTCGAACATTTTGGACGATTTTGAATAATTTTTGAAAAAAAAATATTGAAAATTCGGTACCCACTTTGTAGAAAAAAAACAAAACCTAAAACATGGATCGTAATCAATCTTTGCGTAGAACACAACGTTTTCGAAAAATTCGGCATCCATTCTGTAAACAATTTCAAGGCCCAACATTTCGATCAACATAACTTTTAGTGTTCCGTACCAGAATTGTATAAATCGGAACACTAATGCATTCAACACGGTTCCTGTCTGTCTGACACAAATCATATATGGTGAACCAAAAATAATTTTGAAACAAAATTATTCAAAAATATTTGTTTGGGAAGCTTTTGGGGTCATAATTTACCCCAAGAAAAAAATAAAAGTTTAGGTGAACTCCAAGGGTGGCGTCCAGGTAACTGGGGAGTATTTTTTTTTTTTGCTGTTATTATCTTTGCTTATGATTCACAGTATTTTTTTTTTGTCCTCCTGATGTCATCATCACGATCAAGTGCATTTTATCCATATGACCACCCTACTGCCAGTTTTATGCCTTCGCAGTAGAGTTGACATAAGCTTTCGCAATTGATTGACTTTTTTATTTATTTAATGCGGAATAAATTGATGATTCTTGACATCAGGATTCGAACCGTGAACCTGCAGTGTGGTAAGCGATGATGTATCCATCTTTTAGAGAGTCTCAAAACCGCAATAAATTATTTTTGTAGGCCCCACCAGTTTAAAGATACTCGCAGTTAAAACTGATTTCCATTAATTACAATCCGAAGGTATATATTTCATTTGGCAACTCAACAAATATTCTGTCAACTTCTTATAAAAAGATGCAACTTATCATTGCTCAAGCGAATTAAATTATGGGAATTATGCTTTAGGCACAAATTTTTTGTGCACAATTCATTTCCGCACAAAAGCAACGTAGCATACGCGCTTCATGTTAACCTTAAGCTGAGATGAGCACATGTAATTCTACTCATTCTGATTTTGTCAATATTATGTACACAAAAGAAAACAAATGCATTGTGGAATTTAGAATTCGAAAATGCAAAGGTCTGCTTGGGATTCTTTACGTGCTCCTTTAGACGACCCACCATTGCTGTCTTACCTACCAAAAATATTTTCGCTTTCTTTTTTTAACGTCAAAATAATAAACGAAAATTTTTTTTGTGGAGACCGAAGAAACAATCGTTGCTGCTATTCCTTTTGATTTTAATGTAGATTGTCAAAAATCCCTATTGCCAAAATATGTATCTGGTAACTGGCTTGCACCCCAATAATCACGGAGAAAATAGCACAGGTCTCCCTCCTATTTTTCCTTTGCCAGTCTATTCAATTATATTTCTGGGTTACAAATCTCTGTATTAAAGCATTTAAGTGAGTCCTGTCAGATGTGTTAATTATTATCATGATATCGTCCACATTAAAATTATTTTATATATGGATCTTGTTTCACCAGCCATTAATTTGGTTGACGCTTCTATGCACAATCCTCTCTTCAGAAAAGAGTACTCAAGTCCTGCTAGTGAGCTACAAGAACCTCTAGTGAGCTACAAGTACCTCAAGCTTATCGTTAGTGCCACCGGACACTTAGGTTAGATTAGCTTGATGAGGGAACGACACGACTCGACCCATCCCACTTCGGTCCTTGTGGATCAATTGTAATGCTCAATGGAGGGTTGGTTCCAATTCCTGTACTGAGTTCCAACGCTATTCCTCGTTGCTGATATTAGGGTTTCCAACCAACGTGGCGTCCTCAGAAATCTGGAAAGATTGTTTAGTGAAACGCCAGATAGTTCTTGTATGTCCTGGAAGTAATGTTTTCCTAAACTTTGGTTTCTCAGGTGACATATGTAGGCTTGGGCAGTGGCCTTTTCTTCACCGCAACCTCAACATATACAGTAAAATTTAAGTTTCATTGTGTGGTTTCTTAGAAGGTCGGGGCCAGTGAGCGCACCTATCAACATTGACAGCGATTTTCTGTAATTTTTTTTGAAATTTGTTCGCTCTAGCTTTGTCTATTTTGGAAAGCTTTCTTGATATATCTGTGCCCTAGGACGCACCGATTTTGGAACTCTAGAAAACAATTATATCACACCGGGATTTTGTGTTTAGACTGTCGCACCTTGAATGTCTTTATTCATTGACTCTTCTTTATCGACTGACATTTACATATCCTAATACCTTTTAGTAAGATCTAGTACATTTTGATGTTTCTAAGTGGGGAAAATGATGGACACTTTGTTATACTTGCGGACCGCCACAATATCACAGGTGGTAAGCGAGTTCTATCTATTTTTAGCTGTCAATAGGATCTCACACTCAAGTTTACAGAGTGGAGGCTTAATCTATTGAAGTGCTCGATTGTGGTCTATTGCAGACCCGTTTCTTGTGAGTAGGGACCCAGCAGAGAGTAATATTGTACTGCGAGCCAAGAACCTTAAGTTTTTCGCGACAACGTCTAACTAAAGGTTGACCAGATAGCAATGTTCTGTAGTTCTTCCAATTATTATGTTTCAGCAGCTGTCAAAGTTACCAATGGCATCCAGCTGTCAAAATATTCAGTAAGGTTTGCCATTTCATCATGCATCGTTTGACGTTTCCCGAATGTGTGGAAAATATGCAACGTGATTTTCGTCGTGAGGTCGGCCTTCATCATAGCTTCAGTGCGCAGGCAATTCGTCGTGGAAAAATTTGAATATGAATACACTCTTTTGGACCTTAAGCCACCAACCAGACAGAGATCGGTGCGAAGTAAAGAAAACATAGCCGCCGTAGCGACCAGTATCAAAGAAGACCCAGAAATGTCGATTCGGCGCCGATCAGCTGAATTGGGCAAGGCCAGAGACTCAACCAGGCTTATTTTGAGGTTGGATTTGGGCCTACATAAGGTTGTGCTGACGTAAGAATTGAAGCCTGGGCAACCGTAGACAATGCCGTGAGTTCGCTAACTGGGCGCTGGAAATGTTGGCCGTAGGTCCGGATTTTGGCCAAAAAATCATATTATCGGACGAGGCCCATTTTTGGCACAGCCGAACTGCCGTTATTAGAGCGACAACAATCCACAAGAGTTCGACCAAGATTGACTGTTTGGTGTAGTTTATGGCACGGCGGCATCATCGGACCTTATTTCTGTCGAAATGAGGAAGGATACACCGTCATCGTCAATGGTCCTCGGTATAGAGCGATGTTTACCGACTTTATGTGGCCAGAGCTCGATAACATCGATATATCCGAGCTGTGGTTCCAACAAGACATGCCATACAAGCGATGCAACGCTCGAAGTGGTGAAGGAGAAATTTGGCGACTGGGTCACCTCACGGCGAGCGTTCATCAATTGGCCGCCGCGATCATGCGACTTGACACCCCTCGATTATTTTCTCTGGGGCTACGTCAAGTCCTTAGTCTACGCTAATTAGCCAACTATGATACTTTGGACGAGCTCGAGACATTGGCTGCTTGGTTGCATTGGCTGCCTTTGTCATTGCCACTACCTCCGCTTGGAAGACACAGCTGTGGTTAAGAAGTCTGATGCATGTTTTGTTTTTCGAAAAAATATACCCTCGCCCGTTCATATACCCATCCGCGTACATAGATATAGACTTGTCTTTTGCACTTGTCTTCTCTCCTTGGGAAACTGCAGAAGAATGGTTTTTCAAAGTCGATTTGTAGTCACTGTTTACGTCTTCTCCTACGAGTGTCTTTAGAAACTGTGCATGTCCTTCGAGATTTGAGTTCCAGCTGTTTGATTGACTGATCCTCAAAGGACTCTTGGCGGCAGATTCCTGCATTTACAGGTTTGAGGTTAGCATGTTGAGAATTGTTTCCAACCCTACTGTCGGCGTTGTTGTCGTCGCAATGGTTGTATCTCTCCGTATTTTTGCCATTGCTTGGTTGCATTATCTGCAGCTCGCCACCACACTACGTTGCCATACGTGAGTATTGGTCCCCACCTTCTGCCGAATATTCGGTTGCATGTGTAGAAAGCGGTCGCTGCCTTTTTTACACTTTCATTGACATTAAGATTCCAGTTAAGTATTTCGCACTATCAGATAGCCATAAGGGTATTCCCTCAATAGTTGGTAGTTTAATTGCGGTATAATTATTTTATTAGTGAACAACACAAGCTCGGTCTACTGGTGATTGACCCCAAGTTCCACGTATTAAGTGTCTTCTGTCATCTCTTCATCCTTTCCTAGGAAATCTGTATTTGAAGCTTCAGCCATAGTAGTTCTAATGAAGGATTTAGTAGTAATTGACGGAACTGTTATAAAGAATGCATATCGCTTTAACTATGCTCAATTAAGTGAGAACCTTCTCCAATCTGAAGTTTATAATAGAGTGCCTGCATACATAAAATTAAATCTACTCACTTTATCTGTACTCACTCTTATTCTTCGCAGTTATTATGTCCTTAAGAAGAGAAATGAAGAGACAAACTCTATCGATTCCATAAGTTCTTATGTACCCATGTACATCTCTCCCAACATTGTCCCATCGATAAGTAGATTAACGATGTCATGTTTATTCCCATCATCAATATCGTTCAAAAGAAAAGAAAACATCAGCATGATGTGTCCTCTCAATTGAAAATGCGGATGATCCTTTCAAACACCATTCAACCTCATCATCAGCTTATGCATTATCCGATCAACTTTAAGTTCCCGAGATTCCTGGTGAATGTCTCAGAAAAAAAAAAAACTATCTCACAATAGAGTTAACCGTGCGTAAGTTTGTCATTCAAAAAAAGGACGAAAGAAAAATACACACATTCACCTCATCTGCTTAACCCAAATGTGTGCCATATGACATCTCAGATGAATGCCGGTGCACTCAAGGCATGGGAAATCTTTCAGCAAATCTACGCGAAATCCGTAAGTGATACATACCTGTTTGCCAAAGCCAGGGCGGACAATCACATGATGAAGTACCCAGATCGGTTGCGCACAAAGAACATCAAAGTGAATATCTTTAAGAAAAAACCAATTCAATTCCCCTGGGGTCATATAAATCTACTCTAGATAGCGGCTTTCAGTCAGACATTCATTACAAAGGCATCACACAATTCGATAAGAACATCAACCCTTTCCTCTCGTTCCTACTTAGCACTTAGTCATTCCACTTAACCGAAAACAGATGGAAAATCCGGAAAGCACCAATTGCCACATCATTCATAGGCAAATGCCGCTAAAAAGGCACTTTTCATCTAAGAAAATGGCCCGCCACCGCTATAAAACAAACTCAAACTAAAAGCCAACCCCTTCGCATCATAATCACCCCCGCTGAATCACGAAAGATGCTAAGCACAATTCTTTTCTCGCACCCAGAGTGATAAATTAAAACTTAACAAGGGCATCCACGAATTCAATTCCGCGTTGCCTCCTCCAGGGAGAATGCCCACCCCCCTTTGCCTCCGCATTAATTAAAACAAAACAATGGAGGAGCATAATCAGCATCAGCTCTTCCTGACTTCAGCTACTGACTTAATGAGGGATGCGAACTAAGATTCACACTCCCCGTGCGGCACTAAAGGGCTTTCGCTGTTAATTGCTTAATTATGTTAAAGAGCCTCTTGTTCTTGTTCTTGTTCTCTGCTCTTAAACTGATACTTATCAGCGAAAAGTTCCTCGTCGAGAGTGTCCTTTTGTGTGAGGAAAGGATATCTCTAACACAAAGGACGGGCGAAAATTAACGCTCGAAACTTTTCCACCAAACGCGTTGACAGCCCGCGGTAGGCATAGGCACACAAAATATCTCAGAAATTATTGCGTGCGGTTGTTGTGGGGATGGACGGTCAGAGATGCGATTGGATTGTCCACCCACGGATGAAGTTTTTATTTTAATTTCTCAAATTAATGCGGACATTTGTTGGCAAGGGGATGAGATGAATCTTGTTTTTTTTTTTTTTTTTTTTATGTTTGCCAATGTTTCGTGTTGTTTTGCGTTCAACCAGAATCATAAATAAAAGTCTTAAAATGTTGACAAGTAGGCAACCACTGGGTGGTCAAATATAAAAGAAAAAATAATTTGATATCATAAACATTGTTATGTGTATCGCCAACGCAAATATCTACAAAAATTTCGCTGTTATTTATTAATTTTCCAAAAATAGATACGTCATTGGGAAAATACTTCAAAAGATGTGTGATTAAGCAGCTGCGATTTATGTAGTCAAAGGATTAAGAGATATTCACCTTTGTGTTTGAGAAGACGACATAGCACCGCGGGGAAATTTATGAGTGCAGCGAACGGAACGTGTCGAAATATCAAACAGTCATGGAGGTCATAGAGGTTATGAATTCAGGTATTTTAAATGCTTTTTTTTGTAGTTAGTTAGGTGTGACAAGGCAAAATGGGAGACTGTTAATTGAGTTGTCTATCATAGGTACCTTACGATCTGGAAGTACTTAAATATGCTGTATGCCCAATATTCAGAAGGAGCATCAATAGATACGACAACATAGAACTAGTAGATACATTATTTGCTGATTTTGAAAAGTCTGCACATCTCTTACAGTATGTGCCTTTACCTCTCAACTTGGTTGAAGAGAATAACTCACTGGATGCGGTTTAGGTAGGCGAAATCTCCACTCCAACTCTGAACGTGGAAAAAGATAAATTCAATACCGAATTACCAGATATTTCGAAGTGTCGTGGCCAGTTCGGCAAAGCCCTTGTAGATTGCGAGTTCCTTTATGATGCTCAGAACTGCAAAGACTACAAAAATAAACCGCGAAACTCTAAATACTGGAATCTAAAAAGACAGGGGACCTCCATCTCGTTGGGGGTGTATGGAACACATACGTAACTGACTTCGATCACCTCCCAATAATTGTAACATTCCGATTAGAAGTAAACGAAACCCGAAAACATGATGCTACTACTTAAATTCCAGTGGAATTAGAAAAAAGGTTCTACGCATCGAAGGCAACTAGATATACTACAGCAAGTCGATCTCACCTAAATTGAAAAAGTTACCAGATCTCCAATCATAACAGGAGCAGTAGACAGCAATGCGATGAGCCATGGTACGATACTGAATGCTTGGTTGAAAACATTGCGGAACTCTATTCAGAAATCTTTATGTTGAAGCCAATAGTGCATACAAGGCGTAAGAAATACTATGAAACGGAGAGTCTCGACGACTTACGAAATTGAATGGCAGTAAATTAAGTATCCACCGCAAGCTACGTCCCAGCATTCTCCTTAGGTACTTTAAGGAACTGCTGAACGCGGTACTCAATAAATGCATCATATTGAATGCAAGAACCACACAGGTAGAGACAATGGGAACTTTAAACAAACTCAAGGGTAGTCTAGCTTCAGGATTAGACGATGCTAAGTTTTATAAGTTTCAGCATATCTGACCCGTTAATATATAGTTTGCCCATCTCCTTGTTGAACGCATCATAAAAGGATTTTACTGCGATTTTGCAAAGCCAATTTAATGCGTTAGACGAATTCCAAGTGAGTTTCAGGCCGGGATATTCCACCATTGATCATATTTGTGTCCTAAGGAGCATTACCGAGTAATTTCTCATTTAATACAGTCTTTCGTGATAGTTTGATTTGCAAGCTGTTCGACTTGGGAATGTCTTGGAGTTCGGCAGAGCTTTCGAAAGCCTCTACAGAAATAAAACCAACTGTCTGGAAAGTAAGAGACGGAGGAAGTAATTGCTCTAATGAAGTGTGGTGCTATAATGATGAGATCATTGAAGTAGAGTACAAATACCTCGGCATATATTTTACAAAGAATTTATGTATAGGCAAACTTTCAAAGGCTAAAAGTGTAATCAACGCTTCATAACATTGCTCACAGCGTTAAGGTATTATATAAAAAAAAAAATGTTGCACATGAGCATGCTGAAAACGAGCAAGTAAACTACATCCTAAAGGTTCAGCATATGACCAATTACCGGCTTCTGGTAGCTCTCCAAACAATTCAGATGATAATCAGCTTGCACAATGAGTGATTGGAATTATCTATAGACATACTTTGAAGAGACGCATCGGGATCATTCCCGAATATTATGCCACAATATGAAGCTGATAAACTATGCCTGAATTACGATAAGGACTTCTTCTGAACTAGATCCCGCGATCGCGATTATCTTCCTATTTTATGAGATTTATAGAACTATGGTGATCAATTTGAAATTGGCGCCATTTCTCACAGATATGGTTTTATTATGTAAAAGTTGGCAGTAGTGTTCAACTGTCAATGCAATTTCATCATGGAGAGTTTGACGCCACAGCAACGTAATTAAAACATTTTATCAAAATGGTTCATCAATTATTACAACACAGCGTAAATTATGTAATTTTTTTGGTCGATGTGGAGTGCCTCTAGGGGGCACTACTCCAAAAACTATCCACAATTTCGAGAACCTTTACACAGAAAGTGACTTACTGAAGCCTGGACGCATACACAACAAAACATTGATGCAGGGAGGCACAAACTGAGTGAAAGTCCGGAAACTTCGATTCGTCGTCATGCTGAACAAATTGGGATTTGATTCAACGTCTAGGTGGAAAATTATGCATCGCGACCTGCATTTCTTTCCGAACATAATTCAAGTGACTCAAGAAGTTCAAGAAAATTAATTGAAAATAGAGATGACCCTGCATTTTTTTAAAAATTGATTATGAGTGACGAAGCGAATTTTGACTTGCGTGGAGCTGTAAACAAACAGAATAGCCAAATATGGGAACCGGAAAACCCACAAGCAATTCATGAACTATCTCTTTGTCCTCATAGAGTGACTATTTGGCGTGCGATTAACATTTAGATTAACAATTTAAATTGTGAAACAGGTATTTGCAGGCAGGGTCATGTCGAAATGTTCGGATATCAATTGGCCGCCGTGCTAACCAGATTTAACAGCCCCGACTTCTTTCTCTGGGGTTACTTGAAGGACCGGGTGTATGCTACCAAACCAACAACACTGCAAAGACAATATACGCAATATGCGCAATATGTAACGCGTTTGTGACAGTGCTCGAGGTGGCCATTTAGCCGCATTGAATACATTTATAACAAAACCGTCAGTCCCAAAAGAAACAGCCTGCCTCGGCTAGAGATTCAATTGACTGTCAGGTCCCCGTCGAATACAAGCGTTCTCGACATAACTCTCCCAGATGCAGATGAAGTAAACGAATGTCAACAACCTTTCACCGCAACTGCAACTAACTTACTATAACAGCGTTCTTACAACTACACATTTGCCAAACACCTCAATGTGCTAAGTTTAAGCGACATCACCACCACATTACGTCTGTGAAGAGGGTGATGGCACGTTCAGTTTATTATGCTGATCGCAAGCCATCTCGCCTTCCTTCGATTTAGGTGAACACTTTCCCCTGTAATCTGTCCGAGCCCCACCGTTGATGTTCTTCCGCTCTACGTATCCCGGCCATTTTGGGCGATAAACTTGAATCTACTTCACTAAGCTGATTTCACTGTAAATCGATTTGTGTAGATACTGTCCATCTTCGGCTCCCGACCTTACTAAAAGTATTATTCACTATAGTCATCGCCAATGCATCTGCAGAAGCTCGTTTAAACTGGTTCAAACTTACGTTTTTCACCACTCGGTACGGTTCTAGATATAACAACACCAAAGAGTTTGAAGTCGTTGCATATGTAAATCGTTTTATCGCTGAAAACTAAGTGGATGGCTGCGAAGTGCTTCTATTATTTTGAACTCAAAATATCGCTTTTAAAACATTGTCAAAGGCCACCTGGTCTAGCCTCAATCCCCCTCGATGTGAAGCCAATAAAAACCGAAAAATTCAACTATCAAACCAAATAAAGATATCAATGCACATGCCTCCTTATTCCATGTTATTCTATTGAATCACTCGATGTCACCCAATTACAAAGGATAAACTACAAAACAAGACCCCTTAACCAGCAACGACAAAAACAGATGATGATGGCTTCCCATAAAAAACGCTATTCAAAGGAATCGGCTAACATTCCAAATGCGTGATGCGTTGACATAAAGAAAAAAAAAAAAACAGAAAAATCCTTCGACCAAAACAAATTGCAACTGAATAAAAAATGAGCAGAGGGTTCGCCGATGATGCAAGGAAATGCATTCTCATTCTCATCACCGCACCGCTACGAATTGATATACCACTATTGAGGCTGCCCTTCCACCATTCCACCATATCATCTATCATCCCTTTTAGAAAAAAAAAAAAAAAAGGCACCATAGTGTCTACTGTGACTCTCTCTTCAATATCAATACAACGAATAATGTCCTTGCACACGCACACAGTTGACTGAGCATCAACAATGGTTTTCTATAAATCTATGTGCCAGCGAAGAACTCGCGCCCTTTGCGCAAACCCATCGGGGGTTAGGTTGCTTTGGCCCACGCTATCAAAATCTGAGTTGTGTCTAATGTACAAGAAATAATTCAACAAGGATAATAAATTAAATATCCAAAGAGGCTGGAAGTCATAGAAAAAACACCGAATCAATGCACGTGCAATGCTCATTGAATCGAGTTCTGCTGATGTCCTGTTTTTTTTCTCCAGAAAAACAGTGATGAAGGAAATCTTCCTTGTTTTTGCCGCAAAGGTGTGTAAACAAATGTCCATCGAGTGCATTTGATGTACTAATTCACATAAAATCTGTCATTCGTCCTTTTTTTTTTCATTCATTCACGAAAACGGACGCATAAACCATTAAGGATGTTTCTGAACACATATAACCTTTCATCGGTGTTTTTGGTGTGAAATGAAGATGTTTTTGCACACAAATTCTATAGGTGACAGTCCTTTGTTATCCTTTTTTTTCGGTGATTTATCCATATACACTTAAATGGAGTTGTTTGCGATTACAAAGACAGAAAAATTCCCGATTATTGTGCTCAGAAAAATGGGCAAGAAAATGTCCTTTCAATTGTTGTTGACTTTTGATTGTTGCACAATGTTTGGTAAACATCCTTTTTGATTCGGTTTTTTGGTAAAATTTTCTTCGTGGAATCACACCTCTGCGAATACAAAAAGCATCCCTTGTCCAGTTCAATTCGGTCTGTTTGTTGTGCTGGGCGGAATACGAAACGGACCCAAATCAATTTGTAATTTTCAAAAAAAAAACATCTTTTTCAACCCAAAAAAAAGATACAAAAATAAATTTTCAATTTGAAAGAGAACAATTTCATGGATACGATGTATTTATACAAAAATACAACACACCCGACATGTTGTAAACGCTTTTATAATACATGACGGCAGCAGCGGAGCGGGGTATTAAACACTCGTAAAGAGGATGTCACTGAAATATTTTAGATATTCCTTTGATGATTTGTGATTGAGTCGAAACGTGACTTTTGTTCGATTTTTGTTTGGGGTTTCGAACAGAGCTAAAAATGTGATTCTGCGATAGAACACCAGCACTAACATAGGAAGGGAACAGCGTATGAACGCCTGTACCAAGAATGTCAGGCGTGCCGCAATAATTTAAACGTAAACGCTCGCGCGCCTTTAGCTTATGAGGTAGAGTAACATTTTGGTTGGCGGATGAGGCAGCACTGTGTTTAACCAGATGTGGGATGGGGTAAGTGAGCGCATGTTTATAATGTCGTCTAATGGAGGCAGGAGAGGAACATCTCTGGTCGTATGGCGTGCACCTTTGCCACGAGTTGCGGTACGTGATGGTTGCAGATGACTTGGAACAAACGTTTGGAGTGGTGGTGGCCAAGATGAAATCATTAATTTTAAACTCAATTTAGGGAGAATTGAAGGATGGATTTGGTAATCTGGAGAGCATTTTTAGCAAGCTTCTACAGCTGATTATGAGATTTAAACTTTACAACTACTTATGTAAATTTTATTGATTGATTCATTGATTTAGGGTGGAGGAATAAAATTTGTTTATCCCAAGCTCTCAGAGCCGAAAAATGGTCGGTAGGCGCAATCCTGTCTATCTTGCATGTATTTATAAGTTTTGCCATCAGCCGCCGCTTTAGGAGTTGTCTCCTGGACACCCGAAACAGGTAAGAAGCAGCAGCGATCACCGTCTTATTACAGCTACTCACCAAGCAGTTCAAAGATCCCATGACAACGCAGGAATTCCCAGGTTCAATATCGACAGGGTAAGTGATCCCTCAAACAGCCAACAATTAAGGGACCATCTTTCGCAAGGTGTGGAAGCAATCAGCAGCTCAGTGTCCACAACTATCCAGGACTATTGGTGTGCTGTGAAAAATGTTTTTACATCTGATGTTGAAGGAACTGATCGCAGAACCAAATTAAGGCGTGGCTTTCCTTCCGAGGATACCTGGAGATGGATTGACGAACGTAAACAGCCGAAAGCTACTCCAGTAGCAGGGAGCAGCGAGCTAGAGTCCCTATATCGCATGAAGATGGGAAAAGTTCAGCGTAGCGTGCGACGCCAAGCGCAATTGCATCAACGCGCTGGCTACAGAAGCAGAAGAAACTGTAAAAAAGTGCGACAGCAGGACCGACAACAGAATCACTAAAGAGCTGACTGGTGACCGCAGCTCCAGCCAACACCCAGTGAAAAACCTAAAAGGATCAGGACCAGCTCAAGAGATAGAAGGAGCATTTTGCTACTGTTTTGAACCTTGTATTCGCTACCAATATGCTCCCAAATCAGACTGAAGTGCCCGAATACGGACCAAGACCCCCCAGTAAGGATAAGATCACTACTGCTATCAAATCACTGAAAAGCAACAAGGCGGTAGGACATGACAGTATTCCTGCGGAGCTCTTACGAGCAGTAGCAACAACATCGGCTGAGCTTTCTGAGAAAGAAAATTTAATGCAGTGCGACAATTGCGTGCTGCCTGCTGTAGCTAAGATAATAGCTAACATCATCCTGGAGCGAATAAAACAACATATCGAATGGACACTCGATGCCGAACGACCTGGATCCTCCTGTGTAAACAGCCTGCAGATCATCATCGAGCAGGACGTTGAATATAGATCCCCACTTCACCTGCTGTTCATCGATTTTGAGAAGGCGTTCGATAGTGTCAACAGGAAAAGTATTCCCGATAAATTAATTGCTTTTACCAAATCTACATACGATGGGTCCAAATGTTACTTTCTACGTAAAGGAAAGTTGTCTGAGGAATTAGAGATCCAAAGTGGAGTAACACAAGGCTGCATTCTTTTACCAACACTATTCCTATTGGTGATTAGCGATATGCTTCGACGGGAAACGGATGAATTCGATGAACTCTTACAAGTGCATCCCAACTGAAACATCTTGATTACACTGATAATGTATTGTAATGTATTATGAACCAAATGATGGCAGATGTGGAGAGGGAGGCAGGTGTCGTCGGGCTGAAAATTAACACGGCAAAAACTAAAATGATCAACCTTGGAACAAGCTCATTAGCTCAAATAGGCATTGCTGGACAACCAGTAGAGAGAGTAGAATATTTCTATTATCTTGGGAGTATTATCTCGATCGATGGTAGAACGGAACTGGTTGTAGATAACATGATCGCCAAAGCAAAGTCCCCTTTCGGGATGTTGTGCAAAATGTGGCGAAGCAATGCAATCAGTTTGAACATCAAGCTAAGACTGTTCCGCTCCAACGTTGTATCCGCGCTGTTACATGGAAGCAGCACGTACAAAATGGCCCGACTGTGTCTCTAATGAATACATCTACCAGAGAACTGGCCAGGTACCAATAGGTATAGGTATTCAACGACGTAAGTGGCAGTTGATTGATCATGCTTTCCGAAAAGGTGACAGGGGATGGCAGAATGCCAGTCGGTCCGAGGACAACATGGCGCAGAACAGTCGAGATCATATGTGGACAACTGGACTAATATCGGTTTTCAGAATGCGATGAAAAAAGGATCCACAGAATTGTAAATTTATCCAACTTTACCAAGGATTCATGCGATAAAGCTTGGATATCTTGAGACTTAAGACCCCAACCCATTGAATCCATCAATCCGTTGCTTAGTCGTTTTTAACTGACAGCTAGATAAAATACATGCATTCTTATGGAAGGTTGCTCATAACCAACGGATATATGAACTTCGTCGGATAAAGTAGGTTTAATTTCTATTTTTTTAGTCGGTTGATCCATTGGCAGTTCACACATTCACGCATTGAAGTTCACGCATTCACAAATTGAGAATAAGCACATTCATTGGTGTAATCATTGAGAGAATGTAGAGAAACTGTCATCGACGTTGACAATTGGACAGCTTGAAGAGTCATCGGCTGTCATCTGTCAACGAAGGTATGCGACGGATTTTATGGGACTGTTCTTTCCGGCACGTTAACGTCAACGTCAACCTTCAACGGAATAACGTCGATGGATTCTATGGGTCGGGGCCTTTAGTTAAGTAAGTTGTTTAGCTGTGGTAGACTACCAATTCTCAACGGGTAACACCGTTTTATTCTATTCTATTGTGTCAGCCTTGATATTGGCGATCAGATTTCGGACTAGAGTCAGAAAAGTCACCTGGGTGTCCACAGTGTAGATAGGACCTGCAATACTTGTTTGGAACACAAACGAATCCCTGCATCAAAAAGGAGGTTTCTGCCTGGTAGTGAAACAGACCAAATTGGGCCAGAGTCCAAGAGAACGAGATAATTTCGAATGCATCTTCATCGCATTTGTATGGAAAGAAAAAAAAATTGATGACACTCGTAGCAAAGGAATCGTTAAAACGGCACCAAAATAGACTACAATCCTTGCCGCGTTATACTCGTAAAATTTATTTCGATCTTCCATCTGTTAGTTGGATGCTGATGCCAATGACGCCTCTCACTGATGATGATGATGACGATGCTCCGCTTAATGTATTTCCAAACACTTCAAATTGGGGTGTACACTGTATGCATGTAGTCGCGCCCGACTAGATTAGCCCAACGGCGCCGCTTTTACTCTATCCAAATAATCATCCAAAATGTATCTGCGCCAATGATCTGACCAGAGACTCTGTGTATCGGTTGGGCTGGATCATAAAAGCGTGCGCGCATCCAACAAATAAACTTTTTCTCCTTTCGGTTTTCGGGTTGGTGTTTTTTTTTTTGAATCTGTTTTAGAGTAGTGGGCGGAAAGGGTGGCTGTTTTCCAGCCTCAATTTCATGGCCAGCGTATGTGGAATGGCAACATGGTGTGTTTTTGGGGGAAAACTTAATGGCCAAAGCATTTAAAAATATATGATAATGTGGGGATTATGTGTTTCCATTGACGCCAGTCTGTGAAAGAATTCGAACTCGTTAATAGAACGATGCTCGTAAATGCAGTTTTATTGATTTTTGAACAACGAACAGGAATTGATTAGTGAAATTTATTTTACTTTGGGAATGTGTTCGAGTATTAGAAAATAAACATATTCACCTCAAGGCTGATTTGTATTTGCTTTAGCTTTCCAATTTGTTTAAAAAAAATGTTTTCTAATTTCGAAAGTGGTTGGAATGTTTGCGAGCAAAAATACGCAATAAATTAATCGATAGATGAAAACAATCTGCAAGGTCGAGAGAATTCACGTATAGCTTCTAGCATTGAACTCTAAAATTGTTCACAGCTCGTGGCGGTTTAGGTGAGCAAAGTTCACCAAATAGAGCATAAGTGGCAAAACAAATTCTGAAGTTACATAGCGAATGCATCTAGATGCGCCGACAGGTCAACTCTTACTACTAGCGAATTTTAAATTTTACTAGTCTGTTAAATTAATTGCGAACTTTGTGGCACCTAAAATTCTTTGCTTCCACTGATTTATTATACTTTATCATACACCCCTTGGAACCTTAGTTCCGGTAATAAATAAGTTCTTGTGAGCCTATTTTCTTTATTGTGGAGCATCTACTACTGGTGGTAAAGTAACAGCCTAGGAAGTGGTTATTAGTGTGATAGTATGATAAAGGGTGTTTTTTTTAGTGCTTTGTTTTTCAAATTGGCAATACTTTTTCCAGTGACAGCCAATTTGACAGCTGACAGCTGATTTGTGCTCAGTTTGGTTTGCCACTTCACCATGAATAGACTTACGCCAGAACAACGCTTGCAAATTGTGCATATTTATTTCGAAAATCGTCCTTCAGTTCACGAAACTTACGTCTATTTTACGGTCGACATAATCGTCCATCCGAGTAATTAATTCCAATAACCATTGATCTTTTTCACACCACGCATACTCTAATTTGGAGCTGTGTCCATCTACTTTATGGAAAATTATACGATAAGATCTTGGTTTAAGAACTTACAAAACCCAGCTCGTTTAAGAATTGAAGCTGTTTCTCTATCGGATGCCTCGTACTTTCTATGAATATGCCGAAAACGAGATTGCTCTTGATCCTTATTTTCACCACAAAATTTTGTTCATCGGAGTGAAGGAAATCCACAAGCTATTCTTGAGACGCCGTTACATTAGCCGGATCATTAGTCCGTATTTGATTAGTAACTTTTTCGTTCCCCAATTGGATGGCATTACTATGGAAGAGCTGTGGTTTCAACAAAATGGCGCAACATGCCACACAGCGCCCGCCACAATCAATTTATTGAAGGAAACATTCGATGAGCGCATAATCTCGCGTAATGGGCCTGTGAATTGGCCTCCAAGATCGTGTGATTTAACACCTTTGTATTGTTTTCTGTGGGGATATGTGAAGTCGCTAGTCTACGCCGATAAACCTGAGACAATGGGTGACTTGGAAACCAACATTCGCCGCATTATTGCCGATATATGCTCGAAAAAATGGTCGAAAATTGGACTTTCGGATTGCGCTTTATTCAAGCCAGTTGTGGCACCCATATTCCCGAAATCATATTTACGCACTAATGGCATAGAATTATCTTTCCAATAAACTGAATACCATGGCCAATACCATGACTTTTATGTATTTTATTTCATTTTAAAGTTTTATACTTCTGAAATAAACACCCTTTACTTAGTGATGGAATAAGACTGGTAAGGACTTTGTGAGTTAGTAGTGTTGTTCGCCGCTCATGATAAATCTAGCAGATTCCTACTCCTATTTTGTGGGATAATAGTGCTTCCTTATTTGAAGAATACATATTCCACAACGAAAAGATTTCAATAAACTGGCGCTGGTTTCCAGCTTTATACATTCACCCTTAGGGCTGTCAAGTGCCATTAACTAAGCAACTGACTAGCATATGGTACGGATCGAGCGACTTACATCGAACACAGATCATTCAAAGTTAAACAGCTATTCAACACAGTGAAATGCGCCTTTACGTCTGAAGTGAATATCGATCGGCGCATATGAGAGACAATATTGCAATGAAAAAACTAAAAAAAAAATGATTTCTAGATCCTTCTACAAGTGCCCCAGTTCAAGCAAGACAACAAAAATCAGCAACAAAAGATGAAGATGCTGATTTAGAAACTAGTCATATGGTAACTGCTAAATGAAACTTGCTTGTTACAAATTTTTAGAAATTTGCTGTAAAACCAGAAAAAAGGGCAACATTGTCGCTTACTTACAATGCGCCATACATATCTATTGAAAGATTTGTTTATGCTAAGGAAATAGACCGACCTAGCTTATATCCTATCAGATGAATATTTTCCAGCGAATCTGTCTCTTAGGTCTGAATAGTGCCAGAGAAAGTGGAATGTATCCGCAACCTCTACAGAGGTCAACTTCATTTAGCCTTAATTTGTTCATATGTTGCAGAAAGAGTTTTACGTTCAGGGATTATTCCCACAGGATAGATATGGAGTGAGCACAACTAACTTTTTACTACACAGGTACTTAGCGAACTCCACCTGTTGTTCCTTACTTAATGCTGGAGTTTACAAGGTAAAGTTTTAAGTGAGTGAACACTTTGTTGTAGGTACAGCACAAAACCTTTAAACGTATACCTCTCTTCTGGATGACAAAGAAACGTTCGGATAGCAGTATAATCGTGTGTTTCTTGTCAGTAAGATGCAACCAATGAAACGAACCGTAAATGGATAGATTTAACCAAAACACTGGATGTCATTAAGGGACACTATCTATGTGATACCTATATGATACATAAGTTTTCCAATTGGACCCTTTTAGTAGATTCTGAACTTCTTCAATTGAAAAGATGATTTTCCCAAAGCAAGAGTACTGGACAAATTTACAAAAGATATTTGATGTGTTCCCTTGACAGGTTATACATTGAACATAAAACTGTCGAAGTTTAGTGGTATGGTTTCACGCAAAATTATAGATGAATCTTACTTTA
Source organism: Pocota personata (assembly GCA_963082735.1). Taxonomy (NCBI): domain Eukaryota; kingdom Metazoa; phylum Arthropoda; class Insecta; order Diptera; family Syrphidae; genus Pocota; species Pocota personata. Next base: position 35,237,546 of record OY720430.1, read on the forward strand.
TTCGGGTCCTTGAAGTAGTTCAGAGTTCCTAGGTTACGCTATAACACCCTATGGATTGAAGCATGCGTCATGAAGTCATAAAGCATACTCATTCCAGGCCAATTCCAAATTATATCAATAACGCTCAGCCAAATTAAGAGTTTCTTTGTTCCAATGGGTTCGCGTATTTGTTGCATATTTAGCAGCCTTCATTGAATGTGCTGAGAATGTAGCTTATGCTCAGTTTGAGTGTCTATAAGAACAGCAGGGCAAGTCTTGTCTTATTATGAGCATGTAGATAGGCAAAGTTGTAGGTAAACTAAAGGTTCTTCGTAAATAAAAACTCAGTAAGTTTTCTACTGTATCATAACACCTATAGCCTCATGGTTGTGCTCCATAAAAAAAAGTATTTTAATTGTTAATGTTATTAGAAATGACAGCTCCCAGTTTGTTATACTGCTTTACGACTTTAATAGACTCGCCATTAAATATCCGCCTTTCTGCCTGACTGCCTAAATCCCTTTTGAAGATCACGACTTTTGATTGATACAATTTATAGAAAAGTCTTTGTCGGTCTATGGTACCAAAGGCAGCTATAAAATCGCTAAAAGATGCATATAGCTTTTGTTTCCATTCTTCGAGTACGAAAGTCTATGTATATTTCGCAACACAAAGATGTGGTCTACCGTGAAGTAGAAGAGGAACACTTTCCTGAATCCAATGCACTAAGCGAGTTTGTAGAACACTTAAAGAAACTTTTGCTGAAGCATTTGAAAGCGTGACTACGCGGTAGTTAGTCTGTAGAGTAGCCTTTCTTAAAAAACTGGAATATATTGTTTAAAATTTCCGGTACGTTTCCTGATTCGAGAACGGTATTGAATACTAATATTAGCGCACCCACAAATTCATCGGTACTATGTTTGTAGAATTCTAAGGAACTCTATCGTGTCCGAGAGCTTTAAAGTCCTTTGACCGAACTAGGGCTTCTTTAACTTTCTGATATAAGATTAAACCATCTAATGCTTCATTGGAAAAGAGTGGCTTTTCGCTGGAAATATTCGACTATCCAATGTAATATTCACTCATCATGATCATGAACATTATGAAAGGTGCTTATACCATTTTTAATGGACGTATCTCGGCTATAACTATGAATTGTCTTAGTTAACTAATAATATAGCCATACCCAACCTGATCAAAAGTGGGTTAAAATTCCATAGAAAAAAACCACCTCCCCAAAAGCAGCCCATTGACGTCAATTAAAAAATTAATATAAATGGAAATACTCGCATCACTAAACCCTAGAAAACCCTCTGCCGACCCAAATCCCCCACCCAGAACTATAGGCCAATTAGTATTCCACTGAAATTATACAACTTGTCACGCATGATCATCACTGCCCTCAAAGCGCCAATGCACCGCTGTCTATTGCAACCCAACACAGCAGGACTCATCATTACCATATCACTTTCTGAATTGGTGAGAACACCACATTAACCGTCATTCAAATACAACGAAACACAGTCTGTCCATCCGGGCAACAAAAGAACAAGCCCACCACGAATTTAATTAGGCAACAATCGACTGAACACCGATTTCAATAAATTTTTGTTGTATTCATCCAAATTTCTACCGCACAACAAAGCGAAAAGAAAATAGTCCCCCAAAAGAACTTCATAAAATTGCTGATTGATTCGATTTGTTCCGGTAGAACCAATCAATGAGCCCAACAACAGTTGTTCTTGCACTCCACACTGATCTTGTCAAAGGTTGGTGTGGTTTGATCATGATCTGACACAGAAAAAATGCCGACAGGTTGGCTTATTGTTATTGTTATGATTATGGTTATGATTATGATTATGTGCTCGTAGAATCTTAGAAGAATTCCGCCATCGCATCGTCCAAAAACCACCAAAGGATCGCGCGGCATATGACAAAGGGTTAAACGCAGACCCACCGAGTAATAATTTTCTACGAGTTTCTATCGTGCGCCCAACAAATGTTAATGAAAACATCTTTTAACACATTAGAGATACATATAGAAGATAGAAGATACTTTTTTTTATAATTTTTTACTGCGGTCGAATTAGGCACAGCCATATCATAAATATTGAAATTTTTTCCGATCTTTTATGACACCAAATTCACTCGTTCAATCGATGGCTCCTAGAAAAATATGTATGTATCTATGTATCTTTTTCTACTGTTTTTTTTTTTTTAACCCTTCCAAGGATTCAAAGGATAAATCATGTCGCCAGTCGTAAACCATAAAACTATTTGAGCCCGGTTTAGCTATTAACCCTTTTAACCCCTTAGCTGTGTTTTTGTTCATTCTTTTAAAAAACAATTCAATTGCCCTGTTTTTTTATTGTTATCCTGTGGAACCAGGTCACAGTGTCCTTGTTCAGAGGGAAAAAAAAAATACTTTTCTTTATGACACTGTTTTTTGGCGAAGGGGTTAAACAGACAGATGCATTGGTCGTAAACTAAAATCTTTTTCTCTATAACATCCTTGGAATCTTTTTTTGCGGGGATAAATCGCGCGACAATTATTTTACGATGTCAGACGAAAAGAAAAAGGATTAAAAAACGAATGGGTTAAGAGGAAGAAAAACCTTTTCTTCAAGAGGGTCCTGTATGTTTTTGTGTCTTTCAGTGAAATTAGTGAGTTTGTTTTTTTCTTTTTTTTTATGAGGAAGCGACAAAGAAGTTGGAAAAAAGGAGATGCCTCAATTTTGTGCTCTTAATAAACAGAGTAATCTGGTAAACGTTTTTTGTTTTTTCTATGCATACTTGTACGTCCTTCGTGATATATGTATGCCTTCGAGTTCGTGTTAAAGTCGCTCAAAGTCGATTAGTTTGCATATACCTAGGAAATTTCTATGAAAAGGATCACTTCGCGTAAATAAACAGTGAATCCTTTTTTGGAATGATTCCTGGAAGTTACAGACGTACACGTATACTTTAGCTGAGTGAGTAGTAGCCGGTGGGATCAGAGTAATGGCGGGATTGGTATTCAAATTGTTTGGCCGCGAACAAGAATGAATTTATTGGACAAACCATAACCCTTTTTTTTGTTGGTTTGAATATGAATCCTTTTTTTTTCTATCGGATTCCCCATTGTTGTTGTTGATTTTTCGCGTTGCAATAAAAAAAAGGGGCATTTGGTTAGTTGTTGAATTAGATTTTCTTTTTTTTTCGAGAAATTTCCACGAACTAGACGCGGCAAATGTTATTCTTTTGGTACACGATCAGGTAAACCGAACAATAATTGGTTTTTGGAGTAATTTACGTTGGTGGTCCCGCAGCCCTGACCGATGGGTTATTGTGTTTCGAAAGCCATTGTCGTGTACTGACGGTCGGTTTACATGGTAATTGGAATGCTCGATCAGGCTAATGGTGTGGAGGCCATTAAATTTTATTACTAGCATGTGGTAATTACATGGAAAAGGATTGTTAGTTGAGTTACTGAATAAGCAGTCTTAGAAATTTGATTTGCTTTGGTCTTTCCATTAAATTTATTGAACGGCACAAGAAAGTAGTTGTTGCATGTAAAGTCTATGCATAGCTAAGCCGTTAGCGCAAGGATTTCCATAACAGTCTATCATAGTCTTCTACTCAAGCAGCTCAAATCTAAGATATTTTAAATAACTAAACGATTCCTAGAATGTTTTGAGATGTTATCAGATTGCGAGTTTCCGACCATTTTTGCCTACGTGCCCGAGGGAACGAGGACAAGAGTAAGATGTCCCGCAGGATTCACCGAAGAGTTTTCAATCAAACTCGGTGTACACCAGGGAAGCGTCCTCAGTCCTTTACTTTTTATTGCAGTTCTTTATTATTTGCTTGAAGAAAAATTGACGGACCCCAAAGTGCATCAGTTATTCTTTGCTGCCATGGGGATGGTGGAAAACACTAATGCTCATGAGAAATAGTCCCGCTCTGTTTAAAGTAGTGTGGGACTTATTCTTACGTCACTAAAAAAACACCTTTAACTCCTTTTTCAACTTGACACCAACCACTCCGGGATCGCTTTCGCATTACTTCAGGGTGGTGTCGTTTTCTTTCCCCTACGGGGACCGGCTTTTTCATTTATCTCCTGTTGCGGGTTTATTCATTCTTTTCGGTGTGGCTTTCATCATTTTTAAATATTAAATTTTGCCGCTATGTTTCCGGGCTGATAACTCCCATTTGGGATTCCACCGCACTCCTTTATGTTTCCCATCTGCTGCATTCAAAGAACGTATGGTTTGCGTCGTCCACCTGTGAATCATCGTAGTGGCAAGCTGAGCTCCTTGTTTTTCCTATCTTGTGGAGGTAGGCGTTAAAATACCCATGTCCGGTAAGAAACTGAGTAACGTAGTAATTTACTTCGCCGTGTTTCCGTTCCTTCCATTCGGCAGCGTTCTTGATGATCCTCGCGGTCCATATTCCTCTGTTTTCCAAGCTCCATCTCTCCAGTCACTGCTGTTTGGTGAGCTCCTTCGCTTCCTCTGTTGCCGCTTCTACTCCAATTTCCGCCTTTTTGTCGTAGACGTACTTCCTCTCTGCCGGCAGAAGGTCACTCCCGCGACTACGAGGACGACTGGTTCCGACACCGTTCGATACGAACTTACAACCCGTAGTGCTGCGCGCCTCTGTACTGCGGCCATCTGCATTCTGTATTTCTCCTGTTTGAGTGCGTTGGCCCAGATCTCACATCCATAACGGAGACTGCTTATGTCGATTACACACGCCATTCTCCTGTATGGATTCTTTGCTGACGTTGGAGCCATCATAAGTGAAGATCAAACTTCCCTGCAACGAGCACTTGATGTATGGGTGGATATTTTGGAGGGAAATGGGTACCGTATTAGTTCAAAAAAGACAGAGTATCTGTACTGCCCGTTCTCTGATCCATACCGGCCTATTCCAGACATTTACTTGAATGGAAAAGTGCTTCCAAAGTGCGAAAAGATGACATCAATCACCGCATAAGCGTGGGTGGATGAAGTGGCGGGAAAACTCCGCTATCTTCTGTAACCGAAAAATGTTCCCTAAGCTGAGACGAAGGCTCTACACCGCAGTTGCACGTCCGGCGCTCACATTCAGTTCACAATGCTGGACAATGTACAAAAGGTATGAGGGCAAATTAACGACAGCTGAGATGTAGATGCTTCGCATGGTAGAAGTTCGAATATTCGAGGAAGCCTTCATGTAAAAGAACCCATCACAAGCAAGATAGAGCACGACCGGCTCAGTTGGTATTGTCATGTTCAAAGGAGAGATCCTTCGAACCCCGTCAAAAAGGCAATATCAATCAACGTACCTACACATTCGCTCAAAAAAGGCAGACCAAAAAATCACACAAATGCAAAAACACCAGCATTTGATTGGCCTCAGTGATCCGAAACCGGGAAGCCTGCCAGTACTTCCTGTCAGTCAGTCAAACCGGCAAATCCCACTGGCGGACTAGTAGGGATGCAGTAAATTTGCCGGTGTTATGTTGTACGTAGCCCCGTCATGTTGGAACCACATGTCGCTCACAACAATGTCTTTAAGCTCAGGCCAAAAGAAATTCTTTTTTGAGTGCGAATTTCTCAAAAGCGATTAGTCCTTCGAAAAAAAAAATCACTCATCGGCCTAATTTGAATACGCCCTACAATTAAATGCAGTATATCCTAAAATGCAATGTTTTTAAGCAATTCGTGTTGCTCCTGCTATGAAAAACTCAAACTTAAAATGAAAAACTTATTTTAATAATTACTGCATGGATCAAAAATGGATTCAGGAATTGGCGCCGGTGTGCATGGACCCAATTACAAGAATACGAAATCACTTGGAAGGAGTCCTAGTGTTTTTCAGGCCGAATTTTACGCTATCGAGACCTGTGCTAATATAAACTTGCAATCAGGAATCAAAGTTGCCGCTATACACATACTCACCAACAGCTAAGCGGCGCTTAAAGCACTGATCTCCCACCTGATCAGTTCAAAATCAGTTCTAAGCTGCTTCGACAGTTTACAAAATTTGGTCCGATACAATAAAGTAAAACTGTGGTGGATACCCGGTCATGTAGGCGTTGACGGCAACGAAACTGCAGATCTGCTAGCCAGAAAAGGTTTCTGAGTTCTTCATTGGACCTGAACACTTTTGCGGAATATCTGATTCTGCTTTTAAACTGACCCTAAACAGTTGGGAACGAAACATGTGCATTTCCCACTGGAATAACTCCAAAGGTCTCAGACAAGCTAAAAGATATGTATGTCCAAAGGACAGTCGATATCCTAAAATATAGCAGAAACGACATAAGAAGACTTCCTTACTGGTCACTGCCAATTACTCTACCACCTAAATAAAATGAGAATTTCAGAGGATATCACCTGCCGCCTCTGCCCAGAAGAGGACGAAACTGCAGAACACGTACTATGTGAGTGTATAGCTCTGTGTAGAAGTAGGAGAAGCTTCTCCGCAGCCGTAGTTATAGCTTTCATAAGGAAAGTAGAAGTACTACTGCTATAAAAAACTGGTCTCTGGCACAATAGATCTTTCTGGTCGCAGTGCTTACACGCCATTTGGGCGTGGCCATATTCATGTTTAAAAAAAAAAATAAAAATATCAAAGTTATTCGAAAAACTCTTCTTAAAAAGACTTCATCAATTAATGCAGGAAAGTCTGATTGTGCCTCCTCATCAATTTGGATTTAATAAGAAACACTCCACTATTCAATAAGTGCATAAAATAGTAGCATTGTAGAAAAGGCACTGGAAGCGGAAAAGGTTTGTTCAGCTATTTTTCTAGATGTATCACAAGGCTTTGATAAAGTTTGACACCACGGATTAGAATGTAGCCCTGACTAAGGTTTTAAATCTTACCTTACAGAGAGATGATTCCATGTAAGATATAAAAATGAATACTCTATCCTAAAAGGATTAAAGGCAGGTGTACCACAAGGCAGTGTTCTGAGACCTATTGTATACAATATTTAACGCTCCATGGTGCATTAGATATGACAACCTACGAGTTCATAGAGATCCTAAAGTAGAATACATGTGAATGCTGCAATACAGTACATGGTGGGAGAGAATCGATATACTTTAATAAGGCTTAAGAGACTGACACTTAATGATTGGCTTATTAATACTATTAACTGACTATAATAATGATACTTTGTCCTTTCCCCTTAAATTACCCATCATCTCCCCTTCATAGTTTGTAGTTAAATTAATTAAATTTAACCAACGCTACAGTCCGGGGTGGACCTGGGCCTCAACCAACCTCTCCACCCAGCCCGGTTATGAGCCAGCTGCCTCCAGTTGCACACGCCAAGTTGGTTGAGGTCCCCCTCCACTTGATTGCGCCACCTACCACGAGGTCGGCCTCTACTGCGCAGGGCATCCTCATCCAATTTTGACGAGGTCCATGTCTCTGCGCCATACAGCAGGACTGGGATGACTAATGTCTTATAAAGAGTTACCTTAGTAGTTCGAGATGGGGCCTTGTTACTCAATTGCCTTCTTAGCCCATACAAAACACCGATTGGCAAGAGTAATTCTTCGTTCGATCTCCCCACTGGTGTCATTTGCGGAGCTCACCATAGAGCCTAGGTAGACAAAGTCCTTTACTACCTCAAAATTATATCTGTCTATTGTGGCGTTTTGTTCAAGACACCGATGTTGGGTGTCCTTTTTTGTTGACAGCATATATTTTGTTTTGCTTTCATTGACCGCTAAACACAACTTTGCTGCCTCGATCTCAATACTCGAAAACGCCCCACTGATGGCCCGCTAAGTACTTCCGACTATGTCAATGTCATCGGCGTAACGAGTAGTTGTACAGACTTGTAAAAGATTGTACCTCCGATGTTGGCTTGTGAGTTTCGTACAATTCTTTCAAGTACTATGTTAAAGAGATCGCATGATAGCGAGTCACCTTGTCTAAGACCTTTCCTGACATCGAACGGTTCGGTGGTGTTTTTACCGACTTTGATGGAGCAGCGAGATTTCTCCATTGTCATCCTGCACAAACGAACGAGCTTGGCAGGGATGCCAAGACTGGACATGGCTCAGTATAACTCGTCTCTATACACGCTATCATAGGCAACTTTAAAATCGATGAAAAGGTGATGCGTATCGATTTTATATTCATGGGTTTTTTTTTCCAAAATCTGCCGTAGTGGTCAGTGGTCAATGGTGGACTTACCAGGCCTGAAACCGCACTGATAAGGTCCTGTTGACGATCGGTTTTATTCGTTCACATAATACGGCAGACAGGATCTTATAAGCGATGTTGAGAAGACTTATGCCTCTGTAGTTGGCGCAGTTCAGAGGGTCTCCTTTCTTCAGGATCGGGCAAACGATGTAGAGGTTCTCTTCATCGGGCATTCTTTCGTCCGACCAGATTTTACAAATGAGTTGGTGCATGCTCCTTACCAACTCATCTCCACCTGCGCTGAAAAGTTCGGCGACAAGGCCGTCGGCTCCAGCAGCTTTGTTGGCTTTAAGCTTAGATATCGCTATCCTCACTTCATTCTGATCGGGTTGACGAGAAACTTGACTATCATCGTCACTGTTGAATGGTTCATTCTGCCTGACAGCGGAGTATTGGTCATCATCGCCGTTTAGCAGTCTGCAGAAGTGTTCCTTCCATATCCTCAGTACCGACTGCGGTTCTACTACTATGCTATCATTTTCGTCCCTGCAGGCTTCTGTTCTGGCTTTTGAAACCCTGGCATGTTCTTTTTACCTTTTGGTAACATTTTTGAACATCATTCCTGCAATAAAGCCTCTCAATCTCTAACCAAAAGAAAGACAAAAGGGACCCCCAAAACTCCTAAACCATATTAAAGAAGAATTCACTAAATCGGTTTTAACTCAGTCGTAATTAAAAAAGGAGGCGGTTTTAGTGGGTGTGGGTCCAAAACACTACTACCTTCACTAGTGTCTTTCAAGATTTCCACCTACCATCGGGGGAAAGAAAAAATTAATAATAATAATAAAGTCTGGAAAAAAGCCTGGACAAAAAAGGTAAAATGTTGCTACAACTCTTAGTGAAACATCCTTCGAAGGTTCATGTTTATGCGTGCTTCTCACCAAAGGATTCGCCTAATAGTTGACCAATTCATGGTCAGACTACACCAAAAGGTTTTGCTAAAATCTGCTGTATGGACCTGACAATTGCGACTGGATCTTGCAAGAATATAACGATTCAAAACAATCGCAGTCGCCTCTGCACGAGTGGGAAACAGGAAGATGGTATAACAACGATATGTTAGTCGTAGCAGAGTCCTGATGTGCATCGTCAAATGATTTAACACTGTTTCACCAAAATGTAAGAAGCATGAGAAAAAATGTTAATACTTTTTCTTCATATTTGCAATAATTATCAGAAATCTGGGTCTTTGACCATGAATTGTGCAATTATGCGATACCGGGCTATAATTTATATGCTAATTGTAACGAGAAGTATCCATCTGGTGGAATTGCTGTTTTTGTTAAAAACAATATTGCAATATCTGATATTTCTACACCTGATCTGAGTAGTGCGGATTATGTTATCGTAAAAATAGTTCTTAATAATATTACTTTGGATGTTGTTTGCATGTATAGGTTGCAGTTTGTTCATAAAGATTTATTTTTAAAAAGATATGGAAAATGTTCTATGTGCAATGAACAGTCGCAATACCTGTGTTATTGGTGATATTAATATTGACATCTTGGATCTTCCTACGACCTGTGATAACTATGTTCTTCTTTTGGCTTCTCTAGGTTTCGAATCGCTTTTGAATGTACCAACAAGAGTAACCGAAAATACTAAATCATGTATTGACCATATTTTTGCTAGGTCAGAGGATATTTCTAAAGTCCGTCCGATTTTGTTAGAATGGGATGTAACTGACCATTATGCCACCGGTGTATCATATCTGAATTTTTGTAAGGATCTTGGTAAGCGTGAGTCCATTTCGAAAACTATAAGAGATTTCTGGAAAATTAATTTCACGACCCTAAGAGAACAACTTGCAAACGAAAATTGGAAGCAGGTTTATGTTTTAGTTGTCCCTCAGATGCTTTTGAAAGGTTTTTAGAGAGTTTTTTGTAATCATGTAAGCTCTTGTAAATCCAAGAAAAAGAGATTAAACTTTGGATGACTGACCATCTCTGCCAAAGAATTAGGGCGAAAAATGACTTTTATAGTAAAAATAAAAATAATTTCACCATTATATTAAGATGAGGAAGGATATTCTTGTCCTTATAAATATGCAAAAAGAAGCGTACTATAAACGGAAGTTTAATGAAAATAAGTTTAATACATGAAACCAATGGATTTTAGTTAATGATTTGCTAGGCAAAAGTAAAGAAGATGATCGCTTAAAATGCTTGAAGTTTTCTGAAAACACTATTGCCTCAGATGATTTAGAAATGAGTAATGGATTTAATTTATTCTTTAAATCTATATCAGAAAATCCTCTAACGTAACACCAGGATCCCAGGATTTTTTCCTTGATAACGAAATATCCTCCTCATTTTTCTTTGGTCCAGTGTCTGAAGAGGAGGTATCTAATGTGATAAGTAAACTAAAAATAAAGCACTCTTGCGGGCTAGATGGTATTAGTAGCTTAATAGTTAAAAAAACTAGTGATCACATTATCAAACCTTTAACCTACCTATTGAATAAAAGTTTTGTAAGTGGTATATTTCCAGAGTGCCTAAAAACTGTATCAAGTCTGATCCAAATAATTATCGACCAATATCGCTATTATCAGTCTTCTCCAAAATTTTTGAAAATGTAATGGTCAGAAAAATGCTGAGTTTTCTCGGAAGATACAAGATTCTCAATAATTGCCAATACGGTTTTATAAAAGGGAAGTCAACTGAAGATGCAATTGTAAAATTTCTAGAAAATATATACCTAGAACTAGATAAGAGCAATAAATCGGCTGCACTCTTTCTTGATCTTACAAAGGCATTTGACTTAGTGAATCACAAGTTACTATTGAAAATTCTATACAGATATGGTCTTAGTATCTTAAGTGGTTCTCATCGTTTCTTCAAAATAGAAAACAAATTGTACGGGTAAACTCAACTTTGAGTGAGACATTGTCTAGTCCATGTGTCGGTGTTCCTCAAGGATCAGTTCTTGGACTCTTGCTCTTCCTCTTATACATAAATTCAATCTTCAGATTGCCGCTAAATGGAAAAGTTGTTGCCTTCGCTGATGACCTGGCTCTCTCTTATGCTGCTCCTCCAGTAGATAATATGAATCAAAAGATGAACTCAGATTTGTCTCTACTGAATGATTGGTTTACTTATCATCAGATGTCGCTAAGCAGTAAATCGAAAGTTATGTGTTTTTCACTATTGTCTCAATATGACATAAACGGAGTTGGTTATCATGGTGCTAATTGTGACTTTGTAAACTGCAATGATGATTGTATGTTTTTGGAATCCGTCTCTCAATTCAAATATTTAGGTGTCACCTTAGATTCCAATTTGAATTGGAAACCACATATAAACAATGTTAAAAAAGTTGTGTAAATAGCAATGAATAAGATATTTCATCTACGAAATTTAGTACCCTCTAATCTACTTCTTTCCATCTACTATGCTCTGGTTAATTCCCGCTTAGAATATGGTATTGATTTTTGGGCAGAGCATTCGTTAGTAACTTAGAACCTCTTATAGTAGCGCAAAAGAAGATAATTAGGGTAATGATGTTTAAACCGCGATGGGAGCCATCACTTCCCTTATTCCAATCCGACAGTATTTTGCCACTCAGGTATCTATATGTCTTCAAGGTATTGCGATTGTTCTACTTACGAGGTGGTTGCACTAACTTCAGGCGGAACGAAACCTTTTCGCTGAGATATGCAACCACTCTAATAGTTCCAAGAGTTAGGACTGCTACTACAATAGCTCCATTTATTTTCAACAAACTGCTCTTAGATATATGCAATCAAGTTGAATGTAAATCCAGATTCCTTAGGAGTCTGAGAAATTGGTTGCTGTCCAGATTGGATGTAGAAATGTTGGTGCAAGTAATAATCTAATCATTAGCCAATCTTTCTTTTTGAAAACTGTTTGCTTTTAAATTCTTGCCTAATAGCTCAACTACTCATCAATCTTTTTGGCTTATTTTTTTCACCCAAGTTCGCTTTTAGTCTCCTCTATCTCAAAATTTCTGGTCTCTTTAATTATTTATATGGTCTCTTTATTTCTTTTTTCTCTTTTCTTTTACTCGGTGCGGCTTCTCATAACATAGAAGTATATATTAAAATACTTAATGCACTCAAAACTGGTATTTTATACCACAGAGTGTATACTAGATAACATTTCAACAAAATAATTGCATAATTCATGGGTATATCTTGATGCAAAAATGTTAATTAAGGCTAAATTATATACTCTAGATATAAAAATGAATTTTGTGAAATTGAAATGTAAATAAATAAATAAATAAATAAACATAAACATAAACATAAAATCCAATACAAATTGTATGGTCCCTCATAAATTAGAAGCTTAGAGGAATAAAGAACAACTTACACGGGTGTCTAACGAGATTTGGAGACAGCGTAGTACAGATACTGGACTCATTGTGAATATACAATAATTATGCAATTTGTATTTTAATAATAAAAGAAAGTATTTTCTTTTACGACACGTTTTCTGCAACAGGCTGTATTTTCATCAGCTGTGCTGCTTATTTGCAAAACTTTCAGTTTAATTTGCTGAATGCGAATACAAATATTTGCTGAGTATAACAAATATTTCTGTGGTACTACGGCAGAACCCGATACATCAAATATCTGATATGACTGGCTTATTGGGCTTTTCCCACCGAAGACTGCTTGTTCAATAGTAACTGCTTGTTCAATAGCATTGGGGTTTTTCCCATCGTAATCTCGATTTGTTTTAACATATTAGGTTCTATCTTTGTACCACAGATATTTTCGTAAAACTGTATCTAATGCTTTCACTTTTGCCCGAGTTGAAGTTGAAAATATACATTTTTTTCTAATTGTCAATCAATGCATACCCGACATAGCTATCCATCAGTACCTACTTCAATTGCCTATCACTCTACATTCAGAACAAAATGCCCTGCAATATATTCTCATCAAAACACGTAACAATTTGCGGCTATGTAATCAACAACAACAATACCCTTATCCCTTTATAATCCCAAAAAAAATTATAAGAAAGCCCCTAAAAAGAAATTTCGCTATAATTTCTACAATTTATGTTCACCTCACCTGCGTCCACTTTGCAAACTCCACAACAACCAAATTATACCTCCTAATAGCCCACTTGCAACAACTGAAGACAACCTTAAGCCCTCAATTACCCCATCGAGATTTTTCTATGTAAAGGTATGCACAGCTTGTTCAATCAAAAAAAAAAAAACATCTTTTATTTTTCCCAATCATCGGACCATCGAAAATGTAATCTGACAGATTATTAACGTAACATTACCGACAAATTAGGCGCTCCTGTGTATGGATCTTATGCCGACTTTATCTCATACATACCTACTCGCCGTAATATCTCAGACAAACAACTCCATTAGTTGATCCGAAAATTATACACACGAATTTGTTACGCATCTTCACGCTGGCTAATAGGGGACGACTGGCTTCGGCACCATCATCATGCAATGGCATTGTTCCGGCACTTTGGGTCGGCTTTTCATGGGAAACCGCCTGCGTCACTTGCCGAACGTTTCAATCAAACCTAATGCCTTGGCTCCTAAAAACTAAATTTGCAATAAAATTTCGCAATATCCCAGGGTTTTGATTAAATCCCATAAATTCTCGAAACCGTAACGTATCTTTCAATTGTATATCACCTCCCCATTCTACAAAGCCAGAAGGGGTGTCCCCCCATATCCTTGCGCAATGTCTTCTCAATCACTGCGAAAAGTGATATTATTTTAAATCCTCTCTGCATACATACGAGTAGATACTTTCTAAACCAAGAAGATGAAAAAAAAAAAGCAGATAAACCGAAATGGCAACCATCAAGCGCGCCGCAAGGACCTTCTTCTGTTCAACGCTGTCGTGCGCTACACCACCCATATGTGCCATTGTGTATATTCGTCTCCTCAGTGGTTACCATGTTCGGTATCGTTTTCGGTTTGATATTGGGTCCCATATATTGCGATTTTAGTATCGCATCAAGGAGTGAATAAAATTTTAAATTGCCCCACATATACACCGCCTTTGAATGTTGGGTTCAAAGGATGAAACAGATGAACACAGATAGCGAGATACAACAGTGTATCTCTTTACCAAGGTGGGTGTAAAAAGAAGGTTCATTCGTTAGACTAAAAAAAAAAAAAAAAACAGAAAGAAGTAAAACCAAACGCCAAAGGATGTTATCTAACATCCTTCGAACTCCTGTGAGGGTATTTCTCTCGTAACCCAACGAATTCACTCTGTATTATCAGTTATTTCAATCTCTGGCGCTGATATCCTCTCCTGTGTGGGTGTTTGTGAGTATCTATGCGGTGTGTGCTTTACTTTTATCCTGGCTATAAAATAAAAGTTGATACCACCATTGGGTAATGTCATTTGAATTTTTTTTTTTTTGAATCTTTGGCTTTAGAAAGCTCGAAGATTGTATGGAGAATTGAGGAGTCCTTTATGTGCGGCGTTATCCGCATGTTCAAATCAGCCCAATGCGGCAGATCAGTTGGGGACATAAAATTCAAATTTAAAGCCAAGTTATGTTCTGTCTTTGGGAAACCAATGTATTTAATGACGTCCTTTGAAGGCAAATAAGTTATGGAATGGAAAGCTTTGTGGAGGATGGAGTGTATAGAACTAATTTAATGGATTTGGGGCTGGACCGTGCAGTTTTTTATGTGGCACTCATAAAACAATGTTCTTCTGATGTTGTATGCTCGTCACTTTGCGCAAAGAGAAAGCAGGTGTGCAGAGCAGATGATAGTCACAGCTAGTCTAGCATTTTAAATACCATTTTGGTTCTTAAATGTGCGTGCTTTGAGAATTATTATGCCAGGGTTAAATACTTAAATACTGTTTCTTAGTATAACTTTAAAAATCACCCAAGCTACAGATGTCGATTTTTTTTTAAATCATTCAAGCTCCTGGACAAAATGGAATTCAACAGATAGCTATCCACTAAACTCCATTTTTGACACACACGCAATGCTTTGGAATTCAAGTCAAGTCAAGTATGTGCTCTTAATTCTTAATTTTATTGCATAAACCAGGTTAAACTTGCAGGTACAATGGACTGTCATGCTGCAATCCAGCAACACGGAAATAATGTTGAAGGGAACTACAGCCAAGGCGATGCCACTATAATCCTGACATTTTCCCGAAGTTGGGTAAGTAGACGTACGCATTCTCCTTGGAACGTCAAAGAAGAGATCTTCATATTACCTAATTCGATGCTGCCAAGATTAACCGCTGGCCCCCTTTAAAGCCAACAAAATCAGAAAGGTCGCCTTGCCAGATGCGACCTTTCCGTTTGTCGTCCTGTAGCAAAATGAGTGCCTTCTAAACACACCAATATTAAAGAATCTAAATTACAATGAGTCGCTTTGCTGAAGCCTCCGATGGTAGTGGAGCCCTAAGTGGTGCCTCATTCTGAAAATTAAGCTTAAAATGTCCCTCATACGTCTAGAATTTCTTCATTACTGTAAATATGTTGAAGAGGTACATTAATGGAGCAAAAGAGATTTCTGGATAAACAGATTCCCATTTGCTTCGGGGTAAAGTCGGACATTTTGGAGGATTCCGCACATAATTTTGCATAGAGAATTTCAAAACCTAAAATTTCTGTTAAAAATTTTTTCTCTAGAAAAGGGTTTCCACTATTAGCTTCGGGGTAAAGTCAGATATTTTGGAAGATGGTTTACCTATAACTTTCAAAATTAAAAAAACGTCACCCATCTTGTAGCTATGATAGATTCAAAGCATAGAATTTCTACGTCGTCCGAATAAAAGAATAATAGACTGGTAACTGATAACAAAACGGACTCGTATGGCGTCAAATTAGAGTTTGAGGAGTTAATAGATCTCCAAGTACCACTCCTCAAAGACAAATTGAGATCTGAAAGTAAACGGCATTGAACAACGCACATCTGAAAACTAAAATAAACCCAAATAACAACTTAAATACCTGCTAAAAGTTTGCCATTTAGTCAACAGAAAAAGAAAAAAAATACAAAAGAAGTTGCAACAGACATGAATCCTCCAATACAAGACACTACTGAATCGGTTAAGCACCCATAAGAGAAGCCAAATGCAAAATGAAACATCTGAAAATTACTAGAAAAGACTGGCGCCATGGAAAGATACAAATTACTCTCTATGGAAAGCTACAAAGGTACTAAAAGCATCAGTACTTCAGACCCCTTCTACCACAATGGAAATTGGTTGGGTAAAAAGCGTCCAGAACAAAGTAGAAGTACTCGCCGACTGCCTAGAAGATACATTTAAATCACACTCGAGACAAATAGCCAGTGAAAATGGTTTGGAAATAAGGCGAATAATCCTAGTCGAAATCTAAAACGCAGTTAAAAATTTTAATGTCAAAAAATCTCCAGGTTATGACATTATCACTGGGGAAAATTCTTCAAGAGCTACCTAGAAAAGCGGTAATAAAATTATTGCGCAGGACAATGGAGCGTTGCGGAAGATACAATGGTCTTTAAACCACGAAAAGACTTAAATGGCAAAAATATCATATCGATCTATCGCACACTGCTACCAACAATACTAAAGCTCTTTGAAAAAACTTTACTTGGGCGTCCAAAGCCCTTATTGGTGGCAAGGAATTTCATCCACGATCACCACTTTGGCTTCGGAAGTAAACACTCCACAATAGACCAAGTGCATCGAAAGACTAAAATTATAGAACAAAGGAAAAGTATATTAATCGGCGTATCCCATGCTTTTGACAAAGTGTGGCATAAAGGGCTTTTACATGAGCTATAAAGAATTCTGTCGAAATAATGGTATGCGATATGAAAATTACATATTTCTGGGAGAATATTTCGTGTTAAACATGAACTGCCTAGAAGATACAGAAGAAACTCAGAATTCAAAGTAATCTCTACTGGTATACCGCAGGGTACTGCCTTGGGACCTATTCTTATTGTGCTCCACAAAAGTGAAACAACGATTGCTATATTTGCAGACGATACCGCGATTATAGCAGTTGGTAACACAGCTGACGAAGCGACGTATAACTAAACGAAACCAAAACAATTTAAGTAAACTTTACTAACAAAAAACTGTGCTCAATTCCAAAATACATTAATGGACAAACAGATGCCGCCAAATGCCCAAATAAGATGGAAGACACATGTAAACAAGAAAAATAAAGAAGAGCTCGATCTGAAATACCAAAAAATGTTCCAGATAAGGTAAATATCCAGGCAAGTGCTGCACTACAACTCTGGGGCTGTACCAAGATATCAAATGTAGAATTCATCAAACGCTTTCAAAACAAAATGCTGGGATAGACTATTAGCGCACCATGGTCTGTACGAAATGAAGAAATCCACTGGGATCGGGGAATAGACAACGTTGTTACAGAAATCAAATTAATGGCTAATAAACATCACCAACTAAACCAAGAGAATACTCGTACAACAATTCCATAGATAAATCATCGTACCTCACAGAATGAACTTTCAATCACTAATAAGTGCTACTGAAATGCTTAATTGCTGGGCAATACAACAATTTAGCTTTTTCGTCCTGATGTGAGCAGTGAGTTCAAGGATGAGGATAAGAGCTTTGAAGGTCAAAGAAAAAAAAAAAGGACAAGCGACATCAATTATATTGTTAACCCATATTTACAGTAGTTATAGCGAATTCTATATTGTGTCCAATTTATTGAACAACCTCCGATTTACTTAGACCAAGTTCAAATTGTACGGTTCGTCCAATGAACACAGTGCCGGATAATTTGGATTCACGCCAGTAGTGCACAGCGATGCTTTTGGACCCGGTCTATACAAAGGGTGGTCATAAATGTTTGTCCTTGCATAGTTACACGCCAAAGTAAGGGATGTCCAATTGTTCATTGCAGGGTCATTGTAAACAAAAGCTGCACAACCAACAGCGGTATTCTTTTCTTCGGTCATAACCGTGAAATGACCAATTGTCGCACTAAAAAGATTTATATTACGAGTACATATATATTGAGAAAGAAATATAAGAAAAAAACTAAACCCACCTTGGAGTAGTTGGATAGAAGAAGCCTCCCTCGTCCATATATGCATTTTCATACTCTGACCATAAAGCATCGACTTGAGGCAACATAACCGAGTTGAGGAGATCTGGATTACCGCCACTCCACCATGTCTTTGCCATATTTTGACCAGACCATCTGAATTGTGTTGTAGCCCGACATTGATCGTGACCAAAGACACAGGTCATTGCGTTATATCCTGCCATTGTCGCCAATTCCGCGTTCCAGCGCATTGTTGCCATTCGAATAGCCGGTAAAAAGCCTGGCAAATTACCAGATGCTATTTGGTGGCGATATTGATTGTGCCTCTTAACAAGCGCCTGCTTCATTTCCGTTGTCAAGGTGATCATTTCAGCATCAGGGGGGCAATCTGGACCATACGTCTGAAAGTATTACAAACAAATGTTACCATTTCAAACCAGAAAGAGACGAAATGTGACGCAGTAAGTGGCATCGAAGAAAGAGATACATATTCAGTGTAATATTTTCACTATTTCCTTCCTGCAAACAATTGTCCTTACTCCAGGGTTATTGCATCCTGTCTGGGTAACACCCGGATCACAAAGAGTGGGATCACAAAAGTCTGTTGCTAAGACTTTGCCAATCGAAAAAAGGACCATGAACACGATGAACTTCATATTTTAAAATATGCTTCTACTATGATTCCTTTCTCAAGCCCTCATGCATATTTATACCTAAGGCGAACTAGTAATGAGTGAGATCTGAGATCTATTTTTAGAACTTAGTTCGTAGGAAAGAAACCCGCACTTGTGCTAATAGGGCGAATGACGTATTTAATATTTTTAAAAGCCCTGAATTAGAAGCCACGCCGTAGCCAAGCTGAATACACAGACAAGCTGAATACACAGCGGCACATGTAAATCAAATAAAAGCAAAATAATGTCAAATCACCTACCTACAACACGGACACGACTAACTGATAACTTACACATTGTTAACGTCACATAGCCAGGGATGTCCAGAGAAATCTTTCCTCTCGAAGCTCGTAGTGGAATATTAATCGTGAAATTCACTTACCAACAAGACGACTGGTTGTTGATCTGAAGTAAGCTTTACTTACAAATGAAAAAAGTGACCTCACAACCTCAGATCCAACAATCTCAAGCCCCACAACCCCCTTAATAAATTAAGAACCGATGCAAATTAATTTAGACTCTTAAGTCCGTGCATCTGAAATTTAATGCACATATGTTGGCTTCTATCTTAAACACTGTTGTAATGTATGTACCTTTGTTAAGCTCAAGTCAAGGTATGACTTGAACTAAATATTACAAGCTTGTAGACTGATCGGGTTTTACAAACTGCAAAGAAAACAGTTCTAAGTGATAGGAAAACAAATTTAAATTGACTACTACAAGGCCTACCCCTTTTGCAGGCGGTAGACAGGGTCACACTCTCCAGTCGCCCGTCGAGATACCACCACATCTTACTATGGGCTGTAAAGCAGTTGTAATTGCGTTTCGGAACTTGGCAGATGGGCCGGTACTAGTAGCTCAGAGCGCTGTCACATCGTTGTAGGTTCACTTATCCTGAGGAAAGTTTATAAGAATAGCTTAGGCAAAAGTGCAAAAGGTCCCATTTTGGTATTTCAAATGTCGGTTTGACCGAAACTTGAGCCAATGTAACTGATTCAAGAAATTCTTATTCTCAAAAATGTTGCACCCAAAAGTTAAAAATCCCGGAATTTTCTACATCATCTCCTTCCATGGTTTAAGAGTGCAACACGTTCTGATTGCAGGGCAAAATCAAATTAAAATTCTTTCCAGACAGACTTGTGTCGAGAATAAAAAATGCAACAATTTGTGGACGGCTGTTTATCTGGCTGTCAAATTTAGATGACTATATTTGCAGAATGTTTACCTCGAGATCAGTTGGTCTTGATTTCAGTCGGATAAGCGATTTTGTGCAACTTGTTAGTATTATTCTTTGCTGTGAATTTAAGCATTTTTTTCGATTCGTCTGATACTCAGGGGAGTGTGTATTAAATTGTATTTCGTCATTACCGCCATGAAATGGATTAGGCTGTACGGAACGTACTCTTACTGAACCTATTACATTTGAGCACAACTAAAACCACTAATTTATTCGAATTGAAGGAGAAAGGGAACACCCGTCTTGTTGACAATTAATCAGTATGAAAAAAACAAGAAAACAATGTACTCGTACATTCAGATTTTGAAAATTTGAGAAAAAAAAAAAAAACGATGCGACTACCCACCTGGGGAGCTACCCCACTGTCAAATTATAGCAAGTAATGAACGTTAAAAAATCGCTATTGTTTAAGCGATTCTATTTATTTATTTTAAACCTATATTTACAGTAGTTACAGCGAATTCTATATTGTGTCCAATTTATTGAACAACCTACGAAGTACTTACGCCAGATTTATATTGTACGGTTCGTCCAACGAACACAGTGCGGGATAGTTTGGATTGACGCCAGTGGTGCACTGCGATGCTTTTGGGCCCGGTCTATACATAGGCTTTGAAATAATATTTGTTCTTGCATAGTTACAAGCCATAATAATGGCTGTCCAACCATTCATTGCCGCGTCTGTGTATTTAGAAATTCCACAACCAACAGCGGTATTCTTCTCCGAGGTAATAACCGTGAAATGACCAATTACCGCACTAAAAAAGATTAACACTGTATTCAAAAACGATTGGGTATTTTAAAAATCTCACTCTGGATTAGCTGGATAGGAGTTGATGTCATCCATGTCTGCGACTACATACTCTGACCAGAAAAGATCAATTAGTGGCACAAGGACATCGTCGACAAAGTTTTCGGGCATAGCGCCAATTATCCAAGTAGTAGCAATATTTTGACCAGACCATCTGAATTGTGTTGTGGCGCGACATTGATCGTGAGCAAAGATGCAAGTCATTGCGTTATATTGTGCCAATGTGGCCAATTCTGCGTTCCAGCGCATTGTTGCCATCCGAAGGGCTGGTTCGAAGCCTGGCAAATTACCAGATGCTATTCTGTGACGATGTTGATTGTGCCTCTTAACAAGCGCCTGCTTCATTTCCGTTGTCAAAGGGATCACTTCAGCGTCAGCAGGACATGCTGGACCAAAAGTCTGAAAGTATTTCAGGAAGTTACAACAAAATTTTACTATTTGAAACCGGAAAGTCACGAAATGCGGAAAACATGGATCACACTTTGTTTCAGAGATAATCCGCGTAATATTTTGTGTATTTCTTGCAAATTGTCCTTACACCAGGGTGATTGCATCCTGTTTGAGTTACTCCAGCAGAACATAGAGTGGGATCACAAAAATCTGTTGCTAAGACTTTGCCAATAAGGCCAACCGATATAATGACCACGAACGCGATAGAATTCATAATGTAAAATATAATTGAAATGTAATTGCTTTCTCAAGTCCACATGCTTATTTATACCTGAGATATTGAAACCTTATTAGTATTTAGGTTGTAGTAATGGAACCCGCACTTGCGCAAATAGAGCGAATTACTTAATATTTTGGGAAGCTTATTGGCACGCGCTTAACCAGGAAATTGACTTAGAAGCCATATTGTAGCACTTTGAATGTAAAGCAAGCTGAATATATAAAGCGACACGTGCTGGATGTAATATTTTGCATAGCATGTGTTTGATTGGAGTTGTTTCTGATTGTGGGTTGATCGACTTTAATCCGGAATGACACGTGGAAAATAACGCGGTAGTTGTGCTTACTCGTAGATCTTGTTGAAGAACACTAAACTATTACTACTACAACACTACTTACCTATTCCAGAAGCTAGATAAGTAGTGTTTTGGACTGCCTTGCAACGTCCATGGAGTGTCAAAGAAAAGATCTTGGCTTATTCGATGCTGCCAAGTTAAACCGCTGACCGGCCTTAAGGATCATTTATTGTTTTCCACCAGCTCAGTCAAGATGTTTTTGTCATTGTATATTGTTCTATACATCCTTCGTCAACTGCGTATTACCCTTCAACTTCATTTATTCTAGTCAATCGATATTCTTTAATAATTTTCGTAGTTTT
This sequence comes from Pocota personata, assembly GCA_963082735.1. Lineage (NCBI taxonomy): Eukaryota > Metazoa > Arthropoda > Insecta > Diptera > Syrphidae > Pocota > Pocota personata. The sequence continues at coordinate 35,259,765 of OY720430.1, forward strand.
CAAAAAAGAAAAGTATCCGACATTTGATGGCCAGTAACATACTGCTGAAGATCTTCCTCAGGCAAAATCAGAAAAATACCGTCTAGGAAGGTGGTAAGACGAGTGCCTTGTAAACACTTCTATTTTACATATATTTAGTTGATGATATAAAGGATATGATATAAAGGAGGTACCAAAAGTGAGCTCAACAATTACAGACCTATATCAATATTGCCGATAGTTGAAAAGTGTATTGAAGAGGTCGTAACAAAGAGGCTTCAAGATTTCATCGCCAAAAATTCCTTTATAAACCCAAGCCAGTACGGATTTCAGAAAAATAAAAGTACTGCTAAACTGTTAGGGGAATTTGCCACTTGTATCAACGAAGTGCTAGTACTGTTCGTGGATTTCAGTAAGGCTTTTGACACACTGAACCATGATAAGCTAATAGATGCACTGGAAAACATTGGAATACTTGAACAACAGACATTTCTGTGTAAAAATTAACCAGGCATATAGTCAAAAGGAACGCGTGCAATATGGAGTCCCTAAAGGATCAAAATTGGGTCCAATACTTTTTATTTTATATATCAATAAGCTGTTACGAGTATTCAAGCAGGTCATTCCATTTGCGTATGCAGACGATACAGATCTTTGGATACGGCAACAGCAATTATGCAGGAGGAATTCGATAATGTGGTGAAATGGTGTCATGATCACGGTCTAACGATCAACGCATTAAAAACAAAAATGATACACATACGAAGTCCGCAGTTCAAGGCTATTCAACAGCAAATTCTTTTTAGAAATGATTCCTGCAATACCTCAACTAGCTGTCCGATTGAGATAGTGGAGAGATACAAATATCTGGGAGTAACCATTGACAGCAAGTTTCGGTGGGGTACACATATCAATAAGTTGCGCATGAGCCTTAAAACCGCTTTATATGCACTTACCCATCTAAAGTTCCATGCCACAACGTCCATGTTGAGACAAGTCTACTATGGCCTAGCGGAATCGAAGCTGAGGTATGGAATACTTGCATGGGGTAATGCTTCTAAAACACACATAGAAAAACCAAAAAAAAATACAAAACACCGCATTGAAAAAGATCAGTACAGATAATCGGCGAAATGTTCCTGAACAAGAACGTTTTAAAGTTCTTCCAGTAGAAGATATTTTTAAGATGACCCTTATACTAGAGTGCTAGGACGACACTAGATTCATAACACCAATCCAACATGGGATCAACACCAGAAGGCGGACACAAGGTATGCTTCAAGAGCCCCGTTTTTGCAATAAATACGGGAGAAGGTAGCTGAAATGCAGGGTACCAGAGGTCCTCAATACAATTCAATTAGGAAAAAAAACATAAAGAACTTTTTTCTCAACACGAATTCAAATACGTAACTAATTTTCAAATCCACTTCCATAAAACTGGTTTTGTAAACATCAGTTAATTTTTTCTCTCTTTTAATTAATGAAATGTAGTTAAACTAAGTTTGCTATCTTAAATTCATTACAAGTTTTTGAAACTCGATCTTCTGCAGAAAACCTTCATATGGCTTCGCAGAAACATATAACCAATGTAAAATATTTTCTAAAATAAATATATTTAACTGATAAAAAAAAATATATTAAAGGTTATAAATTACAGCGAGTCACTTCACTGAAACCTCTGATGGTAGTGTAGGTCTAAGTGGTGATTGTTTTCGAAAATATCCCTCAAACGTTGGTAAACTGTTGAAGTAAATGTAGGCACATTAATGCAGTAAAAGAGCTTTCTGGATTTTCATTTACTTCGGACTAAAGTCGGGCATTTTGGAGAAGAGCGTACATAACTGTGCGTAAAGAATTTCAAAACCTTAAATTTCTATCCTCAAAATTTGTTTCGTATGAAGCACCATATTCGAGATATTAGTACTAAAGAATCGATTTCACTATTTAGTTCGTGGTAAAGTCGGATAAGATTGCGTGCTTATAATTTTCAGATCCATTGGAACTTTGGACGCATTTATGAAATTGGCTGAGTGAACTTGGCGCTTTCAAAGTGCGCATTCAATAGCGAAATGTTTTGGACTGTATTTCCACAATCGCCGAAAGGTCTATCGGCAGCTCTCCATTTGAAAATTTTACGAGTAGTTGCACATCTGCCACAGTTTGTTCGTATTCGGTTCAGACTGACCCACTTTTTCCTTTGTACATACGTCGCGTCATGCATGGATTTAGAATCTTCTATTCGAAACATGTCGTTTGTTGAATTGGAGATCCATTCGCCCCTCCAATGCTTCGTTGCGTTATAGTTTGTATCTCTAAGGTGTTCTGCCAGTTTTAAAGGTGGGTGCCAAGATATTGCTCTATTCTCGTGCAGGGTGTATGCTGCTCCACACTTGGAAGAATCTTGGGGGCGTGGAGCTGATTGTATCTGATATAATGAGCATAGATGTGTTGAGTTGGCAGTCTACTTTGTTCGTGTGGGCGCTATAGAGCTAGACCGGTGAGCAGTATTCAGCAGTGGAGAAAACTAGTCCCAGGGTGACGGAGCGTAGTATTTTTGCTGGAGCTCCCCATATTGTTGAGGCTAGCTTCTGTATTATATTGTTGCGGGTCTTGAGTTTCGAGGTTAGAATTCGTGAGGTGCTGCTTATACGTTCGGTCCAACGTGGCTCCAAGATAATTTGGTGTGGGATTGTGATTTAGGTGATATTTCTGTTTTGGCACATATGTTGTTGAGGTGGAAGCTAGTTGCTTCCGTTTCTACTCATGCTTGGGCAAAGCCTTCATTATTTTATGTAAGCGATTAGTGTTGTGAGGTTTTTAGTTAGGGTTGCTTGCGTATGGGTTATGTTTTGGAGTTGTGTAGTTGTGGCGAAGTCGTTGACGTAGGCGAACTTCTTCAATTTGAAAGGAAGTGGTGCCAACACTTATCCTTGAGGGAGCCCATTATTAAGTTTTCTTTTCCGGCTTTGTTGTTCATTTAGGACAACTTGGAAGTGTTTGTCGCTGAGCGTAATGGTGGCTATTTGAATACATGGTACGACTTGGAGAAGCTTGAGAATTAGGCCATCTCCCCAAACTGTATCGCATGCGGTATTGATCAAACAATAAATGTCAGACGTATTTTGAGGTTTGCTTCAATATATGTCATCAGTGCTAACACTTGATCTGTGCAACTGCGCCCAGGTCTAAGTCTAGGCTATTCTATAAACACCACTTTATTGATAGCAGGTTTGATTCTGTTACATATCAACCTTTCGAAAAGTTTGTACACAACACTGAGTAGTGCAATCAGTGGGTAGTTTTCTGGTTTGTCACTTTGTTTTCCAGGCTTCAGCAGTACGATAGCTTTGGATGTCATTAATTCAGTGGAAAAGATCCCTGTTTAAGAAGAAGCATCTCTTGAAATATGTGTCGCTGTGAGTGAGAAATTTAGGAAATATGCCATTTAAACAGGTGGTCTTTCTTGCCCTAAGATTAAGGAGTGCAGCTTCGATTTTATCGAGGAAGAACAGCATTGAAAACTCTGCCATTTCATTTGATTCCCTTTTCAACAACTTAAGTTTCTTCTTAATGGGTTTACTTTCTTCCTTTTCTGTTGGGGGCTTTGGAAAGTTTAACGTTTCTATCAGCTATTGCATTCGGGCTAATTGAGGGTTTTGGGGCAGCAATTGGCGTGCTATTGCCAAGTTTTCGTATCAAGAGTTCTTGACTGTATGCTGCCATTTTTTAGCACGCGCTTTGTCGATGGACTCAAGTAACTCGTTCGGTCTTCTCAGATCAACTGAGAATATATTGCTTTCGGTAACCTCTCAGTACGTGCTTCTTTGAAATAATGGTGCCACCAAGGTGTGTGTAGATTTTTGCTGACGGATGTATCCACCTGATACTTGCATCGAGGTCATTCGAATGCTTGCTGAAACTCCATCTTGGATTGGCATTCGATTTGGTTACGGGGGTTTGTATGCCAATTTCAATTATAGTAGGTCTATGTTGGCTGTGGGGAAAGTTTGAGAGAACCCTACCATTGGTTTGAAGAAGCCATTGGTCGTAGTTGCAGCTTGCGAAAGTGAGATCTGGGTTATAGTGTCATCGTTTGCAGTGAAATGAGCCAGTATTCTAAGCGCTAAGCCATTTAGGTCGTTATTAGCATACCTTCGGGAGGTTAAACAGTGGTAGAATATTTGGTGGAAAGGATGTAATTGAAAGCTTTGCAATATGTGCTCCAGATAGAACTACATATAGTGATGGAGGATATATTGTCTGTGGTGCTTCCTTGAATTAGAATTTCATTTTTCACACTGTTTCTAGCGTATCTGATTGGTGGTATATCGCCCCCATTGCTGTGTACTTTTGAATGATATCAAAATTGAATGAACGAAAACAGTATTGAACGAATTTTAAAAGCTATCGAATGAGTAAGAATATCCCGAAAAGTTTTTTGTTTTGGTAATGAGAACTCCCGATCCCATTAGCAAAATCTAGTGCAAAAATTAAATTTACATCGATTAGTACAGACTACTCGAAGACGCCAACACCACGTCCGAAGATACAATTTTTAAACTCAAAATACCTGCTCAATTTATGATCGCTACAAGTCGTCCTCCTACGTTGTCAAATAAAAGAAAGACAACAATTTAAGCCTTTTTCGGCCTAGTGTGAGCAGTGAGCTCAAGGATGAAAATAAAAGTTGTGTCTAAGTGCAAGCGATATAAATTATATTTTAAAGCCATATTTACAGTAGCTACAGCGAATTATATATTGTGTCTAATTTCGATTTATTTAGGCGACGTTTACATCGTACGGTTCGTCCACTGAACACAGTGCCGGATAATTTGGATTCACTCCAGTAGTGCACTGCGATGCTTCTGAACCCGGTCTATACAAAGGGTGGTCATAAATGTTCGCCCTTGCATAGTTACACGCCAAAGTGAGGGATGCCCAATTATTCATTGCAGAGTCGTTGTAAACAACAGCTGCACAACCAACAGCGGTATTCTTTTCTTCGGTCATTACCGTGAAGTGACCAATTTGCCAACTATAAGAGATTTATATTATATTGAAAAAAAATATTAAAAGAAAACTGAACTCACTGTGGATTATTTGGATAGAAGAAGCCTTCCTCGTCCATATATGAATTTTCATACTCTGACCATAAAGCACCTATTTGTGGCAATATAATCAAGTTGAGGAGATCTGGACTACCGCCACTCCACCATGTCTTAGCCATATTTTGACCAGAATATCTAAATTGTGTTGTAGCCCGACATTGATCGTGAGCAAATTCGCAGGTCATTGCATTATATCCTGCCAATGTTGCCAATTCTTCGTTCCAGTGCATGGTTGCCATTCGATTAGCCGGTAAGAATCCTGGCAAATTACCAGATGCTATTTGGTTACGATATTGATTGTGCCTGTTAACAATTGCCTGCTTCATTTCCGTTGTCAAGGGAATGACTTCAACACCAGCCGGACATGCTGAACCAAATGTCTGAACGAATTTCAATAAATTACAAAAAAATGTTACCATTTCAATCCAGAAAGACACGAAATGTGGGGCAGTAGATGCATCGGAAAGTGATGCGTTGAATATCGGAGGTAATCCGCTCCACATTTTTTGTATTTCTTGTAGATTGTCCTTACTCCGGGGTGATTGCAACCCGTTTGGGTGACACCCTCATCACAAAGAGTGGGGTCACAAAAATCTGTTGCTACGACATTGCCAAGAAGGCCAACCAAAAAAAGGACAACAAACACGATTAACTTCATATTTTAGAATACTTTCTAATGTGATTGCTTTTCTCAATCCCACACGCATATTTATACCCAGGGTGATTTGTAAATGAGTGCGATCTGAGGTGCTGCAACTTTATTTTTAATTTAATTCGTAGTAAAAAAAACCCGCAGTTGGGCAAATATTGCGAATGACGTACGAGTATTTAATATTTTCAAAATCCTCTTACCACGTAGAATAAAATTGAATTGAATTTAGAATTAAAAGTCACATTGGTTTGGCCATTTGGATTAAAAAAAACAAGCTGAATAAATACAGCGGCATATGTGACGTAGGATTATGCATTAGAGATTCTGATTGTGCGCTGAGCGATTTTGATTCGGAACGAAACATGATAAAAGGTAGGTCGATATGAGTGCATCATAATACCACGAAAGTGACGTGGCAGTCATCAGCCGACAGATGAAGAATTCTTCAACTGGAACCAACGATGCCCTCTACAGTTACCGTCAGAGTGAACTACTTTTTGATCTTCACCTAACTTCAGCAACTTGGACATATTTGGACTGTGTCGTAGTTTTTGAAGAATATTCTAGCGGACGAACCCCTCGTGAGGCAATGGCAGCGCTTTTGCAACCACAAACTGCATTTAACACTCCAACGATAAGGGGCGGTTATTATGATGCGAGTAATGTAGATCACCAAGTAGTTCATCTTGATTGGACCTGTAGACGCCATCGTTGATTGCCATTTTCCTCCGACTGACTGGATTTAAGGACGACTGTACCGCTGATTTCCTAGTTCTAAGACATTTAAATCTCATGCTACCTACTGCCTGGCTGGATCTAAGCACGACTGCTGCGTTGGTTTCCATGTGTCATTGCGGATTAAAGTTAATCAATCCACAATCAAAATCGACTCCAATAAAATATTACATCCCACACGTGCCGCTTTATATGTATATTCAGCTTGCTTTACATTCAAAGTGCTACAATGTGGCTTCTAAGTCAATTTCCTGGTTAAGCGCATGCCAATAAGCTTTCCAAAATATTAAGTAATTCGCTCTATTTGCGCAAGTGCGGGTTCCATTACTACAACCTAAATACTAATAAGGTTTCAATATCTCAGGTATAAATAAGCATGTGGACTTGAGAAAGCAATTACATTTCAATTATATTTTACATTATGAATTCTATCGCGTTCGTGGTCATTATATCGGTTGGCCTTATTGGCAAAGTCTTAGCAACAGATTTTTGTGATCCCACTCTATGTTCTGCTGGAGTAACTCAAACAGGATGCAATCACCCTGGTGTAAGGACAATTTGCAAGAAATACACAAAATATTACGCGGATTATCTCTGAAACAAAGTGTGATCCATGTTTTCCGCATTTCGTGACTTTCCGGTTTCAAATAGTAAAATTTTGTTGTAACTTCCTGAAATACTTTCAGACTTTTGGTCCAGCATGTCCTGCTGACGCTGAAGTGATCCCTTTGACAACGGAAATGAAGCAGGCGCTTGTTAAGAGGCACAATCAACATCGTCACAGAATAGCATCTGGTAATTTGCCAGGCTTCGAACCAGCCCTTCGGATGGCAACAATGCGCTGGAACGCAGAATTGGCCACATTGGCACAATATAACGCAATGACTTGCATCTTTGCTCACGATCAATGTCGCGCCACAACACAATTCAGATGGTCTGGTCAAAATATTGCTACTACTTGGATAATTGGCGCTATGCCCGAAAACTTTGTCGACGATGTCCTTGTGCCACTAATTGATCTTTTCTGGTCAGAGTATGTAGTCGCAGACATGGATGACATCAACTCCTATCCAGCTAATCCAGAGTGAGATTTTTAAAATACCCAATCGTTTTTGAATACAGTGTTAATCTTTTTTAGTGCGGTAATTGGTCATTTCACGGTTATTACCTCGGAGAAGAATACCGCTGTTGGTTGTGGAATTTCTAAATACACAGACGCGGCAATGAATGGTTGGACAGCCATTATTATGGCTTGTAACTATGCAAGAACAAATATTATTTCAAAGCCTATGTATAGACCGGGCCCAAAAGCATCGCAGTGCACCACTGGCGTCAATCCAAACTATCCCGCACTGTGTTCGTTGGACGAACCGTACAATATAAATCTGGCGTAAGTACTTCGTAGGTTGTTCAATAAATTGGACACAATATAGAATTCGCTGTAACTACTGTAAATATAGGTTTAAAATAAATAAATAGAATCGCTTAAACAATAGCGATTTTTTAACGTTCATTACTTGCTATAATTTGACAGTGGGGTAGCTCCCCAGGTGGGTAGTCGCATCGTTTTTTTTTTTTTTCTCAAATTTTCAAAATCTGAATGTACGAGTACATTGTTTTCTTGTTTTTTTCATACTGATTAATTGTCAACAAGACGGGTGTTCCCTTTCTCCTTCAATTCGAATAAATTAGTGGTTTTAGTTGTGCTCAAATGTAATAGGTTCAGTAAGAGTACGTTCCGTACAGCCTAATCCATTTCATGGCGGTAATGCCGAAATACAATTTAATACACACTCCACTGAGTATCAGACGAATCGAGGAAAATGCTTAAATTTACAGCAAAGAAAAGTATGAACAAGTTGCACAAAATCGCTTATCCGACTGAAACCAAGATCAACTGATCTCGAGGTAAACATTCTGCAAAAATAATCATCTAAATTTGACAGCCAGACAAACAGCACATGCATACATTGAGATGCACAGCAGTCCACAAATTGTTGCATTTTTTTATTCTCGACACAAGTCTGTCTGGAAAGAATTTTATTTTGATTTTGCCCTGCATTCAGAACGTGTTGCACTCCCATACCATGGAAGGAGATAATGTAGAAAATTCTGAACTTTTTTATTTTTGTGTGCAAAATTTTGCGAGTTATATTCAAGTTTCAGACGAACTTTATAGATTTTGGCCAAGTTCGAAGGAGTGAAAAACCGTTTACACCTTTTGAGTGTTTCCATCAAAGGTCTGGGCTAATTTACATGCCAAATTAGATTCCTCAATGTCAACTTCAGCACTATGTTATTGACGGACTTAATGATTGCATCAATGTCAGAGTTGAGTTAGGTTAACATTCGCTACCGCGAAGTCTCGACAATTGGGACCCTGGCAGTGATCAACCACTTAGAAAACCCGCAATCCACCTCACATTGTACTCAACTTTTGAACGCAATCTAAACTTAAGAGGATTTGTATATTTTCGAGAATTATTCCGAAACCATGCGTACATACAGAATTAAAGTGTACTCGTGTTTGTTTTGTTTGGAAATTTTTTTTCCTAAAAATCCGTTGAAAACCGGATTAAACAAATATTTTCTTACAAGTTTTCATAACTTGTTATGCCATGGCCTTCTAGATGTCATATACGAGAATGGACCAATTTCAAAAACCGGTCAACAAGTGCCGTTGTTCAATAAATTGGACACATATAGTTATATGTATTTTTTTAACGACCTTGTATGCCATCCTGTCCCACAACAACTCAAGTGTGAAATTTGATCAAAATCGTTGGAGCGGTTTTTGAGAAAATCGATTTTCTTTAAAATGGGTCAATGGGTAAAATGGGGATTTGTAAAGTACCGTTGATTTTGAGGTTTGAATGGAATTTCCGATTTTGCCTCGAATTGTGAACCCACTGACCCCAGTGGTCTGTTTATTAATTTTGACACATATTTCGTATCTTAGAGAAATAATAAAGATACACCCCATCAGCATAAAAAGTTAGGTCGATCTAACGGCTGTCCGTCTGTCGGTCCATATTCCACCAGCTTATTATCTTTAAATTTTGAGCTAGGACGATGAAATTTGATATACATATAACATCTTTACAACCGAAGGCAGAACAAGTGTAACAATTTTAAAAACCTCCCACTGACACGCCCAATTTACAAAAAAAAATAATCCCTTTTTTCAACATTTACACTAGAGCACTAGAAACTGGGAAATATCGCCTTAACTTATTGTTCACATTCTCTACAATCCGTCCATTCGTTGTTAACGCCAACATCAAATATTGCCTTTTTAAATGTACTTACTGAGCCCTATTTCGAAAACCTCATCGGAATCCATGAACTTCAATAACAAATAGTTGCAGCCACGCCCATTGTTTCATAAAAAGAGGCCATAAAATGTAATTTTTCCCATTGAAACTCTTAAAAGTGCCGGAATTATACTCTGAACATATCATTGAATTTTAATTGAACATTTTAGAACGTCACGCCTACTTTACTAGGGCTGAGATAGAGGATGAGGGATAGGGTATGCCATCTGAATGATACGTTCTAGGTGGATTATATTTTCCCTGTGTGTTTCAATAAAATTTTGAGTTCTCTTTCAAATTCCGGTTACTGGACTCATGTCAGGTAACTTTAGTCTCTCAGCTTGTTAGATGGTTTACCTTCCGGACGTCTCTGAATCTGCAGTGTCTGCTTCAATCAGACATATGAAGGCAGAGCAGTACTCTCAAAAATGCTGAATTTTTTTCTTTGTTGCTTTATATTTCCTTTCTTATTCGTTTTCGTTTTAAATTGTATTCCAATGAATAACTAGGGGAGAGACAGACGATCTGGACTAACCCACAAACTAAGGGTTGAATAACATTTCATTGACTAATAAGTTTAATTTGACATATATGCAGTCCTTAGAGGACAACTGCGTGGCTACAAGCTACAAGGGAGGTGATCTAAAGGTCCTAGCTGAAGTTGTTCATTTTATGCAATCGATTCTCGGCTATCAGCCCCGACATTTCATAGAAAACAATTTCCAAAGGCCAAACGTTATACTCTGAAATTTTATTTTAATCCTATATTTACAATAGTCACAGTCACAGCGGTTCCTATATTATGTCCAATTTATTGAACAACCTCCGATCTTCTTACGCCAAGTTCACATTGTACGGTTCGTTCAACGAACACAGTGCCGGGAAATTTGGATTCACCCCAGTAGAGCACTGCGATGCTTTGGGACCCGGCCTATACATAGGTTTTAAAATTATATTTGTCCTTGCATAGTTACAAGCCATAATAATGCCTGTCGAATTATTCATTTGGACGTCTGTGAATTTAACAATCGCACAACCAACAGCGGTATTCTTCTCAGAGGTCATAACCGTAAAATGACCAATTGTCCCACTGAAAAGTTCAACACTATTATACTGAGAAACAATAGAATATTCTAAAAATCTCACCTTGGGCTAGCTGGATAGGCGTTGATGTCAGCCATGTTTGCTGCTCCATACTCTGACCAGAAAAGATCAATTAGTGGTAAGAGTTTAACGCTGACTAGGTTTTCTGGCATAGCGCCAGTCACCCAAGTTTTAGCAAGATTTTGACCAGACCATTTGAATTGTGTTGTAGCGCGACATTTATCGTGAGCGAAAACGCAAGTCATTACGTTATATCCTGCCATTGTCGCCAATTCTGCGTTCCAGCGCATTGTTGCCATCCGAAGAGCTGGTTCGAAGCCTGGCAAATTACCAGATGCTATACTGTGACGATGTTGATTGTGCCTCTGAACAAGCGCCTGCTTCATTTCTGTTGTCAAGGTGATCAGTTCAGCGTCATCGGGACATAATGGACCAAAAGTCTGAAAGTATTTCAGGAAATTTAAGCATTTAACACCAGAAAGACACATAACGTTATGTGCATATAAAAATGTGGTGTGATCAGTTTAAAGTCACATTTTGTTGCAAATTGTCCTTACTCCAGGGTGATTGCATCCGGTTTGAGTTATACCAACAGGACAAAGAGAAGGATCACAGAAATCTGTTGCTAAAACTTTGCCAAGAAGGCCAACCGAAATAAGGACAACGAACACGATTAACTTCATATTGCGAAATATCTTTCGGAAATGATAGTTTTCTCAAGCCAACGCATACCTATTTATAATGAGAATTCAGATAGTGCTAGCTGTGCCCTTCTTCTTAGTAAGTAGGTAAAATACATATTTACCAGCAAAGGTTGTAGTATCATAGAAATATGACTCGTACTTGTGTAAATAGGGCGAATTATCTTAAAGTTTGTTGTCACACGCAAAAGTAGGAAATTGAATTTTGATTTAAAAACGACATTGTAACCCTTTGGATGCAGAGTAAGCTGACTAAATAAAGCGAAACATGCGGGAGAGTAACATACAGCAAGGCCGCTTGGTGTTGACATACGAGTATATTTAAGTCATAACTTAGATTTAAGTCGTTACTTAGATTTATCTATTAGATCAACGAAGGTATACCATGCGATTTACAGCATACATTTTTTATTTATTTTTTTGTTTTGTAATTCCTTTAGGGCACTTTAACTTCAATACATAGGTGTAGCATAGAGAAATAATGAAGCTACATCCTGAGAGCACTATTTGTTACACAGATAGCAATTAGGGCCTTCGATCATATAGAAAATGGACGAACATTTTGTTAGTGTGCATATATCAATAAAAGAGGTTAGTTTGTTTAGACGACGTGACGGTTAGGCAGCAATCATCATCAAACAAAGTCCTGAAATAGCTTTCAGACTCAAAGAATTAGCGATTGATATAGTAATTAAAAGCCTTCCTCTTTCTATTTAGCTGAGTTTTCTAACATTCTATTCAAGTCACCAGTTCTGAGCGTCCTTTTCTAATGACGACATATACGTGCTCTATTATTATAGAAAGTTTCGGTAACAATACCTATATTACCGACTTTGAAGGAGAGTTGCATGCATTATCTATCATCATCCTGCATGAATAGGCGGCTGATCTGATATAAAGTCCTTCGAAATTTGTCAGGTTTTTGTCAGTCGGACGTTATTTAGGATGGGCGGCTGGCTTCGCTCGCGGCAGAAACTTTGACCACTTCTTTTTCGATTACAATTTATTAGTGAAGTTCACATATAATATTTTGGAAATTAATAGCTTTTTGGTTGGGATTTTAAATTGTACTCAAATATATCGTCTATTAGTCACACATACATGAATCCGTTTGAAGGAAGATGCTATAAAATTTACAATATTACGAGTAACTATTATTCCATACGAAGCAGCATAACTTCTGAATTATTAAACGGATTTTACTGAGATTGTTTTTGTTGGTTAAAGGATTTTTTTTTTAGCGCTCTTTCAGGGTGCGTGAGGTAGAGTAATTAAATAAACAGCACGTTACTTGCATAAAGAATGTGATATCTCGCAAATTAATAAAAATATCGAAAAAAAAACAGACTTGGTTGGTTGGTTGGTTTAAGAGGGTGAGCTTATGCTCTTCACTTAGGCCTCCACTGGGCCCGTTGTATTCCCCTCGTCTGTCGAGCTGTGGGAAAAGTAATGTAATGGGAATTAAGTGATGAGAAGGGATGTAGGTATTGGGATCATGGGAGTATCAAAAATGAGATTATGTGGTATAGTGATCGGGAAATCGTCTTGTCCGTCTAGCAAACTCCAATATATCACCGATTCCTTTCCTGCTGAGGTGTGTTAGATCCGGTATCCTTGGGGATTCCAGTATCTTCAGTCTCATCCTTGCTGTTAGCAGAGGAAGTGTTCTATATCTTCCTCCTCCTCCTCACAGTTGACAGAGATTCTTGTTTCAGCTAGCCCGAGTCTGAACGAGTGTTTATTGAGATTGATGTGCCTTGTTAAAAGTTCCACCATCGCTCTTAACTGTGTTCTGCTTGAGAAGAAAGCTCTTTTAGCTGTGTTTTTACTCGGTTCAGTTACCATTGATTTCGCCAATTTACACTTGTCTAGATTCGTTCAGTAATTATTGAACTCCTGTCGTATCTTCTCATTGATTATTGTTTTAATAGTTGTCAGAGGGACCCCTATTTTATTATCCGGGTTCAGTTCTGTATCGCTCGCTCCTTTCCTTGCTAGTTCATCTGCCTTTTCGTTACCCGGTACACCTTCGTGCCCCGTCTTGTCGTTATACTCGTAGTTTCGAAAATTGTTTGGTTGCGTGCCCTAGATATACGACGGGGGACACACATGTTTCTCAGACATTTCTCAACTATGCGCGCAAATTTAAAAAATTTAACTGGACAAATATATTTTTGGATTCTACTCTTTTTAGCGCTCATATACGAGTACGAAGAAAAATGTATTGCGACTTTTGCTCGTCCTGGACCCCCTCATTTGTTCAAAAGTGTTTTGCATGACCTGCGTAAAAATCGTGCATATAGCTCTTGCACATTTAGTTTCAGAGGTAGAAAGTTGTGACAGATGGATGGACGGACGCGCCACTGACAGCAGTAGTGTTGCGTGATCTGTGTACGCTGCCCTGAAAAATCAAATACCATTTTGAACAGCATAAGATTCGTTCGACTAATGAAATTATTTAATTTATTAATCGGACGTGAAGACATCAATCGGACGTGTAGAATGTATGCCTGGTAAAGGAGACTGTGGAAACAGCCCCAACTCCAGAGGCATCTGCCTCCACAACATTGTGTACATAATAAGATCTTGGAACATTATGTGAACGCCTTAAACCCTATAGGTGGCGATTCTGCACAATCTTAAAAAACAACGTCTTTTCAAGCTCAACGTAATAATTTTGAAATAAGTTCAATGTGTTCGATTGATATGAGGCCGAGAGCTATTCCTCTATATCTCCTGTCGCCAATTTCAGTACCAAATTTTCGGATAAATAACAAATTGAAGTTACATTATTGATAAGTTATCTTCTTGTAATACATACATTTTTTGTAATAGATCCCAATCCTGTAAACCATTCCGGCTCTGTTACCGAGTGTTCATAAATTTTAACGCATCTATCCATACCGATTATCTCTCATGTCATTAAATCAAAACGTGTGTGGGATTGTCTATATAAACTTAATGAATTGAGTAGTAGTAACAAGGTAACCCTCTAGTGAGTACCCGGTCACGTTGGAATAGAGGGCAACGAAGAAGCAGACTCTTGGCAAGACAAGGAGCAGCAGAATCCGGAGTAGGAAATCATATCATATGCGAAGAATTCAAGAAGATGAAGAAAAGAGACAGGGCGAGAACCTGGATTAATACTCCAGGTCTGAGACAAGCCAAGAAACTTCTGGGATACTATAACCGGAAAAGATTCGAAACATGCATCTACCTTAACAAGAATAACCTATATACGCTAACAGGCTTTCTAACGGGCACTGTAAACTCGAGGAATACCTAAGGAAACTAGGTATAACAAACAAAGGCCTTTACAAATTCTGCAATGAGTCCAGTGAGATTGCAGAACATCTTCTGAAATCTTGTGGTGCACTGATCCATAAAAGAATGAAATACTTGGGCAAGTAACAACTATCAGATGAGGATATGCCAACCATGGACCCACTTCACATTCTTAGATTCCTAAGAGAAACCGGATTAGAGAGGGTGCTCTAGGGCGAACTGTCTTTACCAAGGCAAAGTAAGAGTGTTTAACCCTCGAGAACATTTCTGAAAGAATTATATTCCAATAGAAACTCTAATGAGGGAATAGACCTCTCCATTAGGTCGCAGTGCAAGATAACTCTACACAAATAATAATAATAATACCGGCTGTGCATTCCAGTGCTTCAAAGCAAAAATTAATGTACTTCCCCGAATATGTAGCAAATGTACATACTTTGCAAACAGATATCGATGTTCCGATAACATATTTTACCCGAGTTAACCATTTTCCAGTCAGCAAAAGTAATTTTTTAATCTGCAGAAAATTAAAAGCATTTCTGTTAGATATCTGTTAAACACTAAGAAGGAAATGCGAAAAGAAAGAAACAATCAATGCTGCCAGGTCAGTTCAACAATCGGATGTTAAAGTCAGAAAAAAGGGGTAGATTTCGCTAATCTAGAGCCAGATTACGCCCCAAATTATTACAAACCCCACAGGCGGACCAGTAGGGGTGCAGTAAAGTGGGAGGGTTGTGATCCTTCTACTCCGGATCATATCTTCGCCGTAAGGAACAGAAGAAGATACGTACGAGTACATTTGAGTGTTTCTTATTTTTATTTGGATTTTTGTTTCAATTTATCTTCGGTCCTAACCCATATTCAATTGGGAAAAGCTAACTGGTACCGCAATAGCTTTAAGTGGATTTTTATGGCAATACTAGTAAATAAAGCAAAGTGGAGAGATGGGTGAGTAAGTTTTAAAAAAAAATAACGTAAACAAAATGGTAGAATGTTATTGAATCGGAACAAGTCCACTCCATCCAATTTTGTTGATTTTCAAATGGGACCATCTACATACTACCGCAAACCTGAAACGAGGTCCTTATCGATAGTCTCGCAAAAAATCAGAAGAAGTCAGCTGCTACTGAGTTGACATTATACTAATTTTCACAGAATTTATATTGAATTTGGAATCACTGTTCTATGTGTATTTTGTACACAATTTTACTTTGATGTCACTTTGCGTTTAGTATTTGCTTCAAGTCAGGGGAAGTGACTCTAAGGCCAGTATTACACTATAAAAGATTTTTGATGAAAATTGTGACAGGCACACGGATTGAACTTTGTCTTCAAATTCGTTCTCGAATTAGAGGAAAAGCCGCTAAATGGAAAATTTCTAGGCCAAATTTTAAAATGATTAAAGTTTTCTCCTGCTTTACCACCGAACATAACGTCACTCAATTAATCAAGTATTTTACTTGATTAGCGACCGTTATGAGATGTATGAAACGAAAACAATTTGTCACGTTCTGCATAGAGAAAGACTGTATACTTTCGCCGATATTGCTCTTATTGGTTACTAGCTGCTGTCCACCGCCTTGCTCGCCTCGATTATGCTATTAAAAAGCGCTTTAAAACAAACTGTAAAAAGTGTATGATAGATGAGCTCCATAGCATACAACTGAGTCTTGAAAATAGAAATTAAAAGATATTCAACTCGACCAAGTTGCGGGTAAAACAAAATGTTACGCTATGCCCTTTAATGTGGTACCCTATTATACTCATTTGTGATTAACATAAGAAACTGTGAGAGCTATGCCCAAAAGTGGACTGAGCCCAGTACTGAGAGTGATACTTTCTAAGTGGGAGACATATCTATGTACTGGTGAGCAAACATTTGTCAAAATCTATTGAGGTGTTTAAAATCTTCGATGGAACAAACATTCAGACAGGAGTGCGCACGCGCACCGCGTCATTTGCACCTCTTCTCAATGGCAAGAGAACACGCACAGTTGATGTCATCGCTATCGTCTTACCTTGTTACTACTCTAATTTTAGCAACAACGGGAATTTTAGAATTTTCTTAAGAATGCAAAATATTTCTTAAAAAACTTTAGTTGAACAAAAAATACATAAAATTCCTAACAAAAAAATAAGGCGGTGCTCCATGTAAATACTAACCGCAAACGACACTGCTCGATTTCGGTGATCGGACGAGAGCCGATACATTTTTTTTTTTTCATTAATTTTTAATGCATTTTTATTATTCAATCTTTAATATCTTAACCTCCATGAGAAATATCGTGGTAATTCTAATAATTCTAATTCGAGATCATGACCAAACCTCTTAGTTAAAGAACGATAAAATTGTATTTAAATCGGTGCAGTAGTTTTTGCATGATGCGCGCACAGACACGACCCTAGTCAGCGATATGCTTCGTGCTACTTTGTCGACGGGAAATGTAGGTATTCGATGGACCCTTACATCTCAACTCAAACATCTCGACTACGCTGACGACATATGTTTACTATCACAAAGAATTATGGACCTTCACCAAATGACATCAGATGCGGTGAGAGAGGCAATCGTTGTGGGGTTGAATAAATAACTCATCAACACAAGTAAAGTCAGCAAAGCAAAGTCAGCCTTTGGTATGTCGTCCAAGGTATGGAGAAGCAATGCAATTAGCTTTACCACCAAGCTACGACTTTTCCACTCCAATGTATCATATAATCCGTGCTGTTATATTGGTGCAGCCGCTATCACGTGTAAGCTGCAAACGTTTGTGAATACGAGTAGGTGTCTCCGAAAGATTTTGAGAATTTTCTCTACCAATCGTACTTCTAATGCGCAGCTTCATGAGAGAACGGATCAAGAGCCGACGATGAGAGTGGCAGTGGATTGAAGACGTTTCGAAAAGGCAAGTTTGACTTAATTCAATAGCTAACTACACGATGCAATGAAATCCGTTAAACCAAATGTCGACTGTGAAATATATGGCGCAGAACAGTGGACAATGAGTCACAGCAACTAGGGGAAAGTTGGGTAGAGTTAAGGCGCATCATGTTTCGTAGGGACTCTAGGACCCACAAGAGAGACGGGGCATAAAGATGAATTTATTTTAGAGCTTTCACAAAAGATTTTTTTTTGGGTAAAATGGGTCTTGACCTGCGATACCAGTCTACAGGGTTGGCATTCGAATTTCGACTATTTTGATGCTACATTTGTTGAAAGAGCTAGAAGTCCGAGCGCTAATGAGGGATACCAAATATTGCACAACAGCTCAGCAATGCAACATGCAAACATATTTGTTTTGCAATTAAAACCGCCAATAATAGCAAATAAAAATGATTTCTAAATATTCTGCACCACTTAAGAGTTTGCCTTTAAAGGGGGTTTTTAAAGGTAAATAAAATTCTGTATTCCAAAATTCTTTTGGATTAGAGAATTTTAAAACCAGAATTTTGAGTAAAGAATTTTGCACGATACAGAATTATGACCCTGTAAGTAATTCGTGGAAATTGTTTGCTATAATTTTCTAAAATTCGCAACAGTCCAAGTTTTCTTTTCTTTCGCTTTCTCTTTCTGGAATCATTTGTTCTTTTTCTGATCTACTAAATATTTTCCAACAATCCACCTTTACTTCTCATCAAAATATTAGAAGATTACCAAAAAATTACATTCTGCTGATCAAATAGTTGCTGATCAAACATTTGTTCAGCTCATCTTGTATTTTTCTTGCTTAGTCTTTGATATTTTCTACTGATGTTGTTCTTTTATTTTCTGCAGATAATAAACAACAGACTCTCATGATGTAATATTTTATCTACTAAATTATCTCTAAGAAAGTATGATTTTAGCAGCTGTAAATGTTTAATATTTATAGCCTGATAAGCTGTGGATCCCATAAGTCCCATTTTTTATACTTCAACTTATGGTACTCTCTTGAACTGAAACATCAAGCATACGAATTTATAATACAATTTTGCAGCGAAACGGTTAGGAGAACAATCATAATGTAGTGCGCCAAGGCTCTAATTGCCATCTTTGGAGCAAATAATACGTTCAGGGACTGGATGTATTGTTTCTGAATGATACAAAGTATTGCCTTGGCTTGCATTGCATACCCAGTTTCAGTTGATATACTCAGCTAAATCTAAACTACTACGACTTAGGTATACCAGTCGGAATACGGCAAATGTTACTGTCCCGCATGTTTCGCTTTATTTAGTCAGCTTACTCTGCATCCAAAGGGTTACAATGTCGTTTTTAAATCAAAATTCAATTTCCTACTTTTGCGTGTGACAACAAACTTTAAGATAATTCGCCCTATTTACACAAGTGCGAGTCATATTTCTATGATACTACAACCTTTGCTGGTAAATATGTATTTTACCTACTTACTAAGAAGAAGGGCACAGCTAGCACTATCTGAATTCTCATTATAAATAGGTATGCGTTGGCTTGAGAAAACTATCATTTCCCAAAGATATTTTGCAATATGAAGTTAATCGTGTTCGTTGTCCTTATTTCGGTTGGCGTCTTTGGCAAAGTTTTAGCAACAGATTTCTGTGATCCTTCTCTTTGTCCTGTTGGTATAACTCAAACCGGATGCAATCACCCTGGAGTAAGGACAATTTGCAACAAAATGTGACTTTAAACTGATCACACCTCATTTTTATATGCGCATAACGTTATGTGTCTTTCTGGTGTTAAATGCTTAAATTTCCTGAAATACTTTCAGACTTTTGGTCCATTATGTCCCGATGATGCTGAACTGATCACCTTGACAACAGAAATGAAGCAGGCACTTGTTCAGAGGCACAATCAACATCGTCACAGTATAGCATCTGGTAATTTGCCAGGCTTCGAACCAGCTCTTCGGATGGCAACAATGCGCTGGAACGCAGAATTGGCGACAATGGCAGGATATAACGTAATGACTTGCGTTTTCGCTCACGATAAATGTCGCGCTACAACACAATTCAAATGGTCTGGTCAAAATCTTGCTAAAACTTGGGTGACTGGCGCTATGCCAGAAAACCTAGTCAGCGTTAAACTTTTGCCACTAATTGATCTTTTCTGGTCAGAGTATGGAGCAGCAAACATGGCTGACATCAACGCCTATCCAGCTAGCCCAAGGTGAGATTTTTAGAATATTCTATTGTTTCTCAGTATAATAGTGTTGAACTTTTCAGTGGGACAATTGGTCATTTTACGGTTATGACCTCTGAGAAGAATACCGCTGTTGGTTGTGCGATTGTTAAATTCACAGACGTCCAAATGAATAATTCGACAGGCATTATTATGGCTTGTAACTATGCAAGGACAAATATAATTTTAAAACCTATGTATAGGCCGGGTCCGAAAGCATCGCAGTGCTCTACTGGGGTGAATCCAAATTTCCCGGCACTGTGTTCGTTGAACGAACCGTACAATGTGAACTTGGCGTAAGAAGATCGGAGGTTGTTCAATAAATTGGACATAATATAGGAACCGCTGTGACTGTGAATACTGTGAATATAGGTTTAAAATAAAATTAACATCGCTTTCCCCTAGGAAATATTTTTGTTTTTCATTTACTCACACCTGGTGGGAAATGGCTTCTTGCTCAGATTGTTGAAGTGGTGTAATTTTAGGGTAGAACAAGTCTAACCAACCCCCAAACGGGTTGTCTAAACTTGGGGCTGATTAGACCGAAGGCTGAGTGTGTGACATAAAGCCCTCTACATATGCTCGGGTATGCCTGTGCAGGTACATACAAGATGCGTTCCAAAGTAAACAGGACTTTTTAAAAATAATTATTTCTTGTGAGGCCATCTATTGGCAATTACATGCGTCGGAAAGGTAACTGAAACTTTTCAATTGATAAACCAAGTTTATGGTGATAATTGTTTATCCCGTGATAGAGTTCATGAGTGGTAAAAACGGTCGTGAGAACATAAATGATGATCAATATGTTGGCCAACCAATCACCTCAGATTCCATCGAAACTGTGCAAGAATTCATCAAAGATCAGCCAAAATCTTCATTGAAATTCATGGAATTGGAATTGAACACCTTAAGAACATCAATTTATCGCATTTTGATTGAACATTTGGGCACTCAAAAAGTGTGTGTAAGGTTTGTTCTTCACAAGATTACTGACGATTAAAAATTGCACAGAATTCAACATTCAAAGAACATCATGAAGGAGGCCAAAAGATCAAAAACTTCCTTTACAACATTGTGACTGGCGAAAAAGCATGATGTTTTCAATATGACCCAGTAACCAAGCGCCAAAGTGCCGAGCGGAAGGCGCCAGACTAGCCAAAACTCAAAAAATATCGTTTGGATATGACGTCAAAAGTGAAGACAATGTTGACTTGCTTTTACTATTCCAAGGGCATTGTCCATAAAGAGTTCGCTCCACCGGGCCAAACCATTAATGCACAATTCTATTTCGGTATTCTGAAGCGTTTCGTGCATCGTATTCGTCGTATTCGACTGGAATTTCGCGCAGGAGGGAGCTGGCATTTGTTGCACGATAATGCGCCATCTTGTGACCGATCTTTTGACTAAAAATCGCATTTTTCAGTCAACCCCGTATTCGCCAGATTTGGCACCGTGCGACTTTAACCTTTTCGGAAAAATGCATTTGCTGATGAAAGCAAAGCGTTTTGTGGACGTAGAAACCACCCATAAGGCTTGTACCCGACATCCTGAAGACATCCCGACCGACAATCTAAAACACTCATTCTACATGCTTTTACACCGTCCAAATCGCTGTATTTAGTCGGAAAAAACAATTTTTTGTTGTTCTTATTTTGAAAAAGTCCTGTTTACTTCTGAACGCACCTTGCATATGCAGTTCTACCGGACAGGCAGTCGGCATATGGCCACCACGGGAGCGTCTCAGGAACAGCATCCTGAAGCTCCAATTTTCGAGCATTTGATGCCATATCTGTGGCATTTATTACGCTCGATGTTGGCTTCCAAGACTAGAATCGTTGTAGACTTGTCAGCTTAGACCAACGACTACAAATACCCTCAGACAAAATAGTCCAGCGACGTCAAATCACACGATCTTGCCGGCCCATTTCTGGAGATAATGTTGTCATCGAACACTTCGTTCGATAACTCGATAGTTTCGTCAGCAGTATGGCATGTGGCATCATCTTGTTTAAACCAAATGTCCTGGAGACCATGTTCACGCATTTCATCATGGCTCTGCACCGGGCGCCATTGGCAGTGACATTTCGATTTTATTCATTTTTGAAGAAGTATGGCCCGATGATGCCACCAGCCCATAAACCACACCAGACACTGCATTTTTCGGGGTACATCAGTAGCTCATGTATAGCCTTTGGATTTTCCTCGCTCTAAGTCTGACAATTTCGCTTATTAACAAAGCCATTGAGACAGAAGTGAGTTTCATCATTGAACAAAATTTGATGGTAAAAAAATGGATCGACTTCCAACTGTGTCCCAATCCCTGAACTCACGACGCAAACGATGACCTTTCGGCTTCAGTTCTTGTACCAATTGAATCTTGTAAGCGTATAAACCTAGATCTTTGCGCAAAATCTTCCACAAAGTCGATGGACACAGGCCAAGTTCTTGCGCACAATGACGAATCGATGAATTAGGATCTTTTTCAACACTGGGCTCAACGGCCGCCGTCGATATATTTACCTATGTGCACTCTATACATTCTTATCGGTAGCTTGGAGTCCAAAAGAGTGAATGTAGTGCGAAATTTTACAATTGGTCGATTATGTTGACCGTAAAATTGACGTAGCGCTCTATAAACATTTTTTACTGAACACTGATTTTTGAATTAAATTTCAACAATTAAACGCTGCTCAATACTAACGCTCAACGATACTGAATAAAAAGATCATGCCAGCTATCAGATTGACTATCAGATGTCTGAGTGTTACCATATTAAAAAAAAAGACCTCCTAAAAAAAATCCTTTAGAAATACTCGTAAGCAAATCATGTCCTTTAAAAGTTAAAATAAGAATGGATGGCGTGGGATTCAACGTCACTGCATTCAATTTATCCTGGCGCCATTCGATTTCAATGGATTTTAGTTAAACTACCAACATTTTATAAACATTTTTTAACAGAATATCACCGTTAAGTAATGCCAATAAAATTGTTACACATAAGGTAATTTTCCAATCAATACTTCTATGTATTGTAGATGCCAAATATGCGAAAACTATGAAATATGCCATATCAAACACCAGCATGTATCGCAAATTACGGATAAGCTGCTGAAAATTATGATCAAATTACTCCATAAGAGGACAAATGTTGAACTGATTTTCAAAAGAATTCGTTAGCTGACTGCACATTCTTTAAGGAATTGCAATACATCAGATAATCAACTCGTAATTCCATTATGTGTCTCAACGTATTTTTAATTCGGTGTTATTACTATTTATTAATTTTTGTATTCAATTAATTATTTGTCTAGTTGATAATTTATTTATTTATTTATTTATTTATTTATTTATTTATTCATTCAGTCATTCATTCATTCATTCAGTCATTCATTCATTCATTCATTCATTCATTCATTCATTCATTCATTCAGTCATTCATTCATTCATTCATTCATTCATTCATTTATTTATTGATTTATTTATTTATTTATTTATTCATTCATTCATTCATTTATCCATTCATTCATTCATTCATTTATTCATTCATTTATTTATTTATTATTTTTTAGTAACTTATTTTGTTAGTAATCGTTAGCACATATTTATTTGTCATGAAAATCATAAAACAAAATACCTATGTCGACGACATTTATGATATATCGACTACTATCGAGTCGAATTGATCAAATTAGTAATCTCTTTAAAGCAGGTGGCTTTGAACTGCGAAAATTGTCTGCTAAAATGAAGAAAATTGAGTCAAATCTTCAATGCCATTATGTATTGACGAAAATCACATACATCTCACTTTTGGTTAATTGGCAGTCTAAACTAGATCAGTTCATCTTTATACAAGTTCAACACCAAGATCATGGTGTCTACATTAAGAGGTTATTCGACCTATTATTTAGGCTGCTTCTCTCCGGCCGTCGTAAAAGCAAACATGTTTTGTGGCGAGCTGAACTCAACTAGGATCAACCATTTCTTCCGCTATTTGAAGTTCTTTGACAAATTTCAGGATAATGTTGATGATCTCTATTCCTCGCTGGCTTGGATAATTTCCATCGTATACAGCTGTTGACTTGCATGGGGTTTGCGGAAGCAATGTACCAGCAGCGTACCCCAATAACAATAATTCTATCGTCTAAAACAAATCTGACACCCATTACCACAATTACATCTCTGGATGAATTCAAGTACAACTTTGTACTGGATTCGTTGGCTCTTCACGAATCCACTAGATGAAAGTATTTTATCTGAAGTTGGGTAAGTCAAGTTCAAGTCATTCTTCCTCAAGCAAAGTGGCATTATGTACCTGGTGAGGATAACTCGCTGTGCTTAATTCCCGTTTCCCGTTGTGACATCGAAACATTAGCTCCTGGACATTTCATCGCTGAAGACGCTATCAACGCTGTTTCAGAGCCAGCTCTTATGCATCTTCCAGACTTAGGATTATCCCGGTATCAGCTTCTTCGTAAAATGCTTGAATAGTTTTGACAGAGATGGTCTGTCGAATATCTCCAGCGTCTTCAAGAAATTGTAAAATGGCAGCAAACAACACAACCCATCAAAGACTGTCTAGATTGCTGATGAAAGGCTTCAAGGTAGTGTAGTATTCATGCATTCTGGTGCCGATGAACATACCAGAGTGATAACAGTTAAGACGCAGTCTCCCATTCTAAAACGACCGATTGTTAAACTGTGTCCCTTGCTAGTTTCCATCGAAAATCTGAAGACATGAAATCAACGGTAATAAGACGCCAAGTTTCATCCAAATATGTCCAAAGGAGTGTGAGAACAATTAGACAATCTGACAGGGAACAAGTGTGTGACAATAAACTTTCGGGACCTGCTTCGAAGGCCCTACACATGTAGCTCTAGTTGTCAGTCTTTCGCACACTCATAACTTCTCCTTTCGGTTTACTCAACCTCAAACCTTACTCCAGCGTCAAATTACAGCAGTTCAAGCCTTATCCCACCAGGTATGAACACAAGGATGAGAGTAAAAACTAGATAAAGCTATTTCAATATTATGTTAATTTTATTGAGAAACTTCTTTCTAAATTACGTCAAACTTAAGCTTCGTTTAAGCTTTGTCTTCATTGTGTCCAATTTATTAAGCTACCTCCTTACGCCAAGTTTAAATTGTAAGATTCGTCCAATGAACAAAGTGCCGGATAATTTGGATTCACGCCAGTAGTGCACATCGATGCTTTTGTGCCCGGTCTATACAAAGGGTGGTCATAAATATTTGTCCTTGCATAGTTACACGCCAAAGTAAGGGATGTCCAATTGTCCATTTCAGGGTCGCTGTAAACAACAACTGCACAACCAACAGCGGTATTCTTTTCTTCGGTCATAACCGTGAAATGACCAATTGTCTCACTAAAAAGATTTATATTCTATTGAGAAAAAATATTTAGAAAAAAGAAAACTAAACCCACTTTGGACAAGTTGGATAGAAGTAGCCTACTTGGTCCATATATGCATTTTCATACTCAGACCATAAAGAATCGATCTGAGGCAACATAACCGAGTTGAGGAGATCTGGATTACCGCTGCTCCACCATGTCTTTGCCAAATTTTGACCAGACCATCTAAATTGGGTTGTAGCGCGACATTGATCGTGATCAAAGATGCAAGTCATTGCGTTATATCCTGCCAATGTTGCCAATTCCGCGTTCCAGCGCATTGTTGCCATACGAATAGCCGGTAGGAAGCCTGGCAAATTACCAGATGCTATTTGGTGGCGATATTGATTGTGCTTCTTAACAATTGCCTGCTTCATTTCCGTTGTCAAGGTGATCACTTCAGCGTCAGGAGGGCATGAAGGACCGAAAGTCTGAAAGGATTTAAGTAAATTATAAAAAAAATGTTACCACTTCAAACCAGAAAGACACAAAGTGTGACACAGTAAGTGACATCGGAACGTTGAAGTTATCAGAGATACATATTCCGTGTCACATTTAGTGCATTTCCTTCCTGTAAATAATTGTCCTTACTCCAGGGTGATTGCATCCGGTTTGAGTTATACCGACAGGACAAAGGGTAGGATCACAGAAATCTGTGGCTAAAATGTTGCCAAGGAAGCCAACCGAAAGGAAAACGAACACGATTAACTTCATATTGAGAAATATCTATCGGAAATGATAGTTTTCTCAAGCCTACGCATACCTATTTATAGGGAGAATTCAGATAGTGCGAGCATGAACAAAATGTTGTGCCCTTCCTCTTAGTAAGCGAGGTACATACAATCAGAGGTCAGACTAACAGACTAACAGACGCACTTGTGCAAATAGAGCAAAGTACTGAACTTACTCGAAGAGGGAAGTTGAATTTTGATTTAAAACTTAGAAGCCACATCGCAGCCCTTTGGATGTAAAGCAAACTGACTAAATAAATAGGTAGATGCAAACGACTAAGCAGGTCGTGTTTGTTTTTATTCGTATATTCACATACATAAGTCATGATTTAGATTTAGCTTGATATATGCCAAATTCCCCAAGGGTATATTAATTTTAATTTTTCTCGAATGTAGTTTGGGCTGTTTCACCAAAAATATCTCTTTACCACATTTTTTGGGCATGGAATATACCGGCAAGAGCAATGTACTTTCTGTCACGAACACTGAAGTCCTGGCTAGGGCTGTATGACATCGAAGAACTCTCTAGGTTGTTTTTTGTCTGTCACGGAGATGACGGTGCAATTTAACATTCATCTGTGTCAGGTAAAATGCCATGAGGTACTCCGAAAAACTGTAAGGCTATCGAGACAAGCTAACCAGAAGTGACACCATACTCAGAATTCTGGAGCCAAATATATGCAAAAAAATGCAGGTACATATGTTTTTAACACTTCTATTATTAGCGATGATGAAACTATAAGCAAAATATGATAGCAACAAATTAACAAGAAGAAAAATATGTAAATTATCAGCAAGAAAAATTGTTGTTTCCAATCAGCAAAAAACTATTTTTTTATCAGCAGATGATATCTGTTTGATCTTCAGAATATAAAAAAAAAACAGCAAAAAAGTAAATCATAAGCAAGAAAAATCAAAGATGAGCTGAACAAATATTTTCAGTAAAAATTAATTATTTGGTCAGTTGATATAAACAAGGACAAAAGATGTTTCTTTCTTTTTGCTTTACTTTTTGCAAGTCAAACAAATTTGTTCTGCTGATCAAATAATTTATTTTTGCTGATAATTATATTTTGTGGGCAATCTATGAATATATTAGCTGATCTTCTGCTTTTTCTACTCATCAAAAAACTGTATTCGTCTGATTAAACATTTCTTCAGCTTGTCATTTATTTTGTATGCTGATTTAGTTTTTAAATTCCTGCAGATCAAAACTATTTTTTGATGATCAAAAAACTATCAAATTGCTGATCAAATAGTTTTATTTTGTTTGTCAAAAACTCTTTCCTTCTGATCGATCAAATGATAGGTTTTACTTGATGCAATGTTATTTAAAATTATTTTGAAAAATTAATTGTTCTGTTAGAACAGAGAAAATGCTTCAACAGGTGCCGTCATTCCACGCAAATCAAATTAGTACATTCGAATTGATTGTTAGAGAGAAATTCCGATTTTTCAATGTACTTTTTGAATATTATTACAAGTTGATCAGGATTGCTCGTTAAAATACAAGGTATTCCTGCAAAAGTATAGGGCATATGGGTGCGTTATACCTTCATTATGTACACCTAAGTAGTTTAAAATAGTGCTTCACTCTCTTTGCAAAAATGCTAATCAACTTTTTTTTTTTTTCAAATTGCAATTATTTGTCAGTTCGTTCGCCAAAAATGTAAATGACAAACTAAAAGTTGTAGAGACAAGCAGTAAGGTAAAACAGTATGCCAAGGCTGCGTAGCCTGAACAGAAGCCTATAGGATTGAAGTTTTGGCTGTTTCCGCCGGCCAGCGTTCATCACACAACACAATAATTTTTTGCAGGTGAATCTACCTCAGTCGTGTCCTTATCATTATTTCCTTCAAATATTGTTCCACACATTCCACCATGAGTAAACACCCTCAATGGAAACGGAAAAATTGGGGCTAAATGCCGTCGTGTATGAAAGCGTTCATAAAGTCACATGCATTACTACAGACACAGCACCGGCGCGGCGATCAGCCACTGCTGTTTTTTCTGTGTGTGTAAAATGGCACTTATCAGAAGGTAAAGAAAAGGCGCCAAGGTTACAAAGCTGAGACTTTAGATAGATCATTTCTACAGACTGTTTGACTTCGGTGATGATCAAAACTCCACTGCCAGGCATAATGCTCCATTCAACTCTGAAGATGACGATCAACAATTTCCGTCCGCCCGACCAAAGCGAAAATCGACCGTCTAACTGCCGAACTATCTAAGTACTATCGGATGAAAGTACTTGTATGCCCGACGAATGGAACCTCAACACCGTTTGCCAAATCCTCAAGAAAGGAAACCCTCTGAATTGCGCCAACTACGGAGGTATTAGTCTCCTCAACATCTCTTATAGGATCCTATGTATTTGTCATATTATGTGAACGCCTTAAACCTTTTGTCAACAATCGGATTAGTCCGTAGTGGTTTTTTTTGGTTTTTTAGTGGTTTTAGGCCAGGAAAGTCCACCAAAGATCGGATATTCATATTGCGGTAGATAGTGGAAAAAACCCAAAAATTCCAAATCGATACTCACCACCTGTTCACCTATTTTGAAGTCACATATGATAGCATCTATAGAGACAAGCTGTACAGAGCCATACCTATTTTTGGCATCCTGTCTGTTTGTGGAGAATGACGATTGAGAAAGCACGATGGTCCATCAAATTCGGTAACAACATCACCGCTTTTCCTTTGGGATATGAAGGCATTTGAGTAGCAAAATCTTCTCACAGACAACTAAGGTGACTTTATATAGGACCCTCATACTCGTAGTCACAGTCCTGCTATATGGCGCAGACGCATGGATGGTATCAAAGACGAATGAAACCAAGGGTGTGGTTGTTTTGAAAGAAAAATTATTCAAATGATTGCTGGTCCCATTTGTATCACAGGGGTATGAAGTAGAAGATACAACAACGAACTATACCGCTTGTACAGCGACATCGACCGAGTCAGAAGGTTTCGTATTCGTCGCCTGAGATGGCTAGGACGTGCAGAGCTATCAACGCTCTGGCCTGGGAAGTCTTCGAATCAATCCCGGAGGTAAAGGAAGACCTCACCTAAGGTGGCGTACGCAAGTGAAAACTACCCTCAACCAACTTCGTGCGCAAAACTAGGCGGTTACTACAAGATCGAGCTGGCTGGAGACTATTGTTGGTTGAGGCCCCGGACTGTAGCGGCATCTAAACTAAAGTAAGAGTTGCTATCGCCACAAAATCGATATTCAAATTGGGATGTTAAATTCGAATTAATTCAATGTGATCCTTGAATAAATGTGACTGTGCGTCGTGGTCTGTCAGTCTATAAGTGTGCCTGTCCATCTGTTTGTATATCGGGCTGCAGCCTAAACGGTGAAGTAATGGTCAAAACTAAAAGAAATTTTGAAAAATTAAAAATTTACTTACGACTTCGATTAAAATTCATATATACATATGTACATATGTATTTATCTGAGGTAACATGGCCGGTTGCAATAAGATTGCGTGTTCAGTGTTTTAACTAAAAATTCGAATAATGGACTGAAATCACGTGAATTGGCTACATCTGCGTCACCTTCGAAAAATGTGAGCACATACAATCAAAAAAGAGTTTTAGCCTCTTAGCCTCTGATTTACACCTTTGCTTAAATTTCAAATCTAAACAATTTACCATCGATCAGCACATATGGAGTAAGTACGTGCGACCCAGTCGTGCCGTTTATTTGAGTTGTGACAGTGTTTTTCAGAGGTGCGACATGATTTAAATAAACACCAGTCACATGTGCCGCTCTATTTAGTCAGCATGCTTTGCATCTAAAGGGCTGCGATGTGGCTTCTAAGTTTTAAATCAAAATTCAACTTCCCTCTTCGAGTAAGTTCAGTACTTTGCTCTATTTGCACAAGTGCGTCTGTTAGTCTGTTAGTCTGACCTCTGATTGTATGTACCTCGCTTACTAAGAGGAAGGGCACAACATTTTGTTCATGCTCGCACTATCTGAATTCTCCCTATAAATAGGTATGCGTAGGCTTGAGAAAACTATCATTTCCGATAGATATTTCTCAATATGAAGTTAATCGTGTTCGTTTTCCTTTCGGTTGGCTTCCTTGGCAACATTTTAGCCACAGACTTCTGTGATCCTACCCTTTGTCCTGTTGGTATAACTCAAACCGGATGCAATCACCCTGGAGTAAGGACAATTATTTACAGGAAGGAAATGCACTAAATGTGACACGGAATATGTATATCTGATAAATTCAACGTTCCGATGTCACTTACTGTGTCACACTTTGTGTCTTTCTGGTTTGAAGTGGTAACATTTTTTTTATAATTTACTTAAATCCTTTCAGACTTTCGGTCCTTCATGCCCTCCTGACGCTGAAGTGATCACCTTGACAACGGAAATGAAGCAGGCAATTGTTAAGAAGCACAATCAATATCGCCACCAAATAGCATCTGGTAATTTGCCAGGCTTCCTACCGGCTATTCGTATGGCAACAATGCGCTGGAACGCGGAATTGGCAACATTGGCAGGATATAACGCAATGACTTGCATCTTTGATCACGATCAATGTCGCGCTACAACACAATTTAGATGGTCTGGTCAAAATTTAGCAAAGACATGGTGGAGCGGCGGTAATCCAGATCTCCTGAACTTCGTTATGTTGCCTCAGATCGATTCTTTATGGTCTGAGTATGAAAATGCATATATGGACGAGGGAGGCTTCTTCTATCCAACTAGTCCAAAGTGGGTTTAGTTTTGTTTCTTAAATATTTTTCCTCAATATAATATAAATCTTTTTAGTGAGACAATTGGTCATTTCACGGTTATGACCGAAGAAAAGAATACCGCTGTTGGTTGTGCAGTTGTTGTTTACAGCGATCCTGAAATGGACAATTGGACATCCCTTACTTTGGCGTGTAACTATGCAAGGACTAACATTTATGACCACCCTTTGTATAGACCGGGCACAAAAGCATCGATGTGCACTACTGGCGTGAATCCAAATTATCCTGCACTTTGTTCATTGGACGAACCGTACAATATAAACTTGGCGTAAGGAGGTAGTTTAATAAATTGGACACAATGTAGGCGAAGCTTTTACGAAGCGTGAACTTGCCGTAAATTAGAAAGAAGTTGTTCAATAATATAGAAATCGCTGTAACTACTGTAAAGGCGAGAATAAGTTTAAAATAAAACTTGTGTCATTTGCCTTTAGAAGTTTGTTTGTTCAGATCTGGGCTGCCAAACACTTCCGAAGAGCCTATCTGGCTTCAAGGTCGTTGATAGTGAGTCAGATAAAGATATGGAGGGCATGGTATGTAGGGAGGATGGTAATCAACACTCTTTTAGGCAGAACTAATCAAGTAGTCATTTTCGACCCACCGTCAGTAAAGCTAAGGGAGTAATGAATGAAAGATTAATGTTGACTGACATAGACCAGTATTTTCGATATTCTGATATCACCTGCTTACGATTGTCTAAACTTAACGGATGCTAAAGTACCCGGAACCAAGGTATTGTTGTTTGGGAGTATTACCTATTGTCTAGTTGTGAACGGTTAGGATCGCTCGAGCTCCATTCAAGATATGGATACACCTTCTACAAGTTCGTTCTTTAGAGATCGGAAGTTCCACCAGGAGAGTATGATATGACTGGATTAATAAGCATTAATAAGAATAAGGTTTGATGGCTTGTTATCTTGGATCTCTATTGAGGTATCGTCGATTTCACAGTCTTTCAGCAACTCACGTTGTACCACAGCAAAATGCAAGTCTCCTTCCCGTTGATCACCAGGATGATTTCCGCGTTACCCCGAGCCTAAATGTTTCTCCCTAATATATCCTCTTTGCGTACTGGTGCTTTAGAATCAATTATTCTGCCAAAATCGAAACATTTGCCCTCATGTGGATGATTACCTTGCACAATCCGCCACCAATGTACATGTACACGTCAATAAGTTCGTCCCACTTATTGTTCGTATTAGTGTGGTTCGAAATGTTTCTGTAGAAAAAAAAGGAATTTAAGAATTATTAAGTTTCAGAGGTCATCGGACTCAAATTCCCCTGGTCAGATGCACACATTCATAAGACTATATCTTACAGATAAATTGATAAGGGGAGAGTTATTGACCATTCATTCGATTGATGTGTCCGAATTCAAGACAATGCAGTCATGGAGTCTATATGGTTTATCTTCTCCTCCATTTGCTGACTTGACAAAAAGTATAAAGGGTACTAACGATAATTTATTTTCCCGCTTTTCGTACATCTCTCAGGACCGCATACCGGAACTGGGACAATCACTGATCCGTAGATATCAATTTTATTCTTCGAGTTTGGAGTTCTTCTCTCAATCCCAACCAGCAACGGTTTCACAGGGTGTCAACAACATGCATTTGATTTTGTACTTGTGAACTTCAAAACCAACTCTTCAGTCTGATCTTCAAAAATA
The DNA here is from genome assembly GCA_963082735.1 of Pocota personata. Lineage (NCBI taxonomy): Eukaryota > Metazoa > Arthropoda > Insecta > Diptera > Syrphidae > Pocota > Pocota personata. The sequence goes on from OY720430.1 coordinate 35,292,358, forward strand.
TAAAAACTACAAGAATATATCCAAAAAACGATGTTTTAGACCAAACTAACTTTAAGCGAAAATCGAAATTTCGTTCCAGACTATTCTAAGCATTGTTCCATATTTCAGAATTTCAGGTCTCACCGGTTGCAAAATGTTATAGTAACTATGAAGTATTATCGAAGATTGAAAACTTTTTTCGAAAATCCAAATATTACCGAAAATTAAAAACTCTTATCCGAAAATCTAAATTTTGGAAGAAGTTCCAGGTTTCTTGATTCACTATTTTTGTAAAATTTGAAAAACTATTAAGTTTTTTAATATTCTAAATTGTTTCATGTTCTTCTTAGAGTATTCTTAAATTTCCAGCCAGCCCCCCTTTTCGGAATTAAAATTATCTAAATCGTTCCAGTTCAGGGTCATCTAAAATGCTTTAAAATTTTATGTTTGATCTTAAACGGTTCGACTAGAAAACGAATTTAGGGTTTTTTTGAGAACTCATTTGTCGAAGTTCAGTGTTTTCGAAATTGTTTCAGATTATTCTGTGCAACATCTGAGATACTTCGAAATTTGATCCTTTAAAAGTGAACAATTATAACTGAAAACCAATTTAAAGATTTTACAAGCCACCTTTTCGAAATTGGGCAAGATTGTACTTGGAGCCAATTAAAACGTTTTAAAACTTGATTTCATTATCTTAGACGTTTCGTATGTTGCAAAAACAATTTGGAATAATCAAGAACAAAGCAGGAGCAATTTTCAGAATATTGATTTTCAAAAAAATGCAATTAAGGTGATTTTTGAAAACCTTTCGTACTACGAGACTCAAAAGTCTCTACATAACTTTAAAAATGTGATGTTTGAAGAAAATGGCTCCAACTTCACACTTACGAGTATGTAGGTCAAGGAAATATAAATCGTTTTCTTGCATTTATTCTTGCAGCTTTTGATTTATTGCAATTAAAGTTTATAACAATTTCTAAAAAAAAAAAAATGATTTATTCTCGCGGTACTTCTTTTAAATGACCGCAGTACATATGCGTGCTTTTCCAAACACATTTGAATAATGTTGTCCTTTAGCATAGGGATTGTGGTTGGCTTGTTGCCGTAGACCTTTCCCTTCAAGGATGAAGTCGGTACCGGTCAAATCAGGGGATCGAGGGAGCCAATCGATATCACCGCTGCTTGACATTATGAAGCCGGGACAAATTTCTCGGAAAATATCCATCGTATGTGTGTGATGTGACAATAAATATTAGACCAATCGATCTAATGCGGGCACCAAGAAGTTTTGCAATATGTCACGATAGCGATCACCTGTATCTTGCCTCTTGCGTCTTCAAAAAATGTGGCCCAATGATAGAGCACCATAGTAACTCTACGATTGTGCAAATGTCATTGGTGCATCAATGCCCGAATAGTGGATATTTTGTTTATTTTATCGAAATGAGTTTCGTTACTCATGATGATTTTTTCCCAAAAATTAGGTTCGTCAATATGGCGCAGCAAAACCTTTTCACTCTATTCTAGCCGGCGTATAAGGTAATGTTCCATTAGTTGTTCAGTCCACTGAGTTTTATATTTACATGTGGAAATCTTTTTTGATTATTTCAAACAAATTTGCTGGAGACATTCCAAATTCTTGAACACGACGTCTAACGGACTGTCTCTCACTGTAGCAATATTTTGGCCTCGGCCGGACTTCATTCATTCATACGCTGAATGTTTTATTTAGTTCAAACAAAATTACGTAAATTTCTTCGTGTTTTCACACTTGATTGATTATTTAGATAAAATGTTTTAATAACTTCAACACGTTGTTGAGGCATTAGATGCTCCATAATATATTGTTATCGACTGCTCTTCACGACCGTTAAATGCGAACTGACAACTGTCAACCAAACCAAAATGGCGCCCAAACAGCATCGACCTGGAGCATAAAAAACAAAATTATATCTGATATGTCTTGCGAAGAAAGGCTATCTATGAAGGTAAGATGTATTCCAAAAGCGTCAGGTATTTGAGGACTTGGCCCTAATTTAGAAGCCGAAGCAAGCAAAGTGAAACTGACGACTAATGCAGCTAGGACAAAAGCATTCAGCCTTCTAAATGCCACAGCTCATACAAGTATTGCCAGACTCCAGGTCTAGAAAGTTTACCACTTTCTTTATCTAAGATGCTTTGTCGAAGAATAGCGAAAGGTGCGTTCGGTATGCAGCACAAAATATAAAATTCAGTACTGCTATGTACCTATCAATGGGAAGAGAACTTTGAAGGTGACTTCTATTGTCACTCTTAAGCTGCAATCCTTCACAAACAGATGTATTTGGATAGCTATTTTGCAGGAGTGGATAATGAACCAAATTTTGGCAACATTTCGGCCATACAGCACGAAGAAAAATATGACATGCAGTGGAATCCATTTAGCTTATTCCACAGAAAAGTCGGAGCAAAAGTCCGAATAGGTGTTGTGATATGAGCCTTACCCTTGTTTAGCTGATTTGGCCAATTCTAAGAGTTAAATATTGGTTTTTGTGTTACCTCAACTGGGCGGCATTTCTTTGTCTTCAAAAAAGCATTTAAGCCATTCATTTTATCAACTGCTGAAGGCTACATATGTCCAAATAAATAAGTGAATAGTAAAACCTTCATTCTAACCAAAAGATTGTCACATAAAGGCATCGATATCAAACGAACGATCAATTAAATCAACCAAATTTTGGTACAGATAAAAAATTCTATAGCAAACACCATCTAACAACACATGTTAACAAGATTTTTCACATGTGTTACCACTTTTGGTTTCATTCATTACCTCGCATTGTCTTTGTCAATATTTGCTTCCTGTTTTTAAGGTAAATTTTAAAAATACGCAGGAAAGAATTATAATCTGGTAGCTAAATAAATATTAACGCTTTTTAAATCCATCTGTAGTTTTCGCCAGAATAAAGTTTGATAGTCGAAATGACGCTGGTAATCAAATTGATGTCTAAATGGAAGTCAAGCAGATAAGGCACCTGAACAAGCAAGATAATTTTTCTCAGCTGTTTATCTGTTGCCGATATTTTTATCGTAGTTGGTTCATATATGGTCCGTTGTCGTGTAATCACCAGCATACGGACTGTGATTTGTGAGATATACTGGATACTGTGGGCTACAAATATCCAATAGTTTTGTTTTTGCTGCATTTATTACGAGCCCATTATCATGACACCATTTCCCTGCTTCATCAAACTCAGCCTAATTGCTTCTACGATCGATTTGTTGCAAACAACAGTCACCGTGTCATCTGCATATGCTTCGAAGGGTTTTAGTAGTTCGTTGGTGTATAATATGAACAGTAGGGGTCCAAGTTTGTAGCCTTGTGGTACACCCTACTGTCCTCGTTTCGAGATAGTAACTCAACCGGTCTGCTTTTCTATTTAATATTGATTTAGAGAATTTTGCAACAGTAAGACTTGGAAGTCTAACAATTTAGAACAATATTCAGGGCAGGCCTTCCTTTTCAATGAAAGTCCAGCTGTAAAGTTGTTGCATACATATCTGCAACTTTCGTCCTTAAAGCCTTCGATAACTGCGTCGTGATTGGTTTAGGATTGAAATCCGGCAAAATTATTGCGGAAGTGATATCCGCGAGCAGTGAAAGTCACATCCTTCTTGTGTTGGCCATTCTATTTCCATGAATTTGCAGAAATATACCCAACTTGCGAGTATTCTCATCAACTTCGTGCTCTTTCTTTTTTTTTTATTCCACCAACGGAGCCACCACGAACGTCGTGAAACATATGTCTTCTTATGCTAATGCAACTTAAACTAAACCTCTTTCAGGGCGATTCCCATGGTATAAGCAACCCTGAATCACTCCCCTTATTTATCCCAAATTTAAGGGGTGACATCTGAACACAAAAAGAAAAAAATAAAACTCAACATCCTTATCGAGATTGACGAAATCAATTGTCAAAAGGAATCAGCGCGTATTTATTTGATCTGTGGATTTACTCTTGACAATCCTTCGACACGTTGTCCTTTTCGCTATGGGAAATTAAAATTGTTTACCTTTGGGGTGTCGCACAATTCAAGATATCCCTTCGACAGTCATCTCCTTCAGTAAACAACCAAAACAATATTGGCAAATCCGAAAACGGTATGTACCTATCGTAATTATGAAAATAAATTCAAATATTTGCTGATTAAAGGCATCTCTGCGATGTGGTTCCATATTGTGGGTGGTGGGCTCACTGGGAGGCGATAATAATTACAGAATTTTCCAAAGTGTGGAATATTACATGCCGCCTCGCAAATAGCTTCCAATCACTTCACAATCGGAATTTCGATCCGACCTGAGTTGCATCATATATGGATGTACGCACAAGAGATTGCAATCCCCATTCCCAGTGGTCCTTCCACCCACCGTGCCATAAATTCCCAGTGGCAGAATATTAATTCTAGAATTTGAGCATTAAATCAAACCCAAGCCGCTGCATAATTATGTCGGTGGCTCCCTGGGTCTGGGGGCTAACTATTTATGGAATGCGTGGAATTAATATTGCACACACGCATACACATATACACCAATGGGTAAACACTCAGGGGATCAGATGAGTTATTACGCTAGGGAATGGGATCATTGGCTCCCCACACAGATAATAATTAACTGAAAACGTGGCGGTTAATTCAGGCTTCCTATACAACAACGGTATGCGCATTGGAGGAAAAAGTTGGTGGCTTGCAGGCTGTATATTGAAATATCCTTGCGGAGGAGGTTAATTGAGAACTCTAGCAGGGCAATTAATGTCATGCATGCTTTGAATGCGATTTGTATTCAAATTGGTGCGCTTACTTCGATTATTTGGCGACTTTATCTTTAGAAATCCGCAAAATTTCTCACAGACATGAAAAGGATTCAAGTGAGGATGCACTCCATTGGTGCCCTACAACAGAAGTTGTTGTTGCGGGAGATTTTAATGTCCACAAGACTAGTTGACCTGACCAACCGCACCAGAAGGTCGTTACAAAGAGATTATAGCTAAGCTTAATAACCTCACTCAGCTAGTAGACAAAGCCATTGACTTTGACAGTCACGACGAAAACACCCTGGATAGATATTCTGTAAGAGTCTCTGCTCCACTTGGTAGGACGGATCATTGTCTGGTTCAATCAATCAGGAAAAAAATAGCCGAGGAGAACAATATGGCAATACGAGCGGTCTGAATTCGTTCTTCAAGTCTTTCAATTGGTTTCTATGCTTCTTCGTGAATGCCGCCGCTAACATGATTACTGGAATGAGCTTCTTTATTCAAAGTAAGTCAGTTAGCCTTGAACCAAAACAGGAAATGTGGTTCAATCTGACATGTGAAGCTGCTATCCGGAGGAAAGAAGAGGCTCATGAGTTATGGCAGCCAGCATCATATAAGGTACACCGTAGTCTCTACAGACGGGCTCGAAATGATTGTACCGTCATTCTAAGACAAACTAAATGCCAAAGGCAGCAATCCTTTTTCGGTTCAAAAATCTTTGGAACAAATATTTTCAGTAGCTCGTGTCCTAAAAGATCTCAATGGTAACAAATCTTCAGGTCCAGATGTGATTTGTCCCCTTGTTTTGGAGAGGTTTCCTTCTGTTCTGTCCAAACCTCTACGTAAGCTCTTTCATCTGTCACACTCCATAGGCATTTTTCCAGATAGATGGAAACTTGCGCACTTCCAGTCAATTCCCAAAACCGCTTTTAACTACCGATTCATTGCATCAGCGTCAGTGCTTTCCAAGGTCATGGAGAGCATTATCAATTTCCATATCATGAGATAGCCCGAGACAAACCATCTCGTAAAAGACCGGCAGTATGGTTTCCGATATCAGCGTCCAACAGACTACTTCATGGTATACGTTTCCGAAAGATTGAACGAACATGGTACGAGTAAATGTTGCCTTTCGCTGTCGTAAATAAGCTTCAGTCTTATGGTGCTATCGCGAGCTTTTTAATTAGTCGATCAATACAGGTTGTATTAGATGGATGTACTACCACCCCCTTCTCAATCAATGCTGGTATACCCCAGGGTTCAGTCATCTCTCTGACCATGTTTCTTCTTTTTATCAACAACCATCCATACTCTAACGGATGACAGCACTTTGAGCTTCCTTATCAACTACACAACTAAGTCCCAAGTTATCGAGAACGAGCAAAAGCGAGTGTTCACCGAACTCAACTCTGACATGAAAAACCGAGTTGAGTTCAACGCGTCAAAAACCCATTGATGAACGGAGTTGATGTTAGCTCAGATCTTCGCCAGAATCAGTAGATTATAGATGCTGTTAAACCTTGAGCCAGATGCTTCGGATTCCTCAAAAATTTTTAACAATATTTCACTCCCACAGACTTGGCTATAATCTATAAAGTTTACATTCATCTGAGACTTGAATATAAGTGTGGCCGTGGTGTAGTGGTAACATCAACGCTTGTCACGCTCTTAATTCTCGGTTCAAATCCTGATGTCAACAATTATCTATTTATTTCGTCTGAAATAAATAAAAAAGTCGACCAATTGCGAAAGCTAAGTCAACTCTACTGCGAAGGCATAGCACTGGCAGTAGAGCGGTCATATGGCTGGAAATGGAACTTGATCGCGATGATGACATCAGGAGGACCGAAAAAAAAATACTGTGAATCATGAGCAATGACAAAAGCAAAACAAACAAGCTCCCTAGTTATCTGGACGCTACCCGTGGAGTTTACAGAAACTTAATACCATCTAAGTTTCAAACCATTACACTAAATCTTTCTTTCTCTCTCTCTCCCCTTCACAAACGCACGTGTCCTGTAATAGTATAAGAGTATTCATATCCTCTTTGGCGCACGCAAATTATATAAAAAAAAAAAAAAAAACTCGCATGCTTGGGCTGGAGTTCCCACCACATGCTTGAGTTTACTTGATCGTGTTTAGCGACCAGCATTTAAATTGATCGGTGATCAGTATATTTGCAATCGAATTCCTTCGCTCGAAAACTGTCGAAATGTTGGATGCTTAGCGCATCTGTACCTATACTTCGAATGAAATCTATAATTGCATGCCGCCAGTTAAATCTTCATTTCAGAAGATCATTTTTTTACCACTCCACACGAATGTGAAATAACTTGAATTCCAGTTACTTACAATCTGCAGAGATTCAAAATTAACGAATGACTACGTAAGCGAAAAAAAAATTGTTGCATTTGGAGTCATGGAAATCCACGGGCCATTCACGACCAACAAGTATGACCTAGGGCGGATGCAGGGGGGGTGGCACAGGCCCCCCCCCCCCCCCCCCCCCCCAGACACAATTCAGATAAAACAGGCCAGTCGAAAAACCACTATGCGGTACACTCTTTACCTATCTGGCCTTTGTGCCCCTCCCAGAAATAAATCCTGGATCCGCCATTGAGTATGACATGTGGTTTCAACAAGACGGTGGCCACCTACCAAACAGCACGACAAACAATAAAGTTTCCCGGTCACGTCATCTCTCGTTTTGGTGACCAAAATTGGCCTACAAGATCGTGAGATATCATGCCGTTGGAGTTATGTGAAGCAGAAAGTACATGAATCCCAAACGATTTCAGAGATAATGGACGAGATACGACGAGATTATGCAGAAGAGTAATGACATCTGCAAGTCTACCGTGAAGCCCATTTGACCGGTATCATTTTTCGTGTTTAATGTTAATGTCTCAACATTAGATTATCACAAACCAAATTTAAATTGTAACCAATTGAATCACCCTTTAATTGTTGAGATTTTGAATAAGCATATATCAAAGAACCACCACTTTGGCTATGAACATATTTACATACTCGTGCATACATATGTACATGACTTTTGCAACGCAAATCGTCTTGTCATAGGTGGCACCATGTTTGAGCACAAAGCCTGCCATAAAATCAGTTGGGTGTCAACTGACAGGCAAGCAACCTCCAACCAAATTGACCATTTTGCCATCAGTCGCCGTTTTAAAAGTAGTCTCCTAGACGTCCGAAACAGGCGAGGTGCCGACATGGGGTTGGTACGAGATCACCATCTTATGATAGCTACTCTCCGACTACGCACTGCTGCCGTTCGTAGATCTAACGACACAAGAATACCTAGGTTCAATGTAGACCGACTGAGAGTTCCCACAGTGCGCCAAGAATTAAGGGACCATCTCTCACGTGGAGTGGAAACAATCAGCAGCTCCCTGCCCGCCACCATCCAAGACCATTGGTGCGCTGTGAAAACTGTTTTCACATCAGGTGCTGAAAGGATTGTCGGTCGATCACAGGGAAACCATAGGGCGTGGCTTTCCGAGGATACCTGGAGAAGGATCAACGAACGAAAACAGCTAAGAGCTCAAATTGCAGCAACTCCAGCAGCAGGGAGGATCGAGCTTGAGTCCCTATATCGCATGAAGATGAGAGAAGTACAGCGTAGCGTGAGACGTGACAAGCGCAATTACATCAATGCGCTGGCTACGGAAGCAGAAGAAGCAGCAGCGAGGTGCGACAGCAGAACCGTTTATAGAATCACTAAAGAGCTTATAGGTGGCCGAAGCTCTACTCAACAACCAGTGAAAGGCTTAGACGGTTCGTTGCTAATATCGGATGAGGATCAACTGAAGAGATGGAAGGAGCATTTTGCTTCGGTTCTAAACCGAGTATTCGCCAGCAATATGCACCCAAGTCAGACTGAAGTGTGCGTAGAAAGAAGTTCCCGAATTCGCACCACAACCCCCAGTAAAGAGGAGATTATTACCGCAATCAAAGCACTGAAAACTAATAAGGCGGTAGGACTTGACGGCATACCCGCGGAGCTTTTTCAAGCTGCGCCAACAGCATCGGCAGAGCTACTGTTCCCACTTGTCGGGAGGACATGGGAAGCCGAGAGTTTTCCAGATGAGTGGAAAAAGGGAATGATTGTCAAGCTCCCTAAAAAAGGCAACCTAATGCAGTGCGAAAACTGGAGAGGTGTCTGCGTGCTGCCTGCTGTGGCCAAGATAATAGCTAGAATCATCCTGGAGCGAATCAAAGAACACCTTGAAGACATACTTGACGCCGAACAAGCAGGTTTCCGCTCTGGATCCTCCTGTGTCGACCACATCAACACCCTGCGGATCATCATCGAGCAATGTGTTGAATATCGATCACCACTTCACCTGTTGTTCATCGATTTTGAAAAGGCGTTTGATAGTGTCAATCGGGAATTTATTTGGCGTGCCTTGCGCAGGAGAGGCATTCCGGATAAATTAATAGCAATTATCAAAGCTACATATGATGGGTCCACATGTCACGTTTTGCACAGAGGAAGGCTGTCTGAGGAATTCGAAGTCCAAAGTGGGGTTCGGCAAGGCTGCATACTTTCACCAATATTGTTTTTATTGGTGATTAGCGATGTGCTGAATGCGGCCTTATCAACAGGAAATGGAGGAATTCGATGGACTCTTACATCTGAACTCAAACACCTCGACTACGCCGACGATGTATGCCTACTGTCTCACAGAATAATGGACCTTCACCAAATGACAGCAAATGTGGAGAGGGAAGCAGACGTCGTTGGGCTGAAAATTAACTCGGCAAAAACAAAAATGATCAGCCTAGGACCAAACTCATCAACTCATATATGCATTGCTGGACAAACGGTTGAGAGAGTAGAGAGTTTCCAATACCTTGGGAGTATTGTCTCAACCGATGGCGGAACCGAACTGGATATAGCCAGCAAAATCTGCGTTTGGGATGCTATCCATAGTTTGGCGAAGTAATGCAATTAGCTTAAACACCAAGCTACGACTGTTCCGTTCCAACGTTGAATCCGTGTTGCTATATGGATGTGGTACCTGGAGAGTGACCGTCACTATCACGAGGAAGCTGCAAACGTTTGTCAATAGGTGTCTACGTTACATCTTAAGGATATTCTGGCCAAACCGTATCTCTAACGAACAGCTTTATCAGAGAACGGGACATGAACCTATAGGCACAACCATACGACGACGAAAGTGGCAGTGGATCGGTCACACTCTCCGAAAGGGTGACAGGTCCATAGCTAACCAAGCGATGCAATGGAACCCGCTTACCCAGGATGGCAGGATACGCGGCGGTCCTAGGAGTACGTGGCGCAGAACAGTTGAGAAGGAAGCACGGCAACTGGGAAATAGTTGGGGAGAGCTGAGGCACATTTCCAGAAATCGCACACGATCGCGCGTAGGCGTTGTAGAGGCCCTAGGACCCACAAGGGGATACAGGACATAAGTAAAAGTAAAAGTAATACATATGTACATATGTGTATGTTACTTGAATAAAATTTAAGTCGCACTCAGTTTTAAAATCAAAAATAATCAGATGGTAATAAATAATTGCAAATAAATTAAATGAAGAGCAGATTACATACGAGTATAATGACAACAATTTGATCACGCAACCGAAAAATTCAAAACTACATCAGTTTTTATTTGAAAAGTCTTCATAATTCATCTAGCATTCCAAACGGGTAGCAGAAAATTAAAATGTTGTTCGTCCTGATTTTATTCTCTTTGTCACCATTTGCATACCCTCGGAGGCAAACTTTGGTTTGAGGTTTTTTAAACAAAAATTTCAATAAACATTAAATTCCTTTTTGTAGGAGCTTCCTGAATATTACATTAAAACAACGAGCTTGGAGTGTAATCCCAACCCGGAATGGTTGGAAAATCTTTCCTGCATATTGAAGGCAATAAATTGGGAAAAGTCTGTTGCGAGTGTGGCTGTTGATATAAGGAAACCTTTAAGAAACCTTACGGTAGGAAGGATGAAGACATCATAATTTCATTGTAACCTACGAACACCTACAACTTATTTGATGTTTCACTTCACAGATAAATGTACAAGCGTTTCGCCGTGAAAATCGTTATGTTCCGTTTCTTATAAATGAGACGAAAAATATGTGTGATCTTTTTGCAAAGAAAGGACTGAATTTTTATACGACAATTGCAATTAAATTGGGGAAACAATTTTCAACCTTTAATCGCTTTTACTGTCCAATAACGGTTATTTTGAGGTTTATACATTAAAATCATTGGTTATAACAATAAGATCTATTTACAGGGTCACATAGAGGCAAACAACGTATTCTTGGATGCAAAATATTTTAAAATGGAACTACCAGTAGGAATGTATCAATTGGTCGGTACGGCGACAGAAGGATATCCGCCACAATCAGTTGGCTATGGTAAAATATCCGCCATTGTAGCTGAAAAACCTCGACGGTTCAAATAGTGTGGAAATATTGTAATATTCACTTTTTCAAAAATTACTTAAAACTTATGTATATCTCGGGAGATAATTTTTTTTTTTTTTTTTTTTGGTTATTGTTGGTATGGGCAATAAATAGAAAAATCAATTTACCATATGGTAAACTACGAGTACTTTGATTGTTGTAACTACAGTTTTACATGATAACGAAGCCACTCTTTTACGCATTGAGAAATATTTAGGATCGTAACCCTTTGGAAGCGCTGGCTTTAAGGTTATCTTTCAGAAGTTGGAGATACTTATGCTTGTCCATCGTTGTCTCAACAAAAACTAAATTTCAAACTCCATTCACCCCCATAGCTCCTCAGACCATCAACTCTAATTATGTGTAGACTTTCCGCCACACAAATCTTCGACCGTCCAACTTGTACTTGTTCTCATTTACGAAAATCACATTCTTCTAGAAATCATCGGGCTTTTGCATAGTCTAAGCGTTTTGCAACGTTTGCACTAGAAATATGTTTAAGGGTTTTTTCTTGCTGTATGACCATTAGGTATATCCTTCTTCTTCTTCTTCTTACGGCTAAGTTATGATCCGAAGTAGAAGGATCACAACCCTCCCACTTTACTGCATCCCTACTGGTCCGCCTGTGGGGTTTACCGGTTTGACCTCAGAAAGTACCGGCAGCCTTCCCGGTTTCGGATCACTTCATCACTGAGGCCAATCGAATGATGGTGTTTTTGCATTTGTGTGATCCAGTTGTTTTTTGGTCTACCTTTTTGGCGCGATTGTTTAAGAATGTTTATTGATATTGCCTTTTTGACGGGGTTCGAAGGATCTCTCCTTTGGTCGTGCTCTATCTTGCTTGTGATGGGTTCTTTTACATGAAGACTTCCTCGATTCTTTGAACTTCTTATTCTATCAATCTTCGTTACTCCTGCTGTCATGCGAAGCATCTTCGTCTCAGCTGCCGTTAATTTGCCTTCATACTTTTTGTACATTGTCCAGCATTGTGAACCGTATGTGAGCGCCGGACGTACAACTGCGGTGTAGAGTCTTCGTTTAAGCTTAGGGGGCATTTTTCGATCACAGAAGATAGCGGAGTTTTCCCGCCACTTCATCCACCCTACGCTTACGCGATGTTTGATGTCATCATCACAAGTTGCTTCGCTATTGATCATAGATCCCAGATATTTGAACTTTTCACACTTGGGAAGCACTTTTCCATTCAAGTAAATGTCTGGAATAGGGCGGTATGGATTAGAGAACGGGCAGCATAGATACTCTGTTTTTTTTAAACTAATACGGTACCCATTTCCCTTCAAAACATCCACCCATACATCAAGTGCTCGTTGCAGGAACGTTTGATGTTCACTTATGATAGCTCCATCGTCAGCAAAGAATAACTGATACACTTTGGGGTACGTCACTTTTCCTTCAACGACTGCAATAAATAGCAAAGGACTAAGGACGCTTCCCTAGTGTACACCGAATTTGATTGGGAACTCTTCGGTGACTCCTGCGGGACATCGCACTCTTGTCCTTGCTCCCTCATACATGTCCATGATCATGCGCACGTAGGTTTATGGAACTCCTCGTTGTCTTAGCGCCACCCATAAGAGATCTCTTGGTTGCCTATCAAAGGCTTTTTCAAAATCAACCAACACCATATGCAAGTCCTTTAAGCAATCACGATGTTTTTCCATTATGATCCTTATACTTTGGATTGCATCTGTTGTTGATTTACCCGAGACAAACCCGCAATGGTCATCAGATAGCCTTATTATTTTCCGCAGTCGGCCATCTAATACCAGCTCAACGATCTTCATGGTGTGTGACATCAGCTTGACAGAACGGTAGTTATCGCAGTTTCTCGTATCGCCCTTCCCTTTGTGCAAAGGAAGAAGACAACTTTCCCTCCACTGATTAGGCATTGGATCACCGCTCATAAGTTTGGAGATAAGAATCATGAGCCATCTGGACCCGATGTCTCCCATCTTTTGCCAGAACTCAGAGGGTATCTCGTCTGGCCCAACCGCTTTTCTTTTTTTGGAGTATTTGACGACATTCGTAACTTCTTCGACAGTAATGTCGGATACTTCGTCATGGTTAGGAGCAGCTCTTGGAAAGTATAGCCCGGGAAACTGTTCGTCTTTCACAATACTGTCGCCATCTGTGGAGAATTTTGTCGTCTTCCACAAGAAGCTGGCCTTGAGCATTGTTAATGAACTTTGGGGAACGAATCTCCTGAGAAGAAGAAATCTTCTCTGGGCGGCTATTTTGAAGATAGTTGCTCCCTTATTCAAGTTGTTTTGTCGAAGCTCCTGGATAGCCTGGTTCCTATCAGACGCCGAAGACGATATTTCCTCCAACTCCCGATAGAGGCCTACCATACTTTTTGCTTGAAATTGGGAGCACTTCTTCTTCGCGAGATCTTTGCAACATCTATATATCACTTCAAGGCGTGCTTTTTCATCTTTATTAGGTATATCCAATGGAATCAAAAAATTACGAATAGTTTGAGGGTTTAATGATATGCTACTATTTTTGGGGCACTTATTTTCGGATCAACCTTCGGATCATTCTTTCGATTTCCCTTTCCGTATGTGTGTTCAATAGTTTTTTACGACCTCTTCCTGGAGCCACATCAAAGCATTTATTTTTTCTAAAATTTTCAAGGACACTTTGAACAGTCGTTCGTGGTTCCCTCTTCTTTCAGCTTGACCCCCATTTTTTCTAGCTCAAGGTGGAACTTTTGTATGTGACACTGCCATTTGCACAAATTCTTGGAAAAAATATAAACAATATCAATCTCTGATTCTCAAACTCAGGAAATTCGCATTCCATTCGCGAAACAAGTACCGTTATCCTCATTCTATCGAAATCACCGCTTTGTATTTGTTTGATGTATTCGTGCAATTTATTGATTTTTACTTGAAACTTTTTCTTCAAAATATACAAAATTGTGAAGGAATAAATTGAAAGTTTTCGTAAATAATTCTTGTATATGGTTATGGTGGTTAAGTTTTAAGGGCCGGTGTTGATTTTGAATAAAACACAAATTATTTAGGAAATTACTGTCATTACTTTTTATTATGATAATATTGGTATGGTTCAATTATATATGGAACAAAATATCGGCACACCTTCATCCGATGGTCCAAATTTTCGATGACGCTGAGGCATAATTGAGGTTCTATGCCGTTAATGTGCCGAATTATCTCATCCTTTAGCTCTTGAATTGTTGCTGGCTTATCGACGTACACCTTTTCTTTCAAATAACCCCAAAGAAAGAAGTCCAACGGTGTCAAATCACATGATCTTGGCGGCCAATTGACATCGCCACCACGTGAGATAACATGGCCATTGAATTTGTTGCGCAAAAGAGCCATTGTTTCGTTAGCTGTGTGGCAAGTGGGACCATCCTGTTGAAACCACATATCGTCCACATCCATATCTTTCAATTCGGGCCATAAAAAGTTCGTTATCATCTCACGATAGCGAACACCATTCACAGTAAGACGACGAGTTGAGGTGGACGGCTCTTCAGCCACACTATTGCGAACAGCAGCAATATTTTCTGCAGTACGAGCTGTACGAGTATGCACTGGTGTTTTCACATCTCCTACAGACCCGGTTTGCACAAATTTTTGCACGATTTTTCCGATTGTACGCACATTTGAACAATTAAATGGACCGAAAGAATCACGAAATGCACGATATGCATTTTGATTTGAACGCCCATTTTCATAATAAGCCTGAATAACTTTAACGCGTTGCTCGATTGTGTATCTTTCCATGGTTCCAATTGAGTTAGTCTGAAATTGAGAAATGTCAAATGAAATGCAGAAAAAAACTTGACGTTTAGGTGTGGTTCACATTCAACATCGGCCCTTAAACTTTAACCACCCTTTACTAGTGCAAATAATAATTAATCAAAAAAAAAAAGACGGAAGGTACTCGTATACGAGTGCACATATATGTACATATCAGTGGCGTGGGGTGAAATTTAAAGAAAGGGAAGCCGAAAAAATGTTAAGTAAAATGTTTTATTCAAGACTTACCATTTTGGTTCTTATTCGAAACACAGACTTAAGATATGCAATCTAAGCCACCTTTGTTATACTTTAAGTCATTGGAATTTACGTAGACAATGAGTTCATCGCATAAAAAAAGTGGCTTCGAAAGAAGCCGTTCTGGGCAGAATAATCTATATAAGTTATTGATAACTCGGAGCGTTGTTAAATATAAAAAATTTTGCAATTACAATTATGTACTACCTATTTGTACTCTAAAGCTATCCTACGATTCTTTTTTTTACGAATTCTGCTAAAACTCTTTCATACAGATTTGAGTTATTTTTAACTTCTAAAAGAATGTGCTTTTCGATAGATAAAAGTGCCAGGTCTGAGAGTCTTTCTTCTTTGTGGGAATTTCTTAAGTGTGGACTATTTTTAAAGACGAAAAAGATCTTTCGACAGAGGCCACAGTCAAAGGCAGGGTTAAAAAGATTTCAGAAAATGTTAGAGCTTGAGAAAAAGTATCTCTAAGCATTTCCGTATTAAAATGCTTATAAAGTTGAAAAACCTCAAGCTTTTTAAGTGAAGGGGTAGTGTATAAAACGTTGAGTTCCTTTTTTTGAAGTAGTAAAATTAAAAATTCCATGAAATAGAGCAATTAAAGAAGATATTTTGTAATCTGGCATTGAATTAGAAAAATATTCATATTTTGATTTGTTTAATAAATCAAAGAAAATATATGAACTGAATGAACATTATCTATAATTGCTACAAAAATTCGGCTATAATTTGTTTTTGAATCAATATTAAGTAGTCGGCGTTTGCGTGGAGATTCTGAGCAGTCACTTACGCTCTCATAGATTGAGTCAAATGAGTTTAAAAATTCAAAATGAATCCATGACTCAAAACCCTCGATCTGACTGTCAGTTTGTTTATTTTGAACTAAACTAAAAAGAATATCTGTTTTTGCAAATATGGCCGAAGTAACATGCAGTAAAAAACAGAATTCTTTGTCCTGCAGTTTGTTGTACAAACAATAGAGTATCGTTATCACATTCTTCTGGTTCACATAAAATCTGTTCAAAAGTTTTTATAATATCTTCTCTGCAATTGAATAAGACGTTCACTATACGCGAATCGAGTCTCTGATACCCCGGGCATTGGTCGATCAGCAATTGTCTTTAGCAGATTGGTTCTTTTAGATGATTTATTAAAAAACCTTACGATACTACTAACAAAGCCATGAAATAATTTCAACTCAGGAATGCTTTCTAACGATTTAGATAACACTAGATTCAGAATATGGGCATAACAGGGAAAAAAAGTAGCCATTGGGCATACGAGTATATTCCTGATTCTTATTTCGACTCCACCATGGCCACCGGACATTACGGCCGCACCATCGTAGGACTGACCTATTAACTTTTCTTTACAGTTAAAACTATCTAAGACATTTATAATTTTATCGCACAAAATAACTGCGTTTCGACCGACACCTTGTACGAGTATTCTATTTTCTACTAAATAACGCACTACAATACTAAGCTGTTCTCTGTGGCTCACATCTGGTGTTTCATCGACCATCAGATATACAAATTTTATTGAACTGACTTGATCCTTAATTTCGGATTTAATGACTGCAGCGATACTATGCATCAAGTCACTTTGAATGTCATTGGAGAGGAGGGAAAAAAATGAGTTTTGGGAACTTGAATTTTGTTCTAAATGTGAATCCAGTAAATGGTCGTACTTAGCCAAGTATGAAAGGGTTTCAATATAATTACCGCGATTATCTGATCCAGATTTTCGTTGTGACCACGTTGTTTTCCTAGAAGAACTACAGTGTCTATGAAACGCTTCATTAAATCGCGATTGCGATCAACTTTTCTATTATGAACCTCGTAAGAATTCCCTAAAGAAGTCTCTATGCGATATTCGCCAAATGCATGCAAATGCAAGCAGCTGCGTATATGCTTTTCCGTTTGAATATGTTTTTTGGAAGAATTAATAAAATTATTTATATTGTAATATGCGAACTACGGCTCGAGTAGATAAAACGTTACTCTGTGAGATTATTTCTTTATTTTCTAGTCTATAGAACAATTCAAGTTCACACTATACTATTCTTCGCAAATTCTTTCCTTACAAGGTCTCTTTCTTCTCAAATCACTTTATCTCATTTCAATTACTTAATTCACAAATCCAAACTAATTACTTCTTCTTGTTACTCTAAACTTTCAATTTATCACAAAATTACAACTTCGCTTATTGTCACTTTTCCAATCTCTTCGTGCAGTTCCAAACCAACTGCCTTGCCTCGATCGCCTTCTGTCCTTATATAGTCGCATTTCTGATAGCCAGAAACTTCTAGCAAATTCTTCGACCACTGGAACAAGAAAATTCTGATGTAATAATTCCAAGATGACAGCTGCAGCCATTAATCTCTTGAGGTTATAATTCTCTTGCGGTTATAATTCTCTCTTAATTCCGCGACGTCGTCTTAGACATAATCCGTCTCTTACCGTGGACACGAACCTCGAATGAAAAGACACTTCGGAATGTGTTGCATCTTTTTGGGGCGTAGTTATTATGCTACATTATGCTACAATATCAAAGAAACCTGTGTGACTCCAAATACTAGGAGAATTAGAAAAAAGAAGACAAAGAAAACAAAACATTCTATTTAATTTGCAACTGCCAGCCAGCCATGGATTCTTTTTGTAAAAAGACTCATGAAAATGTTTCTGATACCCCCTTTCGCGTATAATCAATTTTCATTAATGATGTCGAGCGACCTAGTTCTATAACTTTTTTTTTTTACAAAAAAGAAAGCTTACTGAACTTGTGGGTTTCTTTTAGAAGAAAATCAGTTAAACAACACTCAAAATTAACTAGAGACATCTTGTCTAAAAATAATTAGAATGTTCAATGGGGCACCTCTTGAGTAGATTTATAATTACTTACTTGGTATATAGCTACATTCACTTAGTTCACTCACTATTTTATAATAATTTAATAATTTAAAACACTAACTTAACTACCAATATGTAATTGCTAAATTTTTAAAATTTTCTAATAATTAGCAGTCACAAAAATCACAAAAATTTGCATCTAAATTTTCAATAAATCACGCACAATTACACAACCGATTTGCAACTGTCATTTCAAATTTGCAAAAAATTATACAAAGAAATTATACCCAACAAGTTTAAGAAAAACCTCAAACGCCGTTCGAACCACTACATCAGCCAATAACCCGATTTTCTTCGGCTTATTTTGTTGCCTACAATAAAAAAAAAAAAAAACTCCTTCGAACTAAAGCCTTTCTCCTCCACCAATGTTCATCCACAAAAGCCGAGAAATCTCGGGTTATTTTCCTCATAAGCGAATGTATGTTAGACAAAGAAATCGCAAATAAACTTCTACTATATGCCAGAAAGGAATAGAGTTGAAAGTTCGTACTGTGATGTGAAGAAATGAATGCATAAGCCGGGAAATGAACGGCTTTTCAAAAAAATTCATTGCACGCTCTCTCGCTAGAGGAGTTCATACTTGTTTCGCCTATGCGTGCGAGTTTGTGTATGAGTAAAACTGAATAAACAACCCAAGTGGTCGCAGCATTTCATCTTCGAGCGTGTATGAAGTTATGATTTATGAATGAAAAATGGTTTGATGAACAAATAATTGAATGTAATGGTTGGCAAGTGGCAAAATAAAAATGTTTGATATTTGAAAAGGGAAGCCGGAAGGAATCGGCTTGTATGGACGCCACTCCACTGGTACTGGTACATATTACGATTTTGTAAATTAAGTAAAAGAACAATAATTTGAAAATTGTCTACAACTTGGTGTGCCACACATATGTTAAACAAAATCGTTTGACTCGTAGTCATAGCACATTTTCAAAAAATAGCTTATAACTAAATTACCGTTGAATGTATTTTTCTTCACCAAAAAAATGGTACACCATCTGTTGACGTATGTCCATCGTAAATATCAAATATCAAATTTGGATATTTATGAATTCGCCGATACTGTTTAACATCTACACGAGTGATCTGGTGAAATCGAGGTCATCAACATCCTTTTGCAGCATGACTTCGATCAAATTAAGGGATATTGCGACGACTGGAAGCTGAAAATCAACTTTCAGAAGTCGGAAACAATCCTGTTTAGAACTCCATTGTCTGGTGCCTCTAGGGATACCAGAAAAAACTGGAAAAAATTGACCATTATTGGACAAAACGGACAGCCATTGGCGGTGAGAAGCGTAGTTAGATATCTCGGTATCTGGCTCGACCAGTATCTATATTTTGACAAACATGTCGATGCTTGTCTTGCCGGGGCCAAGAGGGCTTTTGCTGTGATAAGGAGATTGCTTCACAACAGTCACCTTGCCTCCAGGGTGAAGGTCATATGCTACGTGGCCCTGATAAGGCCAATCATCGCTTATGGTTGTCCACTGTGGTTCAATATAGCTCCTAGTTATATGGAAAAGATTCGGGTTTTGGAGAGACAATGTCTTAGGACTTGTCTCCGGTTGTTCCGAACGCCTGAATTCAACTATATATAGTAAAATACTATCCCCACAAGGCCCTATACGATGGGGCTCAATAGAACAGGATTGACAATTTCTTTATTAAAGTGATTCGAAGGCACGTTGCAAGGGCGATGGCCAGCGACAATAGTCTGATCTTTGGGACTTATTACCCAAATGAAATGTACCTCGAGAGTCCGCTCCGGTCTGGCTTCATACCGTCGGAGGCATTTATCCATATCGATGCAAAGGGCTGGTACAGACGAGGGATGGTACCCCGGTATTGTACCACCGCCACCGCAGAGCGAGAGATAAACGGCTTAACCACGGAGGGAACGTCGCCGATGCTCCTGAGCTCCTCCGTTTTAGTTCCACAATTGCGGAGAGGGACAAAACGGATACTGCAAAACAGTACACCACGTTCTGGTGGCTGTTCGAATGGGAAAGGGTCAACACACTTTCCCAGGACGGTGCGTTACTTTCGGTAACATCCTCTTAGTTTTAAGTTAGTTTAAGTTAGCGAGGTTAGTTAGGGGGTTTCTGGGAGAGGCCGGGCCCATCACAATGAATTGGTGCTCCCGAGAGTTGACTGACGCCTCATGTTGGTGACTGCCAGGCGCCCGGATAGCAATTGGGATGGTGACCACTCGGTGCGTGAGGCAACGAGTTGTCACCACCCTGTTTATAGTTATTGTAGGTTAAGTAGTTTATGTAGGTTAAGTAGCGTAGGTAGCTTGTAAGAGTTTTATTTAAAACAAAATAAAGATATCAAGTTTTTATATTTTATTGGTAAATAATAATATGTAAGATTAGTTCGTAGAATAGTTTTTAGGCCGAAAGGCAATATGTTATATGGATATAGTTAAATTTAGAGCGCCCGCATAAGGACCAGTAAGCTAGAATAAGAAACCTGTTAATTTTTTTAAAGTTAGATTTAGTCATTTTTGTCTAGTATGTAAGTTTAATAAAGATAATAAAAAAAAAAATTAAATCAAAAAAAAAAATATCAAATTTGGAAAAACGGTATAGCCGTTTTCGAGAAAATGGTTAATTTTCTAATTAGCATGAAAATTCCAATTCTGTCTCGAATTGAGATGGGTCAGAAATATGAATTTTGAAGAAAATCCGACAATACACGCAGACAGACAGAATTGCAAGACACACTTTTTTTATATTCTCCACTACTCTGCTGGACAGAATTTGAGGAACGCAAATAAGAGTTGAGAAACTGTAATAGTAGTATCGGTCAATTTCACATCTTTTAAAGAAAACAAATTCTGGGTCTTGCTTTTTTTTTTCATAAATAGGACAAAAAACCTGCAAAAGGGGATTTTTTCAAAAATACCAGATACTAAACAAGAAACAAATGGGTTAGTAATTAGTATTCCCCCCTGTATCATCACCTCACTCTGTATCCTATCCTCTCTAAGCTTTGATTCTCCTTTGCTTTGCCTCTATCATTGGGTTAATAAACTTTAAAAGCCATAGTCCTGAATTAAAATATACTAAAATTCTGGCCCAAACTTATTTTTTTATAAAAATATACGACTGCTAATGAAATTATTTTCCAAAAAAAAAAATACCTGTTTGGATGGTTGGACGCCTAATATTGAAAGTAAAGTAAAGTTGACTATAAGATTGTGGGGTGAGCTCAGAAGAATAGTGTTTTATTGATTTTCGCTATTCTAGCCGAGATAAAGATTATGGGGGCCTACTTTTGCCCCACACTCCCCTATACATATTTGCGATCAGAGTCGAAAGTTCTCTCGATTTGGCCATGTCCCTTTTTATACTTTTATGTCACTAGTTTTTAGGCCTTAAATTTTGAGCTGGGAAGATTAAATTTTGTATATAACTTTTTTGGAAGCACTAAAAGTGTAAACGTTTTCGAAACCCGCCCACAAACATGCCCAGTTTTCCTAAAAACTGTTTTTTTTTTTTTTAAATATTTTTACTAGAAACTGAAAATTGTAACCCTAATAGAGAATATATATGTAGATAGATACCAACATTCGCAAAGTTGGCTAACGCTAATACGGTCATACAGATGGATCTAAAACCGCATGCAGATACAGCAGTTCGTCAAGCCTTGGCTTTTATATAGCGCGCTAAAGGGTAGCACTAATGTACTATATATATGTAGTCAGGCAGCGATAAAAGTCTTGCAATCACCGACAATCTGATACAAGTTGGTAAAGCAAAGTCGCAAGTCTCTAAATGAATGAATAACTAACATCAGCACTTTCTTTCATCGAGGCAGACTGGCCTAACATGGATTTAAAGAGAACGAACAGACTTATGTCCGGAGAAGACCTCACGGGGTTTTGCTTGATAGGAAAGCATGCAATTAGAATTAGCTTTAGCTCCAACTGATTCTGTTGAAGCTATAAAGATGGGGAGGAGACTCACCTTTTATGCACGTGTCCAGGTCTATCTACATTGAGAAGGAAAATCTTCGAGGAGTACTTTTTTGATCTCATTATGGAACACAAAACTATCTACTATTTAAGAGAAAATTCATCATGTAAGGTTTCTGGTGCTGGTAATCCGGTATTTATTGTGGTATTACAATTGACCTAAGTTATTGGTCCAAGTGTATCAGCGGAGGCAGCCACCAAATCTTAGGTCGTTTCTTCAGAAAACCAACATAATTTGCTTTCTCAAAGCTATTTAAGGTGATGGTTAAGTTTCGTTGTAAATATTCGCAAACTTGAATAATAAGTGACAACAGCCACGCCTACTTTTCTAATAAAATTTCTTAAAAATCACAGAAATATCCTCTGAGTAAAAATAAAAATTGTTGGTTTAGAAACTGAGGAAAGGGTATCGTACGATCCATTGCAAGCGGACTGCATTTTTCTGCTATAGCCTATCCCATAGGGATACAAAGTGAATATGATCATGTAAATGATAATTTCGAAAATCAATTTTTTGAAAGTTATTTCAACTTGTTTTAGGTTTGTTCTAAATTGTTCCAAATTATTATTACAAAACATTAAATACTACAAGAATATATGGAAAAGGGACGAATTTTTTCAGCTAACCCACCCTTTTCTAGTTGTTTTAAGCATTGTTCTAAGTTTTTTAGACTTTTAAGTCTCACCTTTTGCAAAATATGGTCGAAAATTAAAAAAATACCGGCCTTTTTTTCTAAAATCGAACTTTTAAAAGTTGTTCCGAGCTGTAAAAGTTTTTCTGAACGTTGTGTCAAATTTGTATTGCAATAAGTCAAAACCTGCATGAAAAGTTTTTTTCCCCTGAACCAAGTGTTCTGCTAGGCTCCTTTTTTTTCGAAAATTAAGTTTTTAAAAGCTGTTCCAAGTTGTGTAAGTTGTTCTGAACATTGTTCCAAATTTTTATTGCAATAAGTCGAAATCTACAAGAATAAATTTTTCGAAAAAGGTGGGCTAACTTCACACTTGAGTCAAGGCAAAATTTCGCATTAATTCTTGCAGTTTTTAATATTTTTTATTAATAATTTGGAACAATTTAGCACAAAGTACTTAAAACAACCTGAAACAACCTCGAAAAATTTGATTTTCAAATAAACGGGGCTAACTTCACGCATGCGTAGCAAAAGCCGTGTCAATTGAGCCATGTCCGTCCGTATGTAAGTCAACAGTTTACGGACCTAAAATTTTGAGCTAAGATCCGGAAGCAGTAAAAGTGAAAACATTTGTAAAATTCGCCCCAAAAAATGCCCCTCTGTACAACACTTATTCCAAAGTGACGAGCGTTTTCTTAAAAAAAAAAAAAAAAACCCCTTTCGAAGCTATTTACGCCGCGTCAACTGTAGGTACGGATATACAATACATATCTGTTCAAATCTTTTGAAAAACGAGGAAATAGTTTTTATGTAGCATTAAATAATAACAACTCCACGCCCACTTTTTAGGGTCGGGCTGAGGGATCCATTCCGGCTAATTTGTAACTCTTCTGGTTTCTTTTTTTTTTAAATTTCGTTCACCAATTCCTGTAGAGGAGAGACAATATAAATTTTAAACGTTTGGTTCGCTAGCAAAAAATGTCTGAACCTCTATACTCGTACTATGAACCGATGAACCTGACTGTCTATAAAGGTGATCTGATGACCATTATCATAGGCCACGCACTTGCCTACCTTATCATCTACCAGTGCGCATAACGTTAAAGTCTCTTTAAATGTATCTTACAACCTCAAATTAGTAACCTACTGGCAACAGTCCCTGCTTACAATACTTCATTTCCCAGAACTCTATTCAAGACTTAAATTTTGTTCAAGCTCCTTTCAATGGGATGGAATCATCATTTATCTAAGGGTGAATCCATTCGCACACAAAGTTCACACAAAGTTCACACAAATAAACTCCACATTCACACAGAATGGCCGTACTGTTTACACAATATTTCCACATCAGAATTGTTGATCTCTCAATAAACTTGCTTGGCAATCTGATTAAAGCTGCCCTAAGCAGGGAATAGCAACAATCGTATCCATCAGCAAATCCATTCAATCCGAAACAACTGTCATCAACTTATCATTTCCCACCGCATATATACGCTCAGCCACTCAGTACCTCGACTGCATCTACGCATCATCGACCGTTCACACAACCACACAGTGTTCATCTCTTCTAAACGGTAACCGTCCGCCCATACACATCTGGAGAAGTTCCAATCACACATATACGAGTGTATGTAGCCCGAGTACTCACTCTCTTATTCAAATCCCTGAACCATATGGTCACATTGTGTGTACCCAAAAGTTGATTCAACTTGCGTACAAATAGCACACTCTAGAGCATCCACCACGATTGATGATGAAACAGGAGCGAGCCCCTTTGTTGTGTGCGAAATTCCTTTGATGATTCCTATCCTCGAACAACTCGACCGGATAATTCAATCAAACAAATCAACCCTCTTGATTAGGCCTACGTAGAAACCGACTTCAGTGGTAATGGTGATGGTGGTTGGTAGCAGTGGCAGTTGGAAGCTGGACTACGACGACGACTACGACGACGACTATGATGATGATGACGGTGGCAGTGATCCAAAAACTGAACCGAACATCAAGTCCTATACTTTCATTCCTGAGTTAATCTTATTTTAAAGGCTTCGGTTGCGATGCGACTCTGACTACGGTTACTGGCTAACCGAGTGTGTTAAACCAGTCAATGCATTACTCGAACACACAAACACACATCCTGATGAATGAACATCAGCTGCAACCCCAAAGAATAGGCCAGAACTTCCAATTTGGCCACAAGTACAAACCGAGTGCCTCGCCTCAGTCAGTATGGCTACCACTGTTACCAATTTACCACACCAGTAGTAGTAGCACTACCGTCGCCGATATCTGGCCAGGAGCTGTCCGAAAAACCCAAAAGTGATACCAAGTGTTGCCCGAAAATGCGATGACGACGGTAAAATACCTCTTTTTCCTCTGCTCGTTGAAGCATCAAAGGGGTTGATCGGTGGGAAAAACGAAAATAAGGGTTACCCGACGCACACACTACTGTGGGGGGTGTCTGCTTGAGAGCCTGATTGGAAGATGTGAAAAGTTTTTGCGTGCACACACACAAATTTTGGGTCAAACAAAGCAGCCAGGCCTTTGTGGGCTTAAGGGTCTTGTATCGGTTCACCCCTAAATTGGCATTAGAGGCCAAGGAGTTGCCTCCTGTATGTTTGTGTGTGAGTGGCAGGCATATAGTGGTTGAACGCAGAAAGAAAATGTGTAATGCACACACAAAAGGGCGACGGATCTGTGCAATGAGGGTTTGAAACCAAGGATTGCAAGGCAAAATTATCCTTGTTCATAGAATGAAGAGGATAATAAGAAGAGTTGTGCCTTGGGGCGGGTTGCTTTGCTCTATGTAATTCTGGCAGAGGGCAGATGGAAATTGAACTTTTGATTTCATATGCCAGGAAGGGGGATTTTCAGAAGACTTTGCGTGTACGATTGTGCGTGAATTATATGCACGCATTGTGGGAATAGGGCTGTAAGTTTGTTGATTGAACACAAGTGTGCTTCGGCGAGATTGTTGAGGAAGTACGGTAGATTGAGTGGTTAGAGCTCTGTGAGTGGATAATTCAGATAGCAAGTAGATTGTGTTATCTGTTCATACCTAGATCTCTGAAATGAAATCTTTAAAAGCGTCGTCATCACTGAAAATATTACCAAAAGAATGCTATTCTAAGGAAAACTAACAAAATATACGTGTAGGTCGTTAGCTAGTCCTACTCTCAACTACAAGTGGTGCCAAAATAAAATTGTAAAATGTATCCGAAGAAATATAAAATTAGGTAGACGGTAAAGTCGTTCGCTGTAAGAAGAAATTAGGAAATGATGACCACACATGAACGATTTAACATGGCAACTGCAACCATACTAATAATGGTGAATCACAACCAGCCAAGGCTGGCATCGTAAAACTCAAAGCCAGAGATTAAATCCGCCTTAAACGGACCGTATGATACACCATCCCTCTTGTCATTTTTAAGAGATTTTACCAGCTTTTTGTTATCTCCCTCAAAAATTCAAATTCTGAAACAACTAAGTGCTTTTCAAATAACTTCGTTAAGAATAGAGCTCTCAACATCTGTGACATTTTCTTTCATATTTATAACCAAAGCATTTTCAATGGTGTTTTCCCAGGCGACATGATACCATTATTTAAGAAAGGGGTTAAAACAACAGTAATTATAGGCCAATTACTTTACTTACGGTATTTTCGATCACAAAATACTTTTGGACAAACTGTACAAATATGGTTTTAGAGGTTCTGTTCATACCTATCTGATAGAGGGTTTAGGGTTAAAATTAATGGATAACTTAGTTCTACTAGTATTATTTATATAGGAGTTCCTCAAGGTTCTGTGCTGGGTACAATACTTTTTTTAATTTTTGTTAACTCGCTTTTTTACAAAAATATTGTAGCAAAGTAAATGCGTTTCTTGGCGATATGGCATGTGCTTTTCACAATGATTCTGCTTTAAATCTTTCAGCTGGCATAAATCATAACCTGGATGTTTTAAGCCATTGGTTCAAAATACATAAAATGGTAATCACTGATCTTACGTATTGAGAGGTTAGCATCAAAATATTTATATTTATTTATTTACGTGCTCTGATAAATGTTTTAATATTAAGAGTTTTAAGTTACTCTTAGTTGCTCAAGTCACTTAACTTGGTGTTTTGCTTGACTGGGAGATGAGTTGGTCTGACTATACCGATTAACTTAAGAAGTATCTTATAGCTGCTACAAGACAAATACATGTACTTTTTTATAAAATCTTATTGCTCACGGGATCTTCTTAAGCATCCTTCTTATGAATTAATAAAGAAATGAATTGAAATTGATTTATTCTTTTTCTACATTACAAACTGTGTATCAAAATGAATATACTCTATGGGGTAGGGCATAACGATAGTCACCGTATTTATACTCACTGATAATGCTGCAGATGATCCCAGAAAGAAGTTGCTGTTCGCAAAACTAAAGGGCCACCCCTGACTACCAACACTAAGCCATCTGCTTTTGCTAAATCCAGGAAAGAAAACTTAAGTTGTTGCAGATACTCATGCCTTGTCACCGAAGGCAATTCCTTTGAGGTACGGATGTAAAGAGACAAAGAAGAAAGACGTCATGGATATAAAAAACTTTCATAAATATATCAAGGTTTGCCTAAAGTTACGTATCTAGCCTTACCTCAGTCAACAAGGAGAAGGGAGACCAAATCCCGGAGTATTCGAACTCGCTGTTGGTCTATTGTGCCACCAGAACCCCCCATCTGGTGTAGTGGTTGGGGAAACTTAGATTTTATTCGTTTATCTTTTATCCTCGGATTAATGTTGGTTGCTGTTACCCGATGAGGCTTTAACCTGTACTGTTCAGGTTACATGTATTTATATATGTTTCTTCAGAATAAGTTGCCGTAGCTATGGAAGATGCAGTGTAATAAAGGTTGCACATTTTTTTTTATTAAAAGGAAGAATAACAGACCTTGGCGCATCTAATAACATTCGTTTGGCGACATGATTTAGTCCTAAGGTTTGGGTTCGATGAATCTTCTATCTGTTTAAATTACGGACAGACCAGAAAAGATGTGCAGCACGTATTTTTTAAGTGCCCACATTTTCGTATGGAGCGCAGTGAACTAGAGTAAAGAATTGAAGAAACACCAACTCCCAAGAATATTGTAAACATACCCAGTGATGATAAATATTGGCCTTAGACTTAATTTTGATTTTGCTGGGGCAAGAACAAAACCGAAGTGCAGTAATCTTGATAGCCAAGCAGCAAACAACGCCTGTGATGATATGATTATCTCTATAAAAGGCTAGTGCTAGATAACATGGGCTCCTTCAAACTAGTATCTGGACCTTCAAACTCAGAAGTATGGGTCTTTGTGAGATGTGCCATGAGAAAAAAGTATATACGTAATTTTTTGAGGTTTGTTTTTCGAATTGGCAATACTTTTTGCAGTGACAGCCAATTTGACAGCTGACAGCTGATTTGTGCTCAGTTTGGTTTGTCATTTCACCATGAATAGACTTACGACATGATTTCGCGTAATTGACCTGTCAATTGGCCTCCAAGATCGTGTGATTTAACACCTTTGGATTATTTCCTGTGGGGTTATGTAAAGTCTCAAGTCTATGCCAATCAAAGGACGACTTGGAAGCCAACATTCGCCGCGATATTGTCTATATACGGCCGCAGCTGTTCGAAAAAATTATCGAAAATTGGATCCCAAGATTGGGCTTTATTCGGACCAGATGTGGCACCCATATACCCGAATTCATATTTAAACGCAAATGGCATAAAATTATCTTTCCAATAAAGCTAATATTATGGTCATTATCACGATTTTTATGTACTTTATTTTATTTTAAAGTTATATACCTCTAAAAATAAAATACCCTTTATATGAAATAAATTCCTGCAAATTTGTTTCATATTTTTATTTTTTTGCAATCTTCTCTCAGGAGAGGCGAATCTATAACGCTGGGAAAATGCCACGAAATACTTGCAGATGTATATTGATTCTGCTTTCTGAATATGTGGAGATTAGAAGCTATTCGATATATGCCTTCTGAAAGTGCATTCCAAAGTTTAGTTGCTGCAGCAGAAGATGTTTTGACAAAGAGATGTCCGCTCGGTTGCCAGGTGGACATAAAGGTTATGGGCCCTGGTTCATTTCACATTTCACATTGAGGTCTTCACAACCAGCCTTCGATGATCTAATTGTTGGGGATTTGATGTTAGTGCAGGATCTTCTATTAATCGAAATATTCGTCACTGAATGGAGTTCAGTCCCAAACTCCAAACGTGAGAACAATGCCTGTTACGCTGTAGTGTATCTCTTTGATCTAAAGATATAGTTCAACTTAATGGAAGCCTATTTTATGATGTTGAATATGTGGTCATGCGGGACTGTGACTCCAAGATGCATGGTTTCCTTGGGTTGAATAATCTAGTAATCCAACTGTGATAGAATAGACGTTTTCTCACTCTAAAAGGTTCTCGCATTGAAGCCAACTAAGTTTACTTTTCCCCGCCGCATGATTTTCTGCAAGTCTTCATGTAATGAGTTGACTTGGTCGCATTTCTTTAAACATAAACAACAGGAGACATAATCTAAGGGCAAATTAGTATATTGAATTTATATGAACCTCTTGATGGACCAACTAAATTCGAAAAGAACAAATTCGGCGAATACTTCCATCGAATTTCATCTCCATACATTGAATGTACCTGCGAATTTTACATTTAACATACAAGATACACCCAGCATTTCCATTTCATTCCACACGATTTTCCATCGCCAAGTAGTTTAGATTTCCTTTGAATTTTTCATCAGCATCACCATCACATCCAAACCATATCCAACCACGATATACATCAGAGAAATGACTTTAATCCCGGTTCTCCATTATTATTGTCATTTGGTTGTACGCGAAGATGAACATTAGGGGCAAGCCAAAGAATCAATCGCATTACACGCCCATATAACGCCGAAAAGCCTCCTTTTGGTGGCATCGTTTCAAGTCCCCTGACAAAAAAAAAAAAAAACAACGAAAAAACCCAAACGAATAACATTAAGTTCAATATTCCATACCAAGGACAAAATGAATAAGGAGCACATATCAGCCAAATCAGGAAGATGATATCACCATCAAAGTCAATTGTCTGGAAAAATGGAATAAATTCACGAAGAGGATGCGTAGCGTATCTATATCTTTGAATTTGCTTTTCTCATGTGCTGTCTGAAGGAGCGATACAGCTACTTAGACGAGATGATCTATGTAATGGGGCTCTTATCGTAGTTGAAGTGAAAGTATTTTATTTATTTCGGGTATTTCATAATTATGACAGCGAAATAATGTATCTTTATTCAAGCAAATGGATTTCAGATGAGTGAGTTGGCTTCTATATTTCAGACATTACTTGAGTTGTCATACACTCTGGCTTCGATTCGATTTTTCTACCAACAAATTCGCCCTTTTGAGAGGAATCTAATGTACTTATATCAGCGAAAGTTCTCGTACACTCTAGACAGGGCCTCTCAAGCAAGTTGCAAATAATGACCAAGGGCGAAAGGTTGACCAAGCTAGCAAGTGAGGTGAACCCACATGGGTCCTGCCAAGGCATGTGCTGTAAAAGCCTTACCCTGATATGACGGCATTGCAGGGCGGAATATATATTTTTTTAAAACAACCTCAATCCCAATATTCACTTGGATGCAAGCATACTATATGTGGACACGTCCTATCTAACAGGGGTGCAGTCGGAGTTTATCTATCTGAGCCGGTGATTCTTACAGATTATTGCACCTGAAAAAGAGCATGGAGGGTAAAACAGAAATCCAATAAATGGCAAAGCAGTCACAAAGAAAGATTGCATAATAAATTGCCTGGCATTATGCCCTTAGAGTAAATAAAGAAGCCCTCTAAAAGAACTGAGACTGATCACATAAAGCTGAATACCCAGCGGTGGTAGATTTCATAAATGTCCAGTAGCCAATCCTCATTTGAAAATTATCAACAGATCGAAAAAGCTTTGGCTAGAGCCTGTCACTTGCCAAATTCGCGGAATTTTCATCCAGCGGAAGTACTGGTAAAGTAGGAAGCAAGGCAGAAAACACCCAGACTGCAAATATTAACTCTGGGAGGGAGCTTGATAAAGAGCTCTATACATGGAGAAGATACTCTAGAATTCAAAGATATCCCTAATATGGACCTGAACAAAAACGACAGCAAAAAACCTTGCCAAGGGATTCGAATTCCTTATGGACTACTGGTACCGTTTGCTGAACTAAAGCTAACATAGTACTCGGCTTGCCGAAACCCATGTCAAGGCGATAGGCACTGTAGAAAGGATGATTCTTCCAATTGATGGTCTTAGCATAAACTCACTTACATCTCAGTAAATCCGTATCCGACAACCTGAGGCTGCTGAAACTGGCCATAATCCAGAAATGGCATTGAGTTCTGTGAAAATTTGGATTTTTCAGTAGGAAGGATGACAAATCTACTGTCCTTCCCAGATTTAAAATTAAAATTACCCGTACCCCACTCGAGACTCTGGAAACGAAGCCCAGTAAAAAGCATCCCATGTAGATCTACTTGAGCCATGGAATAACAATTTTCCCTACAAGGGATCCGCTCTCAGATACCTTCTATAAGACAGAGAAATTAGCCCTACTTAGAATTTCTAGCATATCTTCATAGTGTTAGTCTAATTGTCGGTGACTTTATCAATACGTAGATGATTTTGGCTATTACCTGGCTCAGGCGTGATGCCTCATCTCAACTGCCTCGAAGAAGTTACTCCACGAGTTCTTTATGGAAAAATTTCTCTTCTGCTCTTAGAAGCTACATGTTTAGGAACAAATTGTCTCATCCGTGAACGTATAACTCGTCACATAATTGTATGTATTTTGCTGGTAGCGATACCAAATACACACTTTTACGTGACGAGATATCCGTTCATGGATGAGACAATTTGTCCCATTTTTGTGCTGATCCTTAGGAAGAGTCTTTTTTTTAGCGACGTCCCATAATATTTGCGAACTACGAAAATGTTAACAATCTTCTTGTTTCACCAGGGCTGTCGCGATTTCTTTCGTTCGAACTACTTTATGGACGGGATCTTCAGAATAATAGAGTAGAGAAAGATATAGCTGGTTAGTGCTCTAAATACATTTCCAACCTTTGCCTCGGATTGGGAATAGCTGTAGCATGCTTTTTAGCAAAACCTCTCAGTCCTCGCAGAACATGTAGAGCTGATAATCACCAACATTGCGAACCGAAAAATATTCAAATCCACACCAGATGGACTGCACAGAATAGTCAGACTTTATCTTCGATGGCAGGTGCAAGTGAAGTGGAACCTCAAACAATTTGGAGTATGCAACCGGAAGCAGCTGGTAATGAAGAAATATCCTGATAGACTCCAGAAAGTAGAGTAAGTTGAAGAAGGTAGTCAGTGTAGCAGATACCATAACAGTTTTTTTTTTTCAGTTGGGAAATCTCAACTGTATCTAAGCAACCCTTAAATGGTATCAGCACTCACCTGATACGTGCAAAGGGAGTGTTCATGGTATCGCTTAAGTACTGCTTGGCAAAAGAATAGTCGCCCGTAAGAACGACAGTAAGTTGTTGTAGTCTTTCTACTCTACGTTTGAGAGTATTCGCGTAGTCTGGATAGCCGAGCTACCGCCGATTATGTCCATAAGAAAACTAACGGTTAGTGGAAAACCAGACCAAAGACGCAGTAAGACACAACGCTGGTTCAGTTTCAGAGACGTTTTTTCTAATATTGCGCAGCAAGTTCATTCCCCTTAAACCCATTGTGATCTGGGATCCAAGCAAGACCAAGTGAGTCTAACCTTGTGGCCGAATTCAGAGAGCTCTTGCGCTCTTCAACTAATTTTAAGAGATTAAAGGGCTGAGTAAAACCTTAAGCGCAGCCTGGCTTTCAGTACTGATTTAGGTACTCCATCCCCTCTAGGAAGGGACATATTGTGATGTTGGACAGCGAATTGTGATGTTGGAGAACTGATAAGAGAAGGAAACATCCAAGGATAGCTCAGTTGGTAGATCGTTGGTGGCTGAAACCATATTTATCGCAGGATCGTTCCTTGCCCTTGGATCAGATGTTTTCTTCTTTAAGCTTTTAAAGTTCCATTCTGTATGTTCATAGCCATTAGTAGATGTATTATTGCCTAACGATAACTAAAGCCTAATGTCGTCGTCCGCCACGAAGACGCCAGCATCAGAAACTTGCCTGGTTTTGGGTCCATCCGTGAAAATTCGACTACAATTCCTTCCTGGCTCTAAAGTCGACTTAAAATTAACGCAGCAGTCGAAGTTCTGCTGTCGTTCAAGACTCTAAGACAAAAATCGAAAGACAAGTGGGGGTTGTACCTAAAGCCATCTCGTTTAAGACAGAAGATTGCTTTTATAGTGCTGTCCATACAAATATCAAGAAGGGGGATACTTAAACACGACATTTTTCCTTCGAAAGTTTTCAAACTTCCATCAAAAGTGCTGCCAAATGCACACTTTCCAGTTTCATTTTACCACGTTGAGAAGTAAAAAAATGTCACTTCACCTCACAAGGCTAATTCACATAAATCATCCGCAAACTCCTCACGTTCCACCAGGCCCTTTGTTGCAACCGAATGCTTATAAAAATAATAAAACATAATTTCCACTGGCAATATAATTTCAAACCATTAAATCATTACCAAAATAATTTTCCCTCTTCAACAGAAAACAAAAAAATGGAAATCATTCCCATCCACCAAAAAACGTCCCGCTTTACTAGTCAAAAACTCTATTTCACGAATCCTGGGGGAACCTTTTACTTTTCTCATTTTACCCAAATCACGGTGAATAAATTACCGCCAAACAAAAAACAACGAATAAAATTTGAAATCATTTTCCTAAATCAAATTGGAGAGGTACGATCTACACAAACACAACGTATGCAAGGATGTCATCCTCGAAAATGATACAAACTGTCAACATGTGAACAAAGTGATACGCAAAAAAAAAGAAAGAAAAACAACAATACACAACCGACAAAGAAACGCAAATGACCCAAAACAAGAAGCTAAAGCCAACAGCGATCCCTCTTCAAAACAAGGACATAATAAGGACTTCAATTTTCCATTACGCGTTGATATTCCCCCGACCTACGCGGTGCCGCCGCGTTTACCATTAAGGGATATGTCCCGCGCGTCACATCAACGATATAAAATTACTGCAGATTCCCGGTAAGGATAACGAGCGGAATTTTAAAATGTATCATCTCCAGAATAAGGATGCTGGGTTGTGTATCTACAGACAGCATATTCTTCCTCTTGTTCCTGGTGTA
Source organism: Pocota personata (assembly GCA_963082735.1). Classification (NCBI taxonomy): domain Eukaryota; kingdom Metazoa; phylum Arthropoda; class Insecta; order Diptera; family Syrphidae; genus Pocota; species Pocota personata. The sequence continues at coordinate 35,326,488 of OY720430.1, forward strand.
ATGCATCAGGTAAGAGTGTGGAGTAGGTATTATGCAAAAGAATGTGAGGGAAACCAACACGGCCAGGAAGGAAGAAGCAACACATCACATGAATTATGAAATGCGTGCCCTCTGTGATAGGGATCTACGGTTTTTTTTTTTTTGCTTTTCGTTTTGTTTTGTGACGAACGGTAGCAGAATTCACACGGGGGAATGGGATTATTTGGCGCTACAACAAGGTGAGTCCTCTCGCTCGTATGTATGGCCGGGTTCTTCTTAAGTGCAAATCTGTGATTATCTCCTATGGTCCTTGTTAAATTGATACATTTCATCAGGACGACCTTTTAACATCCCCTTTGTCATAATTCCTCATTGACAGACAGACTGACTGACTGAATCGGAAGGAAAAAAACAAACAACAATACCCACATTTGTATCTGATTTTCGAGGATACTGTCAGGATATAAATTCGGGATTATATGAGTTTGCTGCACCGAGATTGATGATGATATTGGGTAACACACATATGTGCGTTGGATCAGGTACACCAGGAATTGGTTGTCCAAGCGGAAAAGTATTTACAAAAAAAAAAGCACTCGCAGGAGGGAAAAGTATCTCTGAACATGGGAAACACGTCAATGGTTATGTTACAGGTATAAAAAAAGAAGGAAATAAACTGGATAATGGGTGCACCGAGCACTTCTCAATTGGAGTCCGTTGCGATGAGCGTCAAACAGCGGAAAATTGTTGTACGAGTTGAAGAGAGGGCGACATGTTAATTTCTCACCCTCGGTCGATTCGGTTGGTATTTTGTGTTTGTACAATAAACAGCGGACGTTTGGTTGATAAGTGGCTGGCCATAAGGTTGATTAGGACGTTTCCCGTTGTTCTTTGTGTAGATGGACTCCTTAAGAGCGTTTAATGAGGTAATTTCCATTGACGTTTCACAATTAACCATCCGGAAATGGTAATTTAAACGCCACCACTCCACTGATGCACTACATGCAATTATCCGTTGATCCTTTTTATTCTTTTATTGAATAAAATTCTACGCAGACGTTGCAAGAGGATAGATATTAATTGAAAAGAAGGTGTGAGTGACTCAGACTTCAGTCGGAGATGCTAATGCGCTCATACGCTCTTACGTCCCAGTGGTTCAGTTCTGAAAGCAGTTATTATTTTTGCATTGCCAAGTTAGATGATGTAAGCTTCCGCACTTGATTTCATAATAAGAGTTGAAAGAAGTCATCATGTTGATGCTAAACACAATCACAAGCAGGCGGAGCACTGTCACCTGTTCTCGGTTTGGTTTTTAAGTCGTCCAAACCCGAGCTGTTATTTTTCAAATGGAGATACAATACTCTTAATTTCGGTACCGCTCTTCGAGCCAGGCTAAATGTCTAGGACTAGCGTGCAAGCCTTTCAACGTCTAAGCTTCTTATGGATTTCTAACAATAGGGTGATAGATCGAAAAACTACAACACGATCTACAAAGGCTACGAGGGAAGGTTAGAACTTGCATCCAAGCCAAGTAAAATCTTTGGGCACTAATTTTGCCTAATTTCAGATCTGGTGACTTAATGGTAGCGGAGATTAGAAGGCGAGTCGATATCTGTACTGTGGAATCTGTGTACCTGCCATACGACGACCGCATCTTTGAAGAAGCTAATATCAGCGCTCAAACAAGATAAGAGAAGCTTAATCCTAGGCTGTGATGCTAGAGGCGAGGCTTTCTTTAATTTTGTCCTTAGTTCAAATCTTATTGTCTGTAATAGGGGCAATTTTAAAACCTCTGTCACAGCAAGTGGGAGGGAGATTTATTTCACAAAATAGATCTGTCGATGTTGTCAACTGGAGAGTACCTAGAAAAGCTAGGAAAGTACCTACTTTTCAGCATACAACTGAGCACTGTGGGTGGGAAGAAATTTGGCAACCCGCTTAAGGCAAGTTCTGTGAAGAATAGAGAGCTTCTGTTGCAAGGTGCCCGACAGGAACTCTCAACTCTACACCCGTTGTCGAAGAAGCAGTCGGAACACTAACCAGATCACTCAACCGCTCATTCGAAAGATTCTGTCCACTAAGCAGATCTCATGAAGAAAAAAGCATCCACCATGGTGGAACACAAAGATTGCAGTAGCTAGTAAGTAGCTCGCGATCAATGTGGATCCTCGCGAAAGAGGCAGCCATCAAGTGGAAAACGTATATGGAAAGCGTTAGGATCCTAAAGAATGAGATAAGGTTTGTCAAAAAGAACTCCGTGGAATAACTATTGTGAGTCAATCGAATCAACTAACGATGCATCTCGTCTGAGGAAAGTATTTACCAAGGCAACGGCACCGACGCCTTCTATTAAAAGATTTGACGGCAGTTGGACTGACTTATATAAAGAGACGCTGGATATTTCCTGGTTGCGATTGGCAATATAATTGACGAGTACAAAGTAGCTTAGGCAATCAAATCATTTGCTCCATATAAGGCACATGGAATGGATAACATTCACCCGGTAATGCTGCAAAAGCCGGTGGAAATTATTATTCTGTAGTTCAAACCAATCTACACGGAGTATCTTATGCTGGGCTACGTTCCTAAGGCCTGGAAGGAGGTACAAGTAATTTTAAAAGCCAAATACTTCAGGTCTACCAAAATCTCTGGACCGTTTGATTGATCTGTACGTTAGAGATATAGACAACTATATGTCCAAATCTCAACACGCATATCTGAAAGGTAGGTCAGTAGACACAGCGCTACAAAATGTTGTGTTTAGAGTTGAAAGGTCGCTACATCACAAGGAGTTTACCTTTTGATATTGAGGGGGGCCTTCAACAATTTAAGAACCGAGGCCATTCTTAGCAGTTTTCGAAGGGCAAAACTCAATGCAGATCTTCGCGTCTGAATTCGGTCCATACTCAGGTGACGCATAATAAACTCGACCCTATAAGACGTCATTCAAAGGAAGGAAACCCGCCGAGAAACTCCTCAAGATGGCGTCCTTTCCCCATTGATATTGCTCCTTCATGGTCGACGACTGTTTACCAGAAAAAGTTCCATTCCATTTCAAGGCCCCTAATATAGAGGGGATGAACCTTAAAATTTCAGAAGCTACAAGATATTTGGATAAATTCTAGATTTCGAGTTAAGTTGGAAGGAGAATATTGACAAATGCGTCTAAAATGCATAAGTGGCTTCCTACGCACGTCAAAGTGCTACTCTGGTTAAGCTTGGTTACAAAGGCTGAGCATTGTGCCATTGGTATTCATGCAGAGCGCCTCGGAATAGTCCAGGTACGAAGAAAAAATGAGATCTATTCTACATCTGCATAGCGAATGTCGTGCACCAGCCAACAGAAGACTGATGACTATTGGCAGTCAGTTCTGCGAGGAGCTAGAGAACTTATGTAACGTTGAGCTGAAGAATGTTTTGGGATTCATATCTGTATCCAGATGGTTCTTTTCACGTTCGCAGGGTATACAAAATGGGCACAATGGACACGAATGTTGGTCTAAGTGAGCAATGACTGTTGTCACAGAGCACCCATCTGCATAACCTAACCTAAGCTTGTTGTACCGAAGAGAGCAAACTATCGACCTTTAACGTTTAATGCTAACGATTATAGTTCAATAAAGAAAAGAAGCTATACAAACTCTCTTAGCAAAGTCAATAGACTTGCGGAAGCAGAGGTATTGTCAGTGATTTGTTACCTACACTAACAGCAAAGGCTATAACACCACTACACTTACTATCTACACATAGCTCTACGGTCTTATCAGGTCAAGACGCGGTAGAAGTTATATCTGAGATCGAATATTAACAGGAAAGACGAGTTATGTCCCTCCAACTTAGGACTTTGACGATACAATTTTTCATAAAGATCGCTAGCAGAGAAAGCTGGGACAATAGGAGATTCATGAGGGTTCCAAATCTCAAGTGGGTACCGGTGATGGGTGTATTCTCACTCTCACCCCAGATCACAACCTCCCATTCCAGCTGTCGATTCATTGCAATGTTCTCCAGGCAGAATTCGTGTATCTAAATACGCAGTGCATCATTGCTATTTACACCGATAGCAGAGCTGCTATAAAGGCACTTCAAGTATTGGCTCCAAGTTGATGAAGTATTGCCGCGAACTGCTAAATATGCTGTCACAGAGGTTTGATGAATCAGCTAGATAACCAGACCTTTGAGCTAATTGAGGTAACAAAACATAATATTGACGTAGGAAATCTAGGAGTATCTCATAAGTCTCAGGCAGGCATGTAAGCAGACTCGGAAATGCCGCAAATGAATTCTGTCGTAGTTGTTTCGCTGCTGAGGATGAAGAAATTGTTTCGCGTTTCCTCTGTTTCTATTCGTCTCTGTCCACAAGAATTCACATATGTAGCTAAGAGAGCACCTTACGTAACGTAACCTAACCTATTACATGTTATTTGTGTTCAATACCAGGATCCAGGGATTATAAAATGCATACAGTTTAATGGTGGAGTACTGCTGGAATCCTACAGACGATAAGAGAAATTAATAATTGTCTCGCTACCTTACGATAGTTGGATCGCTACGATGATGTCTTGGACTGAAGAAGCTCGATCGTATTTGGAATGATCATGCTGGCTCATGGCCGTTCAGTTCCTTCCCCCACAAAACTCTGCATAAACCAAAGATACGATTGTTATATATTTACGCTTCCTACCCTTTATATGATTTACTTGAGTCAACTTGGAATGATAGCAGCTTGATTCCGAAGGAGTACTGGACAAAACCATTCCTCAAGATCTTTCGTTCGAGTTGGACAAACAAACTGGTACCGCAGCACTATCAGGTTTCGTTCTCTTCCCTTCCCTTCTTATCCGTACATAGGGCGAATACTCCAGAAGCACTAAATGAAGACGACTTACGTATAACTTACAGGTCCTTTCTTAGTAAATTTCGACTTCCAGGATTATTCGTTTTCACTATCCGAGCTGCGATTTAATTTGGCGATTTAATTTGGTCGATACACAAGGACATTACCCAGCAGATGCATATATACAGATTCACGGTTTTCTATCAGAGTTTCTGAGGCAGCTACAGCAACGTCTTTCTACATCAAACTGACCATCCAACCCATCCGAATTTGAACACGGATTATCAACCTCAGCTAGTAGTGAGCTTTCAGGGAAACTAAGGCTGTCAATCTCAGTTTTTGCAGAAAGTGAAGTTCTTCTTTAATGACCAGCCAGCGGAAGAATTTCCAGACTCCGGGTTACCCAATGCTAAGTCTGACTAACTTACCTTTCCCCACTTCATTTGTTGTATCGGGTTGCTTCATGATAAGACTTTTAGTACTTATACGGCGCTTTTATTTAATTGCGGAAGATTATCGCGGTATGCCCCTAAGCACCACGTGCACCCTTCCTTCGTTTTACTCTCCTATTGGTGTGTGTGAACATATTAGACTTAAGCTGAAGTTAAGTTCACCTATGTGTCGGAAGCCTATGGTTCGCTTCCATAGTCTTCTTTCAACTACGAGTATGTATGTATCGCACATGAAATTGTAATATTTTTGTTTGAAGTTGTCCAAACCGTCGCATTTCCTGGATGGGCATGTCGATTAAACATTTATACTTGACGATCGCTTTAACTCTACCAAAAGTTCGATCCTGCTAAGTCTTAAAATTCGTTCATTTGTTGAACATGACATGGACATTCGAGAAGTCCACTCTTTAAGTTATTTTTCCTTCTTCTTAATCTAAAAGAATTTTATTGTTTACTGCCCGTTGAGAGCATTCATCAAATGCATAGTTCATTCAGCTCAAAAAGGTCCTTGCATCTCAATTCTAGTATTAATTACTGAAACTCTCCTAATTGCTCAGCATGCGTTCACTTAACTCCAAGAATATCATCAAGGTGGTCTACCACTACCACCTTGGAGCAATTGAATTGAACGTACAAAACCCACCGTTGAGTACCCTGGTAGTTTTTTTTAATTCTCTCGCTTTATCCTTTTCTACATGACAACAAATTGGATTCCTTGGAATTTCCTCAATAGCACTCGAAAGGTGAATGGAAAATCGTTCCACATTTGTGTCACAACAACTCACACTCAAGTGCGCATTATTCAAATTCAACACAATTCGTTAAACGTAAATAAAAACACATCCTTAAAGGATGAATTTTCTAAAACACAGCATGCATTTCAAATGGCGCGTACGCCACATCTCTCACCAGGGTACATAAAACTCGGAATCAAGAAACTAAAGAAAGAACAAAATATTGCATAGAAATTTCGAAATAAAAAAGGATATTGCTAGCTATTATGAAAAAAGTAAATATTGAATGAAACATCCCTCCAGGATATCAATCGAGAATTATTACTACATATCCGCATCACAGCAGCTTCCATAGAGTGCAAATTCGTGTGATGCATCTGTATACACACACACACTCACTGTAGAACAATCCTTGAATAACTTTTGTGACCAGAATTGGTAAATGAAATGAAAAAATATGTGTACAATGTCCCGCCAGGATATGCACGACCCCCGGCTTTGACAACATAATTTTACGAGTGCATCTCGACAGATTGTCGCTTCTGCTTGGCTTCTCGGGGTTATCCTGCCGTTCATTTAAACTAATCGAAGGGAAGAGAAGCGTTTGACATTTTCATCACTACAATCGGGTGAAGGACATTAAGCCCTACTCTACAACAACTGGTGGTAGGTCGCAAACAACTGGACGTATTACGAGTATATGCGAAAAATCGTAGATATGTATCTCTGTCATTTGGTTGCCCTAAAAACAGAGCATTGCAAGCATCATAGAAATCAATTCATCAACACCCTGTCGCATCCTTGTTAATTGAATTGCACGGCATAACAATGGGTCCTTGGGTCCTATTGGAACAATTACAGAAACGGAAAAATGGAAAACTATTATTATTTGGGTTTTGCTATGGTTATATCCTTGCATCCGAACCCTTGTTACCGGTTATCGGTTTTTTTTTTTTTTTTTTCCTGTTTTCGCTTTGTCATCTCGGGTTTGGTGAATGAAACTCGAGAGTTTGCGGAGGACCTCACAACAAACTTGGAATCATTATTCCAACTAATGGCCATCATTATAACGAATTCGCAATTTGAAAAATTTCATTAGAATGTGCGAAATAAAGGATCTGAGTGAGTGAGTGATTTCTCTTCTTTTTTTTTCTGCAGAATCACAGAGGGTTCTTGGAAATTATGTCCACTGAGAGGGGTTTCTCTTGGGAGGGAGAGGGTTTAAAAGGAAATATTTTGATTTTCTGGTGTTAATTGAGGTTTCACTCACAGATGTCATTAATTTCTTCAAAGAATGACATTCATATTGAAACAGTTTGCCTTTTCAAAAAAGAAGCCATAAGTTAAATAATACAGGACATGGTATGGTATGGTCCCTATCAGTCTCGAGTTATTGTTTGTTAAAGCAAAATTTGGAAAAAAAATAAATAAATACATACTCGTAGATTTTCGTGTTGTCAACGGCACCTAGTGATAATCGCCACCTTTACCTACCTACCCTACCTAAGGCAAAGTATTTCTAAAAAAAAAAACACAATCATCCCCTTCTTAACAGTTTATCATTAGCGTTGACCTGTTTAAACCTTTTCGAAGACTGAAGCTGGTGAAAACTGTTAAACACATTATTAGTAGGCACTAAAGCACTCCACTCGTAAACACCTTGGAAAAATTTGCAATCCCCAAATAGTTCCGAACCAAAAATAAACAAAGCCAAAGGAATGACAATAAAAGGTGTGCGCTACAGAAAAAGGATTGCATTCGAAATTGCTCCTCGTCCGTTTGAAGAGAATGCAAAGAAGTGCCCAAACGAATACTTTACCACGAATGCACCATACTGTGCTCGTCATGGTCATGATGGCAGGAGAATTCATTAAAATCCATTTCGCAAGTCCTCGACCATCCAAGCGAAAGAGTGCAAAGTGCTAAGGACGCGCACGCAATAGAACGAAGGAGAATAGTGTGTGCACATAAATGTACACCGCGGGGAGAAGTCGCGTCCTTATTACGTGTACAGTTGGGATATTTTGTAATCAAGGATTGTACAACGAAAACAAAAAAAAAAGGGTTTTTCGTTTGTTTGTCTTCCTATTTTAGTCGTGTTTCGTCGAAGCTCTCACTCTTCCTCTGTTTCACGACCTGATTGTGTATTTTGATTGTGTTATTTTGCCCCCATTGCTCCCTGATCCCGATCCTGCTGCTACTCGTACTGTTTACAAAATGTTTTGATGTTGTAATTTTCGCATGAACGCGCTCTATTGTAAGTATTTTCCTCTTTTTTTTTGTGTTTTTTTTTTCATTTTAAAGAAACACCCCTCGCGAATTGTTTTTTTTTTTTTTTTTTTTTTTTCATTCTCCACTCTTCCGGTTTTATGGTTTCTCTGGGGATTTGATAGTGCAATTTTCAACCCTCAGAGTTTATTTTTGCAAGTGCTAGATGTATTCTCCAAATTAGTTGAACAATTTTGTAGTGGAAAATTGCTTCCGCGAAAATCAATTTATTCTCTTAATAAAGAAGAGATCCGTAAGCAAAATTCTACTTTCGGTTAAAACTCGAACCCGAAACCTTTAGTCCTGCGAAAACTATTATGAAACACTAGTGGTGTAAAAAACGAAAACCTCTTTATGGCACTCCTTTCTTCGAGTTACGGTTTTTTGCCAAAGATGTGTCGAGGATTATGTAATAAAAATAGCAATGACCTAGGTACACCTTTGGATTTTTTTTTTTCCGTAAAAAAGTAGATCCCATAGGTAGGTATCCTATTTTTGGTTCTATTGAATGCAATAAAGTTTGTTCAGTTTTTTACCTTAAACTAGTGTTTTGTGTTGGTCGGGCAAAACATTGTAATTCCCATTACGGTTTTAGTTCTTTTTTTAAGGATTTTTTTAACGAAATGTTTTTTATGTGTTTATCTTCACTATTCTGAAGCGTGTTCCGTATTTAGGTTTATTGGTATGAATTCTTCGAAAAATATTACGGAATTTTACGCAAATAGATGGATTCTATAGTTTTACATAATTCTAACCAAGGTTTCATATCGTCTTATGATTTATGCGATTACTACTCTACTCTGAGGTTTGATTTGCTATTTTTTAACATCCTTTACTACCTTTTTCCCATGTCCTTTGAGTTGAAGATGAGCATTCATTTAAATAGGTATTTGAAATATAGAGTTGTACTAAATTGTTGAATTGAAGAGTGAACACATACAGGGTGCGCCATCTTTTATGTCGGTATGTAAACATTGAATAACTTTGACATTTATCAACCAATTGACTTGAGTAGACATGTTTTTGAAACGTCAATTCAATACAATTTTAATTTTTAATGAGTCGCTTCATACCAAAACAACGCGCCGAAATAGTGACGCTTTCATTGAAAATAGTAGTTCAGTTGTGTTAACTCAACGTGCATATCGTCGAAAATATCGTGGCCAACAAGCACCGTCTGACAACACTATTCGTCGTTTGGTGTAGAATTTTGTTGAGCACGGGACAGTGGAAGATCGTCGACATGCCGTTCATCAACGCCCAAGACATTCCAATGAACTGGTTGAAGCGGTAAGAGAAAGTGTTGCCGAGAACCACCATGTGTCCTATCGTCACCGCGCTCAGCATTTTGGCGTCAGTGGAACCACCTTGCGGCGCATTTTGAAGGATGATTTGCATTTTTTTCCGTATAAAGTGTAATTGACCCAAAGAATATTGCCGACAGAACGTCCACGTCGCTTGGAATACGGCCAAACAGTCGCTCGAATGGGTGACACTGAACCTGATTTTTAGAAGCAAATTTTGATGACCGACGAGCCTTTAACAAGCAAAAGTGCCGCATTTGGGGAACGAAGATTCCACACGAGATCCATAAAACACCATTGCATGACCAAAAAGTGACTGTTTGGGCCGGCGTGTGCGCCAAAACCATCATTGGGCCATTTTTCTTCAGAGTAGGCAAAACAGTCCATGGGAATCGATATCGGTGGATGTTGGCTCAATATATCTGCCCACAAATGTGTAAAAAAAAAGTCTGGACGGCGGACGGTTACTGCTTTCTACAAGACGGTGCGCCATGCTACACTGCAAATGAAACAATGCAGTTTCTGCAACGAAAATTCCCTGGAAATGGAGACATTGACACCCAGATCTCCAGATTTGACCCCTCCGGACTTCTTTTTGTGGGGTTATTTGAAAAGCAAAGTATACGCCAGCAAACCTTAGACCATTGATGACCGTCCGAGATGCTCGGAAAAGTGATGGAAAACGCACATTTTGCTTTGGTCAATAGAGGCGGCCACTTGATTGATGTTGTATTCAAAAACTAGTCCAAATAAATTGTGAAGGACCAAATTAAAAATGTACTATTCGCAACTTTTCAACCTCATTAGTACAGTGTACCTTTCAGTCCCGACACTCTGAAATTTAAAACAATGCTGAAGTGAATTAATTGGGTATAAAACAGTCCAATGCCAGGAAAGTACTGTAAGAAAGTTCAACGTCGAACAAGAGATTGACAGACCGCGTTTCAAGTGCAGAAGACCAGTGGCAACGCCGCCACTAAGCCATCAGAACTGCCGCCTCTGATATGCTTGGTTACACCAGGTGCCAACAAAGAAGAAACCCATAGTTTCATGAAGAATCCCGGCAAGCGTATTCAGCATGCAAGGATGATAGCTGAAAGGTGGATTGCTTACGACACCTAAGAGCAGAGGAGAAAAAGAGAGTCCAAACTTCTCCGTAGGAAGAAATACGCGGTCGAGTCGATAGAGATATGCTACTGCAGGAATAAAGTGCGAAAATGTTACCAAAAGGTAAAAAGTCAGGGCTACAAATCCCGAACCGAAGCCCGCAAATATGAACAAGGGAATATAACAGTAGAATAGCAGTTGCTACAGAAAATTTGGAAGAACCACTTATACAGACTGCTAAGGGGCGATGACGACCAACATTCAGCTGTAAGGCAGGTTGAGCCATTTATTCATTTTATCCAAATCCCGGAGCACTTAGACTCAATTTTCTGTGTCCATTGTACTACCAGGCAGAACTCCTTTTGGTGTTGTGGTTGGAGAAGTTTAGATTTCATTCGTTTCCCTTTTATGTTTGATTGGCTGTGGTTTCTGTTCCCCGTCCGGGCTTGAACCTGCACAGTTCGGGTCACAAGCGAATACACTACCCACTACATACTGGCCATCTACATTTCATGATGACAGATAAGAATCCCGTCAACCCGATCAGGATTAAGCGAAGATAGCCATATCTAAGCTAAAGTCGAACACAGCTGCGGGAGCCGATGTCCTAGCGCCCGAACTTTTCAAAGCTGGATGAGATGACTTGGTAAGGAGCATGCGCCAACTCATCTGTAAAATTTGGTCGGATGGAAGCATGCCCAATGAATGGGATCTCAGTATCGTTTACCCGATCCTGAAGAAGGGAGACCCTCTGGATTGTGCCAACTACAGAGAGATAAGTCTCATGAACGTCGCATACAAAATTTTGTCTGCCGTATTATGTGAGCCCGATCGTCGGCAACCTGATAGGTTCTTATCAGGGCGTGTTTAGGCCGGTAAAGACTACCATCGGCCAAATCTTGGAAAAAAGAGATATGCAGATCTTGGAAAAAACTCAGGAATTTAAAATAAATACCCACCACCAGCTCATCGATGTATGACGAGCTATACAGAGCCATGTCTAGTTTTGGCATTCCTGCCATGACAATGAAGAATTCCCGCTGTTCCATCAATCGGTAAGAACACCACCGAATGGTTTGATGTCAGAAAAGGTCTTAAACAAGGTGACGTCCTATCATGCGAAGCCAACTCCAAAGGTACAATTTGTTAGAAGTCTGTGCGCCGTACTCCGATGACATTGACGAAGACACTCAACAGGCTGTCAGTGGTGCATTCGTTGATATCGAGGTGGTTGCTTCAAAGAATTACTGGACTAAGATGGCTAGGACATATATGGGGACACCAATGTATCAGCCCGGAGAATCTTCGAATCCACTCCAAAAGGACAACTCGGTAGAGGAAGAATTTACCAAAGGTGGCGATGAACCACCTCTATGACATTCCTATGGCGGGCCTCTCATTACAGTCTGGCGCCATTGCTAATTTGTGCGCTTTATATAGAAGTATTGTACGTATGAGTTCTTTCTTAAACTATGTTAAGATTGAGATGTACAATGGACTGGTCATCGCGCTAGCTGGATAGGAAGAGTCAAAGTCAGGTACGTCACTTTTTCTGTTACAACTTAGTCAAGGTGTAATCTGTTGGATGAGGCAGACCGTACTTCCTTCAGCAGCACCAAATATTTGTTGTACATCAGCTGAGCACCGCCCTACAATTGTGATCGATACTCTCTGCTAGCTTGGTGGAGGGAGATAGACGACGCTTGTAGGGAAGCTAGATTCAGAATGACACAGGACCTCACACCTCATGGAGCAGAGAAAGGATGTGACAACAATCGGTGTCGTTTGACTTGCAGACTCACGAGCCTTTATCGTAACCGTGATTTTGCTCTTATTCCAAATGATACAAGAACTGGCTCCAGAATAATGACAAAGTTGTCTTTTTTGCGGCTCCAAAAGGACAAGAGTGTGGTCTACTTGTTCAACAATGCTGGAGATAAACCCCATCTCCAGCGAAAGAGAACTAGGCTAAGTAGCCTGTTGCAGCAGCTGCCTTTCGGTTTGGAGGATTGATTTGTAGTTGAAGTTGGTCTAAAGGGTCCGGTACTTTAAACACATAATATGGCAGATAAGATCTTACACACAATATTAAGGAGACTTATGCCTCTACAGTTGGCTTGGCGCTGTTTAGAAGAATCGGGTAAACTTTTACAGATGATTTGAAGTGAACTTCGTACCAAGTCATCAGTTGTTGCTTAAAATAGCTCCGCAGTTAAACTTATTGGATTTATATAAATGAAGATACTCCTATCTTCCCTTCACTTTGGTCGAATGGAGGGAAATGTCAGCTGTCATCGTTCAGGTTGACTGGAGTCTTCTGTCTACCAAATTTTGGTAGTCATCGTCCCTTAACAGGCCGCAGTAGTGATTTTTTCCAAAGTCTCAACATTGACTGCGACTATACGAGCACTTCCCTGCAGCCTTCTGTCCTGATTGGGTCAGATGTTTACATCAAATCTATACTTACTAAGTACTCGATGATTGAGCGAAGCTTCAAGGTTCAAATCCCAGAAAAAGAAAAGATTTCTCACTGTTCAACCTCTCGCGAACGTCTGACAAACATCCGGGTAAATTGTCATGAGAATCTCTCAATCGAACAAAATGCTTTTCGGAAACGGCATAAAACTGTAGGTACTAACTACTAGTATTCGTACGGCACACAGCATGAGTGGCTGCGAAAAGCTATGGACTGTTAGTTGGAAAATATTTATTTATTTATATTTTATGCTAGCGTTTATGGAGACGAACAACACAGAGACATGTCAAGTTTTGGCATCCCAGACATCAAAACCTTTGATGCCAAAAAATGTCTACGACAAGCCGAATAGTTCTTTACGGGAGCAAAAGATTCAATCACAAACTCTATAGACTGTACAGCGACAGGGAAATGGTTTGAATTCACCGCCTGAAATGACTACGATTTTGTACAGAGCGCTTTAGTATCTCTTCGAACTTGCTCCAGCTGTTGGGGTGGGAAGTTGAAAACTGGAGGGAGCTGACTAGGGATAGAGCTGGCTTTAGAGGAATTGTGGGTGAGATCTAGGTCCACAGAGGACTGTAGAAACACCGTAAGTAAAAAAAGTTATTAACTCATTTATTTTTAACTGAAAGAACACCATGATCTTATTACAAGTAGAGTGCACTCTGACTCCTTACACTTAGTCCTTAGTATCAGTGAAGCTATAAAAAACAAACTCCTTCCCAGCTCACGGAATTTCTGCACCCAACCAACTACTCTCCAACAGAGAAAGAACATATAAACCATCCGCGTCTTTCTTAGCACCCCAAGCCACACTCACATATTGGACGTCCATATATCAAAATAATGGCATCACGCCTTCGCCTTCATATCCGTTGGAAAAAAAAAATCCAAAACATCATTATCGCCACGTGTGACATCACTAATCCGTTTTCTTTCTTCGAACGCTCCTGCGAATATCCCCCTATCAGCTCTCTCTCTATCGAAGGATTACTTTTCAATGCCACATTGAGAAAGTCGCAAATTGTAGTCGATACTAAGCGTACAATCATAGAAAAAAGGGGAAAACAAAAGAACACGTATCCTGAGCTACAGTGAGAAACATCCTGCCAGAGATGTATCGTTCTTATCTCCCACGGAATGAGAGCGAAAAATTTCAAACTTTAACTTTCAATCACAGATCTTAAATCAGAGAATTCACAATGAAACTTTGTCACATCCACACATAGTGCACGCAGCAAATACAATTTGTTACCCGCCGGGCGGCGGGAGGGTGTCATCGACACGAGGCTGCATCGAGGGCATATGACAGCCCTCATATTTTACTCAAAATGGAAAGCAATAATTGCACAGAAAACTATGGCACTCGTACAAAAAAAAAAAAGAAAACAACAACTGTCACCAATGACAAGCGGGTAGATCGGAAGGATGTAAGCCATGGCCAGACCAGCCAGCATCATTATCATTATAATCATCATCACAGCTAACGAAATCCGATTAGAGAAGAGCGTGGTCCGCCCCACTAACTCTGGTGGTGATTCTCATTAAAACCAACTAGACCGACGATGACGACACCCCGCTCGACCAGCGAACTCGCCCACATCCACGTCTGGTGACGGTGCAGGAGGCATCAATCTATGCGACAACACATTTAGTTGACATTTTAATTAATACCCGCGCGTTGAGCCCATTTCTAAATGAATAGAAAGGGGTTATTATTATTAGTGATTACATAAAATTTTGTTTTTGGAATATTTTTCTATCTGTATCTGCGAGTTGTGTCGGTCGGAAATATGATGACAACTGCGGTGATTTAGATTAAAAGGGGGGTCGAGATACAGCCCATCCAGTATAGAGATAAAATTCACAAATCACTAGATACAATTGCACTTTTTCTTAATTATAGATCGCATAAGTATCTGAATGTCTGTATGTACTTTGTAAGGCCGATGTGTAACCGACAAACGAGCGGCTGCCTTTCAGATTTTGCTCGTAAAATTTTGCAAATCATTTTTAACGATGTAACAATGTTTGTTTAGGGGGGCACACACAAGATGAACGGTTGTGTGATGTTTTGCGTTCGTTTTGATCTTTAGCGGGTTGATAATAAATTTTTATGAGATGCTGCACTGTGGGGGGAATGAAAATGCACCGATTGTTGATCTTTAGCAGAAGAGTGAGAATGAGACACAAAGGAGTACTGAAAGGGGTACAGGAACTGCATTTCTATAGTTTATCTGATTAGTGGAGTTGAGAAGAATTTTGTTCTCATAGTTTTAATGGGACGGATGTCAGTGGGACGCAGATAACATCACAGAAATTTGCAGACTTTCGTCGCATTTTAAAGCGATGATAACCAATATTTCTGTTTACCCAACCAAGGTGAGGTGAAGATAGCAATATCGAAGCTCAAAGGGGTAGATATACTGTAACCTGAATGATCTGTTGTGTTACCTCGTATACAGAGTTTAATAGCTTACTCTGTTGGAACTCAATGCACTACAGTTCCATAGAATATGGTCCTGGAACTGGAGCCTGCTTGGTTACACAACAAAATTAGAGAGAATTTTTATACCGAAGACCGGATAAATCTCGCACACCACTACAAAGACCCATCAGCCTCGTAATCGTAATCGGAGCACGTTTACTGTAAAGACAAGTCCATGCAGATCAATCTGCACCCTCCTGTTGCCACTATTAAAAAATCCATGGCCAGCGAAGAATATGAAATAATAACATTACTGGACATAGAATGAGCTTTTGACAATATCAAACCAGAGGCTACAACAGCGGCAATTAATAACTTTAGGATTAATGCTAGGCTTACTCACTGGATCAACCAGATGCTGCTAAGCAGGGTGACCAATTCAGAGCTTGACTGTTATGGCTCCTAACCGTGAACGAAATACTGCCCACCTTAAAGAAAAAAAGGTGCAAAGTTATAGCTTGTGGTGGAGACATTTCTAGAGCATTTCAACTTAACGAGTTCTTATAAAACACCCTCTGGAAAGCTGGTCAAGTTAAATTGAAGCCACTGATGAACTAGCAAAGACAGTTACAGAGATCGCTTTTAACGTACCGGAACCCTTCTGCGAGCTGAAACTGCATAAGATACGGGGAGAGCTAATGAAGGAAGAAGTTTGTAAAAGAACCAAACTTTGGGAGAAACTCTCTAAGCTAAGACAGGACAAAGAGCTTCGCGGGAATTACAACCGGAGAAGAAATAAGGTTTGAATAAATATCAACAAAAACCGGCTGCGCATTCTTCCTCACAGGTCACTGTAAACTAAAGGAACATTTCAGGAAACTGGGCATAGGGCGAGGGGGAGACTGCAGATTTTGCGAAAATGTTGATGAAACCCCAGGGCACCTGCTTAAGGAATATGGAGCACTAATCTGCAAAAGAAGGAAACACCTGGATGCCTATCAATTATCAGAAGAACACTACCATAGTTAGATCCACTCCAGATACTGTGGTTCATCAAGATAATTGGAATGGAGGAGATGCTCTAAGTCGAGTATTTCATCATCTACAGCTCCTAAAATCAATCTAAAAAAAACCTGAAAAATCTGACCCGTCGAAAACATGCATAGGCATAGGATTCCGTAGATCAAAGCACCAAAATTTAAGTTGCGAAGGATACAAGTCAGTTTCTCAGACTACACTAAGTAATGGTATTAGAAAGAACGTGCTAGAAAATAAACGAACACGACCGTGTTAAGAAGGCCCTATACTCTTGTAAGAAGCTTAGGTCTATAACCCATACTCGTAACTCCAACAACTACCCTGGAAACCATTCTACACATTATGCCCTTGGATAATCAACATAACAATAATCAGCATAACCAGTTCAGTAAATGAATTCTGCCGAAATGACGGATGATAACCACTTAAGATTACCTAACCTGAAGCCATGTAGGTTAGGTGCATGAATGGAGTTTGTTCGATTTTCAAGAAAGGAGGCTATCTTGAGATCCTAAAGGGCATCTAAAAATCCTAAACAGGCTCCCGCTACTTACCAAGTCAACAATGCATGCTACGGACTTCATGTCCCTAGAAATAAATCTTTGCCGCACTTTTAAAATAATGATTCTAGAGCGTGGTAAGTGGAACAACAGGGATCCTCCTCCCTTAAACTACCCTCACTCAGCATGGTGCACCGATGGAGCAAAGAATGCATTAGTCGCAATCTCCGTAGATCCAATATTAACATCCTGTATGACAGTCAAGCGGCTGTTAAAGTCCCATATTCTTTCTACTTTAAATTAGCCTTGAATAGCCTAAACACCTTAAAGTAACTAGCTGCTCACAATAACCTCACAATCATTTGGGTTCCTGACCACAGGGGTATAGCTGGTAACGAACGAGCGCGGATGAACTTGCAAGACGCAGCTCAGCACTACCATTGGAATGGTACTGAACTGAACTCCTGGGTAAAACGTGTATCAATATCTAATTAGAACGTAATACAGGACCGTCGGCAGGCCAAGAAATTAATTGATTTTTCAAAACATTATCGAGCTGATGAAATTTTGTGTCTTCAAAAAAAAAGATGCCCCAATCACACGTCTTGCCAAACCACCCAACAATGTAAGGCTAAAATGTTATTACGAGAAGCTATGCTTTAAACTGCAGATATTTATTTTAGTAGAAGACTTGTTGAAAATGCTGGCAACACTAAAAAAGACTGTAGATACAGATTGTGGCCGGCGTGTCATGGCAGGTGTAAATACTGGCTGCCCACAAGGCGGTGTACTTTCTCCACTGCTTTGGTGCATGCTGGTTGACTCCCTGTTGAACACACTCAATAGTTCTAACGTCTACGCTCAAGCATATGCAGATGATGTCGCCGTTCTGTCTGTCGGATCGTGCCTAGCGACTGTTTGCTCTAAGGTGCAGATGGCCCTAGTCGCAATCGACCGAGGTGGTTCTCTTTACGAGAAGGTGGAAATTGACTGGTCTGACTCAGCCAGTGCTAAAAGGCGTCACTATCCAACTCTGCAAGGAAACCAAATTTTTAGCAGTAATCTTAGATAGCAAGCTTCTTTGGACGAAACATGTCGAGCTGAAAACTTCCAAAGCTCTGTCAGTCTTTCGGCAATGCAAAGATGTTTCGGAAAGACATGGGGCTTGTCGCCAAGGAAAGTCCTTTGGATCTACACGGCAATGATAAGACCCTTCCTCTCATATGCGTCAGTTGTTTGGTGGAATAAGCTCTCACGTAAATACGTAACTGCTGCTTTCGCCAAACTCCAAAGAACGGTCTGTCTCGGCTGCTTGGGAGCTTTCCCCAGTACGCCTGGCTCTGCTCTAGATTCCTTGATGAACCTCCCTCCCCCATCTTGATATTTATATCATGTGGTGTACACTCAGAGCCATCTTCCTTTTAAAAAGAAGTGGTTTCTGGCACGATTCGCACTGGAGTTTTGATGACGTTGCGCGACGAATATCCTACGACCTCTGTCTCATGGATATGCCATCTGATGCAATGACACCTGAATAACGGCTGCGATGCAAATTTGAAGTCTTCTTTCCCCATTCCTTTCCTGGCTCAGACTCCTGCCAAAGCCAATGGCAGGAGTTGTCGCATTTTCACGGGCGGCTCTAAAACTGGACAGGGGTCTGTTGCTGGTGTTTTCGTGGAATGCGACAATATTAGGCTTCACTTCTCATTGGGAAAACACACATCTGTCTTCGAGGCAGAAATATATGCTATCCTAATGGCAGCGGACTATATTGGTAAGAACAGGTGGAAGAGGCGAAGTATCTGCGTCTGTAGTGACAGTCAGGCTGCACTTAAGGCCTTGCTCAATCCTTTAACCACTTCCAAAATAGTTCGAGAATGCAAAACATCCTTGAATTCGGTCGGAAGGCTGAACTCACTGAATTTTGTTTGGGTCCCAGGACAAAAAGGGATAACAGGAAATGAGATCTCTGACGAGCTTGCTAGACAAGGTTCGGAAGAGAATTTCTCTTGACCTGAACCCACGTTGGGTTTGCCAGCGTCCTCGGTTAGGGCTTCCATTGACGACTGGGTTTTCAGTGAACACAATCGAAGGTGGCATGACTCTCCAGGATGCAGGCAGACTAAACGAATGGTCCCCGTCGTTTGCATGAAATCCGCGGCTTTCTTGCAGACAACTTACTGGCGCTCTTACAGGCCACTTCGCCTTTGCCAAGCACCTCCATGTGCTAGGTTTGAGCGCTACCCCTGTCTGCGACTCCTGTGGAGAGGGCGATGACACTGCGGAAGACTTCCTATGTGATTATCCTGCCTTTGCTCAGATCAGGTGGCAGATTTTCAATGCTGATGTGGTTCTCTGCCTGGTTGTACAATGGACCTGTTTTTGAGTCTGAGTGCTCCAGTAGGGTGTACCCGTCCCGACAAAAAAAAAATAGTATTTTAGTGACTTTCAGTTCGGTTTTCGCAGTGGAAGATCAACAGAGAATGCTTTGTTAAAGTTATCTGGTGAAATTTATACCAGTTTAAATGACTCTGAAATTCCTGCTACTTTATTCATCGATATAACGAAGGCATTCGGCATGGTAAATCACGCATTGCTACTGAAGAAGTTGTACAATGCGGGTTTCAGACATGACTAGTTCATGTCCTATTTAAAAAATCGTTAACAAAGATTCAAAGTAAGAAATATTCTAAGTTCTGAGAATTATATTAATTTAGGTGTCCCACAGGGCTCAGTTTTTGGTCCTATCTTATTTTTTATATTTGTGAACCCATTATTCCTCCAATAAAAATAGAGCATATCTATCATCTGTAAGGTTAACCGGAGAACTCCTAGCTTTGAGTTGTTCTAGAATCTAAAAATTCTTCCCTTAAGGCACCTATATTTCTACAAAGTCTTAGACATCTTTTTTAATAAGTCTGGATATTATGCTGTTAGATTACATGAAACTACAATTTAAGTGTCAATAACATGGATTTCATTATTGTACCTACAATTAAAAAATCACACTTTTCTCAATTTTTACTACGTCACTGCGCCCCGTTTATTTAATAGCTTACCGGAAGGTTTCATATGCGAGAGAGTGAACTTGACTATCTTACGGGTCACTGCTCGCTTAACTATCATCTCCAAAAATGCCTCGAAGATCAGGAAACGTCAGAACATATTCTATGCGAATGCTTAGCCGTGGATCGCAGTAGACAGAGGCTACCCGGAAGGGAATTCATCTCCCTCTCCGAAATCCAAAACTTACCTGCAAAAAGCATACTTAGGTTCCTTCTGGAACTGAACCTTTTGCAGGATCAAAATCCCATGCAACAAAACCACAGACCCAAATGATCTCTTTTGGTCGAAGTGTTAGGAGGTTGAATGTCTCTATACCCTATCAACTATACTATTACATAATAAGGAGTCTTCTGAACTGCGTCAACTACAAAGGTATCAGTATTAGATTTTGTTCGTTGTATTATATGTGGGCGACATTTGTCAACAACGTATCTGATCTGAGGAAACTAGTAGCTCCAAGTTCAATTTTCGGTATTCCTGTTGTGTGGAGCTTATTGAGGTACTTGTAAAAAGGCAAAGGTCAAAACACCAGCGCAGAGGTCAAACGAAGAACTATTCCTTGCCAACCGCTGTGTCTTTGAGCTTAAAAGGCAATTGAATTGAAAGCTCTCTCGTGCATAATTTAGGAAATTTCTAACTTTTATAAAAGACCTTTATCATCCCTTGGCCCGTTTCAAGGGTTGTATACTACAGCAACATCAACTACCCAAGAAGGTCTGAATTCGTCGTCTAAAACGGCTAAGACATGTGCCAACTAATCAACCTCTTGTGCGAAACTGACGGTTAGTTGAATCGTAGGTCCTTTTGCGACAGTAGCTCCATTCAAGGGAAAGAAGCTACCCAGTTTAATGTGATCCATACAAAACATGGCACAGCTATTTAAAACTCGAAAACCAAGAGATATTTTCAGATATGGATGTGATGCATTTGGACGATTCAACAAAGAAAACCATCCATCCAATGTTTCAGTCACAGAGCTCAATGGACCACAGAGTCTTTGTTGAATAGGCGTAGTCTTATATTCCCTCATCATATTAATTGACAATCGACAGCGAAACCAGTGACCAGTGGAGTAGAGAATTAACAGAACTATCCTTAGAACAACAGATCCTTTTTTTTATGATCCAGTTTTTGGCAAACCATTAACCCACATCCTAAGAAGTAACGAGAAGGGCCATCAACAATTGTCACCAAATATCAATGACATTTGGCGACAACAGTCTGAAGGTCATTCGGTAGTCATTAGTTATATTGCAGCGCGCTACCATAATCCCGAATCCTTTTCAATATGTGACAAACATTCACCTACAACTATTGTCCTTTCAAATTCAATTCACTCTAAACGAGCGCAACCCATTATCATATCTATTTCCAAAACAGTCAACACCCCTTTCGGTGTTAATCCTTCTGGGGCCTTTTCGCTTCGCAATATATAGGTCCTTTGCTCAATGATTGTTTAGCTTAGGTATTTCCTACATTTTTGCATAGCGCAACGAATGCACATCAAACGACTCCTTTAATCCTAAATATTTTTCAAAATATTTGCAACGCTAAATCCTTATTTAAGGATGCTCGTTCTTTTTTCGCATTAATGGGCGGTTCCATGGGGGGTGGTCGTGTTTGTGAATCATAAAAGTCGGCTCTTATCCTTTTTGTTGTCACAGGTAGGAACACTGGACACATTTTTCACAGTCAAATCCTAGATGTGAAACAAACACCCACTTAACTTGCATACACGAGCAGCAAGGACTTAAAATGCATTTTGCCAATATTTTCTGGTTCGTTGTCTTTTTTTGCGTTCGTTTCTGGCAATAAAAATTCAGATGCTACAGAAGGCCAGAGCAGAACATCAATCAAGTGACCAGACCGCCACCAATTGCCACCAGAAATCTTTGTTATTGACTGTTACTACCACTATGTCAGCAGAGGAGTAAAGTCCTAGTCCGTCCGCGCGCCGAACCGAACGGACAACCGAATGCATTTCATAAATCCACCCAGAGTTTGGCGGCAATAAAAAACACCTTGACCATCAAGGGTGCAAAAGTGGATTTTTACATTTTTACGAGAGAGAGTCCTTTTTTTTTTGTTGCGATAAAGCATTATGTACGTCCTCCGTCCTGTGTCAGTTGACAACATACGAGTATCCTCAGTTGATTGTCATTTTTCGTGCGTTGATTCTCTTTTTCCGCGTTGTTTTTATGATGTGGCAATATTTTTGTGTTGATTTTTTTTTTTTCGCCCACCGTAAAATGCAAATGCATCTCTAAGGACCTTTTTTATGGTCTTCCTTTTTATATGGGAAAAAATAAAGAGCATATCCATAAATAAAAATCCAGTGGATGACCGAAAATTGACCCTTGTTTTGTCGGCAGTTAATTTTTAGACAACGGAAAAAAAATACAAAAAAAAAAGGAAAAAATATGCAAAATATTTGCCAATAAATTTCCCGGGAAAGGACATTTCTAGGTGATCTATATTTTTTGCAACTTCCTGGGAAAATTTTATAGTTTCTTGATTTTTTTTTCTCGCTCCAGATGCTTTTTAGGAAATGCCATAGAATAGAGTCGTAAAAAAAAATTCGAACTAGAACAGGACCTATTTTTAATGAGGACCATTTCGTTGAATCTGGATATTTTTGAAGGAAAATGTTGAAGCAAATTATTTTGTAGGGCATTCTTTTGTTTGCAAAGTTTGTTTTTTATCCGACCCAGATTGGTAGAATATTTTTATAATGTTTGCCAAAAAAAAAAAAGAGAAACAATTGAGGAATATTCCACAGTTTTTTATGTTAAGCAATAAAATTATGTAGAACATTGTTTAAGATGTTTACCGTAGTCGACAATGTCCTTTTTATGGAGTTTGTTTTTTTTTTTTTGGTTTTTGTTTGCTTTTTTTTTGGGATTCTAAAATATTTGAGGTGAAGACAAACAAAAGGTTATTCGCCAAAAATAGGTCCAAATCAGACACTGCGTAGAATGAATGTTAGAGAGCAATCTGTCAGGACATTATGAGAAGAAGTTGCTTTAAAATTCTTCATCTCAGCGAGAGGCTCAGAACAGTGAAACTGGCTTGTGAACACCGCCACTCCATTCGAATCAAATTTATTTTCAGATGGGAGTCCAATAGAGAAAACTAATGAAGATTTCTGAAAGTAAATAATACCAGCTGCATCGTTAAGAAATACGTCGTTGGTGGTTTTGGGAATCACAGAGAATTGGTATTTGTCGATGGCAGTTCTTTAACATCATAAAGATATGTAAAAGATACATGACCTCTTCACGGCGCCTGTCACAACCCTGATTAATGTGGCCCACCAACTGAAAGACTCTGCTCTCAGGAATGAGGTTGTACTTACGAAAAAAATGAGGACTGGTTAGAGATCCAATACACATCGCACCTGAGTTGTACTAGTTGTCCACAAAAGTCAAATTATTGAGTGATGGCAGAAGGACTAGCATCGAATAAAAGGATTTTAAAAAAAAAAATTCTAAATCACGGAGCACTCAGACTCGATTTTCGATCCATTGTACTACCAAGCAGAAAAGCCTTTTTGGTTTAGTGGTTGGAGAAACTTAGATATTATTCGATTCTCTTATATGCTCGCGTGGCTCTTGGTTCCTGTTCCCCGTTCAGGTTCGAATCTGCACAGCTCGGGTCACAAGGAAACACACTTTTTTCATTTCATTTTTAAAAGCATTTTTATTAATGCAAGAAATCCCTTAAAACTAGCTTAACTAACTTATCTACGTTATACTAACTTACTAGTCCCATTGGGGGGCTGTAAGCTAAACCTAATACTTAAAACTATGTCTTTCGTCTATTTATTTCAACTTAAGCTTACAATTAAGCTGTGTAAGTCGGCCATACTACTCAAATATAATAAATAAATAAATAAGCCAATTTTTCTCGGCTAGCCCGCGTTGGAAGGGAAAGACGAATGAGTTCCTTCTCTGTCTAAAAACCACCAGTATTTCTGATGATGCCGTTCTACATCTTTAACATCACGATCCGATACCGACCTACTAAATCGGAAACGCTGCACATTGCTTTGTGTGACGTCTCGGTCGCAGTTGAGTCGCCTATCCACAGTTGTCCGGACGACGTGGAAGATTAGCAGCACCGCTGATCTCTACTGGATCAAACATTTTTGGTCGAGATAAAGGACAAGGTCGTATCCTCTCATGATCAGGAAATTGTCCACTCTAATCAAACGCGCCTTTGACTCTGGCCAGAGCAGCATCTATATGTTTATTAAAATACAAATATTGGTCTATCCAGATCCCAAAGTTCCTGACTACACTTCGACACGCCAGTGGTTGGCGGTGTGGTCCCACGATTGCGAACTTTCGCCAGTTCTTTCTAGTATCCCTAGAGGCCCCAGACAACGGCGTCCTAAAAAGAATGGTTTCCGATATCTGGATGTTGATCTTCAGCTTCCAGTCATCGCAATATCGCTGAGTCTTATGGAAATCATGTTGCAAGAGAATTGCTATGACCTCGATCTTTGGTTCCGGTTCTACGCAATCCTATGTTGGTTAGCTTATGCCCAGCCTACTTAACTTGTAAGAGAGCCCCTCAACGCGCGCTGAAGGGGATATGAATACCCTTAAACTGTTTCAGGACACGGGCGTTAGGTAAAGGGGGAAGAGGAACAGAGGAGGGGCCTTTAAATGTTTGAAGGTTGTAGTGATGGGGAAATACAGAGCATGGTAGATTATTCCACATTCGTGTTGTTCGGCTTACGAATCCCTATATTTAATAGAACGACCGAAATTGGGCTTAAGGGAAAACTGATGTGCATTCGAAGTATGACGCGTATTGCGGGTGAAATTTTGAAGGGAAAGAATGCAACTGGCTATTTCGCTGGAGAATTTTTTATAGAAAAAATGATAAAACAGGGAGAGACATGAGACATTTCTCCGATGTTCTAGTGAATGAATGGAATTCACAATGTCTCTATCGCCTATAAGTTCTAACGCGTGATTCTGTACCCTATGAAAAATGTGCAGAACGGTCTTGGGTGCACCAGACCACCTGGTCTGGCGTTATATTCCACCTTAGGGCGGATGAATGCCTTATAAATTGAGGCCAGATCAGACGGGGTAAAATATTTCTTGCACTGTTTAAGGAATAATGGTTTAGGATTTTGGCTTCGCTTGAGAGGCAGAAGACAACATTGTGTTTTGGAAGCATTAAATTCCATTCTGTTGGTTGAACTCCATTTGATTATGCTGTCCAGGTCGGAATTTAATGTGTTTAACATACATACGTTGCCGTTCCCCTTCTACGGCCGAAGAGCAAGGACGTGAGTTAGGGAACGAATATGATAAACAGAGGGTACTGTCCTCAGCGAAAGAACAGATTGGATTAGAAGTTGCAGAGAAGAGATCATTTATAAAAATAAAAAAGAGAGTCGGAGACAAAACAGTGCCTTGGGTAACACCAGCATTTATTTGATGAATTACAGACTTAAAGCCGTCCACAACAACTTGTATTGAACGCCCCGAAAGGTAATTTCTAATCCATTGAAGAAGAGACTCATTGACGCCATATGCACGCATTTTCGACAAAAGATCCTGATGCCAAACTCTGTCAAATGCCTTTGAAATATCAAGAGCAACCGTCCTGGTTTCGCCGAAGTGATGGAGAAATTGGTTCCACTTCTCGGTGAGATATGCCATCAAATCACCAGTGTACCTGTTGCTACGAAAACCATACTGCCGGTCATTAAGGAGTTTTCGTGAATCAAGATATTTCATAAGCTGACGATTTATCAGCGTTTCCATGACCTTGGAAAGCGTAAGTGCAATGGGTCGGTAATTGGACAGGGACGAAGATTCGCCCTTTTTGGACAGGCTGGATAAATGCTATTTTCCATCTGCTCAGAAAGAGTCCTGAAGAATAGGATAGACAGAAAAGCTTACGCAGAGGTTTTGCCAGCGTAGAAGAACACCTCTTCAAAACTATTGGGGAGGGATACCACCTTTGAGTACTCCTGCAACTGTACGAGTGCGAAAGTGGACCTGTAACATGGAAAATTTAACGCTCTCAAATACAGGTGGAGACAAAGCATTATCTGGCAGCGTGGAGTTCGCTGCAAAGTGACCAGCAAGCAGATTGAGGCAAAATCTTTAATATTTTTGACGAATGACCAAAAATTTGGAACATTGTAGTATTTTTTGCCTCAATTTTTGGTCATGTAAGACCAAAGATCTTGCTTTTGTTCCATTGGATATCCGATACCAACTTAGACGCGGCATGTATTGTATCATGACCTGCCTTAAAACCGAGTTAGGTATCCGGAATTATTTTTCTGTCTTCAGTCCACTTAATCAGGGCTCTATTTATTTTCGAATACCTTGCCATTTTCGGAAGGAGACTTATCGACCGGAGATTTAGATTGGAGGTGTCCTTACCCCTTTTGGGGATGGGTTGTATCACTGCTGTTTCCAATGGATAATGTGCATTACTCAGTGCATTATTAAACAGAGTGGTGTAAATTTCCACAGCTTCTGGAGGGAGATGTCGAGGCACAATGTTTGATACTCCGGCGATTCCCACAGATTTTTTCTCCTCGATGAGTCGAAGATCGCTTTAAGCTCCACCTTCGATATGTACGTTGGATGTACCCTTTCATCGGCGATGACATTATTTGCCATGATATAGTCATTGAACTCGGTAAAACCTATGTTCTCGGATAGCCAGTGCTCCATATCATTGCGAAGGTAGAAGTTGTGCACAATGATTCGATTTTCCAGGTTGTGGTGCGGGCAAATGATATCATTCACCCTATGCACTTCCTGGAAAGTCGCTCCTATAGCCTCTACTTCCTCCTGCTGGTATCGTAGTGTCCATAGTTAGTTTAATGGTCTCGTCCATTTGTTTTAGGTACCAGTCAATCTCCTCGTTTAACGAATTCCTATTGAACGGTGGGTAGAGCGAGTTCGAGGAGAGTGTCAAAGTTCTGGAGAAGCGAGTCCAACGCATCCTACTATAATTGTAGGAGTATGTTTGTGCCAACTCCTTTAACTACGTTGGGAATCATTATTACGGCACTAGCAAGCACACTACCCACTACTCCGTGCGCTCCCTATAAAAGGACTCACTCCAATGACTGTGACATCATTCAGTACTCATGCAGACCAACATTTGAATTAATTGTGTCCATTATTGTATACTCTGGGAACCTGAAAAGAAGCTTTTTGGGTCGAGCCACCCGGATTGAGATGTGAACCTCAGGATATTCCGCAATTCAACGTTACATAAGTCTTCCAGCTAAACGAAGAAATGACTGCCAAGAGTCTTCAATCTTCTGTTAACTAGAGCAGGTCATTCCCAGAGCAGATGGCGAACAGATTCTATTTCTCCTTCGTTCCTGCAGCTCCTGCAGTAGTAATTGTGGTGGAAGGGATTCCTTCCTATCGAAGATTGTCCAGAGTGGTCTCGTTATGAGGCACATTCCACACCCTATGGAAAAGGTTAATTCCTAGATTTATACAGAAGACTCCAGGACCTCTACTAACGTCCATTTTGAATCCGTCAGTATACAAGGCCAAATATTCATTATAAGTGACAATCTGATTTAATTCCGCAGTCAAGTAGCCAGTTACAACAGTTCGCACACGGAGCTACACAACAGAGAGAGGAACTTGACATTAAGTCACCGCTGCCAATGTACTGCGTTTGCGATAAACTTCTGGAGACTGGGAATGTTGGTCCCGAGGTATTTAAGTTTCCTTGTTTTATCCACACAGCAATGGTATATAGTTACCAAAGTCAGCTCTTCAGTAAAGTGATCTGCTTGCTGCAAAATTCTTGTTGTGTGCGTAGAGCGATGGATTTACGCAGAATTAGTGTGCAAAAATAACCCCCAATTAAACATATTAAATAGAAACCCAAGTTACACTTGTGTAGCTCCATGTGCGAAGAATAGGCAAATATAAATCAGTGGGGAATCCGTGGCGTGATCCCTGTGTGTACCTCTGTATGCGAACGTCGTAAAAGAAACCCTTAGAAAGTCCATTATGCCGCATAACACTGAAAAATACGCGGTGTTTTATTCAATTTGTAAGCAGCCCCTACAATCAATTCAAATTCCGAACGTGCACCGAATTTCGGCAAGGATATGCATCGTACCGCTACAAATTCTAACGCGGAAGGCACTATCTTTTACAAGCCTTTCCAAGTGTCTGATTACGTAGACGATACTGCATATTCCCAGCAAGCCACCCTAGAGACGAAAATAGTCGGCCTTGAAGTAAAAAAGGAAAAAACGTGAAAACTTTAAAATAGATACGGAGTTTATCTACATACCTCGGGGTTAACATAAATTTCCCAAATGACAGCCTCGTGGAGAGTTGAGGAAGACTGATCCTAAGAAACCGCTGCTGGTTTAATTTGGCAATACTCGTACATCTGGGTTTAAAATTCCTAAATCGTAAAACAAAATTAGTGTTCTACAAATCAATGAGCCTTTCAGTATCCAGTGCTGGACGATAAGAAGGAAAGCTGACCAGATACTACGCTTTTTCGAAAGAAAAGTCTTTCGTCGGATATTTGTGTTTGCGAGGAGGTTGACTTCAAGATGCGATCCAAAATGTGGATGTATGATAGTTAAAAGACCTGATGATGAAGCCAAAAGGATCTCCAAATCCCAGCCTAAAGGGTTTGAAATGACGAAGACCGGATACCACGCAGATAATTCGAAGCAATATGTCCCTGATCGACGAGAATGGAAAGCTGTGCTGTATCACGCAACAGATCTTTACAGGTCTGGTATAAAGATGTTTGCTTCCTTCGAGAGAAATCGAATGGAAATTTTATATTAAGATAGATCTATGAAGCAATAGTTTTACGTCCTTAGGATTCCAGAAACATAATTAAACAAGAATCTGCGAGGCCGACAAAGCTGTCTTCTGACCACCAATCTTTCCTAGCCCTCCTAGCCCAAATGTGTCTACTCTACTGTACTTAACCTATTCCGAGTGAATGTGCTCTTCTGGTTCCACAACTCTGCAAAGACCGTGACATTTCAAAAGACCCATCTTTTCATAGAATTGAGTGGGAGCTTTAAAATCCTAGTCAAGGCCATCATGTCCCTAAACTATTCTAATCGACTCCACTATTTCACTTCAATTCATCCTCAAAAAAACTGAAAATAAACCTGAATCAATTAACCAAAGTCCGTAATCCCATCAGCCTGTTTGTTTGCCGTTTGAATTTGAAAATTCTAGGATTTCCACTCTAAAAGTTTGCCGCACGTAATGCCAATATGATTAGATCCTTTCAATTAAACATGCGACGACTGTAGAAACAACCGGTGAACCTGTTCCCACTGATGATGGTTCACCCATAAAATAAAGTCCTCCTTTCGCCTTTACCCTTTCGGCAAAGGGTTTTCGTATCTTGTCTACGTCAATCTTCTGCTAAAACTACAACTTACTCTGCCTAGAGAATGTGTAAATCCTTCCGATTAATATTGCTGTAGATCTCAAGTCTACAGCCACCCAAGAACATAAATTATTCGCATTTTCTTGTCTCCCGTTTTGAGCCCAAGGATTAGCGACAACGTAAAATTCTCTTCCTAGTCGACACCTCATCATTAATTCAGACCAAGGAATTAAAACAATTTTCGAAAACTTTCGCGCAACACCATTAACCATTACCAACACCTCGTTGTTGTTCTAAAGAGGACTCTCCCACTCACAGTGACTCCTTGAGTAAGCAGAGCAATAAAATCCAATTGAATTAGCCCTTCCTATTGTGGAGCGGGACGTAAGACGCACATGTCATATGTGTGTTTGTATATCTCTTAAAGATGCCATTTATCTCACCATAAGATATGGTCCTTCTTTTGGTTGTGTGTGCCAAAGACTTTTGAACAAATTGATGGGCTTTGCGGGGCTATATAGCGACTCATCCTGCCGCAGCAAGAGAAAACATTAAATCCATATAAAAAGGGTTCTTCTTTGAGACGAACAAGGCCAGAAACTGATTGTATTTTGAGGATATCCCAAACGCATATGTGTGTCGAGCGTGGTGCTTTTGCTTTGCATGCGCGCTCATTGATGTCGTTTATCGGGGAGCAAAAGCACCATACCGATACCTACTCATACTCTGGGATAAAGGGTTGTGAAATGGATTTTTGGAAAATGAGAAATTATCCGGGATTGTCTCCACAGATCCAGACAAATATATCACCGAGTATTTTTGGCTTTGTTTTAATCAAGACAAAGTGAATTATTTATAGAAAATTGTTATGGGAAAAAAATTGCTCAAGTTGAAGTTCGGTATAGTTCGGCAGGGAGTCTACGCAGAGTGGGGTTGGGTTAACTATATTTTAAAATTGAAATATTATTCAAAGGGGTTGGTTAGCTATTGATGTGGGATTACCTGCAAATGTTGAGAAAGATTCTACATCATCTATGTATCTACGTTTTAAAACTGTTGTACAAGATGGAGTATGCCAAGCGTTATGAGGACATAATCGATGCGTATTCTGTCACTGTTCGAAAAGATTTCCTCTCGAAACAGTATAGACGATGGGTAAATCAGCAAATTAATCGACGACCGCGAAATATTGTGGACAATAAAGCTGGTGAAGCTGTCAGAGGCCACAAGAAGTTGTAGTGCGGTGACTCAAACAAATTTACACAAGCAGTCTTAAGGTGGGTTAGGTTCCTACAAATTTTGTAAGATGTAAGTTTAATTTTCCTTCACAAAGGTCGGAAAGCTAGTTGCATTATCCCTAGGACCTACGGACCACTGTCTTCCTTTAGGCTGAAGACTCTGAAACGTTTGATAGACATGTACGTATTGTGGCAACACTGCAAAAGCTCGAGAAGGAAGATTACAAAGAACAAAGATAAAAGAGGAGAAAAGGAGCGACCGGTGGTAAAATTCTTTTCCCATTTTTGTACATTAGGGATTCTTCTTCATCCGATCGTGAAAGAGGAAAGACCTCATTTCTGTGCGAAGTCAAGTAGTTTTTTTATATTTGAATATACATATACATATATATATAAATAGTGCGGTGTCGTTTTGTTTTCGAACGGAGAATCAACCCCTTACAGTATGTCATAGATGTGATCTACATCACAATACTGACAGTAAAAAGGTAGCTTGGTTAGTTTCTTGGTTTGGAGTGGCCCTCGATGGGGTGCTTTACTTTACTTTATTTTATATGGCAGCTCGATCCTTTGATAGCTGCCTCCGGCTTTGTACGCCAAGTTAGTTGTGGTCTCCTTCGAACTGCGCACGCCGCCTTAGGTAAAGTCTTTCTCTACCGCTTTGTCCCTCAGGAGTGGATTCAAAGATTCTCCAGGCTGGTGCGATGAGGTACACTTAGATCAAAAGTAGATCCATTGCGTTGCCACTGATTAAGGGCGGGTGATTCACACCGCCTACCCTTTGAACAATTGAAATCATTAAAATGTTTGAAAAGGTATTCACCTAGCTTCTGTAATGTTGGCGAGTGCGGGGCATATACACAAAACGTGTGTTACTGTTTCGTCTTCCTACTCAGTTCTGCAACTCCTGCAATAGTCATTGAGCTGACAATGGCCTGTCATTACGTTGGTTAGTTCATCTCTTGTACTTCAAAAGTACATTAGACCTCTTTTGATCTAGTACTGACCATAGAATTATGGTCTAGATGCTTCCATCGGTCCATGGTTCCATGGTTCGCCTTGTCAACGCATCGGCATGGATATATTAGCAAAAGACATTGGCGCCTCAATGTCAGTTATACCTACGCTGTTTGTACCGGATGAATCTTGCAGGGCTAGTTCATCAGCTTCGCTACACCCCGGAATGTCACAGTGACCGGACACCCAGAAAAGGGTGAGGTCCAGCTATCTCGTTGAGAGATACGTGGGAGTCTTTTACTGCCTTAGATCTTATAGTGCTAGATGTTAGGGATTTTAGGGATGGAAACACTACAATGGGTCGGAAAGCTAAAGGAGAGGTGAATGTCCAGGCCCCCGACAAGACTCCAGCACCATTCTTAAACACAGCGCGATGAGTCCACTCTGATCTGTCCGGTATTGAGTGTTTGTAGCCCAAGTTAAGATTTAATTCAGCGGGCATTTAGTCGGTCACTCTGGGAAGATAACGGTACATTAATAGGACACTGGCATGGCTAGTGTGGTGTGTCCCAGTCTTAATGCTGAACTGACAACCAGTTATTTGCCGACTATGTCGATTGAGATAAGGTGCAGCAGTTGAAAGTTGATAGAGCGTAAGAAATTTGGCCACAATCATTTCTCGATATTCAGGGGGCTTTCAACAATGTTAGGGTCTGCTTATTTTGCAGCTCAACATCGGAATGAGCTCTTGTTTAGATTAGGTTAGGCTTTGCTGTAAGGTACGAGTTCACTCGGAACCTTTTCTGCGCAGTTCGTCTACTTTTTCATTCCCATCCATTCCAACGTGTCCAGGAACCCAACAGAGTAGAACTGTATGAAAAAGTATGGCCCTTAATGTCTTAAGGCAATCGTTAACACAATGTGATTTGGTGTGAGAATCTAAGGCTTTGAGTGCCGATAGTGATATCCGTCGTCGTAGATACAATGCATGGCCTGTCTATGCAGCAGATCTTGTTCAAAAATATTCAGTATGCACTCATGTCCATGATTCTGGTTTCTAATGATTGTTTTCTCTTAGTCTGAGAGCTGCCTTGGCAGTTACGTTATTTATGAAGAGCTCCAAAGGTTGCAGATGCAGTATTGTTTCCAATCCTAACTATGGTGTGAATGTTATCCCTAAGCAAGCTAGTCTAAGTTATAACCGCCTCACACCAGATAAGGGAACCATAAGTGAGGATTGGTCTTACAACCGCTTTGTTCAGCCAGTGTACGATGTTCGGTTGCAAGCTTCACTTCTTTCCGAAAGTTTGTTTGCATACCTAAAAAGCAATTTTCATTATGTCTCCGGTATTCCGTTTCCAGATCAGTTTGTGTGCCTTTTAATTTGATAGGTTTCCAACTTGGTATCTTTTACCTCTTATTAACAGGATCACACCAGTGAGCTCCTTCACGAAAAATGTCCATGTCTCAAACTGACTTTCACCATTCTGAAGTAGGCTATGTTCCTAAAGATTTGCAGGGAGTGATTTTGACTTTTATCGTCAAAGTTGGGGGAGCTAATCACACTCCTTTTAAGGGCTTCAAACCGGATATCCTTATCATGGCATTCATCAATGAAATGTGCTTCAACCAAAGTGTTGCCCAAAGTAGAAAGATGAGAACAACATACGGAATAATAATGCCAACAAATTCTTGGCAGCCAACGCAGGACTCTACTGAGCATCTGTCTTTGCGACCAGCTAGTCGATCAACTCGACCCTGGGAGACGTGAATAGCAGACAAAAAGTGCAACTGATACCTACAATGTTAGTGTCAGGCAAATTTCTCCCAGTAACTTCTCTTAGTAAATAATTTCGTCATTGGCCGAGATTTTGGTGCCAACCCTTTCAAGACCAAAATCGTGCTCTCTGCTAGGAATAAATGAATATTTTGGAGGAGTTACTTACTACGTACATATGTCCTACCACCGCTAGTAGGACATAGAGAATCGCCAACGTCCTCGAATTTCTGAATTCCACTGCATAGCAACGGAATTATCCTCGCACCGTTAGGTGTGACCAATCCATTACCATTTCGTTCATCGAATTGTGGAGTCTATAGGTTCCTTCTATAGCCCTTCGCGGGTCCTTTTCGAGGTTAGTGTACCGCTTAGCACCCTATATAGGGAGATAGACATCGAGTCTAATGTAGCTTCTACATCTATGAACGCTGGTGTCGATTAGATGTATGCGCTACAGCCAAATCATTATGGCCAGGCTACGACAAAAAGCGATCTATCAATCTTATAGAAATAAGTCGAAAGGATATCCGCATAGCTGTTGGCGTCGTGGCAGGACACTGTGTGATAGGTAATCACGCAGCACGGCCTGGGAAACCAGAAATTTTAATCTTCGACCGCTAGGCTAAACCACCCAGATAAATGTATGAATCTTAGGGCTTTTCTTAGCTCAATGCTACCTAGCTCATCCAGCTTTGAAAAGAAGTATGTGCCAAAAGCACGGCTTCTTTTGCTAGCCAGGGCTGGACAGTCACACAGGAGATGATGAACGGATTCTATTTCCTCTACGTCCCTGCAACTTCTACAGTAGTCGTTATGAGTTTCTAGTTTCCCAGGGTTCTAAATATTGGGCACAATGGACTCTTAGTGGTCTAAGTGAGCTGTTGACAACCCTGTCAACAAGGGCACCCAGTTACCTAACCTAACCTAACCATAGGTTCCTTACATATTTTCTGTTCATTCGATACACCTACAATTCACCAGAAAATCTTTAAAATTATACCGAGACTTCTGTTTGCAAAAAACTGCAGATTACAAATGAATTGGCGGAGTTGACTTGAAAATTTCGAAGGCAAAAATATGTAAAATTATTTTTATAGAGGTCTTCTGGCTCATGAAGTGTCCCCTCTTGAGACAGCGCAACTTTCCATAATAGTCGATCCCGCTGTGCTTCTAATTCTAAGCTACCTGGTATCCGGTACTGCTTGATCTTTAAAGTGAAATCTCAGTATTTCTGATCTTCTCGATCTTAGAAGGTGGGACTCGAAGATTATCTTGGCTAGAGCGTTGTTCACATGCTCGATGTGACTGCACCAATGCAGTCGTCGGACTTTGGTTTTATTGACTATATAAGTAAATCTAAATCTTAGTGCAGCTCATAGAGTTCGGGGTTGTATCTTTTACTACATTCGCCCTTTTCGCACACAAAATCCAATATCCCACGCTCAACTTTCCTGCTTATATAGGCAGTCCAGCACTCGGAACTGGAAGAATCTTTAATCTATAGAGTAGGTACTAATTTTATTCTCTGAGTCTAAAAGTGTAGAAGCCAAACATAAATAGCAGGGATTTCCTTCAAAAAAAGCAGAACTTTAAACATTTTCACTTACGAATTTCTCCTCGTTTTGTGTCTAGCTTCCTACTAGGTATCTAGGTACCTACCAACTTTCACAAAATGCAAAATGGTTCCTAAAATGTCAACATACTAGATCCTTGCCGCCTATTAGTAGACGGTAATTCCTAGGATAAAATTAAATTATTTACCTATCTACCTATGTACGTTTCCCCAATTAAATTCTATTTCTTTATAACTAGGCCAACGTTTCGTTGTTTCCCTTTTAAGTTAAATAAACAAGGATCCAAGGAAAATTCATGCTGTGTAGTGTGTACCTACCTTTTAAGAGAGTAGGTACCTAACCTCCCAAGCCCTCATACCTATCCATCTAACTATTCAAGAGAAACGTCCTCAGTATATAAATAACTCCCTTCTTCTTCTTCTTCTTCATTCACCGCCTCATAATCAATGGAAAAAAAAACAACCCCAACGCAGCAGCGCGGCCACAGCTGAAAACCAAGAAACATACACTCCATGAGCCGCATATAACTGGTCGTTATTAACCGTTAGCCATAGCCAAAGTATTTAGTTCAAGAGAACCACTGTCAATGAATTGAACTCGCGCGTTTGCTCTGTCTCTCTTATCCACATTTGCCACCCTTCACCGCCCATCCACCCCATAAGCGCCATTCAATTCTCCTAGGGAATTCCACCCCACCGATTCTGGTTAAACACAGAAAACGCAAAAACCAACCACCACCCACCCACCAAGCGTCAAACCTTGAAATGTTAACCAGAAAAAAAAGGGAGAAACAACCAAACAAAAAAAAAATATGGCGCGCGCACAATTCTCTCTTCCTTTGACTGTTTTTTTTTTTTGTTCCCCGTTCTGTTTCTACATTTTCTGGAGTCATTCATCCCTTCGCTTTCAATCGGTGCCATCGAAGAGGGTTGGAAATGGACATCTTGAGGTGGCACACGATAACGTCGTCCCTGTAATCACATTGGCTTCCACTTCTTGTGGGCATCCACAGGGTTGTTGAGTTGCGGCCAAAATATCGCGGATGGGGGTGTCACCACATATCCACCATTCACTCAATGGAAACTCTCCATACAATCATCTTTGCGTGCGAGTGTATGTGGGTACATTTCCAGAGTCTATAGTGGCAGAGGGAGATGGAGTACAAACCACTACAGATGATTTTCCCACCACACCAAAAGAAAGAGAGAGGCGCCCATAGAGAGAAAACAGGAAAAAATTTAATTTTTGTTTTCCCCTGATGAGGGTGAGTAACGAAGCGGAACGAGTGATGAAAAAAAATGGAAAACCACTGGAAAGCGGGGAAGTAGCAAATAGAAATGTGCCTCTTTCAAGAAGATCATTCGAAGGCGGAGTATAGGTGAAAAGCATTTGAGTGGAAATGGTGAAATAACTGAGAGATGTTTTGAGTGCAATGTGGTTGAAGGAAAATGGGAGAGTGTAAGATCGGTTCGTTTTCAGAGAGAGATTCACTTGTCGATTGTTGTTGAATGGTAGAACGCGAGGAGGCACATGGGTTATGTCCCATTAATTTTATTCCTTTGTTTTCTTCGTAGAGTGCGGAACGAATAGATGTCTGTGAATTGAGGCTAATGAATGCAGATACAATAAATTGCTGATGTCCTTTCTGACTTTCTATGATCACAAGCTTGCATTTTCGCTCTGGCATGAAATGAGAAAGTGAATCGCATCTCCGTCGTAGCGCTTCATTGGTGCAGTGTAAACAAAGGTTCGATTTTTAAGACACTACAGCAGCTAGATATTAGCCTAATGTTTGCTTATCGGTATATAAAATTCTTCGCGGATACGCGCGATATTAAAGGCCGCCTGCGATCTGGGCCCTATTACTACAACCACTTTACACGGCCGAATGCGTCGAATGTCATCATCGTTTGAGGATCATTGGCATGCACCTTCTCCTTCACATAACCCCAAAGAAAAAAATTTAACGGCGTGATATCGTATGTCTTGGTGGCCAATTTTGGTTGCCGAAATGAGGGATAACGCGACCGGGAAACTTCGTGTGCAAAAACTGTATTGTTTCTGGCGCTGTGTGACAGGTGACACCGTGCTGTTGAAACCAGATATCCTCCTTGATGACCGTAAATGTTACAATTTTGTTTGTTTACGTAACCAGTTAGTTGCAAGTGATCCTCATAGCTAAAGATGACTGTTGAAATCTCTCCAACAACTTGATGGTTCTCGAACATCCAATCAACGAAGACACGACGCTGTTTCTTGGTCTGCTGGCTTTAATCTCTAGGTCAGCTGGATCTTGTTTTGCAGATCATTTGTTAAAATGCGATCCGTGGAGCTGTAGGAAAGGTTTACTTACTGGGAACGATGACGAATGATTTTGACGGATTGTCACGAACACTATCACCATGCACTTTTAACACTGACCCGGTTCGATCGAATATTTTCATTAAATCTTAATCGCAGACATTACTTCGCAATGCGCGGATCGTGTTGGCTAAATGCTTTCCCATTTCGGTACTGGATTTTAACAATTAAAATGCGTTGTTCTCTCGTATACCGCTCCATAATTACCAATGTCAGTGCATAGTATTCACAGATGTCAAATATCAGCTGTTTATCTTTGACAGAACCACGGTAGTAACAGATTTAAATTGTAACCTCGAACTGAATAACCCTTTATTTACCGTTAGATTGGAGTTAATGGAAATCGGTTTTAACACAATCGAACTCTTTACTCCGGTCTATAAATTTGCGGACATTTGTTTAATTTCGTCTGGGTCTTCAGCACTGCCATTACCAATAGATAGATCTATTCATGTACGCGTACGAAATCGACATCAGGTCTACTCAAACACTCTAAACAGCATTCTTTTTCGTGTCGTGACAGTTGCCTGGTTTAATTAGATTGCAGTGAAGTTACGAGCTTTACAGGTACAGGTCGACACTGGTATCGTATATAGAACTACGAGTTCTGATTAATTATCAAGGTGGTCAGCACCCAGTAAAAAGTCTCAAAAGAACAATTGGCCCTCGGGATATGGAAGCAACATTTCGCCTCTGTAGTAAACTGTTTAAGCTACGAGTATGGCACCAAAACATCAAAATCAAATGAGTTACCCAAAGCCGCAAAAACCCAAATTTGCACTTATCAGACCACTCAAAAGGAATGAAGCTATGTAAGTGGGTCGAACGCTTTTCTTATAAAAAATGCATAGGAAAAGCGAGAGCTTTCTGATTAATGAGTGAGAGGATCAAAGTGGAGAGGTTTTCCTAAAGTTGTCAAACTATTTTGAGAATAATTCTCTCGTTCTTCATAAACAGATGTCTTCATATCATCTTAAAGATTTCCTGATCGATTCGTATATCGTACGAATAAATTTATTCAAGAATGGGTTTACCACAACTCAACGAAAGCGCTGGTTACTCGTGCATCTTACGGATTGAGCTAAATTAAGTTAAAAAATATGCCAATGCATCTAGCTACCCAATCCAGCAGAAAAGTGGGTCTCCAGTAGCATTCATGGCACTGTAGTAATGAGTTGAGGAGAGTCGAAGCTTCTTGAGGAAGTTCGTTGATGCCCTATGCCCCAAAAGGCGAGGAGTGGACAAGACCTAAGTAAGTAAGCATTGTCAAGAAATAATGAAAGAAAAAACGTAAAAATCACATTTTTCCGTCACCTGAACGTCGAACTTTGTCTGCGTAAATAAACTGAGAGGCTTTACTTGCTCAGATTTGAAAATTTTTGAAAAAAAAATAAGTATTGCTTGGTTAAGATACAAATTTTGGATCGCGAAAGCCGAGCTACTGGACGAGTCCACGGGTTGTGAATAGTGGACCGTGAATAAGTCTTTACAAATAAACAGTCTCGAACAAGCAGCGGATATTGGATTGTTATTAGTTATGATCGGGATAGAGGCAGGAAGTACTCTTAACACTGCTATCAGACAAGGAATCTGTTGCTATTCCCCGATGGCTTGTGGCAAAGAATTTTTAGATTTGATCTTGTAAAAGGTTTAGGTCTAGAAGGAATCTGAAAATGTTCTTTGCAGATAAGTTTCTCTGATATCAGATGGAGAAACGAATTCCTTTCCGAGGAGTGTATGTCTACTTCGAGCAATGACAGGACATTCGCAAAAGATGTGCTCAGCAGTGTCTTGCTCAGAATCAGCAAAGATCTGAAGGAGTTTTTCCGATTTTGTGTAGATGGTAGTTGGGTGAACAGTGTCCAGTTAAAAAGTCCCTTGGAAGCTTTATAACTTTTTAATGAGAAGAAAAAAGCTCATCAGTTCGATTTTTGTTCAAAAAGTCAATGAATTTCTTAACTTGACGAAGGCCAGGTGTAGAGTTCTTGTTGGTCCCAAAAATCCAGCTTTAATCGGAGGTGGTTTAGAAGCAAACCACAGAAAGGTAAGGGGCATTCTCATTACCTTTGACTCTCTTATGACCAGGTACCCATATTAGAGTAATGTTGTTATGTGCTTAGGAAGCTTAGATCTAAAGTAGAACGAGTGAAGGGATTTTATTGCCGCTTGACTGTCAGAAAGAATGTCTGATGCGCTCTCTGGCGCATAATTTTATGGCGAAGATTTCGGCCTGGAATACCGATGTAGAGTGTCCCATTAGGACTGTTATTTCATAGTTGGGGCCGAAGACACCCGCACCAAATCCGTTCTGCACTTTGGATCCATCGGTATACCATGTTGAGTGAAAGTCATTCAGAGATAAAATTTCCACTCGCGCTTATTTTGGTTTCTGGATAGGTACAAGACTTTTCAGTTTGGCTCTGCGATTTCTGATGAGAAAATTGACAAGGCGAGCAGCGTTTGCCCAAAATCTATCCTCTCTTCTCTAATCTCTACTTCTTCTCTCTACCCTTAACTCTATCTCCATCACTTTAAAGGACATGGTCTTAAGTGGTGCAGAATATTAAAAAAAGTGATTATTATGTGGTAAAATATATTACTATTCAGTGCTCCCAGCTTACCAATGGACTAATTTAAGTTGTACCCTCCTGAAGTCGAACACAGGGCAGGATACTTTGTATTCTTTCCAGTAGTGCACTTCGAAGCCATCGCGCCAGACGTGTACAACGGACGACCTATTATATTTGTTGTCGCATAGTTGCAAGCGATTGTCAAGGAATTATATCCATTTTCAGGAAAGCGAATAGCAGCACATCCTAAGGCTACATTCTTATCAGCTGTCATAACAGTAAAGTGACCAATAGTCTTACTGAAATTGAAATAGTAGTTTTAGAAAGGCCTAAACAAGTCAACAAACACCCCAAACTCACTACGTTGCAGATGGATACTTATCGATATCCGACATCTTTGTGTCCTTATACTCATTCCACCAGGCATCAATTCTTTCTAGGATTATTTCCTCGTCCGTGACGGTCATTCCTCTCCACCAAAACTTTGCCAGATTCTGCCCAGAAAGCTTGTATGTATCCGTATTGCGGCATTGGTCATGAGCGAACTTACACGTCTTTACGTTGTAGGATGCCAACAGAGCCAATTCGTTATCCCAGCGCATAGTGGCCATTCGTACTGCGGACTTGAAGCCCGGCAGTTTTCCACCTGCAATTGTGTTACGCTTACTATTGTGACTGTCGATGATTTTTGCTTTGAGATCATTGGTCATTGTAACCATTTTCGTTTGCACAGCTGGACAACCTGCAGCAAAAGCCTGTTAAGGAGGTGTGAGTTGGTGTATTAGGTTTGGTTTTAATGGATCTGTTACTTACTCCATTGTTTCCGCATCCTATGTGCTTTAGTCCGGAGCAAAGATATGAGGAACAGTAGTCTGTGGCAGTAACCGCTGCAATCAGCCACAATAGTGAAATTATTCCGATAATAACCGTCTTCATATTGTGGACTATCTTTGTATAAATGAGTGCGTGTACCGAAGTCGGATGTGTACTTATACTGTGACTCAAAAGCTCTGTGGTTGTCTGATAACGCCAGTTAGTTGGCTGATAAATTGTAGCTTGTTTATGTTGTATCTAAGATAATGAAGAGTAAACAAGTTTCCTACGAGTATCTCAATGAATTTTTCTAATCTGAATTTGGCATTTGCTTTTTTCTAATTTTCACATTAATACCATCTTAGTTTTCTTATGGATAGGCAGCTGCGAGTATGAGTAATAATAATCAAATATTTCGTCGGTATGACAGACGTTGAAACGTCAGAGCAAATGTAGAGTTGACTAATTGTCAGGTTGCAAAATTGATTAAAACAGATTGGTAAATGGTAGGTATGGCAGATAGGGCGCCCGCTTCGAACTCGTAAGGAATCATGTGACCTCTGGAGAACAATCTCTATAACCAGGAAATACACATTATTAAGGATTATGCAAGTTAGGTTTGGTTAGATTTCAGTGGCTGACTGGACATAAGTAGTACGCACTAAGACTAAGATCGACAATAAGTCCATTGTAACACTACAAGTATTTAGGTATTCCCAGAAACTACCCACAGAAAAAGTTGAAGCTCCCTATGAAGCGTTGTAACACTACCTCATTTGCCAGATAACTCAGGTTGTCGAAAAAGTATGCTCTCAAATGAAGTTTTCTCCAAATGGAGAAGACTGAACAAGTACAAAGAAGGTAAAGAATTGTCCGCTACTCCCCTTCTTCCTTTCAACTCCTACAAAAAATTATTTGAGAAGAGACCAACCCTTCTGGGACATTTTCCGGTGAGGCAGTCCCTAGTAAGGACACCCATTGTTGTGCTGATGTGCAATATTTTTAGCGAAACTAAACTGTTAGAGCGTTTCTGATCTAGCTAAGGCCCATCTCACCAATTGGGGTTACTTTTGCTGATTGCATCTAGTGTCCCCTTCTTCGGTAGAATCCGTAAAATAGTGCCATGCCTGACGAGTTCATCAGCCATTCAGTTACCTGAAATATCTCTATGCCCAGGCACTCAGAATAGGTGCTTATTCATCTCTTTGAGAGACAAGTGGCATTCTAGAGTGCTTAGTGTCAAAAGGTATTAATTTCGGCTTTGCTGTCGCTGAAAATACAAATTTTCCGCGGTTCAGCCACGTCGAGCCTCCTTGATCGCCATAGTGTCCGCCTGGAGAACGCTAAGATGAAAGAGATGTTGGTATTATATGTCTTAAAGCCATCCATGTAGAAGTGCATGGTTTTCATTTGCGACGCTAGCCCGGCTTCCAATTCTAGTCTGGAGGGAATGGTGGCTTAGATTTTTCTTCCGGAATTACATCTTGGCAGGGTGTATCCGGCGTTTTCTGGGATCAATTCTAAGTTATTAAGAACTGTGGAGTGTCCAGTCTGCAAGTTGTACTACAGAGCCTAAAGTCGAATGGCGGCGCTAGTCGCCAACGATGTTATAGCAACATCAGGGTAGGAGATCACCCCGCAACTTTCCCCTTTCAGGTTTAGTAGCAACTCGTTTACCATCACGCTCCAAAGAAGAGCAAATGGGACACCCTCTACTGGCAAAACTACATTGTAAAGGCGCCACCGAGATTTCTTCTGATAATCCTGCTCG
This sequence comes from Pocota personata, assembly GCA_963082735.1. Lineage (NCBI taxonomy): Eukaryota > Metazoa > Arthropoda > Insecta > Diptera > Syrphidae > Pocota > Pocota personata. The sequence continues at coordinate 35,369,134 of OY720430.1, forward strand.
TGAGCAATTGACAAAACACTACACCAAGTGAAGTCTCCACAACAAAATTTGAGAGTGCATGTGCGATCGCCCCGATTTAACGTTATTAAAGTCTCTTAGTGTCAAGGAAGGCTACGCTGGTGTATGCCTTGCTCCCTGTTTTCTGTGACTTCCCCTTACAGTACGCATGCTGTAACGAATGTGGATATCAATTAGTCTTTCCAAAGTCTTCAGGAGAAATGATGATACGCTTATAGATCTGAGATCTTCAGGATTGATGTGACATCTTTTACTCGCCTTTGGGTACCTCTGTCCACATCGTAGTGAATGTGAGTGTAGATCATACAACTACTAAAGATGACGCATAGCAGAGATTCCTCACTAGACGATGCCCAGAATCCATAACTATACATGGTGAAGAGTATCTTGTTTAAAGCTGAACTCTTTGAGAATCGTTTGGTTAGTTAAACAGTCCTTCCGAAGAACTCTGATCTCTACTAACCAACATGAAGCTCTGGATTTGCCTATAGGTCTTTCTACAGAGCAAAAGATCGCCCTGGCTTAATTTAAGGTGCCTGTAATACAGTATTTTCGGATATTTAACTCTCCTATTCCTCTTCATCTTTTCCTTTTTTTTTGATAAATCTTCACACTCATAACCCCATAACTAATCTGCCCATCGGTTTCTCAAGAGTGGTCAGGGACTCTGACTTATCATAATGACTGTGTGTCTTGTCTTCCAATTATTTATCTGAAGTCGGGAATTACTTATCCTGATTATCTCCAAAATTGTTTCGGTGTGAGAGTCCAGGAGTGAATTTTCGGTCCATTTTGGGATCTGGCCTCTCCACATGACCTTGAGCTGTGCCCCCTGCCATACTTCCCCAAGACTGGCAATTGCTATTGAAAAGAGTTCCGCAGACCACTGAACGGACCAGGCGAAGTACTTGACATGGCCCTGATGTCATCCGCTACCCCGACAGATGGAAACTGGATCAAGATGATTTTGGAGGATTTTGAGAATTCAGCGCGAAATTAGTCGCCCGCCAAGAAGAAGTCTTCTGTTTTTTAGAAAGGAATGATCGGCTGGAACGGGAGGGTTGACTATCTCTTTGTTTCAATTTTCATCTGGAGAAGAGTTTCTTAGAATCGTAACATTCAGCCCCTACAGCTCACTAATATGGTGCTGGATGTTTTTTTTGAAAAATGAATATGAGGTTCTGGATATTTTGTGTGTCGATTTTTTAACTGCTGATGCTTTAAAACTTTCCATTGAAATTAACCATGAAGTGTATATCTTTTAAGGCGTCTATAGCCTACATATGCTGGCCGTTTTTTATGTTCATTAAAGATACTAGACTATTTCGAATTTGTTGGCTTTACTACCATCGCATGGCTTATTTCATAAGCTCTGCATCAGGTACATGTTTAGATCATATTGATGGACGCTTCAGGAATGCTTCTCTGACTAATTGCGAGAAATGTGTTCTTGCCTTGATGATAACTGACCATTCTCTGACAGGAAAAAACTCTAATAGCAGGAGTAGTATAAATTCTAAATCCCCTAAGAAGGTAATGAAAATTAACTTCAGCAAGCTTAAAAACAATCTGTTCGTCCTTTTATAATAGCCCTGAACCATTTCTAAGAAACAGCTTTTATATAAGAAAATAACTCCTCTTGAGGTTTTAAAGGCTGTTGGTACTAAATTCGAATTCACATGGTGCTGATGGTATTTCGAATCTGATCTATGAAGGACGTCTTGGCGCAGATATTTTGAATCATAGCGTATTTGCAAGGGTCTTCCAGAAGCCCGTAAATGTGCAGTAGTTATTCCATTGTATAAAAATGGATCTGCTGCTGAGTTATGTAATTAGGCCGATCTTACCTCTTTTAGTTTTCAGTCAAATTTCTTAAAAAAACGTTTAAAAAATAGAGTAGTGAGTTTTCTAAATCCAGTTCAATTTGGTTTTCAAAAAGGCAAACCGACTGAAGATGCAATACTACAGTTTTGTGCCTTTGATATGGTCAACCATAATTTTTTTTTAAAGAAACTGGTAAAAGCTGGAATTCGTAGTTTTAAGCTTGCTCTGTTTAAGTCATATCCTGAATATGAAGTCACAAACAAAAAAGATTGAGGGGCGAAATCAAGTTAGTAAATTTGAGTACCCCAAGGCTCGGTCCTGGGACCAATTTTGTTTTTAATTTACATAAATTCGCTATTTGCTCTTAATTTGAGGGGTATACCTACTACTTTCGCTGATGATATAGGTTTTTCTTGCAGCTTGAACAGTTTCCTGGACTTGGTCTCTGACATTTATTGGGATCTTGATTTATTGAGACACTGGTTTGCTACACATAATTTAGTTATAATCTTCAAAGCTAAAGTAATGTTTTTTAATTTATCTGCTCCACACAACCTAGAAACGAATGTGAATTTCAACACACCTGAGTGTCAAAATAACAAACTTTTCAATTGCAATTATAGGTCTGTTTTTCTGTTTTATTCTTCCACCTTTGGAAGCAGTAATAGCTGCAGTGAATCAATTGAGGAAGAAGACAATTTTAACTCCCTGGGGCTCACAATAGAAGCTAGAATGAATTTTTCTATTTCCGGTGCACGCTCAGACAGTTCTTCTCTTTGCGCAATATCTGTTCTACAAAGCTTTTAAAAGTAGGAATTTTCCGTGGAAACATTTCGAACAGAGTAACCCCACCCAAAATTTATATTTTGTAAGCGTAATAGCCCCTTAAAGTGGCATTCAAAACTATATTTTTAAAGTTTGTATTCAAAAATACGTCTATCGATCACCTAAATAATGAAACGACTGGCGAAATATGCCAACAAATAAAATAATAAATCAACAGAAAAATAAATCACCCGCAAAAAAATTGTTTTCCAGTCTGCAAAAAATCGATCAGCAGAAAAAGTAAATAATTATCAAACATTAATCATTTGATCAGCAGAAAGAAACAATGATTCAAAAAATGAATTTTAACATTTTTGCAGATTTTGTTTCACTTTCGTTGAATTTTTGCTGAAAAAAAAATAGCAATTCTTCAGATAATCTGTTAACACGTTTCTGCTCATCAAAAAACTATATTCTGCTGATAGAATAATTTAATTTTGTTTCTTTTTTATTTTCTGATGATCAAATTGCTTATTAAATAATTTAATTTTGCTGGTCAAAAAATCGATTAAATGGTAGGCCGTTATTATTATACAAGGTTGCCAGCATAGAAAAAAAAATTTCTAAATTTAAACACCTTCTCCTGGTAGTTTTCCATCCGATTTTGGCACATGTCGATGAAACAAATGATATTTCCACGAAACGGAATTGTAAAAAAAAGATTAAGTAGTTGTAATCCTTAAAAATTCCACTCCACCTTTCGATTTAGCGGATTTTTTTGCTAAGCCTAATTCACATCCTTCTACAAATAACAACCTTATACAGGATTATGTTTGCTTTGCTATCATTTAACCCTACCCTAGACGCAATTATTCTCAAAATGACATACAGTCGCACCACAATAAATTGTCTTACGACTCTCAAAAACGTTGTTTACTAATATTGACCCGCGTCATTAAAATGGTTCAAATGAAGAGGGTGTCACCTAAATTTATAAATTCCCTAGCTAATCCGGCCCTTACATCTAAAATACATCAAGAAAAGGAAAGAAAAATGCAATGAATTAGTCTTACCTGTTCTTTTTTTATGAGGCGATCTAGAGTGACAATGATTGCTCATATTTCATGGGTAAATGTCCTGTTTATTTGCATGTGGCAATGGCACAATAAAACCTCCTTCCACACACCAGCCTAGACAATACTCGTACGTACCTAATATTTTGAGTTTTATTGCTTGAGTCGTAAATATGTGTCCTTGTTTAATGGAATGGTTAAGATTTATTTTTTGCAAAAATAAAATAGTACCGTTTAATCTTATTTAATCTTTTTATGAACTAGTAATGATATTTTTTAACAAATTATACATAATGTGTGTTGCTGGTAAAACCAGCATTGACGGATGTGCATTTGTTATTTTTGTAGACACAAACAAATGTTTACATATTTTTAAGTGATACTAATGCAAAATTGATTACAACTAACGGATGGTAGAAAAAGAGTTACAATAATTAATAAAAGTCTATCTATAGATGAAAAATTAAAAAATCAAACTAGCATCCAGAACTGTTATAACAAAACCTATGTATCTCAAAAGATAAAAATACGGATACAAAATTGTTTCTAATAAAAAATTCAACATTATACCTGCAATTAACCCTTTCACTAAGCGATTAAGGGCGGGTACATGATAATCGATTCAATTATTTCCAAACATTTATTTACTACGCGGTTTAAGTAATTAACAAATAGATGATAGTTTTATGGAAGTGAAATTAGTTAAATAATAAAGTAATCAACCACCAAAAACCAAAACATTTTCCTTAAATAATAAAAACTAATTTGAGTATGCTAAATTCAAAAACGGCAATAAAATTTCTCGATTATTTGCGGTTTTGAAGGTATACATACGAGTACAGTTGAGTCTCGAAAAGACGAACTACCCAGAAAAATTAATGAAATATCTTCACCATTACAGATGAACGGGTTGAATTTTGGATACTCGAAAAGATGAACGTTCTACTTGTACCCCATTTTTCTCCTTTCTGTGTCATTAAGGTCAGAAATGCTTCTTTGTATCGATGGTTCATAAAGCTGCATGATCGTCATGTTCCAGTGTCAGGAAACATGTTAAGAGCCAAAGCCAAGAAGTTGCATCAAATCAATAAAGAGACAGAGTTGTTCAACGCTAGTGATGGGTGGATTAACAAGTTCAAAGCCAGATTTGGGATTCGGCTGTAAACAATCAGCGAAGGAAAACTTAGTTCTAATAAACTGCCTCTCCAAGCCAAGTTTGATGAGATAATTGGTGAGCTCACCAGGGACCAAGTCTACTCGTATAACGAAGATGAAAGCGCTCGTTTCTAAGGAATGATTCCAAGCAAATAACGTTCGTGCACGCTGTCGGAAGACAAGCTCCTGGAAGAAAAATAGCACAGGAAGGTTTTACATTCCTTGTATGTACGAATAGTACTGAAACTTATCATTGGCAAGGCATAAAACTCCCGGTGTTTCAAAAATGTCAGGCCCCAATGACCTACACCTAACTCAGAGACATTTTCAAAAATTGGTTTCATTCGGAATTTGTACCCCAGATAAGTATTTGAATTGACATGACGTCCTAATATCCATCTTCTTATTTAGGTTCAGGAATTTATGAAAAATAATAATTTACCACAAAATGCGTTGCTTATTCTCGACAATGCCCCAAGGCATCCACCGAAGAATGAGCTTCACAGTGATGATGCTTTCATTCGCACGATTTTTATGCCTCCAAACGCAAAGCCCCTTATCCAACCAATGGATCAAAATGTGATACGACCGGTGACAAACGAGTTCAAAACAACAATTTTCACTGCCGGTTCGAAAATGGACTGCGGAGTAGGGGCGGTAATCTTTTCGGAATCCCTCAATATCTCTTGTTTATTCCGTCTACCCAATTCATGTAGCGTATTCCAGGCGGAAGTTCTTGCTGTACGAGAGGCGTTCCGTCTCTTCAAACATACATCGATACAACTTAACACCACAGCCATTTTCATTGATAGCCACGCTATTAAAGCTATCGTATCTGCGGCTTCCTCCTCCAAACTTGTTGATCAATGCAAGGAGGAGCTTGCCGCACTCGGTCATCGGTCAAGGATCAGCCTCATCTGGGTGCCTGGTTATAGTAACATTGACGGAAACGAAAGGGCTGATGAATTGGCGAGGCAGGGATCTGCCCTTGACTGCTCCCGTGCGGAGGATGTCAACATTCCGGTAGAATCTTTGCTCATTTCCATGTAGATGCCGGTTATAGAGGCAAGGGTTGCAGAACTGTGTCATATTCAGGCAGATGTGGCCCAGGTATAACTGTTGCAGAACACAAGAGCTATTAAATAGAAACTGGGCAGATATTGCTAGAGTTCTGGCTATTAGCAATGGCCATTGGCCCATAGGGGTCCACGCAGCCAGACTGGGCATTACTTTTAATGCACTTTGTCGTAGCTGCAACATGACCAACGAGCCTAAAACAATCCTTCACTTCCTTTGTAAGTGTCCGGCCCTTAGTAGGGTCAGACACCGTATACTTAGCAGACACCTTTTTGATAATATTAGTTAGCTAGCGGAGACAAGCATCGGGGACATCATCAGTTTCCTCAATGCCACGGGGTGGATTTAAATAATCTTTTCTCTCCTTTCCCACAAGTCCAACGTCAGTTTTCACAACAAATTAGGTCACTTGAGTTGTGGTATTAAAACGGCGCCTCTGCGCTAATTATGCTTCAGCATAGCATGCTGTCACCCACACCTATCTACCTGCCTACCTATGTGATACGGCTCACAAAGTTGTATTATCGTACAAGTCTCTTGTCGGATGTGGTTTCCAAAGACCAAGACATTGAGAAAATATTGAAAAGGTTAACATTACGTGACGCTATTACATGTCTTCAAGGGACTTGAGATAAAATAACACCGGCAGTCATCGATAAGTGTTGGTATAAACTTTGTGTGTCGGTTTCTGGTGACGAAGAAGAAGATGTTCCACTTGCTGTGCCGGACGAAGTAACCGAGGCTTCAGCAACAGCGTTGAATATGCTCCGAGATATTTTTCCCTATGTAAGTCAATCATTTTCTTTATTCAAATCCCGTTCTATATTCTAATTTTGTTTAAAGGTTCAAGTGGACTGAAGATGTGGTTTTCCTACTTTCAGATGTTGAAGATGACCTTGCATCTTCAAAGAACAGTACAGTAGAAAACAGGATTGTCGATTTGTCTGAAATTTGCAGAGCAATGCCGACGTTTCCACAATTTTAAGCTTGAGAAACTTAAGAGAGAAGGTTATGATCAAGTAACTTTCTTATGGGCGACAAACCACGATCAATCAATTTTTAGTCAAGAGTTACTCCACATTCAGACGCAAGATGCTCCCATTCTTGCACTAGATTTCCTCCTGCTCTTATGATGTGCGTAAGTACTTTTTTGTAACCTTTCTTCCTCCAACGCAATCACTTTTACTAAAATGCATCTTTAATGTGTTCAAAAACATATGTGGCGTCCCCGTTTCTGCTATTGACACCTACATCAATTTTACCATCCGAACTGATTGTAGAACCTAAGTATTTGAACTGTGATGACATTACTAGTGACTCCTCACCGACATAGAGCGCATTATGAGGCCCATACGTTTCGCTCCCTAAGTGGTTAATTCTCAGCTCATTGTTCTTTAAAACCAGATGTCATTCATTTGGCTTACGCTCTAGTTCCGGTGCATCGTCCTCAATTAGTGCAATGTCATCAGTGTAGAGTATATTCTAGGGTTCAACAGTCCATAACCATGTTAGAAAGGAAAGTACTAAGCGCTGATCCTTGGTGAATGTCCACATCCACAGGTATTTTTCCGGTCATGTCGGATGGTCTTCTTATTTGTGGAACACTTTTAAGATACATGTCTCGAATGCATGCGACGTATTGCTCTGGTATTTCCTTAGAGTGCATGCAAGAGGAGTTCTCTCAGCACTCGATCGAAAGCCTGCTCAAGATCTATGAATGCCGTGTGTAGGTCTACTTCGGAATTTGTCCACTACTATTCGTACACTTTGTATGGTATCTGTTGTTGATTTACCAGATACGAATCCGCCATTGGTTTTCTATTATATGAACAATTACGCTTAGGAGATACAACACTACTTTTTCCCACAGTTTGGAAGTGTGAGAAGGCAACTTAATACCACAGTAATTCTCACAACTTTGTGCAACACCTTTATAGGGTGCTAGGGCTCAGGTATTCTTTCTCCCTGGGCTTCGGACATCTTTCATATCTTGACTGGGATTTCGTCTGACCCGGTTGATTTTTCACTTTTAGTAGCATGGATTTTATTTCTTCGATGGGGATATCGGGGATCTGTGATCTAACCGCTTCCACTTCTTTCAGCTCTTTTCTGGGGTAGTTTTCGTTGAGAAGTTATGTAAAGTATTCTTCCATTTGCTAGTTATCGTTTCGTTCTTTGGCGCTTTCTAGCCTTTGGTTAGCAATTTTTCTCCTTCTTTTGATTCCAGTTTTTCGTAGAACCCTTCATTCATACTTGCATTCTCTGTTTGCTTCTTTATAGAGACTTTTATCATCCGCTGATTTGGATTTTTGCCACATGGTGGTGGTATGCACGGGATCTTTTCTTGATCCCGTGGATACCACCACCATGTTTCCCAAAAGAAAAATTTCTTTTGCTTTATTTACTGAAACCAGTTCTATTAACGTTATGCTGTCGGTGAATCTTTCCACTCTTACGACTCGTTCATGTAGGATACTATTCACGATGATCAGTACTCCATTTCTTTTCAAGTCAATTCCAAATTAATGCATCTTTTATCCGTTTCCTACGTCACGAGCTTTCGAACCCTTCCACTCTGTTTCTTGTAAGCTCATCGTCATCGTTTAAGAACTTCAGCCAACTCGGCACTGCGTCATGTGAGCGAACTTATGTTCCATGTTGCGATCCTTAATGATTTCAACAACCACTAGTTGAGTACAACAAATGGAGTTGACTACCTCCACTACACATAAAACTGGGACTCATGAAAAAAATTGTTAAGGGCTTGGACATGAGTGGGCCGAGTTTTTAATATTAACGGCAAAAATTTCCAAAACTAAGTGAAGCGAAAATTATAGAGGATATTTTTGTAAGGCCACAGATAAGAAATCGTAAGCGACGAACACGCTGAGCGTTTACACCGGATGTTTCTAACATAAAAACAGGTACCAGGGGAAGTGCAACCCTTTAATGCTGGCGGATTTCTGCTGGACCCTAGCAAGAGATGCTCCTCAGCCAGTTTACAATTGAATCAGCAAGAGGTCGCACAGTTCCCTGCCCTTGGATGAAATGTTTTTTTCTTTGTACAATTTTTCAAAAGAACACCTGATTGTTGATATAAAATGATTGTGTCGGATTCGACCCCATTACCTCGAGGGCAAGAACAACTTGTACAGCGTCTTAGCCACCTTGGTTATGGCGGTGCTGGTTCAATAACCAAATCCGCGGATAGACTAAAGAGCCTTACCTCGTATTCAGCTTCATATCCCTCAAAATTTGAAAATTCCATACGAAAACCTTTATAGACATGTAGGCACCGCATAAATCTCTAAACTCCTATCGCTTGAGCCTAAGTTTGTCGGAAGTAACCTGGAAGAATTGTGTTTTGAAATTCCGTTTGTGGATGTCCACCAATAAGCTGGTCTTTTACAAAGCCAAACGCCCCCATGCAATGGAAAATAAGTCTCTCTTACTTACCAAGTCCTGAATAAACAGAAATCCGCCCGCTGAATAAACATGATTTGTTTTCTTCTAGACTAGAAAGTCCCTTTTCGTGCTATAGGTATAAGATTAAAGGCCCTCCTAATACTCGTATAATAAGCTACTGGGGAACATTAATTCCAAGTTTCATTGAAAGCGGTTTTCGCCTGATAATCTATTCTTTAGGTGTCTTTCCCTGTTCGATATTTTCTTCATTACATTGCCATTTCTCTAGATTGACTATTAGGCTCCATAAACTGCAGCACTAGTGTGGAAAATTAGTCATAAGTTGGAGAGGTTCAGGTGAATGAACAAGCATGGCAATATCTACTGTCCAAACCTCCTTGCAGACAATCAATAAAGCATGGAATGAAATCATTCTGACTTTTCTTCGACATTCTACACCGATACGTTGGTATCTTCCCATTGCTTCTGAATAACTTGACCAAACTTGCTAGACACCCCCATTCCACATAATTCGAGAGGTCAAGGCTGCCTTAAAATTGACTAAAAATCATTCGCGAAAAAAAAACTTTTTGTATCCCCTTTTAAATAGCCGAGCAAGTACATACACCTCCCCCACTCTAATTAGGTACATCCTCCGTAAATATTTCCAAAAATAGTTTCCCATCGCACAGTCACTTCATCCGCGCCAACCTCAAAACCAAGCCCCCAAATCCATGTTATTGGTCATAGTCTGCCCCCAATGAGCCCCCATTTGGCAGCCAGAAAAATACACCGTAACCTACTCACATGTATGACCCGAAAATTGTGGCTGCCTTCAAGACGTCTGTGGTTGAGAAAATTATTTTCCATTCAACCAACCACAATGCACAGAGTAACTCCTCTCCCCCCCATACACCCTACACACACTCGTACACAAATCGGCCGCAGAAGAAAATATTTCAAACTAATTTACACCACCCCCCCACGTTTGGGGATCACAATTAAAACAAGGAAGCAAGGAACACTCAATTTTAAAGATTTCCTCAATGCTAAAGAAAATTTTCTATGTACTCCTTGTACATTCACCGGAGAATGTGTATCAATAAAATTCCAAATCCATTGGCATACTGCTACGAACAGGAGGTCGATGATGGCCACTGTGGTGCACCACCACCAGGTCCTGCGTCTCGTCCTTTAGTTACTGAACAACTGTGCCAGCTACACCACAGCAAACGATTGTGGTATATTTTTGTTGGCATACCAACAAAAAAAACTAGAAGGTACGCGTTGTGCACAGGATCCAATAGCAACTCACCACCAAAACAACCCCTGAATGAGGAATAAGAAGAAAATAATAAAAAAAAAAAAAAAAAAAAACCTCAAACAGTGACAGGACATTCGCGAATCGCTGTTGAGTGCAAAGGATAAATGGTTTCCAGTTTGGATTTTCTTTTAGCCAGATTTCTTTTTTCTCATTTTTCTTAAGAGAAATTCTTCTCCGTTTTGTGTCTTTTCGACACAGAGGGAGAGAGACTGAAATGGTGTTGGTGTTGTGTAGTTAAAAATGCCAGGGTACGTACTGTTTTTTTTTCTCCATTCCAGGATATCTCTTTCCCAGCGGTAATGAGATGGTGGATTTGGTTTCGTTTTTATGGGAAATTTTTCTCTTTTGGGTTGTAAAAAAAAAACCAACACATACACAGCCACAGAGGGTGGAAAAAAATTGGGAAAAGGATATTTTTTGTACTCATTTGTACCACGTCCCTTGTTCCGCACGCGATTCATCGAGATACCTGCTGTGTGGTGTCCTCATTCACTCAACAGAGAACGAGTCCTTTTTTTTCTCGCAACTGTGTGAGTGTTGGTTAGTAGGGTGCTCAACGGCAGAAAGAACCATCGGCAAGGCAACCGGGAGGGTTGGTTTTTGTCTGAGGAAAAAATAAAAATCCAAAAAAAAAAATTGGAAAAATGTGGAAAAATTCTATCACTGTATGCGTGTGCGAGGGTAGCAAACTGTTGGAAGGTGAAAAGCGTTTTTTTTTTTTTTGTTTGGTTCTATATCTCGCATTTCTTTTCCTCCCATGGTGCCAGCGGAGGGCATTGAATTTTTTCCTGCGGTTGTGTGGTGGTGTGGCAGCTACTGATGATGGTGGTAGTGGTGATGGTGGTGGTGGTTGGCTGTAGCAAATCGCCTGGTGACCGTCGATTCGTCGTCATCGTCGTGTCGTTGTTGTCGGCCCTAAATAGAAAAACCTCCGTCGATCGACAAGATTGAGTCAGTTCGCTCTGAGACTTTTACGGGTTAGGAACATTTGTTACTGCGGGCAGAGTACAAATTTCCAGATGCAGATACAAACATCTGTCGACGTTTGAATTCTTTATTTAGAACCAAAGGAACGTTGTTCGGTTTTTCTTTTATTTTCTTTTCGTTTTTTTGATTTTTTCCCCTGATTTATTTTTACCCAATTAACTCACACCCAACCAGCGGCAACATTCAGTGACCGAGCGTCGACGAGTGCAGAACGTTAAGTGCACCTCGACTAAAACGATCGTCGTTCGCGCGAGTGCCTGCACCTAAATCGGTTTTCGAAGTGAAGAAAATTTGTGAATTTTTACGAGAGAAAGATAAACCTCAAACAAAGGATACGAGACAAGTGAAAAAGTGATAGTGACATCCCCCCCTCTTCGTGAAGCCCTACGGATTACCAAGGGTCTCAAGGAATACCATTTAGAAACTTCAAAAATCAAAAAAGTTTAAATCATGCATCTACCTCAAGGACCAACGGTAGTTGCTGCACCACCATCCTCCACGAACTCCCCACACACGACCAACCGGAGTAATGAAACATGTCAATCGCAGGATAATAGCACCTCAGCGCCGGCTGCTAAGATGCCACCTTCGATGACAGATATGTTCGCCAGCCTGCATGAAATGCTCCAGGAATACCATGGAGAGCTGTCACAGACGGGGTCTCCATCCATATTATGTTCGGCTCTACCGAATCACTGGCGGAGTAATAAATCGCTACCGGGAGCGTTCAAAGTAATAGCTCTGGATGATGTCCAGGATGGCACCTTGGTCACCATCAAATGCGGCAACGATGAAAACTATTGCGGCGAACTGAGGAATTGCACGGCGATAATGAAGAACCAGGTGGCGAAATTTAATGATCTACGATTCGTTGGGCGGAGTGGTCGTGGAAAGTCGTTTTCCCTAACCATAACTATCGCCACGTATCCTGTGCAGACTGCATCCTACAGCAAGGCCATTAAAGTGACCGTTGACGGTCCCAGGGAGCCACGATCGAAACAAAGTGAGTATATATCCAAATGTTTATGTATTCTCGGTTTTATTGCAACCAAATGTGTGGAGTTGCGTTGAGTAAACATTTACACTCCTTCCTCACTACACACATATAAACATTGTGGCGCCGATGTTGCCATAAAATTGAAGAAATAAAATTCCAACTCCATCCATCAAAAATCTCTTCAACCACATGTTACTAAATAAAAAAAATGTATATTTTTGTATTTTCTGCTTCTTCATCAGACTATGGATATCCACATCCTGGAGCATTCAATCCGTTTATGTTAAATCCTGCATGGCTAGATGCAGCCTATATGACATATGGATATGCGGATTACTTTCGTCATCAAGCGGCGGCTGCAGTACATCATCCTTCAATGGCTAAAGGTTAGTATTCAAAAAAAAAAAATATATATATATATATATATATGAAAAACCTTCCTCTTGTATCCTTTTCATCCGCATCAACAAAACGCATTTCATTTGAATTTTATTTCGAGTGATTTCAATTAAAATCGAAGCGAGAAAAACAAATACACCGAAATGTGAACAATGAATATCGGGCGCACACATTTTCCACCCCCTTGGTGCGTGTGTTTGTGTTATTTTTTTTAATGACAATTCCATAAGGGTTGTTAGCAAAAAAAAAAAAAAAATTAAACCACCCCATCTTTCATTCGTAAAAAAAATTCATTTCGGAATAAAAATAGAGTGAATGCCATTTCCTCAAACCATCTAATTTGCCACAAAGGACCTTCAAATTAATGTTTTGGATGGACGTTTTGCAATCGTACTCGATGAATGCCATTTAAAAAAAAGATGCATTTGAGTTATTAGTGAACACACCCGCCATCTGTCACTTTAAAGCGTTTAAAGTACCAAGACTCTTTAATGTTCAAATTCAAATGTTCTTAGTCATGTAATTGTGTTTAGTAGGAAACTTTTGACAAACCGGACTTAAGTTAGATCTTTTGTCAAAAATTTTATAAAAACAATTCAAAACAACAAAAAGCAACAGATCTACGTTATTAGTTGAACTTAACTACCCGCAATCTGTCACTTTAAGAATAAAAAATATTTCACCTTCAAATGTAAATATTGGAATTTACATCTCTTCGAAATGAAACCCGATTCGAGCTTAGAAATTGTTTAACAGAATTGGCTTTCGCAATTTTACGGACATTGTATCAAACTATTCTTCAAAACCGCTAACAAACCAACAAATCTGTTTACCTGTTTACCGACAAAGTGTAATTTTGAATGTCATAAAATGGATTCTAAAACACCTTTTTGATCAATAATCATTTAAAACCACTTCAAGGAAAATTTACATTTCAACTTCTTCGCGGAATAGTGAGTAGTGTGCTTGCATGCAATCCGAACGAACGTTACAGGTTTGAGTGCTAACGAGGTATAACCACGAATAGAACCAAGTTCTTCCAATGATTATATCGAGAATGAGTTTCTGTCTGGTGATAAAATGTAGTCCTAATTGAGTTTGAGTGCGCCGAGATATGTTTTTTATGTCAAGTGAACTTTAAATCACAGCTCAAACCCATCAAAATGTAAAATTGCATGAAAGTTTAAATGAGTGTGTACTGAACATACCCGCTATCTGTCACTTTAACTGTCACTTAAACCCTTTAATCCAAACCTATAAAAAAAACATTTAACATTTTACAGTTAACAAAGATTTACATAAAAAATCGAATAATACAGAAATAAAAAATTGGAAGCGAAAGGGTTAAAGAACAACACACGTATTGGTAGGAATTGCCTTAAAAAAACAAAAAGTATCCTTGTACGTAGACAATTGAACTAAATTCGAGTTTAAAGATTTAGGAAATGTTTTTTGAGCAAACCTCTATCTCGTTTGTCAAACAAAAAAACTTTTTTCACACCCTTCGAAAAGTTTGCTAAGACTAACAAAGACCACATTTTTTTTCTACAAAGCCAACTGTACTTAATTACAAATTACCGAATACACCCGCCATTCGGTACACGAAAATGTCGATTGATTTTCAAATTCAACACTAAATGAGGCGTTGAAACGGCACAGAACCTTTCAAATTGAGGGTTATAGGTAGGTAGGTCACTCGATTCAAGTAAGATGAATACGTCAAAAAGTGGCGAATGATTATTTGCTAAATTATCTCATAACTAGCAAACGAGTGCTAAGGATAGTTCAACAAGGCAAACATACCTTTTATTGAATTGAATTTGAGAAACTAATTTTTGTTGCCAAAATAAAGAAATTATGACTTAAAGTTCGTTTCATGTTCAAACACGGGAACAATGGCTTTGTGGTGTCATTTCTGACGTCTCTGAGGTAATAATTAAGCAGTGTCCATACATAATAAATCTGAGAAATGTCAGCTTAGCAAATTGGTCCTTCGTTTTTGCATTACATTTTTACTCTCAGGTGTTTGTCATAGGTTCATGAGCGCTGAGGCCGTGAAAAAATTGTTGCTGTTTCTGTAACTCGAACCTATTTATCCCGCTTAGTGGTACGCTTTTAAACAATGAGCAACGGCGTCAACTCTCTTTTAAAAAATCTTTACGCAAATATTTTTTACAAATTCGCTGAACATACTCGGTGTATTTCATGTAAAATAAATTGAAACGGTGCAAAAACTAAAAATGTATCCAACCACATATAGAAAGTGGCTCAAAATTATAGTTAATTCATTAATGTAAAAAGGTCAACAAAATATTAATGAACATACTCGCCGCTTTAGAAAAAGAAAATGACGACTAAACTCGTCAGTTTACAACCATACTGATGGAACCATACATTTTAAATCTGTTCGAAATCTTACCAAACACGTCGGCTTGTAACTATGAAAAATCACTTATTTGACCTCAGAGATACGGCTAAACAGTCCTTTAGATTAATGATTCTGATTCTCGGAAAAAATTACTGAACCACTACACATTGCTAGTTGTGGGAAAAAAAAAGTTAATTTGTCTTAATATTGCGAAAAAAAAATATCTTAAGATAGTTGCCCAAATCTCCAAAATTAGTTACGAAAACTTTGATTTAAAGTTTCTGTCATCACTTACTGAACGCGACTGTCTGTCCTTAATTGAATAATCTTTGTTTAACACGCAACCGATACAAAAATCTTTCTCATGAGCATGAGCTTACTGAATCATCCTGCCATATAAAAAGGTTGAAGCATCCATCATTTGTCGTCTTGAATATTCAATTACCTCTCGAAGTACAACATATTCTGCAAATCCTATTCTCGAAGCTAAATAAAACTTAAACTAAATAAAACTTAATCATAGCCCTCATTTGCATCATTTTTTCTGAATACTTTATGCGTTGTACCATAAGTAATTGCTGAACGCATCCTTTAAATGTTTCTAATGCATTCGACTTGTTCAGTTCATTCTCATCGCTGTAGCAACCTGCTGCAATAAAGCGTAATTTTGTATCGCTTCAAAATTTTACACCTGCTAGTGAAGCCGAAGCGATGTAAAAAAAATAAAGTTTGGTAGTGAATCGCTTCAAGAGGTGAGATGAACTGAACTTTACCACTGAGAGTCAATTTTCATAACTTTGCTGAAAAAAATAGAGTGTATCTCGCACGTAATTGCGCCTATACGTCGTTTATCTGCAAAAACTCCAGATTTGAAATTTAAGTTTTTTTTTTTATTGGTATGCCATGACCTTGCGTATATCAAATATTGTTTAGATATTAATTTCGAACAAAATCGATTGAGCCAAAGTAAAGTAAAGTAAAGTACTTTTTGGCGACTTGGTGGACCAATACCAATTGAATGTACATCTACTGAAGACACCCGTCAATATATCTGAAAGTCACTCTTGTTCAAAATTGTTAAACCCTTGCTTTACGATTTTGAAAAAGCAATTGTCATTCATTCATACCAGAAAAACTAAATTATTTACGAATTGAACACACCCCCACGCTGTGAAATTACTAACCAACTTTTCTCTTTTTCTCATTTCAGGATCACCAACCCTCCCAACAACAGTGCCTACTACCGTCCTGCCTCCATCATCCGTGTCACAACCACCACCATCGCATGCCGGCGGCCCAAATGATTTCCATGCAGCGCCGAATACCCCACCCGGTCTACCACCAATGTCCGGTCCCAATGGTTTGATATCATCACCCGGATCGGCGGCGAGCGCTGGCGCTTACTTACCACAATTTCCCTTTGGACCTGGTCAACCATTCCTGCCATACAATTTTCCTGGTCTGCGTGTTCGCAACGGACTAGGGCCACACAGTGTCAATCCACTGAATACATCGCTCGGTAGTCATGGTTCAACGGAACACATCAGTCCAGCGCATATCTCACCGGCATCCTCTCGTCCATCATCGTCTAGTCCGCCATCGACAAATCACAGTATCTCCGCGAAATTAAACACTTCTCTCGAGACGAATTCCCTGCACGAGCAATCCTCCGATGATTCTGACGACGAACAAATTGATGTCGTCAAATCTGCATTTGTACCGATTTTACGTCCAAAGCTACCGCTCATGGATGAACGTCTGTGTTCGCAGGACGACCTTGACAAATCTATCGATTCAACGCGCAGTAGCCCTTTGAGCACTATCCAGCAATCAGCACCACGGCTACGATGTGATCTGAAAGCACCATCCGTCATGAAACCTCTCTTCCATGAGACAACAAATACCCTGTCACCGACGAAATCCACACCCACCTCACCCGAAACCAAACTCAAATCATCGGCAATCTCAGCTCAAAAGACCGTCTGGAGGCCGTACTGAGGAGCGAGCCCACAAGAAACCAAGCCCCGCTAATGGATTTTTTATCTAGAAAATCCCATGCAGTTCTTCAGGCCAAAGCCTAACTCTGCTACGATTGCAGAGAGAGCAGTGAATGTGTGTTGTGCCAACTTTACAAACACAGCCCAGTTTGTTGAGCCAGAAAATATTCAACTATTAATGGACATGGAAATCGTTCTTTGTTGAGGACATTGGAGCGGAGGGGACGAACCAAAGGACAAGGTGTGCATGGTGTGTTTTCAATTTTTTTCCGCGATGTTAAAAAAATTGAAAAACCTTCAACCAAATAAACAAAAACCAAAAAAAAAAAACTTGTGATGATGATGATGATGCATATTTGTGATAATAGTGATGTAAGGGGTGGGGTATATTGATGATGATGATGATGATGGACACAGAGTATTTGGAGGGTAATTCCCGGCGCATTTTATGCAGGATATCCATGAAATCGCAGACTGAATTCACTGGTTTGAATTCGATATTGGAGAGTTGCCGTATAGTGTCAGTGTAAAAATGCAAACAAGTGTAAATAAGTATCTCAAACTATACATATGTAGATAAATCACCGACGCACATGCAGAACAAAATGTACAAAATTTATTTTATCCCCAAGTGCGCACCGAAAAATAGAAAAAAAAAAAAAACATCCTTGGAATTTGTTTATAGTTTTTTTTTTTTTTTTTTTAATTTGTAAATAGAGTAGATAACAATAGTTCAAATGGGATGAATGTATTTATTTATAAAATTAAAGAGAGCAAATAATATTGTATGAAATTGTTGATAGTAGATAAAATTATCTGTTTTTACACATCCTACTTTCATTTTATCTTTAATGCAAACAAGTGTATAGTTTTTGTAAAATTTTATTTGTAAATTTAAATGTAAATTGAACATATGTATAGTATTATTTGTATTTTATTTATTATTAAGATTAATTTATGGCAAAAAAAAAAAAATAAATGAATGAAGTCCAAATGATTTCGAAAAATTTTTATAAAAAGAAAAAAATTGGTTTTTAATTCAAATTCAAAGAAAAAAACAGCGTTTTTATTAGGTTTTTAGGGGCTAGTGTGCTTGGTACACCAAGTCAAGCAATGACATCGAAATCGAATGGCAGATTTAGTTTTTCTACAAAGAAAAGGGTTTTCAAAAATCATAGAAACAACTTTTTTTTTAAGTATTACGTACTTATGTCCTATTTGGGAGCAGTGCTGCCGTAAGATCTACAATTGGATTATTTTACTCTTCTCTTTATATACATAAGTCGAATAACTTAACAGATTACAGATAACTTAAAACTGCAATAAATCGAATAATGATTTTTTAAAAACAATTTTGGAGCAACTTGAATCGAGTTGAAATTTGCGATAGCACGACACATAGGCGCATTCAAACAATACTCGTAGTTAGCACGATGCATAGTATGAAGATGAAACTCTTTTTGCCTTAAAAGCCTCTCGGGAGCATATACTGGAAATAAAGCCAGCAAACATGAGGTTTTGAAATGATAACAAAGGCCCCAGATGACTATCTTGAGGTACCCCTGAGCAACAGCCGAATGGGTTTGAATGAACATTTGCACTCTATTCTTTAACAAGGTTGTGATCAATCTCAAAATAGATGAAGGCAATATATTACATGGGATCAAAAGCCTTGTCAAAGTCAGCGTAGACTGTGTCAACCTGATGACCTTTATCAAACTTGTTTAGAAGAGACAACGTAAAATAGGCGAGATTGGAAGCTATGGATCTCCCTGAAAGAAATCCGTGTTGGAATTCGGAAATATGTTCTTTAACTTAAAGTGCAAGTTTTTTTTGTGATAATACTTTCAAAAAGCTTTAGAATTGCTGATAGTTTGCAGATTCCCCTGTAGATCTTGACATCATTTTTTGAGACAGCTTTGAAAATTGGAACCAAAAGTTAAACTTTCCATTCATCCAAAAAAATTCCGAGTAACAGAGGGTAACTAATACTATTCTTACACTTCTTCAGAAAAAGGTCAGCAATTCCATCCTCCCTTGTTTTATACTGTCAAGAGCCAAAGACAAGTCCAAATCAATAGACCCTGTATCCAATTTAGGATTGGCGCTGACTGCCGAAGGGAATTAGATCGAGGTAGTTTTTACATAAACCGATTCAAAAAATCGAGCAAACAATTCACAGGAAGATTGAACGTTGCTGGATTCAATATTTTCATATACCATTACTTCCGGAATACCATAGGAGTTACGTGTATGTTTAATGTATTTCCAAAAGACTTTACGATTTGCTACTAGCTTGCTCTCGATATTCATGATATAATTCCTATGAAGAAAGCTCTACTGAGCACATAAATAAATAGTTTTCTTAATGTGCAGAAACCAGCATAATCGATCAGATTATGAGAGTTTTTAAACCTTTTTAAACGTCTTATTTTTAAGTTCTTTAAATGCGTTACCCGTTCGTTATACCATAGTGGCTTAGACAGTTTCTTCTTAAATGTTATTGGCACATAAATTTCAAACCCCGTGTTAGATATTGCTTAGATGTTGATTTAAAAAAAAATGTTTTGAGTCATATTCGATAAATAACTAATTTAAAAAAAATAATGTGCACGACAAATTAAATCGACAATTTTCAAAACCTTGCAGTTCTCAAATATTATTTATACATCGATTTTAAACAAAAACACTTTAGTCATAACGTTATAAATTTGATCAAAATTGTTAGAGCCGTTTTCGAGCAAATCGATTTTTTTCAAACATTTTATTTTTCAACATAGTCTCCTTTTAGCTCTATACACTTCATCCAACGTTTCTCCAATTTTTTGATGCCCTCCAAATATTACGATTTCTCGAGCCCCTCAAAATAAGCGTTTGTTTCAGCGATGACCTCTTCATTCGACCCAAATCTCTTACCTCCGAGCCATTTCTTCATGTTTGGAAACAAGAAATAGTCGCAGGGGGCTAAATCTGGGGAATATGCTGGATGAGGGAGGAGTTCGTAGCCTAACTCATACAATTTTGCCATTGCGACTGCGGACCTGTGCGCCGGTGCGTTGTCCTGGTGAAAAAGAACTTTTTTCTTCGCCAAATGAGGCCGTTTTTGCTTCAAATCGGCTTGTAATTGATCCACCGCGCGCATCCCAAAAAACTGTCGCCATGACCTTGTTTGCTGACAAATCCGCCTTGGCCTTCTTCGGCTTCGATTCACCAGGAGAAGTCCATTGTTTTGACTGTTCCTTGGTTTCTGGTGTTTTGTGGTAAATCCAGGTTTCATCCACGAAACGGCACAAGAACTCAGCTGAATTTTTCTGGAACATCACCAAACACACCTTTGAAGTTGTCAAACGAATGCGTTTGTTGTCGATTGTGAGCAAAAGCGGCACCCATCTTGCGGAAAGCTTTTTCATGTCCAAATATTTATGTAAAATCGAAATCACTGAGCCATGTGATAAGCCTGTGGCCTCTTCAAGCTCCCGCACTTTCACTCGCCGATCGTCCATTATCAAACCATGGATTTTGTCGACCATTTCTGGTGTGGTGACCTCAATTGGGCGACCAGAACGTTCGGTGTCACTTGAGCTTGAACGACCGCACCGAAATTGAGTAATCCAATCGATGGTGAAGAGTCCCCATAATATTTGTCAAGCTTTTGTTTGGTTTGCGTAATAGTTTTTTCTCGCAAAAAATAGTGTTTAATGAGCACTCGAAATTTACTTTTTTCCATTTTAACGAAAATGCTAGTAGGCGTCTATATAAAATGGCTGCCACAACAAAACTATTTGACAGATCTGTCTGAAAATTTGGGTGTGTTCTTTTGAAAGATGATTGTGACGACACAATTTGTGTTAATTTTCAGGGACTTATTGACACACCCTCGTGTAGCACCGCTAATTTTGGGGTTAGAATGAAAATTCCAATTCTGAAAATTCTGAATTGTGAACCCTCCGAAGAAAAGTCGTCATGCCAGTCAGCAGGCAGCTATATCTGCAAGTTGGTGCAAAAGTCAGCACCATATCGGAAGATGCTCTCATTTTTGTAAATGGTGTCTTATGTCATCGTGATTTTGACATTTGTGAAGCAAAATAAACGTCAAAGAACCATGGATTGCTTTTACTCTTCAAGGACGCAGAAAAATTGTGTCAATGATTTTGACAGAGTGAATATCGTCGTCGATTCCCTGGTCAGGTGGCACCAAGATTGCTAGATTTGACAGTTTCAGTCTATACGAACAAGTCACAGACCTTGGTGGCCCTAAAGGAGAACATCCGACAATAAGTGGTGAAGTTATAGCCAAAAGTTTTGAGAAAATCTATGGAAAATGCTGTGGAACGAGTCTGAATATGCATCAACTCTGACGGCCGGCGGCCACTTGACCGATATTAACTTCGCGACTTAATGGAAACAAATTTAAACATCTAAATAAATATTATCAACAAACAGAAGCAATTTTTATTTACAAACAAAGTTACTGCCTAACGAAATCGAGTGAGGACTTTTGCACCACCTCTTACAAACCAGACAGACTGACACTTACGAGTATGCTATAGCATTGTTAAAAATAAATGACCCCAATGGCTCTCATAATAATGATTTTGATGAGAACATTTGACCACCAGTATTTCTCCCTATTCAACCTATCGATGTGAACTATGTCCCTTTTAGGTATGCTTACTGTATCCCTAGTCAGCATTTACAAGACACGAATTGTTCGGGTTATAGAGGATACGTTGATGATGCAAGAATGCCTCTGGTGGTCTCGTAGCCACTCTCCAAAGTATTTCTGAAATACCCATTGGTAAACTAATAAATGGATCATTTGAGGATCCAGAATGACATTGTCCATTCTGGATACACCGGAAACATCCAATAGTCTCTCATTAGAGACGTACGAGTAATGCCGAAAGTCAGAATGTGCGCTTCTGTAACCACATTCAAGCTCGAAAACATTTCCTTTCGAATATCCGAAGCTTTCCCATATACTTATGTTCCACCATACTCGTACTGGACTCGCATAAATTCGATTTGCAATAATCGACAATTGAAGTAGAAAAGGTTTTTAAGGGACATAAATGCCGCTCTTGCCTATTGCAACTGCATAGACTGAATGCGAAGGCTATTAGAACACGTGATTTGAAGATTATTCCAGTTTAGTTTCAGTATGGTTTCACATTTTGAATGGTTAATCTTGAGCTTCGATTCTGAGCAGAATGCTTGGAGCTTGTTAAAATTGTTTTAAATCTCAGTTACAGTTACTCATACAGAACATCGTCGTCAGCAAAAACTCTAGCGAATTACCCAATCACATCAGCATTTCAGAAACATATAGATGTTAAAAAGGAGCGATGCTATTACTGTGCCTTGTGGGTCACCATTAATGACATTAAACACTGTCGTGTATTATCTACGAGAATCTGTTACCACGAATTTCTTCTCGTAAATCAGAGATGCAATCATCTTTATAAGATGATACGGTAATTCATAACGAAGAAGTTTGTGTAATAACCCGTTGATCCAAGCCATGTCACGGGCAACAAACATATAAACACATAAAAAAAACTAAGTTTTCTCATTAACCTGGGTTTTGCAATTCCGCGATTCCGAGAAAAATTCAGAACGATCCCGGGATAATCCCACAATTTGAAATAGTACATATGTATGTTAAAAATATGTAAATTGCGGATATATATGGGTAAGTATTGGTTTAGTGAAAATTTTCGATCTCCAGAATTTTTTTTCTAATAGAGAAACTCAATAAAGCGGGTTTATGAATTCTGAGTGCCCATATGTCTGTACGCACGACTGCAGCCTTAAAGGCTGTACGGATTTGCTTCAAACTTCATATCTGTGAGCTCGCAATTTGAGGCGAAATCACAATTTTTATTCTAACCCCAAAATTAACGATACTTTCTTATGGACGATTTTTATTAGAATTTATTTTCTCGAAAACGGCTTCACCGAATTTGATCAAATTCAATGTTTGAGTTAGGGTTGACGTATACTATCAGATAGCGTACCACATTTTCGCAAAAAGAAAGTATAACGGTATTTCTCGACTATGACTCTATCGCTTTTGTTCCAAATTAATATCTAAACAAAATTTGATCTATGCAAAGTCATGGCATACCAAGTTTTGATAAATTGTAACAACTTTTTGAAAAACAAAAAAAAACTCAGTTTTACCAGATAAACAACATAAAGTTGCAAGTACTTGTGACCCAATCGTGCACTTTATTTTTTTTTTAAATCCACATTCTCTAAACAAAAGTAGCAAGCTTGAGAAGAAGAAAAATTCGTTATCTTCTTCTATTCAAAGAATTACCCACCGAATGCCACAATCGTCCCCTTTAAAAGTGAGCGATTTGAAATTAAATTATTCCATACCATTCATTTTACTGGATATGCCTTGCCATACCAAAGCCGTGTCGTATACGAGTACGTCTCCCTCTAAGTACTTTGAAAATCAAACCGATTTTGCACGAGAATTGGAGTGCAGAACGCGGACGCTACACTGATGCTCTTCGATTTGCATCGCTTTACACATGAGCTCCCTGACCAGTTAACTAAACATTTTGGTGGAGGAAAAACGAAACGTAAACAAATAAATAAGTGAACTGTATTACACACTTTGAATAGTGAAAAGGGATGCGTTATATAGATACGTACTGGGAGTAGATACATGCGAGCGATGTATAATATACTTTTGGGGTGAAGTTTTGTCTCTCATACGAGTAGTAGCGATTGCACACAAGGACATGCCACTAAAGGCGCATGTATGGTGAAATGAATTATTAGTGGGGTGGCCTACTTAGATGTTAACAAGAAAAGGTGCACTATTAATCTAAGTACTTTCTTCTTTAACTTTTGAGATTTTCAACTAGAAACATCTTAATTCCAAATTATTGCTTAGTAAGCTAACTTTCTTCAGGAAAACCAAAGCATTGGATCTGCTTTTGACAAAGCTGAAAGCACTGAGATATAGCGTCTGTAGTTTGATGGTGGTTAAGATTTAAGGTATATCTATCCTACGATATCAAGAGCTTTGAATTAAAGACCAACAATGGCAATGAAAAATCTTTGGCCAACTCTATGAATCTGATTTCCACATTTTCTTCCAATAATTAAACTTCAACTTTCTTGTCACCCATACTGTACACATTTCTGTTTATCTGGATTAAATTCATTAAATATCTCTGCGAAATAGAATCTGAATCGAACGAGGGGTAACTCTAGCATATCCGTTACGGCGAGGCTTTGGTCAACCCTCTAGTTTCGTAAAAGTAGTTCGCTTTTCAAGTAGTCGAGTTCGCGTTCCCCTGCGGATGTCCATCCCTTACCCAAAAGTATCATCATCATCATCCACCAACGTGAGGGTAAATATTGGACCATTATTTTATACATGAGTTGCTGCAATCAATAGCAAGCATAGTGGTTGCTTTCGATTCTCGGATTTTTTTCGTTGTCCGATGCCCTGGTATGTCCGCCGAAAAGTGTATCCTGCGCGAAATTGCCTCTGTTCTCTGCCTCTGCCTCAATGTTGAGGAGGGCAATGGCAGATTTGTATTCGAAAGTTTTTTACCTTCGATTCGAAACGAAGTACCAAAGAGTAAACATGGCCAATTCACGCGAGTTCACTATTCCTTGTAGTGTGGATAGTGGTGGGCGCGAAACTACAATTCCTGATCCTGATATCCTTCTGCTGGTTTTGACTTTGTTCTTGTTTTTCGGTTGTATTCAACATTGGGAATAGCTTGATTCAACAATTGCATGCATTGCGTTAGAGGTAGGGCCTGGTTGAGAGAAGTATGCAGGGATTTAGGCGAAAATCGCTAAAAATTAGCATCGCCACTCAAGTGTCTTCGTCCATGCCGCCCGGAACGGCAAACCAAACACAAAAACTCATGTTGAAGTGGTAAACGGGGGAGTGATGGTTGTAGTACTACACACGCGTGAAGAACACGGAGGCAACAAACACACGGATCAGGTCTGGCTAAGGGGGGTTTTGATTGAAATGGAGAGGAACTTCAGCCTGGCCGCGCTACGCCACGGTGGCATTTGTAATAAACTAAATGTTGGATGAAGTCTGGCGTGCATAAAAGCTAATGCACTTTTGTGGGCATCTCAACGTCAATCACAATGGCACAAGGTTGTGTAGTTCCGTCCATTGTGTGAGTATTGGGTTTTGTGTATATGCCACAGGACGAGAACGAGTGCAAGCAATTTTGGGCATTTCTCAATTTTATTTACTCGTTGTTTCAGGCAGGACTTTTTGTTTTTTGTTCATGAAGTTTGCTGTGCATGTGCGCTTGCAATATAATTATTATACTTTGGCACTTAATGTGCCTTAACAACACAACACATCCCCATTCGCTTCCAGTAGTGTCGCCATCAAAGGGCTAAAGTGGCAAGTGGACGACACTTTGTCTTTTGCTCCTTGTGGGGGCGGACGGGAGGTCAAATGTGGTGTGGACTTGCGGGAAGTGTGTTATTCAGGAGGAGGTTAGCCACAGCACAGAGAATGTGCAGCATTATGGTTGGTTGAAAAATGCATTGCATGGTTTTCGCTTTGAGGAATGGGAAAGTGTCGGTGTATGGATATGGCCGGACAGATGCACGACAGTGCATGCATTAAAGATGCCGATGTAAAAAGCGAAAACTTGTTTCATTTTTTTTTTTGTCGGGTACTAGAGAACATTGGACAGTCGGCTGGTAGGACTGGTGTGAGTTTGTAACTTGGTGCGCAGTTACTGGAGCTTTAGAGTTCTGATTTCTCATTTGATTACAAAAAAATGTGTAAGAACGTCTAGTCAAGGGATTCCTACCATAGCTCACGTGGTCCCAAAGTTGGGACGCGAACTAGTTTTGGTGGGTCGCGAGGTAGCTAAAATTTAAATTTGTTTTAATATCAAAACCTTTCAATTTTTAGCCAATTTTGTAGCATGCGTCCGGTCTAACTAAAATACAAAATATGGTCAAGAGACGTTTACGAGATAATAAGCGTTTCACCTTTTCGTTACACCTGAACGTTACAGTTTTTTCGTTACACCCGAGCGAATTTACTGCACTTCCCTAGCTAAAGAAGTTTTATTTCAAATATCTGGGACGTGACTGTGTTTCT
This sequence comes from Pocota personata, assembly GCA_963082735.1. NCBI lineage: Eukaryota > Metazoa > Arthropoda > Insecta > Diptera > Syrphidae > Pocota > Pocota personata. Next base: position 35,395,641 of record OY720430.1, read on the forward strand.
ACCGGATTCTTCAGCACCTGGATCTTTATATGCCAAATTTCCTTGATAGAGAAAGTTTAGTAACCATTATAGTCTCAACTCATGTTACTGAATGGTTTTTTTGTTACTATTTTACGTTGCTAGAGTAGGAGATGTTCACAAAAGATAGTGATTGTTTATTCACTCTTCTTGTCTCGACAGCTTCCTAAGTATGTCCGCCCATCAAAAAGTCTCCGAATGGGCTCCAATTGCAAAAGTTAAAAATGTTCCATTAATTGAGAGTAGTATCGATTGCACGGGAGCGGTTTTTTCTTCCTATAATTAATTAAGTTACGATATATAATACTTTTCTATTTACTTGTAACTAATCCGGATGAACTGAATTGTTCCAGCATAGATATGCATCACATATGCCTGCAATCTATTTTATAATTTCACACCAGTACCATATACTGACTTCATATTTTATAATGGACAGGAATTACCTTATACCAAATCACTAAATTGGTTTCAGGAGACCGCACTTTACAATTGATCAAATTCATCGGATTGAAACAAGTCTAGAAGAAAAAAGTGTGTTCTACGATTTTCCAAGCTTTTGGTGAAGTTTGGCATGAGGAACTGACGTATAAACTTAAAAAACTTCTTCCCATTCAATACACAGATATTCTTCAATCATATATAACAGAAAGATACTTTGGGGTCATTGCGAGAAGATGAATTCTCTAGCCTGAAGGAAATCAAAACTGGTTACCACAAGGCAGCGTACTTGGACCAGTACTTTATCTTTTATACACTAGTGACCTGCCTACATTAGAATACAGGACTGTTTCAATATTTGCATGAAATTTGTTTACTGTTTCAAATTTTGGACTAGGACTGTGGAATAGTACATCGGTTAAATGGCCGCCACAGGAGTTTTTGCAAACCTCAATTCTTGTGAGGTAATTTGCGATGACTTTCGGCAAATTTCAGGCTGCATTGGGTCCATAACTTCAAGGATGTTGGTTTTATTACGTCGGGGTCAGATCATACCATCTTGGTGATCAATTGATATCCCCGATCACACCGCCGGTCCACAGCGCGCTCCAAACTGTCACCCATGGTAGTTGCAATGTCCTCTCAACGATCACATTTCTGAAAACAATTTTGTTTAATTACATAGCCGCCGACCGAGAAATGGACCTAATCGCGGAAGAAGATTTTGTTCGAAAAATCTCAGTCAACTTGTTGATTTTCAAGATTTGTAAGGCAAGAACTAACTACATGTCATTAAAAAAAGAGCAAGCTATGGTCATACTTGAAAGGGTCAAGTCAAGCAAACACTTTTGTGTCATGTTTGCCAATATGTTTGTCCTCACTTGACTCGCTTGAGAATCACTAAAGACATTTTGATAAAATTTAATTTGCACTCATGTACATACAACTGATCATGTCGTATAAAATATTTTTTTTAAATTGTAAGCTGACTATCTCAAAAACTCCTCAACGGATTTCGATGAAAATTGGCAAGTAGAATTAGACTGATATGTTAGTAGTTCCACTTGAAATTGATCGAAATCGAATATGTGGAGGGACTTAAAACATTTTAAAATTATTTTTCCCATACGTTTAATTAAAGAACCACCGAACGGATTTTGATGACATTTGCATTTTGAGTTATGTTAGATAAACGTAGATACTTTTGTCTGAAAATCATGTATTCCAATATTTTCCAAGAACTTTTTGTGCCAGGCGATTTATTATAATTTTTCCCCTACTTTCTCACAAATTTACATGTTCCCATTTTTTTCTTAACTTTCATATTAATAGTTGCGGCGGTAGAGGGAGGGGACATTGTCAATGATCTGGTTTTTAAGTTTTTTTTGTTCAAAGTTCTTTATCAAAAAAAAAAAATATTTTTTTATATTTTTGGCCTCTGTGGAAGTTGAGCTTTAATTTAATAAGTCGCATTTTTTTTTATTGGGTTACATTATGCCCCTGCCAGCTCCATACTAAAAATATTTTTTTAGAATTTTTTTTTTTTTAACTATTTTTAAACCACCGCATACTATTTATGTACAAAATTTCAGCACTCCAGTTCTAACGGTTCAAAAGCTACAAGCGTGTTACAGACACCCGGACAGATGGACAAACGGACATCCATTTTGAATCCATTAGTGTTCCGTGCAAACTTTTCTGGTACGGAACAATAAAAAAAGGAAGTCAACCTCAGATATTTACAAAACAAAAATGTATTCTTCGTAACCTTATATGAAGTTCAGTTAGGTTTCACAAAAAAACGATATCACTTCTGATTTAATAGCGGATTTGAGTGCAAAGAAAATTAGTGTTTCTACCATCGTCCCGTTTTTTCTCTTCTTAAACTAATCATTCAATAATTTAACGGAATATTAATGTAAAGATTCGAAATACACTTTCTTCTTGTATGTATTAATTTATTCTTTAAAAAATTCAAATTATGACAATACAAGTAGTTTTTTAAGTTACATTATGGAATATAATATATGAATTAAAAAAAGAACCTGCAATCTATAGTTCAGGAGGAACTAGAGGCGAAAGCAGGAAGCCATACAAAATTAATAACAAAAATAAATAAAAAGATAGAAAGAAAGATAGATTGTGGGGTCGCAAGATATATTGAGATATTTACTAGTAAGTTGACAACAAAAAAAAAAAAATATAGAAAAAGATAAGTATGTGCGTAATAGAAATGAAAACACAATATAAAGAGAGAATTATTTAGATGATAACACAAAGCAGGTTAGAAATGTCATCATAGCTTTTATTCAAGAGCCATAGTTTTATCATCTTTAGAAATACGGATTTAATTCTAACGATTCTAATATTATGTGGTAAGTTATTGTAGAGTCTGGGAGCCAAAACCGTAAAAAAGTTCAAGAAAATTTGCAGATTATGATGTGGTACAGTAACTAGATTCAAATTGTTGGTTCTTAGGTTATAGTAATCGGAGCTTCAATTCAGTTCATAGCCTGCTCTAGAAAAAAATATCTTTAAGACTTTATAACAGTATAAATGTTTTAAGGGAAGAATTTTAAGGCCTCTGAAAAGTAACAGACTAGTAAAACGACGATTTTTGTTACAAATAAGACGAATCATGTGTTTTTGAGAAATTAGAAGTGGGTTCATTTTGTTGAAATGAGTTCCACCCCAGGAAATCAAATCATATTCGAGCCTAGAATGGACTAACCCATAATAGATGCACTTGAGAAGATCTCGGGAACAGAATGATTTTAAAATCTATAACTGTCTTGTGGCAGCTATAAGGCACTTTTTAAGCGCACTCGTATCGGTCGGACCAACTCATCCTCCAGTCAATTGTAATACCAAGATACTTATACGATTTAACATTTTCTATAACGAAGCAATTTTCAGAACATGTTAGAGACTCAACATATGTTTGTGCGGTTGTTCCTGATTTAAAAATATTTTTACTATGTAAAAATGTTCTGCATTTTGCACAGTGAAAATAAAACGTACCAAAGTTCAACTCCCTTCCATATAGATTAAAAAACATCATCTTCGTTTTATCACTAATGGCTGTTGGAACCAATGACCCAGAACTTCCAGGTCATGATTCATGTCAGCAATTAAGTCTAAAGGAGAGTTACATTGAAAAGCACATGCCATGTCATCAGGAAACGCATTAATCTTACTACGAAAGTTCTGAGGAAATAGTGAGTTAATAAAGATTAAGAAAAGTATAGGTCCTAGCACAGAGCCTTGAGGAACTCCTATGGAGATGTTTCTAAAAGAACTCATTTGCCCATTAATTTTTACCCTCTGTTTCCTGTTTGATAAATACGACCTGAACCAATTATGTATATTACTCCTAAAACCACAATTGTATAATTTTACTAAAAGAATATTATGATCGACAGTATATTTCGTAATATCAATGAAAAGAGCCGCAGTCAGATTTCTGCAGTTAAAACTATCATAAATATTTGTGCAGAAATTTAACAGGGCTCCTTCAGTTGAAAAAAACCTGACCGAAAACCAAATTGGAACTTGCTAAAGAAATTATTTTTATCTAAGAATTTGATCATTCTATTCTTCATAGCTTTCTCAAAAATGTTCGTAAACACTGGAAGTAAAGAAATAGGCCTATAATTATTGATAGCAGATTTTTCACCTTTTTTATATAACGGTATAACTTCGGCTTGCTTAAGACCGTCTGGAAAAATGCCACAGGAGATACTTTTGTTAAAAATATTACAAAGAATATCGCAAATGTTTAGAGCTATTTTTTTAACGAAATTGTTTAAAAAACAGTTAGTTGTTGAAGAGTTTGAGTTTTTTAGTGAGTTAATAATTCTAAACAGTTCAAAGGACGTTATCGGTTCGGCAAAGAAACTATGAGCGTATGATTTATCAACAACTGAGCAGTTGCAGTTAAAGAATTCAGAACAGCTATCCGATACTACCAATCGAAGCGAAATACTCGTTAAATTTTTCAGCCATATCTTTGGGGTCATTAATGGTGACATCGTTGCATTTAATACTTTGAACTAGTGGGCTGACCGACGATTTATTCTGAATTTTTTTAAAAAGTTGCCATTCTTTTCTAGAATCACCACTAACCTCACGAAACCTGTTATGATAAAAAATTTTGTTTTACACAGAATAACATCTTTGGAAATATCTTTACATAGTTCTTTATAAGCACTTAAAATATTGACATTAGTCAGTATTGATCCAAGGCTTTAATTTTTTCAATTTATTCCCACTATTCTTTACTTTTTTCGAACAACGTGAGACATGCTTATTTAAGGTAACAATGAACTTATTGTAAGCTAAAGAAGGATCATTTTCACATAGTACATTTCCCAACATTCATAACGTAGACTATTGTTAAACGCCCTATGATCAATGATAAAACCAGATGAGCAAGAAGTACCACTACTAGAACTCGTAACCGAACTTGATTTAAAACTTAAGCACGTCATACAATGATCAGTTATTTGTAGATCAAAAACGGAGCTAAGAAGTTTGATTTTTTCAGAGTTGGAAAAACGCACCATGATGTGGTTAATGCAAGTGCCTGAAGAAATGCGAGTAGGTCTATTTATACATGAATCTATGCCGTACGCAGCTAATAAAAATAAATAGTTGTCTACCAGTGTAGAATCACTTAAGATGTCTATATTCATATCACCAAGTAAAATTATGTCTTTTGATGAATCTTTCGATAACAAATTTTCTAATTCCTCAAGAAACACATTATTTGAGTCAGAAGGCTGAAAAAATCTATAAACACAGAACATTGACAACATCATATCACTAATTTTCACTTTTAACACATCACAACTCTGCAAATTTTCATGGGTAGTGACAACATTTAAAACATGTAATTCCTTTTTAACAAACACGGCCACACCCCCAGAGGCATATTCATTATTACAACAAGGAATAAATTCATACCCTTCAATTGTCCGCTAACAAACTTGTGCAAAATACCTTATTTCGCCATTTGTGGCCCGATAGTCGAAATGTGCTATAGTCACTTAGCGATAACTGCGGATAATATAGGAAACTGCATACCCAGTTAGTTGTCGTGCGAATTTTTTTTGAACTGAGGATAGTTTTCACAAAGAAAAATGCCTAATATCAACGTATAATACGTTATTCCTTTATCAACAAGTCTCTAAAGCAGTAAGCATTTATGATATTCAGCTTTGGGGCTGCACCAGTCAAAGTAATAGAAACATCATTTCCAGAATAAGAAACTTTAGAATATAGTAGATGCGCCATGGTACATTCTCGCACACAACAACAATCTGTAAAGTCATATATTTTGAATGATTTAAAAAATTTCCTATCTACATAAAAGATCATAAAGATCGGCATCATTGTATCTTGTAGAGAATTTAGAAACCTAAAATTTAGGTCACAATAATATTTGTGGTGGGACGCACCTTTTGTGAGAACAACGATTCTTTCATTAACTTCCACGTAAGTCTGATGTTTAATAAGATTTTATAAAATTTTCTACAATTCGGCATTCATTTTACGGCCTACAAATTCGACAATAATAATTTCTTTCGTATGACGCAAAGTTTGAACGATTTTCGAACTCAAATATGATTCTTTCATCAACTTCCGGGTATGTGGAACATTTTGAAAAATTACAAATCTTCAATTTTTTAACATTTTGTAGAGAGTTTTAGAACCTAGGGTATTTTGTTTGAAGCACTCTTTTCGAGATATTCGCACTGAAAAACTATTTTTCATAGAACTTTGTAGAAGATTGCGTGCGTATCTTCAATTTTCGAAAATTTAGAATGATTCGGCATCAGTTTTGTAAAGAATGTTAAAAACTAAAATTGTTCGCAAAAATTTTGATCATGGTCCGAAAATATTGAGTGTGTTGTAAAAGTCCATAACTTTGGAATGAAGCAACATTTTTGAACAATTTTTGTTTTCTCTTTTATATTAAATATTCCGATTTTGAATAATAGTGCACTGGACGATCCTATAATGGATTTTCGCTGCTGAATCTTACATTCGGCACAACTCCTCAATTGCAAGGACACAAAGCGATTTTTGCAGTTATTTTATTGTAAGATCTGCCCGTCTAGTTTTGCGTTTTGTTGCCCGTTTTTGGCAAGAAGGAGCTGTGTTGAATCATAGACAAACTGGGAGATCTGCATTCGAACGTTTCCGAGACATCATAAGGCGCATAAAGGCATCTGTTGACGAACAATCTTCGACAATGTCCACGTGGCGCTAGTCCCATCTAAATATCCCAGGGACGATCTTGCAGAAAATTTTAAGAAGGGAATTCCATTATTTTCCATATCAAATTCAATTTAGTCAACAACTGCTTGTCAGACCCCACACAAGTCGGTAATTATTGGCCCACATACTGCTTGGAAAACAATATTTTGTAGAGGAATTGATTATGTCAGATGAAGTCCATTTCCACCTCAATGGCTTCGTCAATAAACAAAATTTTCTATTCTGGGTGTGGAAAATCCTCAAATAATTCTGGAGCGGCAGATGCACCCACTTCGAATCACGATTTTGTGTGGTATCTCGGCTGAAAAGAGGGCCCTATTTTTTTGAAGACGCAAGTGTTGACGAGTATATCTGCAGCTGGGTCACCTATCCCGTGCCCGATGGTGATACTGACCATACAGCCAGAGATACGATGACTATTATTCGAGAAATGTTCCCGGGCTGAATAATCTCAAAAAATGGATATATTGCTTAACGGGCTAGTTCTCCGGACATAACAGCTCCAGACATCTCCCTATGGGTTTATCTGAAAGAAAGGTTCACGAGAATAATCCCAAGTCAGTCCCTTGCAGACCTTAAAAGGAACATTAAGTCTCATATATTGGCTTTGACACTGGACATTTTCATCAAAAGATTGGGATTTTGCAAAAACTGGAACGGCGGTCACCTAAAGGATATTATTTTCCGCAAAAATGGAAGCTGATTTCTTTGAAAATATTTTTATTTTTTTCATAGCTTCTATTCAACTTTTAAAAATGATTCCTCAAGTCCGTCAAAATATTCATTTCCCGCCACTTCAACACCTTCATTTGTTGAAAATTGTTGTCTTCCTAAATATTTGTTCAGGTTTGGGAATAAATGAAAGTCAAATGGAGCCAAATCTGTCATACAGGACGGGTGGGGCAACAGTTCTAACTAACAGTTACACATTTTAGCCATCGACTAAACCGACGTGTGAACCCGCGCGTTATTCTGGTGAAGCAACACTTTTTTTTGCCAGCAAACCTGGACGTAATTGATTTGATTTCTCCGAGAAGAAGATTTTTTGGCCAAAATCCGGATCTCCGGTCCAACGCCCAATTAACGTACTCACGGCGTTGTCTATGGTAGCCTGGCTTCAATTCTTACGTCAGCACAACCTTATATGGATGTAGGCCCAAATCCAACCTCAAAATAAGCCTGGTTGACTCTCTGGCCTTGCCCAATTCAGCTGATCGGAGCCGAATCGACATATTTCTGGGTCTTATTCGATACTGGCCGCTACGGTGGCTATGTTTTCTTCACTTTGCACCAATCTCTGTCTGGTTGGTGGCTTAAGGTCCAACGAGTGTACTCACGCTCAAACTTTTCCACGGTGCGACTGAAGTCATGATGACAACCGACCTCACCACGAAATTCACGTTGCGTATTTTCAACTGAGCCAGAATTTCGATAATATTTTTTTTTTTTAATTTCCAAACGTTCGGGAAACGTCAAGCGATTCCTTACTGAATTTTGACAGCTGGATGTCATTGGTAACTTTGACAGCTGCTGAAACATAACAATTTGAAAAACTATCATTGCTTTCTGGTCTCGATTCTTTCTCAAAGTCTCGATTCAAACAGGTATAGCATGCTATCTTGAACAGTACGCTACACTCAAATCACTTCAAAAGTTCCACTTTTCGACCATCTTTCACCACACTTTTGTAATGTAACACTCTCCAACATTTCAAAACCATAAAATCGGTCTCGTCCCATCTCAAATATGCTATTGAAGTACTCATTCGCACCTATAAAACGTGCCATAAAGGATTCATTTTTATTACCCACGTCCACTTAGCGGATACTGTGGACAACGAAACATTCGCAGATGCAAAAATCAACTTGCAATACATCCACTCGATCCATTTTCCTCAACAAAAAAAAAAAAAAACGTTAACACAGTCAATATAGCAACGCTACAAAAGGATCGGATTTCTGCAGCAAATCCAAAAAAGGAAAAACACTCTAACAAGTTGTAAATGGAGGTCTCTGTACAAAAACCAAACCATAAAGAAGAAAAGTGCAAAAAAAGGATTCATTTCAATTCCATGCAAATATCCGGAAGCAGATACACATCATCATCCTCCGAGTATCTCTAGCCAGAGATGGCCAGGACAAATTTAATATTCGCTACAATCGAGCGAGTATGCCTACAAAATCAGTACAGTGTATATGTCATGGGGCAGGGTTGAATCCTTGCATCAACACAATGATGCTGCTGGGGTATGCATACGAGTATGCACTTTATGTGCCCGCAGAAATATCCTTTGATTCGTGAGAGGATTCACGTTATTGCTGCAGCGCTAAAGTGTGTTCGTTCTATGACCCCATGATGCACACAGATAGTCAGTCCTTCGTCGTCAGCCGACGACGTCTTGTTTTTTTTTTATCTTCTTTGGTCCTGCCATCATGTATTCGGAGAATCACATTTTGACAGGCGAATCCACCAAATTGAGTGAGAGACATCCTCGGCCGAGTGCATGTGAGTGTGAGTTGTAAATGGACTTGATAGACATGGTGCGGACAGAAGGATGTTGCACTCTATTTTTAGCATCATTGTCTGGAATCTCTGAATTCACTTTTTATTAATAAAAATCAAAACCGTTTCGATCCATGACCAAAGTGGGGTTAGCATTGCAGCGCAGGATTATTGCACCAAATAAGGAGCCTTAAGCTCATCCGTCGGATCTGAATGCGGAGACGAATGCGGTGCATTTTGGTTCAGAGGATTGTTTTCTTGGTTTATTTGAGTTCATTTTTCCAGTGGAGTAGGTGTGCATGGAGGTTTAATGGGAATTTGTCTGGTTTAGCACTCAATTGATTTTTCTACCCACTTGGGTTTTGAAGTGATGCCCAGCGGCCGGCGGACTAAGTGGCATTATGGTGGTTAAGCTAAAGTGGCGGGCTTATGCTTCCGTGGGTTTAAGCTATGGTTACAGTGTATTGTATGTATGGTTGGGCAGTTGCTTGCCACCAAAAGTAGCACTTTTCGTAATGAAAATAATAATTTTAATCAAGTTCTCCTAGTGCGTTAAGTTTGCCTCCTAATAAAGAATTAACATTTTCTGTTCACAATATCCTACCACACTGGGTAGCGAATCACGTTCACATTGACCCCATTCATTGAGGCCGTAAAACCCTCCGTTGAGCATACGTTCCAATTACTTTTATTCATTGCACCACGTCGATTTCGCTGACTGCATCCTGCGAGAATGCACAGATGCACTTGCACTAGTTTCCGTCGGCGGACGTTAGAATTCGTTAATTATCCTGTCAATAGGATTCGACGAAATTTGGTTGCCTTGACCACATGCGCGGCATTGGCATCCGTGCACATCTTCCGCGAGCGCAGTCGTTTTTCAAATACATAGCCGCTTGCCTGGGGCATTTGTAGACCACATTAAGAGGGTTCATCGGCGTAGACTGTTGCCGGAGAGCTGAGAACAGTTGACGCGTAATGGCAAGTGATTCGATAGGCCCTCATAGAATGCACGGATGTACGAGTATATGCAGCTTTGGTGGTCGGTCGGCATAGTTACGGCACCATTCTGCGTGTAATGGAACTAACGCGCGTATTTTTCCTTTTCCACATCTCATCTAGGTAGATTGTATAAAGAGCTGGAGGTAGAGGTGGTGGAGCAGTTGCATCGTCAGGATGCAGGAAACCACGATGATATCGGTCGAACCATGTGGTAAAATACCAAAAAGTTGCAAGCTCCCCCTCGTGTTTCACGCTAGTTTTTCCATCCGAAAATGGTTACTGCTCGTGGTGGTGTTGGAAAAGTGGAAGAGTACTTGAAGCGCCGCCAAGCCAACCTATCAGCGTGTAGACTTTTTAGTGGTAATGGCAATGGCGATGCATCATCAACGTGTGCGACGTGTGTACACGTTGGCAAATGTGGAAGTGATAGGATTCGGTGCCTGTTTCCAACCTCAATTTCCCAAATGAATTTTAATTAAATGCGTCGAGGATTTGTTGTGTGTGGAGAGTTTCACTGCAGGCAGGTGCAGGTGGGTGAATGTTCGCACGGGTGTAGTGGTACAAAACAATGGCAACTATATCTACCGGAGAAAAAAAAAAGAGATCTAAAATTGTTTCAGAGTTTTACGAATGCATGCCTCTAATGATGAGGTATCGTATCTGTTCGTGTGGTCGTCATGTTTAGGTGGCGTGAATAGACTATCGATGGGGTTGGAGTTAAGTGGAAGCTTGAAATTAGTTGGAGTTTTAAAATACGTCTCTTTAAATTCAATCTGGAGGGTCAACTTGCTAAAAGTTGTTAATGCCTTAGATACTCGTATGGTGATCAAATTGTAGAACATTTACGAAGGCTAATGTCCATGAATGGTCCAAGCCATGGCACTATTAGTCGTTGCTCACTTGAATAACTGAATATCAAGTCAATTCATCAACCGATTCCGTACATCTGCTTCGCCCCAACTACGAACTGCATGCCAGGTTTCGGTTCTAAGGTTGCCTCTGTAAATTTGCTCGAACAGATCTGACTTGTCAAAGGCAGGAATTGATAGGGCCTGATGCGCTCGATATTATATGGCTGAAACTTAATGTCCACGCTTCTGCGCCTTATAGCAGGACTGCAATGATGAAGGTCTTATATAAAGTCACGTTAGTTGTCCGTGAGAGGGCTCAATTGCCTTCTTAGGTCTCACCCAACTTATAGAAGAGCCTGCACTAATCGCTGACAACTCTAATAACTCCGCAAATACTATAAAACTTTTTCTCTCTTCAAAACCAGACAGTTTTACCATCAAAAAATTCCAAAAATGTCCTAATATCATCAATACACCCGATAATTACAACAATGCTAGGAGAACAGGAACGATATCGCCGAATTTGGAACTACCTATACAGGTTGTCTAACTGGGATGAGCTGTGGGATTTGTTCGGTTCTTTTCCTTGGACTGATATATATTTCAATAGTGGCGATGTCAACAATAGTATCGAGAGTCACTAACATAGACATACACTTTTAGAATGTCCCAGTGGCTCGCGGCTTTTCTGGTCAATATCAAAAGTGTTCCAGTCCCTCCACATTCCCACCTATAGTAAAAGAGGCCGCAACACCTAAACAAAAATCCGATCTCTATGCGAATATGTTTTCACGTTATTCGACTCTAGATCGAGGAGCTACCAACTCTCCCTCTCTCGATGTCGGGTGTAAAATTTCGACCTCGTTTAATCCGACGCATCCAGGTATTGTTTGTACTTAAGAACTGTGCACCTGAACTAGCATCGATTCTTTATTGATTTGTTTCTATGTCATACGCGCAGAGAACGTTTCCTTCAAACTGACAGCATTCAACCGATTCCCAAAAAGAGAAAGGAATGCTTGCCCCCAAAACTATAGTCCCGTAGCGTTGCTGTCTATTCTATACAAAGTGATAGAAATAATCAAATTTCTGGAGGGATGCGAGCTATTAAGGGACTGGTGCTGCGAATCAAAGAAACTGGTGGTGTGAGTTTGGCATAGAGCCCTATTAGATAAGCTAGCTTCCTACGGACTACTAGGACACATCGATTCAAGTTTTAGTCGATGGTGTGTCTTCCGATTCCATTGCTGCAAACATTCTCATCACCTACTTGACAACATACTGAGACAAGCAGTTCCAATATCTAACCGATGGCTCATCGAAGACTGGTAGCAGACCTATGTCTGTTCTATATATGCTACTATGACAGACAAAGACCTCAATGTAATGATACCTAGAAATCCAACATTTGAGCGTTCTACTAGGCAAGCTGCTATATGTACATATATGTCCACTTGGCAACGGCGCGAACATCTTTATATCAAAATTTCTTCTGCTACAGGACAAGTAATCTCCCAGGAAACATATTTCTCATTTTAAGAGAAGAACCAACAGGCATCTCGGGTTATAGGTTCGCCTTTCCTGAGAGTAGATTATAAAAAAAAACAGAAAGAAACTCATAAACGTAATCAAACTCTCTGAATACATTCTGGGAAAACGCACAGTGACACCCTTCAGGAGATCTATCCATTTGTTACCAACTTTTCCTTCCACACATTAACACTACTTTGGCTACAATTTTATTCCTTTTGACAGGAATCCATACATAGTTTTAGACGTTCCGACTGATTACAGATAATTGACCTTAAAAAATTATTTTAACATCTAAAAGACCTCATCTGACGACAGATCCTTTCAGGCAAACATTTTAGTTCTGTCGATTGTGATGACATTGTTCGACGTTTCGTCGAAGCCAGCTACTGTGTATGTCATGCCGTTTTATAACTTCCCCCATCATAAATTTGCAAAACGAACTATTCGATGCATCGAGAATACACGCGACATTCTGAGCCCTCTCACAACGGGGGACATTCCACTTCCAAGAGTAACTCCCAAGCAAATCATTCTGTATAAGACCTCTGGTGGGTAATTTATTTCAAGGACATTTCTTGGCTTCTACCTCAATTCGTTTATGACTTAATTGCGTTCACATTGTTTTGGCATGTACACAGTGATCCTCGTTTCTTACACTCTCGGAACCGTACTTTATGATGTACGGTCCGGAATTTTGGACGCGTTTTCTTTTTGTACAATCACCACCACAAATTGTAGGTAGCTCTGGGATATTTGTTTTACAAAACAATTGGACGAGCTGATGAAGGAAACAGGGGAAAACTATTCAATTGGAAGGAAGCATTTCCACAGAAATGCAAGGTGCTAAAAGGCCAAAAGTGTGTGTTTGGTCCTTAGAGAAAGTCATTCTTGAGTTACTACTGGGGTCATGAGAGGAATTTTAGCGTGTGCATGTCATAAACGGACCTTTTTTTTTTGTTTTGGTGCGATATTGCTACGTGAATTATGGGAAGTGTTTAGGATTCTCAGCTGGTGTGACGTCATTTGATCGTCCACCTCTGCGACTTCATTTGAAAATCCCTCAAGTTCAATCATTCATCCCTCTATCCTCTCAATTGAATCAATAAGAAATGAAAAACCACAAACACTCGATGAAATATGAAAAGCTCTTTTGTTACAAGGACAAAAAGCAATCATGTCCTTCTTACCCCACTTGCAGTCACAACTTGATTGATGCTCAATTAATTTCCATTGACAATCTTTTAACAAAAATTCCGAAAGGATAAAAACCATTGTTCGAACAGGGCAAATCGCAAATCACTCCAAAGGACAATACACACCGAACCCCACCTCAATTGAACGTATAAGACCGGTGACACAATGGAGACGACACTTCGATACGATGGCGACGGCTACAAGGATGATTGTGTTTGACCAGGCTTCAAGGCAAAGAACATAAAGAGTCCAATTAAAGCAGACTCTACACCATACCATACTTTGAAGAAAGAATTTCAACACCGGTAATTATCGGAACCGCTTTTTTGTGTTCTGTGTCCTGTCAGATTCGTCATCGTTGTGTTTGAATACTCTGAGCCTGAGTTCTGAGTAAGCTACTCGTTGATTGAACCAAATATTCAGAGATTATGTGTGCCAACACGAATCGCTGGACTTCATTAGGCTCTGCTCTAGTCGATGAAGAATTTACTCAAGCTTCAAGGACCACTGGATGTTGTACCAATACCAACGCAATCGTTTGCACAATTTTGATGGTCATCATCAGATGCAGAGTCCTTTCTAGCCAGGGGATTTTGCCTAAAATACCTCTGGCGGAAAAGTTAACATAACTTTGGGTCCTGCTCCTGTTCGGTTGGTGTTGACAAATCAATTAGCAATCAACGCTGTTGAAGTTCATTAGTGAAAGAGACATTCACTTGGTTTTTTCGACACACTCTGTGCAATTTTAATTTCCAAAGATCAACACCGATTGATGGAGGTTAACTCTTTTGTCTTTACGCAGGGCAAAGGAATTGACTCCTGCTAATTAAGTTCATTGAAATGAAATTAATTTACTTGACTTGAAGGATTTTATTTCTCTAGGTGTTCTCTTTAAGCATTTGAAGGATTTTTGAATTTTTTAAGGTGAAAATCAATCGATGGATGATGGAGGAGTGTAATGTCGTCGTCAGACTTGTGGTTGCTTTGTTGAGGTTTATGCTGAGGGCACGCTGTTGTTTTGGTTGGGGCCAATTTCAGGTTCAAAGCGACAATGTAATCGGGATTGTGGTCAATGGCGAAGGGATTGTTTTTTTTTTTTTTTTGTTTACAGGGTGCCCACACGCGACCGCGGTTTGTGGTTGACGGATGAAGTTGACGCAAAATTTTAATTTTTTTCTTGGTAATCTTTGTGGTATTTTGGTCAATGATGGGGGTTAACGGCTGGGTCAACAGTTGTGAAAATAATTAAGGAAATATGAAGTTGATTTGGTGGGGATGAAAATGAAAAAAAAAAAAACACCCGGTGTTGAGTTGTAAGTAACTTAAATGTTTGCGGTCATTTAAGAGGGTGAACTTTTAGAGCGAATATTCAGTTCGACCACAAACGTAGATGAATTGACCAATTGACCAGAGATTTATTATAACTGTGCAAAGGTTAATCTTTCTAGGTAGTCCTGAAATTAATGGAAAGACACATAAACACATTAGGAAATAGCATTTAAGAGAAACAAACTATCAAAAACCTGGTGCGCAAAGTTCTACATCGTAGCCTGTACTGTAAGCAAGGGCATAGCCAGGATTTTTATCAATTTCAACACTTTTTTGATTGGAAAACGTTCAATTTTTATTAGTTACACAATTTTTCAGTGTTTTTTTTTTTATTGTGTAGGGGGTTACGTCTCCCAGAAGAGTATTGTGCTTTGCCAGGTCTCCCTGTAAGCATTATGTGCAGTAAAGCAAACATTAGTAATTTTAACCAAATGGTATACAATACATATGATAATCGCATGCAAAGATTAAAGGATATCTGTCACCTGTCGGAAAGGGCAAGGGGCGAATCGTCATTATATATAAAAGAAAGTATCGACCATTCACCAGAACTAAAATTAGAACTTAATACAATGCAAGTGTGCACTATTATTTTAATATCCCGTCTATTTACTGTCTTAATCGAATTGTGCTTGAAAAAACTGATTTCATAAACATTTTAACACCACACATTCCAGGGCTCAAGATGTACCTCACAAAATGATGAATGCTTTACGATGTGGGTATGCAATCACTTTATGGGTAAACTTTCTTACTGGCCAACCGATACCAACAAAATACCCGACCTCATTGACGAATGCCTCGCAATTGTATAAAAGTTGTGGAGAACATCATCCTCTGATCATTCTTCAGTCATTCTGACGATGAGTGAAACCCTGATTAGGAAAGAGTTACCAGCCTGATTAACTAACGGTTAAATTAATAGTGAAGACTTTAAAAAAGATACTGTTTAAGCCAAACTAATGTCAGCGCACCCTTAGCTCAGTTCACTGCGCATCTTGCGTCGAATACACAGATGGCACCACGTGTTGATTACACCCAAAGTTGATAGATCCCCACTCACTTCACTCATTTGCTTATATACTCCTTTTCCGGGAGTCATCTTAGATTTTTTTTCCTTTGTTCTGTCTCTTTTACTGACACCGCTCGAACGAGTATGATGTGCCCGAGCATCAGTTAATTTTTGTAATCACTTAAGTAATAAAATTGAATAAATTAGTTTTTGCATTTTCCTCGGTTCGGTTGATTGTATGAAACGTGGTTGCTGTTCCACCATATTTGGAGTGCGGATCGCCCACGGCTTCCCCTAGAACAGATACATATAAGAAAATACGAGTATAGATCTGAGTGCATCACCTAAGACGCCGTACGAAAGTGTATCACCGGGAATAATACTCCAGTATTGACAAAAAAGCAAGGAAAGCAATTATGCTTTAGATCTTTCGGAACGTAAAAAATTTGTGAAAGAAAGTTCGAACAAATTGGCAACTTACTCGTTTCCCACAACATAAAGCACATGGACTTATTAAAAAAAAATTATAAAAGATTTTAAAAATCGTGCAAAAGGAATGTATGTACCTTGAAAATCTAACAGCGGAAAAAAGATTCTAATTATTCGCTTTCGAAAGTACAAACCAAGTCCCACCAATCAAAAAAACAAAAAATAAAGGCGCATGGGCCAAGAATGATAAAGAAAAAGCGGAAATCTTTGCCTGGAAGAAACGTTTAAATCGTTCGATGGTCAATCACTCATTGAAAATATCAATGCACGGGACACAACACTTGACAATTATACAATAGCAAGTGCAACGATAGTTAAACTCAAACAGGAAATAAAGAAATTCGAAACTAAAAAGCTTCTGGATACGACTTAATCACAGGAGAGGTTCTCAAAGAATTACCTAGGAAAGTGGTAATTAAACTCTTGTATCTTTTAGACTAAAGTATGCTCCAAGTAAATGGAAAATCGCGGAAGTTATAATGGTTCCAAAACCCGGTAAACCGCCGAATGAAAAAAGGTCATATACATAGATTCATAAAGATCCAAAGTCTTCAAAGGGATATTACTCAGTCGATTGTAGCCGGTTATAGAAGAAAATCATCTTATTTCTAGACGTTTCTCAAGCCTTTGATAAGGTGTGGCACGAAGACTTCAAGTTCAAATTCCGACAAGTTTCACCAAGAGTCATTTTGAAGTCATAGTCGAATAGACCCCTCCGTGTCAAACTAGGTATAGATTGTTCAGAATTTAAAGAAATAGCGGCTGGGGTACTACAAGGAAGTGTTTCCGGTCCGCTCTTGTATCTGTTGTACACTCGTGATATACCACAAGGCACTGATGATGCTGCCATTTTGGCAACAGGACAAACTGTAGAAGAAACGACTAAAAAGTTGCAAGACGCATTAAATAGGGTAAATGAATGGACACAAACTTGGCGAATTGAGCTCAACGAAACCTAATCTGTTCATGTAAATTTTACCTAAAAAAAGTAAATAATTTACCTATCTTTGTGACGAGGCTACATACCTCGGGATGACTTGACGCAAAGTAAAAATAAATGCAAAGACATGTGTTGGTGGCTTGGAAAATATTTCAAGTTTAACGTAGAGAACAAACTGCTTTTACACAAGCAAGTGCTTAAACCGGTAGGGACAATTTTGGGGTTATACCAAAAAATAACCAATTACAATATTTTGCAAACTTTTGAATAAAGTGCTGAGAGGAATTGTTAGCGCATCAACGATATCCGTAGAGATCTCGGAATTTCCACTGTGAAAGACGAAAACTTTGCGTGAAAACACAACAGCTGATTAGAAGGACACGTGAACAATGCAGTTCTACAAATTCTAGATTAGCGAAATTTATTGCGCCGTCTACAAAGAACGAAGCCTCTTGACCTAACTCGAGAACCACCGCGTTCAAATTGCGGAACACGTAGAAACTTTCGATGGAAAGATACCTGTACCTGTACCTGTACATACACTGCTTTCTAGGTTCTTAAAACTGTCACGGCAGCCGCACCGACATGCTCGGACATCATGTACGCAATTGTCACCGTACTCTTCCCAAGGAAAAATGGATTCACCTTACCACGAAGAGCAGCTGGAGTAGTATAGACAATACCACCAGTCACAACTGAAAAGGCCTGGAAGCCGCGGCAACAATAAAGAGCAACAAGACGCCAGGAATGTACGGGATCCTGAACTTCGTGTTAAAAGGAACCATCAAAGCAAGACCAGAGATTTTCACATGCCACTACACGACGTGCCTAACGGAAGCATCTTCCCGCTGCAGTGGAAAAGACAGCGCTAAGTACTCATCCCAAAGGATAATAAGGGGAAAGTGCTCGAAATAATAATACGAACACGACTAGAACCTTACACGGGACTCTCCAACCGACAGTTCGGATTCAGAAAGAAGCGCTGCACCATAGGGGTGATTATGGCAGGGTGCAACATTGCGTGCGAAGCATCGCGGGACAAAGATGGTTAGGAGGAAGAAAGCAGTACTGTGCCGTCGTAACATGCGACGTCAAAAATGCATTCAATTTAGCTAGCTGGAGCTGTGCAGGTTCGGGCCGAGTCATCAGAGAAAAAAATCGATGTTTCTCCAACCACTAAACCAACCACTATACCTGGCAGTATAAAATGGACCGAAAATCGTATTTGTGTGCATCGGGATTTGGAAATCTCCTCTAAAAAATGGCTTCCATATTTTACTCAGATGAAAACAACGGCACACACGACTACAATTATTAGGAACGAGATTTTGTCAAAATCCTTTTTCTGGTAGGAATAGTGTTCTGCCCTTTAGTCGGTTCTTTGTGAAATGATTTCTAGGTTTTTTAAAATTGTTGAATAGCCTCTTTGCCACTGTGAGGTGACTTAGATTCGAATAGCTACACCGACTCTTATCTGTCAGAAATAAATTAAAATTAAATGAATCAGGTAGTCTTGTACAGCCGATCGGGTTTCCCCGACTTATGCAAAGTAAGGTAATATCTGGCTTTTCCCTAGAAACAGAGGTTAACAGTGTACAACTTTCTGCAATGTCTTTCACCAAATCCAAATGATCAGAACTCACCCTGATAACAGCCCACCACAAGCCAGGCCTAGCTTCTCGCAGATGTTTGTGCTGTATAACATACAAATGGTATGGTCCCATAGTTGTGTGTCCTCTCCGAAGGACAATTTTTCGATTGAGAGAATCTTCTCATGGCAATTTTACTCTCGGATGTTTGTCAGACGTTCGCGAGAGGTGGAGCTGTTAAAATCGTTTCGGTGTTTTCTAGGGCTAGAACCGTGCAGTGATCACGCACTTAACCACTGATACAATGCATTACTATGTGGGCTTGAAGTCAGTTTCGATAAGTCACGTTAATAGAACTACATATGTTTGTAATTACATTAGCAATCCTGAAGCTCCCAAGTGAAGCCTCCAAACTAAGGCTACAGGGTGGGTATGTAACCGTTCCCTGGCGAGGGTATATTGGTAGACTTGTTCAAACTTTAAAGTCATTTCGATGAATTAATTTAAAAATATAATTTAAGCTCCATTTTAAAGCACTCCTTTCTTAAAGATACATACAAGTACATACGACTAATTATTATAATAAACAGTTTTACACTCTAATAATATTAATAAAGTAAATTTCATTACAGAGTTATGTCCATTTTTGTCTAAATACCTCATCAGGACATATGCAAATAACTCTCTTAAACATCATCAAATAATGAAATAAATTTGGCCCTCATGGAGAAGCACTTGACATTCGGAATTTATCGCCAACAATTCATCCCCAGGAGGGCCCAGCGTAAAATGAAGTATTATTATTTCAAGGACCACTCATTCAATCTTAATAAATGTGCGAATAATTCTCTTCGGATGTCCTCTTCCTTTTGTCGGGATATTTTTTTTTTGCTCATGAAAAGAATTTTTCCAAATGAGAAATCACTGCAGACATGGTGTTTCCTTTTGTTATCCTGGCAACTGGTTGCATAGTGATATGGCATATAAAATACGATATTTATTCATTTTATACATATGTGAGGAGGAATAAAAAGGATTTCTTCTCTGATACATTAGACGTATGCGAACCGAATTTAATAAGTGGACACACAATACTCCATCAGACGAGAAAGGTTCAAGTGGTGTGTCCAGAAAATTCTAACCAACAGCAGGTGAAGCAATAATATGTAGTACGTCACAAAACATCACCGGAAAAAAAAGGACATCTAGCAATCAAGTGTCCCTTAACTATGTAGACTACGAATAGGATTCTTCTTGGTATCATGCAAATATCCCTTTATGGTGTACAATTGCATGAGTAGGTACATCTAACAGTGTAAATAGAAAAAGGGACAAAGATTGGATTACAAAAATTTAATTTGCAATTCTTAATTAGATATACTTTGCACAGAAGGAAAGGGTGGAAAGCACAAACGTTCTGGAAAAATGGTTAAGGGGTAGTATATCTAACAGCAGGCAATATTGCAGAAAGTCATACTTATCAGGCAATTTTTTTAAGTTTAGAGAGAGACAGATATATTTCAATTTTAAAATACCATTTTTCAATATAATCTCCTCAGGGTGGAGTCATGACCAGTCTTCTTCGGATAAACTACTAGTCGACCTGGAAAGGACGGGATGCAAGGTGATACCCTATGCAGGCGACGTTGCTATTGTTGTCTTGGGGAAACACCCTAAGGAAACTCACCCAATATGCTCTTCTCCTGCTCTCCAAAGAGACCACAAATTGTGATTTGGGGGCAAATCCCAGCAAAACCGAAATGGTTGTCCTCTATAGACCCTCCCACTATAAATGGCACCATTCTTACGTTCACAGACAAAGCAAAATACTTGGGTTTTATTATGGATACTGGATACTAAACTGGAAAGCTGATTTACTAAAACGCGTTAAAAAAGCCAGTGTTGCGTACTCCTGTAAAAAGCTGGTGTATGCAACCCCGTACCACTCTCTCGCTGTACGTGTCCGTTGTCAGGCCCGTACTTATGTATGGCTTGATCGATTGGTGGACGGCTTTGAAAAATGCCGTAAACCTCAAACTTTTAGAGAAATTGCAACAATCCATCCGCGATGCCTCACGAGATGATGATAATGCGACCTAACCAGCTCTCCTGAAAGCTCCTTCATCTTCCTCGCATAAGCACGTATAGCACCAACTGTAGCCATAGCTTTATCTTAGCCCCGAGGTTTGGCATCTTCCTCGATATAGCTGGGTTCATTCAGACATTTTTGTCACATGTGTGTAATGTCTAGTTTGATAGATTTTGTTGTAGGTCTGCTCTACTTTATCTAAGAATTTTGCGATAATTGGTATATCATCAGCTTCATCATAGCTTATAATTTTGGTCTCAGTACTGATTGAGAGCTTCAAAACGTTGCTGTGCATTATTCCACACAATTGACATAGTTCGTAACTTTCATAATACTTCATTGATAGCTTTTTCCAACTCTCTACTGCTGTACAAATTCTTAAAACAAAAGCACATTGCAGCATATGAATATTTATTTGTGCTTTAAAAGGTATCCAAGGATACCACCTCAGTGGGCAGTTGTCCAAATTTTGTGCACCATACGTCTATGTCCACAAATCTTCACTCTATCTCACTCTCCACTAGAGACTATGGCAATAATTTGCCAACATAATAGGATTATATCTAATCACCATAATAATACTTTCGTCCTGACGTGCTAATCCCACCTTCGGCTAATTGAATTTTCAAATATTTACCCATTTAGCGAAAGGGTTAATTGATATCCTCGGTTGTCCTTAGCAGAGCCTGCATGTGGTAGGTATATGTCACTAAACTAAATATAAAAAGGACAACGCTCTAAGGACATACGATACCCATCCGCCTACGAAACTATTTGCGGAAAAAGGGTTAATCCGTATCCTAAACATTTACTCCCACGAATTTGTAAATTTTCATGGAATTTCTATGGAAAATTCTTTTACCTGCGATCGTGTGCCTCAATTAAAGTAAAGTCCTGTAAATATGTAGTTTCGTTCCGCTGTGATCTTTCATCAGTTAATCCTTTTTTCGATCCCTGGATACTGACCGAATGCGTACACAAAGAATTGAAAGGTAACCGATATGGTGCAAGGCGGAAACCAACAAAAGGACAATGTGAACTGGCAAGCCCATTAAGTAGGGGTGAAAACTAAAAACAAAACAAACAAACGGGAATAAACAAAAATGAAAACGCGAACGTTTTGAATTGCTCGACCATCTCCAGCTGTGTCGGCGTGTTCTGCTTTTGTTATTCAAATTCTGACAGCGTTTTCTTGGGAGACTCAACTCTTTTCCATTGTGCACAATGGGCAGGACCTCCTTTCAAGTCATCTAAATGGGTTCAACGCAAACCAAGGACACGGGTGATGGTCCGCGAGATCTTTTCCGGCATTCAAGAGGGTACAATGCCGCACAAGTGTTTATTCTCCGGCGAAAGGAGTGAGCCCGAGCATTGACCATAAAAGTCATTTGCGAGACTGAGAAAAGAGTTCGCTTTTGGTTTTCTTCCTCTGAGGATGAACTGATTTGCATGTCACGTAGCGGTACCAATATGCAAATAGAAAATGGAAGTATTCACTTTCCAAAAAAAAGGATACAATAGTCCTTTTGTTTCACCATGGACAAATTGTTATTATTATTATTATTTTTGGGCACATATTGCTCGAAGGAGGGAAAGAGAGATGTAAGTGCAATCCTATTAAGTGAATGTCGGTGCTGAGCGTGCTACTCTTGCTTGCATGCATGCATGCCTCTGACGGTGGTGGAAGGATGAATTTATTTTTATTGCATTGTGCAGGGTAATTGGCACCCTGTTGGTTAATGGCTTCGGGTGAATTTTTCCTCTACTCAAGGACATTCCACAGTGCAATGCAAAGTAGTCGAGTGGTTACTCTGCTGATGGAACACGAAAGAGTTATGTAGTAGAAGCCTTTTCGATGTTTTTTTCCCCGTGTTGTTGCTGTTCGTTGTTTGTGTTTGGTGAAGGTGTACTGTGGTGGGTGGGTGGGACAGGTCCTTCAGATCGCTGATGTAGTAACACTCAGGCTGTCAATTTCGGTTTGGAAGATCTAGAGCAGTAGCAGCACCGCGACGCCAGCCCTTGGTATGTAATGTTATTAATTGATTGATGGCTGAAGGAGAGACAGCTTGAATGGATGCATTGATGGAATGATTGACATGATGTGAAATGTGCCAATGCAAGGAGAAGATTATAATTTTCCAAAATAAAAATGCATTTGCATGGAAATTCGGGGTTTCTTTTGGAGAGTTGCACGGGTATTGGGAGGACTCAATTCTTAGTGAACTGATGGAATTTATTGAAATAACATTACCATGATCACTTGACGGAAAGTATCTGTTGGAAAGGGTGTCATAATGTAGTACAAAGTTACTTATTTTTACTTTTGTGAAGAAAACGCAAGAAGTATTACAGTAGCGCAAGTGGACACACACCCGAAATGCACCTACCAAGACGCACAGACAGATTGACATACGCACTTGCATGTGCACTAAAAAAAAAGCTTTCGCAGCCATTACGCTCACTTACTTATCATGATTCGTCCGGAACTAGCACTTTGAAGAAGTTGAGCGTGAAGGTAAATTACTGGTTTTGACCTCTCCGATGTAACACACCCGTGGTCGAAATGGCTAAATGGCTACGCATGATCTGTGATCGAGTCCCGCCTGGGAATGAAGTTTTAGGCAAGTCGCATTCTGCAGCATGTCATCCGGAATATCTGCAATTGCGTTGCGAATATTATTGTATCTCAATTGTTGCAATGTTGTTGGTTTGGTAACGTACACCCGGTCCTTGAAGTAACCCCAGTTAAATCTTGTCAGCGCGGCGGCCAATTGATATCCACAAATTTCGATATGACCCTGCCTGGAAATGCTTGTCTCATAATTTCCATTGCTAATCTGGCTGTATGGCAGGTGGCACCGTCTTATGCCATATGTTTCGGAGACAAAGCTGAGCAACTCCAGGCAAACACAATTTTTGTAACATCGCACGAAATCGATCGCAAGTAACAGTAACAGTTTCGCCATTGTAATTTTCGAAAAAAAAGTCCAATTATCCCACCAGCCCAAATCGCACACCAAATAGTCAATCTACGAGGACGAAGAGGTCCTTCATGAATTGCTCGTAGGATTTCCGCTCCTCATATCTGGCTAATCTGTTTATTTACAGCTCCACTCAAGTCAAAATGTACCTCGACACTCATAATCAATTTTTGAAAAAAATTCAGAGTCATCTCTATTCAATTGGTACACTTTTGCACTCCAATCTCATCATCCCTGGTGGTAATTTTCTTGAAGTTCTTGAGTCACTTGAATTTTGTACGGAAAGAAATGCAGGTCGCGATGCATAATTTTCCAAATAGACGTTGGAGAAATCCCAATTTATTCAGCATGACGTCGAATCGAAGTTTCCGGACTTTCACTCACATTTCCCCTCACTACATCAATGTTTTGTTGTGTATGCGCTGTATACCGTTGTCCAGGCTTCGGTAAATCACTGTGTAAAGGTTCTCGAAATTGTGGATAATTTTTTGAATAGTGCTCTTTACAGGCACTCCATGTTGCAATAATTGATGAACCACTTTGATAAAATGTTTTAATCACTAAAGCACGTTGTTGTGGCATCAAATTCTCCATGTTGAAATCACATTGACAGCTGAACATTACTGCCAACTTTCACATAATAAAACCTGCTTCCAGCTGTTTGAAATTCTTCGATCTATTCCTTTTGCTTCTTTATTTTCCAGCGAAAATAGTTTGCCCAGATAAATGTAATCATCGGCATATCCTATAGACTTATTATTTACGATAATCTAGTTCATTCACCTAGACTCATTAACTTCATTTTGTTTGTGTTCATTGTACGACCTACGCTGATGCATCGCTCTTCTATTCCTGTACCATTTTCTTCATGTCTTCTGTTGTTGTTGTTACAAGCAGGATATCATCTGCAAATCTCAGATTATTACGATATTCTCTATCTATATTTAGTCCTAAGGAATCCCACTTCATTGAACTAAAAATGCATTGTAAGGCTACAGAGAAAAATGCGGGTTAAAGTTGATCACCTCCTCGTTTTAAATTGAATATTCTTCCATCCAAAGATACGAGTACTCTAGCAGTTGCTTTTGTGTAAATATTTTTGATTGTTCTGATTACCTTGTTTCATATGCCTTGATTTTTTCAGATTACAACTTGCTCTACTGTATCGAATGCCAAACTTAAGCTCTGCTTGGTTGACTGTTTGCAGGTGGTCCGTCAGCTAGCCTGCTCTCTTGGTTGTTATTCGTCTAAGGTTTTCAAGATTCTTCAAAAAATACATTTTGCGAAAACCTTGTATATGACCGGTATCAAACTGATTTGTCGGTACTTGTTTGTATTTGCTGTGTCTCCCTTTTTATGTAAAAGGAATACAGACCGAATTTAAAGGAAAGCTGTTCATTTTCATATAAGTGAAATTTACATGAACGGACTTGATTTGTTTGAGGGCAATCCGCCAGGCCTTTGTCCATTCATTTACATTATTCAGAGCACAGTTTTACAGTTGTTACTTTCATCGTTTTGCCTATTGCTAGGATGGCAGTGTCATCTCCAAATTTAGCTAGGAGAGTGTCTTCTCCTTGCGGTATATCATGTAAAAGATGCAGAAGCGGACCAAGAAGGCTTCCTTGCGGTACGCCACCTGAAATTTTTTTTTAAATTGCGAGTCAAGAATCTATTTCCGCGATATGTTGTCAGTATGTTATCTAGGCGTACAGGCAAAACCTGTCATATATGCCACACCTTATCAAAGGCTTGCGAGACATCATGAAATACGCTTTCGCAAAATTTTTTTCCTCAAGGGCTTTCTCACTAACGCCAGTGATTCTATATAGTTGGTCTATGGTGGTTTGCTTCTGAACCCAAATGATTGCTTCTGAACCCAAAAAAGTAATCAGGGATAAGATGTGTTTCCTCAATAACTGTAAGAGTGTAAGGGCTTGAGTAATATCCTTTCCAAATTTTTGCATATAACTGGGAGAAGCCATAAAATATATCCGCCAGACTATGGTTTCATCCAGCAGCCATAAAGCTGTTCCTCGAAGTCTAGCCTTCTCTTCTTTGCTCGGGAATAAAAGCAAATTTGACTTCGCACAGAAAAAAGATTGGGTCTTCATCATACAAAATTTTTATTTTTCTGTGATTACTTGTAGCCTAATGTGACCTCGGCTGCAGGAAGTATTCGATTGACAGTATGACTTTCTAGAAACAGATAGTTTGACAAAAAAAATGGCCCTACAACCCTTTTGGGGTTCAGAGCTGAACTTAAGCGAGTTTTACTTGACAACCAGGTTAATTTTTGTAAGAACTTCAAAGGAATAACTTCAACTGTATAAAGAAAACCAACTAACCCTAACCAAGTAATTTAATTCTTCCGCCTACCAAGACCGTTCGAGTTAATTATCCAAACACCACACCAGTACACCTGCAGTAACTAACAACCAAGGCTAATCCCCACGGAACGTATTAATATCCCATTAATGCACCACAAAATTCCATCCAAGTCCCCGAAAGATGGGTCGGGCGAAATCAGTGTTTCTAGATAGGGATGAGGTGGTGGTCATTAAATGGTAACTACGAGTAAGCTTATTTATAGCTGGCGACCACCACTCTAACCACCAGCACCAGCCTTTACCTCTTCGTTTCGCTGCTGGCCAAACGTATAGTTTCCTTGGCGACGAAGCGATTATCCCCGGATAAAAAGTGTACCAACGACAGTTTCACTTGCTGTAGAACGAAATTGTGGGCGGTTTGCACTGAATGGAGATTAGAATGTCCATCGTTAAGTGGATTCCGGTTCGCCCATTTCCATAAACAAATGGACGTACTAGAGCTACAGAACTGTGGAAGCATGAAGGTAGTCTCGCAAATAAGTTTTAGTTTTTCAGGTTTTTCTGGCATTAGCTGAGATTTTGTGTGCCCCTTCGGGCAGTTAGTCGGTTGGCATATGCTTCAGCGGTTACGTATCATTACTGAACCCCGAATGGGGTGAGTAATGAGTGGGTGAGCTAAATCTCATTAAGTGTCGTGTGTTGTATACGTTTGACGATACACAGGAATTAACATCGTTCTCTGGTCAACATTAAGTGGCAATTTTTGTAAGACGAGGTTGATTTACGTTGCGTGACTTGGATTGACAGCGCAAGACTTTAGCGAGGTGCAACCATTGAAGCTTGTGGCTGACGTTAAGTGATGTTAAATTTATTTAAATGATCGCAAAATGTTGCACGCGATCTTTCATGTGGTTCTTTGTTTGATGGAAAAATAGTTAACTGGTGCTGCCACAGAGTCATGGAATTTTTATTATCTGGCTTATACCGATAAACTTCATGCAACTGCTACATTTTATATGACACACACTGAGGCCAGCCTGTATTATTAATTAAAGCGAACACAATTAGACCAAGAGTAGGTCCATTGTGATACCACCGTACCTTGACATTTCCCAGTACTACCAGCAGAAGCAGTTGGAGCATCTAATAAAGCAGTTAAGGTCCGCGGTCACCTGTATTATTCACCTGGAAGGAGCCCTAATGGCGAATATAGAGAATCCGTAAAGTTGTGTCATGTGAGTTCATGTCGTTTACAATTTCCTGGAAAATTCTTATACCTTGTCACCCAAACAGGGTTGGTGAAAAATCTCTCGCCAAGTCGAAAGGTTTCGTCCTTTGTAATCGGCGCAATAAATTGCTTTCATCCAGAATTTGTAGGATTGTATTGTTGACATGTCCGATTAGTCGGTTTCTATGCTTTCACGCGAAGCTTCTAATTTCAGCTTCCATTGTCGGAATTCCGAAATCCCTGTGGATATCGTCGTTTCTAGTATACCACGGTGCGTGGACAATTTCTCTTAGCACTTTATTTTGAAAAGTTTGTAAAATATTGACGTTTGTTTTCTTGGTACAGCCCCAAAGTTGTATACCGTAAGTCCACACCGGCTTTATAAGTTGCTTGTATGTTTGCAGTTTGTTCTCAATACTGAGATGGGAGTGTTTTCCGAGCAACCAGTTCATTTCTCTATATTTGATTTCGAGTTCTTTACGTTTCATTTTCACGTGCGAATACCATTACAGTTTTGCGTCGAGTGTCGTCATTTCAAGGTATTTGGCCTCGTTTGCAAAAGGTATACGTCCAAGTTTAGGAAAATTGGCAAGACATTAGTGAAATTCACGTGAACAGATTTAGATTCTTTGAGGGCGATCCGCCAGTCCCTCGTCCATTCAGTGCGTTTTGCAGTTTTGCAGTCGTTTCTTCGATTGTTTTACCTACGGCTAGGATAGCGGTGTCATCGGCAAACGTAGCCAGGATAGTGCCATCTCTTTCGGTATATCTCGAGTATATAACATATAGAGAAGTGGCCCAAGAACGCTTCCTTGCGGTACACCGGCCGAAATTTCTTTTAGCTCCGAGTATTCATTTCCATGTCTAGCACGGAAGAGTCTATTCCCGAGATATGATTCTAGAATGTCGTATAGGCATACAGGGAGAACTTGTCGTAATTTACAGTTCAAGCCATTATGCCACACCTTATCAAAGGCTTGCGAGACGTCAAGAAATACGCTTGAGCAAATCTTTTTCTCTTCAAGTGCTCTCTCGATTACATCAGTAATTCTATGCACCTGGTCAATCGTCGAATGCTTACTTCTGAACCTAAACTGGTGGTCAGGGATAAGATTATTTCCTTCTATAACCGGTTGGAGACGCCTTAGTAATATCCTCTCGAAAATTTTGGTTATAACTGGAAGTGGCGAAATTATTCCTGGTTTTAAAACCATTATAACTTCCGCAACTTTCCATTGGTTAGGCACGTTTTTTAATCTGAGCGCAGCATTTACAATATGAAGAAGCTTAATCAATGCTTTTCTAGGTAAAGCTTTGAGAATTACTCCGGTGATCAATTCATAACCAGGAACTTTATTAGGTTTTAGATTCCCGATCTCATGTTTGAGTTTCCCTTAGCGTTGCACTTGTAAGTGCTAAATCGTCAGATGGTAAATCCGGCCTGTTGATATTGTCGTAAGACACTTGACCATCGTACGGTTTAAAGGTGTCTTCCAGGTGGGCCGCAAAAACGTCCGCTTTTTCTTTATCTTTTCTTGCCCATTCATTGTGATTTAATTTAATAGGCGGCGCGGGGACCTTGGGCCTTTTGGTGCCTTTTACAGCTTTCCAAAGTGAATAATTGGAATCTTTTTTCGCTGTTAAACTTTCAAGGTAAGAGCCTATCGCACGATTCTTAAAATCCTTTATAGTCTTCTTCAACGAATTGCACAGGTGATTCAAGTGAGCTTTATGTTGCGGAGCACGACTCTGTTGCCATTTCTTACGCGCTTTTCTTTTTTCCCTGACCAATTCTTTTATTTCCGTAAGATATCGTAGACCGTATTTGTCCGGAGTTTTCCTTGGATTGGGAGTATTATTCCAAGAGGCGAGCTGTACGATCTCAACGAAGCGATCAACTTCAACCTCAAGTTGATAGGGTGTCGTAAGTGGAACGCTCAATTCAACATTATCTTCAATTTCGTTCCTAAAGCCTTCCCAGTTAGTTGTTCTACCGGTTAATCTCGCTGGCTCTAGGGTATAGACTAGTTTTTCGCTCAATGTCAAAATAACTGAGGAATGGTCAGACGACAGATCAAAGCTCTCTTTAACTTTAATGTGGTTGGTAGAAATTCCTTTCACGACGAAAAAGTCGATCAGGTCAGGTATTTTCGAAGTATCAGTTGGCCAGTAGGTCGGTTTACCCGTCGAATGGAAATCACAACTGTACTCCATACCTGCCTCATAGAGCATTCTGCCTTTTTGCGAGCTGTGTCTTGAGCCCCAGAATGTATGTTTCGCATTAAAATCGCCGCCAATAATGAAATTAGGTTTCAGCAATTTAAACAAGTTAGTAAAATCACTTTTTTCAAGCGCGGAACGCGGTGGGCAGTAGATAGATGAGATTTTAAGAGTACGCTGACTATTTTTTACTCGAATCGTGAACAGTTACAAAGTTTCAAGCTCGATCTTTAGGTCTTCGGATTGTTCGACCCAAACAGATGAGTGATGAATTGTTCAGCAACCTTTCATGTAAAAGAGACCGAGGCCAAAAGCTTATATTGCAGCTTGGCTATATTACATTACACTTCAGTCAGGACAAAGCTTTCTCCGCCTATAATATGGCTTGGGCTTGTCTTGGAAGGCAACAAAGATGTTCAATGATTTATGGGGAAAAATCTAGCCGCGTGGTTAAGTGCGCGATCACTCAGCGGTTCAAGGTTCGAATCCAAGAAAGTTTTCTCACTGTGTCACTGTGCCACCACTTCAGAAACGGCATAAAACTGTACGTCCCAACCATTCGTGTGGCACACGAGTGGAGGCGAGAAGATAGCCCAGGCCCTGTATAGGGCCGTTAGTACCAAATCTTACTAATCTTCCAATTATGTGGCGAAAATAACGAGCTGTTAACTTTATGCATCGTAGGATCGTATATGAATCGAAAGAATCCACAGGTATCCAGGAATGTATTAACAGTCTTCTCGGGATCTGATGTCGGCTTCCCCTAATTTAGTGGCCGCTACTACGAGTATATAGAGATTGACAGGTCTATCGATGGTGGAGCGACAAGTTTTACGAGACCTTGATGCCAAGATTAGTTGCAAGAAGAGGGAGTAGGATCAGAGTAATCTTGATTTGGAGCTAGTTACCTGACGGGCTACTAATCTCTTTCATCTTTCAGGAGAGATGTAGTTATCACTATCTCACTGGAAGGCTTGGATGCCTAAATGGCATAATTAGCGTCCTTAGGTGATTCGTTTTGTGAACCTTACTTCATGTATTTAAACTCCCTGCTGGATGGGCCGTAAGAGTGTTGGGCAATCATTTTGGATGCCCACCTGAAAGAAGCCTTCTGCTTCTCAGGAGTGACTCGCATCGACTGTGAAATCTTATCTAGATTTAATGCCCACTCCTACACTAATACAAAGTAGCGTTACAGAGAAGGGTGAGAGCTGCTCATGAGCTCTAACACAAGAAAGAAGACCCTCAGCTGCGCCAACTACAAAGGCATTAGTCTTCTCAGCACCGCGTACAAGATCATGTCTGTATGAACGAATGAAACCTTTCGGCAACAACGCGATCAACCCCTGCCAGTGCGGTTTTAGGCCAGAAAGACCCAAATTTTTACAGTTCGTCAGATACTGGAGAGCCATGTCTAGTTTTGGCATACCTGAACAAATTGTGCGTCTGTGCAGGATGATGATGAGAATACTCGCTGCTCTATCAAGGTCGGTAACGACTTCACCAAGACTTTAGATGGCAAGAAAGGATTTAGACAAGGTGACGCGCTGTCATGTGCTTTTTTGATTATCAAAACTCAGAAGCAAAGTGCAAAAGTTTTGCATACTCCGACGATATTGACATAATTGGTAGAACTCAGCATGCGAGTATAGAGACAGAAGCTGTTAAAATGGGTTAAGCGTTGACCGAAGACCAAACTTGGTATATGTTGCCAAAAAAGGGACACTTAACATCTATGTATGGGACAGAACGTCACAGTAGGCAGCTACAACACTACTTCTGACAACTATTTTAGTGCAGAAATCAAACAAAAAATAACTCTTACCAATCGCTGTTTCTTCGAGCAAATAAGGCAATTTGGTAGGGCCTTGGCCCTGTCCCGTTCAACTAAGCATACTCCATATAAGACCTTAATCATCACAGTCCTGGTATGTATATGATGCTGAAAAATGGATTTTATCAAAGGCGGATGAAGATGTCCTTGGTCGTTTCGAGAAAAAGGGAGAGCATGTCATAATAATTGAAGGCAAATTCTTATTACTTTCCATGTAGGTACGTAAAACTATGACTTGCGGTACCTATAGCTTTAAAAAAAAAATCTCGCTGCTTAAAAGCCCTAACCCTGCAGTCTTAATCTTCAAGATACAGATAATATTGACATATCGAGTGCACAAGCAACCCTCATCATTCACATTACACTTCCCAAGCAGAATAAAATACCGTCCAATCGCCGTGCATGCCCTCGAGCCCTTACCAGACCGAGAAAATCATCTGCTCTATTAGCATTGTATCAATGCTTTCCCCGAACTCAAACAAAGGGAGAACAAAATAAAAATCCTTAAATCCTATTGTAACAAAATCGGATATGTTGTATCCACCTAAAGGATTTGGTCAAAAACGCCTCAGGAAACTTGCTCTTATCCCGAAACATTGTCAAGAGTACTGAGCAACTCTCACACATGTAGTATGTGTTGCTACCCTAGACCGTATTCCATTTAAGTGTACCGTGTCCTTAAGCCCTCAAGCCAAAACGTTTTCTACTAATATCTCAGCAACCCTCCACCCTATCAACACACGTCTTCCATTCAACAAAAAGACCTACCGAAGCGCTAAATTCAATGAAAATTAAAGGAGCTGCGTGTACACAGATGCCGTATCTACATGCTTAAACTTTCGCTCATATATCCTTCCCCATATGGACCGTGCTGGAGCTATATACACCGTTTAACAGAGCACGAAAGTCATTGTCGTCACTGCTTCTCCCCTTCACTGTAGCCACTTGAGTAAATTGAAATTTCCCGCCCAGAGAACAATTCTCGAAAACAATCATTTTTTCTACATTCAAGCGCCAAAGGTGTGTAAAAGAAAAGGACTCCACTCTGTCTCCATTACACATTCAAAGGACAAAGTAACCCACCGTTTTCTGTTGCTAATCATCTGCGTTCCACTAACGCTTTGCGCCAGCAGGGGAGTGCACAATTAAGGATGTTAATTTTTAGCACATGTCATGTTGATAAATAATTATTAATGCGCGTGGGTGTTGTTGTGGGACGAGCGGAGCGCGGTGTACTCGTACCTCCACTTTTGTAAATTAGAATTTAATCTAAGGACGAGTGTATATATGATTGCTGAAAGGATCTGTCGATGCAGAAATTCTAAACACACACAAGTGAGTGGTACAGTCGATTCCGACACTCTGGCAGAAGACACACAAAGACATGTGTTTTAATGGGCCACAAATATGCCGCAGTTGTAAGGTGTAAAGAGATCCTTTTGACAGAAATTGGGGTTGAATGATGCTGGTTTTGATGATGCTGCTGCTGCCATGCAGCAATTATGTTTAAGTGTGGTGCCTTTCAACACGACACAAGGATCGGTTTTATAAAAATAAGTGAGATACTGAAATAATGTGCCCCTGTGTAAGGATCAAAGTGGCGCAAAGTGCTGCAATTAAGGAAATTGCAAATTAATGTTTAATGAATTTTATGCGGCGGTATTTTATTAGAATTCTCTTTGTGTGGGGTATTGTGTAGAACTACGCACAAGGGAAGTGTTAAGGTTGTTACTGGGTACGAGGTGAAAGCAAAAAGCAGAATAACCTAGGAGATGCGGAAGTGTTACGTTACTCGTACATCGTAGGACCAATATGCAGTAAACCATGGATAAGTCCCTTTGGAAAAAAAATCCCTTAATATGTCGCATTTATTCGAATTAGGTTCTTAATTTAATTTAAAAATGAAAAGAAAATATTCATTATAATAACAGAAATAGAAAGTTATAAGTAGAGAGCCAAACGGACTATAGTATATCGTAAGGGTTGTTCAGTTGGGAGCCAATATATATTACCGCAGTTATTACGAATGGAAATAGGAAGAAAACAAGGAGTACTGCTCACTTCCTTTACGGTTGCAGAGCTCTAGCTGAAATTCAAAATTCTCCATCCGTCAAAGCCTTGAACAGACGGGACTATGCCAGCTACTTAACGTAACAGGTGGTAATCCACCGGCTTTTTACCACGCATGTATAAGGCGGGATCCAGTCGCGGGATCATCCCCATAGGAAACAAAATGCCATTACCTTTGCATTTATTTTGTAGATGCTAGTCTATCATAACTATGTATGTTGTACGACATTAGATAATATTTGTAATCTGGAACTGATGCAATTATAAAATATCTTAACTACACCAGCTAGAGCCAACAGGGCGTAAGATGGCACTACAATCAAAAGCCGATCTGGCCTCAACCAACAACCTTTTCTGGTTAATTCGATCCAATTTTCATATTTCCAGTTGAACTCGTCACTAACCTGAACTCTTCTTTTAATGTGTAGTTTCTCCGCAATAAATTTAAAGCATGTCCTAGCTGTCTTAGATACCAAACGTCATAGTCCGCCAATTCATACAGAACCGAAAGTCAATTGAAATTTTGTTCGAAACAATAGATGCTATTTTCCTCCACTTTTGATAAAAACTGAGCTGTGAGGAAGAGCTAGAATAATGTAGCCCCCTTAGTGGTCTTCGAGAGATGACATTCTGTCCGAGTTACCAGTGCTGAGCGGTTATTGCTAAGCCCAGTTTCTTCGCTTTTCACTACCGCATCACTGATAGTCCACTATTGTGGATAGTCCTATTATGTGAACACCATCGGCGAGTACAAGGACATATGTAGTTGTATGCATTCTGAAAGATTGTACTTCAGATGTTCGCTTAAGATTTTGCAGAATCATTTTTAAAATGGTGCCAGCGTTGCGCCTTGTCCAGGGCTAACAATGCAACAATGCCTTTGCCTTCTGTAAAGAAATACGTCTTTTTCTTCAACAGTTTAAAGTCAACACATGTTCAGAACTTAATCAATAACAGGGAGCTAATTTTACTTTTGCTATTCAGTTCAATCTAATCGGCCAGTATCTTTAGGAGTGCAGCCTACGATAGCATGTGTTCAGCCTCAACAATTTCCTATAACACTTGCGGTTGAATGTCATACATTCCAGGTAGCTAACATGGAGCAGATGACTTAACAAGCTCACACTGTCTCATGGTCGTCAAATAATTTGCCTATTTTATTCACAACTAGTACGGTACACATGTATCCGCACATCCGTCATAGAAACGGAGATAAGTGAACAATTTCCAGATCCCTTCACGGGGCCAAGGGATTTGTAAAATCCTCTTTAGATCATTGAAGACAGTAAGGGCATTGCTTATAGTCAAGTGTTCGATGCACTTTAATATCAGCCCAACTAATGGTTCTTCTGTCGGCTTGCCCCAGCTAACTCTCCAGATTTGAGCTGCACATTTGTTCATTTTTCGTGGTCTTCAAGGATAAACAATGAATGACTAATAGTCCCAAATATTTTAAGTTGTAGGTCTTTCTCGGCTTCGAAATAAACACTGCTTTCGTCATCCCCCAGAACCTTCCTTCGAGCCTAGAACAATGTCAATTATGATTAGTAATAGCTATAAGTAGGCACTATGCAGGTATGTATATTAGTTTCTTTTCCTTTTCATTATTTTAACCAACTACAGCCAAGCTAAAAGAATTTGTGTGTGCTTATCGTGTTCGCATGTGTATTGTGTACTGGGCCGATTTTAACAAGAAGGTTATCAAACGAACCGCCTTATTTTTATGAGTGAGAATGATATTCGTCTATTCGGAAAAAGCATGATGGCGAATAGCAGAAAATTTGTTTAACTTTTAATTTAACCTCCAAAACTTTTATGTTTTTAAACTCATAACTCAACTCTGGTCCAAGTTGCAGCTTTCTATGACTAGCGGTTCAAAAGTTATGAGGCTGTGATAGTCAGACGGACAGACAACTGACTCTCACTTTTTGTTTCGTTGTAAGTACCGGAATCATGGAAATAATGTTTTTCTACTTCATCATGCGACTCCATCCATCGAATACATATAAAGTTTGTTGAACAAAAATTCTTCCTCGCGAAATCTTCGTATTAACGCGAAAAATCTGAAAAAGTTGAGTTTGTCTCAATGTCAACAACGTCTCTTGGGACCCACAACTATCGTACAAGTCTAAACTTGAGGTTCAAATTTCATCAAAATCTGTTTAGACGTTCTTGAATGGGGCGATCAGTAAAGATCATTCATCTATGATCTGAAGACGATCCCTTATTTTTTACCCCTTTCACCATCATATAGATTCATTGCCCTTATCTGGATTATGTTCTCGAGTTGGAAAAAAAGAAATAGTAACCTTCCCATTGTTCTCACATTGTCGGATGGGAATCCTAAGCATTTTTAATAAAATTACCAGAAACTTTGTAATCTTACATTTTCCTCTCTGACTGGATCAAGGCATAACACGAACCCTGTCATTTGGCGTATTTGCTTAAAGCAAGCTAACCAGTGGTTCATTAAAACGAATCGTAGTCAGCCGGACTTTTAATATTTTTTTGTATTTGAACATTGGTACTTCTTTCTGACATTACCCGTCAACTAGTAAGGTATTTGCCATAAGAATGGGCTATGTTCGTGATGTATAGTATAGTATATAATACTGTTGTACAAATAAAATTATTGAGTACAATTATTATATTCTGTGAACTTTTTATTTATGCGACAAATTTTAAGAGGATGGCCGTGGTTCAATAGTTCAGAAAAGTCATTTACAAGATGAATTTATAATGAACAAATGTCATTTCTCAATCGAGAAAGTATAAATTCGTTTCTAATTTTATGTGGGAATACTAAATAAAAAAATGTCATCAAACAAAAAGAGAATGATTTTGCTAATGTAAAGTATTTCACAATAAAGTACACGGCTGGGTCGCACGTACTTGCATTATATATTGTTTATTTGCAATTAACTCAGTTTTAAAATCGTTAAAATATTTTTTTTTTACTTATATTTTGGCAGTACATATTCTAAAACTTAGCATGTCATGATATTAATTCCGAACAAAATTGAGAACCAGTTAGTGAATAAAGTACCGTTATAAGTATTTTGTGGCGAAAACCTGATACGCCATCTGATGACATTTGCCCTCAATAACTTATGAAAGGTGGGCCATCTGTTGGAGTCTTTTTAGAATTGCTATAAAAATAAACTACATTTAAGAGCACACTTTCTGATTATTTATGGAAAATAATTCCATTAAATGACTATCTCTGCTGGTTTGGCAATAGCCCATCTTCTTAACCGAATTTTGCAGTATATTTTCGATGGTTCAGGGATCTATTTCACAAATAGTTCGATCAATATTGTACTTAAGTGCCTGATTCGTTTCTGGATTGTCAGCATAACATTAATCTTTAACGTCCAACCGTGTCAAATCGCCCAAAATATCGATTGTTGGACAGCATGTATGGCACTTAGCGCCATCTTGCTGGAACCAGAGATCGTCGAAGTTTATTTCCTCAGTTTCTGGTAAAAAAAAAAATCGATAATCATTCCTATCCAGTGATCTTTGACCATAACGTTGTTGCCATCTTCATCTTCGAAGAAAATGAGTCAATAATGCCGCCATTCTACAAACCACACTAAATAGTCACACACTGAGGATGCATTCGCTTCTCTATGACTACGTGTGGCTTTTCCGAGCCCCAAATAAGGAAGTTTTACTTGTGTTATCAATTAGCATGCCAATCTCGCAAACTTTCTTAACAAACTTGCGTACAGCAGGCCCGATTGGTGTATTATTCCGACCAAAATCTCTTTTCGACATTCGCACTGTTTCGCCAACAGCACTCACTTTGAAAATAAGTTTTCAATATCTCCCAACGTTGTTCAAGCGTAAGTTGATTCATTTCGTACCGCGGATGTATAATACTGTGTTTCTGTCAATTTTCCGAACCCGAAAGAGCTGTCAAAATAATATGTAAATGAAATTAGTTTTATTTTACGAACACGTCCCTACATAACCGGCAATTCCGCAGCCGTATCAACGTTTATGAATAAAGTTAGGCTATCTATGAAGAGTCACAATAATTCCCAGCCAGTTGGTTTTGGCTCTGGAGAAAAGAAAGACCATCCGGTCGCTTACTTGTTTAACATGTAAGATCTGAAGTTGCTGTGAGCCACTGGCTAGCTAAGTTTAAAAAAAAACGCCTATAAACTAATCACTAATCAAACGCCTATAAACTTGCCACACTGGCCCGTCATAAAAGATAAATATTTATGTAATCAGTCCTAAAGTTGGTAATAAACTCCCAATTAAATATGGGATTCTGCACTGAACGCACCAACATTTTGAGTGTACATTGCAATAAGAGAGGAGGCCATCGAGAACTGACGAACCTTGGCCTCCTCTGAGTCTATGTAGTGATTACTTATGTAACGAATTAAGTAAGTCACCATAGAACCGCCCAACCTGCAGACAAAGTTATCCCGTCATTCTAACTAATTAAGTCCAACCGAGTAAGAACTGCGAAGCCCTTC
Source organism: Pocota personata (assembly GCA_963082735.1). Taxonomy (NCBI): domain Eukaryota; kingdom Metazoa; phylum Arthropoda; class Insecta; order Diptera; family Syrphidae; genus Pocota; species Pocota personata. Next base: position 35,434,068 of record OY720430.1, read on the forward strand.
TAAAGTTGTCAGACACCGAGTATTTCTTTCTCTGGTGCCGACCTTGATTCTTAGCCAAAAAAAAAAGAAAAATCCTTAGATGAGAAAGTAAAAGTTTTCACAAAATGTCGTGGAATTAGGAATGCCTGCTGTTATTAAGAATGTGTAACCTGGACAAGACAGTAGGTAATGACTTTGACCCGAGAGTGACGAAAATATCCCTGTTCACAATATTTCCAGAATGCTCAGATCTACGCCACTACAAATCTAGTTATTGGTAGCAAAGCAATAGATGAAGCAGGGTAGCGTAATGTTTTTAACGTAACGTTGCAAATTCAATATCAATAACAAGTCCTTACCATTTCTGGCAAATGCATTTTTCAATTAACTTCATTCATTTAAGCCGATTGGTTTTGGTAAAAATAAATCTTATACAAAATTCAACAGATTTCCAATCAAGTCTTCCTTACAACCAATAAAAATCCAATTCTAACCGGAAGGAAGACCAACATATTAACACGTGTTAAGCGATTTTAATGAATTTCATCTACACACACACACACACAAGGTGTGCCAAAACCCCCTTTGACAGTCCGAAAGTTTAGACCTACCCCATTTGTAACACAAAAATTCAATTAGTCTTGTTGAACGCCTACCGAAAAATCTCAACTCCATCTGTCCATCTCTGGTGGTGGCCACACCAACTGCCACTGCAGCCATCATCAGTATACCGCTGCCACTCAAGGGTGAAAAGAGCATCCAATAGCGGGACATGTGAATCCACCGAGTCTGAGTTAACCCAGCAGCAATAAACCTTTTACTGCACGATTATTATGTCCATTCCATCGAAATATGGCCACATTAGCACCCCAGACTTTCTGGCCAGAAATTGGCTTGTTAGTTATTTGTCGACGTCGTCGTCGTCGTCGTAGTCGTTGCCCCGTCATCGTTATCCTCATCATATCCTCGCACCAAAGAGTTAACTTCATTCTGGACCAGGCCAGCGTCCAAAGCGTCGTGCCTCAATTCATTTCGTATGCCTTTTGTTCTACAAGGAGAGAGAGAGAGAGAGAGAGAGAGAGAGAGAGGAAGAGCGAGAACACGGACAAGCACTCAAAAGGATACAAGACACTTTGGTTCACACAAATCAACATATGTACCCGTGAGTGTATAACGAGACACAGTGCAACTTCCTATTACGCCGAGAGAAGATTAATGGATGAACGAACAGACAGGCGGATACCAAATGACCAAATGGCAGTTGCTCCTGCTCCTGCAGGAAATATTTCACCGTATGTGGGCCAATAAATATGCATAGTTGATTGGGATCAGTGGAGAGTTGTTGGCATCATCATCATCATCATCATCGGGTCAGGTCACAGGTAGACCGTGTCCAAGGTGGTTTATACACTCCGGTTCAGTTCCGTTAATGGTGGGTGCGCCACTTTGGCCCTTCTAAAGTGCCAACTATTCACAGGACAAGAAAAAAAAAATCTGGAAAAACACAGCCTGAGGCTGGTGGAGCGTTGCGATTTCAATTTATGGGCCACCCTTCGGCCATTCGGTCCCTGCACCAGTCCATGGTTCACGTCGCCAAAGTGAGTTTAAAAGCTATAATTGGTAGCTCGTCCTGGGAAATTGCAGTTCCAAGTTCAACTTCCGTAACTTAATGAATTACCAAATGTCCTTTGCTGCTTGTAAATTCCCTTGCTTGGGAGAGTTTTCGTTTCGTTTTCGGTTGTGAGTATGTAGGTATGGGTCGATTGGTCGGTTGGCTCTTCGGTTTTTGGTTCGAGAGGCGCTGGCCACTTGTTAGGCTGTGTGGCAATGGTGGCAGATATATCTGCTGGTGTTGGGACAAATGCAGATGACCTCTTTAGATTTAAAGTGGCAATTTATTGGCTTTGATTTGTTGAGTTATATGGCGTTTTTTTTTTTTTCTTTTAGATAAATTAAAAAGGGCGCCGTAGGGTGAAAGGATTTGCAATCAATTGGTCAACTCGGAAATGAGGTTGTCAGCGCCTTTAAATAGCACGGGTTTGAATTCGATTATCAAGTACCGGGAAATTATAGAAGAAGTTGTAGATACATATTCTCATGTGCATCGTGCAAGATACCGGACAATTTGAAACGACGCCGCACTATTTTGGACGATTTCGGAAGAAACCGAACGATTTCGAACTATACTGAACACTTTTGAATTCATGAATGCATGATTTAGAAGAAAGCCGGACGATTACGGACGATTTACCACGATTTCGGACGATTTCACATGATTTCTGATGATTTCGGACGATTTCGCACGCCTTCTTCTGAAATGATCTGAAATTATTGGGCATCGACCGAAATAGTGCAAAATCGTCTGGAATCGGCCGATGTGTAGACTGAATTTTCTGAAAACCATCAAAATCGGATTGAGACGTCGTAAAATATGGTACGATGTCCTTTCACATTCACTTTCACATTCCAATATTTTTCTTGCACTTTCGCGAAAATGTTTGTACTCGAGATTTTGATTTTTACTACAAAGAGAATGTAAATGTGTCTGTCTGTTTGTTTGTCTGTTTGTCTGTATTTACACCTAAACGGCTGGACGGATTTACTTTAAACTTTTTATCTGAGGTCTGTGGGGTCATAATTCGAGGCAAAATCGGAATTTTCATTCTAACTATAGCATACTAAGTTTTGGAAAATTGTTTTCATTTTTTAATTCATTTTTCAAAAAAAAATGTACATTTTAACAACTTCGCCTAAAGTCTCATATGTGGATGTGTTTACTTACTTAAATTCTATCACCCATCGAGGGGCATAGAGTGCCAATAACTCCTGCTCGCCATCTTGTTCGGAGTTCTACAACGCGTTTGAGCTGCATCCAACTCATTCCCAAGGAGTCCTCCTCAACTGTTCTGCGCCACGTTTGCCTAGAGTGTCCCGCAGTTCTGCCTGCCTGGGTGAGCGGATTCCACTGCATGGCCATATTTCGCAATAGAGTTATCTTTGCACCGTAGGGTGTGTCCAATCCACTTCCAATTTCTCCTTCGTATAGTAATGTATATCTACTTGGCCCGGTCTCTGATAAAGTTGTTCGTTGGAGACACGATTGGGCCAAATTTTTTTTTTTTGTCGAAGGCCTGCAGCTTGCGTGTTAGTGGTATCCACCTTTCAAGTAGTGCCCCATACAGCAGTACTGATTCTAGATTGGAGTAGAACAGTAGAGGTGTTTAGGGAAAGATGTCATAGTCATGAATGCTGCACGGAGTACATCGCTGAGAACCACTAAGAATAATCGCGGTTACAGTATGCACCCGACACCTCACCATTGTGGTAACATTCTGCCAATATACTTGACGCCACTTAAAAGAGTTCGGCAGGGATGCCATCAATATCCTGCAACACTTTGTTTTTCTTGAGGGACTTGATTGCTGTTGCTATTCCAATTTAACTGGAAAATTTGTTGCTGAAAGACTCATTAGAGTTCGAGATCATATCACCATCGTTTAAATGGTTAAGGACTGTTACAAAGTTTCTCTTCATCTACTTAGTGCGCTGATTCTCATCCGAAATCAGAAGGTTACCATCTAAATTCTTCACTGAATGTTGTTTGGCATTCCGAGCACCAATGAGCTCCTTGGAGATGTTATAGACAGCCCTACTGTCACACCTGTTTACTGCTTCTTCAGCCCTTGAGGCAAGTGAGTTGACGTTTGTCATCGAATACTACGCACTTCGTATATTGGGCTTCTAACTCGGTTCTCTCTACTGCTGAGGCCGCTGCAAAGCGAGCCTTGATTGATGTAAGCTCATTGATCCATCTCCAGGTGTTTGCCGATAGCCATGTGCTGTGACTTTTATGCCTTTTTCCGACGTAGGTGCTTGTTCCAGTTCCAAAAACATTTTTGACACCATTCCAGTAGTCATTCACGGTCTCCTGCATTGTGCTGCTGATTGTTTCTGTTTATGAGGCAAGATGGTCCCAGACTCGTTGGCATTCTTGGGGATCCCTGAACCTGTTGGTACTGAACCTGGTAATGTTGAGCAAGTTTGAGTGGTTGCTGTTGACGGATGCAGTAAGAAAGCGAAGGTGTTCTTGTCCGATGTCGGCTCAACGTGTATTTGTCGGACGTCCAGGAGACAATTTGTAACCAAACCGAGAAACACTTGGCAAAGCTGTAAAATCCCCTTTAAAATCGGTTGAGTAGTTTTCGAATTCATTGCGTACATCCTCACGTTACACATAAAAAGATTAAAATTGTAGTAGAACAGCACTGAATATCTAAATATTTTCTACTGTTCTACTGTCTAATAACCCTACTAGGGAGCTGATATTTTGCAAAATGGTAGCCACTAATACAAAATATTGGGTGCAGGAGAAATTGGAAATCGAAATTTTTTGGGGACGGGCTAAACCAGCTAATCAAAGTGCTTGTACCTATGTGCATATGTACATGTCGCCCAGCCGCAGTATATTCTTACTTGGATGGTAGAGTTATATCCATCGCCTTGGAGCCTTAGATATAGAGGAGCAAGATTCCTGTGGCCCTTAGAAATGAATCTGAAATTTGTTTTCCCTTCAGAATATCACACAAAAACACGCAGGCGATGTTAAATGCTGAAAACTGTTGCTTTCTCCATCTATCGCAGATGTGACTCTAGATATAATGTTTGAAAGAAATCTGTCCAGACGAACAAATGAAAGGACAGACAGACGACGTCAATTGCGAGGACCTCTTTTTGAAGTTTTAGTAATACCAAGAAGAAGACTTCTACAAACAGGCGCAGCCACATAACTTTTTGACTTATTGTCTAACCTCTGATAGACAATTGTTGAAGGACCTCCCTCATGACTTATTGGTAGACTCCGGTTTCTTGTAGTCATTCTTGCAATCAGTCATTTCCGCTTGGTACTTCTTAAAATCCAAATTAATCGGTTGGCATTTGAAAAACTCAACGGCATTCTTAAATACTGTTTGCAGTAGTGATGATTCATACATCCTCGCTGAGGTTTTCACTTACCTGACCACATAATGGCTGGTTACTGCCAGATCTCTGCGATTCTTTCCAAAGTAAATATAAATATACAAGCCTTCAATTTCAGCTCAACTTAATCATTCCCGATGTCGTAAATATTTCTAAAAATCCCCAAACTAGTGTTTTATGGTTCCACACTTAAAAGTGATTTACATTCAACTTATGAACCATGAATCAAGCGATTTGTCCTGTCAAACAACGCATTTCTCTCTGTCCATATAAAAGTGCTATTAAAACACTCCAATTGTCCAAAAATACATTCCCCATGGAATCAACTCCCTCCTTACTGACTCTTTCACTCACTTAATCCTCTCGACATGAGGGGGAGGCGCAGGGATTAACTTAATTGACATCCAACAAAATGATAAATAAAACACTGCCAGTCGCGTGTGCCATCCATATTTAGCCACCAACTTCGGATAAGTAGTCGAGATGTCGCGTGAACAACTCGTGCTTTACACTCTTCAGCCCCACCAGATGTCTGTGTAGAGTCACCTTAAAAGTATCTCCTTAAGTGGAGTGTTCCATAAAAGGGGAAACGACACGTCAACTCAACCGTGAAGTGTCTTCGGGACCCAGATTAACCCGCGCATTAACACAAAATATCCGTATCACAGAGTGTAGACCGAAAAATTGTATTTTTAGCTCTCTCTCCACTTAGAGAGTGTTTATAGATGCACCCAACCCACCACCATCCGTTTGACAGTCCTTTGTATCTAAAATTGGATCGATTGGGATTTCGCGGGTGCGAGACTAAAATTTAATTTCCCCATGGCTCATTGTTTGTCGGGCCGAGTTTTTTGTCTGATTGCACGCTTCGAGACCAATAATCGATTTGCCGGGGACACTGGCGTCAATTGCATCCGAGGACGAGGACGACGGACGCGAACTCCACACCACGCCAAACTGTGGCCGCATAGAAAACCGCCCACAAAAAATGCAACCAACACCGACCGCACTATCGCGCCGCCAAAAACGAACAAGAGTACAGTACAGCACCGGCCTTGTTTGACTAACTGCGTGGGAGGGTGTATTGTATGCCTGGCAAGAGTTCCGGACTTTTGTTCGCGCGGAAAAAAAAAACTCCTCTTTTAAAATGCCTGTCCATCATGTCGATTATACACACGTCCGACATGACAATGGCGCTAGCCGCGTTGTTTCTACTTTGGCAGCTGGAAGAGTTCCGAGGATGCCAATTTTAACCGTCTACCCCCGCGCCTTATTCAGTTTACCTTGTGAATACTCAAGGGAGTGGTTGTTGGTTGGGGGTGGAGGGTGTATTTACAATCCCGGCCGGCCAGCGCAGAAAAAAAACGCATTGGTAGTAGCAATGCCCAGTGGCAATTGCACCACTACTGCTGGCACCGTCATTGGATCGAAAGATGTCTCGCTTTTTAGAGAGTAACCCGGATCGAAGGATTTTTTTTTTGTGTATCTGCTTTGAGAGTAGCGTGTTGGAGGAGAACAAAAAAAGGCAACCAGAGACGGTTTTCAATATTTGCACTCGCTGCAATGCTACTGCCGATGGTATAACACAAGAGTCTCAACCATGATGCCAACCCACATTGGTACATTATATGGTAAGAGACTAAAAAGGTAAAAGAGGTTCAGCAGGAAAAATAGTTTGAAACAAAATGTGCAGAGGTACGTAGGACGTAGTTCTAAGCAGGAGTGGTGATGTAGTGTAGAAAAAGTGTAACTACTTGTACAACTATAGACCGACTTCGGAGAATCGGAATTTGGAACTTTTTCCTATGAGCATCCAGTCAGAATGTGTAGGTATACTCAACTCGTGAAAATTAATCCGCTTGAACGGTGAAATCCTTTTTGAGGGGAACCTTGTATCGTAGGGATACTTTCGCTTTGGTTGCTAGGTTACGTTCGCATGTGATATGCACTTCTTAGATCTTTTCAAATAAGTGAGTATGAAGTGGATCATTTAATGACTCCAGATTACTTGGAGTTTCTTGCGGGCAGATAACATAAAGGAGGTTGCTCGTAGAAACCTCAACAGTGGAACCGCCAAATCACATTCTTCATATATGTATGTCGGTCTGCCTCATCGTTCTGGGTTCCAAGTGCTCTATTGCTGAGTGAACGAGAAGTAAAGAAGGAAAATCCTTCAGCAGAGCTGATCTAGACAGGGGCTCATACTTAGGACCTCTGTCGAAACACCAACGACTGATAACGAGACTCTTGCTGAAGGTAAGAATAACCATCCGGAAACTGAGACTGCTAGCACTGTCACTTCCAATAAAAGGAGACAACAGGAAAGTTCCTACAAAGAGTGGCAGGTCAAGCTTAAAAAAAAAAAAACAATATGACTCTGCTGGGCAACCTGTATCATACAATGAGAGCATCGAGTACCTCCAACCAATGGTACATTCGGTTTTATTTGCTTAGAAGCCGATGGATTTCGGAAACTGAAAGCTGTCCTCAAAATAGGTCACACGTAAAATAATTAATAAATAATTATTTTGACGCTAAGAGACCGTACAGGGCCTGGCGTAGCTTCTCTCAGCCAATCGTTCTCACGAATGGACGGGATCTATAGTTACACGTCTTTCGCCAAAACAATGGAATGTGTGGGAAAGTATTGATGAACTGACTAACCATAATGGCTGCGCTTCAAAGCTAGAAAATCACATCTACCTCAGGCAAAGTATCTGCGACAATTATAGCGGCAAATGGCTGCCCATAATACAATATAGGATTCCCTGCTGACGCCTTGATAATCAAAATGTAGAACAAAATTTGGGACTGGCACAGCTACACAAAGGGATACTAATATCGAATTCTCCAATGAAGGTAAATAATTAATTATAACCATGGGCTACACACTCCTCGTGGGGCTGTCGTTGTTTATAAGGCAGAACATGGGATCTGATTCCAAATAACTGATTGTGGATGCGGTGAACAAAGGTTCAACAAAAGATTACGTACCTAGGCATCTATGATAAACTTCCGGAGAACAGCCATGGCAACTATTATTGGGCTTTCATTAAGCGCCCAGGGCAGTTAATCTGCAATGTTTGGAAAATTCTGGACCATATAATCTTGCGGATCACATGACTACGAGTATACTTACAGAGCTGTCAGAGCTGGATATGCTCAAAATGGCTTGACGCCCAAGTTGCTCCGGCATTTTATCTGAAATAAATAGTATGGTACACTGATGGTCGACAAATAGATCCCCGGTGCAGGTGTCTTGGAACACAACCACGAAATCTCAAAATTAGTGGCAAAATATAGTGTAGGAGAGGATATAAGGACGCTACTAACAAGCTCAGCCCTGGCATCAGGGACGCTTCTACCCATTCACGGGCAGTCAATCAAAGACAAAGGCTGTTCCTATATACTTAAAATGGTTGAGTCCTTATTTTCATTGCCCACTCTTAATAAAGTCAAGCTCTGATGATAGCCAAGCCACGAGGATAAGAAAAGATAGGATTCGTTCGACTACGACCCATTTATAGAATCCCAAAGTGCGCATTGAGAGCAATAATCAACGGATAGGAAAGCCAGAGCTGCGTATCATATTGGGAATATATCCGACTCTTCTACGGTAGAATATCCTGAAACAAAGCAGGAGAAATATCAGAAAGCTTACTCTCCGGTTTCTCTGCCATCAAAGTCTTGATCATTCTTTGCCTATATCGAAAGAACATCAGTTAAAGATGAAAAAGACATTTAGCCCGACAATGGAAGATCACTGCAGTCGTAGACGTTAACTTTGCAATCCCCGAAAATGTTGAAGAAGGCAACCTATTATACCTTCGGGTTGTACGAGTATGTCTAATTATAAAGATATCCTGAATTGCACTGTGCAACCGAAAATAGGGTTTAAATATTGCTCTCATCAGTCTACTCATCTGTCGTTAAACCTGATCGAGTAAACTCAGACGTGTGAGTTTCTATCCAAATGCTAGATCGCAGGAGTGCAACATCTAGGACCCGGTTTTGAACTGTTTGTTATTTTTTTTTTTTTTTTTATAATTTGGGCGCGCCAAAGAGGATATGAATACTCTTATACTATTACAGGACACGAGCGTTTGTGAAGGAGAGAGAGAGAAAGAAAGATTTAGTGTAGTGGTTTGAAACTTAGATGGTATTAAGTTTCTGTAAACTCCAAGGGTAGCGTCCAGATAACTGGGGAGCTTGTTTGTTTTGCTTTTTTGTCATTGCTCATGATTCACAGTATTTTTTTCCGTCCTCCTGATGTCATCATCACGATCCAGTTGCATTTTCAACCAAATGACCGCTCTACTGCCAGTGCTATGCCTTCGCAGTAGAGATGACTTAGCTTTTCGCAATTTATCATCCGATTCCAGAGCTAAGGCCTGGACTAGCTGTTTAGTCACATTAGTATCTCGTTCCAGAGATCATCGAACTAAACTCGATTTGTCACACCCCAATAGGTGTTACCATTGATATCAGAGTTGAGTTCGTTACATATTCGCTGTCGCTGGGACTCCACAAATTGAAGGAATAAGCGATGTTGGGCATTCGGTCATCCATCTTGTAAGTTCGCCAAAAATATGGGTTCTGTGCGTTGCGTTAGAGTTAGCACCCTTCTTCAATTTCTGTATCTATTCTGAAATGCCGTTGGATAGTGCATGTATCGAAGCTTCGTTCGAGGTGCAGACTCCAGTCTCAAAAAGAGTGCGGCCATGGACAGTCTCACGCCGGGATATCTCATAGCTAGCACTCATACCGGAGAAAGAGTCTAAAACACAAACAAATGACATTTCGGGTGAGAAGGCTCCAGAACCTGATGGAGTAATACTTGTACTATGGAACTCTAAAGAATTTATAATTCTATGGCTCGTCTAGATTTTCAAGAATGGTACTATAGGGCTCCAGCTCCCTGAACGTAGATATGTCATTCTCAGAGTGAGCGGAGTGCATACACGGAAGGAGGCGTAACAAGATCAAACGCCAAAGTTTAAAACAGAACGTCTCACCCGGGCCTAGAAAAATAGGGGTATCCCCTGCCTGAACCAGGCATTATTCGATTGCTCACTCCTGACACCATAGAGTCTTCTTCTTCTTCTTACGGCGAAGTTATGATCCGGAGTAGAAGGATCACAGCCCTCCCACTTTACTACATCCCTACTGGTCCGCCTGTGGGGTTTGCCGGTTTGACCTCAAAAAGTACCGGCAGGCTTCCCGGTTTCGGATCACTTCGTCACTTAGGCCAATCGAATGCTGGTGTTTTTGCATTTGTGTGATCCAGTTGTTTTTTGGTCTGCCTTCTTTGCACGATTGCGTAGGAACGTTGATTGATATTGCCTTTTTGACGGGGTTCGAAGGATGTCTCCTTTGAAAATAACAATACCAACCGAGCTGGTCGTGCTCTATCTTGCCTGTGATGGGTGGATCTTTGAACTTCTTATTCTATCAATCTTCGTTACTCCTGCTGTCATGCGAAGCATCTTCATCTCAGCTGTCGTTAATTTGCCCTCATACTTTTTGTACATTGTCCAGCATTGTGAACCGTATGTGAGCGGTGGACGTACAACTGCGGTGTAGAGTCTTCCTTTCAGCTTAGGGGGTATTTTTCGATCACAGAAGATAGCGGAGTTTTCCCGCCACTTTATCCACCCTACGCTTACGCGATGATTGATGTCATCATCACAAGTTGCTTCGCTATTGATCATGGATCCCAGATATTTGAAGTTTTCACACTTGGAAAGCACTTTTCCATTCAAGTAAATGTCTGGAATAGGCCGGTGTGGATCAGAGAACGGGCAGCACAGACACTCTGTCTTTTTCGAACTAATACGGTACCCATTTCCCTCCAAAACATCCACCCATACATCAAGTGCTCGTTGCAAGGCCATTTGATCTTCGCTTATGATAGCTCCATCGTCAGCAAAGAATAACTGATGTACTTTGGGGTCCATCACTTTTCCTTCAAGCAGATAATCAAGGACTGCAATAAATAGCAAAGGACTAAGGACGCTTCCCTGGTGTACACCGACTTTGATTGGGAACTCTTCGGTGACTCCTGCGGGACATCGTACTCTTGTCCTTGCTCCCTCATACATGTCCATGATCATGCGCACGTAGGTTTATGGAACTCCTCGTTGTCTTAGCGCCACCCATAAGAGATCTCTTGGTTGTCTATCAAAGGCTTTTTCAAAATCAACCAACACCATATGCAAGTCCTTTAAGGAATCACGATGTTTTTCCATTATGATCCTTATACTTTGGATTGCATCTGTTGTTGATTTACCCGAGACAAACCCGCACTGGTCATCAGATAGCCTTATTATTTTCCGCAGCCGGCCTTCTAATACCCGCTCAACGATCTTCATGGTGAGTGACATCAGCTTGACAGAACGGTAGTTATCGCAGTTTCTCGTATCGCCCTTCTTTTTGTGCAAAGGAAGAAGATAACTTTCCCTCCACTGATTAGGCATTGGATCACCGCTCATAAGTTTGGAGATAAGAATCATGAGCCATCTGGACCCGATGTCTCCCATCTTTTATCTCGTCTGGCCCAACCGCTTTTCTTTGGAAAAACATATAATTTGGACTTAGGGTTGTTCTGCATTGTAGTGACGAATTGTGTTTATCTATTTTTTGTTTTTTCAAAGTTACGAGTATCTTTCAGTTCTAAGCAAGCTTACATGAAAGGGAAACGAAATAAGTTTTAAAAAACATCTTTCAATACAGCAATTGCTTTCCTCAACAAGTTCAACTGGGACATAAAACTCCCTCAACATCAATTTGCATGCCAAGCACTCCCGAAACCTTCCATTCGCAACTCAAGTGATGTACTTTATTGAGATGTACTCGAGCATATTAGTGTCGAGCACCTATGCGACATTATGTATGCACAACCTATGCTATCCAGCATCCTACATCCTTCCTCCTGCTATTTGTTTCTATGGCAATCCACACGCGGCTATTGGTGAACATTTTTTTGTACAGCCTTCGCGGGCACAAAGACATACCGACAACTTTTTTTTTTTTCTCATTCCCACCCACCAAACAATATTTCAGGTCCTTTCTCCATGATGCTGAAATACTATCCTACACTTTTTCCAACCCAGAGATCGTCAACTTGTAACCTGTATACGTACCCACTGTGTGGTGTACCCGCACTCAAACTTATATGGTTAGGGTACTAACAACTATTATCTGACTGCATGATAAACGGCTATGCAAGGACAAAGTCCGCACATAGAAGGATAAAAATACGGGATCACACAAAAAAAAAAAAAAAAAACCCCGCCGAATGCAAAGCTGTTTCGAGAGTCCGCCCTCGCATAAGTTCAGAACATTCATGCTGGGTTTGGGGCGCAGGATAGCCGAAAGAGGACACATCGTTATGAATGCATGCCTACATTTTTATTGATGGTGTCGAAGCATGCATGTAGTTCCGCTGCTGTGCATGGCAGAGGACATCATACGATTGGGAGTATGAGACTCCGGCGGTGCTGGACTTTCGCCCGAATGCTTTTAATCCGAATTGTTTGATTTTCGGGGTTTATAACAGGTTTTTTTTTCCCCGTGTATGTTCACCCAAAAAGAATCGCCAAGGACCGGGGAAAAAATACTCAGGACTAGACTTTAGTCCTTTCTATGCACAACTACCGGAATTTAGTTCGATGTTTTCTATTTTTCTATTCCATATTTGTTGTTGCAATTTGGCCGTTAGACAAGATGTATTATTGGCCAGCCACTGTAAACAGTGTTGTCAATTGGAAATATTTTTGAGGGGAGGTATTTATTGATCCTGACGAGGGTTTAAGAAACTGTCTAGGTGAAATGTACTTAAAACTGTTTTTTTAGAAACAATTAGACACAGACTTAACGGAGAAGAAAATCCTGATATGCTTACTAAAAATGTCGAGTCCTTTTAGAGGGACCTTAAATATTCTGCAGCAAGATATTTCAGCTGCCATGTTATCCTCTAGGTCGCTGCTTCTGCCAAGACGGTTGAACTTCACGTTGTTTTCGGTCTTCCAACTCCCGATATTCTCATTTAGTTTACTCAGTGTGTGACCAATCCAGCGCTATTTTCTTTGCCTTATCTCTACATCCAACAGCTTCTGACTTTTTTTACTCTTAAGGATGTATCGCAGACAGCGATTAACGAGAGCCTGTAACTTTCTCGTGGTGTTTACCGAGACTTTCCAGGTTTCACAGGCTTACAATAGCACGGATTTAAAAATGGATTCGAAGAATCTCAACTTAGTTCATAAGGAGATTTGTCTAGACCTCCAAACAGGAGACCAAAGGCAGCGTGAGCTTTTTGCTTTGGCGTTTATCCTTAGACCGACCGACTCTCCATTCAGCTGCAGGGATTGACATATCTCGTGTAGCAGGGATTGACACTATCAGCAGATAGTACTTTCCAAGACACAGATACCATCGGCATAGTCCAAATGCTAAGCCTTTCAAACAGTCTCCATTGGATGCCATGTCTCTCAGAAATACCTATGGTGGCAGTCTGTACATCATCTGTCGCCCGTAGAAAGAGGATTGGCGACAGAATATCCCCTTGGCTCACCTCCTGTTGCACTTCGAAAGAGTCAGAGTGCTGTCCATTGTGCAGAATGAAACACCTCCTTTATAATAGCAACTATCTGCTAAGAAGGTGGGTGGCCAAGGTGTAATGGGTAGTATGCTCGCTTATGACCCGAACTGTGTAGGTTCAGACCCGGACGGGGAACAGCAACCAAAGCCTAAATCTAAGTTTCTCCAACCACTACACCAAAAAGGAGTTCTGCCTCGTAGTATAATGGACACAGAGAATTTCCTTCTTTAAATAATAAAAAAAACATCTGCTAAGAAGAGATCTTCATATGCATTCGTGGAAGGAAGGCCACTTTGCACGAATGTAAGCAGATCCGAATCTATAATGACTCAAGCTGAAGTACAATTTCAAGAATTGAACAAAAATCATTATTTATTCGAAAATATAATGTAGAAGGGTACCATGTCTTCAGTTTCATGTTTCATAAAAAGTAGAACAAGACTGAGAGTTTAAGAAATCTCGACTTTTCAGTGGTTTTCCCCTTCATTCGCTCCTAGCTAGTGTTGCCGACTTCTGTTTTTTCCTACAATTTCGGCTCTAAAATTTGTGTCTAAAGTGAATCGTATGCTCATACTTGTGCCAAGCTATGAAACAATTACAAGTAAGCCCCTCGCTAAATCCATAACCCTACACCTGTTGAAACAAACGATATCTTACCTCGTGAATTTAGATAGATAAAGTTTGAACTGGTTTAAGGTAAACTTAAATAAAAGTTCACGTTGCGTGAAATATTTTGAGGTCAACGCGTAAGCAGACTCCTTAGCAAGGTAAGGAGCAGCAGAATCCTCCGTTGCACCCGAACCATTCTGCGGAATAGGAAATCATATCATATGGGAAGAATTCAGGAAGATGAAGTAAAAAGACAGGGCGAGAACCTGGATTAATACTCCAAGTCTGAGATAAGCTAAGAAACTTCTGGAATACTACAACCGGAAAAGATTCGAAGCGTGCATCTGCCTTAACCTACGTATCCTAACAGGCTTTCTAACGGGGCACTGTAAGCTCGGGGAGCATCTAAGGAAGCTAGGTATAACAAACGAAGGCTTTTGAAGATTCTGCAATGAGTCCAGAATATCTTCTGGAGTCTTGTGGGGTACTGACCCACAAAAGTTTGAAATCAGATGAGGATATGCCAATTGAGAAATATCGGTTTAGAGAGGGTGCTCTAGGGCGAATTATCCTTGTTAAGGTAAAGTAAGAGTGTTTGACCCTCGAAAACAGTTCTGAAGAAATTGTATTCCGAGAAAAACCCTAATGAGGGAATAGGTATTAGCAGGGGGTACAATACAATACCCCTACGCAAATAATAATAATAATCCAGAGAATAAGACAAAGCTATGATAGCTAGTTCAAAGCAAACACTTATCGTTCCATGCCTACCAGCTTGATTGTTCTTACACGGATCAGTCAAAACCCACTGAAGGGATTTTAATGAAGTTTTTTTTTGTATATTTCAGCTACGTATGTATCTAGTTTCGTCTAAAAACTTTTAAAACTGATTTATAAGAGAGGTACAGACCTTAGTTTCAATGGATTTGTATTGAAAGAAATCATTTGCAACAGGGCGGAACAATCAATGTTTCCTGTTATCAACTGATGCACAAAGAGTATATCGGCAATATGACGACGGATTTCCAACGATTTCGGTCGATCCTCATAGGGTGGTAAGTTATAGTAATTAGTCCAAGAAAGACCTCGTAAAATGAATCTGATGAATCTGCCCTGCACAGATTCAATTCATTTGATATGAACATTGTACAAAGGCGACCATACTTGGCTAGCATACAAGAAAAGGGGTCTCACAAAGTTAATATACAGGGACTTTGAAACATAATGGTCCAAAAATTCCTCAGACCAGCCTTTCATAAAACCGAGTGCTGCAATATGAGAACGAAAGTTTAGTTCACTATCACTGAGGGTACGAGCTCATCACGAATGAAGTAGACTCTGGGATGTGATGGAAAGCATTTACGGTAATAAGTAATAGACTGCCATTTGTCGACATTCAGTTCTAAGAAGTTTTTTTTGACACCAGATGGAGAACCTCTTCAAGTCTTCCTGTAACAGGCGGGAGTCAGCAGTAGATGATGTGTTTAATGATTTTTATGTAATCAGCGTAGAGGGATAGATCAGAGTCCCCGCTGATACATTCAACATCGCTCACTAGATAAGATAAAGAACAATGGTCCAAGATGGCCGCCTTGAGGAACTCCTGGAGTTGCTATAATAGGATCAGATACTGAAGATCTTAAATAGACATTGTATTGGCGCTCATCCATATATGATTTGATCCACGAAATAAACCTCGGTTGAAAATAAATAATTGGGTGGGGAAATTTGTCAAATGCCTTACTAAAGTCTGTGGCAACAGTTTAAGCTTTATTGCTATCCTTCAATGCGCAGAGCGTATTTGACAAAAATTCAGTTATTAAAGAATCTCTGCTGCTTAGTAGAAAATATTACAACATACACAATGCTTTCAAAAAGCTTGGGAAAGCATGAGACTTTACGAATGGGCCGATAGTTATATACTTCAATCATACACCCTTCTTTGTGGATAGGAGAAATGTACGAATCCTTCCACAATATAGGAGAAACTCCCTGCGAGATTGATAACTAAAACAGTGCATTGAGGGGTTCACACATTGTTTCAAAATTTTAGCTGGTAATCCATCAGGATCTGGGGAGTAGTTGTCCTTGAGTTTGCTAATCTTCTTAAGAACCGCAGACGAACTTATATCCATAGTAACTGTGGAAGTTTGTGCAACGTTGTTGTAGAAAGTTTAGTTGGATATGTGAGCGCATACTGTTCAAATTATTGCGCAACTATTCGTATACTGCGATTTAAATGACAGAATTACAGTTTCCAGATAATGTTCCAATATTTTCATTTCCAGAAATTCCACCTTCTGTAATGCCAACACCTCTCAGGACTATTCCCAAAGCGTCATAACTTGTTATGAGTCGAAAAACTATTTTATCTCGATAGTGGCTTTACCTCGATAGTGGCGAATTCACTCGAATTTGTCCAGGTCTTGCTTTGACTATTTTTATGAGCAAATAAGGAACTGAACTGCAAATAAAGGAATCCCTTGGTTAACCACCAAAGTAGGTAATTTATCCTGATTGGCGTAGTAGGCACTATCTTTGGTTCAAATGAAGCACACTGATTGCGCGCATCGCCATTGTGTCCATATTAATGGGGATTATCCTGCAGTTGCGGTATGAATCTCCAAAGGAATTCAAACCTTTTTTATAACAAATAATTTCCAACTGTGACCAACTACATTTGGCAACTCCACACGAAAGATGCACATTGAATACTAACCAATCGCCACATTCCCTATTTCCAACCCTATCGCGCTCACTTCACTCACCCCATTTGTGCAACAACTTCATGTCCTTTTTGAATTTTTCACGAGTGCCACCAATTTTTGTGAAATGTGTTGAAGAGAATCGTTTCGAGATTGTTTGCGAGTAGTTTATCAAATTTCTAGCTTAGTTGTGCCATCGGTTTCCACCCACTTAAGCCCCCCCCCCCCCACTATTTCCGCCTGATCCTGATTGTACCAATTTCCATTTGATCCCTTTTGCTTTCCAAAATAGAATGATGTGCAGCACTTGTTAGGATTGCACATAGTCAACTATGCAGCACGCAAAAAGGTAACTGAATTTTGGTATCCTTCGTATGGGATTTGTTTTCGCTGACACTTGGCCCACACTCATTCCCGATGGTTTGCAAAACTCCACAGGATCCCTTTCTAAACTATGAAACTCAATTGAAATTGTTTGTTGTTTGCCAGAGGATTTTTCGAAATTCGGTTTTCACAGTACGAGTATGTTGCAGCAGTGTGTACTATTCCATGGAAGTGGGAGTCAAGAGGCGGTTAAATGCATTTCATTGCGAGCCACAGCAACACCACCGAAACTCATGACAACTTGGGTTAAATCCGATTTTCAATTATTGGATTTTGTTCGCCATGCATATGCATACATATGCCGAAAGGATTCTTGTGCAACTGTATCGAACAAAGGACATAAAAGGTGTTAGGCGCTTGTTCAAAGTGCCAATAAAAATTCCACCACCGTGGGAAATTGTCCTGCAAAATGGTAAAAAAAAGGTGGACACTTCTAAACTACGAAGCAATTTTGTTGCGGATTTTCAGGATATGACACGTCGAGGATAATTAATCAGAATTTCATTTCGATTGACTACGAACCAAAGTGTGTCATAATGATGGAGAAAAGGTCCTTTTTTTTTATTTCAATAATTTTTCGTTGTGGATTAAAGTGATATAAATCAAAAGGATACGATGGCACTGATGTTGACCTCACCACTTGAGGGATGGCTGGTGTCTCTGTGTTGCATTATCGTGTGGGTTAACTACGATTTTATACCGCATAATGGTGAGCTGGAATACAAACTGTTGTCCGTAGGTGAACAGTTGGTGCGACGATGCACTGTACCCACCCACAAGGAGGTGAGTGACATTAATGTGAGGCAGAGAGTGGAGAAAATTGGAGAAAAAAGAAATCCTTGTTGGTCGTTAAGCACACGTGACGCCATTGATGTTAATACGGTTCTGCGCGCATGCATGGACCGTGTGTGGTAATTCTCTTCCACTTTTTTTTTGTCGTCCTGAAATGATATAGAGAAAGATATGAAAATATGCACTCGCCTCATTAGGTCCTTCACACATTTTACACTTTTATAGTGTTGAGTGAGATTTTTTTTTTTTCCTTTATGTGACTGAAGTATACTCAGATTTTGTGTTGGGATTTGTGGGTAACCACCGAATGGGCAATGCACTGCATGGCACAGTGAGCTGAATGAAGCCAGGGTGAAGGAAAAATGCCGGCCTTAAATTTAGTTCTACGAACTTACTTATTTGGGTTCCCGATCAGAGCAGTGCTAGAGATACAGTCTCGATGTGTACCAACCAATACAGTGTTTTTTTTTTTTGTAGTACATTTCAATCCTAATACAGCACATGGAGTTCCTTGCATCTTCTCCTCCAGTCGTCCTCCTCACCTTTTCGAACCCTAGACTTAAGTTCGTCAGCACGCTCAGTCACTGAGGGATTTATTAGTCGTGCTAGAAACTAGAACTATTCAGTGAAATCTTTTAACAAACTCCACCTGTAGATGAACACTTCAGAGCGATGTTATCTCCCCTTTCTTTTGGTCAGTGGCAATTAACAAATTCCCGTCAAGGGAGATGGGACCAAAGGGGTCGCTTATATGCGGATAACGTGGTAATTATTTAAGTGTTTGCGATATTTTCTTTCGTGATTAGCGAAATCATGGAACTTGCCTTGGATAAGGTAATAACGCGGGATACAATGTGTCCGAAACCAAAATATGAGCCTTCATGCTGGCCCCCGACCAATTACTTTCTTTATGGTCCAGCGCTATGTATCTAGGTGTCATACATACCCAAATGAAATCTTAGCATCACAGTGAAATGGGAAACAAAGAAATAATGGAAAAATTCGAAGCAACTACATTTACTTACGTTTCAAGGATGAACTGAGGGGTCAGTGCGATCATTTTCTCAGAAACATTGCAAATATCCAAATCTTACCGACGCTCAAACTCATACAGTATCTTCTAAGCAGAGTTGTTGGCAATATGAGAGGCTTCTTGGGCACATGCAAGTAGATACAATCCTACACAAAAAGGAAATATTATCTTCCAAACTGGTAGAACATTGTGGGAAAGGAGGAACTCGTTAATGCAAGGTCACTCTTCTTTGGGTTCCAGCATATAGTAACATAGAATGGAAAGAGCGGCACGACAAATTTGTTCGCACTTTCCATCAAAGGTAAAGCACTACAAACATGTGGAACAGTTTGAAGAATTGTATCATATCCATTAAGATGGTGTCCACCTATAGCAGGTTCAGGACTCAACAACTTTAAACAGGTCACGTGCAGATATCTCCAGAATTGTGGTGATTATTACGGGTACTGACCAGTAGGGACGTAGGTATGTGGTCAGACTTGGCACACACACACGCTGTCGTAACTGCAAGGACGAGGACGAAAAGGAAACTCTCTTCCACTGCGGAACTTCAGCACTTCTTCGACGACCTTAAATAAATTTCAGAAAATACTCGTACGACTGGAGAGATTATTGAATTCCACGGATGGATCTAAGGACTCTATTACTTTTAAATAACCGGGTCACGTGAGTTGTGGTTTTTCAAAGTGACGCCCAAGCGCTAATTGATTTCTGGCGAATTACGGCCGAACATTACTGGTACTGGTACCTGGAAGCGCTTGAAAGGTGCAAGTACACGGTACAAGCTCCAGTATCTGGCTTCTCTAGGGCCAGTACCAGTACTTAGTAGGCAAAACTCGGATTTCATGTCTCTAAATGAGAGCTAGAATCAGCGAAAATAAGGGGCTAAATTGGAAAGAGGGTGGCCGTGGTGTAGTGGTAACATCAACGCTTGTCACGCTCTTGGTTCACGGTTCAAATCCTGATCTCAACAATCATCTATTTATTTCGTTTGAAATAAATAAAAAAGTCGATCAATTGCGAAAGCTTAGTCAACTCTACTGCGAAGGCATAACACTGGTGGTAGAGTGGTCATATGGCTTAAATGCAATTTGATCGTGATGATGACATCAGGTGGAGGGAAAAAAATACTGTGAATCATGAGCAACGACAAAAAGCAAAACAAACAAGCTCCCCAGTTATCTGGACGCCACCCTTGGAGTTTACTGAAACTTAATACCACCTAAGTTTCAAACCCACTACACCAATCTTTCTTTCTCTCTCTCTCAATTTCTGCAAACGCCCGTGCCCTGAAATAATTTAATGGTATTCATATCCCATTTGGCGCGCGCAAATTATATATAAAAAAAAAAAAAAAAGTGAAGTATCGTCATACGTAGTTTTTGGCGGCAGAAGCCTGGTATGCCAACATATGTCCATCACAACGCAGATGCCAAATTTGAACAAAATCGTTTGAGCCCACATGAAGTTTGAAGTAAATCCGTCCAGACGTTTTGACTGCAGTCGACTGTACATACACACAGATGGACAGACAGATAGACAGAATTGAAAGACCCACTGTTTTAGATTACCACTTACAGTAGTACCAGGATTGATCAAAATCTCGAGATCGAAAACTTTCACAAAACCTTTTTTTGAAAACCCTTAGTTGAAATTTGAAATGAAATTATCTATAAAATGGATGCACAGTCTTTCGACAAGTCTGACTTTACCCGTAAATTGTTGAATACTAGTTTTTGAGTGCGAATATCTCGCAAAGGTGAGTCATGTATCCAAGACAGATTCTGATTTCTTTTTGGATTTCGAAAAGTGTAGATACGAAGCGTAGTGAAGCATATAAGAGAACCGTAGTGTTTGAAATTCTTATTCTTAACTATGAATGAAATATTTATTTAATTTGGCATAGTTTCCCCGACTTAATGACAGTGTTTTCTAGAGAGTTGATATCTCGAAAACAGTGCGTCGTCGAATTATAGAAACATTAAATCCTCAGCTAGGTGAATGCGGTTTATTTTTAAAATTTTCGAAAATTGTAGGATCGAATTCAAAATGTTAAACTTTGACTTGAAGTTATTGAAAATCGTTAGTGGAATCGCCTTACTCTGAATAAAATCGCTCTTCAGTGCAAATATTTCGAAAAGCTAAAAAATAATTAGCTTTATGAACCCCCGAGACCATATTGTATGAGCTGACACTGGGCTCAATAAATTTTGTTTGAGTATCAGTATCCAACGAGCTACGAGTACATATGCTCAGCACGATTTTTGACCTTACGCCCAAATCACTCTACTTTGGTAGAAGGTTTGAGATTGAGATCTCAAACCGTGATATATGGAATAATGGCGGACCGTTGCTTGATCCAAAAGGAATCGTTTGGTATGCTGATGGATCAAAAATAGATTCAGGAGTTGGCGCCGGTGTGTACGGACCCAATTACAAGATTACGAAATCACTTGGAAAGAGTCCTAGTGTTTTCCAGGCCTAGCTTTACGCTACCGAGACCTGTGCAAATATAAACTCGCAATCAGGAATCAAAGGTGCCGCTATACACATACTCACCGACGTCCAAGCGGCTTTTAAAGCACTGTTCTCCCACCTGATCAGTTCAAAATCAGTTCTAAGCTGCTTCGACAGTTTACAAAATTTGACCCGATACAATAAAGTAAAATTGTGGTGGGTACGGGGTCATTTAGGCTAGGAAAGGTTCCTCTGAGTTGTTCATAGGACCTGAACACTTTTACGGAATATCTGATTCTGCCTTTAAACTGACCTTAAACAATTGGAAACGCAACATGTGCATTTCCCACTGCAATAACTCCCAAGGCCTCAGACAAGCAAAAAGAACTGTCCAACCATTCCAAAAAAAAGGCAGCTGATATCCTAAAATATAGCGCAAATGACATAAGAAGGCTTGTGAGCTTCCTTACTGATCACTGCCAATTACTCTACCACCTAAACAAAATGATAATTTCAGAGGATATCACCTGCCGCCTCTGCCTAGAAGAGGACGAAACTATAGAACACATACTATGTGAGTGTGTAGCTCTGTGTAGAAGTAGGAGAAGCTTCTTTCTTAAGGAGATAATATCTCCATTAGACCTAAGGAACTCCTCCGCAGCTGTAATTATTATAATGATTTGCAAATAAGCGACAGGTACAATATGTGCGACCTGTTCATGCATTTTATTTTGTTATGAGGACATTTTTGAAAGCTGGTTTCTGACAGGTTTATGTCCACTGGCGCATAGAATTTTAAGCTACGAAAACCACCTCAAATCTGCTGTTATGATTCCATTTTTCATGTTGGTACTGAACACCTTGTGGTTGTCTATGAACGTCGCAAACGAAATAAGGACAACGACGTGTATTATTCGGAGCTTAATAGGCCACGTGCAGTCGAACGTGGAAGAGGAAGTAGACTGCTATATAGCTGACATCATCGTCATGGGCCGGGCAAAAAGCGAATGAAAAAGTGTGACAACTACTACCGTGACTGCTACAAGGAGCAGAAGCGGCATTTATTTGGATGCTGATTTGTCGTCAGAGGCAAAAGCCAAGAAGTCTTGAGCTTCAGGCATGACAGCGAACGCCTTATGACAATCCGCATTAAGGCAAAATACAAAAACATAATCTTAATATGCGCTCACTCTCTCACGTAGAGTAAAGATGACGTAAGCAAAGATTTTCTTACTTACGACCAATGTCCAAGATACGATGTATAAATCGTGATTGGCGATCTAACGCAACGACTCAGGATCATCGACTTTGCGGCGTCCCTGAACCTCTCAATAAGTCCAATTCCGCCAACGTTAGACATAAGCTATGGCATTATTGTCAGCAAGCCATCAAAAATGCCGCCTCTGATGTGCTGGGTTTCTTGCATCCACCACAATGAAACCTCTGGTTTGATGAAGAGTGCCGCCAAGCGTACGCAGCAAAGCAAGAGCCTTACTCGTACAAAGCGACGTTGAGCAAGGCTCAAGAAAGGAGACCCTCTGAATTAAGCCAACTATAGAGGCATTAGTTTACTCGTAAGATCCTATCTGCCATATTATGTTAACGCCTTAAACCTTTTGTCAACAATCTGATTAGTCCGTATCAGTGTGGTCTTTAGTCCAGGAAGGTCCACCATAGATCAGATCTTCACATTGTGGCGATCATCGATTTTAAGGTTGCCTGTCTATGAGATGAGGTATTCAGAGTCATGTCTAGCTTTGGCATCCCTGCCAAACTCATATGTCTGTGCAGGATGACGATGGAGAATGCACGTTGCTCCATCAAGGTCACCGAGGGTTTTGATGTCAGAAAAGGACTGCGACAAGGTGACGCGCTGCCATATGATTTTTTTAAGATCATACTTGACCGGATTGTACAAAATTCTCAAGCTAACATCAGGGATATGATCTTTCAAAAGTCTGTACAACAGTCGACATCGGCGACTTGGACAAAACTTCACAATAGCTACAAATTTTAGGTAGTTAAGGAATTTGTCTACCTACCAATGCAGAGATCAAGCGAAGACTCACTCTTGACAATCGCTGTTTCTTTAAGCTAAGAAGGCAATTGAGTAGCAAAGACCTCTCACGGACAACTAAGGCCAGTTTATATAAGACCCTCATCATTCCAGTGCTTCTATACGGCCCAGAAGCGTTGACGTTATCAAAGGCGGATGAAAGTACTCTTGTTTTTTTTTTTTAAAGAAAAGTTCTTCGAATGATTTTTGGTCCCGTTTATATTGACATTAAAGCCTTCGAATACATCCCAGAGGATGTATTGGATGTATGGAACCTGGTCCACCCAAAACTGTAGCGGCATCTAAAAAATTCATCGCCTTAGTTGGCTAGGACATGTAGAGCGAATGGTCATCAACGTTCTTTTAGCATATATGTGACAGTATCCCTGACCATACTCGTATCTCATGTTCCTCTCAATGATAGCGTATGGTTTCCTATGTCAAATAAGAGTCTCTCTATACACAAACACCTTCGGCCTGGCGGTAAATGAGGAAAAAACAAAAAGCTTACGTATGGATCAGAATGCTGGACATTATCAAAGACTGAGGAGCCCACCCCTCCATTTAATCGATGGTCCAAAACATCATAAAAGAATATCTATAACATACGAGTAGCAACCGCCAATAAAAGTAGCCTCAAAACCGAGTGCGCATAAACAGAAAGAAATAACACAAACTTAGAGTCCATAACTTCTCCAGAAATGACCAATAACATTTTCGTCTTAATAGCTCAATACAGGACCTTTGGTAGAGAGCCCTTTCTGTATAACAACAATTGCCGTATCGGAGGCAATAACAATTTCGCGAAACATTTCATTCGCGAATTATGACCATTTGCCCTATGTTTACACAGGATGACACAAAACACAATGGCCTGCGTCCATTTTGTAGGCAATTCGCGCATAAAAAGGATACTTTCTCTGTATGAATAACGGTCAATAAAATTTATGCTCACCGAACTGTTTACGGTGAACCAAAAAACCAGCCAAATAAACATTGAAACTGGACGTAAGAATTTTTTATTATCATCATTTCGTCCTTCTTCCTTGCAATGCAGAAACAGGGTGAGTTGATGTTGCTGCAATCTTATCCTTTTTACGAAGAATTGCGTAGGAGATGAGTTTTACAGTCTCGAAGGCTATCTCCGCATAGCTACCATTTACAATTCGGATGTTGTAAAGTCCTTTTATATGATCCTTCCACCGGTTATTCAAATAGAATATATGGCCTGCCATAGTTAAACAACTTTCAATCATAAACTAGCGGTGGAAGCCGAAATACTCAATAGCGATGGTTGAACGCGGGAGTCCTGGATGCAAACAAAAGTCACAAAACCGTTTATGACGATGGCAATTTTACGGATTTTTACTGCACGCGACCTACCATCTCGTATAGCAATCCAGTGTCCGGTTCTAGGGAAACGCGGTTATACTCGTATACACCCCAGGAGCCGCATCAACCGAACCGAATGCAACAATGGGACGAGCAGCATGGTTGGATATCTCTATAACACCGATGCGATGCATTTTCGAGGAATACCAGGATGCGACCAAAAATTCTGCGCGTACACTCGCTCTCCGTGAGACTAATCGGAACAACAACCAAAAATGAAACTATGCTCTGTCGTGAGACTACCACAGCGGGATGTGTTCCATGGTAAAGGTTGTATCTTGATCCTGGCAAGAGTTTCATAGGAAATGAAGACACGCGTACCGACACTGACGAGGGCGTGCTGCGTTTTGGGTACATGCAGTTAGTCTAAACGTTTATTCTCTTTGCCATTTTGGAGGACATATGACAGCATGATAAAATGCCTCATTAACATAAGTGTGTTTGGGATGATATCCTTTGCAGGAGGAATACGTACACTTTGTTGCATTTTTTCATCGGAGGAGAGAAGGAGGCCGGACAACATCTTCATTAGTGAGTGTCCTGGCACACGTAGCGTAAACAATTATTTTGATAAGTTAATTTCAGGATTTTCTCTGGCTGACAATGAATGAGAATGTCCTTGGATTACACGGTAGCAATAAAATTGTTTGTTGGTTGTTTTTTTGCGCACTTCAATGTTAGCCGGTGGTAACACTGCATGGCAGGTTCATGGAGAGATTGTTCGAGACTATATGGATCCCTTTCGGAGCACGACTGTATGACCAAATGGTATGGGCGAGAAGATTTCAATTTAGTCCTGAATAATGTATTTGAATTGTCACACAGGAGGGATGATTTGACTACGAAGAGTAGAAAATTATTATTAATGGGTAAGGGTGAGTTTTTTGCACTTTCGTGTGCAAATTAAATTTAGTGACTCAATTAAATTTCTGTCTAAAATGTCATGTAAAGGAAAGGCGACGTAGTTTGATAAGGCGACGTTTTTCACAAAAACATTTTCTTAAGAATTGGTAAGAGTAGTAGATTGGGGAAATTTATGACCTATAGGTATTCAGGACGTTTTTAAGACCTTCGTGGACCTTGTATCTCCAGGCATTGGAGTAACACTAGATGGACTACCGGTCACTGAATCAGAAGATGGCCTCTCAGACCAACAATATGGGTTCCGTAAAGCTCGATCCACAATAGAAGCTATTGGTGAGGTAATATCAATAGGTTTTCAGCTGAAAATGGGGACGAAAGAAATACTGCGGAGTGATTACACTTGACTTGAAAAACGCGTTTAATACAGCAAACTGGAGCTATATAATGGATTCGTTAACAAATATGAATACCCCGGGATATATCCTGTGAATAGTAGATAACTATTTCCACCAAAGATTGCTGTTATACGAAAGGGAATTAGGGACAAAGGAATACTCCATAACCTCCGGCGTTCCACAGGGCTCCGTCCTTGGACCGGTACGATGGTGTATTGAGACTACCAATCCCCGATGGAGTACAAATCATAGGCTTTGCCTACGACATAGCTATAGTGATTACGGCAAATCACTTAGACGAGCAAGAGTTTAATGCTAACGAGACCATCGCATCTGTCAAACAATGGTCAAAGAGTTTAGCTGTGGCAGAACACAAATAGGAGGCAGTGCTTATTAGACATATAATAATCTCCAAAAGATGCATTAAATATCTCGGCGTTATGATAGACGACAGACTAAACCCCATAACGACCACGTCTTTCCCACTTAAGGATATACTTCCCAAATAATCCTTGAATTGATCATACAAATTTGCCATAGATGAGCTTGGTGAGAGATTTATATCACTATCTAGGTGGTTCTAGCAGCGGACCTTATAACGTTTCGAGGGTTAAATGATTGGGCACAATGGACCCGAATTGTTGATCTAAGTGAGCAATGACTTGATTTGTGACAAGGCACCCATCTACCTAACATAACCTAGCCGCTTGCCTAGCGGTGTATCAGAGCATAGTTGTAAATACGCAACGTAAATTTCGTCGTGAGATCGGTCGTCATCATGGCTTCAGTGCGCAGGCAATTCGTCGCACCGTGGAAAAGTTTGAGCATGAGTACACTCTTTTGGATCTTGAGCCACCAACCAGACAGAGATCGGTACGAAGTGACGAAAACATAGCCACCGTAGCGGCCAGTAGAAGACCCAGAAATGTCGATTCAGCGCCGATCAGCTGAATTGGGCATCGCCAGACAGTCAACCACGCTTACTCGTATTTTGCGGTTGGATTTGGGCTTACATCCGTATAAGATTGTGCTGAAGCAAGAATTGAAGCCGGACGACAATAGACAAAGCCGTGAGTTCGCTAATTGGGCGCTGGACCGGAGATCCGGATTTTGACCAAAAGATCATCTTCTCAGACGAGGCCCATTTTTGGCTCAACGGCTATGTCATCAAGCAAAGTTCGCAATCCA
Organism: Pocota personata; assembly: GCA_963082735.1. Lineage (NCBI taxonomy): Eukaryota > Metazoa > Arthropoda > Insecta > Diptera > Syrphidae > Pocota > Pocota personata. The sequence continues at coordinate 35,461,501 of OY720430.1, forward strand.
CAAGTGTTCCACTAAACATCAATGCATCCACAAAGATTGACTGTTTGGTGCGGTTTATGGCATCATCGGACCTTATTTCTTTCGAAATGAGGAAGGACGGTCGGTATAGAGCGATGTTAACCGACTTTCTGTGGCCAGACCTCGACAACATCGCTATATCCGACCTGTGGTTCCAACAAGACGGCGCTACATGCCATACAAGCGACGCAACACTCGAAGTGGTGAAGGAGAAATTTGGCGACTGGGTCATCTCACGGAGAGCGTTCATCAATTGGCCACCGCGATCATGCGACTTGACGCCCCTCGATTATTTTCTCTAGGGCTACGTCAAGTCCTTAGTCTACGCTAACAAGCCAACCACTTTGGACGAGCTCGAGGCCAACATTCGAGACGCTATTACCGGAATAACGCCGCACATATTGGACCGAGTCATGAAAAATTAGACCGACCGCTTGAAGCACTGCCAGCGAAGCCGAGGCGGCCATTTAAATGATGTGCTATTCAATCCATAATGGCATGAATGTAGCTTCAAAATAAAGGCAGAATTAATTGATATCTCTGGTTATATCTGGTCACCCTATAGTTCTAGAATGCAAGAACTCACTGAATACGGCCGCAATGCTGAATTCTGTGATTCTTGTCTAGGTCCCAGGCCACACTGGAATCATGGGGAATAAGATTTTCGCAGGACCCGAACCTGTGTTGGGTCTTCCTGCGTCCTCAGTCAGGGCCTCCATTGACGATTAGGTTTCTTATGAACATAATTGTGTGTGACACGGTTTCCATTATGTGGGCAGACTAAACGAATGTTGCCGGACATCTGAAACAAATCTGCGGCACTCTTGCTGTACCTCAGCAGAAAAGACTGCAGACAACTTATCGGCATTATCACGGGGCACTTTGCTTTAGCTGAAAACCTGTGGTAGGCTACGCGACACCTGTGGATAGAGCGGCGGCACTAGAAATACTTCCTCCGTGATTGTCCTGGTTTTGCTCGTATCAGGTGACAGATTTTCGACGCTGTTATGGTGAGTGTTGATACTATAAGCTCCTCATCACTGAAGCATTTACTCGACTTTTACCGGAAGATAAGGAAAATGGGTAAAAATTCTTAGTAGTACAATGGACCAGTTGCGTCTGAGTGCTCCAGTGCAGCGTTTACTGATCCGACAAAAAAAAAAAAATAAAGAAGTGTTAAAAGGGTACCTTAAGTCCATCCGATGCACCCTAGAACTCTCACTGAATATTTTCACTCAAAAACTAATTATTGCCAATCTAAACAAGTGAATTAGAATTTCAAAAGCATGCAAGGAAATTGTTTAGAATTATTCGCTTCAAAGTTTTCTGCTTTCATAAAATCCTTCACTACTCTAATTGTGTTACCAACTAGGACTACATTCACATACAAAAAGATATATAAAATATGTCCTTTAATTCACTTCATCAAAAAATTGTAAACTACAGCGGCCATTGACAAGAGTAGCGTGCAATCCGCATTTATTGCATCGTAAAAATCCACTTTCGCGTTATCATTTCAACCAGTTGCAGCAGCTCATACTGCATCCTTTGTGTCCTTTCAGACTCAACGGACACGGTCCCATTAGCAGTGCACAAGTAACATGCTGATATATGTATGTACATATGTATAAGGAATACTAAAAAAGAGATTTTCTAATTCGCACACCCTAATTCACCACCCTTTCGGGCTGCCACGACAATATGGCTTAGAGAGAACCCTGTCAGGAAGGGGTGTGTATGCGGCGGGAGGGGGGCGAAAGTAGTTTTATGACAAAAGGGTTCAAATTTAATAACCGCTCAGGACTATATTTTTTTTTTTTTTTTTGTTTTTTTGTTGGTTCACCCCCTTCGGGTTCGTCCTTACAAGCGGTGCGGTGTGTGCGGCGCGGCCTCGCACATTTTCATTTTCATGTTCACAAGTAGTGCTGCTGCTTGCTTGTAGGGTGTGTAATAGCACACAATTTTCCCATCCAAACTTTACACACACAGGGCGTGCGTATTTATGTTTATATGCATATTTTATATTTTTATGTGTACATTAGAGGGTTGTATTGTGTGTTTAGTTGCGGAGATCCCTGGCATAGTCCGTGAAAGGGAATTGAAAATTTTTCGCTGGGTTGGGTGGTGGTGGATGGTGCACTCCATGTGGTGTTTCTAGATATGGAAAAAAAAGCTAAAACTGGTTTGGGGTTTGTTCGTCAACTACACACCCCTGTGTTATGTGTTCCACGAGAATAGGAGAGCGACGGGACGACGCGACGCGCACGGAAGGAAGCAAAAGGATAGCTTCCTCCCTGTGGACGAGCAAACATAACCACTTTATTTGTTTCGTTTCATTTTGCGAGCAGAGTATGCTGAATGAAATTTGCATTGCATTGCAGTTGGCTGGAGTTAGAGTCCTTTTTTCTACACCCCCTATACGAGTGTGTGCCCGTGGACATTCATCACTGTTGCAGTGATAAATTTGGGCTCACACAACGATTCATTTTTCTATTTCCGAATCACGTGGGATGGTGACATTTTAATAAATCTAAGCATCGACAATAATTGAATAACTTCCGCTTCGGCTGATGTTAGAGAGCTGTATTGGGGATTAGCTGAGGATTCGCAGGATATTTCGCTTTTATTTTGTGTTGATTTGTATAATAAAAGCTGGGTACGATCCAGATATGCGGATTCGAGTTGACAGTGGTATTTTTGTAATGAATTAGGGATTTGCGCAGGGGAATCCGAAATCGATTTTGACTGGTATCCTTGATATGATTTTTTTTTTTTTTTTTGAGCCGAAAATTGATGATTCGCTTTTAGAGAGTGTTAGGTAATGAATTCAATGCCACAAAGCTTGGAAGCCATTGGAATAGTAATGAGGAGATGTGCATACATGAATCAATTAGAGTTAGCAACATTTGTCTTCGATTCCGCGTCGTATGCATTGACATTTTGAGCTGAACTCTATCACAATCTTGAGCTGGAAGCTGTAATTGGAAGATCTGTTCTAGTTCACTAATTGTCGAGAAAGAGTAACTACAGCCTACTGATACTGTTAGTCAGATGACACCGCATGGTGTTCTGGACGCTCCAAAGTTCTTCAAAGCGCGCGAAACTACATTTTCTCTATCGAATAAGGACTCCAATGGGATTCTGGAATATTGGGACTTTTTTCGAGGCCATGGAAGAGAGTGCACAAAAATGCCAGAATCTTCCAACCAGAGAGCGAGTTCATGCGACACAAAATAGGCATCGATAAAAGCGAAATAAGATGTGCACTTTTGTCCGGCTAAACCTGAAACACCACAAAACATAAACATTAAGGTGGAAGCCCAATAGCGAATGAAGATTAATCGTTTACAGTGCAATGTAAGACATCCACACAAGACCGCATCAATGCCCTGGTCAGTAGGACCTTGTATAGAATTAAAAATTAATTGATAGGTGGGTAGATCTCCAGGCTTCACATCCAGTAAGTCTTGACGGTTTCTTGCTGATATCGGACAGGAATCAACTCAGAAGATTGAAGAAATATTTCACCTTGTTGAAGAATTCACCCCTTGCTGACACCCTTGGTCTCATGAGGGAAGATGGGACTAAGTAAGTAAGACTACATCAGCCATCCTTCTTAACTATATATATAGAACCTTTAGTAGCTGGTGACCTGGTCTATAAACTTAAGATAACCAATTATAAACTTAGGGAACAGAGAAAAGGAAAAAAGCAAACAGCCCATTAAGGCTTCTGACCTAATGGTTGTATAGAGAGAGCCTACAAGTAATATAATAGACGAGGTCTTTGATTATATTATTTATATTATTAAGGACGGGAAAAGCTGAACCTTGGTTCTCAGATCATTGACATCTTCAATTTGGCCCAAATCTTGAAAAAAATTATATAACTTGATACTCTTTGTAGATTCAAAATCCTTAAATGTACCGAGGTGCAAGCAAGAAACTCTTACAAAACAAATCTTGGACGTCTCTTTGGCACAATTTTAACTTCTGTGCCAGGTTAATGCGATTTCTTGGGCTTAAGTGCAAAAACTTGGGACAGCAGAATAGTTGATGTTCCCCTTTACAAGATATGCAAGCTAACCCTGATGAGGTAATCGTGGCTGAAGATCTTGAATTCCATTGCCTTTTATGATGATCCTCCGAGGTAGCCTTGTATGTCTTTGTTCCTACAGCTTCTAATGACTGAAAACGTAATTCTAAGAACGCAAGGAACTGCTTTAATGAAGGTAGTGATTTCGGCTGTTGCAACGATTGTTCCCAAAGAGCATGAGTACTTCGATCTAATCGCTTTTGTAGCACATATAATAAAAGAGGGTCCCAATTTGTTGTATCTAATCCGAGATTTTGCAGACTCAGTAGGCACTCTTGTGTGGTGTCGTGTAGTCCCTTTATCATGGATGCTGCCACCAGCAGGCGGGTATTTTTATATCTATCTGTTATTATTTTCCAGGCGGCAGTATAGTTGGCGTCGGAAATTGAAAAGTGCCGAATTGATTTCTTCTGAGGTATGTATCTTTTTTTTTCGCTGTGAGTTGGTAATCGCCAAAAGACGGTACCTGGCGCGTACCCAGTAACATTGTGGGACTTTTACCCACTAGCTCCTTCTTCCTTCTCACCCTTTTTCCCTGCGGTACCGCCTTCTTGGGATTTCATCGCGGGGTTATCTGACTGGTTGGACTCTTTTCTCTCACGTTCTAGTGCTCTTAATGTGCTCATGATAACCTTTCCTTTTGCAGCAACTACATCCCAAGCCTCTTGGGTTTTAAACATTTTAGCAATAATATTTTCGGGGGTTGGTGACACGCCTAGTTTTTTCCTGAATGCTTCCTTCTCTCCATGGAACTGTGAACATTGGAAAAACACGTATTCAGCTTTTCCGATGCAGTCCACGTATCGTGGGCAATAAGGGTATTTATCGTGCTTGGATTTATGCAGGTATGAGCGGATGCAACTGGGTTAGGTGATACCTATTCGGGATTTGTGGTATAAGTGTACGTGTCCTTCTGCCTTTTTCGGAAGTTCTTATCATTCTCCTATACTATGAATCCTTGACGTCATCTGCTGGATTTCACCTATTGAAGCGATTAGTTCTCGTTGGTACGGTATTCGCAGGACATTTGATATACTGAGGTAATATCTACCCTGTTTCCTGCACTAGTCGCCATGACCCTTGCCCAGATTAGTGCGGCGTAGAGGATTATAGATGCTACTAGTCTGGCCAAAAGCAGTCTTCGACTGTGCCTTGGGCCTTGGGCCTCCTGTATTAGTCATGATTGGCAAGAGGGCATCACTCACGCACTTGAAGTCTTCCTTGAAGGACAGCCTCGCATCTAGGATGGACTAAGAGATATTTTATGTGGCGTTTCGATGTTATTATGTGTGCACCCAAAGTGATGTTAACTGTTTCAGTCTTCTTCCTCCTGCTTATAAGAACCTCTTCCGTTTTGTGTTCCAGCTAGCTTGAGGTCAGCCGAGCCCAGCCATTGCTGTACTATTCATAAAATGAAGAATAACGGACCACGGGCAATGGAATAATTATGGTTTTTCTTCTTCTGGAGTCTCTGCTGAAATCATTAAATGTGAAACTGTGATTGCGATCACTGTTACTCATCACTCTGCTCTGCGCACTCAGCAGAGAACAGTTGCGATTACTCTACAGTATAACTGCTCTGCTGCTTAATGCTTTTCCTCCTGCGGTCCTATATACAGATACTTCATACTTTAACTGTGATCTTAAGAGTGATTAACTGCTCTTTTACTTAATTGCTTACTGCGATCACTGTTTATTGAAAGTCACATTTTAGCACATCGTTAGACATGATTCCATGAAGAATTCATATTAAAGACTATCTCTTAGTCCTCTAATCCTTATCAAAGAAACGAGTCCTTCAAAAGCGTAACCAAATTGTCACCATAATTTAAAGAAAAAAAAATCCCATTGAAACCTGGAGTACATTCTCACAAAAGACGATTATCACACGCTTGTCATCAATGTAAATTGAAAATTGTGACATTGTTAAAAATTTCATCACCTCGAATGTCCTTATTGTCTTCTTCATCTGAATGAATATTCTTCTTCCAAAATTATACCGCCAAAGTGAAATTGTGCATGGAAATGCGAACACATCCTTGTCTCATCTAATCCCACATTATCCTATTTCCAAACAAATTTCATTACCACATACGGTAGCTGTTAAATTTTCTTATCCTTGATAAACAACAATATCAAACCAAAGGAACAGGATTAAACGTATTTACCTGACAGATTTTCCACATTTCGCATTAGAAAGACACCTTCCTTATGTCTCATAAGAGCCTACGTACTCACACATGAGTTACACAAAGTTGACTTCTTAAATACACCAAGCTGCTGGCGACAAAAAAAAGGACACATTACAGGGCACCCGAAATGTTTCAATTTCCGATTGCCAAAAATATGGAACACCAAGCAGAACATGAACTGGTGTCGCTGTACTTCTTGTTAAGCGCATGACAAAAGGACATTCAGGATATATTCGTATGCCATCGTATGGAATCTAAGTGAACTCCCCATGGCAGAAAAGTAATTGGCATAAATTCAGGGATAATTCAATTTCAGGATCAGTCACTCAATCTCTTAGGAAACGTCATATTTTCATCGTCCTTTCTTTGTATTTCTTTGCTCTTTTCAACGAAAAAAAAAAAATTAAGGGGAGGAAGGTGACATACATTTTCTTTGCCATTATCCTTATCCAAGAGGATTCTTTTTTTATAACTTTACTACGTGTTACGTGTGAAAAAATGCTTTTTCATTATTTACGCGCGGAATGAACGCACAATGCGGTGCAAACAAGGACAACGATGGTGAAAGTGAAAACGGAATACAATTCTGGCAATGATTCCTTCCGTTTCTTTTGATTCAATATTTATAAATCTCTTTGTAGCCAAAATAAAAAAAAAAATACTAGGAAGGATGAAGAAAAAAGGGGGAAAACATAAAAGAACTTTTTTTGCAAAAAAATGTTTTACTTGGTTGTCCTGCGGAATGACGTGCAATCCCACAGAAGACGGAAGTAATTTAGGATTTGCATTTTATGTGACCATCGCGCTATGTCTTTGCTGTGTGGAAGTTGTGGTTACCAACAAAAAGCCGTGGAATACCGCGACAATTTTTTTTTTTTTTTTTTTTTTGGCATTTTATCCCCCATCAAGAGAGGAAGGATATTTTTCTTCTTGTCTTTACGGACTACATTTGGTTTATCCACTTGATCCGCTATGCACATTGGAATAAGTTAATCAAATCACTAGCACGGAACATGTAATCCCTGCAGGTGTCCTTTTTTGTCAAACAAAATAGAAAATAAAAATTAAAATTCTAAAAGCAAACACCGTGCATGATCACGACATATGGGCATAACAATAAGTCACCGACCGACTGGTTCTATTGCCATCTATTAACCAGGACTCAAGTTCAATTAAAATCCTTCAACAACAAGCTTGACGACAATGCACGCACAATTATTTTGAGATATAACCATCATTGTTGTTGTCACCATCGTCAACCACCTCAGCGGAGTGGTCCTGCAGCTACTCTGGGGTGAACCATAAGATCCTGCCGCACATTTAAAATAACAACAAGGATTAATGGTGGTAGCGAGTGACGTTGTAGTGGTGACAGCGAAACACATTCCTTGGAAAAAGGATATTTGTCCGAAAATGCCTATTGTTCCAAAAGATGTAATTAAGTTTTTGGACGTTTTTCCTCCTCAAAGGGTGGTTGCTTGGTAGCAGGGTGTATGTTTGGTGCTGGATGCACCCCTCGTGAGTAGCATCGTTTAAATTCAACTATCCTTGTTGCGAGACGCACAATGTTATAACAATGAAATTATCCCCGGCAGTATGTTATGCTGGGTGCTTGAGCCTATCATTTCGAACAAATCACATGCGAAATTCGCGCACACAGTTGGGAGTGAGTTGGGTGTACGAGTAGTGTACACAGAGGAAAATCCAGCTGAGAGTATGGAATGGGTGTTGTGTTGGAAATAAGGATTTTATTTTTATTTAAAGACATGTAAGCTGTGTCAATGGTTATGCAGCACATTCGTAGTTATAGCGAATTTATGCTTTCTTTAGAAAGTTCAATGAGCCGATGTCAAGACAGACTAAAAATAATCGCTCGGTCTTCATAAGTTGAATGGGTCATAGCTATTGATGTGGATAATATCATTCATTCATTACTATCTTCATTCATTCGATAAATGAATTGACCTGAGTAGGTAAGGTACAAAATGTTAAACTTTACCGCGAAGTTAATGAAAACTGATTGTGAGTGTGAATATCTCGAAATCGGTGCATCCTACCAAATAAATGATTCTTCTTCTTTTTCTTTTATCAGTCGTTGAAATATATAACACGTACGTACTCGTACAGATACACCTTGTGCTAAGTATTTCTCCCACGTATCTGCCTTGCTGCTGCACAGCTTATGGGGTTGGCTTAGTTTGAGGACCTAAAAGTCATGGCTGAGGTCGAGAGTTTGCTGTTGTTTTTGCATTTGAAGATTCAATTATTTCTTCTTCTGCCTCTTTTTCGAGCTTCAGTTGGATCTTGAGTCGGTATTGCTTTTCGGGCGGGACTTCACGACGATCTTCTTTGTATATGACAGTGCCAGCTGATGCGCTCAGTCTGGAACTTTTCTACAATCGTTTTCTGTATATGGAGACTTTCGCGAATACGCGTACTTCTAATTAGGTCTCGTTTTCGTAATCCCGCTGATATCCATAACATCTCCATTGTTGTAATTTTGTCTTTATATTTAGTATACATCGTCCAACATTTCGCTGTGTATATTAAAACCTTTGAGCTTAAGTGTCATTTTTCGTTCACAGAGTTTTTACACCACTTTAACCACCCCACACTCACTCGATGTACAATATTGTCATCGCCCAAATATTCAGATTCAGAAAAACGGCAATGCAAATGTCCTGTTTTCTTGCGGGTAGTTCTTAAATTGTTGTCTTACAAAGCCTTAATCCAATTATTAAATCTATTCTGAAGGTTTGTCGCGTCGCTTCTTACGATGCCACTGTCGTCTGCGAAAAGAAAGAGAAGGCGTTCCAATTTCATCGATATGTCCCGTCAAAAAAAAAAGTTGAACAACATTGAAAAGCTAGGGCCTTAGGCAACTGCCTTGGTGCACCCCTACTTTAACTTCGAATTCTCCAGTTATTCCCGCCGTACATTTTGTTTTCATTTCTATGTCGTCGTATTCATTCTAACCCACGTCTCGGGTACTTTTTGGGATCTCAGCGCTATCCATATGAGATCCCTTAGAACTCTGTCGAAGGCTTTCTCCAGAGATTTCGAAGCATCGCTATGTTTTTCCATTATTATTCGAAAACTTTGAATCGCGTCGTAGGTAGATGTTCTCCCGACAATGCTACATTGACTACCGTAGAGTTTAATTATATTGCGCTGTCGACTGTCTAAAACCCGCTCGTAAATTTTCATTGTACGAGATATTAGCTTCACAGATCGATAGTTGTTGCAATTTCTCGATAGTTGTTGCAATTTACTTATATACAGTGGAACAAGAAAGCTCTACCTCCATTAACTTGGCATCCGATCTCCCCTCATCATTTATTTAGAATAATTAGACCCTATGATTTGAACGTATTTAGTAAGTCTTCTCCCGCCGAATTTCTATTTTTATACCCTTTCCCTCTATGGTAGTCTTGATATTCTTTATTTGATTTCCCAAAGTGTCCGTTTAAGTCCCTACCGATGAAAAGAGTTTCCTCCGTTGTGGTGCTATTTAGAAGAGTTTTTTCGTCAAAATATATCTCTTTCTGATTGATCACAGCTTATTTGCAGCGCGTAGACACTGAAGATATTCCACCTTTTATTTTGAAATAATTATTTAAAAAACATTAAGCGATTGCTTGCTTATTTCCAAGACCCTTACGATGTTATCGATGAGACCGGTTGATAAAATTATAGCAACACCAGTTTTATTTTATTAATTTCAAGGTTTAACAGATTTAACATCCCTGCCATATGGCATCTGTCAAATCTATCTGTCATCCATAGTGACAGGCATGTAATTAGTTTTTGCCTTGCTATTTTACAATATGGACCGTTAAACCACAGCTGAACGCTGTTACATTTTACCATAGAATGACAATAGAATGCGCAAAACACGCCGATTGGGTGCTGGAAAATCAACAAGTTGACGTCGATTTTTTCAACAAAATCTTCTTCAGCGATTAGGCCCATTTCTCGTTCGGTGACTACGTAAACAAAAAAATTGCAGAATTTGGAGTTCTGAGAACCCAAATCTGATCGTTGACAGGCCATTGCATTCACCACGGGTGACAGTTTGGTGCGCGCTGTTGGCTGGCGGCGTGATCGGGCCGTAGTTTTTTGAAATCGAGTAAGGCGCCACTGTTACGATGAATTCTCTGCACTATGGTCAAATGATAACCAACTTGTTTTGGCCTGAGATTAAAGACATTGATGTGAGCGAAATATGGTTCCAACAGAACTGGGCTAAATGCCACATAACACAAACAAATTTGGTTCTATTGCACCAAAAGTTCCGCGGCCATTTAATTTCGAGATTTGGCGACATCAATTGGCCATCAAAATCGTGTGATCTGACTTATTGTTATGGGACTATGCTTAAGATCGTGTCTATGCAATCAATAGAAGAGGGTATGTGTCCTGTATGTGCAACCTGGATATGTGTCATAAGTAACAAAGACGCTACGACGAAGTACCGTATATTCCAAGCTGTGTACATCGAAAGCTATTATATGCTATGCGTCTCAAACGTGGGGTCATATTTAATTCGACGAAGTAGAACAACTCTTATGGTACTTTTTGAAGAGGACTTTCAATGTATCTACTACTACTCGAAATTACATCTCATTGCTGGAAACGGGACTTCTCCTTAAAAGTTAATTTACTTCATTTTGGATTCCGCTACAGTCCTGGGTGGTCCAGGACCTTTACCAACAAGCGTCTCCAGCTAGCTATTGTACTAGTGCACATTCTTTGACGTCATCCTGCGCAGACGGATGAGTTTATACAGACACATAATAACCTTGGCAGCAACAATTGAATAATTTCTTCGCCGACTAAGAACAGAATTTTCGAGTCATGATTGGAGAATCCTCTGAAATGGGGGATCATGCTAAAATACTATTGGAAGGTCAAGTTTCTACCAAAAGGCTTCAAAATTGATCGGTTAAAAAGAGTGGAGGTTAGGCCGTTATCAGAGGAAGAAGGAGTTCCGGTAACAGTGTCAAGAAGCCCCTATGGCAACACTAGACGCCTTATACAGACCACAATTATTTCACCTAAAAAAAAATCAGTGACATGGCTGTGGAAATAGGCGAAGTGCGACCTACTTAATAGGCTTTCAAGAGCGTAAACTTTATAAAAATGATTATCCAGTCAAAAATTATATAAAGGCCTTTGCATTTACAGGCTCCGCACCACTAAAAAATTAATTTCTGAGGAATGATTGCCATTTCTGTTGGTTTCATGTTCATTGGATATTCTCTTATATCCACTAAACTTCGATATACAAGGATACAAGGAGGTTGAAGGTTGCTTTTATATGACTTTTGACATGGAGGCCAGAAACCTCACAGAAAGCACACCGGGAAAACAGATGTTTTATGACCTGAAAACCTTATTCGTCCAATAAGTAAACTATTTCAATTTTAAAATCTGCTCCCATCCCAACTCCTACTCTCCGACTTCGCAGTATCAACCCACTTAATAAATACCGCTTTTACACCCTTACAACATGACAATGTCGTGATTATTTTCGGTTTACAACTAAAAGGAGTCGCGTCACCATTCCCATTCGCTCTCTGAATTGCAGGCCCAGCTGTGTTCGCTTCAAACAACCGTCGTCCTGCCCGTCACCCAAAATCGAGCAAGTGGTGGGCAAAAGGCAAAATTGTGACAATTCCTCGTTGTATTCCTTGTTTGTGTTCGTCGTCCGTTTTTTATAGCAGTGCAGTCGCTCGGCGATTCGATTCGGTTCACGCCGAAAATCAGTAATTGAAAATTATCGAAACGGTTGTTACGTAATTGCGTTCCATTTTTTTTTTTTTTCAATTGTCATTGTTACCCCCTGTAACTGAGGGGGAGGCGAAGGAAGTAAGGTTCCAGTGCCAGTTTCAATAGCAGTGCCACAATGCACATCCGCACATAGATGCGGGCCACCGCACATCCTTTTTCCTTGGGTTCAACAGTCCTCATTTCATCGGTTGGTTTGGTTTTTTGGTTGCTGTGGTGCCCACGGATGGTAACAAGGAAAAAATGATTTTAAATTAAAATCCTGATGCGCGTATTGATGGGATTCCTTCTTCTTTTTTTGTTGCTGTTGTTGTTGCTGCTCTCCCTTCTATTTGGTATAGGGTGTGAGGCAAATAAAGGTCCTTATTAGAGTGGAATTTTTGGAGAATGAGAGTCTCTATTGAGGAATTGATTGGCTTTGTGATTGAAAAGTGTCAGGAGGGGGACGTACATATTTTGAAGGCTTTCTTACACATTTTCTTACCATGTTTTGGCGAAATTGTGTTCTTCATGGTTCTCAAATTAATTTGCTCGCCCATGTGATTTGCTTCCTTTTCTTGTTTTTTTTTTTTTTTTGTGTCGAGTATACTCATTGGCTTTGAGTGTGGTGGTGGTTGGTGGTAGTGGTAATGTGTTTTCGCGAATTTTTCTAAAAGAATTTAATTAAATTATTTTTCGAGCTGGAAATTACACCATAAAGAGCATGAAAATTACAGCCAAGGACAAGATTAGAGGCAGTCGACTGTTATCAAAGGGATCTACTTAGAAATAATATAAAATTAATTTAAACAAAAATATCCGAAAGGAACGAACGTTTTTTTATTTTAGAGTTGAGAAAGGATTCTAACGAAAGCGACATCTATCGCTCATAAGGGTAGAAAATATTAAAAATATCCTGGCTATCTAAATATGCTTTAACCAGAGGAAAGTTCGAGGACTCTGTGATAGAACACAGGAATTTTGTCTTTCAGTGGCATTAACCATCAAACCTAACGAAAAAGACGTGGTAGAAACGCTTGGAGTTTACCCGGTTAGCAAGTGAAATACTTAGTAAATATCTCAGATAGTAAACTCGTCTGGAATTAACATGAGGAAAGCCACCCGACCGCTAATGGTCTGCAAGGACCTAGTGGCTAAAACCTGGCAGTGGATATTTACCCTTGATGGTGAGACTATTCATCATCGTTTGAGCTAAAAACACCGAACTAAATATGACGAAGAAGAGCCTTAGGTTAGGTTAGGTTGGAGGGAAGTGCACCTATCCATTGTGTTTCCCTTTTGCTGTGTTGAACCTATATTTAAAATGATTGTCTTGCGGTCGGTTCTGTTGCAAACCAGCCTGCGCTCTTTATGAAGCCTATCATGTTCCCAAGTGGAACTTGTACGAGAACCCCAAGTTCGCCTGTTTCCCATATGGCGCAGGCAGCTGTTTTGAAGATTTAGGGAATCGCATAACAAGTGTTTGATGGTTTCTGACTCCTCTATATCTTGACAGCTCCTGCAGTGGTCGGGTGTGTTGATGCCTAGTCTAGCAGCCATTTCCCCTATCGCGCAGTATTCTGTTAGCGCGCCTATCAAGATGCGAATTTCTTTTTTATTCATCGCCAATGGTCTTTTTGTTCTGTTTTCATCCACTGTCGGCCATAATCTGCCAGATATGACACAGTCGCTTCTGGCGGAACATGTGGAGTTAATCGGTTCTCTTGCTTTTAGGTCTATTTTCCTTTTTAGTTCACGAATTTGGAGCTTCTACTGATATCCGAGTTGAAACTCTAATGCTGATCCCTTTTTAGCTAGTTCATCCGCTGTCTCGTTTTCTTTTATATTGCTAGGTCCAGGAATCCAGCAGAGAGTTACGTCATGGGTGTTACATATTCTGTTCAACGTATTGCGGAAATAAACTGGAAACTGTTTTCGATCTGACTTCCTCGCTGTCTAGTGCTTTGATTGTCGCATGACTATCCACGAAAATTGTAATCTTTGAAGGATTTTGTTTTTTGCTGTGTACAGTCTGTGCAGCCCTATCAATGGCGAAGACCTCAGCTTGAAAGATGATACAGTCATCTGGGAGTTTGTATGAGTGGTTGATTTTTAGTGGTTCACAAAAAACTCCAGAGCCAGTTCCGATATCCATTTTAGACCCGTCAGTATAGAGCTGAATGTCGTGCACATTAACTAGTATGTTGGAGTCCCACTCTTCTCTTTTAGGAATAAAAGTGGAGTACTTCTTGTCGAAATCTATGTAGGATATGATAAAGTCTGTTGATCTGTCGAGATCGGTTATACTATACCTGTTGAGTATAGATCCTTGTCCACAGCAGTTTTGCTTCCATGTACTCGATTGTTTTGGCAGCTGTACATCGTATGTACTCATCTAGGGGAGGGATTTTTAGCATCTCTAAACCCGCTTGTGGTATTGATCTCCGTGCTCATGTTATATTTACGCATGCTAATCTTTGTACCTGCTAAGAAGAGCCTTGAATTGGCTTGCATATGTATGTTAGGGACAATGAGGTTGTGTTCGAAAGCGGCGATAGAGTTATTATAATTCACATGTGCACCTCGTAATTCAGAGAGCAACAAAATGAGCATCAGACTCAGAGCCCGAGGCTGCCTTGAAAAAGTAGCACCTCTGCTTTAAATCCCCCGAGTTGACACGATCGAGGAATGTGTCTAGCTTCTTTAAAACCTTCACCACGAAACTGAGTAATTAAAAGAGGAGTGGGCCAATGAATTCACAAAGTACAGGGTGCGGAGGCTATTTGAGGACAAATTTGAAGACGTTTTTATGAACCACACCATAAATTAGTCGCCCAGACTCTTGAAGGTGAAGGATCCTGGTAAATACGATGTTGCACTTGTTGAACAAGTTTCGGGATTTTGCTTACCCTCCAAATGTGTTGGATGATTTTTACGTTTCGAAACTGGCGAAATATCGGCGCCAGAAGCCTTCAACTCGACGTGAACCTTGTAAACGAGTGAGTTTCAAAAAACGCGATATTTCGAGATCACTGTGGTCTGCACATATGGCAACAATCACGGCGTGTCTTTTCATTTCTAGTGTTAGATATTGTACCCGGGAAATACTTAAATTTTTGCTATCAACACTCAACAAAGACAAATGAGAGGACGAGAAGCATAAAATCTCGTCCAGCTACCAGCTGCAGACGTCTCTTATCGGCCACGAAAGGGAAATTCCTATGATGAAAAACAAACAAGCCAAACAAGGATAAAAGGACCAATTTAACTGTTGACGACCACCGCAAACGTACAGAGGATCTGTACGTGGAATGTTCGTACTCTGAACATTCAACGCGTACAGCTAACGAAGTAGCAGAGATCCTCGAAAGGTATAAGGCAGATATAACCTCTTTAGCAAGTGAATTGGGATGAACCGGGTATCCGAAAAGTAAGTACCTGCGAAATCTACTATGGTGACTGCTACCACGAGCAGAGACAGTGGCTATTTGGTGCCAGAGGTAGACTTAGGCTAAAAGTGATTTTTCGCCACGTAAGCGTAACGATCCGCATCAAAGCTCAATTTTACAACATTAGCCTCATTTGCGCTCACCCCGTCACAGACGAAAAAGGGGGTGCCACCAAAGATTGTTTCTACGAGCTTCTCGAGAAAGCCTACGCAATGCTCAAAATATGACGTTAAGTTCGTCCTTAGAGATTTCAACGTCGAGATCGGAAAGGAGGACATCTTTGGTAAGACCATCGGAAGTCATTAGCCTGCTCATCGACTTTGCCGCAGGACAAAAAATAGTAGTGTGTAGCACGAAAGACTACTAGGAAGTCACCTGATCAAACTGCAGCCAATCAAATTGATCACGTTGCGATCGACGGACGACACTTATCCAGTGTACTGAATGTTCAACGTAAAATAACACTCGCCAATTGCTGTTACTATCGCCTTAGGAGACTAATATTTAACAAGGCCCTATTGGAACTTTCGAGAGAAAAGTTCCTCGTTCGATTTATGGTCCCACCTGCTTTGACGGTTTGTGGAGGAGAAGACTTAACCACGAACACGAACAACGACCTGGTCAACAAGATTCATGTACGTATACAACGATTAAGATGGCTAGGTCACGTAGAGTGAATGAACATGAGGGGAACGACCTAATCTCCGATGGCCGAACTAAGTAAGTAAGTAACTCACACTACTTCGGATGAAATTTGTTGAACAGTTTTGGGTCAAAATAGTTGCACCGAAAATCGAGAAATCGTCGAGTAGAATGCATTGCTACAGTATCTGTTAACCAATTTTCTAATTTAAAGGTTGCTGATAATCTGTTGTATTATTAAGCAGGTCTATGCAGGTACAGCCACCTAACCTTACCTAAGTGTATAGTGGAACCCCTCTCACCAACATATATAGACTTAATGTCTACAATCAACAAACAAACTATGTTTAATGGACATTCTTTGCATTACCTCTATCTCCCTTAATGCATTCTCTGAACTGTATGCTTCACTATTGCATCTGAAAAGGACTTCCCATCCATTCACATTAATTGTCCAATTGAAATGAATGACACAGTTTGCATTTTGTTTAACCGCAAAATTCGACCAAAGAATGCAGCATCCTGTCATGTGTATCAGGATTATCCGGAAGAGAAACCAATTTCCACAAATAGAAAGGATCCAGGTGACCTTTGTGCAAACAATTACTCGTACGTTGCCATTTTTACAACTGGACCATAGACAGCGTGGGAGAAAAATCTTACCAACATAATTCAGTCATCGTTTTCACCTGACCTACACCAGCTCCATTGAGACGTAACCAGTAAAACCTCACAGTGCACTAAGAAATATTAATGATCAATTAAGGAGCATCAGGTCAACCAACACAAAGCCCCATAATCCTACTAATGATGTCCACAGCAATCCTTTTCCCTAATGCATCCGTAGAATGGAAAATAAACCCCTAAAATCCTCTGGTGGATTACAAAACCAAAACCAAAACACAGAAATCAAACCGATTCGAATCATAAATCATAACTTTACCCGCCACTTGCATCGATTCAAGCGAGTAGAGAGTAAATCCTTTGTCAAGGATCCAAAAAGTAAATAAAACCAAAATTGATCCGAAGCATTCATTCATAAATAGTCATACAAATGCGAAATTCCCTGGAAATAAAAATGAAAGAAAAATAAATAAAAATTCTCCTGAAAGGAAACCCATCCACCCCCGTTTTGTGTCCTTCGATGATTAATGATTGCCCGGCTCAAGGAATTTCTGGCTTGTTAGCAGGCGTGAATTTCTCAACGCAGTTCTACGTGCTACCTTTTTCTCAATGGTCGCTCCTCAGATTTTTGATTCACACAATAATATGTCCTTGATTACTCGCATCATATCACAAGGACGCACAGGTAAGCAAACGCAATAGCAAGTGCATGTGTTCTGTGCGTACGACAGTTGGTTAAATGAGACACAATAAAACAGCAAAAATTGAATCATCAACTGAGGAATAACTGACTGTAGGTGGATCCAGGATCCCTTTCACAGAGCTCAATAACAACACGATGAAGGATATTTTTATCAATGCGCATCATACAGAGGGGATAAAAATGTCGTTGTGGTAATTGATCGATTTCCTTTTTTTTCTCGGGGCAAAAAAAAAAATTGATTTCATCTCCTTTTTGTTCGTCCTTCCTTTGGCAGAGGAGGATTCAGGACAGGAATTTTTTTGTTTGTTTGTTTGCGATGTGATATTTCTACGTTTTGTGTTTATTTCGCCGTGTGCACTGACCAAAAGAGATGAAAAGGATGTTTATATAAATAAAGGCTTCGATTGATGGCCATTGTTGTGGATCAGTTGACATTTCTGGTTTTACGTTTTTTTTTTTTTTTCGATATCGGCAATTGTGCAATTCTATGGAGGTGGATGTGTATTTTTGGAAATTGTGTTGAAGAATTGGCCATTTTTAGATGTTAACAGGTGATTTATCATCACCCGATGGACAGGGTGCAGACTATTGTGGAATATCGTGTGAAAGTTTTAGCTGCTTATTTGGTCATCATTTTTATTGCTTTTTGTACCTAACAAGATACACTGAGGTTCTGAGATGAATGCTCTGAATAAGATGAATGGTCTCCTTAGAGACCTTTTTAACTGAGTACCAAAGCTTCGAACCTCATCAGCTAAAGAATCCTCGGAAGTATGGTCACCAGACTCAGATCTGGAGCAAGAAACCTTCAATGAGTTTCACAACCCAAGTCAGCCCGATGAAAGATGGTTGAAGGATGGTCGACTTTACACCATTGGTATCAACGATGACCCGAAACGAAGCAGAAGCTCACTTTTTAACTTCCAGACTAATGTTTTTTTTTCTTTTTTTATAAATTGCACGTGTTAAAGGGGATATGAATACACAGGCGTTTTTTGTGGGAACGGGAAGACACAAAGAGAAAGACAGATTGGTCTAGTTGGTTTGAAACTTAGGTGGTAGTTAAGTTTCAGTGAACTCCAAGGGTGGCTGTCCAGATAACTGGGGAGTATTTTGTTTGTTTTCGCTATTATTGTCGTTGCTTATGATTCACAGTATTTTTTTTTCGTCCTCCTGATGTCATCATCACGATCAAGTTGTATTTTAGCCATAAGACCACCCTACTGCCAGTGTTATGCCTTCATAGTAGAGTTGACTTAGCTTTCGGAAGTGATCGACCTTTTTATTTATTTCATGCGAAATAAATAGATGATTCTTGACATCAGGATTCGAACCGTGAACCAACAGCGTGACAAGCGATGATGTTAACACCACCCTATGTAGTTGTAATCTTGAAAGTGAGCAAAGAAGGGGTCTGAAAACTTGGCATAATGGCTGACTCATCGTTGGAAGTTATTCCGATCAACCTGCAACATTCCAAGGCGGACTTCATACTCATTACATACATAGGGACTACCAAAAGTTCGCTTAGTTGATTGAATAATAAAACACAAAAATAATTTTAACTTTAGATAATCTTCATCTTTTTTTTAATTTCTCCACATAATTCCCATTTATTTCAATACATCTTTCGAAACAGCTTTCAAGATCCTCTTTTTGCAGCTTTTCGGTTTCGACATTGATTGCATTAATAATCTCCTCAAGTTGTTGGTTTTCCAGCAGTGTGCGCAGGCGCATTATGGTGGTGCAAAAAGTAGCGACGCAGCTCCTCTTTTTGTCGGTGTCCTAGTAAGTTTTGGAAAACTTGTGGTAAGCAAGTTTCAGTATACCAATTATCAGTGACTGTCTGACCAGTTTTAAGTGGGATGACGGTGACCATTTTCTCCCTGGTGAAGTACATCGACATAACTTTTGTCGCTGACTTTTGTTGCTTGGCCT
The DNA here is from genome assembly GCA_963082735.1 of Pocota personata. Lineage (NCBI taxonomy): Eukaryota > Metazoa > Arthropoda > Insecta > Diptera > Syrphidae > Pocota > Pocota personata. Next base: position 35,480,931 of record OY720430.1, read on the forward strand.
TTTCTGGAGGATTTGCATGGACTGCTGTTTGGTTTCCGGGTCGTACTTGTAAAACCAAGATTCATCACCTATAACGATCTTATTAAAGCAGCTTGACTCTCCATTTACAAACTTATCCAGGAAATATTGAGCAAAACTAGCACGAGCCCCTTTTTGCTCTCCATTCAAAATTTTTGGAACCCATCTAGCTGACTTCTTCGAATATTTCAGGTGATAATTTAAAATTCGTGACACAGCCATGGCATTCAAGCCCAGTTCATCCGCTATCATCTCCTGTATCATCCTGGCATCTTCGTCAATTTTAGCCTTCACCAGGGACACATTTGTATCGTCGGTCGAGGATTTGGACCGATCTTCACGAGATTCATCCTCCACAGAAAAATGGCCAGTCTGGAATCTTCGAAACTACTTTAAAATAGTAACAAGAGGTGGTGCATTTATTCCGTATGCATGAGGAAAAAGCTACTGCTTTTGCAGACCACCTAGCGAATACCTTTAAGCCTAATGATGCTATCTGTGATGAGCTTCTAAATCTCAATGAAAATGCCCGTTCTATAATTCCTCCGATTAAAATGCATGAGTTAAAATATGAGATAAGGCGATTAAAAGACAAAAAAGCTCCAGGTTTTGACTTGATCTCTGCGGAAGTCCTGAAGCGACTGCCAAACAAAGGGTTAGCTAAACTCTTGCGGTTAATGAATAAAGCAATTAGCCTTGAGTATGTACCAAGTGTCTGGAAAGTAGCTGACGTGATAATGATCCCTAAACCAGGTAAAGACCCTCACGAGGTATCCTCATATAGACCAATATCTCTACTTCCTTCAACATCAAAGTTGTTTGAAAGACTGATTTTTAAGCATCTCAAACCAATCGTAGAGTCAAGAAACCTAATCCCAAATCACCAGTTTGGCTTTAGAAGCAAACACTTCACAATAGAACAAGTTCACAGAATAACAACTGAAATCGAAAGAGCAATAGAAGCAAAAAAAGTATGTTCTGCAATTTTCTTAGACGTAGCACAGGCTTTCGATAGAGTATGGCATGAAGGTCTACTCAATAAACTAAAAGTGTACCTACTAGAACAGTTCTTTCACCTAATGGAACATCGCGATTCTTCCGTATAGAACAAGAAAACTACTACTCTAAGCTAGTGCAGCTCGTAGCCGGAGTTCTTCAAGGAAGCGTCCTCGGTCATCTGTTATACCTTCTTTACACTAAAGACCTACCTACAATGCCCTACACCAAGACTGCAACTTTTGCCGACGACACGGCAGTCTTAGCAGTGGGAGATACAACGCTAGAATCGACGCAAAAGCTGCAAGCTGCTACAGACCAAATTATCAGGTGGACTCAAAGATGGCGTATAAAACTGAATTCGAGTAAATCTGTACATATTGACTTCACAAATAAGTCTATCTCGTACTCCCCTATAGCAATATCAGGCACGACAATACCATATGCAAATACAGCGAAGTATCTAGGTATGACTCTAGATGCCAAGCTTCGTTGAAAAGAGCATATTAAAATCAAAAGACTAGAATTAGACATTAAATGGCGAAAATTAGAATGGCTTATAGGCAGGAAGTCAGGACTATAAATTACTAATAAAATTTTTTTATATAACCAGATCCTAAAACCAGTGTGGAACTATGGCGCTCAACTCTGGGGATGTGCCAGCCAGACCAATATTGCAGTCATCCCACGATTCCAGAATAAGGTCCTTCGAAGTATTATGAATGCTCCATGGTACATCAGAAACAGCGACCTCCATCGGGATCTAGGCATTCCTACTGTTCTTGAAGAGATCAACTCTAGGGCCAAAGCATACGAAAAGAGACTTCAGGAGCATATTAACGAGGAAGCAACAATTCTTCTAAACGTATATGGCGTGAGACGACTGCAACATATAAGACCGTCAGATCTTGCAAGGCAACCGTAACTACTCTACTAGATAGTAACAGAGCGACAACAACGAGCGAAAAGAAATCCGAAGAGAATGGCAAAACGAATTTCCTCCTGCGTTGGCGGTGGAACTTCAGCCTAGCTTACGTCGCTAATTTTTGTCTTTCTCGTCTCCATTTTTACCTATTGTTCTGAAATTTGGAAATAAATATTGGTAGATTATAAGCTACAGAAATGCATTTTTTATTTTCAAAAACTACTAAATTGATACCAACTAAGCGAACTTTTATTAGTCCCTACGTAGACTAAATAAATAAATAAATATTTTGGCCCCTACAGGGCCAGGCCTAGCTTCTCGCTGCCACTTGTGCTGTACGCCGCACGAACGATTGAGACCTGCTGTTTTATGATGTTTTCGAAGGGCAATTTTTTTCAATTGAGAGAAGCTTCTCGGATGTTTGTCAGACCGCGTTTTTTTTTGTATTGTCTCTGCTTCGAACCTTGAATCTTCTGCTTAGTGATCGCGTTCTCGATCACTGAGCCACGGCGCCCACCATTGTACCTAGTCCTACCATAAATTCTGTTACAAAATTTTCAGCGCAAACTGTATGAGGATAATAATAGATACAAAGTGCAAAAATATCACCCAATTTGGTTTCAGCTGCTAATTGCTTCAAATTTTTGGATTACCTAAACCTCACGGAATATCTAAAATATTTGTGTACCGTGCTTTAAATCGATTTGTTGAATCGTCTCAAGACCAAGAACTGTTCATCCGCGCATTGTCCGTACGAACGCGGTTGTAAAAGCCGTACGCGATCGAATTCGAAGAAATCTCCTTCGAAAACAGTAAATGATGTCGCGTGAGCTGAATATATCCACCAGATCAATGTCAAGGCACAGTAGGGATGATCTCAACATGAAAGTCTTTCGTCGGTTAACTGTACATCTATTGACGCATAATTTAAAGCAAATTATGCAAACGACTCTTGTACTGGCACGAAAATATCCTTTTTACGGATGATTTTGAGCGTCAAGGAAATTTTTAATAAACAAAACGATAAAATTTACAAGGATATCTTAAGAAGCAAAAAATATGGTTCCTAGGGTTCAGCGCGGCCATCATCCGGCCATTTTTGTTAATAAGGAGTTAAGACTGGAGCAAGGGTGTACCAAGAGGATGTGCTAGAAGGCGTCGTTAAAGGCTTTACGAATATCCTTATTAATGGAGGAAGATGGATTTTCCAGCAAGACTCTGCTCCAGCACATAAGAGCGAAACAACTCAGTAGTGGCTTAGAATCTATATTCCTGTTTTTATTGCATCCTTCAAGAAGCTCAGATTTGAATCCTTTGGATTGTTGTTTGTGGTCAGTGTAGGAGAGTATGGACTGCAAGAGACCCCACCTAGAGCCTCCAAAGTGCTTTAACGACAGCAACATTGTTCATACCCCTGGAATCCGTGCTTGCCGCTGTAGCCCAGTGGCCACAGCATTTGAGAGCCTACTTTAAAGCAAAAGGCGATCACTTTGAATAAACCGATTTTTTTTTAAATGCTTACTATTTAAGCAAATAAATTTTAAAAATATTAATTTGGAATGTTTTATTGTTTAATTTTTATAACGTTTTGCACTTGTAACAGAACTGGTGTTCCCCAAGGCTCTGCTTTGTCTCCGACTCTCTTTCTTATTTTTAAAAATGATCTCTTGTCTGCAACTTCTAATCCAATTCACTCCGTCGCTGATGACAGTACCCTCAGTTTTTCATATTCCTTCCCTAACTCGCGTCCTTGCTCTTCGGCCGTAGAAGAGGAACGGCAACGTATGTTAAACACGTTAAATTCCGTGAGTGACTGAAATTTAATGCTATCTGCTGTTTCTTAAGCGAAACCAAAACCTTCCACCATTATCCATGGATGGTACTTGCATCATTGAAACAGAAACCCTTGCCATTCTCGGTATGTGTCATCTTCGATGGAACGATCACATATTCGAGGTCGCCAAAAATGCTGCAAAATGTCTAGGATTCCTTAAACTGTGCAAGAAATATTTTACCCCGTCTGATCCGGCCTCAATTTATAAGGCATTCATCCTTCTTAAGCTGGAATATAACGCCCATATCTGGTCTGGTATACTCAAGACCGTTCTGCACATTCTAGACAGGGTACAGAACCGCGTGTTAAAACTTATAGGTGATATAGACATTGTGAATGCTACACATTCACTTGAACATTGGAGAAATGTCTCGTATCTCTTCCTATTTTATCGCTATTTTCATAAAAAAATGCTCCAGCGAAATAGCCAGTTGCATTCCTCCCCTTCAAAATTTCACCCGCAATGCGCGACATGTTTCGAATGCACATCAGTTCACCCTAAAGCCAAACTTCGGTCGTACTGTCAAATATAGGGATTCGTTTATAAGCCACACGATACGAATGTGGAATGATCTACCAGGCTCTGTATTTCCCCATCACTACAACCTTCAAACATGCTACATGCCATGCCAACATGCACATACTTCTCCTCTGTTCCTCTTCCCCATTTTCCTCAACCCCCGTGTCCTGAAAGCTATTCATAATCCCTTTGGCGCGCGCAGATTATAAAAAAAAAAAAAAAAACTTATGACAGGACTAGGTAAAAACGAATTATGAAGGGAATTGTGCGATGCTTAACGGTTGCCCTACGGCATATGCATCTTTGTGGCAAAAGATAAAAAGCAAATCTCTTACAGAATGAGGTGAGACTGCTTGGCATAGTTTAGAGACTTCTACAGGCTAAATTTTACGTTCTTGAGAGACTCGACGACACTTTTCCAAAGACGAAAGAGGAACCATTCAACTTTATGCTTACTTAACTTTTCGTTAAAGTGTCTCCAAAAAGTAGTTTCCACACCAATCAATGTCATTCAGAATACCCATTAGAGAAGCAAGTAGATGGAGACAGCATTAATGAAACCCTTAACCGAAAGATGGATGCCCTAGTAATATACTTTCTCAAAAAAAAAAGGTGGATCATCGTGGTTATTTCTAAAAGAGCTCCTCCGCTACTCATCTCTTTTTCTATTTCGTTGCAGAATAATTGATTACGGCTTACTACTTCAACCAATCGACCTTGTACAGCCCTTCACATCACCACAAGGCTTACTCCATTGTAGGTCAAAGTCCAACCCGGACTGCAGCTCAAAAGTAAGAAGTTATATACAAAAGAAAAAATAGTGTTTGGCACAAACAGCCCATATAGGGACTACGGCCTATCTTTCTGCAGCCATTCGTGCTGTGCGACCCACAATTGGAAGGAAACTACAGATTTATGCTGTTTATGAAGGACAAATTTTTCAGTTGACAAGCTTCTCAATATAATTTTACTCTCGGATGTTTGTCACGCGTTCGCTAGAGGTGAGACTGTGGGAAACCTGTTTAGTGTTTTCTGGGACTCGAACCTGAGTCTCTTTTTGAACACTTTTTCACTGAACCACTGCACCTACATCTTGAAATTGGAAAATCTAAGGCATCATCATTATGTGGCAATGCAGGGGATCCTTTCTCCATAGGACAAAAACCCAGAAAACCCATATATCACGTGCAAATTGTAGTATTTGGAAGAAATATGTTTAAATATACTCGTACATACATACATATGTTAACTCAAACAGCGTTCATTGCATTAAAGAAAATGGAACAAAATGTCTGGAAATGTCTGAGTCCTGGCCTCCCAAAAACAAATCTAGAGTCATTTTAAAATTGAACAGAAGTAATTTACGATGGGCTCCGCTCCTTTAAACGACTCAGAAGCACTAGGCTTTTTTGAAATTTAATCGAGAAGGACGAAATATCTGACCACCTGAGTGTCCTGCTTTTACCCAATTGCAAGGTCCCTTTGTGAAGATCAAATTTTGACCATAAACACTTTTTAATTGCAGCCAAATTTAGAGCTCAACCGAAGGAAACTGTAACCGCCCCGAAGAAGAAGTTTAACGTAAAACATATCGGGAACAGCTATCTCATAAGTAAAAACTCTCCCGTAAGGTCCTGAAGTGACGTCCGGCCAGGCGGAAGATCAGCAGTTCACCAAATGTTCATATTTAGTTCCAGAAAAAGACCATTCATTCAAAAAGATCATTCATTGGTCCTACGAGACGATGACTGATTGCGGGATTCGCACTTGAAAACACGTCAGAGTACCATCTCCGTATTTACAAATCAATTTCACTGATTAGGTGCTTTGCCATGAGATGCTGAAGCATAAAGAAGGTGCCAACGCGTGAAACAAATATTCAACGAATCAACTCTCAACGAGTCTTTGTCCATAGAATTAATGAATTACTGAGGCCCAAACAAAATGCAAATTAAAACCGTGTATATTTAAGACTTAATTTGGGGATTATGTTCCAAAGGGGGCAAACAAAACCTCGATCTAGGGATACGAAATTTGCTACAACATCAATAATGGAAACTTTCTTCAGGTAACTGTCTGATTCGCGATGCTATTTCTTCACTTTTGGGTTCTGAGAGTGGGCTGTTCCTTATGATCACTGAAGGCTGCAACTTCTTCCTGCATTCGTTCAGGGTGGATTGCCTGATCTCGCCAAGCGAACCTTTTATTTTTGCAATGCAATCTGCGATTAAATAAGTTTTCCAGAATTTGCTCGTCGAGTTCTATAATATCACGTTCGAGGTCTTCAAAAAGTTGATAGAACATCATACGAGTGTAACCTGGTCGAGTGCCTGTAGAATGGATGTAGTGTTTGGAGGCAGAAATCATGCACGGATAAACGAATCTACGTCTGCAAGGCGACTCGATGGGTCGAAGCATTGTTGATAACCAGTAGAACCTTGAATGCGAGATATTTCAATTCTAGGTAGCGTTTGACCTTTGGAATGAGGCTTAGGGACATAGTCATAAAGTCTTCAGATACATTCGAACATATGTAGTTGAAGTGTAAGGCGATATTTAGGTGCTTTAAAACCTGATGCAATTTGTTCTTCTTTCTATAAGAATGGCATTGGCATTTCATGTCGAACGTGTCCTATCCACCACTAGCTATACTGCTCGCGGCGATACATGGTACAACACGAAACAAGTGCGTATCTTTCTACAAACATTTGGTAACCGAGTATAATCGAAACTAACTAAGCAGATGCGTCTTAAAGCTTAGGTGGACGAATCTGTACAATGCTTGACACAATTTGTCTCTGTCGATAGTTATATCCCCGAAGTAGTAACCTCGAAATAACATTCAAGCTCCCAACATCCCAAAAGGATAAGTCCGAACATACTTGTATCAAATGGAAAATAATACTCCGGCGAAGAGAGTCTTCTAATCTCAAAGGTTCGAGCCTGGCTTATTGAACTGAAACGAGCGTGCTCGGTATCGGTGAGAATAGAAGGCAGCGGCATGCTCTCGTCTGGTCAAGAATCCATTAAATACTCGTAATTCGAACTACTGAGGGCATAAAAGCTATAAAATCCTCTGGTTGAAGATAGGAGTTCCTAAGTATCTACAACAACATTTGATTTTTGGACACACAATTATTTTTTAATTATACTAGGATCATAAAAATGAAATCCTTGTCATCCAAATATAGCCTTGACTTTATCCTTTTGACAGAAAACCCATTTGGAAGTCAACATTCGAAATACCAGGACTCAATTCATGCAAAACCAAATCAAAGGACCTTATTTGATTTTCTTTCCACTGGAAACAATTACTCCCTGCGCAAAACGTACCTCAATAAAATGCGAGTATGCAAAATTACGTACAATTTCGCAACGATGGCATTATGCTTAGTCCTTAAAACGCATTTACTGCAACATTATGTAAACCGCTCTACTCACCTAACTGCGCCAATTTCGGCATAACCATGCATTACAATGGAACAATTCTCGAAATGTGTCCATAAATCCCAACAACAAACATTCAAACACCATTGATCCTTTACGCAATAACTCTCTGCACATCCCTTACTGTATTCTATTACCAGCTATTGCTCTAAAAGTATCCTGAAAGAAGTCCCGCGAATGTCACAGAAACCAACTCCTTTCTGTTTAGAGTTATAAACCCTAACCCAAGGCAATTTGGCAAGGATTTGTCTAACCTTGAGCGCTAACCCAACACGAGACAATCCACTTCGAAGGAACCCGTAAAAATGTCCCAACATCCTTAGAGTTATCGAACATTGCATAGAGTTAGATCATCAGAATTCTTACCTGCCTCCTTACCGGTTACGTAGCGGCAATAAAATTTGTTTTATACGATTTTATGCAATATAATGCAAAATTTTTGCAAAAGGAGACGGGACACACAAAAACCTTCCACAGAAAGGAGAACGGAGGAAAAACGCAAGAATGTCAACAAGTCGTGGCGAGGTAGATTGTAGCCTTTTTTTTTGCGAATGCTATGCAGGCAGTACCTGTTCCTCATGCTTTAGGCAGATTTTTATTGCCCCACTAACACAGCAGTAGGTCGTGTAAAACAAGAAATGTCACAACAAAGAGGAGAGATCCTGCGAAGACTAGTAGAGCCCACGCGAGTGCATCGCTTTCTTTACTAACTCCATCTTACTTTTTAGAAAGGATACAAAAAAAAAAGGATTCTCTATACTTAAAGGTGAGTGATTCGCTTCCAGTCGCACTCCTACAACAAAAGGATTCTAACTCCTTTCGGTGGTTCCCATGAACCGCGGCATACGACTTGCCACAAGGATCGGAAACAACGAGTGTAGTAGACAAAAAAAAAAAAAACTCGACTACCAAAAAAAGGTGAAAGGACGAAGAGGACATTTCAAAGAAGTAGAGAAAGTGATTTGAGCAAAAAAAAAAAAGGATTCAAATCTAAATATTTCCGCTTCAAGTTTTGTTGGAGTTTTTTGTTGTATATCCGAGATTTTTGTGGAAAATTTATGTAAAATGTTTGCCTGCGACAAATATTTAGTTGATCCTTGTACAAATTCACTCACAATTCTTTTTTTATTTGATTTCCCTGTAAAAAGGACGATTTTTTGTTGTTGAGTGTATGTGAATCTATTTAACCTGCTGCTAGGATAAATAATCAGGAGCATACAATTCATTTGACTTTCGCAGGAGTACAGTACAGGATATACATATGGATAAAGGATTGCGAAAAAAGGGCTGAATGTGATTTTATGCCGCGCTAATAGTCCTGTTTATTTAGTTGATTGATGTGTATCAACGACATTAGCATGCAGTGGGTGTTTGCGTAAAGGCACACACAATGGGTGTTAATTTCTCAATGGTCCTGGTATAGGGATGAAGGAGAAAGGATTGAATGAATTTTCGGGTTATTTGTTGTTGATTTTTTTTTTTTTTTTTTTTATTTAAGGTTAAATTACCTGTCCATTGAAATTGTAAACTGAAATTTGTTTAGTGTGGATTTGAAATTACGCAACTAGTTTTGAAAGAGGAGTGCATTGCTGTGTTTTAGCTGGGATTTCATTCCTGTGTTTAGCTGCAGTGATTTATTTATTTAGAAGGACTTTTATTTCAATAGATTGTAAATACATTAGCAAATGAGTATGGCTAGTTTAACTAATGTTCCTATTCATTAGTGAAATAGCCAATTAAAATGCTTAATCATTGTAATTAGGGAAAGTCAGAAAAGCTTTTTTTGCAAGCTCAGAAGATTTATCCTTTCAATAATCATATTTTCTTTTTTTTTTTTTTGTTAACTTTTGCACAATAAAAAAGGTTATTAAATCTAAATTGGAAGTGAAATATTTAAAATAAAATAAATTTAATTAATAGAAGTCACGAAGACGCAAGCTTGAAGGTGGGGCCGACAAAAGAATAGGATTAAGTTAAGAGGGCGTCGGGAAAGGAAAATGCATCGCACACAGTCAACGAGAAACACTTTCCAAATCAGTCCCGCTTTTGAACTGTCCCAGGCATGATATGGTCGAAGAGATACTGCTTCGTGATTAAATTCAACTGGAAGCTGAGCAGCGAAAGAGAATGGAGCAGTGAAGTCGGGACATATCAACTCAAACAAAATACCATAAAAATACACTGAATCTGGAGCAGGTTTATACGGGCTATCCCAGTATCTTCAGATCGAAAGATGCGCCCAATTTAACCTCGATAGGAAGTATCGCGGACAAGACATCGCGATATTGCCAGATAGCCAGGCCGCCATCAAGGCATTAAGCTCTCATGAAGTCAGGTCTATACTGGTGTGGAAGTGCCTTGCCAAGATAAACCAACTGATTGAGAATAACAGAGTCACTTTCCACTGGGTACCAGACCACGTAAGAGTAGAGGGAAATGAAGAAGCGGATGAACTAGAAAGTAAAGGCTCAGAGACCGCTCTTACCGTTCTAAAACCATTCTGCGGGGTGGGACCGCATAGGATACTGGTAGAGCTAGGGAAAGAGGAAGAATATAAATGAATCAAACTTTGGGAAGAACTTGTTAATCTAAGACAGGCCAAAGAGCTTCTCAGGAATTATAACCAAAAAAGAAGTATTTTTTGCATAAATATTAACAAAAAAAACAGTTGAGGGCACCTTCTTAAGGAATGTGGAGCACTAATCCACCTGAATGCCTATCAACTAACAGAAGAAGACCTACTATCGCACTCCAGTTCATCAAAGAAATTGGACTACAGAAGGGGCTCTAAGTCGAGTATCTTATCGACTAGAGCTCCAAGTCGGGGAAGCACAATAGACTCAAAAGGTCGCAGTGCGCTTACACCACTAAAATTAATCTACTACATGGAGTATATCTATATTATGTAAGTTTTCAACAAACAACGCATTCGTAATATAGTATTCCATAGTGAGCTCCTTCCAAACCATTCCTAAATTACCTTGTCTTAGGGTAATCCACTGTACCGCATGTTAAGCAAAGGACATTTTCTCCGTTCAAGTTTTAACCGTTAACACATTTTTTTTTTTTATAATTTGCGCGCGCCAAATGGGATACGAATACCATTAAATTATTTCAGGGAACGGGCGTTTGTATAAATTGAGAGAGAGAGAGAGATAGATTGGTGTAGTGGGTTTGAAACTTAGATGGTATTAAGTTTCAGTAAACTCCAAGGGTGGCGTCCAGATAACTGGGGAGCTTGTTTGTTTTGCTTTTTGTCGTTGCTCTTGATTCACAGTATTTTTTTCCCTCCAGCTGATGTCATCATCACGATCAAGTTGCATTTAAGACATATGACCACCCTACTGCCAGTGTTGTGCCTTCGCAGTAGAGTTGACTAACCTTTCGCAATTAATCGACTTTTTTATTTATTTCAGACGAAATAAATAGATGATTGTTGAGATCAGGATTTGAACCGTGAACCAAGAGCGTGAGAAGCGTTGATGTTACCACTACACCATGGCCACATTTTGAGGAATCAAATGCATCTAGCGCCACATTCCTAGAATCAGTTTAATCCTGCGAAGCGTAGCTTGCATAAATGAGAATCACAGAGAAACCATCAAGTATTTATACCCTATTCAGAGTATTTTAAGTTTGATACATACTCGTAGTTTGTAACATAGAGAAATAATGACGATAGATCCTCAAAAGTATACATATTTGTGATCAACATCAAAAGTTATTTCGATCTAGCCGTCCATCTGTATGTCACCACTTTTTGGGGCTAAAATTTTGAACTAGGTACATGATTCTTATTATATAAGCTTTCCAGAATCTAAAGCAGTACAAGTGTAAAAATTCTTCCATAGACACGCCCACTTTTAAAAAAGATAAATATTGTTTAGGTAAGATATGTATGTAGACGTTGACTACATTTTGCCCATACATTACACATGGTCACGCCCACTTTTTAGGGGCATTTTCTTGAAAAAAAAAAACATATATTGCTTTTCAAAGTCTTATTGTGAATAAAACTAATGGATTCAACACGGTATCTATCTATCCGTGTGTTTATCTGTCCATATGTCTGCCACACGTTTGTAACTTTTCAACCGTTTGAGCTAGAGAGCTTGCAAAATTAGTAAGTGGCGGACCAAGAAAATAGAGAAAAAATATTTTTCTTCAAGGCTTTTGGGGGCCTAATATGGCCTAAGAAAAAGAATGTTTTTATACCCTATCATGCAACATATCAAATTAAAGCTGAACCAAGGAGAACGTTACGTTTTCCCGGGTTTCAAAATCCCGAATGATCAAAATCCCGGCAAAAAATTAGTAAATTTGAAAAATCCAGGGAAACCAAAATCCCGGAAACTGAACAGTGAAAAAAGATTTTAATTATTTTTTTCATATTTTGTTGGTGTCAAGAAATTATTGATGATGATGAAATACATAATAATAGCTCCTAAACAAATATTTGTCGTCCTTAAAAAGGCTTTAGCGAACATGCCTACAAAAACCCAACACCTTACCCCTACTCCTACACAAACACACTAACCATACTGAAATATGACTTAAAAAGTGCATTACATTCAAATGGTTAAGTTTACCATATGAGAATCATGATGAAGTCCGTTTTTTTACAGCCTACTCAAATGCATGAGAATCAGAAAGTTCAACTTCATTCAAAATTGTGAGAATCATGAAGGGGCACATTTTCCTTGATTCTCATACTTTCAAGAGATTTTGATTCTCAAATTCATGAGAATCAGAAAGCATTTGTTTTTCGATTCTCATGCGATGCACTTAATGCATAAGTGCTACTACTAGTGATTAGCTCGAGTTACAAAATGATGTAGTGCGTGCTGTGTAACTTTTCAGATCTTTTATACTATTAGGGAAAGTAAATGCGGAAAGCATTCATTCTGGAACGATTATGCGTGCCAAATACAGAATGGCTGTACAATTTGTATTCAAATCTTTAACACAAATAATTACATGGAAATCGTTGCCAACCCGAACCAAGAAGTTCAAAAATATAAAAAAATATTTTTTTTCGGATGACAAAAAAGTTCAAAAACCGTTGAAGTCATCCGACCATATCTCACCTCGTCTCCATCTATTTTTAATGATTTTCACACAATCGTATCTACATATCTGACATAACTCAAAACGCAAATATTATCGAAGTCGATTCAGTGATTCTTGAGTAAGGAGTATGTGATTTGAAAATGTTTTATTCATCATATCTTAGAGGTTAGGGTAGGTTGAGGTGGCTGTCAGCTAAAAGCCAACACACTTAGACCAATAGTAGGTCCATTGTGATACCACGTGGATATGGGAAGCGGTCTTCCTACTCATTGAACGAATTGGAGCTTCTGATGAAGCGAAGGGGGCTCTAACGTCTATTTTTTTCAGATCGTTTAGGTCGTTGAAACAGAAGACTCCTAAGTGGAGTTTCCCTCTTTGGCAGAGACAGTGTAGAGTAATGACACCAATTACAGCACAGATATACAATCTATTGAGAGAAATCAATTAGAGCGTTTCAGATCCAGCTTAGGCCAAATCTGTTTTGTCACTAGATACGTTGTACCACTCGACAACCTAGAATTTGTCCACTCAATAGTATCCAGCTTTAATTTAAGTTTGCATGTAGCGATCGGCATACCCAGTCAACTTTTGTCTAGAAGGATGGGTATTGTTATTCCATATCTGGCAAGTTCGTCAGTCTTACAATTTCCTGGAATGTCCCTGTGCTCCGGCACCCAAATATCTCATATCTTACTTCCACTCCATTAGAATTCGATCAATTTCAAGTGGAACTAATAACGTATTAGTTTAAGTCATTTGAATTTGAAACCCATTCCATTCACACTTTAGCCGACTTTAACAGTTTTTAGATGAAATGATCTACGTTTAAGGATATAAATACGAGTGCATAGAAACTAAATTTCATGAAAACGGTTTCATGAACGGTGAGATCAAACATATGGGCAGCCATGGAACAAAAAGTTTTTATTTAACATGATCCCTTCAAGTACAACCATAACTCTCTCTTTTGCTGTAGTTTAGCCAGAAAGCTAAATTAAGATGCAAGTAATATAACGATACGGAACACTAACCGCACGAGGCCCGCTCACCCTTGACCAATTTTGTTCTTGCTTTTGAATTGGATTTTTACTACTTTTTATAATTTTGTTTGCTACATTTTTGGAGACCATCGTGGTAACCCTGATCAGGTTCGAGTCCCAAAAAAAACCCAAAAGTCCTTCGAAACTCTGACAAACATCCGAGAGTAAAACTGTGATGAAAAAGCTTTTCAATTATGCCCTTCGAAAAGGGCAAGAAAACTATAAGTTCCTTCCATTCGGGCGAAAAAATTTAACACGCACAACAAGTGTGGCTGTGAGAAACAGCATAGGTCAGGCCCTCTATGGACCATTAGCGTCAGAATATTTATTTATTTATTTTTTCTTGCTGGAATAGCTGAGGAATTTGTTCACGTTTTACCATGAGCTGGCATACACTTGCTTCAGGATTACTTATGAGAACGCTTACACAGAAGCCATCATCGAGGTAATTTTTCTTGGAATAGAGCTACACATACCTCAGACCTTGGTTCAACAAAGATTGTGAACGAGCTACTGCTACCAAGAACAGAGTCGTTAGATAATGGCGCTTCAACCCAACAGGCTAAAGAAGATCTAGCTACATACGAGTATGTTATTTTCCGAAACAAGTGCCACATAATATGCGGCACACTAGTCAGCGCCTGATCCCAAGGTTGGAGTTGCTATACACGCAAGTAGTAGACATGAACCCCCTCCTTGTCACGCGATGAGATAACACCACTTCGTGATTACATTTCGAAGCTTCTCAAACGGTCCGATACTACAAGCATCTCGGGGCATTACCATAGTATGATAGGTGAGAGAAGTTTACAAAAAAAAAACCCTACTTGTCACCTGGCAAGGCTGCTGCAATCCTCCAACAACAGATTTCCCTCCCTCACACTCTTGATTAGTACTTAATTGACTTTATGGCGATGACATAACAATTCACTTTTTTTTCTTTGACCCATTTCAATCTTGAAAATGAGGCGACATAAAATTATTCGAAAAAAATTTCAAAAGTATAAAATTACCCAATAAATTGTCGTATTGTCGTCGTCCTTCGTCATGTTCTAACGATCGCCATCCAAATGTGACAAATAAAGAAATCTATTGGAATAAATTGACTCCTCTCCACGATGGTAAAATTCAAATGAGGCTAACCGAAACAGCCGCAATGGGGCCTCACATTTTCGAGAGGGCGACAAGGACTACAACACGGCTGGACTAGAGTAGTCCTATTTTTTTCATTCCTTCTGCCAATTGAATGACCATATTTGATTTTATTGCATTTTCCTTGCTTTTATGGCTCCCGAATCAACAAAGGATGTCATAAGAGTTTCCGAATAACCCTTAACTTTGTCCCGCCCAAAGGACTCGACAACCAGTGCAGCAACCATTTCGTGTAGTCAAAAGAGGAATCTCTGCAAATCAACGTAAATGTTTTCTTAACGTTCATCGGAGCATTTTTATCGGTAATAGTTGGCTCTAACCCCTTTCCTGCGTCCAGCGTCCTGCGAAGTGCACCCTTATTGCCGAACTCCTCTCCTGGGAGACCCAATAACCCTTTAAGCGTATGGTCGTTTAATAGCCGTAACTGTTTACTAGTGACTTTTCTTCAGAAAAATAAAAAAAAGGGGTTTGAGGGAGAGAAGTCAAGTCTCCCTAGTGTCCAATTCGCAGTTCGTCTGGGAGAATGTCCTTTGCGCGTTTTATTGTTTTTTTTTTTTTTTTTTCAACGATGGTTTGTGTATGCTTGGTCCTTTTGCATGCCAACGTTCAAATAAACGGCTCCAAGTGGCTTCAGTTGAAAAGAAAAGAGCAGCGATTTGGATAAAGTTTAGGAGGGTGGCGATGGTGGGGAGAGTCCTTTCTTTGTCATAAGTTTTCATTCTCCCAGTGACCATCACTGAGGGATCTAGTGACCATAGCCGCTTCCCCTAAGCCAAAACTCTCTGTGTAATTGGAGAATGGTGAAGTTTGTTTTTTCTTCGTTGTTTTGTCCAAAGGACGACAAAGGATAAATGGTCGTGTGATGTTGAATTTTATTGCCGTAGAGCGACGTTCGCTTTTTTCTTTTTACGATTTCCAAAATTGGGGTGATTTGAGAATGAGCCAATTTTAATTCGATTCCAAAACGATTTAGTTTACCCGATTCGTGTGTTGTACTTTGGTGAAAGGATATTAAACAAAAAAACAACATATACATGTGTACACATATGTATGTATTTACATGTGGGAATGACAGGCTTGGGGTTTAACTTTTACTCTCTGTGTGACCAATAAATAGTAAATATTGTGAAGGGAATTAAATTTGGTGAACCATGTCTGATAGGAGATTATTTTTCTAATTTAATTTAAATCAATCGAAGGGAGAACGATTTTATTAGTTTACCATATGGTTATTGGCTGAGAAACATGTGTGGGTGTGTGACAATAGGGACCAGAATTTGGGTACGTACTTACTTTTGGCGCTACAAGCCTCGTTCGATCTTGTGCTAATCGCCTCCAGTTTTGCACACGAAGTTAGTTTAGGTCCCTTTACATTGGTGTGCGCCACCTTACGTGAGGTCTTCCTTTACGGCGCCGTCCCTCCGGAATGGATTTGAAGACTTTCCGGGCAGGGGCGTTATTGTACATTCACTCTACATATCCCAGCCATCGTAGGCGATGAATTCGAAGCCTTCTGACTAGGTCAATGTCCCCGTACAACCGGTATAGTATATTGTATCGTAGTCTTCATTCCTCGTCGCTACAAACGAAACCAAAAATCACTCGAAGAATTTTTATTTCAAAACAACCAAGGTGATTTCATCTGCCTTTGCCATACTTCTGCGCCATAAGCAGGACTGCGATGATGAGAGGGCATTGCTACTCTTAGCCCAAAGAAACAGAAGTTGGCAATAGTGAATCTTCGTTTGATCTCTGCGTCGGTAGGTAGACACAGTCCTTAACTACCTCAAACTTGTAGCTGTGAATTATGACGTTCGGTTCAAGCCATGTCTCTGTATACTTCGTCTCTATAAACGCTATAATAGGCGACTTTAAAATCGATGAAAAGGTGGCGGGTTTTTTCCAAGATCAACAGCAATGTGAATATCTGATCTACGGTGGACTTTCCTGGCCTAAAATCACACTGATACGGAATAATCCGATTGTTGGCAAAAGGTTTAGGGTGTTCACATAATATGGCAAATAAAATCTTTTACGCGATGTTGAGGAGACTCTGTAGTTAACGCAGTTCACAGGGTCTCCTTTCTTGAGGATCTGGGAAACTATGCTGAAGTTCAACTTGTCGGCCAAACTTTCATTCGACTGTAGGAGTTGATGTATGCTCTATACCAGCTGCCTTAAATAGCTCGGTAATTATACGGTCGGCTCCAGTAGCCTTATTATGTTTAAGCTTAGATATTGTTATCTTCACTTCACAGTCGGGTCGACAAAATTGTTGATCATCATCGCCCGGCTTGAATGCAACATTCTGCTTGGCAGAGAAGTTTTGGTCGTCACCGCCGTTTAACAGTCTGCAGAAGTGATGTTTCCAAATTCTCATCACCGACTGTGACTTTACTACTAAATTTCCTTCTTCATCCCTACAGGCTTCTGTTCGGGGATTTGTAACCTTAGAATCCTCTTTTTGCCTTTTGGTAAAACTTTGAACATCATTCCTGCTATAACACCTCTCTATTGACTCGGTCTTCCGTTTTTCGTACTCTTTCTTCATTTTTCTTAGAAGCTGGTGTTCTACCCTCCCCTTCTACTTGTTGGAGTTATAAGTTCCTCTCTTCACCCTATTCAGCGACGCTTTATACGAGTAAGCCTCTTGCTTTGCTGCGTGCGCTTGGAGGTACTCTTCATGAAACCCGAGGTTTCATGCGGCGTTCGGAAAGTCTAAACTTCCAAACTACTGGAGGAGTACCTTGCATCATCGCGATACCTCATAAATATTGAAGTGAGGGACTCGTGTGCTAGCTACAGTGATGTTTCGCGCCGCCGCTTCGATTAGCCTGAGTCCGTTTCCGACGGTAGTTATAAAGTTGCTCTCCTTTCCAATTGACAAGCACTATTTTAACGTTGGTCGTAAGCTCTGTCGAGAAGCACATAAAAGTAATCGTTGGTCACGTCATCATTATCCTCTGTACCGGCGTTAGCGCATATTAGGCTGATGATTTTCTATTTTGTCGTAATGCGGAATGTCATCTGGCGTTCACTGTCATGTCTGAAGCTAAAGACTTCTTACCTAAGTGAGTTCTGTCCTTTGTAGCAGTCACCATAGCAGATAGTCTATGGCGTCCGCTAATTGCTCTGCTGCAAGTGGCCTGTTAAAGGTCCGAACATTCCACGTGCAGATCCAAAGGTCATTTCCATTATTTCATTTGTGAGGTCCGTCAACAGTAAAATCATCCTTTTCCGTGGTTTGTTGTTACTTCTATGGAAGGCAGTTACCCCGAGGCACAACCCCAACCTGGAGGGCCAGACCCTTCGTTAAAACCCCTAGGATAAGGGGCCGGGTATTCCGATGCCAGTAACCCACTACGGAGATATGAGCCCTCTCTTTTTCAACACCCTGACAAAGTTTTGAAAATTCTTATCGACCTTATATCGACGTAGCTCATATAAGGTATACGCTAAGCTGACGGTTGTTACCGCCGTTGATTCCATCGAGAGAATTCTTCAGGCGCACGTCCTCCTTCTGAGGAAATCTAAGACACAGATTTCAGCCGATCAAGAGGTGCCTCGTCCGGTTTGATGTATGCTGACATTCACCCAACTGTACCTGCGCAGGTCCGAATGTTCAGCTACACGCGTACAGTGAGACTCAGCATACGCTCATTGTTAGTTCACTATACTCGAAAGGTCAAAGAACCTTTAGGCTGAAAAAAATTTAAAGAAGTGGATAAATCACACGGAGAAGTCGCCTTTTATCTAAGTCAACTGCAGATCGGACCTGGGTGTTTCCGAACATCTCTACACCGACTCCGACACTACCTTGCACCAGTTGCAGCAAAGTGCGAAAGACCTTGTCATCTTCCCATTGCCGAGATTCCTAAGTATGAAAGACTCCAACTGCGGGTGACACCATTAAACTTATGCTATCATCAAATTTGCCACCAAATATCAAGAACGAACCCCGCCCACTGGATCGGCGAATGCAAGTTACCAAAGAAAAGCCAACATGAAGCCCTGAACACATAAACGAGTAGCAGCGAATCCTGAATCCCACCACGTAATGAAATACTTAAGTATAGCTGCACGAGTATGAATCCGTCTTTACTGACGGGTGCTCGTTACTGGAAGATTTCCACCTCCCTACCCTCAGAACTGAGTGTCTAAAGAGAAACGGACTCGGAAGCACATAAGTGCAGTAGGATCGCCTTACGTATGTAGTTTCATTCTATCGATATCCACTTTGCAAAAGGCACGGGAACATTTGAGGAGAACGCTTCATTTGGGTACCTTACGATGCCCGTTAATGTCTCGGAGCACATAAGTGCAGGAGGATCGCCTTACGTAGTTCAATCCTGTCGATGTTCACTTTGCAAAAAGGTACGGGAACATTTGATAGAATCGAAAGTTATGTTGATCTAGCCGTCCGTATATCAACAGTTTTTGGGCGAAAGTTATGTTGATATAGCCATGTCTGTCCACCCGTCCGTATATCAACAGTTTTTGGGCGAAAGTTATGTTGATCTAGCCATGTCTGTCCACCCGTCCGTATATCAACAGTTTTTGGGCCTTAAATTTTGAGCTAAAAAAGTGAAATTTTACATGCATAAGCTTTCTTAAACTCAAAACAGTGCATGTGTAAACATTTTTAAATCCGCCCACAAACACGCCCACTTTTCAAAACAAAAATCGTTTTATCCTTTACTAGAGTAACAGCCATGCCCACACTTACTTCTAAGAAAAAGTAGTAACAACAATGTTTCTGATAAAATCTCTTAAAAATCACGAAAGGGTTAGAATATGGATGATAGGGTATCATACGATTTGTTCCAAATGGATTGTAACTAATCTGTATGTTCTTTTTTACACGAATGGAGGTACCTGCAATTTGTTGCCGTTTTCGGAGTGTATACATAATTCAGAAGATGCTGTTCTATGGTGCCTTGGCTCAGTGGTTAAATGCGCCATCACTGAGCGGGAGACTCAAGTTTTTTTTTCACAGAATCACTCGGGAATGACTGACAAACATCTGAGAGTAAAAATTGTCATTCTCCCAGTCGAAAAAATTGCAATACTCGTATCTGCATCCTGATAAAGCATAAAACCAAAACAAGGAAACAACTTCCAAGTCCTTTCGTCCAAGAAACCCTCCTCCTAATGTATATTCTAGATGGTATGGGCTTTACTCGATTCACTAACATTTTACTCCCCAATTTTCGAATCCATTTTTAGTGGCCATCAAATCAAAAGGACTTTTCACACCACTAACCAAACGCTTACCAAACAACTTATGATTTATTGTTCCGATAAGACAATCCGCTTCAGAACTTAAACGAAAAGGAATATAAAAGGAGAGAAAAATAAAAGAAAATTCAATCTGAATTAACTCACTCGGCTCTTGACCAATTCGCAGGATGTGGAACTAACACACAGCTGGAATAGTACTACGGATACTACTGATCCACACCCCACTAGTCGACATAAATCAAGATTTTTTCTTCCAAGGAGGTCCAGAAGGATCTGTATTTCATTGATATCCTTTTTCTTTTTTTCTTTTTTTTTTTGTTCAATCAATGACATTAGAACAGAAGTCATAAAGGAGCCAAAATGAGAGGGTGAGCCACAGTGGCCAAAGCAAAACAAACATATCGATACAGGCGGAGACTGTGAGATACATCACACATTGTCCAAGTATGGTAACAATGGAACGAATGAATGACATCATCATCTTCTTCGGTTCAATGGAACATCCTGCTGCAGTGGTAATGGAGCATCAAAATCTGATTTTTTTTTCTTGGCTCGTTGCGTTTGCTTTCAGCTTTTTTTTTCCCATTCTAAGGTTTTGTTGTCAAGGACGATGAGTTATTGCGGTCATTTCTTGTGTGGATGCGGATGCAGTTGTATCTCGTATGTGACAAGGGGGGAATAATTGTCCAAATTGCATGACATTTCTTCCCAAAACACAACAATTGTTGCGGCCATTAAATTGCGCGATGATTTATACTGCGGAAATTGTTGGCACTTTTGGCAACACACTGTAAGTATCCTTGAGGAAAGAATGTGTTTTAGAGAGTTTTTGTTTCTACTGGAAAGTTTGAAAGAAGACTTTTCTTTTGAGCAGATGGAGTGGTCTGATGGAGGTTTACAAAGTAGTTGAGGAAGTAATCAGATTTGTACATGGCGGAGATCTCAGAAAGAATTCTAAGGATTGGACAGAGTGCAGTATCTGTAAGCAAGTAAGCGATCATTTTAAGCGCAAATATCCTCTAATATTACATCCGTTTTCGCAGGACCTGATACAAATCTGGACATCTAGAACACCCACCTTCAACAAATTACCCAAACTACTATTATCTGTATGTTTTCTGATAAGAATCTGTGTAAAATAAAACTTCTCTGTCACATATCCTTGCGAATAGAGCAAACGCTTTAAACTGTGAAAACATGCAAACATCCGATGGCATCCGATTAAATTTTGCATCGACAAAGTATCGCATGTCACAGGGCCTTAAGATCCGCAACTCTCGATAAAAGTTAATCTGAACAACACAAGGACCTCTCTGGTATGTGGGCTGCAACAAAAATTGCCCAAAAACCCGATTGGATTTCATAATTTCAATCCTACACAATTGCAAATCGGTTATCCTGGCTTCACGATCAACGTTACCCACTATTGTTTCCCACAGCAGCCAGGATACCTAATCCTGACCTAAGAGAAAGAACACCACACCAGCATCAGTTTCAGGGGTGGATAGGGTGGCATTATAGTTGTGCAAAGTTGAGGCCATTCAGTCACTGCTGTAGGAAGGAAGATTAGAAGGAGAGATTTGAAATCCTGATTAGCTGCTGATTGCGATAACCATGTACGCATACGCATTGTATGCAATAAAGGATATTTTTCATGAATGAATCGAAGGAAGAGAAAAAAAAATACAACAGGAAATGTTGTATTTTTTTTAGCAAATGTACATACACCCTCTTGGAAAATAGCACAAATAAATTATAATTCGATCCTTAATACGAGGCGACAAAGGACGATGAATGAGGAACAAAACCGTACAAGAGAATCCCTTAAAATTGGATGAAATTACAGTTTGTTAATGGGGGCTGCTTTCGGTATTGTTTAAATCCCTATTAACATAAAGGTAGCACACGGAGTTATGTCCTTATCGCATGTCGCAACATTCATTTCACAAAAACCCGGTCAGAAGGTGGAGTGCACGTTATAACCGTACACCGACGTACATAAGTGCCCATTGAAGGGTCAGCAGCAACAAAAAAAAAAAAGGAGTGACAATACGTAACAACAGAAGCAAATTACGCAGGTAATTGGGAGCAACCACTGTCGTCGTTACAAAATGTTGGTATTTTTTTTTTGCAAGGATTTTAATATCCTTTTCATATGCGACAAGTATACATGTGTCCTTCGTATACGCAGCAGTCAGAGTGACAATGGAGGAGTAGTAATTGAATGTGTAAAATGATATATTTTGGGTTAATGAATTTTTAGCAATTTGCGCCACATTTAAACGGGAGGGTTGCAATGGGGTGCGTTCATGGATGGCTAGCGGGATGAAGGGTTTTGAGTATGTTTTATTAACGGAAAATTGAATGTGGAGTGTTGATTAGATTGAAATGTATTTTTAAGCGGGTCGAGGATAACAAGGATTTAATGATGTATGAAGCATTTCCAAATCCGATAGTCTTTGAGGGCCTATAATTTAATTTACGTTTATAATCCTTGTACAACGAGCTCAAACGCACTAAGACTAGAAGTAGATCCACTGTATTACTTGAGGTTTGCCAGACCTACCTGCAGAACCAGCTGGAACTGCTAATGGAGCGTTGGCTGCCCCTGCTTTTCTCCATGTTTTTTTTAAACACTTCTTCTCTCAGGAAAGGCGAACCTATAAAGCCGTGTCAACGCCCCGAAATACCTACAGTACCGGCCCATCTGCCAAGCTCTGAAAGCCTATGACGACTACTTTCCGGAGGCTGTAGCAAGGTGTGGTGATATCTCACCGGGAGGCAATGAGGTGGGTCCCTGTCTATAATTGGTCGTTTAAGGCGAAGACGAACGAAGTATCTATGGGACAGAAGTAGAAGCTTTTCTCCTAAATTAAGTAAGGCTACATTGATCTGTGTCCATATCCAACATCCAGTCTAATATTCGAAGTTTGAGTCCAGTCCTACTGATGGTTAGAGTTGCTTAACAATGGTCTGTTATTCATTGAAAGTCGATGATCCTTTCGATCTTTCCGAAAAGCTGACTATGTTCAAAACCTGTACATATCTACTCCTCAGAAGACTTATATTTTGCCACAAAAATGCCCCCTACTTACTGGGCAGGAGGTGGACATAGCTTTGCCCAGCCACCTTGACCCAAATCTGAGCACAAGCAAATGAATTGATAGAGAGAATGAATGAATGAAAGTACACCCTCTACATGGTTGTATTGTTTATATCTGCTCTATACTGGTGAAATATTCAAGGGTCTATATGCTGAATACTGCTTCCTCTTTAATCTTAACTACGAACAGTCTCTAGTCATTTTAAGTGCGTGTTATCGGGCACCGACATCTTGCAGTCGAATAGGGATCTTCAGATTCTGCGCCCAATGTATTGGCAAATATTCTAAATCTCACGACTGGACGGGTCCTAGCCAAAATTCTGCAGTAGAGAGGTTGGCGGTTCCTTATACCTCACGGAACCTGTAAGGACCATATGACGTCAACCTCTGGGGTATTAATGGAAAATGATATTTGTAATCGCCGAGGAAGTCTACCCTGATGCAACCGTAACTGTATCTAATGAAGTCTTTCGAAAAAATGTATAGAGGGCGACAGGCCTTTGCAACAATGGTCAGTAGGATACCAAAATGCTGTGCCAACCGACTAAAAACTATTGACTCCTCGCCACAGAGTAAAAGCAACAAACCAATCTGGTGAACATGTTCACCTTTGTTAATCAAGGGTCTGAAAGCGGTATATATGTAAGAGTAATATTCAGAGCTCTGCAGTGCCATTGGAGTTATTCTTTCAAGTCCTGCACGGAGAGAAGGCGTAAATTATTCTGGTGAATTTCCTCTAATCCACAATTTTGTTTTTCTCTTCGCTTAGTTATGAGCCAACTGGCTAGCACGAATGTTAGGAACCTTCATCGTTTCATTAGAAGCTCCAATTGGTTCTAAGATAGGTCGGGAGAAATACCATGATACTGTTGTATTACAATGGACTTACTCTGGCCTAAGTGTTTATGTGTTTAGGACGCAGCCAGCCACTTGGACCTAACCTAACCCTAGTTATCTTTTGGCAAAGTTTGCTTCGTTTATCTTATCCCAAGATGCAGCGTTTTTCAAACTTTTTGGGGCATGAAAGTAAGAGTATCCTGTTGCGCACCCCCCTGTAAAATTTATAAACCCGAGCTTGAGCATCTCACGATCTTTGATTCGAATCCGACATGGATTAAAATTTTTGTAAAGTCAGTCAAATCGTGGATACTTTTACAAGTAGTGTTTCGGGGAGACTGTAATTGGTTGCTTTCTGAAGCACTAATTCTGAAAGGAGCAGTGAGTGTTTAAGTAAGTCTACAGCCTGCGCTATATTTCCTTCTATTTTTTGATTAAACGCACGATATTGGATCCTACTCGTATCAAGGTGAAGTGTGGTCTTGAGAGCAAGAGTCTACATATATATGGACGTTATAGCGGGAAGATGAGAAGGTTTAAAATCGGTTTTGTCGATGAAAATGTCATTCGCGGCTAAATGATTGAAAGATCGGGATTAAATGAGCCTAAAGTATGCTGTCATTCTATGTTCACGACTTAGAAATCGAGACATTGCATTTACGGTTTAGTCTTATTTGAGAATATCTCGTCAGAATCTGTTAATTTCGGTTACAAATTGTGACAGCCACGCCTACTTTTTTTTTAATAAAATGTCCTCTGAGGAGGAAGGTTATAATGACAATGCATTTGAATTGAATAGTACACAACACCACGTCGAACTTATTAGGGATGAGTTTGTAAGTAGCCTGTATGTTTGTAGCTGCCTTTGTTTCCTTTATTCAGATTTCGGTCCGTGTTTTGTTTGTTGGAAGTCTTCATCGAATTAAGACATCTGAGGGGATGTAACTGATGACTTCCTGGGAATAACGCTTCTAGACTTATGAGGACCACTCGATTGCCAAAGGCTCTGACAATCTCTTGCGATTGTAGCCGTTCTATATTCGACTTTCTCGTAGTACTTTTTATTTTGTCATATCTGCATTATATACTAATGAGTAGAGACTAGCGATTTGATTGATTGCTCCCATTGTGAACAATCTGAATGAAAGTTTGTTGATCGGGAGACTTACAGATCCCCTTAAGAATATTTATGTGTAATCCAGTCGTAGTCGATCAGCCAGAGTACGTTTTCGGAGGTGGAATCTTGTAGGCTTTGTTTTCCGTTTCTTCTATTAAAAATGTCCTCTTCTGTCAAGGAGCTCGTGCAAACGATCTTTGGTGATGTCGTCTTTATCGTCTATGGAGTCGTGAACGCATGGCCTCAATACGATTTGTCCTCAGGCATTCGTTACTATACCCTAATACTTTTAGAAAACTAAGGCCTCCTATAATTGATCGGTTGCACGTACGAGTATCTTGTTAAGGGTCCAAATTAGCATCATCCCTTTCAAAGATTGGTGGTTTCTTAGTAAATATTGTCTTCATGCATGTTAGGGTAGTTGCTAGGACACACACCGACCCCCCCAAGGAAAGGTAAATTAGTCAGACTTAGCATTGGGTAACCTGGAGTCTGGAAATTCTCCCGCTGGCTGGTCATTAAAGGCAAACTTCACTTTCTGCAAAAACTGAGATTGAAAGCCTTAGTTTCCCTGAAAGCTCACTACTGGCTGAGGTTGATAATCCGTGTTCGAATTCGGATGGGTTGGATGGTCAGTTTGATGTAGAAAGACGTTCCTGTAGCTGCCTCAGAAACTCTGATAGAAAACTGTGAATCTGTATATATGCATCTACTGGGTAATCTGTCCTTGTGTATCGACCAAATGAAATCGCCGATTTGATATCAGTTGCAGCTCAGATAGTGAAAACAAATAATCCTGGAAGTCGAAATTTACTAAGAAAGGACCGGTAAGTTATACATATAAAGTCGACTTCATCTAGTGCTTCTGGAGTATTCGCCCAATGTACGGATAAGAAGGGAAGGGAATAGAACGAATCCTGATAGTGCGGCGGTACTAGTTTTTTTTGTCCAATTCGAACGAAAGATCTTGAGGAATGGTTTTGTCCAGTACTCCTTCGGAACCAAGCTGCTATCATTTCAAGTTGACTCAAGTTGACTCAAGTAAATCATATAAAGGGTAGGAACCGTAGATATTTAACAATCGTACCTTTGGTAGGTAGGATTCCAGCAGTACTCCACCATTAACCTGTACATTTTATAATCCCTGGATCCTGGTATTGAAAACAAATAACATGTAATAGGTTAGGTTACGTTACGTAAGGTGCTCTCTTAGCTACATATGTAAATTCTTGTGGACGGAGACGTACAGAAACAGAGGAAATGCGAAACCATTTCTCGATCTTTATGAAAAATTGTATCGTCAAAGTCCTAAGTTGGAGGGACATAACTCGTCTTTCCTGTTAATATTCGATCTCAGATATAACTTCTACCGCGTCTTGACCTGATAAGACCGTAGAGCTATGTGTAGACAGTAAGTGTAGTGGTGTATATAGCCTTTGCTGTTAGTGTAGGTAACAAATCACTGACAATACCTCTGCTTCCGCAAGTCTATTGACTTTGCTAAGAGAGTTTGTATAGCTTCTTTTCTTTATTGAACTATAATCGTTAGCATTAAACGTTAAAGGTCGATAGTTTGCTCTCTTCGGTACAACAAGCTTAGGTTAGGTTATGTAGATGGGTGCTGTGTGACAACAGTCATTGCTCACTTAGACCAACATTCGTGTCCATTGTGCCCATTTTGTATACCCTGCGAACGTGAAAAGAACCATCTGGATACAGATATGAATCCCAAAACATTCTTCAGCTCAACGTTACATAATTCTTCTAGCTCCTCGCACAACTGACAGCCAAGAGTCCTCAGTCTTCTGTTGGCTAGTGCACGACATTCGCTATGCAGATGTAGAATAGATCTTATTTCTTCTTCGTTCCTGGACTATTCCAAGGCGCTCTGCATGAATACAAATGGCACAATGCTCAGCCTTTGTAACTAAGCTTAACCAGAGTAGCAATTTGGCGTGCGTAGGAAGCCACTTATGCACTTTAGACGCATTTGTCAATATTCTCCTTCCAACTTAACTCGGAATCTAGAATTTATCCAAATATCTTGTAGCTTCTGAAATTTTAAGGTTCATCCCCTCTATATTAGGGGCCTTGAAATGGAATGGAACTTTTTCTGGCAAACAGTCGTCGACCATGAAGGAGAAATATCAATGGGGAAAGGACGCCATCTTGAGGAGTTACTCGGCAGGTTTCCTTCATTTGAATGACGTCTAATAGGGTCGAGTTTATTATGCGTCACCTGAGTATGGACCGAATTCAGACGCGAAGATCTGCATTGAGTTTTGCCCTTCGAAAACTGCTAAAAATGGTCTGGGTTCTTACATTGTTGAAGGCCCCCTCAATATCGAAAGGTAAACTCCTTGTGATGTAGCGACCTTTCAACTGTAAACACAACATTGTGTAGCGCTGTATCTACTGACCTACCTTTCAGATATGCGTGTTGAGATTTGGACATATAGTTGTCTGTATCTTTAACGTACAGATCAATCAAACGGCCCTTTTAGTAGACCTGAAGTATTTGACTTTTAAAATGACTCATACCAACGATCTGCTAAAGGGGTTAGAACCCAATTAGATGCCCGGGATTTAGTGCATGAAGGTGAGAACAGGAGCTGGTAAACAGTGGATACTGTGTCTTCTGCTCTGCTCTTATCTACCCCTTGATAGCCTTGTACTTGAAAATGCATATCCAAATTCTCCTCGGCTTAGTTAAACAATCCCAAAGAGTTCTAATTAATGAAACTATTTGGATACTATTTTGTCCTTCCTAAAAATCTAAAATGCAAAATATTGGAAATGACTTGTACCATTTCCTTTCGGTTGAACAGGGTTGCTACAAATCCTATTTAATTGCATCCTTCCGGGTTTCGAAACATGATTTTAAATTTGTTCGCATTTCCTAGATTTCTCATCAAATTCTCGCATTCATCGGCGCCACAGAATAAAATTCGTGGGAAAATCATTTTTTGTTGCATTTTTCCCAAATATTTTGAAATGCAATTCCATTCCACCAAAAAAAGAAAAACCCTACATCCTCATATTTCATGTCCAACAAACAATTTCGAAAACAAATGAATTAGTTTTCCAACCAAAAAACTCTATGTTTACGCATCAAGTGTCAAAATTTACGCTAGTCCTCCAGTGACCAATGTAGTACTCAATTAGTGTTGCTCTCTGGGATAACTGAAAAGCGATATGTTGACAAATTTATGTGTAATCCAAGACTGCAAACAACAAACGCCAGTGGTTATTACGTCAAGGAACAAGTACCCATCCACATCCTCGCTCCATGAATGGGAGCATATAGTTTAAAAGGTGCTCTCCGCAGCAAGTGTTTCACATAGGTTCTCTGGAAAAAAAAAGTCTATGAAAACCCATTCTAAGTGCTCGTTGACCACAATTCTAAGAAGCAAAGGATATACGGCTACACGTACCAACTGCTGTGTGCACTGTTGTGTACCCTTCCTTAAATGGTAGGCACTAAATACCACATTATGAGGTTTCTCAGGCAAAGTGTTCAATTTTTTTTTTTTTTAGTTTTTTGTTCCGTTCCCTAGGAGCAACATCATTTGTTGTTCGTCTCCAAGTCTTTCTGATTATTCTAGGATTCAATTGATATGTTTCTCTTCTTTTTTTTTTTGCAGGAAGAATCCTTGGAGTGATTTACAATCACCCCAAAAAAGGTTACAGGAAAAACACTGAAAAGAAAACTGTCCTCGTTTCATGTAAAAACCAAAGATATCCTGCAGTGCACGACTGCTGCTAGGAGTATAGTTGGTATCACGAGTGATGGACATTTTGTAAGGCTATCACCATCCTAAGTGATCCTTTAAATTGCATGTAAATAGCTAAGAATAATGTGTCTGTGGAGGGAAAAATTGTAAACGTGTGCCCTGCGGTGCGGTTCGTATCCTTTTTGCGTGTTTCTGTGTCTGTCATTCCGTCGGATATCGCTCACCCTCTGTTCGGTTTTGGTTTCGTGTCCTGGGTTCAGTTTTCTTGGTGATAATCGAACACATGACGTCCTCGCTGATTCCAATTTGACATGGTGATTTGGAGACGACACGCTGGTGAAATGATGTTCCCAAATTTTTCTTCTGCTATTTCTGTCCAAGTGACATTTCTGACCGAATTTCGAACACACTGTGTGGAACTGAAGGAGAATGAATTCGAAATTTTTCTCTTTGCTTATGGCGTGAAAATTGATTATGCAACGGATAATTTTTACCATAGTTGTGAGCTTTATAAAAGATTTCTCATGGAATCATTGTCAATCGGAACCACATTACTATCGGGGCTTTGTATTCTTTATTAGGGCCTCATAAAAACATCAGTACGTGATTATTGTTGTAAATGTGTCACTGCTGCGATTACAGTTGCGAGTGTGAAGGCCTTGGTTTCGGAAATAATAAACGAGCAATCTTGACATTAAATTTTAGAATTTCTTTGAAAATTTCAAGCACAAAGGACGAGTGTGTATTCGAAATTAGTCCTTTTTCGTGCAGAATATTCGGGAGATCGTAAGCAGCCGCTAGAGTTTACTTAGTCATTGAGCCAACTCAACAGTGAGTGATAACACCTCTCCCTGTGTGAAGACTTTTACGGACTGCACAGTTAAAGGTGAAAAGTTCTCGGCCTAACGCAGAGCTGGCGTTCCAATTAGGAAAAATTTATATTTCCTGCCTGGGTGCACTTCTCATTAGTTCGTATGACAAGTTTCAACTCGTTCTCCCAAGTAATTTCTTTACTCGAATTCTTGCAGTAGACGTCGTTAAAATTGATAAACTTGAATATTGTGCGGTGAAAAAATTCTTCGTTTTGGATGGGGTTAACCTAAGGAAATTCATCCAAAGTAGACAAAAGTTTACGGGGACTCTGCTCCTTCCATGTCAACCGTTAAAAAGTGGGCAGCTGAATTTAAACGTGGCCGCACGTCCCTCGAAGATGACCCACGTGAAGGACGGCCAAAAACCTCAACCACACCTGAAACCATTGAAAAATTGCATCATATTGTGTTGAATGATAGGCGAGTGAAGGTGAGTGAGCTGAGGCATGCGCAAACGATTTTCGCGGCAATCTTTGGACCGATTCAAAAAAGATCCGACCGATTTTGTGCGGCGATTTGTCACCATGGATGAGACATGGGTCCACCACTACACGCCAGAAATGAAACAGCAGTCGAAGCAGTGGATGGAAGCCGGTGGTTCAGCGCCAAAAAAAGCGAAGTCGATCGCATCTGCCGGAAAGGTCATGACCAGTGTGTTTTTGGATGCGAAAGGGATCCTGTTAATTGATTACCTTGAGAAAGGCAGAACAATTACAGGCGAATATTACTCTAACCTTCTTGACCAGCTGGATGCCAAAATTCGCGAGAATAGGCCTGACTTGAAGAAGAAAAAAATCATCTTTCACCAGGACAATGCAACTGTACACAAGTGTGCTTTGGCGATGGGAAAAATGCGGGATTTGAGGTACGATTTGCTCGGCCATCCTCCCTATTCACCTGATTTGGCATCCTCAGACTTACATCTGTTCCCAAGCTTGAAGAAATTTGTTTCTGTGAAGCGTTTCGCATCCAATGCAGAAGTTGAAAGGGCCGTAGATGCATATTTTTACAGCCTTCCAGACTCTCACTTCCGAGAAGGAATACTGATGTTGGAGAAACGCTGGACCAAGTGTGTTGAAGTCAAGGGAGATTATGTAGAAAAATAAAATTATTTTTTAACTGAAAATCGCAGTCTTTCATTGTCAGGCCGAGAACTTTTCACCTTGTCCTCGTACTAAGCAAGGTGATTGTTAAACCGTTTTTGCGGGGAAGTAACTTCTGGCGTCCCACAAGGTAGTCATCTGGGTCCGTTGCTATTTATTTTATTTATGAATGTTGTCCATGAAATAGTTCAATTCTTTAACGTTTTGACTTTTACTGATATTTTGTGAAAAATATATTTTTATAGTATCTTTTAGAAGAAAAAAAAAAAATGTTATATTAAGCATTAGATGTGAACTTCTGTAATAAAGGTTAATTGGAATATGGTAATGGAATTAATTATCTACAATTCATGTGGAGGGAAAAAGCATAGCATTTGCAACCGGAATAAGGTCTCCGCTCATAACCACAGCAAAATCGGTGGGACAGAATGTTCTTATTGAGCATATCATACTTACAGTTTAATCAAGATTAAGTGTAAAATTATTGTAATAAGACTTAGTTCATCAAGGGTGGGAGAGCTGTGAAGAGGACCCCCGTCCAGGGCGCTCGGCTCTGTGTCAGTGGTCACTGAAGAAAACGTCGGAAAAGTTGAAAAATTAATTCTGGCCTACCGAAGAATAAAAATGTGACAGATAGCGGACGAATTGCACAATAGCAAAGAATGGATTGGAGAAATTTTGCACGAGCATTTAAACATGAAAAAAAAATTGTGCGCGCAGGGTACCGAAAATGTTCACGCCGTTCGACATCGACAAGCAAGGACGACTCGAGTGCTGCAAAGATTTTTTCGAGTTAGCCGGAGACAATCTCGACGAAATTTGGAACTAAATCATAACTGAAGATGAGACTTGGGTTCGGCACTACGATCCGGGGTCGAAACAAGAGTCTATGCAATGGATTGAAAAGGGGAGAGGCCGCCGAAGAAATTCAAGATGGAAAAGTCGGCTTCGAAGCTTATGGTGACTGTTTTTTGGGACAGCGAAGGTGTTTTGCTGACTGACTTCCTGCTAAAGGGGACTACGATGAATGGTCAATATTATGAAAATTTATTGACTCAGGCACGTGAAGTGGTCGTACGAAAGCGACGTGAGAAACTCACGCACGGAGTGTTGTTTTTGTAGAATAATACTCCTGTTAACACGGCGCTGGTTTCTCTGACAGGCCATAAAAGACACAGGTTTTTCAACGATAGACCATCCACCCTACAGCCCAGACTTGTCCCCGAGTGACTTTTTCCTTCCTTTCCAATTTGAAAAAGGAGTTACGATGCCGGAGATTTGCAGATGGAAACGAGATCAAATGCGGCCATAGAAAGTCATTTTGAAGGCAAAAAAAAAAGAATATTTTTTCGGCGGTATGCCCGATGTGAGAAATGCATTTCACTCGAAGGGGATTATATTGAGAAATAAAATTTTTTAATCGAATCTCTTCTTTCATCTAATGCGGTAGGGCGCGAACTTTTCAGCCGCCCCTCGTATCAACTTACTCCTAATAATCTTAGAATTTCCTTGCAATTTTCAAACAGAAGAGGATGAATGTATCTAGCCTATACTCTGCATTTCTTATTCCTAAGGATCCGCTAGAGTACACATTTATGCTGCGAATTCTATAGGATGGTGTCCTTTCTCATTGAGCCTACTCAACAGTGAATCGACTAATAAATTACTCAAACTGATGTTTAAAAAGTGGATTAAGTGGGAGTAAATAACTTCCCTAGCATGGAATTGATAGATAGAAGATAGAATTCTAATAGAAAATACAATTCTAAATATTTCTGTTCTTCACAATTTTATCGTAGGAAGAAGCGTCTAAAATATAAAAGCAAAAACCTGCGCAGGTAAAAGAGTTTTGGCGGTCTGAAAACCAAGCCTCTCGCTCTTCGATTACACGAAATCTCGTAAGAAATAATGATAATACGAGTATTCGCGGAATTTTTTATGGAAAATTTAATAAGCAATATTTTGGTCTCTCACAAATATACCGTTGGATGAAGAGTTTGGTAGATAGGGCCAACAAACCAGCGCAGGTGCCCGCTGCGGGTAGATTTTCACCCTAAAAAACCACGAAGCACTCACTTTACGTCGCTTCATATTCCGACGCATTTATTATGAAAGCATGCCCTAACGATATATATTGTAATATGCAAGCTACGGCTCGAGTAGATAAAACGATATTCTGTGAAATTTATTTCTTTATTTTCTAGTCTATATAACAATTCAAGTTCACACTATACTATTCTTCGCAAATTCTTTTCTTACAAGGTCTCTTTCCTCTCAAATCACTTTATCTCCTTTCAATTACTTAATTCACAAATCCAAACTAATTACTCCTTCTTGTTAACTCTCAACTTTCAATTTATCACAAAATTACAACTTCGCCTATTATCACTTTTCTAATCTCTTCGCCACAGTTTAAAAATCACTGGCCTTTTCTATTGATCGCCATCTGTCCTTATATAGCAGAAGTTTCAGATAGCCAGAAACTTCTAGCAAATTCTTCGACCACTGGAAATAATTCCAAGATGACAATCATTTCTTCCAGTTATAATTCTCTCTTTATCCGTGGCTTTGTCAGCTATTGCGAACCTCGAATGAAAGTACAGTTTGGAATGGGCTGTAGGAGCGTAGTTATTATTCTACATTATTGTTGCATACTTTTAGACGATGTTACACTGCCCCCCTCTTAGACTTGTTCGTCCCGAACAAGTGCGTCCTCACTTCGACCATTGTATCGACTCAGTCGGTCCACATGAACCACTTTCATTTTGGCCCTTTGTCCTCGCTGGATGCGGTAGACAACATCGTTGATGCGGGTTACTATTCTGTATGGACCCTCCCAGTTCCGCTGCAATTTAGGTGATTTCCCCTTTTGGCGATGGGGATTATACAGCCACACTAGATCTCCTTCCTGGAATCCTGACGTTGTTGCCTTGGCATCATACCTGGTCTTCATGCGGTCGCTCGTTATCTTAATCTGGCTTCTGGTCCTTTGGTGTATGTCCCTAAGCCTTTCCCTAAGGTCCGCCACGTACTCTTCTTCATTTCTGGGCTCATTGGTAGGAGATCCAAATTTCACCTCACTGGGTAAACGAGCTATT
This sequence comes from Pocota personata, assembly GCA_963082735.1. Lineage (NCBI taxonomy): Eukaryota > Metazoa > Arthropoda > Insecta > Diptera > Syrphidae > Pocota > Pocota personata. The sequence continues at coordinate 35,515,038 of OY720430.1, forward strand.
CCACCAAATAAGATTTCGAACGGCGTATGTCGAGTAGTGCTATGCACGGCACTTCTATAGGCCATCAAAAACAAGGGAATCTGCCGGTCCCAATCCCGTTGGTAGTCACCTACGACCTTCGAGAGATGTTCGTCCAAAGTCCTATTGAAACGCTCCACCATACCGTCCGACTGTGGATGAAGCGGGGTTGTCCTTGTCTTTTTGATTCCGAGTAGTTGACACATCTCTTGGAAGATTCTTGACTCGAAGTTCCTCCCTTGGTCAGAATGCAATTCCAAGGGCACACCGAATCTGCTAACCCAATTGTAGACGATCTGCTCCGCCACGGTTCTGGCTTCCTGGTTAGGGATCGGAAACGCTTCCGGCCACTTACTGAAGTAGTCCATCACTACGAGTATATACCGATTACCATTGTCGGTTTCCGGAAAGGGCCCTGCGATGTCAATGGCGATTCGTTCGAAAGGTGCTCCCACGTTGTATTGGTGCATCTTACCTCGAGTTTTGGTTCTCGGACCCTTACTAGCTGCACACACGTCGCATTCTCTGCACCAGTCTTCGATATCTTCCTTCGCTTTTAACCAATAAAAACGTTCTCGTACCTTTTCTAGCGTCTTATTCACTCCCAAGTGGCCTCCGGACGCCCCGCCATGCATTTCCTGTAACACCTCCTTGACCCTCGTCCGCGGTACTACAAGCTGCATTACAAACGACTTTCCGTCGGAGGATTCCCATTTTCTTCTCAGAACACCTTCTTGGACATGGAGGGAGTCCCACTGCGCAAAATATGCCTTTAAGGTCGGGCTTCTGTGAGAGATGTCCTGATGTTTCTCCATGTTCTCCTTCCAGGCCAGAATCGGCTCGATATCCGGGTCTTCCTTCTGAGCGTTCCGGATCTCATCTACGCTCCAGCCGGCGATAGGTTCGGCTCTCATTCTTTGGATGGAAACCAGCTCCCGTTCTTCCTGACGCGCACAATGTTTACAATCCGTTCTGCATGGTCTCCGGGACAGTGCATCCGCATTAGAGTGGAGTTTTCCTTTACGATGCTGTATTTCGTAGTCGTAGATTTGCAGCCTTTCGATCCATCTTGCGACCTGACCCTCAGGACTCTTGAACTGTAATAGCCATTTTAAGGCTGCATGGTCTGTGCGAAGAACGAACTTCCTCCCGTAGAGGTATTTGTGAAAATGCTTCGTAGCCAAGATCAAAGCTAGAAGTTCTCTCCTTGTCACGCAGTAGTTCCTTTCTGGCTTAGAGAGCACCTTGCTGAAGTACGCAACCACCTTCTCTTGGCCGTCATGCACCTGGGAGAGTACGGCTCCTACCCCAACATTACTAGCATCTGCATCCACAATGAACGTTTCCCCGGGAGTGGGGTAAGCCAGTATCGGGGCATCGCATAGCCGTTGTTTAAGTGCCTTGAAGCTCTTCTCGCACTCAATTGTCCATTTGAATTGTTTTCCCTTTTCCGTCAACTGGTGCAGGTTCTTTGCGATCCCGGCAAAATCCTTCACGAACCGTCTGTAGTAGGTGGCTAGGCCCAGGAAGCTCCTTAGTTGGTGTTTATCCTTGGGGACTGGCCAGTTTTTCACCGCTTCGACCTTCTCTGGATCGGTTCTCACTCCTTTCGCTGAAATTATGTGCCCCAAGTACTTGACTTCCGCTCTAAACAGGGCGCACTTCTTGGGGTTGAGCTTCAGGTGGGCACTTCGAAGCCTTTGAAACACATCCCTTAGATTGTCTCGGTGTTGCGCAAACGATTTTCCTACGACGATGACATCATCCAAGTATACCAAACAGGATTTCCATGTTAACCCTTGCAGGACACATTCCATCAATCGCTCGAAAGTCGCCGGAGCATTGCACAGCCCGAATGGCATTACCGTGAATTGCCATAGCCCATTTCCTGCGGTGAAGGCGGTTTTCTCCCGGTCTTCTGGATGGATCTGTACCTGCCAGTAGCCACTCTTCAAGTCGAGAGTGGAAAACTATCGGGCTCCTGATAGTGTGTCTAGCGTGTCGTCAATCCGTGGCAGAGGGTAGCTGTCTTTCTTGGTGACGTAATTGAGCTGCCGATAGTCCACGCAGAACCGCGTGCTGCCATCTTTCTTCTTAACCAGTACAACCGGTGATGCCCACGGACTTTTGGAACTTTCAATCAGACCTTCTTTCTCCATTGCCGACACCATCTCTGCAACTTCTGTCTGCTTTGCCAATGGAAGGCGCCTAGCAGGCTGACGAATTGGTCTAGTATCACCAGTGTCTATTCGATGTTGTACCAGGTGTGTTCGGCCGTATTCTCCGTCCTGTGAGGCAAATACATCAGCGTACTCATTGATAAGATTCTCTGCCATAGTTCGCTGCTCCTGATTCAGCTCACTGGACTGGAGAATCGTCTCTCTCGTTTCCGCTGTCCAAGGTGATGGGAGAGGTTTTGGAGCATCACGTTCAGATATTGTTGCGACGGCGGTAATCGGCGTGCATTTTCCAGTCACCTCCCCTCGCCTTAGTTTGACAGTGTGTGGTCTTGCGTTCAAAACCCTCACTGGAACCATGGTGTTCTTTGGTTCGACTAACGTCTTTCCCACGATGTAGTCTTGAGAATTCTTCTCTGGGTCTGGTTCTACTATGTAGAATCGGTGGCTCCCAAGATCACCTTCCAGCTTCGTCCAAATGATTGTCTCTGAAGACGGCGGCAAAACTTCGTCTTTGCTGATGACTGTCCTGAGAGTTACGGCATTCTCATTTCCGTACACCATCGGAATCTCCACATTTCGATACCTCAGTACTTGCATCCCGATGTCCAAGATTACTTCATTTGCTTTCATGAAGTCTACTCCGATGATGCACTCGTCGCATATATCTGCCACCAGAAACGCATGGGAGAACGTCAGTCCTGCCAGAGTAATCGTAAGACGAACTTCTCCAAATACCTTCGCCATTTCCCCTGTTGCAGTCTTCAGGCAGTAGCTGTTGGTGTTGTGCAGCCAGGAGCTTTTGACGATATCTCTTCTTACAATGGAGGCGGTGGCACCTGTGTCGATGGTGGCTACGCACTTCTTCTTGTTGATTAGTGCCTCCACTGTCAGGCTCTTGTTACCCCGTTTGGTTTGCGAAACTTGAATGGTGGTCCTGGGGGCCTCGATTCCAGTAACCAACTTCTGCCCCGCGAAGTTGGTCCTTACGCATTTCCCGACTGCTGGTTTTGGGAAGTCTGACCGACAGGATGCTTCCTCTCTGCTTCTCCTACTTCTGAAATGTGGACAATTTCCTCGTCTAGGTGCACTTCTGCACTGCCGTTGTAGGTGTCCGGTTTGGTTGCAATTCCAGCAACGGATTTGACTTCCGCGAGCTCTGTCTTCATCCATGACGGCTGTTCTCTGGCATGAGCATTCCACGACGGACATTTCCCTGACACGGTGTATTCCCTGGTATGCTTGGTCCGCAGCCTTCATTGACAAAGCGAATGCCAATGCCTCGGGGAGTGTTCGCTTTTCAGCCATCCTTACAGCCATTTGCAGTTGTCTGTCCTCTATGGCCTGAATAAAAGCTTCCACCGCCATTTCGTTGATAAGCTCCTCACCGGCTTTAGGGTATGAAAGATGGGCTAGTCGCTCTATATCCGCTTGCAACTGTTGGAGCGTTTCCCCCCTTTTCTGGACTCGACTACGCAGCTGAACCCTGTACACCTGCTGCATGTGTTCATCCCCAAACCGCATCTCGATAGCCTGAACCAGAGAGTCGTAGTTCTGCTGTTTATCTTCCGGGATGGTCTGCAAGAGCTCCGCAGCTGGACCCCTCAGTGCAAGCGTGAGTGCAATAGACTTCTCTTCATCGTCCCAGCTATTGGTCATTGCGGCCGCTTCGAATTGCCTCTTATAAATTGGCCATGATGTTTGACCATCGAAGATAGGAGGCTGCATCTCCTTTCTTCTCAGACCGTCAGTGGAATATTCCCGTGCTTTCTGTCTCTTCACGTTGCTGAGCTCCTTAGCAAGATTTTCGACTTGCTTTCCTACTATCTCGAATTGCGTATCCACTTTTTCAAACTGAGTCTCTATCTTCCCGAACTGAGTTTCATGTTTCTCAAAATTTTCATCGAATCTGGTTTCGACTTTTTCGAGTTGCGTCTCGACCTTCTCGATTTTCTCTTCGATCACTTCGAATTTGGATTCCAAGTTCTTGTTTTGCTCATCAAGTTTACTTTCCAGAGCATCTAGAGAATTCTTTTGTTCGTCCATTGCTTTCTTTTGTTCATCCAACTTAAGTTCTAGAGAATTCTTCTGGTCGTCCATTGCTTTCTTTTGTTCGTCCAGCTTAAGTTCTATAGAATTCTTTTGGTCATCGAGCTTATGACTTTGATCTTCTATTGCTTTCTTTTGTTCGTCCATGACTAACTTAAGTTGCAGGAGCAGACTTGTTATACCCGGGTCGGCTACTGTACTTGCTGGTTCCTCTTCCACGTCAAACTCTATGTCATGCGGATTTTCACCTTCCTGCGTTACTGCTTCTTCCAGACGAATCAGTAGGGCATCTTTTCCCCCAGTTGTGTCGAGATTCCGCTTACTGAGTTCTGCCTTTAGTTGACTTATAGTTAGTTTTCCCAATTTGCGACCCATTTTGCGCAACTAATTAACTCAACACAGAAATGGTTTTTTTTTTTTTTTTTTTTTTCCTTGTGCAATTTCACACCACGGAAATAGTTATTCACAGAATAAGTTTTATCCCAGCTTCTGACACCAATGTAATATGCAAGCTACGGCTCGAGTAGATAAAACGATATTCTGTGAAATTTATTTCTTTATTTTCTAGTCTATATAACAATTCAAGTTCACACTATACTATTCTTCGCAAATTCTTTTCTTACAAGGTCTCTTTCCTCTCAAATCACTTTATCTCCTTTCAATTACTTAATTCACAAATCCAAACTAATTACTCCTTCTTGTTAACTCTCAACTTTCAATTTATCACAAAATTACAACTTCGCCTATTATCACTTTTCTAATCTCTTCGCCACAGTTTAAAAATCACTGGCCTTTTCTATTGATCGCCATCTGTCCTTATATAGCAGAAGTTTCAGATAGCCAGAAACTTCTAGCAAATTCTTCGACCACTGGAAATAATTCCAAGATGACAATCATTTCTTCCAGTTATAATTCTCTCTTTATCCGTGGCTTTGTCAGCTATTGCGAACCTCGAATGAAAGTACAGTTTGGAATGGGCTGTAGGAGCGTAGTTATTATTCTACATTATTGTTGCATACTTTTAGACGATGTTACAATATGATCGATCGACTTGAAAAGCTCGGAAGGTATACTATCAAGACCCACCGTTCCATTACTTTTGAGGGCTGTGATCGCGGGTGTTACTAGGAGTCCAGCTGTCAATACGGGTTTGAACTTGGGACCATGACGCCATCACTTAAGCACTTTAGTACTGCGGCGAAATGTTCATTTCATCTTCTGGGTTGATTTTCGTTGAATATCAGCTTATAACTGTCGAGACCCTTTACAGGATGTTGTTTCGTGTTCTGACTATCAACTCCTTCGTGACTGTATAAACTGTCACATCTATTGGCTGCTTCCTTTATCTATTTAAGAAGGGCTTTCAGTTTGCATTGCTTGCATGTACCTTTTTTCTTCATACTGTAACATAATGTAGCATAATAACTACGCCCCAAAAGTAAGCAACGCTTTCCGAAATGTCTTCCTTCTGAACACATTCGAGGTTCGTGTCCACGGATAGAATAGGATTATGTCTAAGACGACGTCGCGGAATTAAGAGAGAATTATAATCACAAGAGATTATTGGCTGCAGCTGTCATCTTGGAATTATTCCATCAGAATTTTCTCGTTCCAGTGGTCAATTTGCTAGAAGTTTCTGTCTATCAGAAATGCGACTATATAAGGACAGATGGCGATCGAGGCAAGGCAGTTGGGTTTTGAACCGCACGAAGAGATTGAAAAAGTGATAAGGCGAAGTTGTAATTTTTTGATAAATTGAAAGTTGAGAGTTAACAAGAAGAAGTAATTAGTTTGGATTTGTGAATTAAGTAATTGAAATGAGATAAAGTGATTTGAGAAGAAAGAGACCTTGGAAGGAAAGAATCTGCGAAGAACAGTATAGTGTGAACTTGAATTGTTTTATAGACTAGAAAATAAAGAAATAATCTCACAGAATAACGTTTTATCTACTCGAGCCGTAGCTCGCATATTACAATACTGTATTGGGCTTCGATCTCGAGTCTCGAGCTTTAAGGAAAATACACTCTCCGATCTGTTTCCATTTGTCCGTGCTGCGGTCTTTCTGTTTTAATCCGACAAAAGTTTGTACACCTGTCACAAAAATGGGTTGAGCTCATTCGACGAGATAGTTCCTAAATTGTTGACACGGTACTGGATCCTTAAGGCTGTTGGTATTGTGCCTGGGAAGGAAATGTGAATCACTTTTGGAACGACTTCGGTACGAAGACGTATGAGAGCAATTCTAAGAAGGGGATAGAATTCCATTCTAAAGTTGGCACAGCTAAGAAACAACTTCTAAAGCTGATGGCGAAGTGGATGTTCCTTGTTTAGGTGAGTATAACGTGACAAGTCGAAGAGTTGACAGTTTTCTTTATTTAAAACCTTGACTCATGGTTGCGTGGCTCTGCACAGGATGTTGCAAAATCAGGGCTGCAAGGCCTATTGACTTTTATAGGAAACATGTTGTTCTTTCGGTCTGCGATTGTCGTCTCCAGTGTACCTAAAATAAGTCCTGTTTTATAAATGTATTGCTATATCAAACACTAAAGCAAAGGCTTAATTTAGTGTTGAATACGTTCAATAAATCATTTTCAGATAAACAGCAGACTGATGACACTATTCAAAACACTCACTCTAATCTCTCCTTCGAAAGATTATTAAAATGTTTGTCTCACCCTACATCGAAAAGAAACACCTTTTGCATACTGATTTTCACTTTTAAGCATCTTTATCTGGGATCCCTTTAAGAATCCTTTTCATCTCACTGCCACTGGCACACGCTCCCCATTGAAAAGTCATTAAATTATGCCACAACTTGTCTCAATCTTATCCGATGATATCTTATGCGCACCTCCTTTATAGACCAATCTGGCTATAAATTATCAAAAAGACATTTATAATCTTTTCAACAACCTCCAAATGGCATTTCGATAAGCATCCTTACACTGTGTTCCCTTTCAATTGGCCTCCGATAGCGCAGCTTTCTCAATGCATTCCAGATGTCTGCGCCTTGTAATATATCCTTTGAAGGATTTTCCCTTTCTTTTCACTGGCACGGTGTTATACGTAAGCCAAAGAAAAGTATAGCCTCTGCTTTCTGAAAGAATCAATAAAATTGGCTCTGTTCCACGTATCAGCCAACAGGCATTATAAATCCACTTTTTGTCCCCAAAATAAACAGAAGAGTCAACCATGCACCAAAATATTTATAAAGGCTTAAAGCGGAGATCTTATTTCATAAGAAAAAGAAAGGATCAAAAAACATACAATCCTTACTAATCCAATCAAATTCTCATATAAATATTATTATCCTTTCGTACCTCTAGAGATTGTAGTCCTTTTTTTTCGTGTCATTCATTAGGAATGAGCTGTGAATATGTGAAAAGTGGGAAACGGTTGCCAATCCTATTGGCTATAGAAATTCTTTGTAATGAAATCATATTCATTCTTTATGAAGAGGTAGAGAATGTGTCCTGCTGTCATGAAGTGTCGCGTTAATATCGCTTGTTAGACCGAAAGGTACTAAGTTGGCACATATGAACCTACTGTGGGACATTACGCTGTCATCACCTCAATCAGAGTGGAAAATAGGCAACAAATTAACACCGGCAAAAAAGGATTCATATGTTAGGTGTGTGCGTAGTGTCATGCTGTGAGGACTTCATAATCATCATATCCCTTCCACCATGGGTACACTCACCCAATGTGGCCGAACAAAGACCACATTTTTGAGTCTTTCGCACACCGACTCCTGTCATATGAATTTCTAACTAATTTGGAACAAAAAATATTATTGTAACGGAATACGAAAAGGAGAGAAGGACGTTTTCATCACCAGCGTTCGCAGACATATTCGTGTATAGTTGATGCCAATTTTTTTTTTTACATTCAACTAACAAACGAGATCTTTAATCTGAAATGAAAGATATACCGCGTTACGATTTGGATTGTGTCCTGCTGAGAGACATGTCGTCATCGTCGATTGAACGAGTCCCTTGAGTTGGTCGAGTGAAAGTCTTTCTACAGTGGAAGGCGTCAGTTCGGTAGTCTTGGTTTTGATGTGATGACTTCATTTCGGTCTGGTGTAGGAGTGATAATTGAAAACAAATGATAATTATTCTCGAAATGATTTTTTGACTGAGGATTCACGCCCAAAAAGATAATCTAAAAGGATGACAAATGTGTCGCCAATTTTGTTAGTGATATTTGAAGCAGTCGGGTACGGGAATCAAAGATGAGTGCAGCAACTCAGTTTGGGCACCTAGATAGTTTTGAATCTATTGCCCGCTCTGGCGATTTTCAGGGGAGTAGATTTTTTATGATTCCGCCAAAGGATGTGTAATCTTCATAGATACCAGTAGCCCGGGTTACTGGCATGCACGATTCGCAAACCTTAAAGATCGAGGCCAGGAATACGCCTACATACTGCACACTTCGAACCACACTCCTCGCGGGACTGCCGGTAGGTATATCTTCGCGGGCTGGTTAGCCTTTTAGGTTCTGTTCTCTCCTACGCCTTTTGTGTTCTTAGACAATTTGCACTCAACTGTTCGGATTATTCGTTTTAAATTGGCGCTCTGTGCGCCTAAGGTCGCTGAGTATGCGTACTGCTACGTTACTTACGATGGACCAGTTTTCATCATTCCGAAGCATGTAATTTACGACATTCTCGGGAGTGGACCACTGCCCAAATTGGTCCCGAAGGTCGATCCTCTCGGTTTCATACCGTGGGCAATGAAAAAATATTTGTTCCGCATTTTCCGGAACATTTGTACAGTGTGGACAGTTTGGGATAGCTTCATGCCCGCGATTGAAGAGGTATTCTTTGAAATAGCCATGTCCCGTCGGAAACTGAGTCAGATAAAAGTTCGTTTCGTCGTGTTTTCGTTTTATCCAAAATCGATCGCTGGTATAAGGCGATGCGTCCATCTCCCCTTTACGGATACGTTCCACTATTATTGCCAGGTTGAAGGACGATACTGCGGATTCTTTCGAATTTTCCTCTTTATTTGTCTACCCAGCCATTTCGAACTCGTTCTCTTTTTAGTTTTGCCTTTTCTTCAGTCGATGGCTAGCATTGAAGATACGACGAGTATAGCATCGTTCGAGACAGTTCGAAACGCACTGGCGACCATTAGTGCGTTAAGACGGTATACGGGTTTAACTCTACGCACGTACGACTTAACTTACGCGGCAATTGACCATATTTCTGCTGCGTACATGTATATAGAACCAATGTTATCGTGAGTGATTGTACGATCCCTACAGAGCTTTCATTAGCATTCGGATATTTTGAAAACTTGCGTACCTACCTTAAATTTCCAGAAATTTTGAAATTTCTCCATCTTGAAGAGATTTTCAAAGCCCTAGAAATTCGATCGAAATTATTTTGTTCGTAGGATGCATCATTTCGAAATACTGGCACATAAAATGGATTTTTACTAACTTTTGGGATCGGGTTCAATTTTCGAAAGTTTTGAAAAACTCGGCATCCTTTTTATAGAGAATTTCACAGCTAAATATTCCCTAATAATTCTTTTCATAGAACGCACAGTTTTAGATAGATAGATAGAGATAGAGGGTAAAATTTGACATTCTTGAGAATGTTTATAATGATTTTCGTCATGGGCTCACATCAATATCTTCAATCTCAGTCTAAAAAAATTGTGTTATCATTTGACCATAGCGCAGAGAATTCACCGTAACAGTGGCGCCTTCGTCGTTTTCAAAAAAATACGGCCGGATCACACCGCCGGTCCACAGCGCGCACCCAACCGTCATCCGTGGTGGATGCAATGCCTCTCAACGATCTCGTTTCGATTCTCAAAACCCCAAATTTTGCAATTTTGTTTGTTTACGAAACCGCCGAACGAGAACAGTCTTCATCGCTGAAGATTTCGTTCGAAAAATCGACGTCAACTTGTTGTTTTCCAACACCCTGTAGTTGTTGTATAAGCTGGACCTTATAGGAATGAAGATGCAAATCCAAGCGTAAAATACGCCAAATGCAACTGAAATTGGCGTGAAATTGACAAATCCGGGTTCTCGGCTATGTTTTCAGTTGATCGAGTATTATGATAATGCACAGACCTTAAAACATCACTAAAACTATTGATTTGTTCGACTTTGGTAATTGTGTTTCGAATTGCTTGCTCAGTTTTACGATTATGACGACCATAACCTGTCCTTAAATCGCGATACACAGATATTATAGAACTATTATTTTTTTTAGTAAGATGCAACAATATTAATGCGTCGAGCGGTGGTTAAACGATCCAAGCCAAGGCAAGAACTAATTAATAGCAATTATCAAGGCTATATATGGTGGGTCCACATGTCACGTTTTGCACAGAGAAAGGCTGTCTGAGGAATTCGAAGTCCAAAGTGGAGTTCGGCAAGGCTGCATACTTTCACCAATACTTTTTTTATTGGTGATTAGCGATGTGCTGAATGCGGCCTTATCAACAGGAAATGGAGGAATTCGATGGACTCTCACATCTGAACTCAAACACCTCGACTACGCCGACGATGTATGCCTACTGTCTCACAGAATAATGGACCTTCACCAAATGACAGCAAATTTTGAGAGGGAAGCAAACGTCGTTGGGCTGAAAATTAACTCGGCAAAAACAAAAATGATCAGCCTAGGACCAAACTCATCAACTCATGTATGCATTGCTGGACAAATGGTTGATAGAGTAGAGAGTTTCCAATACCTTGGGAGTATTGTCTCAACCGATGGCGGAGCCGAATAGGTAAAGCAAAATCTGCGCCATAGTTTGGCGAAGTAATGCAATTAGCTTAACACCAAGCTACGACTGTTCCGTTCCAACGATGAATCCGTGCTGCTATATGGATGTGGTACCTGGAGAGTGACCGTCACTATCACGAGGAAGCTGCAAACGTTTGTCAATAGGTGTCTACGCTACATCTAAGGATATTCTGGCCCAACCGTATCTCTAACGAACAGCTTTATCAGAGAACGGGACATGAACCTGTAGGCACAGCCATACGACGACGAAAATGACAGTGGATCGGTCATACTCTCCGAAAGGGTGACAGGTCCATAGCTAACCAAGCGATGCAACCCGCTTACCCAGGATGGCAGGATACGCGGCGGTCCTAGGAGTACGTGGGGCAGAACAGTTGAAAAGGAAGCCTTACAACTGGGGAAGAGTTGGGGAGAGCTGAGGCACATTTCCAGAAATGGCACACGATGGCGCGTAGGCGTTGTAGAGGCCCTAGGACCCACAAGGGGATACAGGACATAAGTAAGTAAGTAAGGCAAGAACTAACTACCTGTCACTATAGAATGATCGGGATTTAAACCTCTTCCCTGTTCTATTATAAAGAAGTCAATTAATTTGGTATTTTGTCTTTATCTGTTGACTTACCAGTGCAAATGAAATCACATTCATCTTCTTGGATTGCTTTTAATAATTTTCGTCCTTTTATATAACAAAGAGCCCCCAATGTGTGTATTCAGCGTTAAACTCGCCGCCCATTATGAATGGGTTTTTGTGTTGTAGTATTAGTTTTTTTGTACTGTTAGCAGTTGATTTTACGCTTTGGTGGGCTGTAGACTGACGTAAGAGGTAATTTGTAATGTTTAGTTATGTTGTTGCTTGACACTCTTCCTTACGTAGGTTATCTACTTCGAAATGTTCAATAGATTTTTTTAATAATTATTGTACTTTACATGATAAGTTTCGTAGTTCTTAATTTCGAAGTAAGTTTAGTCTGTGAGGTGTGACTCAGAAACCAAGCATATATCAATTTCCTCTATTTCTAGTACTGCCTGTAGTTCTTCTTTGTTCGACAGCATAATTTTAAAAGACTTGACGATGGGTTTGAATATATAAGAATTGATCAATTTATTCTAGATGCGTTTTCAAGCTTACAAAACTGCGTTTTTATATAGTGACGTTTCGTCCCACTGCAAGGTCAATTAGCCTAAGTTCGTTTCCGGACGTGGTGTCGTGTAGGCTATGTTTACCAACTGTTCTACCAAAGATGTCCTCCTTTTCCATTTTGGCGTTAATATCTCCCAACGCGATTTTAAGGACATTGATCATAGGTTTTTGAGCTCGTAGAAACACTCTTTGCTGGCGTCGTCATTGTCCTGAGTGGAGGCATGAGCGCATATTAGCCTTATGTTGGCAATTTTAGCTTTGATGCGAATTGTAGTAAGATACTCGCTTAGGTGTCGGAAGCTTAAGATTTATTACCTAAGTAGCAATCACCATAGTATAGCTAAATGTCACCGTTTTTCATTTTCCTTTTGCCCGGTACATCCCATCGCACTTCCTGGATGGCGGTTATATGTATCTGCTTTATAGCAGTCTAGGGCCTCTGCTAGTTGTTCGTCTGCAAGCAGTCTGCTAAGAGTCCGAATATTCCACGTGCAGATCCAAAGGTCGTTGTCCTTATTTCGATTGCTGCTAACTGCTAACTATTAATTTTGACCATGGTAAGGAAGTTACCCACAACGCACAACTCCCAATCTGGAGGGACAGTTTCTTTGTTGCCAGTAACCCACTAAGGGGTTGCGAGCGCTGCCGTTGGTTCACCACCTCTTCTCTTCTTGGAAAAACCCTGACGTAGTTTTCAAGATCCTTATAGGCCTGATCTCCAGATATGTAAAAGTACCCCATAAAGTTGCTCACTAAGTAGTTCAACCTGACTGGAACAGTAGACGTCACCGTTGATTTCATCTGAAGAATTTCGCTGCCGCCTGGAACGGTGCCTTAGTGGAAACTGAATCATGGTTTCTCAGTATTGTTCAACTACGTTGATGACCGGAAAAGTCCCACCTCAGTCGAGACCTTGGATTGTATGTCTTTTAGAAGCCTTTTTGATTTACGACACTTTGAGGAAGGTTTTCAATCAAATATGTTCACCCACTGTAAGTAGGTATGTGGTAATGCATACCAGAATTGATCGGAATATCACAATAAGTATCTATGCACCTACGTCAAACCGTAGCAGTAGCTGAAGATTCATTTCTAGGAAAAATTGGCTTACAACCAGGCTCACATCTCTGTCTAGACTATCGAAACCGCTTTTGCTTCTTTGAATGCCATTCTGCATCACGTATAAGCCAGTTGCAGCTAAAAAGAGTGAGGCATCTAACTCATTTCGATTTATTACTTAGGAATGCTTTGTGGAAGCCTCGATCAAATTGATTTCTCCTCAAAAATATCCGGACTTAGAAGGATTTACCCTACCTACCCTAGCCTGAATTGATTTAGTTTGGATTTGTTTAATTGTATCCCTTTGCATATCTGACGATATGAAGAGCTGTCTTGTTTTTAATTACTTAATAGAAACACTCACAAGTAATTTATTGTATCATTCGCACCACAAAATACCGAGTTTCTTTAACCTTAAATCCATTTTCCAGCAACCGTCCCTTCACCATCTTTTTGTGGAATTCAAAGCAATCAATTGGGAGAAAAAGGAGCTCAAAAGAAATCCACATCAGTTTATTCACATCTCTAACGGATTTGATGAGAAATATTTCTGTTGAATCCCTTTGTGTGCTTGGATATACCCATGCACCAGCCATGGTTCTCCTCCACTCGGATTGCACACATAACATCCTTTTGCAACATGTGCACACGGAAAGGCAAGGAACAGAAAAATTCTACACAAATACCAACGCTCCCGTGCAAAGGAAACAAAAGGAGGTTTTTTTCCACCCCGCTTACCTATCACTTCCTGTTTATTGGAAGGGAAATCGAATCCACTAACTCGGTTTACCTAGGACTTTTTTTCCACCACGGTGATGGTGGCCGTGGCTACCATTGTGCTCCACAAAGTTCTGTCCCACCCACTCACTCCTCTTCATCATGGTAGCAGTGTTTGCATTGTTTCACTCTTGTTGCAATCGTAAAAGTTGCAAAGTTTTTCGTTCCGCCCTTGTGTTCCGGCGGAACGCACACGAGTACATGTGTGTGGCAATGGCGACATCCCTTCTAGCAATTGCACCTTTGTACAGAAAACATGAACCACGGAAGAATCGGCGGCAGCAAGTACGACGATGTGTTGGAAGGAAATGGCGAAGGAACAGAAACAAGGACACGACGAGTGTGTAGAGATGTGGCGCACACGTCAGTCAGTGTTTATTGCAATCGCGCCTGAGGCCGTCAGCAAAAAAGGGGGTAAAGCGCAACGACTCAGTTCATGATCTCTACTCCATCACAGCCACACCACTACCTCTAGTAGAGCGCTATCAAATGCTGGGTTTGGTTACCGGTAGCCGGTTTGCCACGACGATGACTATGCCAAAGGACCAATGCCATTCTCAGTGTGGCCAGATTCGAAGCCAACGAAAAAATAAAGAATCACGGTTTCCATTGTTTGTTGATTTTTACTCGGAGATTTCCTACGCGATGAATCGATGCGTTCTGGCCCAAAGGCAGCGGCTTTGGTGGTGCAATCAGGACAATCCTTTGAGTACTTGATACAACGCGTCACACCGTTCAGAGGATGTGAGTACTACATACACTGTGTGGCGTGACATCGTGTTGTTTGTTTTCGGGTTTTGGTGGAGTTGGAATGGATGGTGACTTGATGGATGTGTAGTATGTGGGAGTGATTTTAGTGAAACTTGAAGGCAGGCGATATAACTTGTACTTGGCACAGGACTTTTTTTTATTAAAGAAAAGACGATACGTATGAGTATTTCATTTTAACAAAAAAAATAGCGGTAGCTGCTATTTAGGCAACAGACCGATAAACAAGACGAACTGATGCACAAGAAACCATTCTCATATTTATTTGTTCACCTCCTTATAGACTACATTGGCCTTTCCTCCCGCATATGCTATGGTTAACAGGTTGTTGGATGATCCGGGGCAGGCGACATAGAACTATCTATATACCTCTTTAATATCATTGAATGCCTTGATCACGCAACCAGTCTTAACCTAGAGCTGTCAACTTGACTACAGAAGGATTGTCGAGCCCAGAGTTGCAGGGTTCTCTTCCGCTCGGACTGTCGAAAATCGGATTTCTTTGCAACCGGACCTGCATATTCGTTCTGAGAGAGAATCTCAAAAGGTAATGCCATCGATAAAAAGACTTGAGGCTCTTGTTTTGTCCATCATGATGAGATTTCAATTCCGATGAAATCGGATCATGGTGCCTTATTTCGAGACATTGGTCATGTTATGCCTTCCACTTGACAAACTTCTTCTAATTGGCAAACAGAGCCAGCTATTTAGTCAACTCAGAAGCAAAAATCCAGTCAACTGGAAACTAGAACATATCCATTGTACATTTGAGTGTCCACGTAAGAGAAATTGCAGTTACAGTGGACAATAGTGAAGACGGTATTATTTAGGGTCCTTTACTTCAGCACTGTTAAACTTTAAAAATAATTTTTCTAGCTATAGCGAACATTCCTTTTGCCATTCTATTGAGGAAAGATTGCTCTTTGTGAGTGAGTAGTCATATCCAACAGTTTTTGTTATAAAAGTCACTCTACATAACTATTTACCAGGACGTTCCAAGCTAGCAGTTAGAATTATCTTCAGAATTAGCTTTAACCGGCTTATACCTTGTTACAGAATGGCCTCCACAGAAGGCAACAGCGGATGTGATAGTCTAGACAGCAAACCGATGTAATATCCCAGCTAAACTCAGTTGTGAGCCTGGTTGTGAGCCAATCTTATCTGGAAATGAATCTTCAGCTTCCGCTTTCGTCTCAGTAAGGGTATCTACTGACGGAATATACCCAGCTATGCTGAAACAAGGTATTAGCCAGTTGCTGCCAACTCTGAAGAGAATTTTCACTGCTGGCATATATACCAACAAAACCGGCAGAAATGACTACTCTCTCGCCAAGAGCTTCAGACATCCTTCCTGCTGAAAAGCATGGAAAGACTGATTCAGCTACATGTGCGCAAAGTTGCTTTGAGGGTACATCCTCTGTCAGAGATGCAACATGCCTATCAACGCGGAAAATCCAGCGAGACTGCGCTTTAAAATCTGATCAGCAGAATAGAAGTGCGCTTGACAGGAAAGAATACGCGACTTTGGACAGCATGTGTAGCTCTGGCAGAAATCACGGCGTAGAAGAATTACTAATATTGTGGATCAAAGCAATGCTCGTGAACAGAACATTAACGGTAGATGGAGATTATGACCGGTGTGTTATGGCAGGTATAAATAAGGGCTGCCCACAAGGCGGTGTTCTGTCTCCACTGCTTTGGTGCATGCTGGTTGACTCTCTGTTGAACACACTCAATAGTTCTAATGTCTACGCTCAAGCATATGCAGATGATGTCGCCGTTCTGTCTGTCGGATCGTGCCTAGCGATTGTTTGCTCTAAGGTGCAGATGGCCCTAGACGCAATCGACGATTGGTGCGCTAGGAATGGGCTTTCAGTTAATCCTCTCAAAACCGAGGTGGTTCTCTGTACGATAAGGAGGTGGCACTCAGCCAGTGCTAAAAGACGTCACTATCCAACTCTCCAAGGAAGCCAAATATTTAGGAGTAATCTTAGATATAGCAACCTTCTTTGGACGAAACATGTCGAGCTGAAAACTTCCAAAGCTCTGTCAGTTTTTCAGCAATGCAAAAGTGTTTTCTTCAAAACATGGCGCTTGTCGCTAAGGAAAGTCCTTTGGACCTACATGGCAATGATAAGACCCTTCCTCTCATATGCGTCAGTTGTTTGGTGGAATAAGCTCTCACGTAAATACGTAACTGCTGCTTTCGCCAAACTCCAAAGAACGGTCTGACTAGGCTGCTTGGGAGCTTTCCCCAGAGCGCCTGGCTCTGCTCTAGACGCCTTGATGAACCTCCAACCCCCCCATCACCTTTAACCACTTCCAAAATAGTTGGAGAATGCAAAACATCCTTGAATTCGGTCGGAAGGCTGAACTCACTAAATCTTGTTTGGATCCCAGGACACAAAGGAATAACAGGAAATGAGATCTCTGACGAGCTTGATAGACAAGGCTCAGAAGAGAATTTCTCTGGACC
Organism: Pocota personata; assembly: GCA_963082735.1. Taxonomy (NCBI): domain Eukaryota; kingdom Metazoa; phylum Arthropoda; class Insecta; order Diptera; family Syrphidae; genus Pocota; species Pocota personata. The sequence goes on from OY720430.1 coordinate 35,532,275, forward strand.
TGAACCCACGTTGGGTTTGAAAGCGTCCTCGGTTAGGGCTTCCATTGACGACTGGGTTTTCAGTGAACATGGCATGACTCTCCAGGATGCAGGCAGACTAAACAAATGGTCTCCGTGACCTTTAGAAATCAGCGGCTTTCTTGCCATCTCTTAGCAGAAAAGGCTGCAGACAACTTACTGGCGTTCTTACGGGCCACTTTTCCAAGCACCTGCATGTGCTAGGTTTGAGCGCTACCTCTGTCTGCGACTCCTGTGGAGAGGGCGATGGCACTGCGGAACACTTCCTATGTGATTGTTCTGCCTTTGCTCGGATCAGGTAGCAGATTTTCGGTGCTGATGTGTTGAGTGCTGATGACCTAAGCTCTTCATTACTGAAGCATCTTTTTTACAAAAGACGAAAAAAACACATTAAAATGGAGTTCTCTTCCTGGTTGTGTACAATGGACATTTTTTTGAGTCTAAGTACTCCAGTAGGGTGTACCCTCCCTGACAAAAAAAAGGGTATCTACGATTTTATTGGTTTGCCATTTTTTGATAACCTTAACTTGTGATACTTGGTATACATTGGTTTAGAGACTTTGAATCAGAAAGTTAAACTTTTGGACAGTGTTGCTCTATCTACGTCAGTACATACATATGTATGTAATGTACAGCTCTGCATCCAGAGCTAAACAATAAATTTAAATTTCCATTGAAAAACACATTTGGATTTTCTTCAATAGAGCAGGAAATTACTTGACCGGAAGCTTAAGAATAAAATATAAAATCGAGAATTTAAAGGTGACACCCGCCCCCCATACCCAGTCTCAATAAAAAATCATACACATACCTATGTATCTACACCTCCTTTGACACAACTGGACTCAGTTGAATTTCGATTTTCTTTTCCCTTCCTGTGTTATTAGTCATCGCCGAGAGAGAAATTCGAAAATTTCAAATTCCAAATCCATACGGAAGGATAATTTGGCTCCTTTTATTACACCCGAATAAACATGTAGTATATCCTTTAATCCAGTTAGCCTCGATGTCCCATGTGCTCTACACGTCCTGCTGCCACCCCCTATCCAGCCTTCGGCTTCGGGTAAATTTCCTCTATTTTATCAAAATAAAATTTAACCCTTATTTATTTTTTTTTCTGGCCAAAGAGGGGTGAAAGAGGTCTGGTGTAAATCCTTCTCCTCAGGCACCACGGATGACCTGTCCACATGTGTTAGGCCAAAAACTGTTTGGGTATAGAACTCATCGAGAATTCTTTCCATTCAAAGTGAATCATTCGCCCGATTTAATGGTGTCAGTACGATACGATGGTGACGGGAGTTTTGGTGGGCAAAAGGATTTATCCCACATTCTTATGCCCAAAAGATGGTTAGCAAATTGAGGATTTTATTTTACGGACACATACGCCACTGTTTCAGTTAAAAAAAAAAATAAAAAATCTGTGCTGCCACAAAAGCCCATTTCTATGGAGGATCGCCTGCGGCTTGCGTTTCAGAGAGGAAAAAAAACAAATCTCCACAAGAGGGTGAGAAGGACTATACGCTTCTGTATATACTCGTATGTGGATCGGGTAAAGCCGATTTGGGGACTTAACGTCATGGAGTTTTCGGTCATTTTATGGATTTATAAAGTGCCAAACAAGACGCCATATGCAAATTCCAAAATCCGATAACAACTGGGACACATTTGATGTTGTTGTCGTTCGGTTTTCCGAAAAGTCCAAGCGGCGACCCTGTGGAGTTGAACGTTTCCGAAGAAATATGGCGACTTGGTCAATCTATTGGGATGCTAAGCTGAAATTTATTGTATTTTCCTCTTTTTTTAGCTTTGATTTTATTTTTTTCTTTGGGAAAAGTTTCGGGTCAGCTTTGCCTTTTGTTTTGGGTTAATTTTGGTGGATAAAATAAATTTGTAAGTGAATTATGGTCAACGGTGGTGGTGGTGGCCAAGTAAACTTTGAACTGAAATACAAAAAAAAAAAATGGTAAAATAGGTTAGATTGATTTAAGGGATAAAGTTACGTAAGAGGAGGCGATGGCGACTTCTGAATTACACAGGCACAGGACTTGCTATTGACAGACCTTACCGCGAATTGTTGCAATGGTATCATGTATCTGAAAAGATTTTTGAATTTGCTTTCTACCACTGCTTCTTTGGTTTTAAAAATCATGAAGGGAGTCCAATTAACAATTTTGTTTGTCAATGAGATAATTTCCGAAGAGCTTGATACATCATCAACAGTTCTGTGTTCTGCTTGCCTAGGTGAGCGGATTCCACTACATGGCATATTTCGCAATGGAGTTGTCTTCGCACTGTAGGGTGTGTCCAATTCACTGCCACTTTCTCCTTCGTATAGTAATGTCTATAGGTTCTTGGCCCTTCTCTGATAAAGTTGTTCGCTGGGGGCTCAAAATGATTCTTAAACATCTATTTATGAGGCTTTGCAGCTTGCGTGTGTTAGTGGAATCTACCTCCTAAGTACTTCTATGAATACTGATTCTACGTTGAGCAGTCGCAGCTAGATGCTTGCTTCTCCAGACTTTCAATAGCATTCCGAATACTTTCCCGACTCTGCTGTGCACACATCCAGATCGGAACCTCTGCGATTAACCGAGACTGTGGATGTGTTTATTTTAGCCTCAGCTTCTAGATTTTGGTCCATCAGATGAAGGTCAATTATCCGATGTGAAAGTAGGCATACATCGTCAGCCTAGTCGAGGTGTTTGAGGTAAGATGTCATACTCCATCGAATTCCATGGTTACCTTTCGCCAATGATGCACGGAGTACATTGCTGATGACCACCAAGAAAGAACAGCAGCGGTGACAGTATTTACCCCTGACGTAATCCACTTCGGACATCAAAATCCTCCGATACCTTACTAATGTGTAAGATGTGACACTTACTACCCTCGTATGTATCCTTGATAATAGCTATGAGATTTTCTGGAATGCTTCACCTGCTTCTCGATATCGATAAATGGTAGATGTAGCAGAGTAAGGTATTTATGTGGTCGATGGCCGAGGATCCAGCGCGAAAGCCTACCTGTTCGATGTCGAGCGTTGAATCTAAGTGTTCTTTAATTATCTTGGCTACGGCCGGGAGAACTCAAATACCTCTCCAGTTTCCAGAATCCATCAGATTTAGTCTTTTTCGGAAGCTTGATGATCATTCCTCTTTTCCACTCCTGCGGAAATTGCTCATTTTCCCATGCTCTCCATAAGAGAGGGTGTAGCAGTTCTGCCGACGTATTTGATGCAGCTTAAAATAGTTCCGCAGCGATGCCATCAACACCCACCGCTTTGATTTTCTTGAGGGATTTGATTGCTGTCGTTATTTCGGCACTGGATAGTCCGATGCGAATTCGGGAATTTGTTGCTTCGGAAGACTCATTAGAGTTCGAGATCATATCACCATCGTCTAATTGGGACTGTAGCGAAGTATTCTCGCCATCTAGTGAGTTGATCATCATCCGAAATCAGAATATTACTATCTAAACTCTTGACTGGTTGTTGTTTGGAATTCCGACCACCAATGACCTCCTTGGTGATGTTATAGACAGTCGTGCTGTCCCACCTGCTTGCTGCTTCTTCAGCTATTGAGGCAAGTGAGTCGATATACTGACGTTTGTCACGTCTCTCACTACGGTGCATTTAATTACATTGGGCTTTTGGCCCAGTTATATCTACTGCTGAGCCCGATGCAATTCTGGCTGAATTTTTGGCATACTTGGGGATCCCTGAACCTGTCGGTCTCGAACCTGGATGCAGTACGAAGACGTATAAAAGCTAACGTATGATGGTAATCCAGTGACTAGGCGGTTGGTATTGCAGAAGTCTACAAACAGCTCACCGTTGTCATTCCGGTCTCCAAAGCCGTGAACTCATATCACGTGCTTAAGCAAGATTGTCCTTACCATCATCATCCTCATTTGCGTCTTCCCTCGGAGCATAAGACTGTAGGATGGTAATTTTTCTTACTCTGCTCTGGTATCTTGCCGTCAATATCTGGTCACTGTAAGCTTTCCAGGATATGAGGCTGCTTCGTGCTGCTGGAGTTAGCATCAGTCTTACTGACGGACCTCCACGTGCTCCAGCTCTACCATAGTAGAGCATTAGAGTGCTTTTTGTTGGAGAATGCTATTCCCCAGCATCGAACCATCTTATCTCACCCAGTCTCAAGATGTCTATCTTATATTGCATGAACTCACGCTCTAGTTGGTGGAATCTCGCGTTTTGAGGTCCTTCCTGGAATGTGTCGAGGAAGGTGTTACCGTTCTTGAAACCGATTGTTGCCCGTGTTCGATAGCCAAAGGTCATCAGCAAACTATCTATCCGTATCCAAAGTGTTGTATTTCGTTTCGGAGCAATTTGGGTTTGTTACGACTGTGGCTCGCTGGGCCGCAGACCAACTGACACTTATCCTGATTAGTGGCGCAGGAGGCTAGCTATTCGTCCTCTCCCTTTCGCAATTTCCGAAGAAATGGCACCGTGGGGAGGTGGGAGTAGGGCTTGCTAACTGAGCTGCTAGGTTTTCGGCTGCAGTGGCCCTTTCTCGATAATTAATGGACCAACATGGGCATCGTGGCGTAGTGGTTAGTGTGTCGGATCACTACGCAAGAGGTTCCAAATTCGAATCCCAGAAAACACTAAAAAAGTTTTTTTCACGATCCCACCTCTCGCGAACGTCTGACAAACATCCGAGAGTATTGTTGTCACGAGAAAGCTTCTCAAAACAAATTGCCGTTCGGATACGGCACTAAACTGTAGGTCCCTTCCATTCCCTTCCAGGTCCCACGCACATAACACGAGTGGTTGCGAGAAGCTAGGCCCTGGCACTTAAAGAGCTGTTGCGCCAAATATTTATTTATTTAACACCTATCGGGAGGTACTGCTCCTACGAAGTCTTTGTTAGTCGTCTACCATCCCAAAATTAAATATGTTGTTGGCGTAGAATCTGCCAACGACATCAGTAATAAAACGAAGAATCGCTCAGTCAAGCGCTGTTTCTTTAGGCTGGGGAGGCAATTGAGTAGCAAGACTCTACCGAGGAGAACACTGTACAAAACATGCATCATCCCAGTTCTGCTATACGGTGCAGAAGCGTGAACTTTATAAAAGACGGATGGAAGTGATGGAGTTTCCGAGAGATAAATTCTTCGAACAATTTATGGTCCTACCTGCATTGGCGCCATATGGACAAGAAAATTCAACCACGAACTATACGGCCTGTACAGTGTCATCGATATCGACCTAGTGAGGTGGATACGCCTTCATCGCTTCAACTGACTAGGTTATGTAGAGCAGAGGAACATCAATACTCCTGTAGTACGGAGAGTTTTCCTAATCTACCCCAGAAGAAGCAGACTTCATTTTCCGTGGCGTACGTAGTTGGAGTGTGACCTTAACCAACTTGGCGTACGCAACTTGAAGCAGATGACAAATGATCGCGCGGGCTGGAGAAGCTTGTTGGTTGAAGTCCAAGTTAATGGTAAACGAATTTAACTGCAAATATCTCGAAAACGTTGCTTCATACGAACAAAATTGGCCAACGAAGGTTTCTTTAGTAGGGACCCTCATGTTCCCGATTAGTTTGACATTGAAAGTTTCTTTAAGCTGGAACTCTACTGCACAAGCAGGATACTTTCATCTACTTCAACACAATGGTCTTGAAATCTTATGTTACTTGTTGCAGTATAAATAAATCCTCTCTTTTAAGCATCGCTACCTCGAACTACTGAAGGATGAGACTAATTCTCTTTCCAATTCACTGGAACTGACCCACTGATATCGCAATCTAATTATAAACTGCATTCCAAATCCGCTTATAAATCAATTCCATGTTATATGAAAGGCAATCTCTATTTTAAAGTAGCACCATATGTACACCCGGAGTTGACCTAAGTCTCGTGCCCATTTGTGTCATCTCACCCAGTCAGCTGGCCAACAAATCAATAAAAAAACACACAAAAAGCCAAATCCTTACCCAAAAAAATACAAACATATCTGTCTTACATGAATTGCCCAATAAATCTTTGATCCTCAATCAAGGATATCACATGTCCTAAATCTCATCTTCAATTGGACTATCTACGAGTATAGTAATTATTCGGTGAAATAAATAAATTCCCTATCCCGGATCACATACTGTGAAAGGAGAATCCATCTCTACTTAGATCCCTTATCATGATTTCCTTTCCTTCATCCAGCATCCTAGATTCTCTTATTTCTCCAGTAGTAGCGCGTATTTGAAAAATTGGCCAGAAATCTATTTCATACTCAATTTCACATCACACTGATGTCCTTTGCTTCTGTGTCGAAACGTCGGATAAACGACTTCCAAGGAAAACATGATTCTCTTCACAAATTCGCAGGACACATTACACAATGAACATCCTTATTAGTCGACAACAATACGATTCTTGTTTGCCATCATTCTGATTAAAAAATTACCAATATCAAGAGTAATTTGATCGGGAGTTTTGGTGTGATAAGGATCGTACAACAACATACCAACTGTGGCAGTGCATATTGCATAATTCTAAGTAGAGTCCTTAGTCTTTTCTGTTTTCTTGTGAAGGATGTAAATTTGTTGGGAAAGGGATTTCGGTTGTTTCCAAAATAGGGATCCAATTACCGATAGTAGGCGGCCATGTCGAAAACAACAAACAAAAGGATACACCATTGATGGCGTCACTGATGAGAACAGTGAAGAGGGTGTTCGTTGTGTTGGCAAAATAAGATAAGATTTCGAAATGAAATTGGTATTCCAGGGATGCTGGGAGTGATTAAGAGCTATTTAGCCAAAACAATGGATTTCAATTGAATTTTAATGAGCGAAAGTGTGGCAATCTTTGTATAATACTTGGAATTTACTTCTAAGAAAGAAGTGTCAAGTGTTTGGTTGTGGAGAGTTTCAATTGAAAGTCAAGTAGCAGTGAGTTTCTAGAATAATTTTTCATCTAAGGATACTGAAGAGTGTTGAAACGTTACTCGTGTTACTAATTAGCTTCTTGGTAAGCATGTTCTTTTAAAACTTGAACAGCAAAGGCACTAGGATCTGTTCTCAATTTTACATCTCAGAAAACATTTCACCTGCATCCAAACTCGAAACAAACAAATCTCCTTCCTCCTTCTTTCAAACATCTGCATAGGATGGCATTGGATTAGTGGTCACCTGATCTACAGAACGATCATCTAGGATTTACTGGATGCATTGAGTGTAAACTTTTACCGAAATGAGATTTAAATAAGGCGGATACCTCGACCAGGGTATATGTGGAATATTTGTGTTCTAATTTATGCAAAACAATGACAGACAATGCCATACGATAATGGGAGTGTTTTTCTGAATTTTCTTATACAAAGACCAAGCGCCAGGATTATATGAACTAATCACATGTCCTTTCTTTTCTTGTGCAACGTGCTTAGAAAAAGATAAAAGTTTGTTGATGCATAATGAATATGTGAATGCGGAGGATCGTTTAATATACAATGCGGATGCAGATTGGATCTCAAGGAATTTGTTTTTTGTTTTCCTTTCTTTTTTTTAAAAACTAATAGCATTCTTTGTTTGGAATAAAGAATATAATATTAGTGATTTACGATAACAGGTTCATCGGTTTTGTGCAGCGTACTTGATTTGTATTCTTCTGTCGGACAAAGGGACATTATTAGCCAACTGTTTCAAATGAAGGGATAATGTTGGGATTAAATCAGACCACAGTTTTGAAAAAAATAAAAATAAATAATTTAAAATCATTTCGTCTGTATCTTAGGAAATCAAAATGTTTGCTGTATAAGAAAATAAAGAGAAAGATAATAAAATATGATTAGAAGTACATCGTATGCTTTAATGACTAGCATAGCTTTTGACCCTACCATAGACCAGTGCTGTCTTACTTTATATGGCGCTTACCTGGACCTCAACCAACATGCCTCTCCAACCAGCTCGATCCTTTGCTAGCTGCCCCAAGTTTAGTAAGCCGAGTTGGTTAAAATCCCCTTTCAACTGCTCACTCTAACTTATATAAGGTCTTCCTCTACTGCGTTGTCCGTCTGGAGTCGATTCATAGATTCTCTAGGTCTATATGCTGCTGTATATGTCTTAACCATCTTAGCTTAGCGCCCTCACTCTGTCGATATAAACAGGATCGAAGATCACACAGAGAATTTTTCGCTCAAAGAAACCTTTTTCATCCACTTTTGATAGTATCCACGTTTCTGCGCCATACAACAGAACTGGGATTTATTCAAGTCACGTCACCATGCCTAAGATCTTTTCTGACACCAAATGGTTCGGTGGTGTTCTTACCGACATCGTCATCTGCAACATGGCTCTGTATAACTCACTCACTCAGGTATAGATTTGGAATTTGAGTTCCGCCGTAATGTGAATATCTAGTCTATGATCGACTCTCCCAGCTTAATACGGCACTGATAAGAACCTATCAGGTTGTTGACGATCGGTTTCATAATATGGCAGACAAAATCTTGCATGCAACGTTCAAGAGACATATGCCTCTGTAGTTGACGCAATTCAGAGGGTCTCCCTTCTCCAGGATCGAGCAAACGATGCTGAGACTCCATTTACAGATGAGTTGGTGCATACTCTTTACCAAGTCATCTAATTCAGCTTTAAAAATTTCGGGGGCTAGGCTGTCAGCTTGCTTAGTTTTGCTGGACTTAAGCTTAGATACGGTCGACGGAATTTTTGTCTGTCAGAATGTTGGTCGCCATCGCCGTTTAGCAGTCTGCAGAAGTGATTCTTCCAAATTTTGACCACCAACCACGATTCTACTGCTATGTTCTCTTGTTCATCCTTGCAGGCTTCAGTTCGGACTTTGTAGCCTTGGCATGTTCTTTTTACCTTTTGGTAAGGTAACATTTTCGCATCTCATTCCTCTCTATCGATTCTATCGCGTATATCTCAAATCCCCTCTTTTTGCTTCGGAGAAGCCTGGACATATCTTTTCTCCTCTGCACATAGGTGTTGTAAGCAATCTTCCTTCAAGCTCTCGTCCTTGCATGCAGCGTCGCAAGATACGCCTCTTGTTTGGATGAAAGCGCTCGCCGGCATTCTTCATCAAACCATGGGTTTCTTTTTTGCTATCGCCTCGTGTAACCTAGCACTTCTGATGGCTTTCTGTCAGTGTTGCCATTGGTCTTCTGCACTTGATGCTGGTGGCTCGGGGCTTTCATAGGTTGGGTAAAACGCGGTCGACCAAGTTTCTGGCAGTCTCTTGCAATTGCAGCAGTTTCACACTGAGTTTTCTTACAGTGATTTCATGGCATTTGACTGTTCGGGATATCCGCAAACGTACCCTGGCTGCAACAAGTTAGTGGTCCGAGTCGATGTTGGCTCCTCGGAAAGTGGGGTCGTCCTGAGTCCAATATAAAATCTAGCTCGTTGCCGTTTTTCTTTATATTAATAACTACCTGGACGGGGTCCAGATTCACCAGTCACCTACATATGAACCAACTCCTACCGATTTATAATTAGTTTGCTCTTTGGTTTGCTCTTTCAACATGTTTCTCAAGCGCACAAAAAAATCCTCAAACCAAGTAAAACAAATTCCATAACAATCGGATTGGCGGAATTGTTTTGTTCACATTTCCGCCATATGCGGCATAAGTTACAACGTTCAACTTCAAAGATCGTAAATATCGTACAGACTAACAAAAGAGAAAGTTAAACCAAAGCAAAACGAGTCTCCAGCCCTTGTGTTATGCTGAGCACATACGACTGCATCAGCCTATCCACTGCTGCACAGCTGTTGGCGGCTGATTGAAAATTGATGATAATTGTTTAAAGAACAAATCTATGCGTCTATATTGTTGATCATTCTGTGCGTCCACCTGCTTTGTGAAAGCGAAAACCATCTCTGCTGAAATTGTTGCAGTCTTGTTACCCTTGGTGATAAATTGATAGTGCTATGTGTTTTCGCATGGCGTTCTTCTTCTGGCGAGGTAGTTCGCATACGCTTCTTTCGAAAATAAATCGATTTGCACCACGCCAGCCACTACATACACTTGTTCTAAAGGCTCTCAACGGGTTAATTCTGTATGATGTCTCCGTCTTCCTCCTGTCAGATTTCATCTTCATGACCCGGTTCTGGGGAACTCGACCTGTGAACTTGTACAGCCTCGTCCAATTTCCGGCCTTGAAGTCGTTTTTGGCGTCCAGTCGCATTTTTAAGATTTCTCCGGGCAATAATGAATCTCTCGTGGACTTCTTCATGGCTGCTGAGTTCCCTTTATCGCTGGTACAATCGTCATGTCCCGTGGCACTCTGCGCGCAGTACGACGACGGATCCTCTTCCGATTCTGCTGAAGTTTAGCTCACGTTCAGAATTTCCGAGAAAAAGATTCCAGGAGGGTGCTACGTGAACCCCATTCTAATCGCCCGCAATGACGACACTGTGCCATGGTACGAGTATCTACTCTCAATCTACATCCGAAAATTAAAACGAGCCTCAATTATAATAAGCCCATTGCCCACCGAACTTTATGTGAAATAATCTAATCCTGATTAAATACTAAAGTCCAATAAATTGGTAAGACCTGCAAAATTCATTTATTCATTCATTTTCTCACGCAAGTCCGCTTACCTTAGGTCAAGGATAGGCCAACAAAGCGCTCCATGTATTCCGGGGGTTAAAGGAGTACATGCTTAGGGGACTAGTAACGAGCAGAGAAATGATTCCATTATCACGTACACAAGATCACCTTGTGTCGTTCATACCGCCCACACTCGAAACAAATCCTGCACAACTACGAGTATGCACAACAAACGAGTATCTCGAAGCGGAAAAGAAAAAGAAGCCTTTATTCAACGGTATCACACAAAATCCTTCTTCACTTTTTTTTTTTTTTGTCCGCCTCCAGCATACTTGTTTTGTTTTCTTGCTCTGTGCTCTCTACCACCATACATCCTTTTATAATTCTCTTTTCGCAAAGTACGATTGTCTCCCCCACCCTGTGCATATATAGACCCCCAGTATCCTGGACAATGTAGCAATCCTTGTACAGATTGTTAAAGTGGACAACCTAATAATACACGTTGTACGGCTCGACTCATACATAATGCATTTGTAAGCTCCTGGAGGACGACGGAGGGAATACTGCTGCTGGTGGGTGAATTTTTTTTCAGGACATACCTTTTTTTTCTTGTTCCGGTTGGTGGGACTTTTTGCTATTTTATCTCCAGAAGCAACTCCCCCATCTGCTGACATCGCCAACCGACCAACATTAGCCTTGGTTTCGTTAGAAATGTTTTTTTTTTCATCCTCAAGTGATTGTATCCCTAGAGCACATACATATGTACATATGTGAAGGTGGTACATAGAATGGGAATGACGATGATGATACCTACCTCTTCATGCATTTGCAATTTCTTTTGTTTTACCAACGACGACAAGGACGACACGGGGTGACAACTCCAATTTGCATATCTCTCAAAGTGTTAGCCACCGGGTGACAGACATTAAATAATTAAAAAAAAATATATTGTGTACTACAACAGAAAGGATCCGCAAAAAAACGAAGAGACTTATTTTTTTCTTTTTTCAAAAGAGAAGTCCATTTTATTTTTGCGTTAAAAAAAAAAAAATTCTACGAAAACATATAAAAAATAGAAACTCACTCGATATCTGTGTTTTTTTTTTATTCCTGAAGCGCTCTGGCTGTTTGTATCTCTTTAAGTGATAAGTAATTAATGGGTGAACATCAATAGGAATTGAGTTGTTTCACTCTAACCTTTCACAAGTGACATATCCTGTAGTAGCTGCCTGCACCAAGGGTAGAGAATATTATTTTTCTAAAAGCGGTAAACAGAACACCCACTGCCCAGCAGGAGGTGCTCCTGCTATTCCCAGGTACTGTGAGGAGTTGAAATTCCTGCTAATCGATTGCAGATAGCATCACACAGACATGGCTCAATGGGGGTGCTACCAAAAAAAGAATACTCCGATTGGCTGAGATCTAATGTAGGACAAAGTAGGATATGATTACTTTCATCAGGACATACAAGCGTATTCACTTTGTTTGAAAGGACTTTGCCTCTCTGCCTGTTTGTTTTGTTGGACAAGGATTTGGGTTACTCGTATTTATTTTTATAATTATGTCGGCAACACTACTGATGTTGGAATGTCTCCATTTAGACAGACTGCTTTGGTGAAGAGTTCAGATTGGTTTGGTACCGACAAAGGAGGTGTACCGCATAAATCAGAATCACGGGGTTTAGGTCACACTCTTTGGAGTACGTTCTAGGAACTTAATATTGAATGTGGTTCCTGTGGTTATGCGATATAACCAAACATGGTTAGAATTTTCAATTTTTGCTCTCCGGTTCGTGGAAATTTTCGAGTTTGGTATGATTATGAAGACCTAGTAACGGTTTAAGTATAGCTAATAGGAAGGAAGGATGGAAGGTTACTAGAATCTATAATGTTTGCACTCTACTAGCCTTTCGTATAGCCAAATCCAAAAGAGACTTAATTTGAATTTTTAATTTTGAGACTAAAGGTTTAACCAACTTGTATAATACAAGTCGATAAAGGCGGCATTAATTGAGCTGAATTGAAGCTTCTTAAGCACTTAACGAGGTTGATGGATCTTTCACATAAAAGAAACATCACCTCCACTGCTACCCCAGTCTTCACAGCATTTCTTCAAGGTTCCTGGTGACTAACGTGGCTGAAGGCTATCGAAATCGAAGAAGATGTGTACTCTCGGCACTCCGGTGTCCAAACGGAGGAGGATGTGAAGATATGCAGCCGGGCACTCAATTAAATGCTATCTCGCGAAGTCAGATTTAGAAGTTAGAAAATCTAAAGCCGATATGGATTTGAGTTCCTATATTACATACAAGGTAGCGCTAAAGTCAACACCCTATCGAAAGATGCTCTCATTTTTGCAAATGACGTCTCATGTCATCACCACTTTGGCATTTGTTAAGTAAACAGGAGTAGAATACACGTAAACAAACCATGGAATGCTATATTCTTCAAGAACGCGGAATCTTCTTCTTCTTCTTCTTACGGCGAAGTTATGATCCGGAGTAGAAGGATCACAACCCTCCCACTTTACTGCATCCCTACTGGTTCGCCTGTGGGGTTTACCGGTTTGACCTCAGAAAGTACCGGCAGGCTTTCCGGTTTCGGATCACTTCGTCACTGTGGCCAATCGAATGCTGGTGTTTTTGCATTTGTGTGATCCAGTTGTTTTTTGGTCTGCCTTTTTTGCGCGATTGTGTAGAAACGTTGATTGATATTGCCTTTTTGACGGGGTTCGAAGGATCTCTCCTTTGAACATGACAATACCAACTGAGCCGGTCGTGCTCTATTTTGCTTGTGATGGGTTCTTTTACATTAACGGGCAGCACAGATACTCTGTCTTTTTCGAACTAATACGGTACCCATTTCCCTCCAAAACATCCACCCATACATCAAGTGCTCGTTGCAGGAACTTTTGATGTTCACTTATGATAGCTCCATCGTCAGCAAAGAATAACTGATGCACTTTGGGGTCCGTCACTTTTCCTTCAAGCAGATAATCAAGGACTGCAATAAATAGCAAAAGACTAAGGATGCTTCCCTGGTGTACACCGACTTTGATTGGGAACTCTTCGGTGACTATTGTGGGACATCTTACTCTTGTCCTTGCTCCCTCATACATATCCATGATCATGCGCACGTAGGTTTCTGGAACTCCTCGTTGTCTTAGCGCTACCCATAAGAGATCTCTTGGTTGTCTATCAAAGGCTTTTTTCAAAATCAACCAACACCATATGCAAGTCCTTTAAGGAATCAAGATGTTTTTCCATTATGATCCTTATACTTTGGATTGCATCTGTTGTTGATTCACCCGAGACAAACCCTCACTGGTCATCAGATAGCCTTATTATTTTCCGCAGTCGGCCATCTAATACCCGGTCAATGATCTTCATGGTGTGTGACATCAGCTTGACAGAATGGTAGTTATCGCAGTTTCGTGTATCGCCCTTCCCTTTGTGCAAAGGAAGAAGATAACTTTCCCTCCACTGATTAGGCATTGGATCACCGCTCATAAGTTTGGAGATAAGAATCATGAGCCATCTGGACCCAATGTCTCCCATCTTTTTCCAGAACTCAGAGGGTATCTCGTCTGGCCCAACTGCTTTTTTTTTGGAGTATTTGACGGCATTCCTAACTTCTTCGACAGTAATGTCGGATATTTCGTCATGGTTAGGAGCGGCTCTTGGAAAGTATAGCCCGGGAAACTGTTCGTCTTTCACAATACTGTCGCCATCTGTGGAGAATTTTGTCGTCTTCCACAAGAAGCTGGCCTTGAGCATTGTTAATGAACTTTGGGGAACGAATCTCCTGAGCATTTCTTCTTCTCTATCGTTTGAAGATAGTTGCTCCCTTATTCAAGTTGTTTTGTATAGCCTGGTTCCTATCAGACGCCGAAGACGATATTTCCTCCAACTCTCGATAGAGGCCTTCCATACTTTTTACTTGAAATTGGGCGCACTTCTTCTTCGCGAGACCTTTGCAACATCTATATATCACTTCAAGGCGAGCTTTTTCATCTCTATTAGTTGAAGAGCACTTTGACCAAGCCTTGAAAGCCGTTTTCTTTTCCCGTATCACTACTTTAGCTTCATCTGTCCACCACCATGTTTCTTTGACGTGTTGGCAGGGGCTTTCGACGTTCCAAGCAGTGATTTGGGTCTCTCCAAGCAAGATTGCTGTAGAGAATCCCACATATCTTGTGCTCTGCACTCCTCATCACCGACCTCATCGATGATGGTAAAGAGGTAATTTGTCATGTTGGTAATAAAAACTTCGCCTTTCCCTTTGTCCAGCTTGTACCAATTGATTTCTCAAGAACGCGGAATAATTGTGTCAATGTTTTTGACAAATAATCGGTCGGTGTTTTTGGCTCAAAGTGCATTTCTTCATCGATTCCCTCGACGTGTGGCACCAACTGGACAAACACTGCGGCGTTTAGCTTGTCATCTCGAGGAAACTGGCTCAACACGGGACAGTAGCAGACGTCGATACTATGACTGCAAATTTCCAAGATGAACCTCAAATATCAACCAGATGACGGGGCATGCAATTGAGCATCAATAGAAGGTCTCCACAGTCAATTTTAATGAAAGACTTAAAGGTGTACCCCTACAAAGTGCAAACAATGCATCAGCTATTTCCTGCAGACCGCAAATCGAGTGTAAATTACACCCAAACTCTCCTCCCTCCCGGCTACTTAATCTCTCATTTTGGCGATTTGGACTGGCCCGCAAGACCGCCTGGTTTGACAGTTCCAGACTTCTTTCTTCTGGGTTTTTTGAAGTCACTGATCTATACGAATAAACGGCTCTAAAGGAGTACATCCAACAAGTGGAGAATTTATCGCCAGGAGTTTTGAGAAAAGTCATGGAAAATGCAGTGCAACGAGGTCGAATGTGCATCAACCATGGCGGTGGCCACTTGACCGATCTTTGTGACTTAATGGAAACAAATTTAAACGTCTAAACAACTCTTTTTATTTACAAACAAAGTTACTGGCCTTGGAAATCGAGTGAGGACTTTTGCGCCACCTTGTAGTGTGCATATTGGGACACTGACAGCATGTTCAGACCAATACTGCAGGGACTTTTGTTAAAGAAAAGAACTCATATGTCTAGTCCAAGCATTCACCAGTACGCAACGCTTGTCTTAATCTAACCGGTAGTTCCAACGTTGATGCTACGACGTAATTTTGCCACCATTCGTGGGTGGATAACAACGATTTCTCTACAGATACTATCTTTGACGAAAGCGAATAGGCTTTCATCCCGGTTTTTACCTAATTCCTATCCGATACCTGCATATCTTACTCTAAAGTACCACTTTCCACACAATCCTTAAGAATGCAAGCCAAGTCTAAAATAAACGTCCCCCTATCGGACGATAAAGTCCTAAAGCTAAATTAAATGAAAATCAATTACTCTCCACGAAAATGTCTCCATTGTCCTGAATCCAATTCAATTTGCGATACGATGACGAGACATTCATATTTTTCGCAATCGATAAATTTTTATCATCATTTTCGATTCTGGCATAATATCGCCCAGAAAATGGTAAAAGTTATTAAATACATCCTCAGGCCATTGGATTGGTCAGATCTCTTTCAATTTGGCATCGTACACATTAAGTTCTCCCCCGCCATGACACTGTTGGCCATAACAGTTCAACAACGCGAAACGAAATTAAAAGTCACAACGGAAAGTGAACTGAAAGCGAACACCCCGACGAGAAGAATCACAGAAAATTAATTTTCCCTTCGCTCAGTCCGCGGTGTCCACAATCAGTTTAAGTGAAATGGATTTCAACCCCCTAAAGCCCACTTTAATGTTCACTAACATCTCACCCCCGCCCGCCGAGGAGGAGAAGTGTAATCGCGTTAGAGTTATTAATAAAATCCGCTCCAATGACCGAATCCAGTTTGAGTAGATGGAAATGTTACCAAATCACTGGCGGTACCAGGATCAGTGCAGACTTGTCGCCTTCGAAATTATTCCATTCCATTTGGCGCGACCATCGTTATCATTGTCATTATCCTTGTTGACGTACACACGGAGTAGTAGGACATTACGCGTATTTGCATAACTTTGGCAGGATAGGCAGGCTCTGCAGCAGTAATCTAAATCTGAGGACAAATCCTAATCAGATTTTCCTTTCACTTTGACGGGCGCGATTGCAGCGGAGTCCATCATGCCATTCATTCCAGATACTTGCACAGATCATAAAGTTGTTACACCACATTGCTCCTTCGGTGCGGCACTTGACGGTAGTGGCAGCAATGGTGGACGCACTAATGGCGGATGTTTGATGGTTGCTCTGTGTATGGTGGTGGTAGAATTTGTGGCCATTATTCTGCTCCTTGCGCTGGGCTACCAATTTCCATATAAATCTTCTGTCATCTATCCTATAGAGACGGCTATCAAGGGATCTCGGCCGATTGGTCCGTCATCTCATCCGTGGCCAGGACATGCATACTTTTTTTTTTTTTTGTATGTTTGTTTGTCGTCCTTCTGTAGTGGGAACTTTTCTAGTTTATCGGGAAAATTTATTACAGGGGATTCCTTTCTCTTTTTTTTTTTTTTGCTGGTCGCCTCGCCCATCGTGTGGAGGAAACGACGACGACAATCGTCGAGTAGAAGAGATTCCGTTTAATTGTTGGAACATTTGTTAGAGGACACTACTCTGCTCATTCCGGTAGCCTGACTGAAGGACAGTTTAATCCTGGAGTTTATTTTTATGGGAGTCTATAAAGTTTCGAGATTTGTTGGTAAAGAATTGCCTTTTTTTTCCTACCAAACTCACCTATAGTCATTCACTGACGCCACTCACTCAGACTCCTTTCATATCATTGGATGGAGGGTGGTCCAGTACGGATATCACGGGCCTATTTTTACGTCTGTGAAAGTTTGCACATTTGTTTTTTGACTTTTTGCTTGTGAGAGATACAATCCTGGATTTGTTTCTTTTCGGTGTGGTATCTAGAGTGCAGAAACAATTGGGCCGAATCTTTTGGGGAGGTGTACTTAATTTCGTTTTTTTTCCAGTCTCGGATTAGTTAGTGGATTTATGGACATTAAGGTTTCGAACTTTAGATATTCGTATCTCTCTGATGTAAATGGATACAAACAAATTTATACAACGACTGAATCAGAATTTCGAAGAAAGAGGTGGTAGTGTTTGAACCCTCAATGAAAACCGCTCTTTAGGATATCGAATAAGGATCTGGACATCTAGATTAAAGCTTGTGTGTGTGTGGCAGTAACTGATCGAAGTCTCGTACGTTAATAAAAGATCCACAGACTATGACTTGAGAGTATGCTCCTTGAATGAAGACACATGGGAAGTTAAATACACATTTTAAAACATCGCTCATTGCTCTAACCATCCTTCAAGGAGAATTTTTATGACCCCTCAATGAAGTCTACACGGCCTTTTGGCTCAAATTCTTCGAAGATTCTATTAAAAGCTGGCTTTAAGCTCGCAAAGCAAACTATTCGAGATTTTGTTTTATAATCTTCTAGCAGGAGGAGCTAACTAATAACGCTGGAATGGTGCCCGAGATTATAAAGGAGACTTAGTTACCAAAACACGGAGTAGCTGATATGCAATATTTATATTGCGAATGGGACATCAGGTAGAGGGAGTTGAGGAACACGAAAAATAAAGACAAATCGAATCTATGAAGGATGTGTCTGGCAGTGTTTGTGGGACTACATTGGATTCTATCAGTGACCATCGCCAAGGATAGTAGTGACAACCATATAATCATGTCGGACACCAGTTCGAAAGTTAAATTTCTTCAACAGCCTACTCTTTATCCAGTGCCTTCTTAATTTGCCTTTCTCGGCGAAGCTTAAGTCCCATTTCACGCTTATCCGACAGACTTATCCGACATACCTATACGACGTTGGATATGCCATTCGAAGTGTAGAGAACTCAATGAGAGCTTTCACACATTTCCGTCACCGGATATACATAAGTACGACAGATATAAGTTCTATCCGACAACGGACGACGAATATTCGAAATGGAATGTCATCAAGCCTTGCTTCTTTGTTTGCTTTTAGTAGCTTAATCGAAGCAGTGATCTCGTCCTTACTGAGGAATGCAATGTGAATTTGTGAATTTTAAGCATCGAAAACCTCATACTGGCATTGGAGAATACCGCTTTTTTATTTGTTCTTTCCCAGTGAACCTGAACTTCCCTGATCTTCATACACTACTGGGACTCAAACTCACTCTGAACCTTGCTGCAATGTTAACTTTAAGTTACTTTCGATACGGAACATGGTCCCTAAATTGTTGTGGCACTGTTGGTTCCCTTAGTCTGTTGGCATTGTATCAGACCTAGAGAAGCAGCGTTATTTTTTTGTTGCCAAACTAACTCTATTGTATGCCTTGTGCTCTAAGGATTGTTGTCACTGTTGTTATTAACAACTTTAGCATTGAAGTCCCATATCACAATAATAATTATAAAAAGTAATACAGGGTGTTTTTTATGTTCCAGGTCGATGTTGTTTGACCATTTTGGTTTGGTTGGCATTTGTAAGTTCGCATTTAACGGTCGTAAAGAACAGTCGATAACAATATATTATGGAGCATCTAACGCCTCAACAAAGTGTTGAAGTTATTAAAATAATATTTTCAATATATTGTAAAACCACGAAGGAATTTTTGTAATTTATTTGGTTTAAATCATGTGCCTAGCAAGTCAACCATTCAGCGTTAACTTTGAAACTCAGTATACACTGACAGGTAAAGTGAAGCCCGGCCGAGTTCATAGCGTGCGTACGGCCAAAATATTGCTGCAGTGCGAGACAATATTGATGAAAGTCTGGCCACATAGGCGAAACTGCGTGTACACTCTCGTAGAGTTACTGTATGGTGCGCCATTTGGGCTGGCAGCATCATTGAGCCATTTTTTTTTTTAAGACGCAAAAGGCTAGTGATCGCTATCGTGACATGTTGCGAAACTTCTTGGTGCCTGAATTTGCTCAATTGGGTCTACAACACATGTGGTGCCAACAGGACAATTCCCCACATCATAGCCAGCAAGCGATACAATGGATATTTTGCGAAAAATTTTTCCCGGGCGCATAATGTCAAATAGAGATGATATCAATTGGCCTCCTCGATACCCTGATTTGACCGCCCTAACTTCTTCCTTTGGTGGTACTTGAAGTGAAAGTCTTACAGTGACAAACCAACCGCAATTTAGCTAAAGGGTAACATTATTCAAGAAATTGGTTGAATAACACCCAAAATGTGCCAAAATCTTATGCAAAATATGGTTGAAAGAGCACGCATCTACACCGCGTCCAGAGGCGGCCATTTGGTCGATGTAATGTTCCATAATTGTTATATACCAAATAATCGGTCACTAAAAAAAGTAAAAATTAAATGGTGTTTCATTTCTGTTAAAAAAAATAACACCGCAGTGTTTGCCCAGTTGGCACCACACGACCAGGGAATCGACTACGAAATTCACGTTGAACCAAAACCACCAACCAATTATTTGTCAAAAACATTAACACAACTATTACGCGTTCTTGACGAGTATAACAATCCATGATTTGGTCTACGTGTATTCTGCTTCTGTTAACTTCACAAATGTCAAAGTCGCCATGACATACGTGTAAGACGCCATTTGCAAAAATGAAAGCATCTTCCTAAAGGTTGATGACTTTTACGCCATCTTGTATTATGGTCGACACCAAGTGACTGGTTCTTGCAGTGACTGGTTCTTGCAGATTATAACTGAATAATAGTAATATTCCTTACTCGCGTTTGAAATCAAAAAAAGGTCAATATCAGATTTAGATTCAGCTTATACTGCATTTACTCTTTGTCTCGCTGCAGATATCTGAGCTTTTGGAAACCTAATTTGCCAAAGACAAATAGGAGGACAAATGTCCTCAGAATATTCGAATCCCAGACGACAAGGAAAATCGAAAATTAATTAAAAAGTAAAAACTGCAAGAGATGGCGGATGCCAGGAATCTTTACGGATCGGGAGCGCAATAAGTAATATTGTTTACACCAGAGCGGATGCTCCTGTACAGGGAGGTCTGGGAGTTTTAGAAGTTGAGGCTCTAAAGTCGATGGAAAACTGCACAATGGCCTTCTTCGACACCTTGTTTTCACAGTGGGCCTGGACACCTTCCGAAGATTTTTACAGCTCCTGGTTGGTAGTAGCTTGTAGATTATAAGTGATTAGACTTATTCTTTTAAGAGACAGTTTATACCGCAAAAGAGCTTTGGCTGATTTGGTTTTCGGATTCAACAGAAAGAAACTTTACATTTCCATGGCTAGATAATCAGTACTCCCCTTATCGTCCAGCGCTAGGTTTTTAGGAGTCATGCAAGACCCAAAGCTCAACTAGAAATTAAACATTGAACAAAGGACATGCATAGCCTTCTATGCTTGTAGTAAACCTTTTGGTAAGAAGTGGCGACTTTGACTCATAATGGTACAATACTTATGAATATATGGGTCACTAGTTTGGTGGCCTTCCTTGATTAAAGACTGCAAGATTAAACTAATAAGCAAAGAACGGTGACCATATGCATTACGGGTGTCACGCAGAAATGTCCGACGGAAGCTCTAAATGTGCTCCTGCATCTTTTACCACTTGACCTCCATATTAAATACATTTCAGCATGAAGGGCGGTTAGACTTAGGGAATCAAGGTGCTGGTCTGTAAAACCTTACGGGCACAGTACGATTCTGTGATAGATTCGTTACCAGGAGAACTGGGGAAAACTCTGACCTACTGCACCACACACACCCACTGAATTTTCAACATAACTTCGCAGTCAATTTTCCATCCAGAATAAACTTGGAAAGAGGTGATTAGACAAAACAACAATTTATATCGACGGTTCTAAGATGGACTGTGGGGTCGGTACGGAAATCTTTTCGGAATCACTGAAAATACAAATAACCTTCCCGATTCATCCAGTTCCTGGCAATACAGATAATATGATACAACTCCACACCAATTGATAATATCGGGATTTTCATTGATAGTCAGGGTACTATCAAGGCCCCGAGGAAGAAGTCTGCCCTTGTCAGATCCCTTGCAGAGGTAGTCCACGTTCCGATAGAAACTGTCAAAAGTGAAATCTCTTCACACTTTCTATCAGCGGCAAAAAAAAGGTGGAACAGTTTGCAGAATTGTGTCATTTCTAAGCAGATCTGGCCAAACTGCAAGTGGGCCAGAACACAAGAATTTGAAAAAAGGACTCGGGCAGACGCTGAAAGAATTGAAGCGATAAGCACAGGTCACTGGCCAGTAGGGATGCATGCGTCTAGACTTGGCATCTCTTTTAGCACACACTGCCGCAGTTGTAAAAATTTAAATGAGAAAGAAACTCTTTTCCACTTCCTCTGCGGGTGTCCGACTTTAAGTAGAGACTGACATCGAACTTTAGGCAAACCTTTTTTCGACAACCTTAAGGAAATCTCAGAGAAAAGTATCGCAGAGTTGATCAGTTTTCTGAATGCCACAGCATGGATTTGAAACCGTTTCCTTTCAACAACCTATTAACACTTTCTAACTCAAAATGGTGCTTAAGTGCTAATTGGGCCGCAGGACAATGCGCAGCAGTAACCCTTCCTACCTACCTAAATACATACGTTGTTTCTCCAAAGATATTTAAGCCTTTGAGGTCCGTTTCTCAACAGAGCCGTCCGTTTCTCAACCAAAATCCAAGAATTTTAATAAAAATGTTAAATTCTGCAGTTCTATCCATACGATCGTGGTGTCCAATGTCCATTCATCAGAACCCATCCAAAGTTTAAATTCCTCAAACAAATAAAACAAAAAATTGCACATTGCCTAACCAAATATTTGTACTATTTGAGAAGTAAAAACCTTTTTTTCTAGAAGTCACCCCTTTACCAAATTGATCGCAACCAGTTCCAGTAAAACCAGATTGAGAACATACTCGTATAAAACCTAACAAATTCATATCCATCGTTCAGGGATCATAAACAGATTAAGGCGTCAAAAATATTCCAAACTCAATGGCATACAAAACGTGAAACCTCCAACTGACATCTGACTGGCAAAGAAAAAAACACACAAAACCGTATTTAAGGACACAAAACCCCTTCTGAGGGCTGATGATGTTCACCGCCCATTTGGCCTCTAAAAAACCCCTTTTCTGTCAACCCCAATAAAGAATAGAAAAAAATTCGTGTAACCGACACAGTTAATCGGAGAAATTTGAATATGAAAGGGGCGACTTCTTGAAAAATTCGAAATTTGCATTTCCACTGCGTGGTATACGACGAGTAGAGCGATGAGCTCAGGAGGGAGAGATACAGCCGGATGAGTTCTCCTTGTGGAAGAAGTGGCTTTCGATTCGGTAAATAAGTGATTTGTCTTTTGATGTACATGTCCGCAAAGGGCAATGGAAGACAGATTCAACGGAGTGTTCCTCTCGAAGATAACGACCGGTGATGTATAGAACATGTGTAAGGAGCAATTTGTTTGAGGATGGCATTCTTCTCAAGTACTTGTGTGGTACTTGAGATGGGTTTCCGAAGATTGTAGCAAAGTATCCAAATTGGCTTGATGGATGAACGATGATATGGGAATTACTGCAATAAAAAGTTCTCACATCGAAATTTATGACTGACTTCCTATTCTTCGGAAACAGTAGAGTTGTTTTGCACGATGTATAGTACATTGGACTAATTCGTAACAAAGACTTTAGTTAAGGCTAGTCTTTGAAGTGCCGGATGACATAATACGTGTTAGCACAGCTTGCAATTCTAAGAAGTAATCAGTAGAAGATGGCCGTAGAAACTCATTGTCAAGCTGTTTCATAAAAAGAAAGACAGGAGGGTGGGCAAATTTTATTGCTTGGAAGTTTCAGAGGTCACTAGTATCTTAGCAAACAAACCCGTCGAGGTTATCAACTGGAGGGCACCCGGCAATACCTCCTTTTCTGTACAGTGCTGGATTCTATTCAGTTTGCAACTGAGCAATGGGATTAAGAGGACTTTTCGAAACTCGCTGGGGAAGATTTTGCGGGGGAATAAGAAGCTCTATAGAACTATGTCCTGTAGGGGATCTCACCCCGCAGTAACATTTAGCGACTCGGAAAAAAAATCCGGTCCACTACGGTGGAACGCAAAAGGTGTAGAACACTGACGTCTTCTATTAAAAGAATCAATTGCAGCTAGATTTGCAAAATAAGATGCTGGGCGAATACCACTCTTTCCCTTGATACAAGAAGGTGTCCGAGGATAACTCACCTATGGTGCATCCTACGATGGAAGTGAATACAAATAAAATCGACGACCGAAAGATACGAGTATTGTTGGCAGTAAAATCATTTCCTTCAAGGGAGTTACTATTCTATAAGTCGAACACATGCTATCTTAATGTGGGCTACGTTCCCAAAGATTATTAGGAAGTGTGTGCCATTTTCGTTTCCGAAACTGTGTAAGATTACTACAGACCGATTATTCTGTTAAAGACTCTGGAACATTTTATGGACACGAACACAACTCTTTATCTGGATCAATCTTTATCTGCACAAATGGAAGATAAATCATGCCGCGTAAGAATATAGAAAATTCAGCCCAGAAGCCTTCCCGATATTAGACAGTGCAGACGTCTTTGGATCATCAATATACTAATCTTTTTTAGAACCAAGCGACATAGTCCACGTTGAGTAGACTGTGATTTCTGCTAAAGCAGTAAAATTCATGTATGAAATCTAGAACCGTTTTAAGGATATGCAGCTCTGGTAGTATGTGATTCAAATTTAATGTGCGGAAAAGTTGCAGAACGTTAGCTGAAATACTTCTATGGCTGCGATCTTTTGCTGACATACGAGTACATATCAATCTGACACTACTTGCATGGCGTCACATGCATATTTTGTCGTCAATGGGTAATACACGTACCCAATGGCATCGTAGCCAAGATTGTGAGACAATGGCTTAATGGACAGCTTTTTTAAATTTTTACAGCCGTGATCGTCACAGCTTTGAAGCATTAGTCAAACATATCACTTAGTTCATCAATTCATCTACAATATATTCCAAAGTCCTAAATGGCAGTAAGCTTCTTCAATTTATTGCGCCAGATGTGAGATTCGAAAAACTGATATTTTATTCGTTTCTCTTTTTATGCTCGGTTGACTGTGGGTTGGTGTTCCCAGATCGGAAGTTAACCTGCACCTTTCGGGTCACAAACAAAGACACTACTCACTGCACCGTGGTATAGAGGTTTATATTTTCTTAAAGACTTCCACATTGACTTCTTTACCTCTTCAAGTTTGTTATGCGTATCCCAGGTTAAAGCTAGCTAAGGCAACCATGGCCGCCAATTCGAATTATGGTCGAATGTCTTAAATAGTTTAACGACGATTTTATTGTATCCTGACTGAACAATTTCCAATACGTCCTGGTATTACCTTATTTGTTACCTTCAGTTTATGTTATTGTTAGAGATATTCGTCCCTGAAAAATACACACCGAGTTGAATACCAATCGGTTACCTCCGACTAAACACCGCCTTCAGATTGTAGAAGTGAACATAAATTAAAATGATCCTTGGAGGAACCACTTTTTCAGACGACCTGCAAAAGTTTGTGAAGAAAGTTCGTGAGATTGGCATGCTAATTGATAACACAAGTTATCCTCGCGATCGTCATAAGCTCTCAGTCGAGAATATTGCTGCTGTTTGGTGTGGTTTGGGGAATGGCGGCATTATTGTCTCTTCGAAAATGAAGATGGCAACAACGTTACGGTCAACGGAGAGAGCTACAGAGGCATGATAACAGTTTTTTTTTTTTTTTGGATGATCTCTGGTTCCAGCAAGATGGCGCTACAAGCCGTCCAACAATCGATCTTTTGCGCACTAAGTTCATTAATCACGTAATCAGCCGTTTTAGTGATGTTGCTTAGCCTCCGCGGAGCTGCGTTTGACGAAGTTGAACTTTTTTATGTGAGATGCCGTTAAAGATCGGTGTTATGCTGACAATCCGGAAACGATTCAGGCACTTAAGCATAATATTGGTCAAATTATTCGTGAAATAGAAACCCGAACCATCGAAAATATACTGCAAAATTGGATTGACACAATGTGCTACTGCCAAGCCAGCCGCGGCAGCCATTACTATGTTGCCCCGATGCTCTAGCCTGCAGAGTCTATTTTATTGATTATCTACTCAAAACCAAACTGGGTGACTACGCGGATTTCTGACATTTAAATCCGATTCACTAAATAGCTAGCCAGATGGATTGTAGACTGGTTGGCCAGAGTCTAACCTATGATTGAGTTTACTGGATCCGATTTTCTAGAGGTTGACAGGTGATTTAAATTACTTTTTTTTCGACTGATTGAGCAAAGATTATCTTCACTTGGACAAAGTTTAGGGACGTGTTTGTCTATGCGTTCGCTTGTTTCTATTGCTTATGACTGATGCAGCCCTTGAAAACCAAGATATCCATCAAAACCTGCAAAACTGATTGAAAGCATAGCCATCAACTGAAAATCCTTTGCCAGTAAATCAAAATAACCAGTTCCCATTGAATTTATCCTGCCCAGCGTAGAGTATGTGGCCACAGGAGTACATCTCGCCAAACCGAAACGACACTTCCGTCCAATTGTCACGGCTGCCTGTATTTAGGTTCACATTTTATGAAGCAGTTTTTGATGATCTTGTCGTCATTAAAAAAAATTATGCAAATCTTCTACAGCGACGCCACATTCGTACACACAATACCTTCACCACGAATGGTAAAGCCGTCAATTTGACCCTCGCCATCGAGGATAGAGTCATTCCACAGAAACGTATGAATTATGGGAATTATCGCCGCCCCTTTCAAATGCAAATAAAGTACTGGCGAATCAAGAAAACCCGCTTCTCACTGTTTGCAACATGAATGCCTCTATCCGAGTCATTTGAAAGAAAACTACGCGGTCTAATCTTGAACATTAGTTGGTGGTCACGTTGGACAGACACAGACAATTGAGTCATCTTGACAATGCAAAGAGGAAATGTGGACTAATTTCTGGTTGACCGTGACTAAAAGACACCGACGACGCTATAGCAATGAGTCCAGATTGCATGAGTAGGTATACCCTCCTAGATTGACAAGGGAAGAGGCAGAATCTGTTTGTTTTTTGCAGGTGCGAACTTGGAACCCTGGTGGGTTAACTTATAATCTGCATTTGTTGCAAAAGTGCCGGCAGTCGGTATAAGCAAAGAGTCATTTCAGACTGGCCGCATGTGGCATGTGCCCTGCAGAGCAGCAGTATATCCTTCTAATTGTCATCCCACTACCGGTGGCGGTCGATAATAAAGTCGTTCAGACAATTCGTTACAAATTCAGGAATTGATTAGACTCTGTTCTTCTCTGGGTAGTCATTGTGGTGTAATTTTTAATAAACGAGCAGATGTGTTATAGTGTACGTTAGTTAAATGTAGAAGTTACTTTGAATGGAGATTTATTACTTTTTAAAACAATCATCAACGGCTACCACAGTGCATTTCTATTGTTGCGCCACCTACTTATGGGTTAATGAAAGTAAAAGCAGGAGATACCACGGTTAGTGTATCAGATACATGACACAAATTGGCGACATCTGCTGTTCGACATAAGTAGAGACGCACATTTGATGTCGTTCAGGTAGTTAGTAAGGCAGTACTATGAGATTTTGTAGTTTTCTCAAAAAATTAAATAATAATTAATTTAAATCACACAATTCAAATAAAATAATCACAACAATTTGAGGATGCCCAATCTCTTTCGGCTGAACGCTTAGTTCACTTGAATCAAATTATTACAATTTGAAAAAAATTGCTCCTTGTTTTAGTCTCCTCTCTTAAAACAGCGATTAACCCTTTAATTCCCATAACTATGTTAGTAAAAAATACTCTTATTTTTTTTTACTAAATTGTTTGTTTATACTAAGAGTATATCAAAGAAAATTTTTTTTTAAAAAATTTACGCCCACTTTTGAAAAAAAAAAAAAAAAAAGGGCTGTCACCTACAGGTGATACTGGGCACTATTTGTACTTCCTGCGCCAGTTTACTCCTTAGTTTCTATATATGTCAAACATCTGTTGTTTTTTCAGAAAATTTTTCACATTCACATACCACATGCAATTATAAAAAAGACAATACTTACGGTTTGGACATAATTATTGCAGTTTCTATTTCAAGAACAACACCTAGATGACAAAAAATGAATAACGCCCGAAACAATTGAGTAAATTTGACAGATAACGCATAGTCAGCGTTGTCAGAAAAAAAAATAGTGTAAAGTCACTTATTAGCTTTATAATGATAATGATAGAATGCAAACAAATTTTTACATTATTATTTTAAAAAAATGGAAACATCTGTCACCCATAGGTGACACTGGGAATTGAAGAGTTAAAGAGTGGAAATAATACAAATTTTGATTACATTAGAATAAACTTGCCAAATTTTATTAAAGTAAATTTTCAAAATTGATTTTCAGTTACTCGTAGGATAAGAACGTGAACATTCGACTACACATTTGAAGAAATATTGTAACAGTAATGGATGACAAACGACAAGCAAACGAATAGTAGATTCCTGCAATTTTAAAGAGAATTTTTGCAGTATAAATTTAAATCTTGTTACTGAACGAAATAAGATGATTCGATGTGAAAGAATACAACAAACGCTATCTTGTTCTTTTCTAGAAAAATTGTGGGAAGCGATCGTGAACTCGGCGATTTGACGTACTCTGAGTTGGTTTTCTAAATTTGTCTTTAAACTTCCACATTGGATTTAAAATTTTGAGCACACATACATGGAATACGAAGATAAAATGCATCAGTGAAATTTTTTTCGTTTTTTTTTTCCTGAATTTATAATTTTTTTTTTTTTTTTGATTATTCAAACAGTATGAACAATTTCAGTTTTGTACCATCTTATTCATCTTTTTTTTTGTATGTGTGAATCCTGGATTTAATTTCTTAATTAAAAATAATGCGCCATATTCATATACAGTTTTGATTCACTCATTTTCTATAACAAAACTGCAACAAATTCGTTCTGGGTGGAACTCACAGCATTTTGTATGGAGATGTTTTATTCGCAAGAATATTGTAATTGATTCGCACTACCGACATACATACGTGAATCTTCCCTTCGAATGTGCTGCCTAGTCGATAGAATGAATGTTTGAAGGGTGGCCGCGGTGTAGAGTGTTTGCATGTGAACGTTTTTGCCTGGTAGTACATATAATGGACTGAAAATCGAGTCTGAGTGCTCTGCGGTTTGAAAACTTCCTTTGTCTCTAACGAAATTTGGAAGTTCGTTCAACATTTTCAGATCTTTATGAAATAATATATTTTGAGTACTATTATTTTTGAACAATTCTAAATTGAAATTATCATTTATCCTAAAGCTCGCGATAGACCAAAATTGACCGCAATTAACTACCGATCAAACCTTAATCACGCTCAGTAATTTAACCACAGGAACAGGATGAGTCTGAAGCGCACTCATATCGAAGTTACCACTTTTATTGCGGTAGGAGTAGATTTACCCCGTATTAAGGGAAGTCAAAGCAAAGCAAATGTTTTGAATTTCAACTGTAAATATTCACATTCAACGCACTCATTGGTAGGTAATAGGCGTAATGAGAAGAAACAACTGGGATATTTATGTATATTTTACAATTGTTGCTACTCACAATCATGGAAAAGTATACAACAAGATTCTGGTCCTTAGTTCACTATTTACTTGTATTAGATAATCAGCGAAGAAGCAAACTCCAATTAGAAGCAAATTTATATTAAAATTTAAAGTAGTTTTAAGAGATGGGTGCTTTCCACATGTGTTGCTTTCTGTATTTCTATTAGTGAGCGTTAAACTGTTATACCTGCAGATTCGTGCATTATTACTATACACATAATTAAAGATGCCGTTTCAATATACCCCGTCTTAATGTCCAAATAAATATAAATCAATCCATCAAAAAAACTAGTTGTGAAATGCAAGAACAACAAAACTATTTTAGTTTCCAACACCGTCCTATTCCTTGAACACTCCCGTGACATTTGTCAAAAAAAAAAAAACTTAACGATTCCTCGTCAACCATCCACCGCGTCAAATTTACAAGTTTTTTTTTTTTTTGTTTTTCTTTTTTCCTCTGTCATTTGTGTACACAAAATAATGTATAAGTGCCATATAAAATTATAGCTTCTTCCAAAGATAACAAAGTTGGGAAAATTAAATTTATAAGTAAAAAGCTTCTTTCGGCAGAGTGAGTACTTCAAAATGAACTACTTCAGCTTATCGTAGAAAAACCAGCCTCTTACGTATTAAAATTCTCTCCAGCTGACGTGGACAATGGCGCGGCAACGAAAAAACGCCGGCAATACCAATTCCACAACCACCCCGGCGACAACAAGTAGTAGCACCCAGAGCTCACAGCAAACTCCATTACCAAAGAAACCAACCAAACAGAGTAGCAGCTCTAAACGGACCGATCCGGGTCCCTTCATTCTGGGCAAATGGAAGACGATCATAGGTTGTGCGTGCCTGGCGATTGCATCGTACTTTGGATACCTGGGGTATCTGGAAACGAGGGTGAATACGCCATACGATAGCGAGAAGATGGTACAGCGGACGGGTCTGGACGATCCCGACCGATACTGGGGCTCGTATCGCCCTGGCAACTATTTTGGACTGAAGACGAGAGATCCACATTCTCTGGTCATGGGACTGATGTGGTATTCGCCACAGAATCTGGGACATGGAGGGAAAGGTATTCGCCATTGGTGCGAGATTGGTGATAATTTAGATAAGTACGGGTGGACGCATCACGACGGAAGGACGTTTGGCACGCAAGAGATCCATGATCTTCCGTTTGAGCTGAAGACGTCGTTTGTTAAGTACCCAGGCAAGCAGTTCGGTGGCGATTGGACGGCTAGGGTGAGTGTAAGGAATTACACGAACGCATGGAACAGGGAGATCTCCCTCATTTGGTATGTGGCGTTAGATGAACGCACCAATGGCCACATCAAGTATGTATCAGATGAGAAGTCATCGGAGCCTGGAGTTTACGGAGAGACACTGGGGCTGGGAGAATTTCAGGTGAAAGTGAATCCCGTCAAGGGCAAGGTGCTGCATAAGTCGCATTTAAGCACAGCGGGTCATTCGCTGAAGGACTTGAAGGAGATTCTCTTCGCGCATTTCAGAGTTATAACGGCGAAGAGTGGGAGACGTTTTGTTTCACTGCCTGGGGAGATGATCTCGTCGACGGCGGGTCATGTAGCAGATCCGAATTTCATTGCGATTCAAGTGACGGCGGAGTTGGACTTTGCTATCGACATTACGTATCAGTCTACTTCGGGATTCTCCGTGGGGGAGGATATTCCCAAGCCGCCAATTGGGCGAGAGTTCACGAAGTCTCTGGAGGAGAAGATTGAAGCTTTTGATATGAAGTTTGAGGAAACATTTCACCTGCGAGAGAAGGGATTCTCTGCCGAAGAAGTGAAGTTTGCCAAGTACGCGATGAGCAACATGATTGGTGGCATCGGATACTTTTATGGGTCGTCTCGGGTGCAGAGCGTTCACACAAAGAATCCAGTGCCGTACTGGAAGGCTCCTTTGTATACCGCAGTACCATCGCGATCGTTTTTCCCTCGTGGATTTCTCTGGGACGAGGGTTTCCATGGGCTGTTGATCTCCTCGTGGGACTTGGACATTGAACTGGACATTATTTGTCACTGGTTTGATCTGTTGAACGTTGAAGGATGGATTCCACGAGAACAAATCCTCGGCGTTGAAGCTCTAGCAAAGGTCCCCGATGAATTCGTCATCCAAAGGAATACCAACGCAAATCCTCCGACGTTCTTCCTCACTCTCAAGAAGATACTTACCCAACATAGAAAGGAACTTTCTGTAAAAGGACGCTTTGCAACTCTGGAGAGGCTATTTCCACGTCTACAAACGTGGTTTGCATGGTACAACAACACTCAGAAAGGAGATGTGATGGGCACCTATCAATGGCGCGGTCGCGATGCCCAAAGCGAACGAGAGCTCAATCCTAAGACCTTGACTTCTGGCCTCGACGACTACCCGCGGGCCTCTCATCCAACTCCTCAGGAACGTCACGTTGACCTACGCTGCTGGATCGCCTTTGCAGCCAATGTCATGGCTGAGCTGTCCACCCTGCTTGGAAAAGACGACGCCAAGTACTACGAGACGTTTTCATACCTAACAGACAACAAACTTCTCAATGATCTCCATCTGAGTCCCTTCACCGAGACCTATGCCGATTATGGTCTCCACACTGACTCAGTTGTGCTGAAACGTCCCCAAATCACTCAACGTAATGCAGCAAAGTATCAGCAACAGCAACTGGATATGGTTCGTGTCACACTCAAACAGCCTGACCTTCGATTCGTCGACTCCACCTATGGCTATGTGAATTTGTTTCCCTTCCTATTGGAGATCCTCGACCATGACTCACCGTATCTCAGTAAAACTCTGAAGGACATTCACAATGTGAATATCCTCTGGACGAAATATGGCCTGCGGTCGCTGTCGAAAACATCGCCGCTCTATATGAAACGGAATACAGAGCACGATCCACCATACTGGCGTGGACCGATTTGGATAAATTTAAATTATCTTGTGCTGCGGGCTCTGCGGCACTACGGACGCATTGAAGGACCCTATTCCGCTGATGCACGCCAGCTATACAATGAGCTGCGCGAGAATCTTATTGGGAATATTTTTCGGGAATACCAGAGAACCGGTTATATCTGGGAGCAATATGACGATCAGACTGGCAAAGGCAAGGGATGCTATCCCTTCACTGGCTGGAGTTCGTTGGTAGTTTTAATTATGTCCGAACAGTACTGAGTTGTGCACGGACGAGAGAAGTGATTCGATTTTTTTAGATTTTAGCAAAAAAAAAGTGCCAATCGTAGAGGCATTCAATTTCAAGTTTAGTGTTACATATTTATTTCTTTTTTTTTTTTTCTTGTGGTTTTTTCTCGAATATTGGGAATTTTATCGGAATAAATATAAATTATTCAAATTGTATTGATTTTTTAATTGAGAGAGGCATTTAGAAGTGCATAGAGTCTTAGAAAGCCCAAAAGCGGCATCGTACGATATACAGGAGACCGCACAAAGAATGTGTCGACATCAAGAAGTACTCCACAAGATGCATTGTAGCCACTTCAGAGGGAGTAAATCGGTGAAATTCTGCAGGTAACTACGAATGAGCTTCCAGATTACATATGGAAATAGGTAATTACTCGATTCGAATATCTAATAGCAACGAATGGATGTCAAATGTTGCCATTTAGAACTGAGAAATAACAATATACTTAGGTATACAGATGGGTCAAGGAAGACGGTAAAAGTCGACATCTCATACGTGCGACAGACAGACATGTGCAACGTGTTATCAGCAGAAGTTCCAGCCATTCTGTAAACCACCCAATAGTCGAGAGTATTAAACATATCATAGAAGAATACATCTCCATTTTGCCAAGCAGCCATCAAGGCAATGACAGTGATAACAACAAATCAGAGCTCGGGAAACAGGCAGAACGAACAATGTTCAAAGAATTTGTGAAAAGTGCATAGTCTTTGTTTATTCTCATAACCATGCCAACCAGAATTATGTTGTAAGGTATAATTTTAAATTATCAATAATTCACCTTAGTGACCATGAGAATACACACAAAATTTAGACTAGTTTCCACATTGAAAACTGGCGCAATTCCGCACGTGGGGTGATAACCCGTAACAAGAAAACGGATAAACTGATTAGATTGTGGTCCGACCGACTCCTAACCCTAGCAGATACAGTGATTCACGCACAGGTAGGAAAACATTTAAATTTTCAAAAAAACACAAAAGCCTTATAACCCTTATGACACTACTTGCTAGGAGAAGTTTCAGGGTGGAAGAGAACCACAAACGATTGGTATGACTGCTAGCGGATACACCATTGTAAGCGATTTTAAAATTATGTGCCATGTCAGTATGGAAAAATGCGGATGTTTTAGTACCTTATTTTCCTAAACTACAACAAAAATGAATCCACTCTCTTCCAAATGTCACTATCATTAAGGGTCATTGTACGCATCCGCAAGCTGAAATCGAAGAATGTCTCAACGATCTTCACTTAGGTACGTTCATCCTTCTCCCCAAAATGCCCAAGCTCTACTGGTATACACCCCTATTATAAAATCCTCCGGGAGGAATGATTCATGAAACTTGAGAGTAGAAAACGCTGACTCCGCTGAAGTGTATCATTCTCCATACATATACCCATTTGAAGTGAAAGTGAATTGAGGGGAATTTCCGATCCGCCGGATTTGGAATTATACACTTTAACGCATTGAACGATTCCAATTTTCAAATTTTGTGAAACATTCCCCCCGTCGGATTCTATAAAAGTTGTGATACTTGGAACTTCAGCGGTCTATCACCGGTGCTTTCGCGAGTATTGAGACAGAAGCAGACAAAATGGGTTTAGCAGTGAACAAGGGCAAAACAAAATATATGCTAGCAACACACAACATCGACGTATAATCGGACAGAACGTCACAGCTATAATTTCAAGGTTGTTAGGGACTTTGCATACCTTGGTTCTGCTATCACATCTGACAACATCAGGGCAGAAATCAAACGAAGAATAACTTGCCAATCGCTGTTTCTTTGGACTGAGAAGACAATTGAATAGAGGCCCCACCCCGAAGAACTAAGAAAACTCTTTATAAGACCTTGATAATCCCGGTCCTGCTCTATGGCGAAAGAGGATGAAGATATCCTAGGCTGTATCGAGACAACAATTCTTCGGTCCTGTTTGCGTTGACGAGCTTTGGAGGACGAGATTCAACGACGAACTGTACAGCGACATCGACCTGATAAAAAAAAAAACTCCTTTTGGGTGTCGTCCACATTAGTACTCTGCAAGAGGGCCTTCTGGTATTACTTTGCATTTCTATTTGAAACCTTTCGTTTCTCTTTCCAGGCAACGAAGTTCACTTGAAATTCCGCTGAAGCAGATTGACGTATGACGTAATATTTTCCAGAAATAGTCATCCGTACTATAGAATCCACCGGGGGGGAAAGATTCACGAAACTAGAAAATCGATATCCCTGAATCCTCCTAAGTGTATCATTCTCAACGCAAATACCAATTTGAAGTGAAAGTGAATCTCCGATCTGTCGAATTACGAATGATACAATTCAGCGGATTTAGCGATATCAATTTTCTAGTTTAGTGAATGTTTCCCCTGGCGGATTCTGTAATAGGCTTTCGTTAGCGAATCATGGGGATTGAAAGCAAACATGTTCCGCATTTTCTTGCACTTCTTTGCATGGCGGACAGATTTGGTTAAATTTATGAATATATTCACGAAAGCTACCGTGCCGTCAGCTGTTGTAACACTTTCTTTCACGATGGTAGGTAGGTAAGTAGCAGTGGTTGTACATAGTTGCAGTGCAGTGCACAGCAGCCCACTTAGCACTTAAGTGACCTTGTTTGTTGGATGGTGTTAATAGGTTGTTGAAAGAAAACGATTTCAAATCCATCATGTGGCATTCAAGAAACTGACCAATTCGGTGATACTTTTCTCATTTCCTTAAGGTTGTCGGAAAAAGGTTTAGCTAGAGTTCGTTGTCGGGTTCTACTTAAAGCTGGACACCCAAACAAGTGGAAGAGTTTCCTTCTCATTTACATTTTTACAACTGCGGCAGTGTGTGCTAAAAGGGATGCCCCGTTTAGACGTATGCATCCCTACTGGCTAGTGTCCTGTACTTATCGCTACAATTCTTGCAGCGCCTAACCAGATTCTTTGCTTAAGTTCTTGTGTTCTCGCCCAGTTGTAGTTCAGCTAGATCTGCCTAGAAAAGACACAACACTGCAAACTGTTTCACCTTTTGTTTGCTACTGATAGAAAGTATGAAAATATTTTATTAGGAGTTGCATCTCATGAGCTGGTATATAAATTGGTGGCATTTCTGCGAATACACGAACTAGGTCGTTTGACACAGTACAATATACTCCCAGAGCAGGTGTTCCGGCTTTCAGGTTCCCGGAAGTTGTGGTGTCTCTGCCTTTAACTGAAAAATAAAACTGTAATGCATTTTTTACGATCGATAAATTGGTGGCATTTCTGCGAATACACGAACTAGGTCGTTTGACACAGTACAACATACTCCCAGAGCAGTTGCTCCGGCTTTCAGGTTCCCGGAAGTTGTGGTGTCTCTGCCTTTAACTGAAAAATAAAACTGTAATGCATTTTTTACGATCATATATCCTGCATACTCTCGCTGAATTCTTTTGGCTTATTTGCAGTTCTACGAAGCATGAGAGATATCATACGACGGTGTTCAAGTACCATTCCAATATCGATGAATAAAATGATTCGCTATTTAGATTTGAAATAAAAAGAACACCAAACACATCTCGCAAGTATGTGCTCGATGGAGCCAAACCACCCGTTACAACGTTCATCAATAAGCAAAAATGTATTTGATTCATGTTTTAAGTTAAAAAATATTTATTGCTACGTCGATTATTTTTTGGCAAAAGTAATTTTCATTGCATGTGACGGCGTAATCTTGAATCCTTGTAGCGCTTCCTTCGCAGCACTACTCTGCAGCTCTGTGGCGAACTCAACAAAAGCAATATCATGACGATTCGGTACCAATCGCACCTCTTTGAATCCAGGGAATTGATTGAACAACATCGAGAGCATCATCTCGTTTGTTTCCTCAGGTAGATTGGTAAGGAAGAGAATTTGATTTGGCGGTTGTTCTGCAGTCGAGTTCGAGGCGGAATTCTCTGCGCCACCTGCCTTTTTCTTTTTATCCCTGAAAATGCATAAACATAAATAATATTTTACCTTCAACCTGCGACAATCAACTCACTTCTTCTCTTCTGTTGCCGGCGCCTTTGGAGGTTTAACCTTTTTGGGGCGCTCCTTGAATGTTCCCTTTATTTTCGCCACAACGTCGCTGTCTGTTTTGGAATATGCGATCCTCATGGGCTTGTCATAAAACGGGAATCCTTGCATGGTACGCAAAGCATTCGAGGCACTCGAGATCTCTTTGAAAATGACAAAAGCTTGACCACGCATTTTAAGCGTCTTGAGGGCAACGATATCCAAAATTTGACCGAATTGGGAGAAAATCGCATAAAGCGATTTCTTCAGCTCTTCCTTTTTGATTTTCTCATTCAGGTTGTTTATGTAGATAGTTTGATTGGGCCTTACATCCATCATTTGAGTTTTTTGGGATATATTTACGCTAAAACGATTGAAATAAAATTACCAGCTTGGAAAAAACACCGCAAAACCGCACTCGTTAAGGTTGTTGACGTTTTGCTTTAAACCGCCATTCGTTGGGGAGAGAGATATGTTCGATAACGCATATATGGGCTGGATGTGTTCGCTGATGAAGTTACAGAGACTTGCAATATTTGCTTTTTATATTTTACCTAAGTTATCCAAATGAATATAAAGGCAAATACTTTTAACGATGTTCTTTCTAATGTACAGCGAGTAAATAAATGTTTTTTGTAACGGTGCTTATTTCATAATTGTTATGGAGTGCATTGAAACCGCCTTACGAAGTTTAGTCCTGTTTTGTTATTTAGTCTTGTTTTTGTTATGAAGGGCTCATCGTCATAAAATTATGTGCTTTTGGGGGAAACGGATATAAAGGCAAAATTTAATAACTCTTAATTTGGTTAACAATTCTTAATTTTGTTTAATTGTAAGTTGTTGATTGTGGAAATTTCAGTAGACTTGACGTTTTTTTTGAATAAAGTGTCTTTTAACAGTAACGGTAAAACTTAAAAAAATATTAAAATTTTCGATGTTTTCATAACAAAATTCAACTGCTTTTGTATTCATTTCGGCCACCATATATTTTAATTCAAAGTCTAGAGGGATAGTACGCAAAATTGCACAGCATACAACAGAATGCGCCATTTTTTTTTTAAAGAAAATTTAAGGGAGAAGCCGAGAGCGAGAGCATATGTTTTTGACAGCTAATTTCCTCATCGGACGTGAATTCCAGTTCTACTTAACAAATATGCTCAGCTGAGGAATCTTTGAGGGATCCCTAAATGCAACATGCCTAATCTCGACGTTCGTGACGCTAGTCTCATGACAGTTAACGCATCAACATGACAAACAAATATTGAGTTATATGAAAAGATATAGACCCGGCTAAACTCAAGACCTTCGTGATGGACGGGCGCTCACGATGTTGAATTAAAGCTTTAATCCTCTGTAAACATTTATTATTTTAATGTATCTACATCAACTGATCTTTTGAAAAGGGGAATCCGTGTTTCATTTGCGAAACAATTACATATTTTTAAAGATTTGAAAATTGCAGAGACTGAACATTTAAATAATGCAGGAACCTTAATAATCACTGAAATATTCTTAAAACGAAATATTCTTTTGACGAACAAGACTTCAGTTTCAAATGTTAATTGTTTTTACCAGTACGGACAAAAATATTCACATCTCCAATTTTTCGCATGTCTTTTCAGAATGCTCTGCAATTAAACCATTTGAAAAGGATTATACAGAATCAGAGGCATACGAATGAAAATTGAGAATAGCGGGTCAGGGGACTTACTCGTATACGACTGATTCCGTATACCGGATTGGGGAGTTAATTTAAGTACGTATTATTAAACATTTATAGATGACCGAATTCATAGTTCTTACTTCTTAAAAGGGGAAACAACAACAAAATACATTTTGTCCATTCGCGTGCTTTCTGTGTTAAAGGTTGCTAAACAAAAAATTTCACAAATTCTAATAGATTGAAATCTGAGAAACTTTGAAAAAGACTCGAATGTAGTTTGTGCTTAAAGACTTTTAAACGCTAAATGAAATGCCTATAATTTCCGAGTGTGCAAATGGATTTTGTGATCAATATTATTGGTATGCGATTGGGCATAGTAAATAAATCTCACAAAAAATATATACATTTGTGAGGGTGTTGGCAAAAGTATGCTATTGAGTTTTGTACTAAAACTTTCTTAAACACCAAATGAAATGACTTCAACTCTCACTATGTCACTTTTTTGCAGGCCTATAATTTTTATTAAAAATTATTGAAAAAGTATTTTAGTATTTTTGGTACACAAATAGTCCCAATGTGCTTTGAAAATTGCTTATGTGGTCAATATGCTCCAAAAGCATTCACATAATTCACTAAATCTGGGAAATTATTCAAGAAAACTACAATTGGGTTATACCGAAGTACAGTATTGAAGAGTTCAAAGTTGTGCCCAAGGTACATTGATATTAAATGGGCATAACTATTCATTAACATTAAAAGAAGTCGCATACGTATTGAGTTCCCGTATGTCATAGACCCAGTCAGATAGTTCCGAATATTCTTTGCTTGATTCCGTAGACCTATGGCACTAATTCGTATATGGAATGAGTTTGAGAATAGGTCTCCTGACCTGTAACCACAAAACCTTTCAATTGAAATATATTTCAAGTGCAAACGGCACATACAATTCAATTTAATAAAGCTTCACACTCTGTTATTAACATTTTCCACATCCCTCTAAAAAACACAACTGTAACTAACTTCACACCTTCTTCAACGACATGTCATCTTCACACAAATGCAAATCCTTCAAATTTACACAGAAAAAGAGAACTTTTACACGGCAACTAATCGCGCGTATGGGTGTGCATGTGATGTTATTTTTTGTTAAATTATTTTAAGTGTTTTTTTTTCTTTTATTTTGTTTGTACGATTTTAACTTTAATAATAAATGTTTTAAAATGTCTAAAAACAAAATCAATATCACAAATACCGAGTACGATGTCATAGAAGTGAAATCAAAGGTAAATTTTGTCAAACGTGCCAGTGTGAATAAAAGAAAAAATTTCCACGGATTCCAATTCGAATTCCAAGACATGGGGGGGAAATCTCCTCTCTAGCCTTGGTTTGGGTTGTCGACTTATGCATCAACTGATTCATGCTATAATAATCTTCCCAAAAGGAATTCTCCTCGCTCTTATAAATCATCGAGGGGATGCAACAGGCATTCAACACGCAACTGGGATTCCTTGTTCTGTCCTCCTGTTTTGTTGGAATTTTTATAGGCCAACACTTTGTATTTCGTGTCATCAAATTGGAGATTTTAATTTATTTTATACTCTGCGATGGGATTTTATGCGCGGAAAGCGCGTTGGAGTGATTCTTTTTTTTTTTCTATTTTGTTGTACGGATTCAAGGGCATATCATTGAAAACCTGTCTGCAGTTTGGTTAGTGTCACTATTACTTAACAACTTTTGTTTGCGCAGTTTTCTAGAGGATAAAGGAAAATGCATTTCCCTTCCCAATGGCTTTGTGTTTTCTTGGCAATGGAAAACATTGCCATTTAGAGAATTTTTATAGCACAAATAGTCATCCGGTCCCATGACCATTTATGTTTCGTCGACGTTTTGGGACGCATACTAATCAAAGTGGTTCCAATTAGGAATTGTATCACCGACAAAGGTACATAAAAGTTATGAAACGAATTGCGGAAGAATGATTCTCAACATAATTCTGTGAAACTTCATGAACTGAGAGATAAGGCATTTCTAAAGCAAACACTAGACTACAGATGGAGGTTTTTTTTGCTTTTGACGCATCATCGGCGCCGTGTAATTAGTCATAATTCGGTTATTTGTCTTCAAGTTGTTGACAATAGTTTCGTTAATTAGTCAATTTGATTAATTTTCAGTCGATATGAGTGAATTTGTAAAACTATTCGACATCACTATGAAGGGAACGGAAATGGTGCACATACCTAAAAGCATATGCGCGCTAGCAACGGTGCGTTTTAATTTATTAGAGCGCGTTACAGAAGCTAGTGTAGCCATTAGTAGGAGCTGCGGTATGCAACCCTGTGCTACACTATAGTTGTACGTGTCCGTTGTCAGGCCAATTTAATGTACGGCGTAGTGGACGGTGTTTGGGAATACCGTAAACCGCAATCTCTTAAAGAAAGTGCAAAGATCCGCATGCAGCGGCGCACTAAGAGCCACTCTTTTGCGGCATTAGACGTAATGTTTCACAAGAGTCATCCGTCTAAAAGCCTCCTCAATGTAGTCCAACTTCCTTACTGGCCATTCTTACATACGAAAACGCCGACTACAGCCCAAAGAAACTGAGATTTGATCCTGACTTCCGGGCGTCAATCACTCATCAATGAGTGGGAAAATGATGGCGGTTCAGTTCACTTCTACGGAGACGGTTTCGAAACTGGCAATGTGGTGGGTGGTGGCATTTTCTCCGAAGTGCTGAATTTGAGAATCGTTCCGCCTCACAGATATGTGTAGCGTATATCAGGCATGTAATATCTGTTCAAGTTATTTGTATTTTCACGGACAGCCAAACGGCAATAAAATCCCTGGTATCATCCTCATATACTTCAAAGCCCGCTCAAGATTGCCGCTCGTCGGAGATGACGGAGCAATTCAACATTCACCTATGCTGGGTGCCAGGCTACTATGACGAGTTACACCACCTTCAGTGTTGTGCTGGGAAGACAAAATGTAGGTATGCCTCTCGGATGCAATCAGCAAAGCCAAACATAGATGGGAGACTCGCGACGTGTCAAGTCTCAGCTATCAGCTAGATCCAAATCGATCTAATAGATTGGATTTTCTAAAACGATCGCGGGACACTGTCCTATTGGTCTACACGCTAAAAGGCGAGACCTCTTTTCAAACGACATCTGCAGGAGCTGCAGGAACGAAGAGGAGAGAAGCGATTTTTTATTTCTTTTGCATCCGTTTGAATCGTGCGGCCGCACTCGGCTCTCCGTGCACCCATTGGTGTCCCGGCGGTGGGTAAACAAAAATGACTGATTTTTTTTTTTTGTTGATTTTAGAGCTTTTTTGACAGTTCTCCCAAGTAGTTGAAGAAGTTTTCCCGAAAGCCTTCATTCTGGTTCTGCTGAGGCTTACACAATCGCAGAGAAAGTGGGATGTGCTCTTCTCTGCATCCATGTCGCCGCAGTAACGGCGCGTAGTCCTGTCTTACTCTGTTCGAGAAAAACCATCCAAAGGTGTATATGAGTCCTTTGTACAACTACTTGTAACGCAACGGCTTCATATACTGAAAATTTTGAAATGGCCTGCAAATAAGGAAGGTTATTACGGTATGGAGTTACGCACCGTCGAAAGAAGAAAACGACGACTTCTCTAACCAGTTAGATGTCGTCCACAAATCAACTGTACATACGAGTAAATGTTGGGTGCCGTGGCTCAATGGTCAAGTGCGTGGATGATGTTTAGGCTGCAACATATTTGGATTAAAATCTCCTAATTGCGATACCCCGCAATCGGGACAACCTCCCAATTGAGTCACCCCTTTCACCTACCTTCATGGTCCCAATTTGTTTGTCCGGTTAAAGAAGAAAATTTAATATAATAAGCCGTACTTTCAAGCAATATACACAACTACAACTGAAATGATGGAAGCATATTGCACAGCAAATCACCGATTTTATTCCAACGTGCATGTCCTTTAGTCCGTATATTAGAACTACGCAACCGCTTACGGGAGAACGTTGGTGCATTGTTCGTTTATTAGAGTTTCGCGTCGTTTATGGCAGGTTTTTTTTGTACAGAATGTGTAAAAATGTAGTGCTTCGCGCTTTCACTTTACTGGGAAAGCACTGCTTCTGCACGACAATTGAAATTTGTTTTGCAGCCATCCACAGCTTGAGTATTGTGTGGCTCCAGCAATCTCCATGATAATAGTCAGAATAACTCTCAATCGTATTAAGACCCGTCAGAAGAGCACCCTCGTCAATTACCACAACAATACCTTACGGATCATAACTTAATAATGTATCGAAACCCGTTTTTTATTAGCGTGAAATATATTCCTAAGAATTTATGTTCCCATCCAAAGGCCATTTCAGCCAAAATGGCTCCCTATAATGTCTTTAAGTCCTCAGTATTCAGCATTTATTGGGGTATTTTACAGGAAGTACTCAGGCTTCGAAACCACAGTATAGCTTTCGTCAGCTGGAACAGTGATTGCTTTTACGTGTTTTACCTGGATACTCTCGACTATTTTGTTCATCCTCGGCTTTTTCTGCAAGTTACTTGCACGAAGCGTTATTGTATTGCTGTCCCTTTTTGCCACTGGTGTGACATTGGAGTCAGGCTTCGGCTTGTGTTCCACTGCCTTTTTCCTTTTTTCAAGGTAGCGCATGCACCACCTTGAATCCGCACCACTCATTCCCCTTAGAGGGTCGTTCTTGCCCCCAGGTTGACCGGGTGGTGGCCTTTTTGGGCATACTTGGTTCCCATTTCTAGCACTAGATAGCATAAGTAGTTCTTGAATAAAAAAGTGAGTTCAAAGGAACTTCAACTAAGCTTACATACATTGTACATGAGACGAGAAAATTACGTATTATTGAAGTACTTTCGGTGGATAGCTGTACCATCCAATTAGGTTTTCCAACTTATTTCAAACATCCTCGACCTCGCACAGAATTATGGACTTTTTTTGCAAGGTAAACTATAATTTTCAGCCTTACTACAAGCTTTCGAATTCAAAAGGACGCTTTGGCAGATTAAATTCTTGTTGTATTCCTGTAGCCGCTCAATGTGAAATGCTGTCCAACGTTGTTGAAATTCTGTCACTGAAAGTGAGATTTTTTCACTTTCAAGGTACAATCGAATCGCGATAGCAAAGGCCGTAATCTGTATGATGCGAAGATCTAGGAGGCCAACAAATGAAACTACCAAAATTTGAGTATACGTAAGGATTTGACTCGTATCTCCATCTTCTCGGGTTCCTTTCCATCTCATTTCTAAGAGTCATATTAGGTAGAGTTACTCTATGGATTTCTTCAGAGTTCTTCTCTGGCATTGATTACCCTTGCCAAAGGTAGCTCTTGCTTACACGATATCTGGCTAATCTACTTAGTTACCAACCACTGCTAGCCCGTTATATCCATTGTTTTGCTAGTCAGTGTCGGACATTGACACAATATGTGTGTCGCCTTCTCCACACCGTCCAGGTATAACCTGCAGCTGTCGTCATCCAAAAGTCTTCAAATGACATAAAGTTAGTAAGGCCTTTGGGTATACATATATAATGTAGCTACTATCATATTGCTTAGACCTTCACTCTTGGTAGCCTATCAACAGTCTAATGGTCATTTTGTCTTGTCTTCATTTGTCCACGTTTGATCAGCGTTTACGGTGTTCGTTAGTTGCCCATTTCTC
This sequence comes from Pocota personata, assembly GCA_963082735.1. Classification (NCBI taxonomy): domain Eukaryota; kingdom Metazoa; phylum Arthropoda; class Insecta; order Diptera; family Syrphidae; genus Pocota; species Pocota personata. Next base: position 35,576,097 of record OY720430.1, read on the forward strand.
GATCATGTCCCTCATCATTCTATTTGCTAGCGCAGCAAATGTCTCAGGGTATAAGAAATCCAATGCTTATCCCGCTTTGCTAGAGCGTCTTTTAATTTCTCTTCAGCCAAGCTAGTGTCACTGGATTTTGAGTTGCGGAAGAAAGGATCTAAAGAAAGTCTGACAGACATTTAGGTTGAGGTTAATTTACCATACAAATATTAAATTTCTTTTTGCTGTCTATTTACAGTTTGATGCCGAGTTTCGGCGATGGGGTTTCAAGCGTAATGAGCCCACAACGTTCGAGAACTTCTCTGCCTTAATTGAACAACTACATAGACTTAATAATATACAATTTTTGATTTTATACATTGATCCTCGCGATAACGACTTATTGCCTATTAATAACGATGACAATTTCGGGAGAGCCTTAAAAACCGCAAAGCCTTTACTTAGGATTATCGTTCAGAGAAAAGGTTTGTACTCCACTTTACTTCAAGTAGTACCCGTATACTATAATTTGATTACAATTTCAGACTATTTCGAAGAATTCTCTGGCTATGGGACTATGAAACCGCGGAACAATATTATCAGTAGCATCCTCGGGCAAACACCAGTGAAAACAAAGGCCCCAACCATATCAAATCCGCATGATTTCCGACAAGTTTCAGCTATAATCGATGTTGATATTGTTCCGGAGACGTGTCGTCGAGTGCGTTTGCTCAAACATGGCAGCGATAAGCCATTAGGATTTTATATTAGGTTTGTTAAATGACCGATCACTGGTGGGACATTCAATATGATTTACATTTCAGGGATGGCACCTCAGTTCGAGTCACCGCAAATGGCCTAGAGAAACAGCCAGGTATATTCATATCACGGTTAGTTCCCGGTGGTTTAGCCGAGAGCACCGGTCTGTTGGCAGTCAATGATGAGGTATTGGAAGTGAATGGAATAGAAGTCGCCGGGAAAACTCTAGATCAGGTAAGTCATACAACAAATTGACAGCAAAAATCATCAATGTAATATTCTATATTTATTTTAGGTTACCGACATGATGGTCGCAAATAGTTCGAATCTAATCATTACAGTAAAACCGGCCAATCAAAGAACTCTAACCTCACCAAGGAGAGGTTCATTCTCACGAACCAGTCAATTATCCAGCGGTTCGCATCACACGAACAACACCAACACATCAGATGAGATCGAACAAGATGACCAGGACGAGATAGTCGATTTGACCGGAGTAACTCTCGATGATCAGCAACACAATCATAATCAACCGACACCGCCCACAGTAGCTTCAGAGTCCAAAGACGGCGTTTTACACTTATAAAGAAGAAGAAAACAAAAAAAAAAAAAAAGAATAATAAACTTAATCCAATTGCATGGTAATTTATAAATTATTATTGTCAACATTTAAGAAAAAAAAGACGTACTTAAGCATAAGCAACAAAAAGACAACTAAAAGCAATTATTCTGCGCCTATACAAATACAAGTTTACACTTCATTTAATAGATTGTAACTTGTTGTAGCATTATATTCAATGAATCTTTTTTTTTTTATATCACGCATCTATACCTACTACTGTTTAGAACGGTTATCGAATTGGAATTGTTATGAAATAACTAAAAAGAATAAAAAAAATCGGCGATTTGATCTACTTAAAAAATCTTTTATAGTAAACTAAACAACAAATGAGAATATAAAGGTAAATCATCACTGTAATCATGTAGAGATATTCCATTATATTTTATTATTAAATATATTTACATTCCATATTTTTAATTGTATTGTTTTTTTTTCTCTGCTCTTCCCATACATTCCTTGTTCGCAGATTGTAAAATTTCACTTATTGAACACGCCTGTTATATCTCGATGTTTATCAAGAAAGTTTCTCACCACAGACTGTTTATTTCATGTCGCCTCTCCGCCTGTCCCGAAAAATCTTAGAAAAAAAGTTTCATCCAAATCGGTTCATAACAGAATTTATATACAAGAATTGGCGAAAGAAAAAATAAAACAATAAACAAATACCCCGTACCATGTACTAGGTGGGGTGAAAAGTAACCTCCTTGGGAATGAAAAAAATTTTTTTCTTAATTGTTTTTTTATTTTATTCAATATAGTCCCCTTTTAGCTTGATACACTTATTCCAGCGATTATCCAACTTCTTGATCCCGTCCGAAAAGTAATTTTCCCGAAGGTCTGCAAAATATTCCTCCGTGGCATCGATGATTTCCTCGCGTGAGCTGAATTTTTTATTGATGAGCCATCTTTTGAGGTTTGGGAAGATATAATAGTCCGAGGGAGCCAAATATGTCATTTGAGAGCCGTAAGTCATTGATTTTAGCCGTGGTTGCGATGCTCTTGTGCGCCGGCGTATTGTCTTGCAAAAACAAAATTTTTTTTCGCTTCATGTGAGGCCGTTTTGCAGCGATTTCGGCCTTCAATCGCTCCAATAATGCACAGTAATACTCGCTGTTGATGGTTTTTCCTTTTTCGAGGTAGTCCACGAAGAGTATGCCATGACAATCCCAGAAAACTGACGCCATAACCTTTCCTACCCATTGAGCCTCCCTCGGCCGCTTCGGAGCACTCGTGCCGGCTTCAGTCCATTGCCGGGCACTCATTCTGTTCTCTGGCGTGTAATAGTGGATCCAGGTTGCATCAACAGTTACCAATCGACGCCAAAAGTCCGCCCGATTCCGGATCAGCAAGTCCAAACACTCTTTCGAAGTGCTCTAGCGTTCGTGTTTTTGGTCAGGAGTGAGCATGCGCGGCACCCAACGGCAGGATAGCTTTTTCATATGCAGAATATTGCCCAAAATATGGCGTGTGCGCTCAGTACTAATCTTTGTGGTATCTGCTAGCTCGCGCACCTTCACTTTCCCGTCAGCCAACACCATTTCATGTATTTTTTTTTGACATTGTCCTCGTAACCGCATCGGAGGGCCTGCCGCTGCGGACTTGATCGGTAGTGGAGTTGCGGCCACCACGAAACTCTCGAAACCAATATTTGACGGTGTAATCTGATGGAGCATTAGCCCCATAATATTTATCCAACTTTTCTTTTGTTTCCTTAGCCGTTTTGCCTCTCAAAAAATAATGCTTCATGAGAGAACGAAAATCGTCCATACTCAACATGATGCCAAACACGTCAACAACAATCAGCTGTCAAAACAAAACTAAAGACAGTATCGCACTGAAATTTGGCATGTCTGCCTAAATTTGAATGGACTTCAAGGCACCATAACCTTTTTTGCAGTACCAGCACATTCTGGCGGTCAAGGAGGTTACTTTTCACCCCTAGTAGTATATAGAGGGCACATACACATCCATTGATTGTTGCGGTGGTGTAGGCATACTCGATGAATGCGAATTATTAGCTTTTTCTACATCAGAGAAGCGAATTATGTTTATTTTCAGCTTCAGAATGACGTGCAAACCTTAATCTTCGTTGATAAATACTCAAACCGACAAAATCAATGCTGTTGGAGATTTGAGCAAGGAAAATTTCAGTTATCACGGTTTAGTTTTTAGAAAACAGAGAGGAGAGTTCTTTGCAAACTTTCACTGGGAAATTTCTTAGACACACGGCATGAAAATCGGTTCAGCACTTTTTGAGTTACTTCGTTATAATGTCACGATTTCTACAGGATTAAATAGCTTGGCTTATGCGGGTTGTAGCTCAGCAGTAAAATGCGTAGACCACTAAGCGTGAAACTCGGGTCATAGAAAACACCACAAAGTTTTTTGTTGTCACGGTACCACCAATCGAGAACTTCTAACAAACATCTGAGAGTAAAATTCTGATGAAAAGCTTCTCCATGGAATATTTTGACTTACGAAAAATGCATAAAACTGTAGTATGTTTTATTTGTGTGTCATGTTGCGTTAGATATGAATTTTTATCGAAATCGTTAGAGCCGTTTAAAAAAGTTTTAACAAAATTTATAGACATTGATTTTTTCTACAATTCGATCATGCACCGTACATGTCATGTCATGATAAAATCTTTTAAAAATCAATACTCTGAATGGCAAGATGCCATTGTACATAAATATTTAAGATAAATACATGTTTGAGGGGTAAAAATGCACAAAATATAATTCGAAATACTGCCGTCGGTACCATAGACATTTTACAAATGCGATAGTTGAAATAAGCTTAGTTCACAATAGACGTAATTTTACATGAAGTACTTACATAAATGATTTTTACCTCACACGAGTATTGGAATGCTGATACCACATTGAAGTGACGGTGACCTAACCGACAGATATGAGGCGACTCAACTCTTCGACTACGAGAGTAAGGGTGAATGTGTCACTTCGTCTTTGGGAATAGGAGTGATTATTACGAATGTAGGTATAGCTGCAGGATCACCTCACTTGTGTGTGTCAGTTGCCACTCAAGGTGCCAAGCTACTATTACTACAGTCCCATTAATCGGGTGAAGCGATAATAGGTTTGATATGAAGTCCAACCGAACCAAATGCTAGCGCCTAAACCTGCAATGACTCATAAGCACCATTCGCAACTCATTTTAAAAATCTTTCAAGTGAATTGAAGTTCTTTAAATGCATTATCGTACTTGTTAAACAGTAGGTATAGGAAAAGAGAAGTACCCATTGCAGAGACTTGTACTCGATGCATTGTACGACGGTAATCCATAAGGTGTTGATGTGGTCAACTCCGGTGTACCCTGAAGGGAAACCATAAATCTTACTACTATCTCTCCAGTCTTCTTCTTTGTTAAGTTGCCTTTTTTTGGAAGCACAATCATTCTCATACTCGGCTCGTCAAGGAAGGCCTCAGTGTTTTAATCAATAGGTGCAGAAGGTATGCTCATGATGTTGGCGATGGATTTTAAAGCTTGGTGGAATCCTGAAGCCATGTCTAACAGCTCTTTGGTGACTATGTACTGTACCGTGTTTAGCTCACGTTTCTAGCATCTACTTGCCTTCGATTCACTGTGCGACACACGAATGAAAAGGACCTACAGTTTTATACTGTTTTCGAAAGTAATCGAGAAGCTTCTCGTGACACTTTACTATCGAATGTTTGTCGAATGTCGGACCTTGAAGAAAAATAATGGTGTTTTTTTTTATTTTGGATTCGAAACTAGTCCAACGCACTAACCACAACGACTACTAATCTTTATACGGTACTGCAACTCAATTCGCTTCTACCCTCCACATGTGTAACTGGAATACAAACTTTTACTTCTTCCTGCTAACCGATTCGTCTCCAATTTTCTGGAACAATAATGTGTTATTGCCTTGCTGTGATATCGCGACATTTCAGAGCTCTAATAGTTTTTGTTGCTTGCCCAATCCCCTATCCTACTGGTGCCGTTCCTAGCTCATGTTTTGATGCTTACGATGTGATGTCTACATACAAACTTTAATTCTCCGAAATCTGGAAATCAATTGCTATACGCTAGCTACAAGGTTTCTATGAAAACAAAATCCAGGTAGATATCACAAATCTACACCAGACTCCTGTTCCAGGTTAAAAGAAAACTATGCGTGTTAGTGATTTGAGATCTCCCGTTTTTAACCACCAATTAGTTCTAAAAAAACAACAAAGAAACTTGATTAATCTCAAGAATGTACTCTATATTTATCTGTTAATAGCAATATAATTGCAGCATGTTGGTAGTGTTTGTCAGTACAATTAGATTTATCTATAATCTGATCATCAAGGGCCAACCGTAACGATACTAACCCGTGTATATGTACTTATTTAAATCTAAAACCAGTATCTTCTAGCAATCCATACAAGAATGCAGAACATAATTTGGTTAAATGCGGCCAAAATCACCGCTATTGATTATTTTAAAAACACCAGCTTAACAGGATTCAAATTGCTCTTCTTTTTAGACAAATCCAATCTATTGCAGTACAATTCATACACACATTCAAATTATTACATATTTTTCTAATGATTTTTATTTCTAGAATAATATGGATACCATTTCTATTGACTGGTCTGGTTGCGGCCGTTTACATCACCGGCCATTGTATTCTATTTTTCCAGCTGAATCCTACGGTGACCTTTATAAATAGCCTTCAGCACCCAGTGGCGGAAATTCCGTTTCCAGCTGTATCTATATGTAGTGTTAATAAGATAAGTAACCAGGCGATGCAGGAATATGTTAACTACATGTTCGTAGATTGAGCTTGTAAAAATTTAGGCATATTGGAACTAACATTTCGCTTTTAACTACAGCAGTACATGGGGTATTGCAACCAATGAGGAACCACTTTTAAAAAAATTCGATTTATTCGGAGGGTTCTACGATAGTAGCAGTTTCGATATCGATGAAGCATATGAACTGCAAACATTTTTAGAAAAAAGTAATCTTTTGGATTCTGGATTTTATAATGTTACCGAGATTTTGGGGAAGGTAAGTAGAAGCATATTCTAATTCCTTCAATCTTTCTTTGTGCCACTTCTCTACTTAGTTAGCGCCCAAATGTGAGCATATGCTACGTAAATGCAGTTGGGCTGGACAGTTTTATCCTTGCTCTGAACTTTTCATCACTAAACCTACTCCAGAGGGTTTTTGTTGTATTTTTAATTATAACAGAGGAAAACAACAGGAAAGGTTTTTAATGGTCTTTCGTCCACCAAACTGCAGTTTATGAAAATAATTTCCATTTTTAGCGAACTGTCTGTTAAGTATTTGGAACTTATTGGAAAGGATCTTGGCTTAAAGGTCTTACTAAACACCTCCACGGATGACTACTTCTTTACTCAAAGGAGCACTACTGGGTTCATCGTGCAGATTTTTAACAGCTTATTCTTTCCTGACATACTAACAGGCAAATTATCTGAGTTCCCAGTATTACCAAATACAGATGTCCTATCACCGTTAGCTTTGACATCTTTGAGATCCGAAGACGAAGTGAGAGAATATAAAGTTAGCCAAAGGCGTTGTTATTTTTCCGATGAATTCCCAGAAGAATACGGAGCTCATTATAGCCAACCAGAATGCCTGCTGAAGTGTAAACTTTTAAGTATTCAATCGCTTTGCAATTGCATTCCTTACTACACGCCTGTGGATTTTATTAATTGGGATCCACCGATTTTATACTGCACCCTATCGCATTTAGAATGTTTGAGCAGATACAAAAGTTTGTATTGATTTATTACTTTAGTGGGCTCAAACCCAAACGTATATTTTTCTCAATAGTAACATGGACATCATATCGGCCAACAAAGAAAATGATCGGCTTGGAACAAGAAATGGAAGATGCTCTGAACTGTCCCTTGTGTTTACCGTTGTGCAACACAAACGAATACGAATACCAATTAGATAAGTCTGCCTTTCATCTGGACAGCGATGATGAATTTTTGTAAGTACAAAAGTATAAAAGTTTAAGCAAACAAAACAGCTTAGATCAGAATGAAACCTTTTGAATATTTTCTTAGAAACAATGAAACCGATTTGAAGGAGGTCAGCCTGTTGCGCGTATACTACAATAATCCTTATTCATTGCAGTATAAGAAGCGAATGATTTATACTGCAAATGGTCTATTTGGTAGGTTACATGAATTTATAGCAGACTAATGGACCTTGAATTTATTTTTATGATTATGTTTTAGCGAACGTCGGAGGAATCCTAGGCATCAGCATAGGTTGTTCCCTAATAAGTATCATAGAAATTTGTTATTTTGCAACAGTTAAATACTACATTAACTTAAAGAGGCTTCGAATGATCCATTCGCTTTAAATATATAACAAATAAGATAAAGAAAAACAATAAATATTTGAATTTAGACTTTAAGATTGTGCATTAACTAAAGTTGAACGTAGTTATGAAGTAGGACATTAAATAGAAAGTCCATTATGCTTAGTGCATAGATCACAATAATTTTAATAAAGAATAGTTTGAGATAAATGTTCTGGTCTGATCAGGGCTTGACGTCATTATTGGTGATGGCAAACTACTTATTCTCTAAAAATGTGGTTGAGACCAGTGGTGCATGTTGGCTAAAGTTGCAGGTGCATAGTCTGACTAGTAGTACATAACTACTCGTCTGAAAATGAAAATAATATTTACTCTTAAAAACTGATACTATACCTAAGATATGAAATGATTACACTTTAGGGAGGTATACACCATGCCACATAATTGACAATATAATGCACTGTATCCCCATATTACTTGTAGATGTTTGGTCTACTAAGACGTTGTTCAAGTATATTGACGACTTTTAGCTGCATACACAGGCAAAGCTTGGTTTTTAAATGGGAGGATCATCCTTAACTCTGGCAAATAAGGTACTCTAAACTCCAGATTTATCCAATTGGAGAATGAGTTCATGCGATATTAATTAATGGGATTAAGTAAAATCATTTAGTTAGAAGCTTGTGAGTTCCAACCGCCTTACTAAATTCTGGTGTAGGCCAACTATTAACTCCAGATGCATGCAAAAGGAAGTTTTGCAAAGGAAGTTTTATAAAGCTAACTAATGCTAAACTCAATTTAATATACTCGTGTATTGAAGACATTGTCTCTTTAGCAAAGGGCACCAATGCCAAGGTAGTGGCTTAAGTAGGTTTTAATATCTTCAAAGGATACTAGCTTGTTCACTGGTAGCGAGGCTTTGATTAAATCTCTAGAACTAGACTAACTATAGAGATTTGGAATGCAGTCGGCCATACATACACACATACAGACAAAATTGCGAGACCCGCTTCTTTGAGATTTTTTATACTACTAATATCAGAATTGATCAGAGTCATGAGGCTAACATTTTTCTCAAACCCAATACTTGCCCTTTACGCAGTTGGAAGTAAAAATCATACTTTTCGACCAAAGAAGCCAAATGCATTTTTCTCTTGGTTAAAGCTCGTTGACCAAAAAAGCTCAGAAACATCGATGCGATTAAGCGGATAATAACTAAGAGATTATTCATTTCGAGTTTGGGATTTCACATGCCTGCCCTATGGCATCTGATAAATCCATCTGTCATCCATACTGACAAGTAATTAGTTCTTGTCTTGCCATTTTACAATATGGATGGTTTAACCATAACTCAACGCATTCAAATTGTTGCCTGTTACCACAAAAATAAAAGTTGACGCAGATCTACTTCAGCGATGAGGCCCATTTCTAATTCGGTGACCACGTAAATAAACAAAATTGCAGAATTTTGGGTTCTGAGAATCCAAATGTGATCGTGGAGAAACCATTGTATACCCCACAGGTGACAGTTTGGTGCACGCTATCGACGGGCGACGTGATCAGGCCGTATATTTTTGAAAACGACGAAGGCGCCACTGTTACGCTGAATTCTTCGCGTAATAACCAAATTGTTTGGCTTGTGATTGAAGACATTGATGTGAGCGACATGTGGTTCCAATAGGGCTCTATTGCATGAAAAAATTGGCGAGATTTGGCCAACAACATCGTGTGATCTGACCCCGTTCAATTTCATTTTGTGGGGCTATGATCAAGATCGAGACAATCCTCAAACTTTGGAGCACTTAAAAACCAACATGCGTGAAGATATGGCTGCAATACAGCCAGAAATGAGCTGAAAAGTCATTGAAAATTACCTAACAAGAATCGAAATTTGCAAAAATTTCGGTGGCGGCAACATATTTTTTAGTCCAAAATCTAAAACAGAAAAAAATTCATTTAAATTTATATTATATTTTAAATTGAAATCCCAAAGCACAAAAGGAATAACTCTGTATTCTTTCTATTTTTCTCCGGATTAACGAAGAAGTAAAATTAGGATACAGTTAAAATAACACTCGCATTTGCAATTTTTGTATTTAAACTTACTTACATAGTAACACCACAGCAACACTAATCAGTTAATGACACCTTACGTCACATTACGTTAATTATGCTGTCAAAATAAATTGAAGGATACAACACCTCTCAAAAAAAAGTATTCTTTTATTTGTTTTTCATCTAAAAACTAACTGTAAAATTCACTAAATTGAAAATTAAGAGGGGTTTGTAATCATCCAGTTGATATTAGGATAGTCAACCCAAAGTGTCTGTAAATCAAATTGTAGTTCAGCTGTTTTCAAATATCAATAGGTATTTCTAAGCAAATTCGTTTTCTATAAATGCGATTAATATAAAATAATAACATAAACTTAGCTTAATTATTTGTGAAGTAACGTATAGCGAGAGAGTTGTAGAACAGTGCATTTGCTATTATCTTTTGTTACTAATTTTTCATGGAAGGTTGTTTTGTTTTGTTTATCTGCCCCGTCACCAGGGTTGCCAAATATTGCAAATAGATGCCTTTTTTTTAAGACGATTCGAAGTGGATAAAATGTTCAATTTGACAAGGGAATTTTTAAATTTGTTTGATGCCATTTGATGATTTTTATTGCACTGATTTAAAACTAATAAAAATAAGTTGGGCTCTTCCCGTTCAGGAGTTATATTTGTAAAACAAAGCTCAAACTGTTGACGTGGCCTTATATAATCGCATGATCTGGGCTGTTCGTTTCTCAAGAATCAATCGTGCATTTTCTGAATCCCAAATTGGACGACTTTGACGATTAACAAAGCCATCAAGATGAAAATGAGCCTCATCGCTGAAGATGATTTTGTTTGAACTTGTTGTTCTATACTGCATTCAACGAACTCTTTTCGCTGTGCGTGGTTAGTAGATTTCAGTTTAATTGAACTTTGTATGCATGAAGATGCAAATCTTTCTTGAGAATACGCTGTAGAGAATTTCTCGAAATGTTCAATTCTTGACCACGGTACCCAATTCCATTTGCTTCGATGTTTTGTGTTGAACGACTTGTTGAAGGATGGCCAGAGTGTCTAAGATCACTAATTGATCCAGTCTCCTTGAATTTTTGAAATTGCAACCATATTTTGTACGAAACTTGCGAACCGTAACTGCCAAACCTCCATTATTTTTAAATTATTGCTCAACAATGAAAACGCGTTGTTCTTTCGTGTAGCACTCCATTTTTAATAACTCTGAACTGTCACGCTATCTTTTTTTTTTCGTTGGTAACACTACCGCACAAATGGCGTAAAATTAAAATCCTGCGCGAATTTTGGGACACCCGTTAAAATGTATAATTGGTTTCTTGTGCACGTTAATGCCAAGCATTTGAAGCATACACGATGGAATAATATCATGTTGTTATTTATAAAATTTGAAGCAAATCTAAGGTTGTTGGTTTAGAGACCCACTACTAGAGTAATATTTTCTAAGCTTTTTTGTATACTTTTTTATTAGAAAAAATACATCACATCGTACTTAAAAGAAACGATAAAACAAAAATAATAATAAAATTATAAGAACGACATATGCAGTGAATCGTTCACGCCTCCGATATTTGGTTATTGCTATTGCATACCGTTTAAGTTCATCATGTTCATTCTCTTTGGTATTTTTCAGTCTTTGCTCATCGAATTTTTCTTGTTCCTTTTGAAAAAATCGCTCCTGAAGTTTGTAAGTTTTCTTCTTGAGTCGATTCGACTCTTTTAGCTCTTCTAAAATCTGCTGATGTATTTTGAAATTCGTCTCTAGTGCATGTTTAAGCGAAGTAATGGTATCCATATAAGATTTTTTTAAGTTTTCCTGCTCAACAGATCTAACGGCTGGATTTTCTGCTGCATCGAAACTATTCACATTTTGTTCGCTATCGGTGATAAGGGTAGGATTTCCCGAAGCAATCTCTGGAACCATTTGAGAACTAATTTCATGCCTCTTTTCAGCTTTAGCTCTTTCTAATTTTAGAAAATCTATCACCGTTAGTTCCATTATATTGAATGTTACTCGTTTATTGCAATTTTTACGTTTTAAAAGCTTCTGTTCGGCAGTTAGTTTTCGCTTTAAATTATTTTTGTAGTCATACCAGATCTGTAATTTTTAGAAGCAAATAAGAATGCAATGATTAGCAGTTGAATAAGTACTCACACTCTCCCATTCAAACCAATTTCTCACTGGTGGACCATGAGGGTTCAATTGATTTGCTAATCCCGTCCATATTTCCTGCCTTTTTGACTTATCCTCGGTCGTATATTCTAAATCTGTAGCTAACTCGCTATGATTTTTCATGTAATTAAGCAATATTTCCAATTGTTTTGCGTTTGCTTTTGACCTTTAAATATAAAGTTTATTGATATACGAGTAAGTAGGTACATTGGCAATCATGGATAACGCAGAAAATACTTTATCAATCATCAATGTCTTCAATTTCAGGCCAAAAAAAGTTGGTTATCATTTGACCATAGCGCAGACAATGCATCATAACAGTGGCGCCACCAAACGGTCACCCGTGGTAGATGCAATGGCCTCTCAACGATCACATTTGGATTCTCAGAACCCAATTCTGTTTGTTTACGTAGCCGTCGAGCGTGAAATGAGCCTCACCGCTGAAGAATATTATGTCCGAAAAATCGGCTGAAGAATATTACGTCCGAAAAATCGACGTCAACTTGTTGATTTTCCAGATATTATATAACCGTTATTTTTGTAGTAAGTGTTCAGCGGTGGTTAAACGATCCATATTGTAAAATCGCAAAGCAGGAACTAACTACCTGTCACTATGGAAAAACATGAATTTGACAGGATTTGAAATCCCAACCTCGAAATGAATAACCCTTTAGTAGTGAATTGTTGTATGACTGTTTTATCATACGAATGCGCACATTAAGAGCCCGGTAAAATTGTCCTCGTGCAGAATTGTATGCTGCACGCAATTTTCTTCGCAAACAGTTGCCATGCTGTCAAGATGTAGAGGTTTGTCATAAACACAAGGCTTTTAAAAAAGCTTATTGTGGAACTGACTCACGGATCATCAAAACCTGTAGAAGCACCCTTCAGGTTTTGATGAACATGGAACCGTGAAATTTGATACAGATGTAGTACTTGAAATGTAGACAAAGGAAGAGTAAGGCTGTATCAGTATAATACTCGTAGAAGGCATCAAAGAAAAAAAAATTAGTAAAATTTACTTTTATGTTTTTATATTCATTCGATGAAGAATCCTGCAAAGCAGATTTTTCCCAAAAATTGGCGGGGGCGGGATCATATTTTAATCATTGTGGCATACCATCATGCATTTTAAAAGCGTTGATGAGTAAATGTTAGACATATAGTTCAAGAGTTATTAATAAGAAAATCTTTTAGGAATGGAAATAGGGTTACAGTAAAATTGATATTGATATCTCACCGTCAACATTACTGTAAATATGGTCCAAGTTCTTTAGTACAAAAAACCTGTAACAATTGTATTGTAAAAAGTATGCCAAATTCAACAATTCAACTTGTTCCAATACCTTCCCAAATAAAATTTAACACTTGGCAAAGGTCTACTCGTATGTGCGCAAATATGTTTTCTAGGTCGCTGAATCCGAATTCTAAGTCAGAATTTCTAAATTCAAAATGGCGCAATAAAGTCAATTTCAGCGTAAACTAATGAAGTGAATCGGATGAAAATGAAGGCGAAAGTTTCTTCGAGATTGCGGAGTTTGAATCTGGGGTCAATACTAAATAAAATCAAAATGGAAGTTTAAAAATGGCACTCAACAAATTAAAAATACTGCGATAATAGATATCGCATCTAGTCTAGATATACTATATTTTCGAGGATTTCGAATCGAAATCAATATTTTCAAATTTAAAATGGCTGTTTTAAATAAAGCAGACAACAAATTCGGTTACTAGCACTTTTAGCTGCCTTGCAAGTAGGGGAAAACAATACCCAATATGGCGGCAAAAACAAAGATAGCGCCATTCGCTTAAGGGGATTTTATACAGCGTTCATCTCAGCACTACTGTGCCTAGGCCTGTAACTAGTCTGATAAATCGTGACATTTGCGGTAACCTTAAGACAGAACCAAGCAATTATCGTTGTCACATGTACTCGTATGTGACAGGAACAATTCCGCGTATATTCTAACTCTACTTTTCTCAGCTAATAAGAAAATTTCATCAGTGATTTTGCAAAGGGACAATACTAACAATAGAAACTGTTTATTTAGCAAAGACATGAAATAATTTTAACTTACATTTTAAAAATAGAAATAAAAAAAATTGAAAATTGCAAATCTAGCGCGCACCAAAGAAAGTAGAAGACTGGTCGTGCCTTAGCTATATGTACATATGTACATTGAAAATTCCCTTCGTTCAATAAAATTTATTTTTTATATAAACAATGACACATTTATGAAACAAAGATATTGGTTGTCGACTTAAAATTAAATTGATATACGATAAGATTTTTGGTTATTCATCAACACAATATTTTTTATTATCAAATTGATAAGCACTCATGCAGTTATAAAGTGACGCTATGTTAGATCCAAATGGGATTCCACGTATGGATACGGTCGGAGGAAATTGCCAATATCGTGCATAAAAAGTATGTAGCTCCCTTTGTGATTTTTTGCACTCAGTCTTGATTAAAATAAAAATCAGAATTCACTTTAAGAATAAAAAGCACGACTGGGTCGCACGTACTTGCTCCATATGTGGCGCTTGTTTCTAAATTGTTCTGTTTTCAAAATTAGGCAAAATGGAGAAATGTAAGTGCGTTAAAATTCGTTAAAAAGGTTAAAATCTTTTTTGACCATATGTCGAAAATGTATATGCCATGCAGTTACATATGTCGAAAGTAACTTCGGTACCAATTTTCAACATAACCATCGAAGCCATATACGAGAAATAGACAATTTTTTGGAAGTCCGCTAATAAGTAAAGTACCGTTATTCGACTTATTTCGAATGTCCATTTTACTCCAGATATGAATTTTTATCGAAAACATTAGAACCGTTTCCGAGAATTTTTTTTTTAATTGACCTTAAGTAAAGCTTAATTTTGAGTGCTAGAATGAAAATTCGAATTTTTCCTTATGAAGGGGAAAACCCATTATTAAGAATGATTCGTGAACTGGCAGAGTATGCGCAATCAAAGAACAAATTTTTGGTGATAGGATGTGATGCGAATGCGCATCCTGTACAATGCGGCAGCGAAAACATCAACAAAAGGGTTGAGTCTTTCTTCGAATTCCTTCAATAAATTTTGTTCTGTGTAACCGAGGTAACCATCCCACATTTCACAACAAAATTATAGAACAGAAAATTGGAGAGTATCGCCAAAAAACTCTTTCTCAAACCATTTTAGAATTCTCTTCACAAAGCAAAGAACTTTTCGAAATTCTTTAAAGACAAATTAGGCAGAGTACGCAAAATAGACTAGCACATTGATATCTCATCTCTGAGATGAGACACTTCCAAATTGCATTTCCATTGACTCTGCTTTTCAGTTCATAACTGCAAAAATGAATAAAACCTTGAAGCTTTTAGTAAATTTTGTCCCATATCTCGCAATCGCAAGCCGATCAATGCTACTTGGTGGTCTAGCGAACTCAAAAAGCGTAGAACAGAGGTCAGAAGATTACATAATAAAGCAAGACAAAGCGAACTAGAAGAAGACTGGACCTCCTCCGTCCTTAATCTGTATATATTAGAAGAGTCATAAAAGGGTCCTGAAGTGCCTGTGAATCCATTACACTTTGAGGCCGCTAGGGTACCTAAACACTAATGACGCCGCTAGACTACGTAAAATTCTAAAGCGTAGTGCCAACTCCTGGTCGGAGGCGAGTAAAGAATCGTTAGAACTCTAAATGGATACACACTTCCCCGGGTGCAATGAACCGAAACAGAACGAACTCTTCGTTCAATCCGTTTCAAACTCCTTTTCTGACGATAAAGAAATTAATGATATATGTATTACAGAGTAAAATATAGCATGGGCAGTAAATTTGTTCAAGCCCTACAAATCTGCAGGACCGGATAATATTATACCTGCAATGCTTCAACATGCTCTAGGATACGCACCAAAAAGCTTGGGTTTCCATTCCCAAAGCAGGAAGACATACCCTCCATCCACCGCAAAAGATTTTAGACCAGTTAGTCTTTTCTCCTTTCTTTTGAAAACAATGGAAAGAATTGATCTACACCTGAGAAACTTACTCGATGAGCAGAACTTATGTAGCACCCAATACTCCTACCTTAAAGGGAGTCAGTGGAGACAGCCCTACACGAGGTTGTCTCAGAAATCGAGAAAAGCTGTTTACTAATTAAGAATTCAGTCTGGCTGCTTTTTTAGACATAGAAGGAGCGTTTAACAACGTGAGAACGGATTTAATTACAGCAGCTCTTACTGCACTTGGAGTAGATACAGAGATAACAAATAGGATCGATGTAATACTCAACTCAGAACTCAGAAAGAGTGTCGTAAGTGGGGAGTTATTTCTCGTTTGCTGTGGCTTCTAGTCGTTAACAAAATTCAAATCCAAAAAAATAAAAACAGTGGCATACGCAGACGACAGCATTTGCTGTGTGGTTGCCCCAATCTTCAAACTCATCGCTTCCGCTATATAAAAAACAGACTTTTCGAAGAACTGGAGGATCTGGCGCAAGTACAGGTTGGTTCGATTCAAGACCAATAATTCATAGGGAATCACAATGGACCATAAAGTCTGTATTTCAAATCTAAATATATACAAATGTATGTATATGTACGTGCAAAGTCATTCGCTTTATTTGATAACATCACATCCGAAAACCTTTCACCTGTGGTCGGATTTGTGATACACATAATATTATAGAGGGATTTCCTAGAAAGCGACTTTTTCTTGTTTACACAGCCATTTACAACCATTTGGTGGTTATCGTTATCTTACCAGAGGGCATGGTTGGTGTTGCCGATAATATAATCGCACAATATTCAGATAATCTCGCTTATCGTACTCATAATACACTTATCAACCGAAGAAAAGAGAACATTTAGTTCATACTTTTTTCGCTTTTTAGTTGCTGTAGTGAAGAACGCTTACAATGAGCCAACGACAGCTTTTGTTGATTTCCTCATCCAGAGTGCACGGATTTAAGTATCTGGAACACGCCAAGGATCAAATTAATAATTTACTTCAAAAGTATGTAATCCTATTTAATTTATTAAATTTTTTTTTTATGTACCTTTTGTGTTTATAGGAAAAATGTGAACACAATTTTATTTGTACCATATGCCTTGAGAGATCATGACAAATACACCGAAACTGTGGGTAACGCATTAGGTGAATGGGGCTACACAGTTGAGGGTTTACATACCAAACCGAATCCAATTGATGCTGTCAAGAGTGCGCAAGCTATTTTCATCGGGGGAGGGAATACATTTGTCCTTCTGAAGACCCTATATGAGAAGAATCTCGTGGAGACTATACGTGAGAGGGTTCTACAAAATGGCATTCCATACATAGGTAGCAGTGCTGGAACAAACGTTGCAACTCGATCGATTCATACAACAAATGATATGCCAGTTGAACATCCGCCCACTTTTGATGCACTGAAGCTGGTGCCTTTCAATATAAATCCACATTACTTGGAAACTGATCCGGAGACAAAGCATAAAGGAGAAACACGCGACGAAAGAATCAACGAATACATTGACTATCATAGTCTACCAGTTCTGGGACTGCGTGAGGGTACAAGTCTCGTGGTGGATGGAGATAAAGCTGTTTTAATGGGAGATCGTAATGCAAAATTGTTTAAAGCGTAAGTTAATTGGTTATACCTTTACTAAGAAAAATACATTTGATATTTCTATTTCAGTAATAAGGAACAAGTTGAATATCCTCCACAATCAGATTTGAGTTTCTTGCTTTAAAATTATGAAAAGTTCATTTTAAATTTTGTATGCTTATATATAAAATTAGTAAATAAACGTTTTAAAACAATAGAGCTGAGAGTGAAGTTTCTCTGAAGTGGGAATTATTGCAGAAAGTGGTAAGGTGATTATGTGAAAGGGATATGTGGACATATTCACATGGGAAGCACACATGATAGTAGTAATAATTACACCTATTCTCTCGAATTACTGGATAAATGAAGTAGCTGTTACAAATAAATTTTCATAGTCCATTGAAGAAATATGTCTTATTTTCAGTGATAGTATTTGTACATGATTGCATTGCCTGACATCTTAAGTGAGTATGGGAATACACATAAATGTAAGAAGGTGTAATAAGGTGAGTCGACATTCTGTCATTTCGCTTATGGGAATAAGGCTGAATAATAGAAGCCACTGCTGTGGGTCAATAGCAATATCCGCGCAGAACTAAATAAGGGAAAGGTATCACAAAACTCTGGTTGAAGAATAGATCGCTTTCGGATAAGAAAACGGGGGTAACAACTATTTTCATGGATATATGCATGACGATTGGCAGAACTGCAGCAAATGTTCTCATGGAAGCACTAAGTCTGGATTGCCGTCTTAGTCGGGCACAAAAACAGCGGCATTCCAACCCAAGGTGGTAGCTCTGCTGCAGGCCCTGCATGGACAATTAAGTAATGATGAGGTGCATAGATGAGGTGGGAATCAGTAAATTGAGTAAATGGATACGTTGGGGTAGAATAAAATGCAAAGTAGGACACCCCAGCCATAAAATATTGAGCCTCAAATTTTTTCTTAAATTTTAGGTATTTGATACTCTGAATGGTAACCGAGATGATTGAGAAATGGGTCACTAGAAAACCGGAAATGGTGACCAAGTGAATAAAATATCTCTAAACTCGAAATAGATATAATTTTTAAGCATAGCACATACAAATATCTGGGTAGTTTAACTAGCGGTTGATAAGACTAGTTTCCTAGGGTTTTAAACAAATTTGGCACAATGGACTTCAAGTTTAAGTGAGCAAATCGTTTGTCAACAAGGGCATCCATTTACCTAACCTAACTTAAGCACGCAGCGCTTAATTGGATAACGATATCTACAAAACATAGTAACTTTAGGTATCATCTAAAAAAGATGAGTCTCCTGGAAGGTATTTCCAGAGTTTGGCTGGAGGATGTAGGGACTAGCACGCAGAAGAAGAGTGACACAAGCTAGCCTCTCGTTCGAAATTGGTGAAATTTGATCAGCCGTCATCACGGAACTATAGTTTGTCCCACAAAAATTGTCAGAACAGGCCTTATGGGAGAGTTTTTTTAAGACACTGGTGCCTGTAAATGTTTTCATGGCACTCAATTTCAAAAATTGCCACTGAAATAAAAACGAAACCATTGACTTACATAGGATTTGTTTTTGTAATTTTCCTCAAATTCGCATACATCCCACCCCGATCAGCCTGCCACATAACCGATCGCCGATGGCTTTCGCTGTGTGTATTGAAAATATGAACATCCAGCAAAGTTACCATTATCAACTCTTGTAATGATATTGTTGTGTGTTGATAATTAATAAATTGTGCATAAGGAAAAACATGGCTACAAAGTTTTCAAAGGATTTAAATGCAGCAAATTGTTTCGTTCAACAAATTGTTTTGATTTCAAATCAGCAGATGGCAGCCATACAGGTAATGCTCTCTGATTTGTGGCAATTTGTCATGCATACTATGGCAATCCTGTAAGAGTTTTAACTTGTGACAGACTTATGAAAGCAATTGCAACAAAACAGAGAGGCAAACATCCTATCTTTCCTGCACTGACAATTTTTGTGAGACAAGGTATAGCACATTTTGTGCCGGTATTTTTGTCTAGGTTTAACTTTTGTTATGTTTTCTGTATGCATTATAGCTTCAAACCAATGCATTATTTTTCTAGAGACATTCGATATTCTCGTTCAATAAATATAGAATATGTATGATTATCTGACTTTCAACAAAATTTGTAAGAATTTTCAAAAATCGACAGTGAAAAGGCCATCTACAAAGTTTCACTGAGAAATTTCCTAAAAACAAAAGAAGCGCCAAGAAAGTGCGTTCATTATTCCTTTGAAAATAAAAAGCACCATCTTCGCAATATAAATACGCGCAATATACATACATATATATATTTTTTTAAATATAAAACATACAATCTTAAAATATATCTCTCTCTTTATCTTAATATAAATTTATCATAAATATACATAATTATTATGTATATTTTTTTTTTTTAAATTCTTACATCTCAGTACCACTAAATACTATTTAACATAAAATAATAATCAAGTGTACAGCTAAAACTATATTTTTTTTTAACTATAAACAAAAATTTAAACTTAGTATTAATAGAAACTATAATTTCCTTGTAATACTATATCATACCAAGATCAATTTATTTATAAATTTAATTTTTTTTATATAAATAAATACAAAAATATTTTAAATTGAATAAAAAAAAAGAGTCTAATTTGTATTTTTTTTTTTTTTAACTTATAATAGGAGTTTCAAACCTTTGGCACTTTTTCTTATATCAAATGAATTTATGATAAATAAAAAAATAAAAAAATTTAAATAAAAAAAAAAAACTAAGGCAAAATTATTGTGCTGTAATTTTATAAACATTATCGTTTAGTAATAAATAAATTTTCTTTTTACCGCAATGGAAGAGGTAGAGTTCTTATAGCAAATTAAAAGCCGAAGAGCAGGTAAGTCCCCACCCGATATAGTATATTAATTAATTTTGATAGCGCTTTCATTTTAAGTTAGAGTTAAGAGAAACCGTACAAAAAACTCAAAAATTATTGGGTTGGGTGGAGCTAACGTCGTTATTGTAATGTATCGCGTTATCTAATTATTATATTGAAACAAGTTATTGTGGGCTATAAGACTGTAAAGTTTGTTCTGGCAGATATACTGTCGGCAAACCCCACAGGCGGACCAGTAGGGATGCAGTAAAGTGGGAGGGTTGTGATCCTTCTACTCCGGATCATAACCTTGCCATAAGGGAAAAGGAGGACAAGTATAGCCATTCCGATTTAGCTTAACTCTACTTTCATGTGAGTGGTTCGACGTTTAATTGAGAAGAGCAAAAACTACCTTGCTTTAAGCGCAAAACCTGAATTATATTAACCTCTCACCCAGTTAGGCATATTAGGTTAGCGTGAATGGAAAGCAGCCTTGAATTTTAATAAGATGCGAGACATAACAAAAGCAGGTTAGAGTAAATGAACATGACATTTTGGGCTTTACAAAAATGGCAGAGAAAGAAGAGGCTACTTGGAGCTCTACAAATTCCATTAATTAGGTTCGAGATCATTTACAATGAGAAAGCCAACATCGAGTGAGCCTCTTAATTTGCCTAAAATGTGAAAACAAATCATGTCGGAGTTGTATGAAGTCATGTTACAGTGCTTGTAAGTTTTTCCGGTGGCGACGAATTTGAAAGGCGGTGACATATTCACGGACCTAACTCTCCTCCTCTTCTGTTTTTTCTTAATAATGTTAAGAAGTACATTTATGGCAACATGATTTGAGGAAAGAACCGGGCTTGTGAAATCTGTCTCGAAGCGCATGAAATGTTTAGTATGAACAATTGATAGAGTTTGCAAAAATAAAGCGGGTCATGGCTTTAGTTGAAGTATAAAAGAAGGTCTACAAGCTTGTTGTCCACAATATAATTTGAAACTTACATTTGACAAGCCCATGAAATATTAATCAATCTCAAGGCACTCCAGGAAGTACAATATCAAGTCGTGATTCAACCTAAAGACCCAAGTAATAGGGTGATCTAAAATAAATAAATATTGAGCTCAAACAGCCTACCCACAATAATTTGTGAGTGTTTTATTTTTTGCACTGATGGAAGGAACCTATATTCGAATCCGAAAGGCGAATTGTGAAACTTCTCATTACAATTATGTATACTCTGAGGTTTATCAAACATCTGCGTAGTAACAGGGAAAAACTTATTCGTGTTTTTGCTGGGATTCGGGATTCACTTAAGCCATGGCGCCCACCAAGTAAGCAAACTCAATTTGAATACGCATAGCGATTAAATTCTAAGCTGTTTGATATGGTTCACCAGATGACAGAAATATACTGCAGGCATCCATATAAATTAAAGTGCACTTGTAAAAATTTTAAGCAACTGTTCACAACTAAGGGTATTATTTAGGCCATAACCATACTAAGGCCTTAAGGAAAGTCTAAGTTCATTGAGGTGGCTTTAATTCAGATCCTAAGTGCTAAGCAACTCATTCTATTGTGTAGAAATGGCAAGAATATGCTACATACAGGGTGGCCCAAAAATATTAATTGGATTTTAAAAATTCATAACTTTGAAACGAAGCAATATTTTTCCACATTTTTTATTTTATTTTTTTCCTGTTTTAGATTAAATATTCCGATTTTGAATAATGATGTACTGGCTGATCCCACAACGGATTTTCGGTGTCGAATCTTGCATTCAGCATAACTCCTCAATTGTAAGGACACAACGAGAATTTCGCAGTCATTTTAATGTAAAAAGTGTCCCGTCTAGAGATGCTATCGTCCGTTTTGTTGCCCGTTTCCGAAACAACATAAGCCGCATATAGACATCTGTTGATGAACATCCTTCGATATCGACCAGGCGGCGCTCGTTCCAGCTAAGCATCCCACGAACGCCTTGCAGAGAATTTTAAGAAGGGTTTTGCATTATTTTCCATATAAAATTCAATTTAGTCAGCAACTGCTTGTCAGAAACCACACATGTTGATTATTATTGGGTCGCACATTGCTTCAAAAAGAAAATCAAGGTCGCCATTTTTTTTTTGGAGAAATTGATTATGTCAGACGAAACCCATTTGCACCTTCAATAAACAAAATTTTCGTTTCTGGGCTGTGAAAAACCATCGAATAATTCAGGAGCGGCAGATGCATACACTTCGAGTCATGGTTTGGTGTAGTATCTCGGCTGAAAAGGTCATAGGGCCATATTTCTTTGAAGACGCAATTGGGGATCCAATAACATTAAATAGGGACGAGTATAAAGCAATGCTCGACATTTTTTTATATCCGCAGCTGGGTCACCTATCCCGTGCCCGTATATGGCTTCAACAAGACGGTGCTACTGCCCAGTCCCAGATACGATGACTTTTCTTCGATAAACATTCCCAGGCCGAATAATCCCAAAAAATGAAGACATTGGTTGGCCGACTCGTTCTCCGGACTTAACAGCTGCAGACTTCTTCCTATGGGGTTATCTGAAAGGGAAGGTTTCCGAGAATAGCCCCAGTCTCATGCAGACCTTAAAAGGAACATTAAGTTCCATATATTGGCCTTGACACCACAAACTTTGAAAACATTAATGGAAAAATTCATAAAAAGATTGGAGTTTTGCGAAAATTAAAATGGCGGTCACCTAAAGAATATTATTTTCCATCCGCAACATCATAAAAAATCAACAAAGATTAACCTTCTATATTCTTCTGGTTTTGTTAAAAATCGTTAATCAAATAAAACGTCATTCAAATTTAAAATCCACTTAATATTTTTGGGCTACCCTGTACAATAATAAAATTTACAAAAAAGTATCGACTTAACAAAACAACCGACCTTACACTCTTCCTTAGTTCAGTGAAATTTTCATAATAAATAAACTTACCTTAAATATAAAAAAAATGTCAATAAAAATTACAAAATAAAAAAAGTATACAAATACTTTCTTAAAGAAACGCTCACTCAAGCAGGTAAAATACAAAGTGTACACATTAAAAGAGAACTAAAAACAAATTAAATAAAAAAAAAATTAGGTCAACAATTTTGAGCATTTTAGTTAGTTTCGTTTTGGTTTTTTTTTTTTTTTTGCAAAATTTTCTCATCTTATCTAGCCTTCAACTAATGTCTAATGCCTTCTTGGATTGCTAATAATACTTTTATCTTCGAAGCGTATTATCGCATCGCCAATCTGTTTTCTAGACGCTAAATGTATACATTTCTTAGTACTTAAACTACAACTACTGCTAGGATTGTCACATCTTAAGGGTATTTCATTGGAATAAGTGTTAATATTATTATTACTGTTGTTGTAGTAATTATTTATATTACTATTTTTATTGTCTAAGCTATAAGCTGGGCACTTGGGTATATCACTTGTGGTTTCGAGGAAATTTTTTATGGCAGTGCCATATCGTAAATTTGGTTCCACACCGCGTAGAATGTGTATAGGTAATTGTGCACTAACGAACATATCCAGGATAGTATTTATCGTTTTATCGGCACGATTGAGAAGTAGTTCGATATCGTTGTCACTACGAATTATTGGAACGATGTCCTCGATTTTTTTGCGAGCTGTAAAGAGAGAAATTTTATTAATAAATAAATAAATAAATGCAAATATTTAATTCAAGAACAATAATAGAGTGTAGGCTAAGGCCATTAGAGAAGACGAAAATGGTCATAATCTGTGTCCGGTGCTCAAAAAGAATGCGGTCACATTGATTTATTAAAAGTTGGCCTATGCCTGTACTTAAGCGTCATCATAAGTTTTAAGACAACAAAGGAGAATGCCAGCTTTCCATTCTTGGGTTTTGCCCAAGAGCATCAGATAACAGGACTGTATACGTAGGTACGCATTTAATAGAATGTCACTTAATCTTCAACAAATTGTATGCCGACAAACCAGTTAACTAGAAGATATGACTAGTTTAGCAAAATGGCGTTTGCCATCCACCATATAGATTTTGTTTTCCTCAATTATTATGTGCCCAATGCATTGGCAAAATCCAGATAAGCCGTTTGATGCATTATTCAACAAAGTCGGTCCAGTTTGCTTACGCTCAAGAAGGTACACGTAAACATAGTCACATGATTTCACTTCTCACCTATAGAAATGCTAATATCTCCCATTTCCCAAGTTTTTCGTCACACAATTTTAGTAAGCGACGGTCTATTAAGTAAACATGGTACAGTTATCTGTTGCAGTTATCATGGCGGAGTGATTTTGTGGTATGAAGTGCACTGAACATTAGAGCCCTTTCACACACACCGGTTTCCGCCGCCCTGGCGAATTCTTCACAGTGCAACATGGAATGAAATGAGAGCTTTCACAGGACCCGTCTCCAGCACGATCGCCGTGTGCCTGTCGGGTATATCTACGCAGTGGCTGGCCGCCGGACTGGGGTATTGAGGGTAGTAATGAATGTGGGTATAGGAACGCTTTCACACACGTCGGCTTTTACCTTATGTGTGACAATGTGTGAAAGAAATATTCATGAGGACACGACTGAATGATACGAATCAATTCAGCATTCTTGTCACTTGAATCGACTACGAGAAGAGATATTTGTTAATATCACCTAAATTTTCAAGTGACACAACTAAGAGACAAGGAACTATTGCAGTACACTGAATTTTATTTGTTTTAGATTTCAAAATATAAAATTGAAATCTCATTTGGGTTGGACGCAGGGCCCTAAAAGATTTTCGATATATTTGAAAGCTTTATTATCACTTGCACCTAACTTTTTCGATTGATAGAACATTTATTACTTACACATTTCGCGTTTGGTAAAACAGAAATTCGATAAGTGAGTACTAATAAATTATCGAAACTTGAATAAGTTCTTTTCAATTCTCTCTTTGGTAATACTGTAGTTGATAAATAGTAAATGATAAGTTGATGCCAAAATAGGGCCCAGCTGTTTAGGACGTAGTCGGCTATAGATAAAAATGAACAGACATTAAGTTTTAAGAGTTCGTTCCGACTAATGATCAAAACCACGAGTCAAAACATTTTCACGATACCAATACTCATCCTTATATGAATAAGAAATGACAAAATAAATATTTAAGATATCTCTATTATGAACAGGCGTTATAGTTGGAGACAAATCCTGAAATCCGATAGATCTAGAGATGATAATGATTTACAGCCGTCGTAATAAATTTATGTTCGAGTGAAATAAAGGGTTATCCATTTCGAGGTTGAGATTTCACATCCCTGCCATATGGTTGCTACCAAATCCATCTGTCATCCATAGTGACAAGATTCACAAGTTGACGCCGATTTTTCGAACAAAATCTTCTTCAGAGATGAGGCCCATTTCTCACACGGCGACCACATAAACAAACAAAATTGCAGAATATGGAGTTCTGAGAATCCAAATGTGATCGTCGAGAGATGTGATCGGGTTCAGTTTGGTGCGCGCTGTGGACCGACGGCGTGATCGGGCTGTATTTTTTTGAAAATGACGAAGGCGCCACTGTTACGGTGAATTCCCTGCGCTATTGTCAAATGATAACCGACTTCCTTTGGCCTTCAGTTGAAGACATTGACATAAGCGGCATGTGGTTTCAACAGGACGGGGCTACATGCCGCCACACAGTAAAATTTGGCTCTATTGCACGAAAAGTTCCCCTGTCATTTAATTTCGAGATTTGACGATATCAATTGGAGACCAAGATCGTGTGATCTAACCCCGTTGGATTTTGTTGTGGGGCTATGCAAAAGATCGTGTCTATACAGATGATCATCAAACTTTAGAGCACTTAAAAATCAATATCCGCGAAGATATGGCAACCAGAAATGTGCCGAAAAGTCATCGAAAATTACCTCAATTAGTTTGCAAAAACTGCCGTTGCGGCAATTTAACTGTTGTTGTAGTCCAAAATTTAAAACAGTAAACAAATTTCATTAAAATCTTTTTAATTTATTTTAAATTGAAAATCCTAAATCAAAATGAATAACCCTGCACAATTATTAAAAAAAAAAAAAAATTAATGTATATTAGCGATTTGAGAACTCTTTTTATGGCTTTTAAGCATAACAAAAAATAATAATAAAACTACCTGCAACCTTTGCTGGGAAGTGCAGGTCATTAGAGTTGAGGGGCGACTAAAATCTTTTATCTTATTTTCTGTGACGTTGTGCTCCCTGTCTTACTCTTGACCAAAACAGTAAACACGTGCACGGTTTGATTGTTTGGATTCCTAAAACTAATTACGCATTTTATGAATGAACAAATCAATTAACACGGAGACGGAGGGGTTATCACAAAATTTGACAACCCATCGTCCTATATATAACAAGGGCCGGCAAATTGAAATAAATTAGTCTTTAACTGCAAGTGAAACTAACTGCATCGCAAGCTGCGAAAAGTGCATATTTTGTTTACAACTGTTAAACGTTTTTCTTCTTACATAAAAAAAAATTTAACATTCTACATCCATCATGGGAAGAATTAAAAGCAGTGAACCCGGTCTCCGTGAAGCCATTATTCAACTCAGAAATGAAGGCAACTTATCATACCGCGAAATTGCTGACAAAATTCATTGTTCCATAAAAATGGTCTGTGGTGCTTTGAAAGATACTGAGGTGCATGGAACAACCAAAAATATCCAACGGAAAAGACCCCGCAAGACTTCGGATTGTATAGATCGTGTCATAATAAAAGTATCTGAAAAGTACCCAAGAAAATCTGCCGCCGAAATACATCGACAGCTATTTGGAGATAACCACGAAAACATGTTATCAGTTAGAACTGTAAGAAGACGTATGGCAGAGGCGGGAATAAATAAAAAGGTAGCAAATCTTAAAGTTGGTGACAGATGGAAACATATCCTTTGGACTGGAGAAACTAGCTTTACAACTCCTGCTTTGATACACTTCGGCGGAGGCGCGATCAGTGTGTGGGGATGTTTTTCCTGGAATGGGGTTGGTCCGATTCATTGTATTGAAGGATTTTGGACAGTCGAAAAGTACTTGGAAATTCTAGAGAACAGCATGCTGCCCTGGGCTAAGGAAAATCTTCCAAACAAATGGAAACTCCAAAAAGATAACCATCCGAAATGTTCAACAATTAAAGTGAACAAATTTTTCAACCATTACGGGATTGATGTCTTGGATTGGACTTCGTCGAGTGTGGACATAAATCCTATAGAGTATCTGTGGGGAGATGTGAAAAAGACAATTGAACTGCAGGGGATAAGTAATGTCAATGATTTGTTCGATGAGGTAAAGAACGCATGGAAGGCGATACCTGCGAAAAGATGCGAAGCACTGATGACAGCAATGAAATCCAAGTCTACAGTCGCCATTGCTTCAGAGAAAAAAGTATACCCCAAAACATGCTAAGGACCAACTATGAATTATTGTTTAATTTAAGTTTTAATTATCTTTTTTTTGTTTGTAATTTAAATGTAAAATTGGTGTACTTTTTCAATGATAAATATTATTTTTCTTCGATATAAGGACAATAAATGAAAATTTCCACTCTATATTTGGTTATTTTTTTTATTTATTAAATCTTGTGATACCTCTCCTCCGCTACGTTAAAAACAGAAGGTCGTTCCATTGGGGTCATAAAAAAAGTAATTAGTGCACATTGTTTGCCAGCAAAAACAATTAAAGGCAGTACAGGGAGCAGCTTCATGACAGAAATAATTATACATACGAGTAATGTAGGGACAAAATGATGACACCTCACAATTTATTAAGAAAAAAGAAAGTGTGCATAACATTTGCCAAATGTGATGGAATCTTAGGTAAAAGGATGTATTTAGACCGCACAGTAATAAAATAATTTCTGGAAAAGCCCTTAATTTTCTTGTTTTGGGGGAAAACTTGAAAATTGTTCATGACAAATAGAAAGGACAGATGGATTTTAAAATTAAAATTAACAACATGAAAAATTGAATATTTTATTAGTAATGTGTGCTAGCCCTTTATTTTCTACAACTTGCAAGATTCGCTTAGGCATACTTTTAAAATATTTTTGATCCAGCTTGTCCCATTCTGTACTAATGGATTCTTTTAATCCCGCAATATTGTTGTACTGCATTCCACTTGTATAAATTGCTCGGGCAAGCTCTGCCCACATGTTCTCAATTATATTCAAGTCAAGTGATCTTGCTGGTCAGTTAAGAAGAGATACTCATATGTTGCTTGAGTTAAAGTACTCCTTGACATGGCGGGAATTATGGATTGCTGTTAATTATCCCACTGACAAATTTTATTTCGGCCCCCCCGTTATAGCCAATTCCAAGCCCATACCATTATAGAACCTCCACTTTTCTTCCAATGACAATGGAAGCATGTCTTGTGAGCTTCGGTTGTAAAACCCTCACTTTTATTGTTGTTGTTCTTAAAAAATTGCGGAGGTGTCTCTTATCATTTTGTCCCTGAGTGTATCTTTAATTCCTACTTAAACCAAAAGGAGTTTTATTCCGTTTCCTATAGAAAAAGGAATTCTCAATTTTTGAGGTTTTTTAGTGAGAATTTAATCATGTAATTTGTATTCAAACAATTTGGATCGAACAACGGGAATTTTCAATTGTTGTGACGACTACGTATATGAGGTTTGTTCATAAAGAGTGGTGCCAGAAGTGAGTCTGAAATCTGTAGAATCACAATTCGTGGCGAAATCAAACTTTTCATTCCTCAAGAATTAACGGTACTTCACTAATGGTCGATTTTGAAAAAAAAATAATCCCAACATTTTCAAGTAGTGAAACAAGTAATATTCAAAGGCTGTGTTCAAAAAGTGAGTCTGTTCAGTTTAATTTGTGATATTGAAATTCAACAATGGAAAACAATGCGAAATGAGGAAAACTAATATTTCAATTCAAGATTACTATTAATTACTGTATTATTCGTATAGTAATTGACAATTAACTGCTCGAGTGGTTTGTGAGAAAAAGAAGTAAGTAAAGGGAATGCTTAATTTCCTTTTCGATTTAAATCAGACTTTTTAGTCTGATGCTTAAGGCAGCAGTTACAGGTGTCATTAAGCATTTCGCAGAATGTATTTTTGATTTTGCCGTTTTTATCTTCAGTTGTGGTATGCAAAACATATAGTAGGCTCAGTTGAACGCCAGTCGTTCGCTGATGGTTGGTAGGCTATGGCTTGTTCACGTGATTTTTTCTTATATTAATGAATCCACTATCCATACCCCAATTCGTTTCCCTCTGCATGGCAGCAATAGTTTTGTTTACGAATTTTCTCTCAGTCGTTATAAGCACCGAACCTAATGTTTCCGATTCGATCCATTGTATAAAAAGATCAGAATTGAAAGAGTAAGAAGAAATTCAACTTTTTCGGATAGTTCGAATATTTTATGGAATATGAGTCAAACGATTTTAATAAAAATCGATTTAGGAGGTAATAATCATTTTCGCCATAAAACTAATTTTCTGCTGATGATTTTATTATATGCTGAATTTCAAGTCCGATATGGTTCGGTTGTACGTATTTATCTTACGGAAATAAAATAAAGTTCTGTGACCTACCGCGATTGGACATGATTGACTAAATAAAATCAGTCCTGAAATGATCCAAAATGTAAGTACACTCACTGTAACGATGTTTTGCTTGCTTGATTAGTTACTTAATTATTTTTATGAAATTTTGTATTGATTACTAATATGGAATTGATTCTCACTAACTCGCAGTTTTTCCTGGTTCCGTGCGATTTTGTTTTAAGGAAGTTCGAATAGTCTTCGTACTTACTGAACAGGCCCATACACTTTCCAAATTTTTCTATGAATTTCGGGGTGAATTCACAAATTGTAGGGTTGACTTCACAAATTTTGAATTCAAAAGATTTGGAATTGAATTCACGAATTGGCTGCCATCTCTAAATTAGCTTTTGGGCGCCTGAAAGTCACTGGAAAGTTTGATATCTCTACCAGATTTTTGGTAAACAAAATTCGTATAACGGTACTTTTTTTTTTTTTTTTATAATTTGCACGTGTGAAAGGGGTTATGAATACCCTTATACTAATTTTTAGGACACGGGCGTTTTGGGGAAAGGGGAGAGACAGAGAGAAAGACAGATTGGTTTAGTTGGTTTTGAAACTTAGCTGATATTAAGTTTCAGTGAACTCCAAGGGTGGCTGTCCAGATAACTGGGGAGCTTGTTTGTTCTTGCTTTTGTCGCTGCTCATGATTCACAGTATTTTTTTCCGTCCTCCTGATGTCTTCATCACGATCAAGTTGCATTTTAGCCATATGATCGCCCTACTGCCAGTGTTATGCCTTCGCAGTAGAGTTGACATAAGCTTTCGCAATTGATCGACTTTTTATTTATTTCATGCGAAATAAATAGATGAACCTTTAGCGTGACAAGCGATGATGTTACCACTACACCACGGCCACCCTCTTAACTTATTGACTGATTTTTAAAAAAATGCGTATGACTCAATAGATTGTTCGAACTCTACATTTCAATATTTAATATATGCAAGGTCCCGGCTTACTAAGTTCTGGAAAATTGGTAAAATATTTAGTTTTCCAATTTTTAATGAATTTGAAAAGAAACAAAAAAAAAAGAAAAATGATTTGTTTAAATTTTAAATCTGAGTGATTTGCAAATACGCGCGAACTATTCGTGTACATTATTTGTATGCATTCTATGTTCCTTTACTCGCATTAAGTGCAGGTAGGTATTAATTTGTTTGTGGGAGCCGTGGCTCAGCACGAAAAAAAAAGTTTTTTCACAGTTCTATCTCTTGCGAATGTTTGACAAACATCCGAGAGTAAAATTCTCATGAGAAGCTGCTCTCAATCGACAAAATTGCAGCATTAAATACTGCTAAACAAACCAAATCCATGAAAGTCTACTCTGAATTCGTCAAATACGACATGGGCATGGCGCGGTTAGTGGTCTGTACCATAAGCTTTGTTACGTGACTCTGTACTGCACAGTCCAGCACGAAAAATTACAGGTTTTTGCATTCAATGAGAAAATATCTCGTCCAAAAGTGTCCTTCTTTTTTGTTCAATGACTCTGTACCGCACAGTCCAGCACACGATTTTCTGCACCTACTGTTGACACATTTGTGAGAGGTGTCAAAATCAGCTGTTTTGTGTGGCAAGGCTGTAATTTCCTGTTCTAATCTGTTCTGACAGTTTTCACAAACTTTTACTGTTCTGTGCTGTACTACTTTTTCAGTCACTGAATATTGCTTCTTCGTTAATCCGAAGAATAAGACAAAATATGATCGTTTTGAAATAGTCGGGAAAGAAAATTCAAGATGACTCTGCTCTGTGCCACCGTTTCAAAATGGTAAGCCACTATCTTTGTTCACTTCTGTTCTAATCTCTTATTAATTATACACAACAAAAGAAAATAAATTCAATTTGATTTCTTCACAGATTGAAGAATCTATTATCGAAAATGGAATTTCCGTACTCGACTGGCCAGGTAATTCACTGGAATCTAACCCAATCGAAAATCTCTGAAATATCTCACATTATGCTATTGAAAATAAACAACAAAATGCCTACCTGGGTCGAAATACTCAATGAAGTGCTTGATGAAGTATGGTACAAAGAAATATTATAATTTAATGACGCCATAAAAAATAAAGTAGGCGCTACCAAGTACTAATATATCACCAAATTAAATGAATACAAATGATCTTGCATATGAATTCCAAAATGTTCATGTTTTATGGCCTAAAACAATGAATAAATTCTTAAATTTGCTACCTGGTACAAAAGGAATGTTGTTTTTTTTCTACAATTTATTGGAAATCCAAATTTGCTCGGTTTCTATACCTGCAGCAAATAGTTCTAAGTATGTACAGTTTTATTGGCCACAAGTTGGTAAATAATTATTTTCATTGACAAAGTACAAAAAAATAAGATGAGGGTTTTTTTCGTGTTGAAATTTCTGTGATCGCTTCTGTACCTTATTACTCGAAGTCAAAATCGCAATTACACATGTTAAATGAAAAGTACCCTGCACGTCACTTAAATGTGCTAATTCCCATTATTTTTCGCTGTTTTTGGAAAATTTTGTTGTTTTTAAAACCTACCCTTTCGGAATGTTGAAGCATTATAGTGAATGCAAATAGCTAAAAATAGCTAAAAAAAAATTTGAAAATAGTTACGTGCTTATACAATTTCTGCAGATTGTTTGCTCATTTTAATAACAAAAAAAAAAACAACTATTTTTGTGGGTCACTTGCATAAGGTCGGTATTAATATCCGTGTTTTTTTGTAACTTTATATAATGCTCAGTTAAGTTTCACAAGAAAACGATATACTACTTTGTATTTTGAGATTTGGCACTACTGATTTAGTCGCGGATTGAGGTTCAAAGAAAATTTATGATTCCGCCATCGTCCCGCTATTGTTCTTGTTAAATTAATTATTGAATGATTTTACATTGAACAGAATATATGATACGTATGAAATTACGCTTGCTTCTAGTTTGTGCGAAACATCTGTTGCCTATAATCGAAGTTTTTTTTTTCATTCAATTAGCGATCACTTTGGATAATATGGAAATTTATTGAAACTGTATACTCAGTTAATTTTCGTTCTAATTGTGACATTTCAAGGAACATTTTTTGAATAATGATAACAATGAATTTAAAAAAAAAGAAAAACAATGGCGCAAAACTATAGTCGCATAAAGTACACTTTAAAAAGATTTTAGCATGTAAACAGTCAACAAATGTGTTCGATCTGTCAAATTCATTTAAATTTGATACAACATGATCCCTTTAACTGTGTTTTTGATCTCAAACTTTAAATTTTTGGGTCTGTTTGACTAATATTTGCTGTAAGTCAGTTCTAAGTTCGATACTAGTTGTAGGTATGTTAAAAAGTGTTTATAATTCAATTCAAAGTTAAGCACTGGCTTTAAAGTTAAAGGGCTGTTACTTAATTGTTACTAACATTCTTTAAAATCAGAGGACTATAATTTTGCGCCAATGAATTTAAAATAAAAATGGGTGCAGAAAACCATCAAAATGGGTGCAGAAAACCAGTTGAAAACCGTGGAAACGTTTAACATTTACGTGTTAAAAAAATAATGTTACATGAGCCGCAATATTGCTGAATAATTTGGAAGCACTAACCCGGTGGTCAACAATTATTAACAAGTATGAAAACAAAAAAAAAAAGCATGAGACTCCCTCTTCAACGAGGCTACATCACGGAACAATTTTGAATCCGCTCTATCTACACCTAAAATTCGATCTATAATATGGGAATTGCTGTAAGATTGTGCATGGTAATGGTGAAAAATAATATTCAAATTTTGAGAAAATCACCCCTGGAGTACTAGGAATATTGACATCATGATCACAACATCCAATTACCAATTACCATTAGCAATACTTAGTCTATATTGATTTACCTTGCACATAATCGCGGCTATAAAATGCTATAACATCATAGTTCCATCTGTCAAAGTACCCCGTACTCTGACTGACATCACAAGTTTCACACTCTTTGCAAAAGTGTGCAAATTTACATGGATACATCATGAATCCAATCGGCGAAAACACCTGAAATCCTTGTATCGTATTCATTCGAACCTGCAAGAAAACTCATTTAGCACTCATACAAATCCAATTTAGGACAATCAATTTACCAACCCTATTAAGAAAGTCCGCTTTAAAGATCATCGACGTTGAACCAAGCAGCACTAAACTTTCAAGACCGATTTTTGGCAGTGACAAGTCGGCCACAGCTATACTGAGTATTTCATTTCGGGCATAGATTGAGTTCAGCATGATGTCTTCCGGCACCATGGCATCACTAAAAATCGGCGGCAATCGTATCGAAACCCACGCTATCCGGGAACCATCGGTCTTATATTTCGTAGATAAGTCTAAGGCAAGAGTTTTGATGTTGCGGAATGGATCGGTTTCACCTTTGCTCGACGAATCGTAACGGTAGAGAAAAATCTAAAAAAAGAAGAAGAGAAATGCTATACTATCATCCAAATACATTTTAAGGAAAAATCTATAACACTTACCATGAGAAGGAACGTATTATCCTGATTCTTCATGCAGATCTTCTCATATTGGCTAACAAACTCAACACCGTCATTGGCTTGATGCTCGAATGTTGGCACCATTATGGCGATTCTTGTACTCTCCGTTACATATGGCGAGGGAACAACCTCCACACGACCCAATGGCTTCACCACCTGAAAGCTGACCAACAATAATTTCTTTTAAATTGCAACCAACCTCTATAGAAGGCTAGAACTCTTTAGGAGTATGGAAGTGGATTACATACCTTTTTGTGATAATCCTACCTCCAGATCTTTTTTTATTCAAAAAATTCAAATGAATATGATAGTCCATACCTCTCGTTGGATCGAATCTTCGATACACGGTGTGTATACCCGAATATGTTAACGCTGGGAACTTGTGACGTGCATATTGCACACTTATATCTAGAACTGTTTGGAAATCTAACAAGTCGATACGACTTAATGGTTCAATGACATTCTCTGAATTTGGCAGGAAGATGTGGGTACTATTGATAAAGTGCCACATAAGAATGTCATGGCGAGTTTCTGGCGAACTGCTGGTTGGCACACCCAATGGCCAACGTATCTCTAAAATATTATTCGATATGGTGCCGTTCGCTATGCGATAGGCTTTGTGTTCAAGATCAAAGCTACGCTGTTGTAGGTTCTCTAAATGGTACTATACAAAAAAAAAAAAAAAAGGAATGTTAACACAACCTTTAAGATTTTTAAAGGCATTTAGACGACTTACCTTTGAGAAATAGGCGTGGAGACGATAAAAATCGTCTGCACTGGTTATGGGATAAATTACTGACGCATTACGAAATGCCTCCTCGTTGGATAGCAGACTAAGATCCTTGTATAGTTTTATCGACGGCCTTATTGAGTAAGAGTTTTGTGCAATGCCCTGAAATGGAGAAGCAATTTTTTTTATTAAATAAATATTTTTTGGCTTATACAATGGTTTGGAAGAATAAAGAGCCAAAAGAGCCTGTAAGATCTATTGTTGCTCAGTGACAAACCAAACTCTCTTGATAAACCCCAGTAGAATTCTAGGTTCCATGTTGATATTTTATGCAGATGATACCTAAATGGGCAGTGTCCAGTGCAGTAAGATTCTTAAATCTTTTTTGCTCAGTTCGAGTATCATTTTGGCTTTAATTTGGTTAGGGTCGATAAACTTTTCGCTTGCCTTAGGCTCTTAGAGTTTGCTCAGTATTCAGCGAAGACATCGACTTCATGTTGTTAGGGGATATGAATACCCTTTTAGAACACGTGCGTTTTGTGGAAAGGGGAAGAGACAGAGAGAAAGACAGAGTGGTGTAGTTTGAAACTCAGGTGGTATTAACTTTCTGTAAACTCCAAGGCTGGATGTCCAGATAACTGGGGAGTATTTAGTTTGTTTTCGCTATTATTGTCGTTGCTTATGATTCACAGTATTTTTTTCCGTCCTCCTGATGTCATCATCACAATCAAGTTGCATTTTAGCCATATGACCACCCTACTGCCAGTGTTATGCCTTCACAGTAGAGTTGACTTAGCTTTTCGCAAGTGATCGACTTTTTTATTTATTTCATGCGAAATAAATAGATGATTCTTGACATCAGGATTCGAACCATGAATCAACAGCGTGACAAGCGATGATGTTACCACTACACCACGGCCACCCTTATTTTGGAGTGAGCACTACTAGGTGGTACCACAAAACAGGTCCCAATACTAATGAGTAGGCGACAGGCTCCTCTTTTTGCCAGACAGTCCGCCTGTTAATTTCCCTTGAAGCCTTCATGCCCTGGAATCCAGGTCACCGTAACCTTGCATATTGACGCTAGAGCTTCTAGGAGGTTTGGGTAGTACCAGACAAATCTCGGTCCTATCGTGTCGTATTTGAGGGCCCTTAGTGCTGCTTGACTATCTGAAAAGATGTAGATGACGTTTCCTTTAACTCTTCTCCGCAGATATTCCTGTACACATAGTTTGATTGCATTCACCTCCGTTTGGAAGATTGTTGGGTATTTTCAAGCGCTGCAGTTCGCTGAAACCTGGGACCTAACTCCTATCTAATTTAGAATCATCTGTGTATGTTACAAATCTGAGAATTTGGTATCGTTATGAGACCTTTGTTCCTCCACCCGTGGCGGTAACATATGACCATCTGGAACTTTCTGGAGAACCTGAAGTCTGGGATCTTCAGATGACTTACAAAATCTCCGGCTTTAAGGTCCAGAATCTGAGGCATTATGTGTAGCGACATAAGACGGATCATTACGCGTGAAACGCAACTGTTGTTGCGTTTTGAGTTGCATTGTTTTTAGCCACCATCCCAGCGCCGCATAGGATACCATGGGTTTAATAATGGCATTGTACGACCAGTATATCATCTCGGGTTCAGGTTTTGCCGTAAAGGCGTTGGCACATAAACATTGCTATTGGGTAAAATTTTTCGGGTAATTTTTCCAAAAATAGCATGAAAATTTATCACTTCCTCCGAGAAATGGCAGCACTCTCATTTTAAAAATTAGTAATAAATCACCCAAAGAGTGGAATAGTTTTAAATTTCAGCTTGAATAAATAAACAATATCAATTGCTACAAAATTCCACTTCAGACTTGCTTTATATTCACAAAATAAACATTTTCCACAAATCAAATGCATTGCGGATGTTCTTCGGGTGAAATTTATTCCTATGCTCCCTGATTCTGCTCTAAATTCTCCACTACAGTTTAACAAAATGCGGGAATAATAATAATAAAAAAATACAAAAATACAACGACGGGACACCAAGACAGTTTACTTCGAAAATTATGCTAATTTAATTCTAAAGATAAAAGACCGATTGTTCTAATGCAGTCCAAAGCGGAAGGCGCAAAAAAGGTCAGACAGGAATTCGTTGTGATTTTCTTGCCATCTTCTTTTGGGTTTTGCGAATGTTTGCGAATAAATTGCTACAAATACAGAATGCAGACATAAGCTATAAGGGACATTGGGTGCTTTGTTCTGTCTGTCGTGTTGTATTTTTTTTTATCCAAACTAAAAAACGGAAGACCTTAAGGATCCTTTGTTTGGGTTTATTGCTCCGTGTTCAGAGGATGTGCTGCATTTAATTTACAGCCTCTGACATAAACTGGATATTGGCTGGATGGTAACACATAATATAGGTAGTATAAGTTCATTTAACTGTTTATTGCAGAAGAAAAATCGTATAAACTAAATTTATTTTTAAACTTTGTTAACCGAATAAACTTCAACCACCATTTACACGCCTACTAATAAATTATAACATTCTGCCGGCCGTCGAAGAAAAGAATTTCTTCTTCACTGTTCTCCGTTTAGCTTTCTAATTATTCGAATAAATATCGGATAACCCAAGCAAGTTAATAAATTAGAACTTTGGTAACACAATCATCACGTTTTTGCTTACAACACTGCCCCCAGTACATGTTACGGTGGTTCTGTGATATAAGAAACAACAACTTTGGTGACCTATTTCAACTTTAAGTGCTAGAATTACAGAAATTAATTATTTATTTTGTATCCGAACGTAATCTCAATTTATCTATAACTCCAAGTCTTACACAATGCATCATACAGATAGTTGCGCACATTCATTTACTCAATGTGTGATTACTCCCCGGGTTAATACCATTGAACTTTGTAGAACGTCGAAGTTCAATGTTAAACCCTAGAGAAAATAATAATAAAAAAAAAAACAAACATCAAGCGTAATCAGAAAAATCAGGTGAACAGCAAAACCAGCAGCAGAAACGTAATTACAACCATAGCAAGTTCCGTCTGTCGTAATTGAATATCTTTTTGCGCGATTCTCATTCACTAACGCAAATGCATACTTTTTTTCAATAACTGCTTGTCCATTGAGTGTTATACATATTATTTTTGGACACAGTGGAGCTCAAATGTTTTTGTCTTTATTGCTAAAATTAAAAACCCAAATTCATCTAATTCATCGTTTGACTTTTAATTCTCTGTGCACTGACAGCAGGTAGAAATAATAGAAAAGATACTGGATTACTGATCCAAAAGTATCTCACATACTTGTATACATATCAGAACGCGCTGCACTGTGAATTTAAGAGTTCAGATTCCTATTTGCATGAATCCCATGACTTTTCCGGCATACGGAACCGTTTTTGCCTTTTTTGGAGCACGTTCGCCTGCAGAAGTCCATTGTTTCGATTGTTCCTTCATTTCTGGCGCATAGTGGTGTATCCAAGATTCATCAACTGTTACGAAACGCCGTAAAAATTCACTTGAATTGCGCTTGAAGAGTTTCAAATTCTGTTTTGAAATATTCATCCGAATCCGTTTTTGGTCCACCGTCAGCAAACGCGGCACCCAACTTGCCGATAATTTTTACATGCCGAAATGGTCATACAGGATACGAATGACGCTATCAATTGAAATTGTATCTCAGTGATCGTCCAACACAATATCGTGGATTTTGTTGACCATTTCTTCCGTTGTGACGTCATTTGGACGTCCTGGACGCTCAGCGTCTTTTGTGCTCGTACGACCGCAACGAAATTCAGTGAACCACTTGTTTACCATTCCATGCGAGGGGCAGAGCCTCCATAATATTTTTTGTCTTCAGTCTCTTCAATGGTTTTACTGCACAAAAAGTAGTGCTTTATTAAAACACGAAACTTACTTTTTTCCATTTTGGCCAAATCTCACATCTCCATTTTGGCCAAATCTTCTTTCGATCACTGTAAAATCTAAGTGTTTGGCAGATCTATTTGATTTTATTTTGTCTATGCCAAAAAAAAAAAACAAAGATGTCAGAAAAAAATCCTCTATGCGATCCGAGCGCCATCTTGCATCAAAGTCACTGACTTATCGAAAAGCCCTCGTATCTCCGCGGTACGAAATAAATGGATTTACGAGTACGCTGGGAAAATATTGAAAACCTATTTGAAGTGAATGCTGTGTTGCTGAAACAGTGCGACTTTCGAAAATAAATTTCCATCCAAGTAATGAAATAACCGCGCCTGCTGTACGTAAGTTTGTAAAGAAAGTTCTTGAGATTGGCATGCTTATTGATAATACAAGTTATTCTCGTATTCATCTTGTCCACTCAGTCTAGAATTTTGCTAATGTTGCCGAAAGTGTGCGCTTAAACCCGAGAAACTCAACACGCCACAGATCTCAGCAACTGAACATTAGCCTCATTAGCCTGAGGAAAATTATGCATAAATGCATTACGAGTATGCATTATGTTTTGGTGATGTTGCTTGGACTTTCGTTTGTGGGGTGCCGTTAAATACCGATGTTATGCTGACAATTCAGAAACTATTCAGGCACTTATCGAACTATTCGTGAAATAGAGCTCCGGAACATCGAAAATATACTGCAAAATTGGGTTGACAGGATGGGCTACTGCCAAGCCTGCCGCGGCAGCCATTTGAATTAAATTATTCTTTATTATAAATATAATCTCTTATATAAAATAAAGCAACAACTTTAAAAAATATTAAATGGAACACCCTTTGATAGCATGTTTGCTTGTTGAACCAAAAGTTGTTGTTTAAAATACCAACCAGGGAAAAAGATATTTCTTCAAATGAAGACCCTTTGGGTTGTTTACAAGTATTAACGGCAGCCCGTGGATTATTAAAAGAAACGAATAATGTTTAACTCTGCATCGTAGGTCCGACGTTTTCTATTCAAATTTCATGATTGCGACACACCTTCCCGAGCAAAAAGAGGCGTTTTATAAGTAAAGCACACGAAAAATACAAGCCGCCAATGGAATGTAGCTAATCTTTTAGCTAGTCTTATTTATCTCATAGGCATATTGTAGATCTCTAGAGTACAGTCAGAGTTATCTTTACTCCTAAATTTAGAACAAAAGACTATAACTTTTAGAATGTATGTGGACTGGTCAGTACGAATGCGCTAAGTAACACGGTATCTTTTGGATTGATCATGCGACTAAGCGATATGAGATGATTCGATTTGACATAGTACCGACAAGAAAGGCTGCCTTGCTCTACTCTGGAAGACTAACTGGAAAAGTTCGTGAATTTGGCCTGGGGCAGCCTTTAATTGGGCGCCATGGTTCAGTTGTTAAGTGTGTGATCACTAAAGTATTTAAATATGAGCATAAATCGAATTTGTTAATTATCTTGAAGCTGAGAAATGAGCATGATAACGTAAATAGTTAAATTTCTTCATTTATTGGGGAGAGATTGCTTTCGTTTTGCGTTGGTAACATTTCCTTTATCAATTGCAAGCATTATTTTAAAGTTATCTAGCCTCTTAACTAGCCTTCTTTCAACTTTGCAAACATTTTATACATGAACAACATACGAACGAACAGTACACAATGCAAGTACGTATGAGCCAGTTGAACCCTTTATTTTGTTTATACCCTATCCAGGGTGTATTAAGTTTGATACAAAGTTTGTAACATAGAAAAATAATAATGATAATAATGATATATTTGTGATCAAAAGTTATGTCGATCAAGCCACGTCCGTCTATTCGTATGTAACCACTTTTTGGGCCTTAAATTTTGAGCTAGCAATATGTAATTTGCTTTATAAGCTTTTCTGAATCCGAAGCAGTACAAGTATAAACACTTTTGAAGACCGCCCACAGACACGCCCACTTTTTTGCTAGAAACTGAAATATAGTTATAGTACATACATATATCATTGCATCTGTTTTAAAAATTTCGCAACGCCACACTCACTTTATTAGGGGTGAGTTAAAAGGTGTGGGATAGGGTATCATACTACCCGTTCTAGGCAGATTATAACTTTCCTGTATGTTTTCGTTTTTGTTCGTTGCAATGAGTGGATGGTGGAGCTTTTTTTATTTTGATTTCAGGTTTTTCCCATGTAATTACTCGTACTTGGGAAATATATTCAAATCGGATTTCCCATGTAAATACTTGGGAAATATTTTCAAATAATCTGTACAAATTTACAAATTTCCCGACGGGAATATGCAACATTACGTTCATTTCAAAGGGATGGACGAAGGCCTTGCATTTGTGCAACCCTACGACGAGTATATTTTCATTTATATGAGACGAACGAAGCCGGATTTTCAGAATGATATCCAAAGACAGCAGTTAAATCAACTTGCTTTGCTCTTAGTAGTCTACAGAGATAGGTACACCTGGGAATTACTGGCTTCCACTAACTAGAATTACCTAACTGCAGGTTAGGGGCATGACTTCGGAATTGAAAACGATCGTAGGATTTCGAAAACATACGGAAGGCCTCAAAGGAAAGGCCTAATGATCTTTAGGATGTCAAACGAGAGTAGAGATCGTTACATTTGGACAATAAAACGATGTGGGTAAAATAGAGTTCTTCCTTTAAACGAATATCTTTGCCGTTCTTAGGGTAGAAAACTGGATATCTACCTATGACAATGCGCTAAATGCTTTCAGAAAATCACTGAAACATTGTTCTGGGATGTAAAGGAAAACTTAAAATTTCACAGGAGAGATCTACGATACCATCAGAGAGAATTCGGAGACATTGGCAAGTATTTCGTTCCTTACAGTTTTCAAAAATCCATTCTGTCGAAAAACTTTTAAGTGCTATTGTATGCCACAATATTTTAAACATTTTTTTTTCTATTTTATCCCCCTTTTTTAATGTTTCTTTTTATACTGCGAAGCGGGAAGAAATCCGGTTACCTGGATTTTCACTGTAAATTTGAGTGGATACGGATGAATTGATATCTGAGTAATGTCTGTGCAACAAGCCCACACGCCACAAAACATCTGAGCATACGTTTATTTAAGCTTGAGATACGTATCCGGCTACAATATTCACTTCATACAAAAGGCCAAAGCCTTTGTGTATGCAGAATTCTCCGAAACCACATGCTCTTCAGTTCGGAAGAAGTGTTTCATCGTGTTTTTGTGTTGTTCTTTCTTTTACTTTACATAATAGCGCCAATTTTCAACAAGTGTAGGTACTCATAAACAGCTCTTTTCGAAAGCATTTATAATTTCCAGTTCGTAAGCAAATCCTATGGCATGTTGCGACTTTCTATAGTTTACGGGCTGATAATGCTTATATTTCATAACCCGTCTTGTGCACCCAAATTAAGCTGACTCATAAAGTCAATAAAACGAAAATTTCTTCGTTTATTTGCAAAAAAAGAAACGAAAAAAAAATCACAAAAATGCTTTTATGTTCTTTTTTTATACGCGAAGTATTTTTGGAATAATTTTTTTGTTGGTTTTTATTCCCACTGATATTTGGATTTAGACATTTTTGTGATGAATAGTTTTTTTTTTTTAGGGTCAATTAATTGCGCATAAAAAGAAGAGAAAGGCAAGTGCAGATACAGTAGTTTGCTTGCTAGGTAGGACAGAAAAGTTCGCATATTGAAGTTATTTATGGATTTTTTTTAAATTATTTATATAGGCAAATAGTCGCTATTATAAATGTCCACGGTCTTATGTTATAATCATGACGTTGGTGATTTATTGAACTCTTATCGGGCGTCTTTCCAGATAAGAAGATGGAATCGATGAATCTGTCTAGATGTCGTTCATTGCTCTCCATATTCTGTCCCCGAATTAAGTTGATTAACAGAGAGAATGATTTCCTATGAAGGCATGCATATATAAATTAATGATAACGTAATCAAATGTCTCTCTTAAGCTTCCCCAATAAATTGTCGCCTTGGCCCGATTATGTGCTGAAATGTCTAAAGGAAATTTGAGAGACATTTGCAGGTCTTAGTCAAGAAGTGATCTCGCCATCTGCAAGACTGCCTAGTGATGGGTCAAATACCAGAGAGACATATCTCTTTTACACCGTTTTTCTTTGGAGTTTGAAAGCACCTTCATTGAAGCACCTGCATCGAGAGATGCTTCTTCGATTGGATCGAGAGAAAGCTTAGGGCCAGACAAATTATTTCAGAAGTAGTTTCATTGTTTAAATCCTTTCACCTTTTGAGGGGCATATGGCGTCAACAACGCTTGCGTGTCATCTAGTGCGGAGTTCTGCAAAGCGTTTGAGCTGCCTTCAATTCATTCCAAAGAGCTTGATTTCTCCTCAACTATTCTCCGTCACGTTTATCTAGGGAAATCCGCAGTTCTGGCTGCCTGGGTGAGCAGATCCCACTGCATGGCACATTTCGCAATGCAGTTGTCTTGGCGCCGTAGGGTGTGTCCAATCCACTGCCACTTTCT
Organism: Pocota personata; assembly: GCA_963082735.1. Lineage (NCBI taxonomy): Eukaryota > Metazoa > Arthropoda > Insecta > Diptera > Syrphidae > Pocota > Pocota personata. The sequence continues at coordinate 35,619,744 of OY720430.1, forward strand.
CCTTTGTATAGTAATGTCTATAGGCCCGTTCTCTGGTAAAGTTGTTCATATACGATTGAGCCTAAAATCTTAAAGATGATTCTTAGACATCTATTTAGGAAGGTTTGCAGCTTACGTGTGTAAGTGGTTTCATTGGATTCTACGTTGGAGCGGAAGAGTCGCTGCTTGGATCTTGTGCTGAGAACATTGCTTCTCTAGACTTTGGATAGCATTCTGAAAGTTGTGAAGTCATCCGATGTGAAAGTGCGCAAACATTGTCAGCGTAGTTGAGGTGTTTAAGGTAAGATGTCATAGTCCATTGAATTCCATGGTTACCTTCCGTCAATGCTGTACGGAGCACATCGCTGACAGTATACACCCCTAACGTACTCCACTTCGAACAACAATAAGACGTGACACTTATTACCCTCGTATGAAGCCTTGATAATAGCTATGCGTTTTTCTGGGAAGCCTATCCTGTAGGCCTAGTCAAATAAATGGCTACTAGGTGAATTCTTCCAGAAGGAATTTTATTTCAATCGTTGGAGGGAATATACATTTGTTTCGCGTGTCTGTGTATCAAGCTATTACATGACTATTACATTCTTGCTGGAATGACATACCAAATGATAGTTTGGCTAAGGCCACGTACTGAGCGACGAGCGACTGAGCGAACATGAAATCGTATAGGTGTGGCCACGTAGTTTCTGAGCGATGAGCGATTTTTATAAACGATAGAGCGACGTCGCTCTGTATTCAATTTTGTTTTAATTTTTTTGTTCATCGCTGAGCGACGAAACATTTTTCGTTGACCCAATTGTCAATCGGCTGAAAAAATCCGTTAACAAAAAAGTAGAAAGTTCACCTTATCAAGCGAATATTCTATCCTGCTGTTGACGATTGTGGGAGCCGAGGCTCAGTGGTTAAGTGTGCGATCACTGAGCGAGAGGTTCAAGGTTCGAATCCAAGTAAACACAAAAAAAATGTTTTCTGACAGTCCCACCTCTCACAAACGTCTAATAGATAAACATCCGAGAGTAAAATTGTAATGGAAAACTTCTCTCAATCGAAAAAAATTACCCTTGAGAAACGGAATAAAACTGTAGGTCCCAACTATTCGTGAGGCGCACAGCACGAGTGACTGTGAGAAGCTAGGCTAGGCCAAAATATTTATTTATTTTATTTTATGTCGACGAATTCTATAGGACGGTCCCTGAAGTAAGAATATGGAAAAAATAAGCTCTGAATGCTTGATTTCAGCTGTCCAAAGCCGTCCGGTTTTATGGCAGGGCAGCCATAAAAAGTTTAAAAATAAAAAAAATACAGATAGGCAGTGGAATGAAGTTGGACAAATTTGTAATTGTTCAGCTGTGAAGCGCAGCTCGATTGCTCAAGCTGTCAAAATGGAAAGATAATCGCGCTGTGTTTCGTGAAAATATTTTTTGTGGTGGATTTATTTTATAATAATGAGTGAGGAAGAAGGAGTCGCATGCTATGAATTTCTCCGTAGAAGGATTTGCCATTTATGTGTTTTTGTTTTTAACTGTCAAAAAGTAGTCCAGCTCGTTCGGAAGTTGAATTTGACTCAACTTGCGCTGCAGTTACTTTTCGTACTTCAGCTGCAGCTTCGCATTGTGTTAGTGCTGCGACTACGTGTATTTCAACTTTGACAGCGCTGCGTACTGCAGCTTCAGCTTCCCCATTGTGTTCGGGCAGTTGGCCTTAGGGTGCAGCTAGGAATGACGACTGGTACAATGTGTGTTATGATAATAACAGGACATTTTTGTGAGTTGTCCATACATGTCATTACAAGAATGATAGTGTGGACTTTTACAAATTTTTCAAAATAAAAACAATCCATTTTAAAAATTTCATTCAAATTTTAGACCTGAGTGACTGTCAATCTAAAACTTACAGGTAATTATGTACTAAATAAAATGTTTAAGGGTCTCTTAGTCAAACCGCTAAATTTTGCAATAAATTATATTACAGTCATGTTTCTTTTTTTCTAATTCAGATTCCTGTTTATCTGACATTCCAATTACTAGCAATTAGAACACATCCTCTTTCCTGTAAAATACACGAAATTGATTTCGAATTTTAAGTTTTTCTTTACCCGCAATCCTCCCGAACATGTTCTAACAACAGCTCATCTGAGTAATAGCATCTTCCGAATGCAAACACATTTCATGTTTCCTCTTCCCGTGAAATTACACATTAAAGATTCGCAAAGAAACCAAACACAAGTGAGAACTTAAAATCTGGAACAATCACAAATTAACGAAGAAAATAAATCTCATTGATCACTCGCGGATATATTCTTTTCGAAGAGGTGTGCTTTTTCTTTGCTAAAATAATGAAAACGAAAACTTCTTGTAGCCCGTTTGTAGATGTACATATGTAGATGAGGCAAACAATTTCGCCAAAAATACAATAAGAAAAATCTAATCTGCGTCTGGTGTGGGATGTTTGTTTCCGTAAAATCAAATTCCTTCAAAATCATTTAGAGCACAGATGATAATATGTATTAGTTTGTAGCTTTTTTTTGCAAATAACAAGTTGTATGTTTTTTTTTCGTTGCGGGTATATAAGAATTATCAGGAGCACAGTAATAATTGAAAGTTTATTTCAAATAAATTTTGTTAAACTTCCTTTAAATACACGTCATACATATCTAAATATGCGGTAGTTCTTGTTATATGATTTAAGTAAATAATTGGCTGTTGATTTTGATACAGTCGTGTGTTTTGGATTATTTATTTAATATATATATTTATTTTTTTTAAATGTGTCAGTCATTTTAATAATGAAAAGCAATCATTTTAAGACAAAACGATAAAAACATTTAATGAGAAAGTGTGTTGATTTGATTGCATCAGACAAATTAGCGAGTTAATGGTTCCACGCAACTTTTCAAAAAGTATACGTAGACAGAAACTGGAAACTGCTAAGCTTATTACCGATAATGTAACCGAAGTTGGGGTCACTGTCATACAGCTGACGTTGGATGATTATGTTTCACTTTTTTTTTGATTTTTACTCCGATCAGTTTACATGAGCAATTAAAAAAGTTAATTTTCCACTTAACTTTAAAAATGAAAATAAAATAACGCTAACATTGCATAAAAACCTAGGAATCCGTTTGGAAATGCCCAGTTTGGATTATTACGCATAAACTTTCAATGTGTTCATTAAGAATACGAGTAAGATGAACCTAAGGACATCATGAAATTTTGTAACAGACAGACAGACACATGAGCAGCTAAATTCATTCTGGCTATCGCCATATCCATTCGAATAAGCAAAAGTATGATATATAACTCAAGTGCAAAGATACTAACAAAAAGTGTGTAGTAAAAGTGAAACCAAGAATACCAGAAGTTCTTATTGTCGAAGGTTTAAGAATTAAACACGATTTTAAGGGCAAGTTAAAGTTGGAGAGGATAAAAGACATAAAACGTATTGCTCAAAGAGAATCAAGTTAGAAAATGTGCAGCTTGATTATTAAAGGTCCATTCACAGCTCAGCGACCTGCGAATACGAACAAGCGAATATTTGCAATTTTTGCAAATTTCATTCACAGCAACTTTTTTTTTTCTAGTCGCAGCAATCTGCGAATTTCACTTGTCATCCGTTGTGTTTCTAAAAAATAGAAGTGTACAATAGAAGTCAGGCAACACATTCTGCTTAGAAAAATAAAACAATTATTTTGTGCATATTTATGGACGAAGAAGTTGAGATGTTTGTTTTGTATTTTTACCTTCTTGTCAACAATTATTTGAAGTATTTACTTTGAGCGCTGACCGACCACCAAGAACAAAACAAAAGAATGGTGAGGTTAAACTCTCGCAAATATTTTGGTTGCGCGAATGTGGATTGCGTTCCACATCTGTGGAATGTGAATACAATTTGACAGTTCGCAAGAATTATTTACCTATTCGAGAAGCATGTGCACGTTGGCTTTAAATGTTTGAAGGTTGTAGTGATGGGGAAATACAGAGCCTGGTAGATCATTCCATATTCGTATCGTTCGGCTTATAGACGAATCCCTATATTTGACAGTACGACAGAAGTTGGGCTTAAGGATGAACTGGTGTGCATTCGAAGCATGACGCGTATTGCGGGTGAATTTAGGGAGATACGAGAACCCTCTTCTACAGCAGAAGAGCAACGACATGAGTAAGCGAACGAATATGAAAAACTGAGCGTACTGTCAGCAGCGAAGGAATGGATTGGATTAGAAGTTGCAGACAAGAGATCATTTATAAAAATAAGAAAGATCGGAGACAAAACAGAGCCTTGGGGAACACCAGCATTTATTTGGTGAATAGCAGACTTGAAGCAGTCTAAGACAACTTGCGTTGAATGCCCCGAAAGATAATTTCTAATCCATTGAAGAAGAGACTCATCGACGCCATATGCATTTATTTGTGACAAAAGAGCCTGATGCCAAACTCTGTCAAATGCCTTTGAAATATCAAGCGCAACCATCTTAGTTTCGCCGAAGAGATGGAGAGATTGGTTCCACTTCTCGGTGAGATACATATGCCAACAAATCATCGGTGACCTGTTGCTACGAAAACCACACTGCCGGTCATTAAGGAGTTTTCGTGAATCGAGATATTTCATAAGCTGACGATTTATCAGCGTTTCCATAACCTTGGAAAGAAGGGACGTAAGTGCAATGGGTAGGTAAATGGACAGGGAGGAAGATTTGCCTTTTTTACGGCCGGGCTGGACAAATGCTGTTTTCCATCTACTCGGAAGGAGTCCTAAAGAGTAGAATAGACAGAAAAGCTCACGCAGAGGTTTTGCCATCTTGGAAGAACACCTCTTCAAAACTATGTTGGAGATACCATCTGGACCAGCGGATTTGTTTAAAATGGGAGTTGTTGTGGAACTGTCATGTTATGAAGCAGTCACTAAGATACTGAGACAAACAGAAAAGTTGACTGGAAGAAAGATCTCAATACAGAGAAGAAGACAAATCGAAACTTTTTGTTGTACAAGGAGACATACCGAAAATCGGCATAGCTGCTTTCTATTAGCAGTCTGGGAAATAAATGAAATGAAACAAAAAGCTGTACGCTTAAAAGCGATCAAAAGGCGAAATATATCAACTGCAATGGCGAACAACCAGCAAACTTTACAGGATGTCCAGTTGCGAAAGATTATCAAACAAGGAAAAGTAAACTACTCGTAACTAAGAGTCACCGCTAAAAACCAACTAGCAACCAGATATACAAATATCAATTAAAACAAACCCAAAGAACAACACAACTCAAACTAACGTTAGCAATGAAACGTACTCACAAATTGTCAAAAACGTATACAAAGAAGAAGGAAATGGTAAGTCTTATTATTCAAAGACTGCATAAAATTATTAAATTATTGAGTGATGCAGTTGCAGACAATACATATTAATGAATAATAAAACTTTAAGAATTGCAACCTGGAATGCAAATGGACTTTACCAACACGTAACAGAAGTGAATATATTTGTATGCAACGAAAATATTGACATACAGATACGAATAGTATGTCTCATTTCAAGCATCGCATATTCGATTCGCTTACTATATGTGCTATCAGACTCCACACCCAGCTGGTACTCGTAGTGCTAGAAGAGGAACAACTGTCCTTGTTAGGAGTAACCTACAGCAAAACGAAGTAGCTAAAATCTCAAATAATTTAATACTGCAATTGGCATCAAAACCAAAAACAAGGAATGCAAAATAGCCGCAATCAACTGCCCATCTAGGTACTCTCCTGCTTAAGAAGACTATATTGGCCTCTTTAAGATGTTACAGAACAGCTTCATAATCGGGGTGATTTCAGCGCTAAACGACAAAAGGAAAGCAACTCTATCAAGCTTCAACTGCGATTTCTTCTTAACGGGTTTTCCAACCTATTGGCCATCTGATCAATCGAAAACACTGAGTCTTATAGATTTCTTTATAGTGAAAGGTATAAATAGAACGCAGGTTAAAGTTGTACATAGTGACGTTTTATAGTCAGATCATACTCATACATACATAGTGATTCTAACTATAAGTGAAGAAATTATACAAAAGGAAAGTCGCCCAAAACTCACGAATAAATTAAATAATTGGTGTGAATTCAGAGAAATGTTGAAACGCTTTATTAACCTAAGATCGTCATTAGATAGAAAAGACCAAAAGAGCAATTTATTGCTAATGTCCCACAAGCAGCGGAAAAAAGCACACCGGCAACGCAAACCAAAAGACAAACCACAATTAAATATCTAGCGGACATCAAATAAATGATGGTAGAAAAGAGAAGAGCTCATAAGAAGCGCAAATGACTATGTATCTTCATTTGTCTAAATAACAAGTAAAAAAAAAATTATTACGGAATTAAACAATTTCTCCATGAAAAGACTCCTACATAATTTGAAAACACAGACTATTCCGTCCGTAGAGCACAGAAATATTCAAAAAAGGCCGCGACAACCCGCCATTGTAGGTACCCGATGGAGAATGGGTCGGAAACACCTTAATTTTTAAACCTTTTCCACCTAACTTAGTAAATGAAGATTTAGAATTCGTGGATAAAGCAGATGACGTAGAAATGCCCTATGTCACTACAAGAGGAATAAGAAGCATGTCCAGGCCTAAAATATTGAATAAAAAAGTGCCAGGTTACGATCTTGCTACCGCGCAAGTTGTGAAAAAACTACCTGACGTAGCAGCAAGAAATCTTAAGCTTCTAATTAATACCTGTTTTAAACTAAAACATGTACCTCAGCACTGGAAGATCACATAGGCAAAATTATTATTGAAAGACAACTCTTCCCGAACCATCAATTTGGGTTTAGGAATTACCGACATGATAGAGAAAACACTCGAAAGTAATTCCTGGATGTAGTGAAAGCCTTTGACAAGATGTGTCATCGAGGCTTGAAGTTCAAACTGCATAGGGATGATGCATATGTATGTGCATATGTTTATTTGTTATCACCTAGTACAAAAAAAACTACTGAACCGATTTTGATGAACTAAAACCAAAACATAATGCGGCTACTTATATTGAAAATTTCTTAAGTAAAAGAAATAAATCGATATGTCGGGTTTTAAGTAATTTATTTTATTCACTCGTTTCCTGATAATTTGTTTTTACAAGCTTCTATCAGGAAAGACAATCCTATAGCTACGACAACGCCCCGATATACATGTAGTACTGGCCTATCTGCCAAACTCCGAAACGTAAACACAACTACTTTACGGAGCCTATACCAAAATGTGGTGGTATCTCACCAGGCGGCAAGGGCTTGGATCCCTGATTATCACCTGTAGGTGTAGTAGCCGCCCCTCTGGAGTCATACGCTGACCAGTGTGCCGCACATTGTGTGACAGGCGCACCTTGATTTCACCTTCAGTCACTCCTTTCAACAGCCCCTGCGAAGACCGGAATTCTCAGCCATCATTGCTCATAGTTTCACTCGATATTTTCACTTGCGGTAGCTAGGCAGCGTTGCCACTGTTACTAATGGCCTTACGAGAAATAACAAAACGAGAGCAAAACGAATGTTCTCACAGAAGAGGAAATCTCCACGGTGGAAGAATAATTGAACCGAAAAAAGATCAGGTTCGATCTCACCGCCGGTCCACAGCACGCACCCAACTGTCTTCGTGGTGGATGCAATGGCCTCTCAACGATCACATTTGGATTCTCAGAACCCCAAATTCTGCAACTTTGTTTGTTTACTTAGCCGCCGAACAAGAAATGGGACTCATCGCCGTAGAAGATTTTGTTTGAAAAATCGGCGTCAACTTGTTGATTTCTCAACCCCCAATCGGTGTATGCTGTGCGCATTCTATGCGTTGAGCGGTGGTTAAACGATCCATATTGTAAAATGGCACGGTAAGAACTAACTATCTGTCATTATGGATGACAGATGCCATATGACAGGGATGTGAAATGAATTTTGATTTGATCTTACTTTTAATAAAATGTGTACAAAGTCAAGAAAATAAATAATTTTTCCTTAGAGACAAAACTTATGAGACGACTAAGCAGGTGCACGTGTAACGTATTCAAATTGTGAAGATACACTTTGTAGATCATATGAATAGAGAATGTACGAAAATCTAAAAATATTCCTATTTGAACTTTTCCTTTAATGACTTATTTTAACTGCCAATAGAAATAATTAAATAACTAGAGAAAGTCCATAAAATAAATTATCCACTTAATGCTCTACCAGCTATAAGAGGCACGAAGTTCATTAAAATCCAGATAATTATTCATGTAAGTTGAAGTACGTTCGACTTAATCACTAGACTTCATGCCGTTTAACAAGTTTCATTCATGCCCTCGTCTTTCATCCGAGGGGAGATACTCGTATCCTCGCTGCAATTGAATTCAATATCAAATTGACCAGTTAACGTCGCGCTTAATGAGCCACAACGATACCTACTATCATACTAAGATGAAAGCAAATTATATTGATCAAGTGTAAACAAACGTATTAATAAAACAAACAATTTGTTAATTATCGCGTGTTAATTCCGGACGATTGCTACAGCGAATGCATCTGTGATTTATTATGTGTGGCAGATTAAAAGTGATTAAAAGTTGATATATCGTTGGCGCTTATTCAATAATGTCAGCGCGGTAAGAATTATTGGTCGGCCCATAATTCCAACACGATATTATGCAAATCCATTCTAATAATAGAATTGGGTTAATATAGTACAATTACAGTTCATTTGCATAATCTCAGATCGTGTTTACGTGTTTACACATTCAAGATCAAGGCCATGCGATAGTTCATTGATGCGTCTCACTTCTTGCCTACTAAATGAGTTCTATTAATGTCTAGACTGATAAAAGTGCAAGTTTTACATTGTATAGTTCAAGACAAATAGATAGAGATGTTCAAATCGAAACTGTATGAGTACGTACGTATGTTTTTAGTTTAGTTTGATTTTTATTACTTGTATCTCTGTAATATTTTATTTATTTATTTAATACAAGCTTGAGAGCCTTAAAAACTATCATAAACTAAAAGGGGCAGAGAAATAAAGGCCAGTTATGGGATTCCGTAGTGAGATTTTGCTACTATTAAAATCAAAGATGGATAGCGAATTATTTATATTGCGCAGCATTCTAGACATAGGTACGTGGTAACCATAATTGGTGCGGTGAGTGACAAGACGAAAGAGAGGTAGGTACAGACCTTAGCTTGCGGGGATTTGTATTGAAAGAAATCATTTGCAACAGGGCCAGGGCAATTAATGTTTCCTGCTATCAAGTGATGCACAAAGAGGATATCGGCAATATCAAGACGGATTTCCAACGACTGTAAATTAATCAGTCTCAGACATCCCCGTAGGGTGTTAAGTTATATCATAGTAATCAATCCAAGAAAGACAGATGGATTCAATTCTTTCAATGGATATCGTAAAAAGGCGACCATACTCGAGAAGTGGACTCACAAAGGTAGTATAGAGGGACTTTAAAATTATAAGGATCCGGAAATTCCTTAGAGCAATGTTTCACAAAACCGAGTACTCCTTATAAAGTTATCAATATAAGAACGAAAGTTGAGTTCATTATCCCAGATAACACAGAAATCACGTGTTGAAGTGACTGAGGGTACGAGATCATCACGAATGAAGTAAACCCTATGAAATGGTGAAAAGTGTTTACTGGAATAAATAATAGAGTGACATTTGTCAACATTCAGTTCTACGAAATTTGTTTTATACCAGATGAAGTCATCCTGCAACAGGCGGAAGTCAGCAGTATATGGATATGTGTTTAATGCATGTCATCAGAGTAGACGGATAGATCAAAGTCCCTGATGATATATTCGGGATTGCTTATATGTAGCTGTAATAAAGATCAATGGTCCAAAATGGTTGCCTTGAGAGACTCCAGAAGTTGCTATAATATAAAAATCGGGTTAAAGAGCGTGGTCAGTGAAAAACTGGCTAACGAATAAGTTTGCGATTATTTTAGGGTCTGACGAGGATGTATCCGGGAATTTAAGAGTAGGTGGATATCCATTAAATTTTCGTTTGACATTAGTAAATTGGTAGAATCTATTGGGGTCGGACATCAGATTGAAATGCATTCGATCTATTCGTGTTAAAGGGTTTCGCAAAGTTCAGTAAAATGGGTATATGCGTGAAGGTAATTAGAAAACTCAGAGTCAGATTTGGTCTTAAGGCATAATTGCATTCTCTTGTTACAAAATGAGCGTAATTGTTTGTTGCGCCAGGGTAGAGATGATGAACAGTTTTTCTGGGACAAATATGGAATTGATCGGATGAAACAGCTGAGCCTAGAAAATTGCGAAAACTTTATCAATGAAAATATAAATAAAGTTGAGATCTAAGTAACCAAGCAACTTGTTGAGTTCGACAAAGTCAGCTTTACGAAAATTAAAGCGGTAGGAGCGCTCAGAGAGGGGTCATGTATGCATTTTCGTATGATACTCGTATGATAACGGTCCAATTTGGAAAGAAGATGACTGCTCAAAATTTTAGGTCAAGTTGCCTACCCAAGTTAATTTTGATGCCACTTACTTGATAAAGGCCAGAGTCAAATATACTGTCGGTTAGTATGATTTCCGTGGCAGAGGTGGTATATTATATGGGACAAAATGGAACTCATCTCCCGACTGAGCCCATTGCAGATAGGGAAGGTTCAAATCACACAAGATTAATACACGTTAACCGCATGCTGGTAGGACCTAATTGGTTGGGATGGGATATGTAAAAGTTACGCTTTGGGAAGGTTATTTTAACACAAATTGCAGTCAGTGATCATGAACTGCCAACAGAAGAATCGTCCTCCTTTTCAAGACCATCATCACGAAAGGTGTTAAAATAGAAAGGAAATAATTCAATTTTATTACAATCGGGGATTAAATTTGTTTCTGTTAGGGCAAAAATATCATAAGGGAATTTTTTGGACGTTGAGAAATACATCGTGAGTTTTAGTATGCAGTCCTCTTACGTTTTGATAGTAAAGGGACAAGGTTCGGAAATGCTATATACAGCTTTTGGAGGGTTAGACAAATCAGGAACAGGAACGATAATATCAAGGCAGCCGGATACATTAGAACACTGGTTAGGGGCGAGAGTAATTATTAAAATTTGCGCGAGTGCTTTGGAGATATGACGGGTGTTTAGAGCTGATATAAAACGCGCTGAGATTGTGAGAGCGAGTGAAATTAGAGAAACTGATGAAGGGAGTGTCCTTACGAGTTGGGGTAAGATTAGGTAGTTGAGAGGAGACAGGCGTAAGGTCAAATGACACGCGGTTGATATTAAACAATTTAGTCGCAGTTTAAAAGTTGAAGTTAGGAAATATACCCATTTTGTAAGACCATTTGGATTTAGTTTTGTTAGTGGAAGGAAGGTGAGTGGAAAGGGGTGGAATAGTGTAGTGGGTAGTGTGTTCGCTTGTGACCCGAACAGTGCAGGTTCAAGCCTAGACGGGGAACAGCTACCCGAGCATAAAAGAGAAACGAGTAAAATCCAAGTTTTTCCTAACACTACACCAAAAAAGAAGTTTCTGCTTGGTAGTACAATGAACTTCGTGTGAGTCTGAGTTTTGGAAATTTCCTTTTATAAAAAAAAAAAAGGTTGGTGAAAGGAGGATGAGCCATGGAAGAAAGACTACACTTGTGGTATGATGTGGGTCTATTATTGAAGCTCGCGGATTTATTGTTGGCCCGGAGTTGGGTCTGGAGATAGGCTTATTATTACGCTTAAAAATTAACTTATCTATCCAATATGCCATCGTCTTTTCCCCTAATACGAGTATAAGAGCCAGTCATATTTTGAGAGTATCATGACCTTGAAGTAGCGAAACTTGTTCGTTTTTGATCTAGTGATCAATCGGCATCTCACTCTATTAAATTGAAACATACAGAATTTTTGTGCAAAGAATTTGCACATCCCCGGCTTGTCTCTGAACAACTTTTAGTATGTAGGCACTAAACTCATATTTATTCAGGGAGGATAACGAAATTAGATGCCATAATTTGTTTATATACCTTTAATTCGATTTGCTGTGTGTAGTTTAATAATTTTGTTGTAAATTCATGCAATTATAACCTAAGGCATAAGGTAGTATAAATTGAAATAAGCAGCAAGTTGCCATGCTTACTCCTCATCCAATTACAATAATTATAGAATTTAAGGAGTAGTTGTCCATAACATTCTCACTAAGCGGAAATTAGAAGTTTTGCGCAAAACTGTCAAAAATTTGATCAAAAACTGCTCACCCATACAGAGCGAAATTTCAATGAAGGTCCCTTCTAATTGCAGATCTACATACGAGTACGCAGGTTTGAAAACTTACCTAGGCAGCCAGATTTTTAATATTTGTTTGTATTTGAAGATTGGTACTGCCTGCAGTTATAATGAAGTTAGCTGTCAACTGTCAAAGTATTCGTCAGAAGAAATGGCTATGTTCGTGAAGTAAAGTGATCGTGAAAGTGGTAGCCGGTATTTAATGTTATAAATAAATTTATTGAGCTCAGTTATAGATTATAAACATTTCATTCATGAGACGAATTTTTTTGAAGGTAAAATGAACTAAGTCCCATCAATTTGGCAGTTTGGATTTAGTTCTTACCTTTGGGAGATATTTCATTTGGGAGCTAGTTCATTATGAATTAATTCCCAGTGAACTAAATTCCAAAATCAAAATAGTGGGAGTTAGTTCTTTTACAAATTTTAGTACAACACTCATTTTTCGCAGACATTTTTTTAATTATTTTTAGGAAGAGGCTTCTTCTTAATGACTTCCGTTCTTTTTTAGGTATAAAAATGCATAATAAGTCAAGTGCTGATGAAAAAACTGATAATTTTGAAAAAATGCCAAATTATAAACAATTGACCGAAGAACAAAAAAGTTGAAAAATTGCAATTGGGAACGTTGGTTGTTACCGAAATTAGTACAGAGGTTGGATGCAACAAGTCGACTGTGAGCGGGCATATCTGAACGGAAAAAGGAACACGAGGTATCCGAAAAACATCTAAGGCGGATGATCGATGTTTACACCGACTATCAATAAGGAACCGATTTTCAACAGCGGTACAAATAAGAACAGAGTTTGTGGAGTCAAGTGGAATTGAAATTGGTGTGCATACAGTTCCTCGAAGACTTAGACAATTTGGTATAATGGCTCACCGCCCCGCAAAAAGCCCATGTTGCCACCCAAGATGATGAAATCTCGCCTAACTTGGGCAAAAAAATACAAAAACTGAGCAGAAATTGATTGGAGAACAGTTATATTCTCCGATGAGAGCAAATTCAGCATACACAGATCAGATGGAATTAAGTACGTGCGGCGAAGTAAAAATTACCTTCAGTAAACGGTAAAGCACCCGGCCAGTTAAATGATATGGGGATGTTTTTCTTACTATGGAATTGGAGATTTATGCTTCTGAACTTTTAATTGAACTGTTAACTCGGAAGTATACACAAATTTTTTAAACAATAATACCGTCAATGGAAATACAGTTTTCAGATGCCGACGATATTATTTTTCAAGACGGCTCTGCTTTGTGCCACCGTTCCAAAATGGTAAGCCACTTTCCTTGTTCACTTCTATTCTAATCCCTTATTAATTATAATCAACAAAATAAAATAAATTCAATTTAATTTCTTCACATATTAAAGAATTTATAATCGAAAAAGGCATTTCCACACTCAACTGGACAGGTAATTCACCGGAGCTTGACCCAATTGAAATTCTCGGGCATATTATACCTACTTCAGTCAAAATGCTCAATGAAGTGCTTGAAGAAGTTTGGTACAAAAAAATGCCAGTGGAACTTCTTTATAATTTACTGGATTTAGTCTCAAAGCAAATTAACGACGCCATAAAAAAATAAAGGAGGCGTTACAAAGTACTGATATGTCACCAGCTTGAATGAATACATATGTTCTTGCAAATGAATTCCAAAACGAACAGGTTTTATGGCCTAAAATAACCTACAGCAAAAGAAATATTGTTTTTTATTTTCCTCCAATTTATTGGATTTCCCAATTTGCTCGGTTTCTGTACCTGCAGCAAATAGTTCTTTGCGTTATTTTGTTGGCCACAAGTTGGTACAGAATTATTGGAAAATAATAATTGGTTCATTGTTTTTTTTCATTGACAAAGTACAAAAAATGAAGAGAGATGCGAGTTTTTTTCCGTGTTGCAATTTCCATGCCCGCTACTGTAGTTTCGAGCTGATTTTTTTTTTTATTTTGTTGGGGGGTTAATACAAAGCACATTTGACTTTTTTGTTAAGAATACCAATTTTGGCCTTGCCTTGGTTAATTTCAAAGAACTGATTCCGTCTCAGGCCTCTTATTGGAAAAAAAATTGCCTGATATATGTAGCTATCGCAGTGTCATCTGCATAGGGTATAACACTGTACCCCTCTTTTCCCAATATATTAAGTAACTCATTCACAGCTATAGGTATGAGTCACAGTAGAGATGATAATACTTCACCCTGCAGAGCACCTCAGCTAAGCTTGGATGAGCCAAAATTCTATCTTTTGCTGGATCCAATAGCAAAGGCAATTGTCTCAATTGTAACCTCAAGTCAGCCTCTTTTCAAAATGACAGTTAAACGGTATAAGTTTCATGTGAACTCAATAAGCGGTTTTAAGCTACTCCGCTCAAACAAAAAGGACAACTGCCAGCAATCCTGGACAAACTTAGAGTGCTGTTGCGCCAGTTGCTTTTTCTTTTACTGTCAGATTCGGACTATGCACCACATCCAAGAGAAGCTCTACCATATGACTGTAATCAAACGGGAATAGACGATTATGCCATTGATTAAACGAAATTCAAAGATATCCATAAACTATTTACCAAAACGTCAATTAGTGTCTATTCGTTATTTTAATTATTCGACAGATCGTTAAATATTTATCTTACGCAGATTCAATTCAACACGCGTCATTCGCTCTAAGTGATCGAACAAATCTCTCAGCATGATCCGCAAAAAAATGTTTGTTAAGCAGAAATAAATTTCTTTGCAAATTGTTAAACAAAACATATCTATTGCAAAAAGATAGAAAAAAAAATTCACCACCTCACCTGATAACTCTCCTGGCATCCGGATAACCGACTCGAGTACTTGACACACCGACCAATATTCACACTATGCACACCGGTTATACCATTCCGCACACACCAATCTAAATTATTTCGCATTTTTCTTATAACACTACTACTTAATAAAATACCAGCATTTAAATCACAGTAATTACGATCACTTTGCATTCTAAGATCATTTTCATCGGACAGATTTACACCGTCGTCATTGGGGTTATTCGCCTCATGCGCCCCACTGTCTGTCCGTTTGCCCATGTAAATATCGAAAGTGATGCTCAGGTGATAGAGCATCGTTTTCAGCTTCCTAGCGTCCACATACACAGTGTCGGGAATAATCAGGAAATAATCATAATCATCGAGATAATTATCCGCGATGTATTTAATCACATGAAACGGTCGTAGATTCTCGCGTGTATCCGTGAACCCTACGATATTCTTTAGCTTGTAGTTGGTCTTAACATTGTCCGCGTTAATAAAGAATTTTATGCGATTCACCAGGTGTGCCGCAGTGCGATTTATCGCTGTCGCCAATGTGTTGATGTTGTCCTGCGAGGTCATAACACCGATGAAGATTTTCTCGCGCATTCCCAGCTCCGATGAATAGTACCGCGGACGGATGACGTTTTTCACCTGAAATCAAAAAGGGAAAAAATTTATATAAATACACTGTACGTACGAGTATCTATGTGTGCTTCATGGGGAAAATGCGACGAGTGATATTTAATGAGAATGAGTAATTTACATTCGGAAAATTCGCATTACAAAAACTGTATAAATATTTAGATTTTAACTTTTAGTGGTAACTGTTCGATGATGATTTGGATTTCGAGGAAAGAACACTACGTCTGTGGAGTGCAAATGGAGTGGATTGCTTTGCAATTTGATTGAGATACACTTAAGAGTATGAATAAGCGGTGAAAACCAGATTGTGAAACATGCAATTTCAGTGAACTGATGGTGTTAGATAGAAATAAAGATAAGCGAAATGAGAATGCCATGATCATATACATAGATATACGAGTATGTAGATAAGTTGGGGGAATTTTGTTTGTCACAGAAATATTGTAAATATTATGTACAACTTAACTGACGAATGTCTGCTAGTTGTGAAAATTTTTATGTGTTTTTGCATCCTGTCTAGTGGCTGGTGGTATTTGTTTTTTTTTTTTAAACAAGTTCATATGCATATCGGCTTGTTGAAGGTTAAATTAACATAAAAGATAAGCTACGAGAAATATTAAAAATCAGATAAAGAACCTGGGTTCTGCGTATTTTCTACAAATTCTAGAACAGAGAACAACACAACATATGAAGAATCCCCCCCTTCTTGAAAGTGGCTGCACAATTTGAAAGTGGATGAGTCCTGGATACGAGAACTGTCGAAACAGTAATGGAACAGGGAGCATTAGTACAACATGAGACTGTTCGCAAAGACAGCCATAATGTAGAACCTGTGGAGGAAATTCTCTAAAAGACCTTGGAAGAAGTTCAAATCAGCCAAATACGGAAGGATGCGATTCACCAGGTAAGGAGAGCAACTTCAGGGTAGCCTAGAACAATGAAGTGGAGAAAAAGAAAAGTTACTTAAGCTTCTATTAGCAGAAGAACCTTATACTGCAGTCCTAATATCCTACGAGTACACTAAGACGGTGAGACGTATAATCACAATTTGATAGACACAATGAGGTTATGTTCTTTGGTGGGCATAAAGGTGGTCCTACATCTAACCCCTTTACACCTTTTAATAGAGTTATTATGAGAATCACAAAGTAGGGTAAATAGAAGGAAAAATGCGTGCGGCTCATAGAATGAGAATGCCTCTTAAAAGTAGCACATTTCCTTAAAATCTCCAAAAATGGAATGATCAGGAAATACAGTGTTGTGAAGAACTTCTCTATGACACGACAACTGTTGTCCAACTATTTTCGCTGCTTAGCTGTCAACGTAGATGGAGTCTTGTCATACAAATGTCAAAAACTTTCCAACTTTTAGCGGCTTCTAAACTGGCTAAAACTTCTGTTTATAAGACGCTGCACCGGCACCTATACCCTTGTTCATCTTTGATCCATTCGGGTACTGGAGACCCGAATCGAATCGAGTAGTTCCGATTGAAGTTCATATACGGTGTCTGGTAATCAGTTTAGGTTAGGTTTATGGGTTGACGGGACAAGAGAATCTTACACCCGCCACACTTAGATCAATGTAGATTCGTTGTGATGGGGGTTATGCGTCCCATACTGTAGAACCTGTGAAAAAGCTATGGATTTTCAAGCCATCCAGAGGCGTGTTCGAATTTGTGCAGGTCATTTACAGACTTTCCAGAAAGTTCTTCTAACTGCTGGAAAAAATATCTTCCAAGAATTTAATTTCTAATTTGGCAGATTGCTGGGAATTGACACAGAAAGTGTGGAGTATCCTAATGCACATCTTCGTCACCACATCCTCTGCACAGCTCATTTGTGCTGAATCTCATTTCATTTTTATGATACCTCAGCATGTTATGTCCGGTGATAACACTCATAAGAGAGGACATAGATTTCTTGTTAATTTGTAAGATTCTCTCGATTTTTTTGTTTTTTGTAGAGTGGTCATATTTTCCTGGTTATAACATAGGAGTCGAGCATACTCCATCTCTCGTTTGTTGCTACTAGTATTTTGTTCCCAATCTCTTGTTTCCAGTAGTATCTGCCTGATTCAGTTCAACTGATGATCCTTTTCTTGCCAGCTCATCAGCTCTTTCGTTTCCTGGCACCCCCGTGACCCGTAGCTCTTCACGACAGCGACTTACAAGCTTCGATTTTACTTCTATGGCAGAAATCGACTTTATTCCCGCTTGGCTGTCAATGAGAAAGGTATTATCAGCGTGTGGTAGTACCATCATTGCAACCTGTATAGCAGCTATTATCACTGCCAGGACCTCAGCTTGGAAAACGCTGTTGTAGAGGAAGTCTGAATGAACTGGATAGTCTGAGAACTTCGGAGTAGAATCCCGCACCATCCGTGTAGATGGGTACCGTTGTTTCGTTGACTGGTAGTTGGTTTTTGTGCCACTCGTCTCTAATGGGGTAAGAAGTTACGAATGGTCTCGTCGGGGAGTTATGTAGTCCGTGCATATACAGAGCGTGCCCCGTCAAACTGGGTTTCCAGCTTCCATTTTGGCTTACCCGAAGAGCACTGTTTGCGGCAGATTCTTGTACAAAAATATCTAGGGGTTTAAGATTGAGTATAGCCTCCATTATTTACTCATTTTACATGTTATCATCCACAATTTAAGAATGTGATCGAATGCGTACTTTGCATCCGAAAATTATGATGTTTTCTTCGATCAAGAAAGAGGCTGATTTTAAAGCTCCTTGTACACTGCAATGAGTTGTTGAACATCTTTGATTCTTCAGCAAAACTCGATTTAAACAGCGACGCAAATTGTGAGGCATGTCAATGACAAACTGGCCAATTAATTGTAGCATGTGTGGCGAACTATAAAGTTCGATGTCATAAACAAAAATGTATCATTGCTGCAACATAATGGAATGTAGCTGTGTATCTAAGGCACTAGCTACAAATTAGTAGCGTGATATATCACTACAAAGTAGAAATTCATCCAATCTGTATACATGCGTATGTACCATATTTGAATTTTATAGTTTCAGTTTCAGCTTCAGCTATCACTATGTGATTTTGATTGCTGTCAAATTAAGGTCGTGACTTGTTTGCTTTTGGTTATTTTTCGTAGGCGAATTTATTCTCTTATAAAGCAAACTATGGGCAAAATGGATATCATTAGGTAAGCCACGCTAGCTACTACCTCTCCTTTCCTCTTACCGCACCATCTATTTTTAGCACTGTATACAGTGTATACTCATAGTCACATGTCAAACCAAATTTCGAAAATAAATGCAGCTTCTATACAAGATAACCCTTTTGTTTGTTGTCAGAGATACCAGCCCTCACTATAGCCGAATCAAGTAGCTTTTATTTAATTTTCAGACATGATAGCAAACCGCACACTATCCGCCGAAAGACAGGTGTCTCATCAATCCATAAATAAATCCAATTAACACCGCATCGATTAAAAGTTCCCCCTAATGGATGTAACTAATCGATTTTATTAGACATCCAAATTATATGCTAAACAAAATCAATTTACTATAATTTTTACAGATTCTAATCAAAATAATTGCAAGATACTTTCATCCGCGTAATGGAGTTATTATACAACAAATCAATGACGACAATACTCGTGCTGTCCTTCGACGTAACTATTAATTAAATGTTATCAATTTGTGCCAATTTAAAATTCGCTATCTTGACGTATGCGAATCTATTCACGATGCAGATACTAACGCACACAACCCAGATTCATAGAACCAACGCATATCGCTGTGTTTTTTTCCAGAATCCAGTCACCTTTTTATTCGCAGAGGGTATCGGTATATCCATGATAGAAGAAACTCATAAGTGGTTCCATGGACTTTCTCTCGGGGTCATAAATCTCCTGCAATTGTATGCGAGCACTGATAATGATAACAACCCATTGTGTATTAGTAAAGTGGTTAATTCACCGTAGTTGCTGCGTTTGCTGCCTGCTGTTCGAACCAATACAAAATTGGTTTGAAAAATGAGGAATAAATGGAAATTCTAAGCGCACATGGAGCGCATACATTGCTTACATCCGCAGAAATATACATTGTATGAATACAGTCACTGGTATCTTAACGTCAAGTGCACACACTCAAGTGGCCTGGCCCCCAACCCTCGCGAACAACCCATAGTCAGGGGTTGCTATCAATTTAGATTCGTGCATGGATTGAACTGAAGTGGGTCGGTAAGTAAATCGTGGATTTCGCGTTTAGTTTAATTTAATTATGTATTTTTTATCTATTCTTTTATTTTTGAATAGGAAGACTGTGGGGATTGTGGGTTTCACCACTTGTGATGTAATATATTGTTATCTTTTAGGAAAAATACGCATATGAGATACTTATGGAAAAAAAGGGTTGATTGGTATTTGTTTTAGTAATTATCAGGAATTTGATCGGGAAAATTATTAGAAATTCCATTGCGCCACAAATAGGTAAATCTCTTCCGGGGTATTAATTTAAAATATTGTTTCTGGTGTTCAGTTTAATATCAATAAGTACTCTACAAACGAAAAAGTCAAAGTAACTGACTTTGACCCGAATTTAAATAAAGTGCGCGACTAGGTCGCACATACTTGCATCTAAACGGTGTTTTTTTTAGAAGTATAGAAGATAATTTTATGCCATTAGTGTTTAAATATGATTTCGGACACATGGGTGCCGCGGCCGACTCGAATAAAGGGCAATCTGGAATTTTCGACCACTTTTTCGAGCAGCTGGTGCCGTATATCGGCAATAACGCAGCGAATGTTGACTTCCAAATCGTGTATCGTTTTTGGTTTATTGGCGTAGATTAGCGACTTCACATACTTATTTAAATAGAAAATAATCCAATAGTGTTAAATCACATGATCTAGGAGGCTAATACACAGGTCCATTACACGAAATTATGCGCTCATCGAATGTTCCCTTCAATAAATTGATTGTGGGGCGCGTTGTGTGGCATATTGCGCGGTCTTGTTGAAACCATTCAATTGGGGAACGTACAAGTGAGAAATCATGGATCTATAGCGCTCTCGATTGACTGTAACGTTCTGGCCGTCATCACTTTTGAAGAAATATGGACCAATGATTCCACCAGTCCATAAAGCACACCAAAGAGTGACTTTTTGTGGATGTAACGGGGTCTCAATAATGGCTTGTGGATTTTCTTCACACCAAATGCGGCAATTTTGCTTGTTAACAAAATGTTCATGGTATGTTTGGCGAACTGAACCACGATTTCCGAAATAAATTTCCACTATTAGCAAGCGTTGTTCTGGCGTAAGTCTATTCATGGTAAAATGGTAAAACAAACTGAGCACAAGTCAGCTGTCAGCTGTCAGCTGTCAAATTGGCTGTCACTGGAAAAAGTATTGCCAATTTGAAAAACAAACCTCTAGAAACACACCTTTATATGGTGTTTATCTGCAATAAATCAAATTTGAAGTTTTTTTCAAAATCGGTCATTAGCAAATAGTAGAATTCAAATTTCGATTTCGTCTCGAATTGTGAACCCACCGATCTCACATATGAAGTTTGAAGAAAATCGGTAGATGGACATACATACAGACAGACAGACCCACTCTTTTTAGATTCTCTGTTATAGTAATGTCAAGTTTGGTGCAATCACAAAATAAAAAAGTGGAAAAGTAAAAATACGTTGGGACTTTGCATTTGAGCAGGTATTACATACATAGTAGGTTAAAAATCGGATAAAGTATAACATTGTATTCATACCAAAAAAACTTACAGAAGCACAGGGTTATCGACAGATCCCTGCTTTCAATTGAATAAAAAGAAACAATTCTGCATCGAACACAACGAAAAAAGTTTCATCCTGTAACGCGAAATTTGTTTCTGTATTTTATTCAATGTGTTTCGGGAGTCATTTCCATTATTTCTCTATGTAACTAACTACGCATTGTAGCTTCAGGGTTAGGAAAGCGTTTTTTATCGGAGTATTAATATTATTTCTCGCTCGTATTTAGCTCCAACTTTGTAGCTCTGCACCAATTACTTTCAATCTTTTCCCCTGTCAGCCTTCACCGGCGATTCGGGAGTGCTCAGCACATCAGCCTTCAGTAGCGCGGTGTGCTAAGCCCTACTTTAAGGTATCAAAGAATTGTCAAGTAAGAAAATTGTTAAGTATTGTAGCAGACATTGTAAGGAACTGTTACAATAAAACTTAAAATTAACATCTGTCCAAGGTTTTAGGTGTTTTTATTTTGATATCGTGGAACCGGCGAGCTTACCACTACTTTCGAATAAAAACACCACCAACCCAAGCTTATGCATGATTTTGTCATCATCTCAAACAAGAATCGGCCAATCTGGTGGCAATCCGCTGGACAGATAATTAAATGTGTTTCACTTTTTAGACACACTGCGATTTAAAATACTCTCGTCTATCTAGCAGGTTTCTAGACTAATATCTCTACTGCGAGGCAGTGTGCCTTAGTTCTTTAGATGTGATCTGTAGTTATCTCCGCTTCATTGCAGAATCTATTATACCTACCCCGTCGCTTTCTAGGCATGTTTTCCTTAGGTGTTCTTTTCTTGGAATTTGTAGTCTTCTGTAGGTAGCCCGCCAGTATTCGTAACCTTCTCCTATTATCCGGCTAAAGTTCCGGAGTAGTGTTTTTGCTTACCCTAATTTTGAGAATTCTTTCTAAAGATTGGATCTTTTCATTTCCTTCCATTTTTATAGCTCTCCCGGATGATGTGTCCACCCATCCCGCAGAGTAGCACTGGCTATACAAAAGGGTTTGCCACCCCCATTTTGGCAGCTTATCAAGCTTTTCATTACCATTTACTCAGTACAGGGTGACATTGTAGATCTTGGCTATATTTTTGAGTTTTTCTAGGCTCAGCGCTTTGATGCCAGATTGGATCTTTTGCTTGCGATTGTTACCGATCACGTAGATGTCCGCTTGAAAAATGCAAGCTTAAGAGTGGTGTTGTCAATGTTTATCTTGTCGTCGAAATCCTATACTATAATGTCGCTAATGACGCTTTTAGGTGTTAACTTGTGCACGGCACCTATTCGGCTATTAAGTTAAAGGATCTTTTCATTTCCTTCCATTTTTGTAGTTCTCCCGGATGATGTGTCCACCCATCCCGCAGAGTGGCACTGGCTGTACACCCTCCCCCTTTTTGGCAGCTTATCAAGATTTTCATTACCATTTACTCCTACGTGGTCTGGTACTCAGTACAGGGTGACATTGTAGATTTTGGCTATATTTTTGAGTTTTTCTAGGCTCAGCGCTTTGATGCCAGATTGGATCTTTTGCTTGCGATAGTTACCGATCGCGTAGATGTCCGCTTGAAAGATGCTAGAGAATTTGATAATTTATTCCGAGTATTTGGTTTTTGGTCCGAATACTCCTGCTCCAGTCCCCCCAGCCGTTCTCAACTTATCCGTATACCGTTTTATGGTGTGATTTTTGAGGATATATATTGTGGATTCAATGGCTCATTGCTTTTAATGGTGTTATTACATTAAACTGACAAAACTTAGACGCCCAGTTGCCTTTGTAAAGACAATTGACGTTATCGAAGTCCAGAAATCGTTTGATGTATTGTCAATACGATCTCCGAAGCACTCTAGCTTAAGAGTGGTGTTGTCAATGCTGATCTTGTCATCGAAATCCTTGTCATCGAAATCCTACACTATAATGATGACGCTTTTAGGTGTTAACTTGTGCACGTCACCTATTTGGCCATTAAAGTTGTCCATTTCATCCTGTAATTTACCGCAGAATACACGCTACTCATCTGCTCCTCTTTACAATTCCGTGAAAAAATTGCAGATGACATCAAGTGGAGATAGAAGTAGAACGAGTTCTTCGGCGGCTGCAGTCACTTTCTTGTCATTTTGCAAACTATATTGGATCTTTTGCGAGATTCTACATCTAGTTATGTCAATTGGTGCATAGTACTGAGAAAATAAAACTTAAGCTTGCATCAACCAAATCACACTGTTTGACTTATTTCAAGCTGGCAACACCGTTAATAAGCATCTTCTTCGTAACTAGTTAGGATTTTTGTCTACCTACAAGGTTGCATCGCACGCTAAAGTATTTTCCATTCAATTTGCTTAATTAAAATATTTATATTCTGCCAAAAGCAATTTAATTGACGCCATTACTTTTTATTCTATCCTCGTACGAGTACACTAGATACGAAATTGTGTAGATCCCCTTCTCAATGCAACATCTAGCATGGTTTTGTGACTCAAAAATTGCATAAATTCCAATAATATACACCTTTTTCTTCAACACAGTAATATGTAGTTGGGATCAATAGTCTCGATCGAATCATTAGCACCTCAAGAAAGTGTGAAACAAAATTGTATCTCTGATACATTCAATGTATCTACACTCTCTTTGTCCATCTGTTTAACACATTCGAGTGGAAAAATAAGACTTAAACAAAAAATGCCCACGGATTATATCATTTTTTCTACTTCGATAACAACATCAAGTAGACGACTCTCATACAAAAATTATATCGAGTACACGCACTTAGAGGTCATTGCCGGTACGCTTTCGCGCTCTGTTTCGCTTCTATTGTACTTCAATTAATTATAAGTACACACTCCCGGAAAAAGTTTAGATATAAAAAAAAAAACAATTTTATTGACTGAAGCAGATAACGTTCAGTTCTACTCCTCCACTGGACTTTCAATTAAAAAACAATTGAGCGGTCTTTGCATCGTTTGGACCATTCTAAGATTTAACAATGAGGGGGTGTAGCATTACTTATTTGACAAAAAATGATTCCTCTTTTTTTTGGGGAAACCAGTGAGATACAATTGTTTATTGTCAAAATGCCATCAACTCGGGGACTCGGGGACACGTGCAAAGGCTAGAAGTCATTTTATCAATGCCTCTAAACGTAGTGGTAGCAGTGGCATGATAACAAAGCAATTAAACAATTTTAATGCTCGGGTAACGAAGTAAATTTTTATTACGTTGGCGGTTCACTTTTACCTGTCAGAAATTTGCTATGAACTTTGCTCATCATGCTTGGCTTTCTGCAAGTATTTATTTTTTTTAGTTTTTGTAACAGGTGGAGGCATTTTGAAATAATACTCGATGTCTCGCGGAAGTAAAAGTTTGCAGATAGCGATATCATGATACATCGATAGAACTGTGTATATATAATTACTTTCTTCATCACAATAAGTATAGTTGATGACGTCAGTAAGCGATCCAAAGGTTGGAATTTCGATTTTAATTTCAATTTTTTCTAGATTAAGCTATGAAAATTGCAGGTGTGTCAAAGTAGTCAAAATAAGGTACAGTTTAACAAGAACTTATCTTATAGATTTGACAATTTCTAATGAAAAAGGTTATCGTTTTCTTAGAAATGAATGTCTTCGTTGCATTTAATTTGGTTTGAGTAAATCTATTACAGTAATAAATCAAAATAGGTATCCTGAAAGTTGAGACTCATCCCAAAACTACAAAGTGTATACTATTAGAAAGATTATGTAGATACACAAACCCTCTTCATTTGGTAGCATTAATATACCGATTACTAAAAGTTGAGTTGTTACAAGTATGTATCTAATTAAAGCAAAAAAAAACAGAATGATTTAATTTACATATGTTTATGTATTATCCAAAGAATCTCAAATGGGATAAAGTTTATTCATGTTGTGCTTTAAAATTTTTAATATAAATAAAATAAAAAGTATTAAAGATTTCAATGAAATCTGGGCTCGAGTTACGGCATACGTGAACGTATTGCTCGTCACGTAATTTCTATTAAGTTGTTGGTTGATCTAGCAACAACACAATGCAAATTAGTCATTCGATCACTGATGCGGTAATTCGACCCCTGTTTACTGCCACCTGTACACATGCCATATTTCTGGCTATATTTCGGTCATAACTTCACGGCTGTTGGTTTTTAAGTGCTCCAAAACTTCGGGATTGACTACATAGACTCGATCTTTAGCATAGCCCCGCAAAGAGAAATCCAACGGGGTCAGATCAATTTAATTTTAATTTAATTTAATTTTGGTGGGGGCGAAAGCCCCCATTTATTTGGCTTATTACAAGCTACAACTAACTTAAGGCTAAAACTTAAACCTAAAACTTAAAACTAAAACTTAAAACTAAAACTTAAAACTAAGACTTAAAGTTAAGGAGAATGGTGAAGGAGTTCGGTTTTGAGGCAGGGGGTGCTGAGGTTAAAATCAAACTGGGTGAGGTTTGAGTTCACTTTTCGCAGCATACGGGAAATTGGTTCATTAGATCCATATGAAGTGCGGTGGGACGGTAAATAGAAAAGACGAGGGCATCGTAAATTTCGTGGGTTGGTATTGAAAAAAATTGAATTATAAAGAGATGCGCAATCGACAGAGCCTGAAAGAAGTCGATGAATGAAAAGAATGTCTGCAACATCTCTGCGTTTCTCTAGAGTACTCAGGTTGATGAGGTTGAGGTGGTCTTGATAGGGAGGCAAGATAAATGGATCGTTCCAAGGAAGACCTCGAAGGGCAAATCGAAGAAATCGACGTTGAACATTCTCGATTCTGGTCACATGAACTTGCTGAAAGGGTAACCACGCTTGACTGGCATATTCAAGGAGGGGGCGCACAAAGGTAATGTAGAGGGATCTGGTCACGTAAGGGTCGGAGAATTCTTTGGACCATCGTTTGACAAAGCCAAGTGATGAGTTAGCTTTACGAATTATCTCATCAATATGTGAACGAAAATTTAGTTCCCTATCGTACAATATTTCAAGATCACGGAGAGACTGAACGATGGATATAGGTTGACCATGAAGAAGGTAAAGGCGGGCGGAGGACACGTGGTGCTTACGTGATAAGGTAATGGATTGACATTTGGCGATATTGAGCTCTAAGCGATTTTGTAGGCACCAGTTCGAAAAACTATCAAGGTCTTGTTGAAGGAGGCAGTAGTCATGTGGTGAAGAGATGGCTTTGAAAAATTTGGTATCATCAGCGTACAGAGAGAGGGAAGTATGTTTAATAACCCTCTCGACATCGTTTATGGTTAGAATGAAGAGAAGGGGACCTAGATGGCTGCCTTGCGGAACACCAGAGGTGGCCAAGAAGGGAGTCGATAAGATGGATCTGAAGCGAACTCTGTAAGAACGGTTTTCCAGGTAAGAAGATATCCATTTTAACAATATGGGTTCGAAACCGAGGGCAGACAATTTGAAGAGGATTAAGTTATGAGATATCTTATCAAAAGCCTTACTAAAATCAGTTGCAATAACGTCGACTTCTTTGCCATTCTCTAAGGCAGACAGGGCGAAGGACACGAATTCGACTAAGTTAGTGGTAGTTGATCTACCTTTCAGAAAGCCGTGTTGGGTGGGAGAGATAAGAGACTTGCACTGAAAGCTTAAGGCTTCGTATAAAATACTTTCGAAAAGTTTGGGTAGATGAGAAAGTTTAGCAATGGGGCGATAGTTTGTTACCTCGTTCTTTGATCCCTTTTTGTGAATGGGGGTTATGAAAGAGGTCTTCCAAATCTGAGGGAATTCTCCTAGTGATAGAGACAAACGGAAGAGGTGAGAGAGGGGGAGGGAGAGAATGGAAGAGCATTTTTTAAGAAAAATGGCAGGGAGACCATCTGGGCCGGGTGAGAATTCATCATTAAGATTTTGTAGTTTATTTTCAATTACAGCAACGGAGAAGTTAAGAAGGTGAGTGAAGTAAGAGGGGTCTGGTTCAAAAGAGTTGTCGGCGAAGGATTGTTTAAAATAGGTGGCAAACAAGTTGGCAATGGTTTGCGGATTAGTTGAAGATATGTTTTCAAAAGAGAGGGACGGAGGGTAACCGTCAGATTTTTTTTTATAGTTGACGAATTGAAAAAATGACTTAGGGTCGTTTATAAGATTTGCTTTCGCGTTAATTAGGTGCCGCTGGTAGAGAGAGTTATAAAGATGATTGAATTGAAGGTAGGAACCGAGATAGTTGGAATAGTCGAAAACAGAATTGGTACGAAGGAAAGCTGCCCATAACTTGTTTCTCTTGTTACGTAAGGCGCGAAGTTTGCGATTATACCAAGGGGGGGATGAAGATGAAGTTTTATGACGAGAAAAGGGGACATAAAGAGAAATGGAATTAAACATTTCTCTGTAAAAAATTGTGAGGGCTTCGTTTAAGGATAAGTTAGCAAAATCAAAGGAACATCTACTCAGATAGGCATTTATTTTGCGGAAATTAGCTTTATGAAAGTCGTAAGAAGTGTGAAATGCAGGAGGTGTAGATTGAAGTGGAGAATTGAGGAAAAGTGAAAGAAGAAGGGGAGGATGAAAGTTATCAATAGTTGACAGAGTTAGGGGACAAAGCGAGACTGAGGAGTTAACGGGATCAGTTGTGAATATAAGGTCTAATTGCCTTCCCATGTAATTTAAGACATTACTAACTTGACATAGACTTGAATCAGTTAGCCGATCTATGAAGAGACATTCCTTAGTGGAGTTGGCATTTGAAGCGATGAAAAAGGATTCATCATCGGAAGGACTCCACTGCAGCAGAGGTAGATTAAAGTCGCCAAAAATGAGGATGTCATCGAGGGAATCAGATAGGTCGATTATTTGATCAATCGCGTCTATAGCAAGTTGGTAAGATTCGATAGATTGATTTGGTAGAATGTAACAACACATAACGTACAGGGATCGGTGTGGAAAAGTTATTTTTATTGTAATAAAGTCGACCTTAGAAGAGGAAGAAATGGCAATGAGAGAAGAGTCAAGGTCATTATGAATGGCCAGTAGCACACCTCGAGAGGGAGAGTCTACCAAGGGTTGGGTAGGGTCGTCGTCTCGAAAAACATTAAAAGTAGGGGGGAATAATTCTTGACTCTTTATGTCGGGGATCAGATTGGTTTCAGTCAGAGCATAGATATCGAAAGGGAGGGCATGGGATTGGCGCAAAACAGCTTGGGTTTTCGAGCGTAGGCCTCTTACGTTCTGGTAGTAAAATGTAAGAGGAAGATTGTTGTGTAGGGACGAGGGGGAAGGCAGTTGAAGTGCTGATGATAGTGGCAGTTTATGGACGAAAAAATTTGTTGTGGTCACTTCGGCTCCGTTGGAGATGTTGCGTTCTTTTAGAGTGTACGTAGTTGCCAAAAGCAGCAAGGTCATCTGCTACTTTTTGAGGAGACAAATTAAAAATCTCGTGGAACTTGATATAGATTTTCTTGAGACTGTCTATTTCAATGGGGAGGCCTTCCTGCTGAATGGAAACCATGACACTTGTTTTGGTTTTACCCTCATAACAAACTGAGTCAGATTTGTCATGAAGATACGCGAGAAAGAGGCGTATATTCTCGTAAACCCTTTTTTCTCTTAGCCTGGAGAGTGCGTAGCGACATTCTGTGGTGTCGAAGGTTTGCTGTGTTAGTTTAACTAGAGGCGGTAAAACTGGATCAAGACTGGGAGCAGTGGAGGAAGAGATTGAAGAGAAAGGTATTGGTTGCCAATTCTCGAAGTTAAACGGCCGGGGAACTTTTAATAGATAGAGCAATAGAGCCAAATTTGCTGTCCTGTTGAAACGACATATCGCCCACATTAATGTACAATTTCAAGCCAAAAAAAGTTGGTTATCATTTGGCCGTAGCGTGGAGAATTCAACGTATCAGTGGCGTCTTTGTCGCTTTCAAATAAATACGGGCCTATCACGCCGCCGGCCCACAGCATGCACCAAACTGTCACCCGTGGTGGATGCAATGGCCTCTCAACTACCACATTTGGATTCTCAGAACTCCAAATTCTTCAATTTTGTTTGTTTACGAGTATGTAGTCGCCGTGTGAGAAATGGACCTCATCGCCGAAGAAAATTTTGTTCGAAAAATCGTATGTTTAGCGCATTATATAGTCATTCTATGGTAAGATACAAAATTTGTAATGCGTTGAGCGGTGGTTAAATGATCCATATTGTAAAATTGTCAAGGCAATAACTAACTAGCTGTCACTATGGATGACAAATGGATTTGACAGATGCCATATGGCAAGTATGTGAAATCCCAACCTCGAAATGAATAAGGCTTTACCTCTCTGTCATACTATTATAAAATAAAGTGCACGGCTGGGTCGCACGTACTTGCACCTATACATATATCGATTATCTGCAAATCACTCAGATTTGACCATACATTCAGACATACGGATAAACAGACAGAATTGCGAGATCCACTTTTATGAGATTCTCCATTATCTCAAGGTTGAATTTGTTAACAAAACCAATACTTGCCCTTTGATCGAAATGGGGTGATAAAGATCAGAATTTATCAGTTCGGCTGCCAACTATTTTGGTAGACACTTGCAGTCTAGGGGTACACATTCCGGAATTCGCTCTGCCGACACTCGGTCTTTTGTTTATCGAAAAGTGAGAGGTACGGAGCATGACTCTTGACAGTAAATTGAACAGTAATCTAAATTTTGAAGAAAAAGAATCAGTGGCAAACAATTTATCGATCAGACTTGGCTTGTCAGAGAGGGGAGCCGATGGAATTTGATGCTCTAGATGTCATGTGGCAACAACTCGTCCTATATGATTGAAGTTTTTAGTGCTGCCTTTAAAATAAATAAATATCTTGGGATTCAAGGGTTCTACAGTTAATTGCTCACGGATCTTTGTCAGACGTACGCGAAAGATGGGACCGTGAACAACTGTGAACCTGAGTCTCCCTATCAGTGATTGTTGACCGACCGCCCAGACTATTTCAACATTTATTTGAGAAAGGCCGCTAGTTTTAGAACTTTGACCCGAGCCGAAATTATTACCATTGGCGACTTCATCGTCCATAACTCAAATTGGGTGCAATACTGCAACAAGTATTTAGGTAACGCCTAAATACAGCTGAATTCTTAGAGTGGTTAACTTAGACAACTTTAAAACTTGCACTCGTTGCCAACATTGAGGCTTAAACTGTTAGTAACGTCTTTATGAAATGGATTGCGGGCTTAGTAGTCATCAGCTTATGTTGATATATTTCAAAGTTAGGTCTTCTCTACGACTTTTATAATTCGAGAGTTATCAAAAACTTCTCTCTATCACTCGCAATCGAATCCACTCATTCGCGAACAACATTTTTCATTTCGCTATTTCTGAAACGAATCTATGATAAGAGTTCAAACTTATCGAGTCCCAGCGAGTGCGAATTTCAACACATCTGAAATCAGGACGCAGCCAAGCCGATATACAGCTATAATTTCAAGACAGTCAAGTAATTTATTTGATTGATGGATTACTCTTGCCAAAAGTGTTGTCCAATCGTAATGGGCTAAACAGACGCAGTAAAACCTTCATCATTCCCATCTGTTATACAGTATACAAGTGCTCGACAAAAAAAAATTAAATTTAAGGTGACGACACAATTTGTGTTAATTTTCAGGGACTTATTGACCCACCCTCGTTCTAGTACAAACGTTAAATCTACAAAAGCTACCCATGGCGAGTAAGCAGAAGTAATATTGACGACGCATGCAGTTAAAGATGCGCTTGCACTCGACGATCTGGAAACTTTGACATCAGCTGTAGCTTGTCCAAGAGTCCAAACGGTTTCCAAACAACCCAATCAATTTTGATAATACTCCTCATAGCTGCTGACATATATTTTAACAGTCAACGTTTGTGTAGAACCTGTCACCGAGGTAATTCACCTCGGAAAACATATTTCACTATGCATTCCCCACTCTACCAGAAAATTAGACTACAGCAAACCTTGGTTTAGCAGAAATTGTGAGCCAGCCACTGCTGCTAAAATTCAAGGCAAAATCAGAATTTTCATTCTAACCTCGAAATTAACGGTGCTTTACGTACGGTCAATTTTGAAAAAGTGTAATTTTCTCGGAAACGGCTCCAGCGATTTCGATATAAATTCATATCTGATATAACATGGAAGTTTTCAATAAGACTGCATACTCAGTTTTTCGCTAATAAGTGAAATATAGTTATTATACTTTCGTAAACTGGCTATATCTTGGTTAAGGCTTCGATGATTTTATTCAAAATTGATATCTAAGTCATATTAGACATGGATATGGCATTCAAATTTAAGACATACATATGTTCAAAAAAGTTTTTTTTAGCTTTTCAAAGAATTTTTCGATTTGGTTTTGAGATTTCGTGAATATAAGGGAAATGTTGTATTTTTACAGAGTAGTATTAGAGGACTTCAATGCGAAGAAAGCCCAATTCACGACTATTCCAGATAGAACAGGTCTACTGTACCACAGTTTCAAATGAACAATCAAATCATCAAACCCAAAGAGGACAAGGTAACATCATCGCTTGTCACGCTGTTGATTCACGGTTCGAATCCTGATGTCAAGAATCATCTATTTATTTCGCATGAATTAATTAAAAAGTCGATCACTTGCGAAAGCTAAGTCATCTCTACTGCGAAGGCATAACACTGGTAGTAGGGTGGTCATATGGCTAAAATGCAACTTGATCGTGATGATGACATTAGGAGGACGGAAAAAAATACTGTGAATCATAAGCACCGACAATAATAGCGAAAACAAACAAAATACTCCCCAGTTATCTGGACAGCCACCCTTGCAGATTACAGAAACTTAATACCACCTGAGTTTCAACCTACATCACTCTGTCTTTCTCTCTGTCTCTTCGCCTTTCCACAAAAAAGCACGTGTTCTAAAAATTAGTATAAGGGTATTCATATCCCCTTTAACACGTGCAAATTATAAAAAAAAAAAAAAAAAAATCAAACCCAAAGACGACGATGCATCATCTTCATGGCGACAGAGTGAACAATATCCATGTAAACTACCTGTTCAGAGCAAAAAGACACCTACACCTGACAACCGCCCCAACATCGCTCTACCAACTTCGGAATTTACGCCCAGGACACATATGTTCATATTTTAAGACGCTTTCAATCTCCGGCTATTCCAGAGCAGAATCATTTGCATCACCTGCAGACTGCCCTGAAATCACATACATTTTAGTCAGTTGAAAAAAAAAAAACCTAACTATCCATCCAATCTGAACCAGTTTATTTTGGTATTCAAATTTGTTTCACTCTTCCTTGTGCGACAGTTAATTATAAATAAATTTATTGCAACATTGATAATTCCTTTCGCGTGGTCTTTATCGTTTTGCAAAATCTTCGCAATGCACGGTAGTGCCAGACATAAAAAAAAAAGAAGCTTTCCCCTTTGCGCCAAACCATTAATTGACGTCAGACAAATTTCCAAAAAAGAGTGCTCGTTAAATGATTCGCAATAAACAAATTAAAATGACTAAAGCACACATACTCTACCATTTATAGTATGTTGCCCCCTTATCACCAACTGTTTCTATACTCACGAGTTTCAGATAAGCGGGAAATGACAATTCCCGTCAATTGATAACTATTTTCGGCCCCAGAAGAGAGGAAAAGGCGCCTTTACCACCACCACTTATAACAAAAAAAAAAAAAATAATAATAATAATTTTGTAAACATCTTCAATTGTATCCACAAAATGCTCAATGCCAAAAGACTCGCCAACCAATTGACCAAAATGTATCTGATAACCCGTCCAATTAAGTCACCATCTGTATCGGTCGATCTATGGCAGTGGCAGTGTTGTCGTGCGTTGTCGTCTGTCGCACAGTCAACTGCAATTACATCCAATTGAAGTTGAAAATCATTGATTTGGTTAATTTATTATCGCCACACATCATTGGCCGCCTTTACAGCCGACGAGGGCGAACAACAATGACACCACACAAACCGATAAATTTTGAAGAATACCTCACTAAAAATAGTTTGTTGGCAAGGGCAAAGCGAATGCAAAGTGCTACCAATAAATATAAATAAATCGCACGAGTGCGGTGCGAAATTACGAGTAAAAATCGACAGCGCAACATGATTTTCAAATTACGAGTAGCTGGAAAATTTCCTCCCATCACCACTCGCTAGATACATAGTTTGATTCACGCAAATCGGATGAATCATAGCGAATAACATGGATGCGTATGTGCGAAGTTAATTTTCCGCGAAATTCTTTGAATTTCCTTTCAGCTTTTCCGTACACAATTTTCCACATGTTTCATTGCGGTAAGATTGATTGTGTGCTGGTTTTTCTTTTTATTTTTATTTACTTTCCGGATAAACGTGGGCCGCTCTGGATTCTAATCTAAATTGATCGCTGGTTGGGTGGTGTTGGACGAACGGATGGATGGACTGCGGTTGGTGTACACAAGTACTTATGAAACACCAAACGACTTTTCGAGCTTTTCATTTCGATTCAATTCATTCACACTTTCGACCGACGACGACGACCGGGTAACGAGTTACGTATCCAAATCTCAATAGCAACCGTGTGTGGCGGTCGTCGGCGGTGTCTAGAAAACGATTTGAGGAGCGCGCACATATGTTGCTGTTCCTCGATTTTATTATTTGATTTGCGATCTCTCGGCAGATCGAAAGGTGGGCGGGGATGGAAGCAATACAATTGCATAAAGTCCAGGGGTCGGCAGGCACGAGATGGAACGAGAGACAAAACACCGTGGACAGAATCTGACGCGGATTTAAGTGCTTCAATTATGTGCCGTAGTAATTCTTCGTTTTGTTTTCAGATGGAATGGATTTGGATTACATAGCTTCGAGTCTGTTAAACAGAAAGATGAATGCAATGCAAAGTGAAGCAAGGCAAGGTATTTGGCTTGACTTTACAGTGATGGTATTTCGGCGGGGTCTGTTGGCAGGGATGATGATTGCATGTGGGATTGTTATGAATTAAAATGACATGGCATGGTGTTTTAGATTTTGTGGGCTTAGACATTTAGGGCATGTATCTTAGACGAGTTGTTTTCTATTTTCTGAGTACATGTGCAGTTTAAGATTTGTTGGCAGTAAATACATTTGGACTGCGATAAGTAGGAAACGATTAGAATATAATTTGAATATATAGATAGTCGGAGTAAAACAGACCCAACTTTGTAGCATGCTACCACTTTACTAGCACATCAGTTTGGTTTAGTCAATTTTGGAACATTAAAGATACACTGCTCCACCTATTGGTGGTATTCGCTAAATAAAAATGGTTCCATTTTAACTAGCTATAACTCCTCTCTAAACAATTTTCTAAACATCAAAACAAGCAGTATGAAAATTGTTTCATTCATTGTTAAGTTACATTGTCACAACGTAAGCAACAGATGATTTGTAATTCGATCTTTCTAGTAAAAGAATATCGCCTCCGATAGGTGTAAGATTCAGCAGACTTTAAGGAAAAGAGCATTATTCATACTGCTAGGAGCACCCCTTCAATCGCATTAGGCATTTTTTTCCATCTAAAAACCCTAGACATCTTCGGCAGCCATTCAATTCAAGGCCTCACATTTGTTCTGCATCAATTCTACGATTTTAAGAAACCTATATAGAATCTATTCCAAAAAATATTATGGAACTTAGTTACTATTTTACTAAAAAGTTCCAGACCACTATGTAAGGCTGACGAACTCATCAGGTATGGTATTTACAATTCTAAGGAGACCAGAAATTTGAGCATACCTCTGGCTACATATAAATACAAATGCTACTGAAGCTTGATGCAATCAGTACAAACCACGATATTGGCAAATGTCATCATAGACCATGCTACTAGACAGATTTAATCAAAAACGTTTTAGTACCTTGGTCTTATTTAATCGTTTCGCACCTACACAATTTTTACAAATATCCAGCTCTTTTGCTGCCTGGCAAATACTGATGCCAAGAAGTTTCATATGGTACTGCAGGTAGGACTGGTAACTACGACGAGGCCACCTCTGTTGCCATTGCCACGTTAATATCACACCAGATTTGTGGAAAGACCCCGCACTAGAAGTTTGGTGACGCCTAAATACAGCCGAATTCTTAGATTGGTTGACCGAGATAACTTTAAAACTTGCACTCATTGCCAACATTGAGGCTTAAACTGTGCGAATTTCAACTGATCTGAAATCCGGACGCAGCCAAGCCGATATACAGCTACAAATTCAGTCATGGAATTTATTTGATTGATGGATTACTCTTGCCAAAAATGCTGTCCAATCGAAATGGGCTAAGCAGACGTATAAAAACCTTCATCATTCCAATCTGTTATACATTCTACAAACATTGAATCTACAACAGCAAGATCTACCCATGGCAAGTAAGTAGAAGTAATATAGCCGCATGCAGTTAAAGAAGCAGAGATCGCCCAAGTCTGAGTTCCTAAGTTTCTGACTAAAAGAATGCCTTTGTAGCGCTCTTCCGTTGACAGCAGGTATTAATTCGACCGAAATTTATTTTCAAAATTCACACTGTCTCCGTAACACAGATCTTTTAACTTTGGAAATAAGTTCTCAATATTTCCCAACGTTGTTCAACCGTCATCATCATCATTCATCTTGTACCGCGGAGATATGATACTGTGTTTCTGTAAATTTGTTGAGTTCGAAAGAACTGTCAGTGTCAAAAAAACATGTAATTTAACAATAAACCAGCAGTTGGCCCCACTCGTTATAACACTTTTCTCCCACCATACAGTTATATGCATATCTAATGGATGAATTTCTTAAAAACATATCGCGGGTGAATGTATCATACAATGAAATAAAAAAAAGATTTGGCAGCATTGCTTCAAGCATTGGTTAGTATATGCGAAGTCCGTTGTTTTGCTTTTTTTAAAATATGGAAGGAATATCAGACAATACTCGATATTTCTCACTAATGCTTGAGGATGCATGATAATACTAAAGGGTGCTAAAATATTTCAGGAATAACAAAGCACATTCAAGAACTAGCCATAAACTTTACCCCATCGACAGGTGGTATGATACTCAATATGGGACGATCCCTCTCCTCTTTAGAATCTCTTCTTTGAACGATAAATATCGTTGGTGCTTCGCCCAGTAACTTTATTGACCATGTGCGTCCGATGAGTTTATATAAACATTTTCCGTGAAGTTCAGGTAAATAGCAGTCTTCTTGACCCTTAACGAGATGGCTGCTTGGGCATTAATTCCATTTACGTTTTAACGACACATGTTTGCCCAAGTAAACTGAGGTAACGACCCACTTAAGTACACTTGACTCCTCCTGTCACTGAACTGTCGGTTGCATGGAAATCCCTTAACGTGCATCTATCATCTCGTCAGTTGGTACTATTTACATGAATGAGTCTTGATTTTTATTTTGTTTAACAATTAAACCAAAATCTGTCGTGTCTCTGATATAAGACCACTCTGAAGCTCTGAAGATTTTGTGGTTTCACATTGCGTTGCTGGTGTCTCAATTTCAGTGGTTCTGAAATTTCATGTCGAACATGAAGTTGTTGCCTGTGCGGTTAGTTACGATGGCACGTCGAGTGCAACTTTTACTGTGTAACAAAAAAAAAAAAAAGACACGGAAAACAACGAGCAACAAACAAATGTATGTGCACTGAAACCAACCATTACGCGACCACACCACATGAGAGATGACCAAGAGGCACCACCAAGTCAGCTGGAAATACCGCCTGCGCGAGCGCACTAACACATCCTCAATTGAGGTTAAATTTGTTTAAATCACTTAACCGATGTTGAGTGTGCAAAATTTGTTTTATATACCCGATGAGTAAACTAATTCCAGAGACTTAAGCAATTTGGTGAGCAAATAACCTCTGCTTAGATAATAAGTTGGTGCGGAAATTTATGGAACCTAGCAACCAGGTCGGAACCTAATTACATGAGAAATTTGTTTATTTCTTTAGCAAATCTTCGACGAGTGAATTAGAAAGAAGTAAGAGTGGTGGTGGTTGTTCCCTTTCGCTTTTCTTTTTTTCACTTTTCGCATTCGAATCGAGCACACGGCTAAGGTAAACAAAATACTGAAAATTGGTTTAAGTTTGTTGTTTGCAATTCATCAGGGGTTGTTGGTTTATGTTTTATTTCGCTCGCTATTTTTGTGGGCAACTGAACGGAGAGTGTGTTTAGGTGAATAAATAATTGAATGTCGTCAGAGCAGCTTGATTTTGGCAATAACTTGAGAAGTGGGTTAGGAATGTATGTACATTTGAAATGAAAGAGGTTACTTTGAATTCCTCCACGTGGCTCGTAATGACTTGTTGCTTGGTTGGAGGTGGCTGGTTTTTTTTTTTTATAAGAATGTAAATACGAATGATTTGTTTATTCTCCTGACTTTTGACGTCATCCATCGGTATCGACAGATTTTATATCAGGGCTCGTGTTGGGCACTATCGAATGAATTCGACTATCGAACGATTTCGTTTATTCATTCAGAGCGGGGAATCTATACAATAAACAAATTTGCACCCAGACCAGTGACGTAGAGCACTTAAAAAAAAAAACTTTCCGTGATATTCGCACTCAAGAATAAATACTATACGCTTCCGGTAACTTTGGGGTAAAGACTGGCATTTTGGAAGATTGCGTGCATCCAATTTTGGAAAATTCGGCATCCGTCTTGCAAAGAATTTCAGAGTCCAACATTTCAGTCGAAACAAATTTTGAAGATATGTATGTGCACGCTAAACCGATTTCCACGTTTAGCCTCGTTGTAAGTCAGATATTTTGGAGAATTACATACAATTGCAAAAAAAAAAAATCATCTTGTAAGGAATTTCAAAATTTAAAATTTTGGTCGAAATTATCTGTTTCGTACGACGCATCGGTTTTTAAAATATTCGCACGCAAAAATAATTTCTATCATTGCCTTCGTTGTAAAGTCTGGTATTTTGGAAGATTGCGTACATTTAATTTTGAAAAATTCGGCATTAGTTTTGCAGAGAATTTGAGAGCCTAAAATATCGCTCGAAATATTTTTTTTTCGTACGCAGTACGGTTTCCACGTTGAACCTCGTTGTAAGTCGGATATTTTGGATGATTGCGCACTTAGTACAATTTTCGAAAATTAAAAAAAAAAAAAAATCGGCATCCATCTTTTAGGAAATTTCAAAATCTAAAATTTCGGTAGAAATTATTTTTTCTTACGAAGCTTCGTTTTTGAGACATTCACATGCAAAAATCATTACCCTCGTTGTAAGGTCGGACATTTTGGAGGATCGCGTTTTAAACAATTTTAAAAAAAATTCAAAAAAATCAGCACACATTCTTGGAGGGAATTCCAGAGCATAAAATTTCAAAATATGAATGAAAACATCAATTAACGAATTACAATAACTATCGAATGAATGGATATTTCGATACTATCGAATGAGTCGATAGTTTTTATTCGATAGCTCCCATTACAATTAGGGCCTATACGAATAGAAAAATGTATTAACCATATATTGCTTACGTCTATACTTAATTTGGGAGAGCGCTAAGGTCCTGAACTTCACAAACAATCCTTGTTCTGCTATACAAGTAAATGATATCGATTTTGACTTGCGAACGTTATCGAAGATGATGGCAACTAATGCTAAGCAGTCTGCGTGGGATATGTTCGCAAATATCCGCTGAATTTGGTGTTGCAGACGAGTGACGAAAGTGAAACTCTTACCAAAATGTTTGCCCCTACTACGAGCTGTGGCGGGCCTTTCGCACAAAATACGTTCAACAGTTTCTTATTCTTCGAGACAGAGTCTGTGTATATTTTTTCGAGTTCCCTGCATCAAATGACAGGATTAGTTTCAGCTTGGATGTGGGTCAACAACCGCACTTGTTAAAAAAAATTAAAAATTTTGAAACGTAAAAATATGCCTCGGTAAAGGAAGGATACTTCATTGATGACCTTTGGCTATCGAACAAGGACTACGATAGAATTCTGGAACGTTAGAACGTTCTCGACTTTGGGATTGATGCCAGATTCCTCCAATTAAATAAGATGGCACGACTCGGGGAGTACTCGTACCATTCGCCAACAATAAACACTGTACAGCTTTACTCTAGAAAGCCAACTGGGAACATTCGCGAATCCAACATGGGAATGCTGATAGCTCCAACGGAAAGTTACCGGATATTTATGGCTATATTCCAGAGTACGGTAAGGAAAATATTCATCATTGGAGGATAATAAGAAAACTTTTATAGCCAACTGGGTGCCGCTCATAACTCAACACCAAATGGCAATATTGTTATCGTAGCTTGTGATGAGAAATAACGGCCTCAGAGATCAAAAAGGCAATGGCGAACGTTTTGTGGATTTCTGCAATATCAACCGCCTTGTCATTGGAGACATCCTGTTTGAGTATGATACGCGTTCCTAAGTACAATACCGACGTGCTGCAGGATTTCGTAGAGAATCAACAATTTAGCGATCCTCGCGCCGAATGAGGCAAATCAGCCGCATATAGGCAGATTAGCAACAGCTGTGAAAACTATTTTTAGGGTTCCATACCAGAATGAAACAAGACGGAACACTAATGGATTCAATTCGATGTCGGTTAGTATGCCACACGCTTGTAACTTTTGAACCGTTAGACCTAGAAAG
Source organism: Pocota personata (assembly GCA_963082735.1). NCBI lineage: Eukaryota > Metazoa > Arthropoda > Insecta > Diptera > Syrphidae > Pocota > Pocota personata. The sequence goes on from OY720430.1 coordinate 35,659,850, forward strand.
CTAAAAAAAATTAATGTTTAGTTCGAAAACCAAGGCAAAAGCAAAGTATTAAGGCGAATCGAAGAAAAAACTGAGAGTTTGTAGAATTGGGAGAAAGTTACACGAAAACGTGAGTTTAAAAATTACGCTACCATATCCAAATATACCTCCATCCGATTTAGATGATTTTCGGACTTAACTCAACGCCCAAATTTAATCAGAATTCGTTAAAGATGGATGTGTGACAAGGATGATTATATGATTTTCAAAACTCCCCTCTAGATCTTACCCCACTTCATCCGCTTTCATCATTTCCATGTAGAACAACTACCGTACCTGCCCGCGAGCCAAATTTCATAAAAATCTGTTCAGACTTTCTTGAGTTAAGCGTGCAATGAAAATGAAAACCCCGCCCAACACATCTTCATCCGATTTTCACAATTTTTGACGAAACTACAAGACTGCGATTTTCAATTAAAAATGATTTTATTTTTCTACATAATCTCCCTGCCTGCACCCAGGCAGGAAACATACATTTTTGCTGATTGGAACACCATCTCTGCGTCAGGCCGATAACTTTTCACCTTGCCATCGTATAAGGACAAACATACAAATTAAATTTCATCAAAATTGCTTGACTAGTTCTCAAAACAGCCGGTTGAGACAGGCAGACATGAAACCAGGCAGAAACACTGGAGTAAATGGCTTTCTGCGAGCAAATGGATCGAAGAGCGTACTGCTGGTATTGCTTTGCTTTGACACTAACAGTCCATACAGGGCAAGGCCTAGCTTCTTGCCGTACGACCTACAGTTTTATGCTATTTGGAAGGGCAATTTTTCCGATTAAGAAAAACTTCTCATGACACTTTTACTCTCGAATGTTTATCAGACGTTCGCGAGAGGTGGGATCGTGCAAAAATTGTTTGGTATTTTTCGGGACTCGGACCTTGAGTCTTCGGCTTAGTGATCGCGCACTTAATCACTGAACCATAGACGAAAACTATACCATCAAAAGCACTTTTTTATTTAATAATTCCTGTTGTTAATTTAACTGATCGCATTTTATTCTACAAGCATCCGAAATTGAAAGGCACATCATGACCAACACATAAATAAGACCATCATCTGCATACCACAACGGATCTAGAATATAAAAATAAGAAAACAAACACTTTGTCTACTTACAATACTTTGTACATGTTTTGGAATTCGACTCGGCACTTTAAATTTTGAAATATGTAGGTACATACTTGAGATTGATTAAGTGACCACTAAAATCCCTACACACTTTGTGACAAAGATGTAGTTATGTATGTTTTTCATTAAGCGGTCCCTTTGAATGGGTTTTGAAACCACTTGTCCTTCATTTACCAACAGATTCATGCTGCGATAGTACTAGTGCCGAATGAATTTTTCTCAGCACGACTGTACCTCCATTACCAAAGACCGATGAATGAAATTCGCTATATCACTCGTTCGCTGCTATGAATCATTCATCAGATTTAAGTTGGCCTTCTCGGCAATCACTCATCAACAACACATTGCTCTGAATCTGGATGAGAATTAGATACTTGTAGTACAATTAAAAAAACTATATTATATCCCCCCAAAAGCTTAAGGCTTTTTTTATGTAGAAGCACGCGCCGCTTCTATTCAGTGTATGCTTTCTATTCACTCTGTGTATGCTTTGTGCAACTCCTTCTTCGTGCGATCTCTCAAGGTTAAGTCAATTTTTGAATTAACAGGAAACGGGTACAAGTACAAACAAAAAAACAAAGATAATCTGCAAATTGTTTATTCAATTAAAAAATTGTTGCCCGAAACAGAAACACATGTCGGCGGCAGCTACACAGTCTGATAGAAGATAAACTATCCTCTCATCTTCAACGACATAAAATCCAAATGTTTATGTATAATGATCCGTTCCCCATTTCAAACATTTCAATAAATTGTGCACGCAAAATTCGTCATGTTTGTGAGAAAAATTACTTATCACTCTTCGTTGCCATCTTTCAATCGCCATGTGTTTCATTTCCACTTATTTATTCAACCCCTCTTCGCTTTGATTTTGTATCATTGTAGTCTATTTGTGGAGCTATTAAGGGCAGTTCTGTGAATGGGAACCAAGCGAAAGATGCATGAGAACAGAGTGCATTTTTTTAAATGCATTCTAAAGGATAGTCTTGGAGGACTTGATTGCTTTAAGTGGAGAGGATGTCCCACATGTGGTGCTGGTGTCGAATTTCAGAAGGAGTTATCTTGAAATACCATGTAAGGAACGAAATGAAACGACTTACATACATGCTATGCTATCGTAAAAAGTATTTTCTAAATTAATTAGAATTTCTCAGAAGAAAATTGTTATTTCTCAAAGAAATGCTGCAGCCAAGTGTAGTTAGTGCTCTTTTGATGGATGACCGACAGTAAATCAAGGACCTTTGAAGTTTGGAATTTCGTTCGTAAGCATTTCATTAGAATTGAGGTACTTAGGTGCATAATGGCACTCCACTGATAGTGTTGAACTTTAGAGATTATATTTAATTATAAAATCCTTATGTTACACTTATTCTTATGCATACCGTTTAACGTTTTCCAAAGACATTGAACGAATTTTCCTATAGTTTGTCAGATTCACTACATAACCATGTTGCTGCGATAAAAGAGCCTGCATAAGAAGTTGATTCCTAATGACAGCGGTGTTGAGATTCGCGTTCAGCTCAGTGTCCTGCGCTAAGTTGTGGATACTCGTAAGACTCCCAATAGCGATTATCAATAGGAGATTAACGTGGTAAATCATTTTTTTTTATTTATTTATGTATGTACTTAGTACATACATATTTTACAAAAACATGGAGTGGGTTTACATAAAACTGATTTGTGAATAGTGCCACCAAAAATCGGTATTATAACTATATAGAGCAATTAAAGGATTTTTCATTTTGTAGTTAGTTACGTAAGTAGTTGTCATGGCCACCATCTAGGCCGTGGTGTAGTGGTAACATCATCGCTTGTCACGCTACAGGTTCACGGTTCGAATCCTGATGTCCATAATCATCTATTTATTCCGCATGAAATAAATAAAAAGTCGATCATTGCGAAAGCTTATGTCAACTCTACTGCGAAGGCATAACACTTTTAGTAGGGTGGTCATATGGCTAAAATGCAACTTGATCGTGATGATGACATCAGGAGGACGGAAAAAAATACTGTGAATCATGAGCATCGACAAAGGCAAAAACAAACAAGCTCCCCAGTTATCTGGACAGCCACCCTTGGAGTTCACAGAAACTTAATATCAGCTGAGTTTCAAACCAACTACACCAATCTGTCTTTCTCTCTGTCTCTTCCCCTTTCCTCAAAAACGCCTGTGTCCTAAAATTAGTATAAGGGTATTCATAACCCCTTTCACATGTGCAAATTATAATATAAAAAAAAAAAAAACATTTAGCATTAAAAGTTACAAAATTATCATTCTTATTTAAATTGACTAGATTAATTGATAAGATCCATAGGTCTTTTTGTTTTTAGGCGTTGTCTACTTGATGTTTCTTGACCTGGTAGAATGTTAACATCACGGTTGGTGTGGAATATTACTCTTGTTAGGTGCAGTTTGCTTGTTTTGAATATTTCTTCGTCAACAGTAGGGATTTTTAGATCGTGGTGTATGTCACTATTTGTTGTATACCCGTCAGCATTTACTATTGTTCGTAAAATCTTTGATTGTTGTCTTTAAATTATGTTTATGTTTGATTTCCTGGCGGTGCCCCAAAGTTAAGCTCTATATGTCCAGATTGGCTTAATAATAGCTTTGTATAATAATATTGTTTTGTATGTTGCTAGCGGCGAGTCTCTTCGTAGTAGCCAGTATAGTTGTTTGTACTTGTTTTTTTATTTGGTTTCGCTTTTGCTGTATCAAATTAAATAAATAAAGAGATATTTTGGCACTAACAGCCCAATGCAGGGCCTGACCTAGCTTCTCGCAGCCAATGGTTGGGACCTACAGTTTTTATGCCGTTTCCGAAGGGCAATTTTTTTTTCGTTTGAGCGAAGCTTTTCATGACAATTTTACTCTCGGATGTTTGTCAGAGGTTCGCGAGAGGTGGGAACGTGAGAAAACTTTTTTTTATTTTTGTGTTTTCTTGGATTCGAACCTTGAACCTCTCGCTCAGTGATCGCGCACTTAACCACTGAGCCGCGGTTCCCAAACAAATCAATTAGGGATGATAATATGAAAGCTGACTAACTAGATCTATACATCGGCTTCAATTTCCAGCTTAGAAATAGCATCATACACGGTACGAATAGATCAAAGATATATAAGGGTATGTACATCAACCGGGTTGGGGTCAAAATCCCGAAAACTGAAATCCCGAGGATCCAAAATCCCGAAAACTAAATCCCGAAAAATTATATAAAATTAAAAATTTGTCAAATGTTCAAATAAATACATATATATTATATCCACAGTGCATAAACAGTAGAATATGTGCAACCCCCCTGCTTGGGGTCACTGTAGGATTTGGAGTGGGTGCGAGGTGTTCACTTTCATTTTCGGGAATTTGGCCTTTCGGGATTGTGGGTTTTCGGAATTGTGGATTTTCGGAATTTTGGGTTTTCGGGACTTTGGGTTTTCGAGATTTTGTGTTTCCGGGATTACGTTTTTCGGGATTCTGTCCGACTCCCACATAAACCTGCGACTTTTTAGAAAAATTCGGCATATTTTTATAAATGACCGGTGGTCCGGATATTATATTTCAAAGAAAAAAAAATTTCCAATTCCCAATAACTTCGGGGTAAACTCGGACATTTTGAATTCAAATTCGAAAAATTTTAAAAATTCGATATCCACCAAAGAAGAGAATAATTTGTAGAGAATTTCCAAACCTAAAATCTCGATCAAATAAATATTTTGTAGTACGCTACGTTTTCGAAATATTCGAACTCAAAAAACTTTGGAAAATAATCAGACATTTTGGAAAATTTCGTTCAATTTTCTAACAGAAATCTTATACCTTGTAGAGAATTTTAAAACCTAAAAAACCCGATCGTAATAATTTGTTCATACGAAGCAATGTTTTTGAGAAATTCGCACTCAAAAACGATTGCCACTAACTTCAGGATGAAGTCGGACATTTTTGATGTGGAAAATTCAGCACCCAACTTGTAGAAAATGTCGAACATAATAACTATTTTCGTAGGACGTGCCATTTCTAAGATATTCGCACACACAGACGATCATTAACTTTGAGGTAAAATTGTACATTTTGGAAAAATTTTGAAAAATTTTACACCCGTCCAGTAGAAAATTTTCGACATATTCACACTCAAAAACTAGTTTAAATTAACTTCAGGGTAAAGTCGGACATTTTAGATGCATTCATACAATTTTCGAAAATGTTGATACTTGTCGAAATTAAATAATATTTTGTTTCGTATGACGCACCGTTTTCGAGATATTCGTATTAAAAAACGATTTCCATTAAATTTGGGATAAACAAAATTTTGGATGCGTTCCAACAATATTCGAAAAGTTATGAAATATTTGAGGCATACCTTGTAGAAAATTTCCTGATATTTTGATGATAAACTCAAAAACGATTTCGGGCATTTTAGATGCGTATATAAAAAATTTAAAATTTTTTTTCAAAAATCTACGTTTATGAGAAACTAGACTCTAATGAACAAAATTCTTTCAAATCGTGTTAGGGTCGATAGTAGACATTATTACATCTCAAAACAGGTAAAGGGTTTTAAGAAAAAAGAGCGGAATCAAGGCGTAAACCGATGCAGAGAGTAATAATTACAAAACTGCAAACTTCACTAGCGCTAGTTAGTCTTGAAACTTCAAAATTTAAAGTTAACCGATAAAGAGTCAAAAAAAACCTCAAATGGGAAGAAACAAGGAAAAAAGTGAGGTTGAACATTTTGGCTTAACTTCGAATAAAGAAGGGCATACAGTATGTGCTATTGCAGATAAGCTTAAAATATCGAAGTCGATAATGTAGAAAAGATACTTCCTAGCTGTGTGATCCCAAAAATCAAGCATGGCAGTGGTTCGGCAATGGTCTGGGGATGTTTCTCTTCCGCTGATGTTGGAGACCTCATCTAAAGGTCGATGGAATCATGAATAAGAAGTACAGGCAAATATTAGAAGAACACACCTTACCAAATGGATTTTCGATTACTAGGCCCTGGATTCACATTAATGCAAGATGATGATTCGAAACATTCTTCCAAGCTTTGTCGAAGATACGTGGATCAAGAAGACCAATAAGGAAACTGAAAAGTATGTATAGAGCTGCTTTGGGACGAACTTGACAGAGTGTCCAACATTGAAAGAACAATTTTGGCGAATTGGAAACTATTAAGAAGCTGATCGACAGAATGCCTAGATTGACGCCAAAGTGGTGCAAGTAGGAGGTAAATTTTTCGACGAAAAATAGGTCTATCTATTTTATTACCCAAGTCTTCTTTATTTATTGGGTTCAATTAATTTGAGCAGATAAATATAATACTGATGAAGCTATTTATAATACATTAAATTTTCATTATTAAAATCAATAAGACGAAGAGTTTTATTTCAATTTTTCTGACAGTATTTTCCGGAATCTTATGAACGGCAGTGTAAACCGCGATTTAAAATTTGGAAAATTAGCTATTACAACCTCATACTAATTTGTTGCAGGATTGTCACTAATTTAGCTACACTAAGTTTATATATTTCTATCCCATAATATGGGATAGATATACGCATTTAAATTATTAGGTTCTTTAGACTGTGATCTACTTATGTAGGTAAGTTAATCTTCGCGGTTAATCTATATAATCAATTTAATTATGTAAATATCAGAGCTTCAACACACTAGAATTAGTTTCTATCAAGTTCAAATAAACTTAACCTAATTCGACTAAACACCCCTTTCAAGAAACTTTCTTTTATTAACTACTGTGATGAAATAAGATTTTTTTCAAAAGGTTAACAAACTGATAGATGGCGTCCAAATGTGCGTAATAAAAACGGGCAATTTTAATTACAAACCTGAAATCCATTCGTAGCGAATACTTGTGTAGTTGTATTGGATCTTTTAACACTAGCAATCAAATTGATCTAATAAAATAGTTTACATTCCAACGTTACGGATCTGCAGCAACACAAACAAAATTATAAACATGCCCTAGCCTATGCCTACTCTTTGTAGGGGACACACATTGTGACTGCAAATAAATTAATTAGCTTCCAGCGGATGGCTGGCTGCAGCTAGAACTACGGATACATAAATAATTTTCATGTTGCACTGCCAAGCAATTCAAGTACATGCAGATACAGTACAATCTGCAATGAAAGCAGAAAAAGCTATTTTAATAGAGTTCGTGTTTATGTTTTCAAAATTGGCTTGGTCGGTTTTATTGCGTGTCGCACATGTGGTCTTCGTAAACCCGATCCTGCAGAGAGGATTACCAATCATTTTTGTAATGTAGACTCACAGTGCCACAGATAAATACGATTCGAAGGTAAACTAACTATAGAGAGATACACATTTTATGATAGCAATTCTGGGAATAATTTGTTTGCATATACATATGAGGATTGCATGATAGGAAAAGAAAAATATTAGGTATGATCAAACAAGTTAGTATTAAAAAAAAGAGGGGTGAATACCGTTATAAGCTGATAAATAATAAAATGATTAATACGGAAAATACGGAGGACGTTTTGTGGCAACTTTCCTTACTACACCAGATATTTGAAATGGAAAGCGACATATTCAGTGGACGCCCTGGAACGAATTCTGAAAAGTCTTGTAAAATCCCACAGGGAAACGGGACAGTCTTAGATTTCGATGTCAAAATAGATGAAGTTGGTTAGTACTCATTTGAATTGCAAATAAAGGCTTTACCGATACAATTTTGTTGGTGTGTCTACCTTGATCGGTGTAAGGAAAACGTAATTGTTACCTGCAAAACTAAACCCTTCAAAGTCTGTCTCCTTCACTACCCTTGAAATCATTGAGTGGAGATTAATGATCACGTGAGAGATACGGCTCTAGCGTAGTCAAGATGCTTGAGATATGATGTAAGAATCCATTGAGTTCCTTCGCCACTCACCAACAAAGAGACGCAAAGCAGATTACGAATTACCAATAAGATCAGTAAGCATTAGTAAAAGGAAAGCTATGATATTGAGATCTCAACTTCTTTTGTCAACCATTTGTGGAACCTCACTTTACACATCATAAGTTGACCTGATAACGCAAGTCAGCGCGAATTTTACCTAATGTCCAACTGGTAGTTGTTTAGCTAATTTGTTGCTCATAATTACAGAAAAGTCAATAGAATTTTGATGTAACGTGTTACAAGATATTTAGTTTTCAAATTTTAAGGTAATAGTCCAGTCAAACTGCGAAAAACACATAAATTCAATTGGTTCGTAAACTATTAAGTAAATCAAGGGATGCTAAGACTGCGGACACACAAAGTGCTTCTAAAGCCACGTCTTCAATTTGTTCGTAAATTGATAGATTAAATCAAAGGACAATATAAGTAAACAAGTTGTCGGCGTCGTTGATTCCAAATCCGATGTCTGAATTTAAAAATTAAAAATTGATCGTTTTAAATGGCGCCCAACACAAAACAAAAAAAAAAAGAGAAAATTGTCAACGATAATGTAGGAACATATGTATATGTTTTAAGATAGCTGAATCCAAATGCAGATCAAAATTTCCAAATTCAAAATGTAAAATAGTAAAAAACTGCGCAATTTTGAAAATTCTGACTTCGGGTTTGAATTCAGCAACCTCGAAAACACATGTGTAGACTAATAGATGTCAATTTACTTTTTAATTTTCTGGTTGCCATTTTGAACTTGAACATTTTAACTTCGGACTCAGGTTCACCCAGAGAACGATTTGCTCTATTAACTTCCCTTGGTTTACGTCAATATTTTACGAACTGGTACCGCCATAGGTCTTTCCGAAATTAGCATAATTAGCAGAATGTCAAAGTAAACGACACGGGAGAATCCATTGCGGATTCTCCCGCATTTCTGCTATTTCTCATTCATCTCATAGCCTTCCAAACTGTCTCTATGAGCAGGTCTTCCGATGTTTGGCGACACCTCAAATTACTCGACTAGATTGTTGCAATGTCCCACCTTTGGTTTGGGTAGCCCTGATCTTAGTTGAGTTGTGATGGGGATTTTAAAAATTAGAGCTTCGGGTAGCTCAGTCAAGGATTTAGGAAAATGACCAGCGAAATCTCAGCTTAAGATCGAAGAAAAATGCTTCTTTTGACGTTTAACCCATCCGAAATTAATAAGGAATGATTAATGATTTAAGCCTTTAACCCGGATGTTGGCTTGTTCTGTAGTAACCCATCAGTTATTTGGTGATTCTGTAAACCTCTATTCATGTAGCCAGCGCTGTACTCGGATTTGTGCCAGCCTTACTGGAGTAGCTGCTTAATTCTGTACGTCTTTTAGTTTGTCTCCAGGCTCGGTGTCAGTTGTAAGCTATGCAGTCTATATAATTTTTTTTTTTTGACTGTAGAAGTAAAAACGTTCCAATAGTCTTGGATGGTTAGCGGCGTTAAGTTGCCGATTATTTGTACTTCGTGTGCAAAATAGTTGCCTAGTTGTTAACGCTTTGAGTGAATCTGTAGCGTGTCAATTTTATACCGGGCTGTCAAAGGCTTTCAAACGATGTCACTATATTCTCGAACGGGGACAGTATGAAGTTGTACATAGTTTAGAATCTACATATAGGTACCAGGTACAAGATAGAGCTTTTAAGACATCGGCTGTTCGCAAAATGGCGAATATTCTTTGCACTGCGTTCACGTTCAATTGCTTCGTTTACCTATGACATGTCTGAGCGCTTCTTTGTCACAACCCACCTTTGCATTAAGGTCTCCTCATTTCAATTTCGATGCATCTTTAAATGTTATTTATTCCACACGCAGACGAGGCATAACGGTGGATTTCATCGATTATTCTTACGCTTAAGAAGAACTTCGGACATTTTGGGGCTGCACTTAGAAGCAGCGATGTTTGTAAGATTAACCTCAAGAAAGACGTACATTTTGAAAGCTTCGTACTTGACTGAAAAAAAAAAAAACTTTTAAATAAATCCCGGGTCAATCCAGGCAAATGGGGCTTGCTCACAGTTGAAATCCAATGACGCATTTATTATAAAAATTAATTCAGGCTAAGACTGACAATAGTAACTGACTGTATTGTCATTAGCCTTTAAGTTTTTAATATCCACGCTGCCGATTATCGCATTCTAAAAATAATTTTGATGAATGCACTCTAGCATTCTAATGATCTTTTAATAATAAATGGCGCTCGTTAATGTATCCATAACTCCATAAGCCCCTTTTGTGCAACAAAAAATTATATTATGAGTTGTGCATGACAAGAGAAACTCAACAAATGTTGACGTATGACAGAATTATAACGCGTCATCCCTGAAAGTTTATGGCACAAATAATCTAAGTGTGAGTAAAAGCGATAAAAGAAGAAGCACGAAATTCGCAAAACTGTCTAACACTAAACAAATAAAATTAGTGCTTCGTCATTCACTTTACCCATGCTTTTGACTTGGGGTAGGTATTCTTTTATAAAAATGTATCTTGTTACATGTTTTAGGGCAGATTTATAGTAAGCCGAACATCACGTGCCATTATCAATTTAACGACATCGATAAAAATTATTCATCATGTTTAGAAAGACAATTTAAATGAATAATTCCCGATTGATTATCCGCTGTTTCGTGTCAAAACATCACTAAACCTTTTAGGGTGACATATACAATAAATGAGAGACACGACATGTGCGATCGATAAAATCCCTCGCACATGTCTTGTATTTTCGATGGGAGTCGATGGGTGCGTTTAAAAAAGTGACTTAAGAATGGATTTAGTTGTGAAGCATCAATAATCCGTTGAAAGAAAAATATTTTTTTTTTTTTTTTTTTCAGTTATACCTTTGAATTGAAGGCACTTGATTAGGCCATTTAAATAGATTGATGCAATTAAAAGTGACTTAAATAATTCCTGTCGTTCCTACATTATCAACCTTGAAAGCATGTAATTCATCCGAGAAAATTGCCCACACAAGTACTCGTCGTAACAATTAATTAACAATTGCAAAGCGAATCGCTTCAAAGGTCTTAGCTTTTAACAAAACTCAATTGATTTGTGTTGATGTGCCACTTTTAATCCCCTTGATGTGAATAGGTAGGTAAATGCATTTGATTTGAATCAAAGCGACCGCATAGATTTCTGGAATGCTCTATTTGTTCAGTTCAAGTGGTAAACAACGGAGCGGATATACTATCATGCGAAGGACCGAATATCGTTTCTTTATTTGTTTATTTTTTTTTATTTGATTTGCTTAGGACATCCATCGCGTTTATGTTAATAGCGCTTCTCAATCTATTGATAATCTAACCGTGAATGTATTTAGTTTTCGACTCATTCAACTTCACAGTTGAATATTTTTTGTACAAATCGATGGCCTAATAGACAAACCAGCTAACTTCATTCCAAACATGTAATTTCTCAGATGTTTAAAAAAAACTTCATAAAACAATAATTAAAGCGATTTTCGCGATTACATACGAGTACATGATTTGACGGCATATCTCACGGAGAAGTGGAACCAATCTCTCCATCACTTCAGCGGAACTCAGATGGTTGCGCTTGATATATCAAAGGTTTTTGACAGAATTGGGCATCAGGCTCTTTTGTCAAAAATACGTGCATATGGCGTCGATGAGTCTTTCTTCAATGAGTTAGAAATTATTATTTCTCTTCCCATAGAAGAAATTTCAAGTCTGCAATTTACCATATAAATGCTGGTGTTCCCCAAGGCTCTGTTTTGTCTCCGACTCTTTTTCTTATTTTTTATAAATAATCTCTTGTCTGCAACTTTTAATCCAATCCATTCCTTCGCTGATCACAGTACCATCAGTTTTTTTTTATATTCGTTCCCTAACTCACGTCCTTGCTCTTTGGCCATAAAAAGGAACGGTAACGTATGTTAAACACATTAAATTCCTACCAAGATAGTATAATCAAATGGGGTTCAACTAACAGTGTCTTCTGTCTCTCAAGAGAAATCAAAACCCTCAAGCATTATCCATGAATGTTACTTGCATCGCTGAAACCGAAAGACGTACGTGCATTAATAACCATCTTTCATGCAACGATCACATATTCGAGGTCGCCAAAAATGATGCAAAATGTCTAGGACTCCTTAAGCGATGTTCTCCTCACTGGAGATTCATAAAATTATAATGTCTCTCAAAACTTCTAATTCATCACCGAATGATGTGATGTCCAAAAAACTTTTCAAAAATATTTCGAACTATATTTCTGATGTTCCTTCAATCGTAGTATAGAAAAATGCAGTTTTTCCAGATGCACTTAAGTAATTATTATTCGCCACACAGTCTCAGAACAGCTTCTTCGGTCGATCTTCTTTTTCTGAATCCAAATTGCGAATCACTAAAGAAATTACTTTTAACCAAAAGGACAACATGAAATAAAGAATGTTGTCCTTTTTGGTTAAAAGTAATTTCTTTAGTGATTCGCAATTTGGATTCAGAAAAAGAAGATCGACCGAAGAAGCTGTTCTGAGACTGTGTGGCGAATTTTATGATAGCTTGAATGAATCTGACATTGCTGCTTCCCTGTTTATTGATATATCTAAGGCTTTCGAATGGTGACCCATGTTTACTACTCCAAAAATTGTATAGGGTAGGTTTTCGAGGATTTGTTTCTTATCTAACAGACTGCAAACAAAAAGATAACATTCAGGATAATTTAAGTTCGGAAAAATGTTATTTATAGGCGTTCCTTAAGGTTCCGTTTTGGGCCCTATACTATTCTTAATTTTTGTGAATTCACTTTTTGTTCAACGTTTTAAAGGCAAAATAACAGCCTTTGCTGATGACACTGTTTTTTCCTACTATGAAATCTAGTTGTCCTAAATATAATCTAAATGTTTGTATACATCAATTTTGCAAGACCACTTATTATACATATTGCAAAGTGTTCTGTTGGTTGCTTTAATATCGAACGTGTTGACAGCTTTAAGTATTTAGGAATAATATTTTCATTCATGAAAGAAAAAAGGGCATAGGTTCGGCTTTCCAGGTAATTCCAGGGTTTCTACCATACAAATTGTGGACACCCACACATTGGGAGTATTTAGAAATACACCCGTATTTCTAAATTCGAAATACCACTTCCACTAAAGGGCAAGTTTCAAGTTTCAAGTGTATAGCTAATATAGGGGCTTCTGGAAGTAGTGAAAGTAGAAGCATATTTTAATAAATTCAATGGGTGAATTTTATAAAAAACGTCACCTTGCTTTTCTCGGTAACGGCTTAAGATGCGTAAGAGGAAAACACGTATGGCCAACGTTGTACGAGAAGAGAAAAAAAACTGGTACATCATCTGATAGTATATGTATATCTGCTGTTTTCGAAAAAACTGATTCGTTTCACAATCGTACCGTTAATTTTAGGGTTAGAATGAAAATTGAAAATTCCGATTTTGCCTAGAAGTGTGAACCTACTGATCCTAGACATGAAGTTTGAAGAACATTAGTCCGGCCGTTTAGGCTGTATTCGACCATACATACAGACAGAGAAACAAACAGACAGATAACCAGACAGACGGACAGAATTGAGAGACTTATTTGTTTAAGTTTCTCTATTACAGTAATGTCAAGTTTGATCAAAAACCAATGTTTGCCCTTATATGTACGAGTTGGTGCAAGTAAAAAGACCGGTGTTGCTTATATCCTTAGAACCAAGGACATTCAATGTCACCAGACAGCTTTCTCTTTCGAACAAAACGAGTTTGCATTTTTAAGAAACTCGCCGTGTATGTGGATATCGTGCTCGATAACTCGATTGATTTTAAGCGCATTTGCATAAAAGCATACCCTCCAAACATTCCACGTAGTTTCATCGTGGCGGTTCTGGGCCCAAGCTCCATACAAATTTACCCAATCCCTTATGAAAAAAAGTAAAATTCTGGCAAAATGCTTTAATTTTGGAAATGTACGAGTGGTAGCATTAAATCTAAAAAAAAAAAATTAAACATATTTGCCACGACTGCGGTAAAGTGGTAGCGTTAAATACAAAATTTGTTTCTTAATCCTTTTATTATTTCTGTCCCGTGAAAGTCTCCTTAAAATTTGTTAATTAACATTGCAATGCACCTACACTTTTTACGTCGTATCAGAATTCCCATTGTGAAATAATTTAACACGATTTTACATCTTGTATACACAAATTGGAGCATGAAAGGCCCATGCAAGTGTGGCAGCCTAGTTACCTGAACGTGCTTCGTCTTGCGAAGTTCGTAACCAAGGAATCTACAACGTCGCGCGCAGCTGATATTAGGAAAACCCGATGATGCAATAGTTCAGAAACAGACGATATCCAACAGTACCGCTATCAAATCAACACGCACGGTTAACTATTTTAACAATTTTCAATTTCCAGTTTTGTAATCTAATTAATTTGTTCTACCCCTTTTTTATTGATTTGAATAAATAAAAGTTCAAGTAAAAATAAACGCGAGTGTCGTCTACCTCAATCTTTTAGATAAAAACATTTCAGCACTTGGCAATTGCCACAAAAGCGACATCCATATTTCGATGTCCTAAAAGGCCATCTCTGCGAAAGCGACTTCCACACAAGTATTAGGAGTATGGTATGTACATGTTGTTCTGCAAATATTATACACAGTGTTAGCAATAGATGTGGGAAATATTAGAATGAAGGATCCCAATTCTACATATACCTAGTCATGTCATAAATACTGGTACACGTTTAAACGCACTCATCGTGAAACTAGTATTGAACACATCCATTCTATATTGACAGATATTCAATGCGTGACATTTATACTATAGGTAAGTTAACGCGTAAAAAGATTTACTCAAAAGTCATTTCTAAATATGGAGTGGGCACCCGGAATTTTGTGTATCGAACTGTTAAATTGTTTGAGGGCACTGGTGGAATAATTGACCGTCAAAAATCCGAACGCCCTCGCACTGTAGAGACTGAACAATAATAATCGAAAGCTAATGTCATAATTCTACCTTAAGTTTCCTTCAGTACTGTCAATTGCTCAAGTAGCCCATAATAGGCATATGTGTTCGGAAGCAAAGGTTTTCGTCCGATCTTAGATGGGGGGGCCGCTTGTCAAATTTTCATACGTACACTTACGAAATAGCGAAACCATTCGATCTTTCGTAAGTGAACGAAAACATAACGAATCGCGATACAAATCCTTTGCACTGTTTCGGAAGTGGTCGTACGAAATCATTCTTCTATTATAGTTCAGCCTTAAGAACTCCACAGGCGATCAAAGCGGTTAAAGCCAGTATTAATCGGAAATTGCGCGAAAGCAGGGAATCTTTTCACGAGAAATGGAGATATCACAGAAAAAAGATTTGGGATTCAACTCACATAAAAGACACACTGGCCACTTACTCATAGCCTACTCGTAATTAAAGCAAAAATTAAATTAAAGATCGAAAACTCTATGCAGCCGGTACGAGTAAAATGGTCACAGGAAAATTTTGTCTACAAATGAAATAATGTTTACTATTGAGGAATCGTTCAATAAACAAAATGACAGAGTTTGTGTCCAGTGGACTTTCCAAGAAGACCGCCAGACAACGCAAGGGTGGATCAAAGGTGCCGAACTTCATAGCAGACGATTGGCCGTCAACCCTTTGGATTATAAGCTGTGGTCTAAGCGATGAATTCTTCTACTTGACACTCAAATATTGAGTCCTTGAAGCGCGCACTTATCAGTGGACAATATTCCAGTGGACAAGGTGCGTGGTGCGGTCGATGAGTGGCCAAAGCGACTCAAGGCCTGTATAAATGTAAATGACTGTCATTTCGAATAATTTGTTTAAATATTGTTTCCTGAATAATCAAAAAAAGAAATCAAAAAATACTTTTTTTTATTTTACCACCAAAAATGCGTGTACCAGTATTTATAACTTGACTGTGTATTTTATTGCCAGAAATATTAAAATTATAATCGATACAAAAAACAAATACATCGGCACTGCTCTCTAGTAAATGAAACCTTACTACTCGCCAGTACACTGCACTCAACCAATAGTTTGCAATTAGTTGTGAATTTCATTTCAATCGCTTAAGTGGTCCTAATGGATCACGACTCGCTGCGCACGTAAGACAAATAGCAAACATTAGTAAGCACCTATCCAATATTTATCCAACAAAATAAACAATTTTGTCTTGAACAACGTTTCCAAAAGAATATCTTAAAATCCAATTTACACATTTCTCTCTGATAAGATTATTCCCCACTGAGTTGGCAAAGATATCACCCACCATCGGCAACCTTGAGAGGAAATCGCCACCTCACTGGATATTTTTAGAAAGTCTTGCGAATTTTCCCATCCCACTTGGAATCCAAATCAAACAGAAACCAATTAGAAGCTACGCACATAGCTAGTGTAGTGGGTAAACATATTCAGGTCCCAATCCCCCGAGTGCGTCACCCAGTCGCGTGGTCACTGCTCCACTTACCGGCTTTTTTGCTGCAAGTGGTTTGTTAATCAAATTCAAGTGCGGCTCAAAGTCTTGACCGAACTTCTTGTCGAACGAATTGCTCTCCGCCGTTTGGGGGCACTCATTCTGGACCAGCTCCCAGATGTCCTCCGGAATGTAGAAGCTCAGTATTAGACCCAGTAAAAAACCAAACACAAAATAGTGGTTCCGATTCAACGCGGATCTTTTCATTTTTCCGGATTTCCTAGTTCCGCGGCGGCTGCGACGAAGACTACTCTAGGAGGCACTGACACTACACAGCCGGTTACCGCACGCGATCTTGAAAAACTCGAAACGTCCTTTTATGTGTGCGGGGGGCTCTGGATATCCTATGGCACGACGACGACGATGCCCAGAACCAGAAGAATAAGCGAAATGCGAAAACTTGTTGCTAACTTGGAAGATGAGGAGGCATTTACCCGTGGTGGTCTGCCGCGGCGATTCTCAACTTCTTTTTGATAAATTTCTTCCTCGGAAAGCACACGGAACGCACACCGCCTGGTATTGCGGATTGAAGCCAATTTCTTCACCAATACTATCTGAATTTTATCATTTTAATGGATTTTATCTGTTGCTCACTAATTATAGCCACACTGCGCGTGCAATTTTGAATTTTCTACACACCGACACGACCAATAAACGAAATAGACGACGATGAAGGGGTCAAGTGTTTTCGAACATACACCCTTTACCACAACCGAACATCACGTAGTCAAATGTCAAACTGACTAGCTGGATTTGTGCAGTGCAATCGCTGCGGTAGCTACGGTGACGGACGATGTGGATGAAAAGTAGAGAATTTTTGTTGGCTTCATAAAAAAGAGTGATGCCAAATCTTGGGGACATTTTAGATGTATTTCTTGAACGAAGACAAATTGTAGTAGATTTCTTTGAATAATCGTTTATTGCGGTATTGATTTTAAATAAATTTCTTGCTATGGAATACTGATATTCTAATTATTTGAAAATATGAAAATTGAC
The DNA here is from genome assembly GCA_963082735.1 of Pocota personata. Lineage (NCBI taxonomy): Eukaryota > Metazoa > Arthropoda > Insecta > Diptera > Syrphidae > Pocota > Pocota personata. The sequence continues at coordinate 35,677,423 of OY720430.1, forward strand.
TAAAGGTGTCTTTAAATGGTCATCGTTGCGACTGTTTAAATCTCGAATTCACTTGTCAATGGATAAGTAAGTTTCCCATATCCCTAGTTCTGGAATATGATGAATTCTGGGCTAACAAACTAAAACGGCCTTTAGATAAAAATGTGAGTTATGAACATGTATGTATTTGCAAATAAAAAATGTTCAAATAGGCAGCGGGTATTGGATAGGTGAGAAGAACTTTGCAAGTTGGTTGTGAGATTCCTTACACAAATAAAAGACTCTCCAACTCTAAATACTTCAAGTGCCGAGGGTTCCGGAACAATTACAGTTAACATATTACTAAACAGTAGGCTGTCTCATAATATGTTCTCCGTTGGGTAGATCAATGAAACTTGATCAGTTCCATTTTTAGACTCCTTCTTGGCATTATATTATATTATAGGTAAAACCATATTTTAGATAAGACCATTTTGGTTTAGTTTGACGTCAACGTGGGGATTGGGCTCCTTTACCACCAAGACATGCTACAGCTTGAAAATTTCTAATAAATGGTCGAATGCATTTGAATGGGTATCTATAGTACTACTCCGTTTTTAAAGATCCAAATGAAATAATTTCAAATGACTCATTTCGAAGTGTTTTCTTCTTTCTCATTTTGGTTTGGTAGTCGACACAACAAGAGGACGTCCGCAATCAGTTGTTTCTCCTTTCATAAGTGAGTTATCCTTATCTATTTGCAAATGCATTCAAAAGACCAATTCGCAAAGCTGACCTTTGGGCTTATGGGTACACATGAGGAAGTAATCTAGCTATTGTTTAACTATTACCTCAGAGATCTTATAAATGACACTGCAAACAAAGCCATTATTCTCCCGCTTGAAAGTGGAATGACACCAAAATGCTATTTCTTCTTTTTACGGTTTTCAGTCAACTCAATTCAATAAAATGTATGCTTCCCTCTCTAAACTTTGTTTGTACTCATTGCCACCTCATTTGCTGGTAATGAGATAATTTAGCAACTTATTTGGAATTTTCTTGCTTTAATCATCTCCTTTGGTTTTAGCAAAAACGTGGTATTACACCGATTTCGAGATATTAGTACTTAAAAAAAAAGATTCCCGATAACTTAGAGAATTTCAAAACTATAGATTCCATTGAAATATTATAATAATAATCTTTTTCGCACTTTAAAATGATTTCCGTTAACTCCTTTGCAAACTTAGATATTTTGGGTGTTTGCGGAACTACACTTTTTAAAAACCATCGTGAAAGAGTGTTTTAAAAATATCTAGAATTTATGCTTAGTTATGATGCTTGAGCAAAAGAAAATTTCATCTACAAATGCTATCCTGGCAAAATTCAAAATAAAATGTTTGGTAGAGAACTGCGTACTGGAGCGCAGTTTAAACAAAATTGAAGGCGAAATATGTGGTGGTGGTGGTTCTGAAAAGTAAACAATTTGGCAGCACATATATTTTATATGGATTGTCGGAAAACGGCACACAATGAACAGATTGGATTGAAAGGTCGACTTTTGCTGGATAGGTCGAAAATCATGACCTACAAATTTGCTTTTGTTGGTAGATTCAATGCGAATAAGCTCGTAAAGTGCTTTACAAAACAAACCCCGACCAAAGAATTGAGATTATGTGCACGCAAAATAAATACACCATCTTCGTTAATATATTGTTTTTATTTAATTATGCAGTATTTTGCTGTTTTTCGCCTATTTTCAGTAGTTTTGAAACGTTAAATGCCGGATCAAATCGGAAGTATTGCATACTGCACTTTTGCCGGAACTAACAGATAGGAAGGAACGGATAGGACAAATTGAAACAAAAATTTGGACGTGTAAAATTATTTCGCGAGAGTAAATTAAACCGAAAAGTATCGGAAAAGAATAGCTGATAAATATATAATACACGAACTACTTCTTGGATTTTTTTCTTTGAGGCGGCTATATAAAATACATGGGAAGTTAAATTTGAACTAATGAAAGCATTCTGTTCGTCGCTTTTGATAGAATATAGCATGATACAAAAAAAATCTGTGAAAAGATTCGATTATATGGGTGTTTCCTGTTACTCAAAGTACGCCGCGCATGACTCTACTATTGTTTTTTCTAAATACTCTGATCGATTTTCACTGAATATGTATTTATAATTCTGCAGTCTTTTACAATACTTTGTTGCAATGGGTGGTCTGCTGATTAGGTCATTGACATATTTCCTGGCTATTAGCCATCTATCATTTCGCCCCAAATTTCTTTCATAACCTTTTGTCCACTTCAATTCAGTTAGATCGCCATAAACACTTTAAGCGAAGTGGTGAACTGAACCAAGTAGTAAAATTCCAATTAGGTAAACAAAATTCTTATTTGAATAAGAATAAAAAACGCATAGTTTGAGCAACACAGTTCCCTCATCTAGTACACTATCCAACCACTCGTCATCGCCATCAACCACAACTGAACGAACATTTTCCTACGAACGAGAAAAATTATCGACTGTCAACTTCTTCATCGCCAATAGTATAGTTTTTTTCACATTAGTCATCGTAGAGAGGAAAAAAGTTCTATTAATCCCAATTTGATAGCAAAAGCAAAAAGCCAACCGCACGAAACACATAAAATTGTTTTTGCCAAAACCACTCGCGAACATAAACAAACATAAAAAAACCCCACAATGTGCAGACCCAATCAAAAAAATGCAAAAATATAAAAAGGCCCACTGAGCAGAGCAGAACAGCAGCGAAAAACATAAAAAAAAACATTCTTGTGTGCATGTTAATTGCTTTTTTTTCTTCCATATCTTGTTCTTCGCCAGAGCAAACGATAGAACGAAAGCAAAGAAAAAATAAAAAACGTGAAATAGAAAAAAAAAAAAACGAAAAACACTAGGAGTGCGCTACATGGCACAAGAAATTCTACGAATTCTATAAATAGCAGAACTTTTCTTTTGGTTTTTTTTTTTCGGAGAGCAGTGGCTAGCGGTAACTAGGAGCAGCAGTCAGCCAACGGACGTGTTTACAGCAAAAGGTTTGTAGTTCTCGACAATTCTGATTTTTTTTTATGTAAATAACCAGTGTGTTGCGTTTTTTTTAGTCGTTTGAGGGCCCAGCTGAGCAAGAACAACAACAACAGAATGTCTTCGAATAATCAATCGAGCCAAAACCAGGCCAACAGTCAATCGCAATCTCAGCCAAAACAGCAAAAGTCATCAAACAGTCAAAATGAGCAACAACAGTCAGGTGGTGCTGCGGCGACACAGAACTCTGAACAGAGTCCAACCAAGAAGTCTGCTCCAGCGTCGGCGGCGGCGACGACACCCACCACCAACAGCACAAAGGATCGTGTCATAGATAGTGTACCATTCCCTCCGAGTCACAAGCTGACGATGTCGGAGGTGTTTGACGCCAGAACTGGTAAGCCACAGCATGATGTACTTAAGCAGCATTTCATCCTCGAGGGCCGCATCGAGGAAGCGCCAGCCTTGCGAATCATCCAAGAGGGTGCCACTCTGCTGCGTTCGGAGAAGACCATGATCGATATTGAGGCTCCGGTGACAGTGTGCGGTGATATTCACGGGCAGTTCTACGATCTGATGAAATTGTTTGAGGTCGGCGGTTCGCCGTCGACCACGAAGTATTTATTTCTGGGCGACTATGTGGACCGGGGCTACTTCAGCATTGAGTGTGTGCTCTACTTGTGGGCCTTGAAGATCACCTACCCGAATACCTTGTTTCTGCTGCGCGGCAACCATGAGTGCCGCCACTTGACGGAGTATTTCACATTCAAGCAAGAGTGCAAGATCAAGTACTCGGAGCGGGTGTACGACGCGTGCATGGATGCGTTTGACTGCCTGCCACTGGCCGCACTTATGAATCAACAGTTTTTGTGCGTCCACGGTGGCCTATCGCCGGAGATCCACGAGCTGGACGACATTCGCCGACTGGATCGGTTCAAGGAGCCCCCAGCCTTTGGTCCCATGTGCGATCTGCTGTGGTCCGATCCACTGGAGGACTTTGGCAACGAGAAGAACTCTGACTTCTACACGCACAACTCGGTGCGCGGTTGCTCATACTTCTACAGCTATGCGGCCTGTTGTGATTTCTTGCAGAACAACAATCTACTCTCGATCATAAGAGCACACGAGGCGCAGGACGCCGGCTACCGCATGTACCGCAAGAGTCAGACCACTGGTTTCCCATCGCTAATAACAATCTTCTCCGCACCCAACTATCTCGATGTGTACAATAACAAAGCGGCAGTTCTCAAGTACGAGAACAATGTGATGAACATCAGGCAGTTCAACTGCTCGCCCCATCCGTACTGGCTTCCCAATTTCATGGACGTCTTCACCTGGTCGCTGCCTTTTGTCGGCGAGAAAGTCACCGAGATGCTAGTCAATGTGCTGAATATCTGCTCCGACGATGAGCTTATGTCGGAGAGTGATGACGCCCAGTTGGACGCCGATGATGCCGCCCTTCGAAAGGAGGTCATCCGCAATAAGATCCGTGCGATTGGCAAAATGGCGCGAGTATTCTCCGTGCTGCGTGAGGAATCCGAATCGGTGCTACAGTTGAAGGGTCTAACGCCCACAGGCGCCTTACCACTGGGCGCGCTCTCTGGGGGAAAGCAGTCGCTTAAGAATGCCATGCAGGGCTTCTCACCCAACCACAAGATCACATCGTTCGCCGAGGCCAAGGGCTTAGATGCAATCAATGAGCGGATGCCACCGCGGCGCGATGGCGGTGCCGGACCCACTCCCTCGCCTGGCGATGAGGCCAAATCGATAGCTGCTGCAGCGGCTGCGAACGCTAACAACGTCGTTAGTGGATAATTTGGTAATTAGTTCTTTTAAATTTATAGAAATCAACTCTGCGGAGTTTATGAAGAATCTTAAATCAAACACACAAGTCGATAAAGAATATGTAATCCTCGTCCTAAAGAATCGTCGTTATCTATCATTATTATCGCTCGCTCTCGACATTTCACCAAATACACTCATACACACCACACTATATACAAACTAAGCAACAAAACAATTCCTTTTTTTAAATAAAAATGAACAATCTTATTCGAATCTTAGTTCTTAAAAAAAAACTCTTTATTCTTACAAATTCCTTTCTTGTGTTGGTTCATTGAAACTATTTACAAATTTTTATTATAATTACGTACTTTCCTCTCTATTAATCTCTGTCTCTCTTTTTTCTATGGAGAAACTGAATTTATTATTAAAAAAAAAGTTATAATTATTATTATTATTATTATTATTATTATATAAGCGTAAGTTTAAAGAATAATACAATTTTTTGAAAGAGAAACACTTTTTGAAATTTTCTTCCAAAAAAACATTAAACACATAACATACACAAATCCTTAGTCATTACACAAAAAAAAAAAACTGGAAGAAAATTTCAACACTTTACAGTGTTTGCCAAAGAATATTAGAAAAAATATTTAAAAAAAAAACAAAAAAAAAAAAAATACAAATTTTTTTCTCAACAAAAAAAACCATTATAATTAAAAAAAAAAATTAATTCAAACTTTAATCTCGAAACAAATTATAACCAATCATTGAAAGAAAAAAAAAAATCAAATTTTCAAATTTTAAAAATAAAAAAATCTATAAAATAAATAAAACCAATATAGTACATTTAAAAAATTTAAATTTAAAAAAAAAACATATATGTGGAATAACCAAAACAAAATTCTTTAGTAAATTATTTGCAGCATTAAATTTAAAACATAAAAAAAATTAAATCCTAATTATTACATATTTCAAGAAAAAGATAAATACACATACCTAGATAAATCTTATTAAATTTAATAAAAATTATAAAAACATATAAAATATACTATTAAAAAAAAAAAAAATAAAACATCGCCGCCACCTTTCTTTTAAAATGGTGTAAAACTTATTGCAATCCCCAACAAACAAAAAAATATAAAATTAAAAACTGAAAAAAAAAACAATATAACATTAAGAATAAAAAAAAAAACAAAAAAAAAAAAAAGGAATCTTTATCAATGTTATTAACATAATTAAGAAAAATACAAGTACCTATCCAAAAAACTAAAAAAAAAAACAATCGATTTGACTTTTATTTTACGATTAGCTGGAGTGGCCTACAAATTGCTTTGCTGCTGGTTGTCTCCCATTTTTTGGTCGGTATTTCGCATATAAACAGTAGTTCTTATAAATAATTAAATTAAACAGCACTCAATTATCTAAAGAAAGTTCCTCGATCCTTTTTTCATAAATGTACGGTTCAGAAACGCACCCCTGCAGTGAAGATGCTGAATCGTCTTCGTCAAATGTTCATAAACGCAAATATTTGGCATCATTTCAAAGTCAAGCCTTGTTTCTTTATAACTAACTAAAAACTATATCTTATTTTTCAATTTGGCACTACTCACTTAAGTAACAGATTGGAGTGCCAAGAAAAACCCATTGTACCATCTGTTGTAGAAAATATCAAATTATCATAAATGCAGAGATTTGGCATCATTCTCAAAGTCGATTACATATTCGTAGCCGTGTTTCTTTATAACTCTACCTACCTATCTATAAAGTCCGGTTTTACAAAAAAAAAAAAAAAAAAACGATATCCTAATTTGTAATTTGGCACTACTGATTAAGTAGCAGATTTTCAAAGTCGATTACATATTCGTAGCCGTGTTTCTTTATAACTCTACCTACCTATATATAAAGTCCGGTTTTACAAAAAAAAAAAAAAAAAACGATATCCTAATTTGTAATTTGGCACTACTGATTAAGTAGCAGATTGGAGTGTTGCGCTATCTGTTGTCCTACTCAGTTATCGGGGACTATGGATAATATCAAATTATCATAAACGCAACTCTGTTATTAAACGCGACTGTTCATTATTAGCCAAGTTACTCTACAGAAAGTTCAGTCCAGTTTCACTAAAAAAAACGATATCGTATTTTGTAATTTAGCACTACTGATTGAGTGGAAGCTTGGATTGCCAAGAAAAACTCATTTGCATCATCTGTTGGCCCACTCAGTTATCGGGAACTGTAGAAAATATCAAATTATCATAAACGCAAAGATTTGGCATAATTTTCAAAGTCGACTATTCGTAGCCGTGTTTCTTTATAACTTTATTTAAAGTTCAGTCTGGTTTCACAAAAAAAAAAAAAAAAAATTTGGCACTACTGATTAGATAGCATATTGGAGTGCCAAGAAAAACCCTTTTGCGCCATTTGTTATCCTACTCAGCTATCGGGGACAAAGGATAATATCAAATTATCATAAACGCAAATATTTGGTATCATTTTCAAAGTCGACTGTTAATTATTAGCGGTGTTTCTTCATAACTCTACAGGAAGTTCAATCCAGTTTCACAAAAAAAAAAATCCGATATCATATTTTGTAATTTGGCACTACTGATTAAGTGGAGGATTGAAATGCAAAGAAAAACCCTTTTGCGCTATCTGTTGTCCTACTCAGTTATCGGGGACTATGGATAATATCGAAAGTTACTGAAACTGTGAACTATTCTTGAACTAAGGATCATTTTCACAAAGAAACACGGCTATTGCAAAGTTGCTTAAAGTTGCTGAAGCGCAGGCGTCAAAGTAGAATGCGTCAGGAAAATTATTGATTTATTTATGTCATCGCGATAGAATATATATTATATATATACATATATATATATATATATATATATATATATATATATATATATTGAGTTCCGATGGAAGAAAAAATCATCAAAAGACATTGCAGAAGCGTATACGCGAGAGAGCCTTCTGCAATAGTGAGGGACTTTAATCCTCTAAAAAACCTCTCGATATCTGACTAACTTTTGTCTTCAAGGAATCGCACCTAGTCGTTGGACTAATCAGTAATTTATTTTCGAGTCATAATATTTATAGAATTTAAAGGAAAAGCCGCCGTTTGTCGGATTTCTAAACTTTTTGTTTGAAAGTATTAATTTCTTCCGATACTATTCAGTTTTGCTTTTTTTAATTGAATAGTATCTGATGGAATAGCATTTTTTTTTTGAATTGGCTCGTAGTTAAGGCCCGTTAATTTTGCGATTAGAAGGAAAATTCGAATTTTAGTGCTGGGAAAAAGCCCGCAGTCCCCAGATATAAAGTTTGAAAATCCGTCCAGTCACTAGTACGTAATATAAAAATAAGTGGTCTAATTTCTTGCGTTGTAACGCTGTAACTCTAGAACGCCTGAGCCGATTTCTATGTCATATATATTGTTAAACCAATTAATTTTATATTACGTATTAGGGACAGGACGGATTTATATATGGTATAGAAATCATTTCAGGCGTTCTAGAGTTACGGCAAGTATTAGACCACTTAAATGTCATATATACTCGTATTGTTGCTCAGGTAATTTCACAGGGAAAGATTACGCCTAAATTACACGCATCACTATCTAAAATATCCATTATGAACTGAATTTTGTTAGTAAGGAAATTTGACTGGGTATGTGGAAAAGCGATATGAAAAGGTAGGTGCGTGATACCCTTTTTTTAGAAACGAAGTTAAGCAAAAACTGGTGTTCAAAAGATTCTATAACACCCCGAAATGTCCAACCAATGAGGATGAGGATGTGTTTGCACGGGACAGACGAAGTCGGCCGGGTCAGCTAGTTATGGGCGAAAGTGTATTTTTTAAGGTAAATTATGTCAAATACTGTATCGCCTCAATGGCTCTATCTATAAGATTACTTTAAATATTTTTAAAATTGGGTAAAACATTAAAATTCTTCTCTTTTTGTCACTATAAACTATTTCGGTATAAATACTAACGTATTCTGCGCCGCTGATCACGAATATGCGAATTCCAAAAATTCTTAAATTTTGTTCGCACATATCTTAAATTACACGTCCGTATTGACAACGAACTGTCTACAGATTTTATGTTTCCATCTCTTAGTAAAATAGGCATAGCAGTTGACCACAGGTGATGGACAAGAGAAGTATGTAGTCGGGATTATCTTCCGGAGATTGGTAGATAGGACCGGCACGACAGGAGTCTCGGGCGATACGATAGGTTCGCCTTCCTGAGAGTTGTTTATGAAGAAAAAGTTGACTTAAATGATAGATATTTGAACATGAATGTCCTGAAAACTGGCAACAAATTAAGATCCGATATTTACCGTGACTGTGGACGTGGTTGATGTTTTATTAAAAAAATAAAAAATCAAACTATTAAATCTAAGATTTAAGGATTGTATGTATGTACCTACCAAGTATGGTTCGTCTAGCTCAAAATTTAAGGCTTCAAACCTGTTATATACGGACCAACGTCATGCACACATATATATATGTATGTGTACGTAGGTACACTTTACAGAGTGTATCTTTATTATATCTCTGTGTGTCAAAATCAGTATACCACTATCTGTATATGCCAAAAATAAACAAATCGACAAAGATCTTAAAGATCTTAAAAGATCTGAAACTGAACAAGTGTGTTTACTAATTAATAAACAATAAACAATCCATATAGACAGAACAAAGTTAACAATTTAGGCTGTTCCGAGAACGCATTTCACACAATTTCCAATGAACCCTCGTTCCCTTTTGCTTGTAGTTTAGCAGAGGGTGACAGTTATACCCAAAGCACCTGACATGACTAAAATTTTTAAGATATGATACAATAGACTTCCCAAAGACACCGCAGTGGCAGAGCTGCCTAGACCCTCTAATGTTTACCAATCTAATCTAATCTGATTTAATGTTATGCCACTAAGCGAATAATGTTTGTTTTAAAGTCAGAAATCAATGAGTAAGCAATAATTTAAAAAAAAACAATGGCCTTGAAGCAAGGTACATACATTAGATAGTAGATACTTATCGTGATAAAATATTTAATTTGAAACAACTGTAAGTATAAAGACAATATGTGTGTTAAAGAAAACACCAAAGATAATTTATACCGGCTAAAGATATCTGGGATAATATCGCAGCTATTGACCTTGCTGAGATAGAGAAAAGTGCACCCAAGCTGATTTCTTTTTCACGTGTTATCGATAACTTGCAAGGAGATGTTACAAATAACTTCATACGCCATTTGAAAGGACGCCATTACAAATCAAAAAGCGGGCAGAAAATAGTGGACGAACAAGAAATACCACTCAATACCTCCTGCAATATACATATGTTTTCTTTAATTGAAATTATATGACTTCTGCTTGCTTTGAGTCTTATATCTTTTTAATACTTTTCCAATCAATTTTATTTTTCTAGTTTTAATTAACAGCTGATTGCTAAAATGTCACTGAGATGCATGTGCTGTCAAGTTTTTGATATTCTTTAGCGGGGATGTGCGTTAACCAAACCGTATAACTCGGTATGTTGTTCATGGCATGGTCAAAAGCTATACTAGTCATTCAAGCACACGATGCACCTAGGTAAATAATCATAACAAAACTGTAACTGTGCGTATTTTCTTTTTTATAAACTTTTCGCAGTAAATGCAAACATATTTGCCCCATGCGCTGTGGCATGGTAGCGCCCCGAGATGTACAAATGTACTACCGGCCCTTCTGCCAAACTCCGAAAAGTAATCACAAGCTTATAGAAGATGTGGTAATAACTCACCCGGCGACAGGGGTATGGGTCCCTGTATATTTCCTGTATGTATAGTATGCTGACATTGTGTGACAGACGCGCCTGGATTTTACCTTTAGTTTCGCCTTTCAACTATGAGTTTACTGCCTAGAAAGGCTCTGCAAGGGACCGAGGTTTCAGACAGCATTGCTCATATAGGTATAGTGTCCGTACCGTAATTTAGTTTGTAAAATATCTGGTCTACTCCAAAATTCATATCCAGACGAGCAAAAGCAAAACAAATTATTTTTCCAAAATCACCTAAAGTATTTTTCACATTTATTAGCCCCCTTATTAATAAAAATAATTAACTCATGTGTTAAGCATTGAAATACGTACAAATTAAGAATGGGAACACTGACTTAAGTAAATACTCGTTACACAGTGTAACATCTGTCATCCATCCATACGTAACAGACTTTAGGGCCTTAATTTTTGATCTTCTTGAAAAACAAGATGAAGAATGACATTACTCGTATGTTGTCATGTCTTTACCAAAACGATTTATTTCACAAAAATATTTGAAAAAGTTTTTTTTTCAAATTAAAAATTGAATCCTCATTCGTCATTGCCTCTGGCGAATGGATCAGGAAAAAAATAAAATAATGCCAGAGAGTCTACGAAAATTCGATTCCAAAGGGAACTGGAAATTTTTCGTGGGTGAAAGTAATGCATTCTCCAGGGACAGACAGCGTCTATTTTTGGATGCAACTTGCCCTCAATAGAAAAGACAAGAATGATTCAGAAAATAGGCAACCTCGATGTCATCTCCCAAAGAGTCTGACCGCGGTAGGGCAGAATAATTAATTTTGAGAGTTTCCACTTGAATTGATATATTTTAAAGTTTTTCAAGTCTAAAAATATACAAAGGGACTATAAATGCAATTAAACTCATGACGGGATACCCTAGGCCTAGCAGTGGAATATCTGAATTGATTTAACGACGGTTTTCGAATACGATGTGTGAGATCACAAGGTTGAAAACGGTACAACTCAAAAACCTTGTAAGCTGTTTGTCAATGGTTTAAATTTCTATTCAACCACTCTTTATCAATTTTTGAGTGCAACCGCTGTATTAGATCAGTAAGTTCCTACTTTTAGTTTTGTCATCTATAGAATTTTCTTTCTTTGATAGAGTGTGACCCTCTTTGAGTCTTTAATCTCTGTAATCCATTTCATTTCAAGATCAGTCTCGCCTACATTGAATAGGAATAGTAGGTTAGTAGATATCTGCATGCAGGTGAAATCCTACAGGTACAGAAATCCGATAGAAAAAAAGACTTTCTTTAGATAGAATCAACAACTCGTGAAAAGAAAATTATTTTATTTATAGGTATATACAATTTCTTACTTTTATTTTATTGTTATTTATGATTGCATATACGTTGTGTGTATTGCAATTATCTGAGAATGATTCAAGTCATTATTACGAGTACATATTGTTTTAATATAATTTACTTGGTGCCAACAAATTGAATATGCAGGACAATTTTTATAAATAGCGATGTCAATGCAAGTGAAATGGGCAGCGCTTCTAGATTGTGAGAAGGAGTCTCTTTCGATTCGACTGTATTTCAATTATTTAATGAAATTTTTGAGAATTCTGCACTAGAAACGTTGCCGCTGATTTAGGGAGCAGGTAGCAGCACCAAAGTCCAATGCAAATAAATCAAACAAAAATTGTATAAATAATAAATTTTCTAAAATCATTGCAACCGTTTCGTGCACACAATTGGGTTGTTTGTTGAATTATCTTGTGAAATTGTACAATTGAACAATATTTTTGTGAAAGAATGATTTTATTACATCTTTTGTTTAATATGTGCAGATAATATGCAGTAACAAAAGCACATTTATTTGTAAGTAATGTCAACCATGGCTGCGCAGAGTATTTTTGAATTTTATCGACAGTTGAGCTAGAGTACATGTCCATCCAGTAGGACATATGTATGAGTAACAAGTATTCCCCCGCTATATTTAATAAGAAATTTTACAATATAAAATATAGATATTGTTGTTATTACGCTGTTAGTTCACTAAACTTGTATGCACTGAGTTAAAAAGCTACTCTGACTAGGTTACTTATCTCGTAAGACACTAAAAACCTTGGGAAATCCAGTAACTTGCAGTGCAATACAGTATGAAATGGTGAGTATGGGGGCTTTTATATATTCTGGACTGATTCATCAGCCTATTTGGAGAGCATATTCTTCATAAGTTTTTTCAGCGCAATTAAGTACTTACTTGAGACAGATGATCGCTTTTCAGCCTTCCCCATCCAGCTTTAGTAGTAGCTCATTCAGATTCCAAAGATAATGAGATAAGACACCAACTTACCGTAGGACCCCGCTGACAAATCTTCTTAAAGAGGAGTCATCTAGCTTGGTGTTAATAAATCTTCTTCGTGAATAGTTGGTTAATCTATAGGCATTCATTCGACGTTGTTAAAAGCTCTCCCAAATCCTAGTAATTCTTAGATTATATCTAGAACAGTTTTGACAACTATAAATTCGTATAGAGGTTAGCACTAACATCTTACTTAAGATTTTTAATTTCACCTAAACGACCGGACGTATTTTCTGCAAACTTCATTACTGGGGTCTGTGGGTTCACAGTGCGAGACGAAATCGGAATTTTCATTCTAACCCCAAAATGAACGATACTTTACTAATAGCCGATTGTGAAAAATTCGATCTTCTCGAAAACGAATCTTTCGATCTTGATTAAATTGAATATTCGAGTTACGAGTGGATATATGCCAACAGATGGCGTAACAAATTATTGCCAAAATATCTAGCTGTTTTTTGAAAATTTGCTATATCTCGGCTATGACTCAATGATTCAATATTTGAACAATATTTGACATATACACACATATATAGGTAAGATAATGGCATACCAAATATTGGAAAATTTTCAAATTATATTTTTTTTTAACGCTTAAAGCGTTTTAACGATTTTGTCTAAATTTTAAATCTAAATTATTTGCAGATAAATAACATATAGGAGCAAGTAATGGCGTCCCAGTCGTTCACCTAATTTTTTGTACACTGTATACCTCATACGCTAAATAATAATATAGTATTCTTAGAAGGCTAAATTTGAAACTGGAATTACAAGCCTTTTTCATCCTCTACTACTTTGTATGTATAGTTTAGAAAGTCACCTCCAAAGGTTGGAGAAATGCAACCAGCAATCCCCTTCAAAAACCATCGGAGTTCTTTTGCAAGACATAAGAGATTCAGTTTTGAAGTTTACACGAAGAATTGACTTATTCCCTGACGTCAATGTTGACGACCCTAGCACGAATCTTTCGGATCTGCAATTACATTTTTGTACCTTAAACGATTAACAAGAGGAGGTTCTGGAGCAGAACTGTACTGTAGACTGCAGAGGCTACCGTGAGCAAAGAGTTCTTATTTGCTAACATTGGCTCAAATAATTACACTTATTGTTTTTTATTTTTTATTATAATACATTTTTCGCAAGTTAGGCGAATCTGTAAAGCTGTGGCAGCGCCCCGATATGACTGCAGTAACTGCCTTATCTAACAAGCTTCGAAATCATCACGACTACTTTACGGAGTTTATAGCAAAATGTGGTGGTATCTCACCGGCAACAAGGGGGTGGGTCTCTGTCTACCACCTGTGTGTAACAGCTGCCTTCTGGGTTCAGACACGATTGTGCCGCACATTGTGTGACAGAAGCATCTGGATTCTACCTCGTACGACAGGCGTATCCTACCTCAGGGCTATTCTTGACCCCGATATTGATGAAGGAGGTGAATAATTTTTACAGAGGGTAATCTAAAAATTGCTAATAAAACTGAGGTGAGATAAAGCCGGCAGAAACAAAGGCAAAAATATTACAATAGAATCACCGGAGATGTGAAAATGTAATAATAATAAAAAAAAAAAAAAAACAAGGGTGACTAAGATTCACATCTAGGTGACAAGTTAAGACAGCTTTCACCAAGAACATGTCATAAATGGGCTGGTTGGCGAATAAATTGAGCCCTACATCTAGAAAGTTGTGTAGTATTGTGACATTACTGCATTTCTCAAAAAATATGTCCGTACCTTCAACATAATTTGTTGGTCGAGGGCGTGCATCGGCCCTGACCGGTAACAAAATAGAAGGCCCTAATGACCACAATACCAACCTCAAAAGCTAAACAGTCTTCCATATCATTAAGGCGTGCAATCAAATTAAAGGCACATTACTACATTTTTTTTATTTTTTTTTTAATCCTTTAAAATATTCATTTTCACATTTTTACAAAACTTAGTATGCCATTCTTAAAGTACTGCTAATTTTGGGGTTAGGATGACAATTCAGATTTCAGCATCCGGAAAATAGTAGTACAAAAGCATAACTAGCGCAGAAAGCAGAAAACACAATCTGTAACCATAAGCCACCGATTCAGAAAAAGATGTCAATGCTCATCTTTTTTTTTTTATAGTAAGACTCCAACGCTAAGAAAAATGTGCATAGGTATTTTCACGAGTACTTAGTGTAAGGGAAAATTGCGAAAATGATCCAAATCTCTTAGCACTTAAGCTCACTTTGGTATACTATACTATTTTACGATACAAATCCGTTGTAATTTAAATTCCAATAAAGTGTCAGCTCTGTTTATTACAACATACATGTGTGATCAAACCAAGGCATTCATTTTCATTTTCAATTTGGCTGCGATCGACCAGGTTCGATGTACTTTTCATGGTCTATTTTTTATATATTTTGCCCCTTTTGCTCTCGTTAAACAGGTTCTTTCCACGAATATTATAGCAAAGAAGAATCATGAAAAAACAAAACATGATCGTCGACCGCGCGTTCAGCTACCCTTTGTTGCATGCGGTGTAGTTGTTGTTATTGGATTTGGCTAACTGATTTCTTCTCTTTATCACGGTTTCCTCTTTCTTCTAATCTTCGTTACTTGCTGCTGTTGAAGCGGCCCGTCTGTCTGTGGTTGTTGTTTCGCTTCGCTCGGTTTAGTTGACATTTTACCGTTTCGCGAGTAAGTTTATTGCGCAGAGTGTCCCTAGATTTTACTCACGCAACCGGTTTCGATCGTGATCTTCGAGTATTTTTTTGTTGTCTTCATTGAAAAGCGATCGTCATTTATTTTATAAAGAAATATAAATTAAATTCGCTAATTAATCATTATTCTCGGAAGACACAAAATATTTTGATTGCGACTGATACTCTGCTTCAGAGTGTCAATCGTTGGCATTTTTTCACTTTTTTTTGCAACACTCGGCCGGGACGTGTGTAACGAGTGGAAAAACGGGTTTTTTTTTGTGTTGCCTTTTTATCATCCATTCCCAATTAATAAACAAAGTGATTCCGGTATTTAAAAAAAAAAAACAATTTTTTAATCAAAACTCGCGATTACGTCGTACTAATATGCAAATCTTACGGATAAACTCATCGAAAACATAATCGTTCCACTTTGGATATTATTGCTGCTGCGGCTTAAAGAAACCTTGAAAACCACGGCAGGCAGAATAGATACACCACATTGCACAGATACGCTGAATAAAGGTGAGTGTGTGAATGGGCGGCGGCACGGGGCGATACCTGAAGGCTTTATAGCTCTAAAGTTAAACAAAATACCTGAGAGGCAAGATCATTGTTATGTGATCGTGTCTCGATGATTAGGAGTTAATTTGATTTTAAAGTTGTTTAACAGGTGGATCGGGAGAGGTTGAATTTGAATATTCAAATAGGTAGGTATAAAACGGGTATTAGTTGAACCTTTGACTATGAAGAGGGTGGTGGCAGCTTCTATGCTGTGAGTTTTTGCGTCATACAGAGGATCATTAGATATGGATTATTAAGCGTACATAGCATTACCTACATATAACCATTCCAGCAAGATTTATTTGAAGAGCTTAAGTGTGGTTTGAGATCTTCTTCGTTAGCAAATCTTCGAGTTCTGAACCAAGAAACTTGGCATTATGAAGGTTAGGACATTGGGTACTTACCACCAAATGTCTATGAAGTGGGCTATAATCTTGAAGTATGTATGTACGCTTAAGTTTACTACTATTCGCTGAAAGTTGTTTCAGTAGCTTAGCGCTTGAGGCATTCTTTGAGGGATTTAGCATTTTCAAGATTTGACCGTAGAACTCTTCGTACGTTCTAATTTTTGTGACTACTTGAGATGAGAGTTTAGACTCTTAAGGGAAGTGACGGCTTCTTTGAACAGTTTGTTAGTTTATTTACATATGTACATATGTACGTACAGCATATGTATTAACAGAATATATAATGTAGAGAACATACTCGTACATACAAACATATACATTCATATGTATGTATGCACTTACAAATGTATCTATGGACTTATACCTAAAAAAAATTCGGCAGATACAATCATTTTCGCTTTTTTCTTAATTTTGCTTCCTTGTTAATCCGGAGATTAGCAGACATTTATGTAATAATTTCTGAACACTTTCGGATATATCATTTTCGCTTTTTTCTTAATTTTGCTTCCTTGTTAATCCGGAGATTAGCAGACATTTATGTAATAATTTTTGAACACTTACAAATTTTGAATTTCCGGTTTCAAAATTTAGATTTGACCTTCTCATTTGACACACAAAGAATCTGTTTGTTTCATGTTAGGTAAAGAATTCTGATAAAATTTTGATTGTACTTACGAGTAAAACATACAAGTCTGCAAAACATCAAAATCGAATACAGTGGGGGTTTAATCTGTGACCACTCTTGACATGTACGGGCCTCGCTTGACTTGTTCCATACCGCTATTTTCACTGCATCCTAATTTGCCTATCTCATTAAACCGGAGAAAAGGAGTGCGTATGTATGTGTAAAAGTCAGATAAAAACAAACACTTTTTAATCCATATCCAGCCGTTTGTTTTCACAGGGCTCGTTCGAGAACCTTTGAAGAAATGCTGCTGAAATTTGATTTGTATGTTTGTCCCGTAAATATCTAGGTATTTAGTTGCGCCCAAACATTGTCTAAATTGGATGGAGTGCGGGTAAGATGTGCAAGCGGAGTATAGTATACATATTTGTATCATTTATTGGGCGCCTAACTAAAGAATGTCTAAGACTGGTAAGGTAAGTAGTTGCCTCACCTGAAAATAATTTCAATTTAATGAAGTGAGGGTAAGATATGGGGAAGAGTTGTAAAAATGTTTCAACCATCTTCCTCACACATCTAACTCAAGAACCATTTAACAGATTTTGATAAAATTTGGGCCTCGAGTTAAATCGGACAAGTAGATGTATTTGCTTTGAAATCATCCAAATCGGATAAAAAAGGTATAAAATATAGTGGATTTCTAACCCCAAGTCTTAACACTTTTTTCAAAAACGGATTGCACCGGGTAACATTTTTCGCGTAACCTTCAAACTATCAATTTTTCGGTTTAATACTTTCAGAGATAGAGGTTTCTGAGGTTCTTTGTTCAACAATTCCTTAGGGCTCTGACTTTCATTTGATATGTCACATGTCGTCCTAATTATTTTCTGTTCATCTATTATTTTTATGCAAAAATTTCAGCTCTCTGAATCTAGCGGTTCAAAAGTTACAAGCGTGTGACATTCTGATGGACAGATAGACAGATATATACAGTGTTGTATCCATTAGTGTTCCATTTTATATTTTTTATTAACTTTGGTGTAAAGTCGAAAATTTTAGAACTTTTTTTACAATTTTCGAAATTTCTACAAAACTGGGTAGGTACCCATTTTGTAGAGAATTTAAAATCCTAACATTTTGATAGTATTATAATATTCACACTCAAAAAAGATATTTATTAACTTTGGGATGTTGAACATTTGAACAAAAAATTTAAAAATTCAGTTACTTACCGTGGTGAAAACTTAAAAAAAAAATGTCCATTAATTTCGGTATAAGACGAATATTTTTGGAAGATTTCGTACAATTTTCGAAAATTGTTGAAAAGAGAAGAGAATTTCAAAATCTAAAATTTCTATTAATTACGAATATAATAATATTTTTCTTAGGGCGCACCGTTTTCGAGATATTCGCCCTCAAAAACGGCTTCCAATTACTTTGAAATAAGTTGGATATTTTGAAAGATTTCGAATGATTTTTGAAAAATTTCCAAAACCTAAAATTTCTAGTAAAATAACTTGTTTCGTAGAGCACACCGTTTTCGAGATATTCGGACTCAAAAATGATTTCCATTAATTTGCCATTAGCTGTAACTCGATACATATTTTAAATGTCGACTTATAAACCTCTCTCTAACCGCCATATTAATCGCACGCAAATTTCGCTACGATGCGACAGCGAATAAATTGAATTGCGCTGAGATTTGCCATATTTCTCAAGCTAATTATCTTATGGAAGTTATACTTTAGGCACAAGTTCTTTGTGCACAATTGTTTTCCATAAAAAAGCAAGGTAGCTATGCAATCTACAATACATGTTGGCAGACACACACTCCTCATAAAATTACTGGAACAATGTTTCGCCATTCCATTTATCTGTTGTGCAATAAGATAAGCCGTGTTGTGAAAATTAAGTAAAAAATAAAATAAAATGCATTATGTAAGAGTGCATTCAAAATATTTAACAATTGGAAATTGGATGTTTGCTTGTTTGTTTTTAAAACGAGACCCTGCTCATGTGTCAAATTGGACTTGTAACATGGCTAGCGCGATAACCACTGAACAGATTTTGATGAAATTTGTGAGTTTCGTCTAAAAATTTGCAAAATCGGATGAGTTCGGCAGAAGTTTACTAATTTTTTTGTTAACTAAATCGTCGTCATTAATTTAGATGTGACTATCTTCTGAAAATTAGTTCTTATTCATTGAAGGGTAACTGCGATTAAATCAGGTTTAGTTGCTCAACACTAGTGTGTCCTTGTCAACCGCCAAACTTCACAACCTCTATAAATTTGTTTTGATGAAATTCGTTCCAGTATGTGTAAACTTATGTAAGTGTAAACATGATGGAGGAAAAATGTTGTTTGTTTGTGTACTCGGACATTATCTACATGTAAATGTACAAAATGCAATCTTTGGTGAACCCATGCCTTCGGAAATAAGTACTCCAAGGTCACCTTAGTAGGACAGGGACCATACTTCACCACATCCCTCAACGAAAACGCTAATGGTAAAGATCATTCGCTCAATAAGAAAATGGAAAAGTGACACACTTAGCTGAGTTTCTTTTCTAATATTCGAGTAAACCAGTCATAACTACGTTGCACTTTGCCTATACATCGTGATATAATCAACCGCAAATTGAATCACGTTACAATTGGCCTTCCGGTCTTGCGACTACATATGTGCAAGATTTTAATTACAAATTGATAAGAGTTTTCCCAAGTTCATAAAAATTTCTATATGTGAGCCAGATTTTGAGAGAAATAATAATTGTTCATAATAAATTATGGTCTCCTTTCATGTTACAGCGACAAGTCTAATTTATATGCATCTTCCTGTGTGTGTAACATAAAATAACGTTTGATAATAAATTTAGGCCTTCATAATACAACCCTTCACAGTCTATAAATTTTAACATCTACGACATTATGAATGATTATGAAAGCGGCAACCTTTAAACTAAACCATTAAATGTGTATCTCAAAACCATATATAACTTTTATGAATCTAATTCAGTAGCTGGTGTTGGTGGTCCTTTAATACCCAGTTCACAGAGGTGACATCTTTCTTCTTGGTCCGAACAAATTTGTTTTCTCTCTTTTAAGTGATTTACATACGAAAAGCCAACAAGTCTAAGTCGGACTTAATTTGGAAGAAATAGTACACCACTTAATCATTTCCCTGATAAGATTATAAGTAATGCGCGTCACCATCCACGACAAAGGGTTTTCTTTTTTTCCCAGTCTTTGTTCGCTTTTTAATTACAGTTGACATTTACACTCTTATTACGAAGGGTAGGTACTATCGCATTCCATGTTCGTTTGGGATACTTTTTTCTCAAGTAAGTGGTTTTTTTATGACTTATAATTGTTGTGTTGGAATTGATTTCTTGTTATGACGAATTGATAAAATGGATTGGTTTCTCTGATTGTGCAATGAAAGGATTTTATTATTTAAATTTAAATGTTATTTAAATGAAGCGATTGAAATGTATAATTATGTGCGTAAAAATAAGTTGTTTTTAGCAAAGAACTCCTTAACCGGGAACTCCCTAAAAACATCGATAACACTTCGGTAGAAATATTGAAAGTGGATCCAAGGTGTGATTGAGGGAGAAGTTGTTAGAGTGTAGAGGAGGCAAAAAAGGTGAACGTATTTCGGGTAAAAACATGCAAACTGTCAAGTTATACGTAAAATACACCCCAATGCATCGCATAGCATTAATGTGGTGACTACATATAAAAACTGTAATTATCTAAACTAAAGAAGCAGTCCCATTTATCATCATACAAGTACTTTCCAGACCTAACTACTCCATAAAAAGATTCAATACATATTTAATAATATGTCTCTAGTCTCCACACGCATTTTTGGAGATTAAATAAAAACGAACAAGTATTTTTTAATTTCGTTTTTTGATTATTTAGGAAACAATATCAAAAAAATTTGTTCAAAATGGTTGCTCTGACCACTCATCGATCGCAGCACACACCTCCTCCATTGAAAAATTGCCCACTGCACGGATAAATACACGCTTCAATATTTGGGTGTCGATTAGAACAAGCCATGGCCAATAAAATAGACCATAGCTTTGGATTATAACCAAAGGATTGAGATCTGGACTGCCTGACGGCTAATCGTCGCTAATATGAAGTCTCGCACATTATTTTGGAGCCACGCTTGTGTTATTTTTGCCCTATGAGCTGGCGTGAAGTCTTATTGGAAAGTCCACTGGTTGTTTGAAAACAATTGTTGGTTAAGTCCCTTCACAACGCCTTCCAGAACATTCGTTTGGTAGGTTTTTGCCGATGTTTTTACTCAAATTTTCCTGTGACCATTTTGCGTCAACCCGCGGCGTAGAGTATTAGAGATCTTTCATTCTGTTTTTGCTTTAATTGGGCTGTGAGTAAGTGGTCAGTGTGTCTTTTATATGCTTTGAATCCCAAATCTTGTTTGATAATGCGAGACATGGATTTCTGCGATATCTTTATTTCTCATGACAAGATTTTCTGTTTTCACAGCGGTTTCCTAGTCAATCCGGTTAATCCTGGCTTTAACAGCTTTTATCGCCTGTGGAGTTCTGACAGTTCGAGTGCGTCCGGATCTTTGACGGTCAGTTACTCCACCAGTGTCCTCAAACAATATAACAGTGCAATACACACAATTCCGGATGATTCCAAGCGGTCGCAATGTCCGGAAAATATCGCATCTTTCCATATTACACTTGTGAAGGTCAATTACAACAACGCGGTTTTCAATATCGCCCCACTCCATATTTACAAACGACTTTTATGTAAATCTTTTTACGCGTTAACTTAGTATAAATGTCACTCATTGAACGCCTGTCAATATAGAATGGATGTATTCAATACTAATCTCACGCTGAGTGCGTTTAAACGTGTACCAGTATTTATGACATAACTAAGTAGGGAAATCCGAACAATCCTGACCCTAAACTAAGTACATAAATATCTACCTGTTTATCACGATTAACCCTCTAAACTATTTATACAAACAAATAATGTGTATGTGTACTTATTTAGATTGCAATTTGCTCCTGTCATGATTTATTAAAGCTCCCCCATAACAGTTATTAGGGAGAATGCAGTATTATCCAATAAATTGTTGTGAGATGGGGTTGAAAATTAGGTTCACAAAACTCATCAATGTTTAGCTATGAATGAATTAGGTGCGCACATCCGATTCTACGAATTGATTCAATTTAGTTAAATCCGAGTGGGGAAAATAAATTATTATCAACAGTGGACGAAATTGATATAAATCATGAAGCACATCTCTTTTGTGGAAAAGTCATTTAATCTTTTTTATTATGAAAATGCGATTAGTATCTATGTTATCTTTATACAGAATAAAAAAATCTATGTTCAGTAAAAACTCCCGGGGTATAAGGATTCACCAAGTCTAAAATAAAATAGTTATTGTAAATAATTGAAATTAGACCTTAATGAATTCGTATCAGGTTTTATATGTACTCTGCATTTTTACAAGTTCAGAAAGTAAATATGACGCTCACTGTAGTCGTTTCTGACATATCATATATAACACTAACACGGTTTTAACAAGTAAATTATCTGCCCTTCGGTTTGTTTATTTAGAACTAATTTCGGGTAATCCAAATAATTGGATTTAATTTATTAAAGTTAATTATGTTGCATTATGTACAATTGTTTATTTTGCGGTTTTAAAAATTAAGTTGACACGGAGTCTATAAGAAAAATGTAAGCATTTAATAACATTCATTGAATTATCTTCTTTTAAGACCGCACCTAATTAGGTAACTCGTATTTGTGTTTTTATTTCCTTCTTGAACTGTTTTTGTTTTCGTTCCTTTTTTTTGGGTTCGTGATTTTCAAGGCAAGGTTTGTCATTATTTACTGTCACTACACTACGGTAGATTAGTAAATCAGTAAACACCGTCAGTTGAATTAACAAGGGGTATTAATTTCTTACCTTCGCACCCTAATAGTACGAGTACTTGGTACTATTTTGAAATAACAGCGCTCCAGACTCAAAGGCAAATACATGTATTTTTTCTTTGTCAACACCTCGAAAGAACTGTAGAAAGCATATCATTTTCCTTCCTTCTCATCGACAGTCGGAAGATGATCACATATTCAGTATTAATTCATACTACTCTATATCCTAGTGAATTTATAATTTGTAATATTCCTGATTCAATTCCGCACATTTTCTGGTTCGTGGTAAAGTCAGTTCCAAGTTTCCGAATACCTAAAGTGGTGCAACCTGGCCGGGTTTTAAAATTCCGTATCTTTAAGATCTATGGATCTGGCATTTTTTTAGAAATACATCTTAAAGAAGACCAAGGCAGCTATCATACCCAAGCCGGGAATGATAATCTCTGATCTTGCTACAAGTTTTTGGATTATTAGGCCGTTGACTTGGAGCCTAATCCTGTGAGGTCTTTTTAACCGTTATGATAAAATTCTAAATCGAGTAAATGGAAACTGATGCATTAAGGAAAACAAAATCATTTATAGGAAAAACCAGAGCTCCGTTAAACTTAAGAAGAGTGACTTGTGATTTTGGGAACTGCGACGAGTTTCACTCCTTTAAAGTATCATTGAACTCAGAAGCATGGACCTTTGTGAGTTACGACGTCCAAGCTCAACGTACTTACATACGTAAACAATCAAAGAAGGATTCACCAAAATGTCGGAGCAATACTAGTCTACTATAGGAGGACATAGGGTAAAGCCTTATCCTGCTATAGATATTAAAAGAACCTGGTTTATCAGGAAATTGACCAGGGAATACCTAAGTATGACAATAGGGTGGTGGCCGTAGTGTAGTGGTAACATTATCGCTTGTCACGCTGTTGGTTCACGGTTCGAATCCTGATGTCAAGAATCATCATTTATTTCGCATGAGATAAATAAAAAAAAGTCGATCACTTGCGTAAGCTAAGTCAAGGGCATGACACTGGCAGTAGGGTGGTCATGATGATGACATCAGGAGGACGGAAAAAAATACTGTGAATCGTAAGCAACGACAATAATAGCGAAATCAAACAAAATACTCCCCAGTTATCTGGACAGCCACCCTTGGAGTTCACTGAAACTTAACTACCACCTGAATTTCAAACCAACTATACCAATCTGTCTTTCTCTCTGTGTCTTCCCCTTTCCACAAAAAACGCCCGTGTTCTAAAAATTAGTATAAGGGTATTCATATCCCCTTTAACACGTGCAAATTATAAAAAAAAATAGGAATTCCAAGAAATAGTTGGGACTAGAATGAAACACTTAAGGGGCATTCTATGAGTGCGAAGTGCCAATTTGTTTAGGCACTACATAGACTACACACAATATTTGTCTAGCTTTGCACAGAAATTAGTTGCTTTGAGGTATGATTATGTTCGCACTTGAGTTACTATTTCCCCACGAATCGCGATTTTAGGACTTAATGTTTTATGTAAGCACTGTTTCACATCCCTGTTTAACCTAAGCTAATCTTGCCTTATCTAGATGTATTTAGCAAATTGCTCTTTAACACATTAAAGGTGACAGTTGGTATTGAAAAGTCAATGAGAACATATGCCTACGTGTACTTTATTTCATTTTAGACTGCATCAATTTCTATTAGCTATATTCAATTACTCCCACTTTGCTCACTTGATGAATATTGGCGCCGGACGTAAACGCCCAAGTGGATCGTCCAATAAAAGCGATGAATTTCCCATCAAATCTAAGGTTAAAGATCCACCCATAATCGCATGGTATAGAACGCTCGATATCGGCGAACGACTAATTAATGACAATTGCTTAACTAGTTAATTGCATTAAAGTAATTTCCAGATACAGATACCTACTCCATTCACATGTCATACTTGCATCTTTCTGCACTTGTCAAGCGAGGGAGAATTTGTGTTAACACTTTTTCCATAATTGTATCTAGTCCACTGGGTGCCATTCTCATTTCCTTCCATAAATAACAATAATTCCGACAGTCCAAATGTCACTGTATAGTTTTTCACAGTTCGAAGTGCATCGGAAGAGGGGAAAAGTATGGCAACAAAAACAGTAGGGGACGGAACAATGGTAATATAAAATCTCTCTCTTCTGTCGCTCGTTTTTTTACCTGACTGTCCCTCTAATGACTCTAACAGTGATATAGAAAAAAAGGAATTATCGACAGCAGCTGCAGATGTCATTATCAAAAAGGTGGTTAAAAAAACACAATGCAACGATAAAATAGAATTCCAATTGTCGAGAGTGCATTGCTACTCCTCTTAGGAGAGCTAGAGATTAGGAATGATTGCGTTTTTATGAAGGGAGACTTTGATGGCGAAGGTACCAAGCAAGGTATTATAGTATGTAGTTTGATAGGTAAAGGTGGTTAATATAGCGATCGGTATTTACACGGAGATTTCACCTTAATCGACAGCTGATTTGAAGTGCGATGATAGTTGCAGCTGACAGTTGAATTTAGGATGGGCTGTAAGAAGATAGTAAAATATAGTAGAAACGAGATACGCGTCTGTCGATATCAACACCCAGACCTACCCAAACATGGGTTGACGTGGAGCCATTGACATATTAAAAACTTTTTTTTGAAAAGTGGGTATTAACGTGATATGTGATATTCCGTGTCAGGATACTAAGGACGAATAGTCCGAAGACTGTTAGAAAAATACTGCAGCTTCATAATGACTAGTTCAAAAACTTCCCCATAAAACTGAGCACTAAAAACGAATGTACACAAGAATCCGGGATGGGCAGGCATGTCATCCGAGAGGAGTGTCGAAGATGGGAAGAAACCAAAAGAGCTAAACTGCTTAGGGAACTCTCAAAACTAAGACAAGCAAACGAATTTCTAGGGAATTTCAACTGGAAAAAATGTTTTCAGACTTTCTCACGGGACACTGTAAGTTTACCTCAGGAAGTTTGGCCTAGAAAACAACAAAATATGACGATTCTGCGAGGAGTTTCTAAGGGAAACTTAATTGAACGGGATGTTCTAGCATGAGCAAACACCAGGGCGGCATCTAGTGTTTTCTTGATATATGCATTGGATGCAAAGCGCTTCCCAGAAACAAATTTCTTCAAGTTTGGGAATAGATAGAAGTCTGAGGGTGCCAAATCAGGTGAATAGGGGGGGATGGCCGAGCAAATCGTACCCCATATCCCGCAGTTCTCCCATCGCCAACGCACAATTCTGTACAGGTGCATTGTCCTGGTGAAAGATGATTTTTTTTTTTTCTTCAAGCCAGGCCTCTTCTCGCGAATTTTCCGGCAGATGCGATCGACTTCGCTTTCTTTGGCGCTGAACCACCGGCTTCCACCCACGTCTTCGACTGCTGTTTCGTTTCTGGCGTGTAGTGGTGAACCCATGTCTCATCCATGGTGACAAATCGCCGCACAAAATCGGTCGGATCCCTATTGAATCGGTACAAAGATTGCCGCGAAAATCGTTTGCGCATTTGTTTTTGATCGGCATTCAGCAAATGCAGCACCCATTTTGCGCAGAGCTTTCGCATCCCTAAGTTTTTGTGCAAGATGTTTCGCACCCTCTTTTCCGATATACACACAGCCTCAGCTATCTCACTCACCTTCACTCGCCTATCGTCCAACACGATATCATGCACTTTTCCAAATTCGTGTAAAGAAATTACTTGAGAGAACAAGTTGAAACTTGTCATACGAACTAATGAGAAGTGCACCCAGGCAGGAAACATAAATTTTTGCTGATTGGAACGCCATCTCTGCGTCAGGCCGAGAACTTTTCACCTTGCCCTCGTACATCCTTTTTTTCTGAGATCAAAGCTGTTTTCTAACATAACACGTATCCATCTGTAGTTGGCATGCTTAAATTCCACTCCTTCGGTAGAATCCGTAAAGTTCTGTCTTGGCTGGTAAGTTCATCAGCTCTGCAATTCCCTAAAAAATCCCTACGATCCGTCACTTAGCATAGATGGATGTTGAATTGCCCGGTCATTTTGGGACAATTTAGAATGAATTTCAATATGATACAGACCGTCACCAGAGACTTAAACTTGGTTGCCTATGCACAAACTAATATCCCGAGCGGATATTACATTACGCTCCAGTCAAAACAAGAAGAAAACCCCTGCTGCTATCGGTTTTGTAGCCGTACGTATACGGGTTCCCTGCTAGGATCACGTATCTTCTTTTCCATTCTTATTGGGTACAGACAAATGGCATGAGCACTATTAGTTTTGAAACAGAATTCAAAGCAATGTTGAGAAAGTACCTCAAAATCGTTTAAATTCTAATTACTTAGAGTAACATTAATCAAAATAAATATTTACAATGGTAATTACCATGTCATAGTTGCTTCAAATTATTTTCATTGTGCCCTTAAAAGGCATAAAACAATTTATTTGTGCGGGCACCTACCAACCTAAATATGTATCTTTTATCTCAAAACAAATAAGAAAAGTTGAGTTGTTTTTAGCTTAAGAGGGCAGAATTACCCTACATTTCACAACTAGTCGCATAATGGGCCAAACATATCATACGCCTTGCTATTGGCATAGTAAAAGCCTCCAAGTACTATCATGTATCCATTCTTTATCAATCCATCACGTCCCTCGTCACGCACGGACGGAAATGCATGATCTGTTTTCCAATTAAATTAAACTCAGATGGCTTAATTGAATAGTGCTGCCTCAAAACAATAAACCCCATTCACAGCATCCTAATGCCGGCGGCGCGACTGCCCTCCCCACTTATGTAGCATTAAAATAATATCAAGCAAGTCACTTTGACTCTGTTGTATCATCCAAGTGAGACGGGGAGGGCGGAGGTCTCATCCTCATTTCATCCTCTACTCATCCCGTCAAATGTTTCACTTTATGATGCGATTTGCGTTTTTATTTATCTTTACCCTTCGGGGGTATTCCTACTAGTGTATTCCATAAAGAGCTCATACCCATTATGACTAGCAAATACCGAAGAGTACAAAAAACAACAGCACCGCTAGTGACAGCTCAGCCACATGGGAAATGAAATTCTAAAAAGAAAAATAAGAAATAAAATACAAATATTAATGTGAGAGATGGGTAGAACAGCACTCTTGTGAAGTTTTGGGTGGCATTACCGCTGTGTAAAGTGGGGAGACATTTGATGTCGCCATGTGGCCACTTTGGCCTATGTTTTGAGATACGGATGCTGCTTGTCATGTGTTTTGTTGTAGATGCTGGGATGTTTGAATTGGATTTGGAAATGGATATGGATGCACATTGTTTACGAGTATCTATTTGTTGTTGTTTGATTTCAATTTTAACATAAAGAAGGGACACAGTGGTTGATCGATGCAGTATTTTCTGTGTCAAATGTGAACGTCAATTAATTAAAATAATGCATATGCATATGGAAGTTGAAGTTCTCTCGATTTCGATTGATGCTGTTGAACACTGAAATCAACCAGCCAATTAAAGGGAATTGTAGAGGGCATGTCAAGGAACCGAAAAAGGCACGTCTTGACATTTTGTCAAGTGATCATATTTCGTTTTATGAAATTTATGACAAAGAAAAAGAACATTTGGTTTCAGAACAGCATCTTCGAATTCAAATTAATTCTCGTGTTCAGCTAATTTAGGTTTTCAACAGAAACCGGAAGAGACTAATTTATTCATATGTATGTCGGCTATACATATATCTGTTTTCAATTAGTGGTTAGTGAAAGAAATCGGTTGTTAACATGACCGGATGGATAGTATTGATAGCTAGATGTGAGAAAATGGGAGGTGGTGAATGAATAGTTGGCAGCACTTTTATGTAAAGAAGTGCATTCTATTCAAATTAAAGCTAAGTGTATATGCGTTCAACAAATCATCTGGCATATGTACGTGCATATGTTTGCTATCAGATCATAATAACAGAGAGTATTTTCGAATGAAAATTGAATTTCTAAGTTTTGTCTGCCCATCTGTGAGGTCACAATTTGAGGCGAAATCGGAATTGTCAATATTAACGGTACTTTAATATGGGCCGATTTTGAAAAATTGTATTTTCTAAAAAACTGTTTTTTCAACAATTTTTATTCGAGATAGGATGGACATGCATATGTACAAGGTGGGCCATTAAAACCTTCCGCATCTGGCAACTCTATAACTTTGACATCTGTTTTCAGATCGGCTTATGACAGCCCGCGTTCAAAGCGTCAGTCCAAGCGAATTTGTGCCATGGAACAGTACGCTGTTATAATGCAGTTTTACATTCAAACAATTTTCTCAATTGTGAAAACTAAACGTTTTAGACCACACCATCAGGCGTTTAGACCAAAAATTTATTGCCACCGGCAATCTTGGTAATGCCAGTCATCAAGGCCGACGTCGTCCGAGGCGGTCTAATGAGAACATTGAGGCTGTACAGGCCAGTGTTAAGAGATCACCGACAACATCGAGTCATCGCCGTTCTTTGCAGTTGGGCATCCCTCGCACGTCTCTCCGACGCATAATTGGTGCTGATTTGTTTGATAACGCGAACTTCTTCTCATATCTTGCTCCAACTGTATTCGTTTTCGATCAATTTCAAGTGGAACTGCTGACGTATAAGTCTAAGCTTGTCAAATTTCATCGAAATCCTATTAGGAGTTCTTGAGTTAGGCGGCTAAAAGAGACGACTTTAAGATTTTTGAATCTGGTCTTTTTTTTGGATTTTTTATCTGGTCTTGTATCGTTGTAAAGATATAAAAGTGTATCGGTTTCTTGCAATACAGCAACTAAATATACTGGCTGTCATTTTGTTACACTTTACACTCTAGCAATGGTCCAACCCTATTGTTACGGAGAGTTTAAGAGTGTAACATTGAGTTGAACATATGTTTTTGACAGCTGCTGGTTGACGTTTGGTTTTCTCATCTTTAAATAGAAACAACTGGCCGAAATATGGACGAAGCTTCAGTGTACGAAAGAGTAAACAAATTGATGTACAAAAATATACTTTTACAAGACAAAATACAACGAAGCGTGAATACCTCTATTCATTATTTGTTTGTCTTTTATGCTATAGTGGTTTGGTTGGTGTTCCCCACTGGTACCCGAACCCATCCATTGCAATCATCCATCCAACATGACGCTGCTTAACCGAGAAACTGTTGAAGGGCGGCATGGTAAGAGTCGATGTTTTGTCATCTCGTGTAATAGAAGTAAGTTCTGGCGTCCCACAAGGTAGTCACATGCGTCCATTGCTTTTTATTTTATTTGTGAATCATTGTCACGAAATATTCTAGTTTTGTAACATTTTAACTTTCGCGGATCATTTGAAATTATATTCTCATATAAATAATATAGCCGACTGCATTCGATTTCAGTTAGAGTTTAGCTTATCAAAAATGTAAGATTTTTTCAGCATACCGTATAGTGGTATTGCAACACTTTTTTAAGATTATTTTATTAACGATCATAGACGTTAACGTTTCGATGAAATCAATGATTTCGATGTCATATTTGACAATAAATTGAATTTTTTATTGAAGCGTTTGAGACCATTTCTAAAATTATTTCCGAATCAGATCTTTCTATAGTCTCTGATGTCTGGCCCATATGTAATTACATGCTCCCCAAAGGCTGAGAACTAATCTGCTTGCAACGAATTTGATTCTTTCTTATCTCGAGTAATATTGAAGATCGGTAGATGATTCCTTCGTCGCACAACAAAAAACAGTTGTGTAAAGCGATACTGAAATCATACACTGAGAGAGCGTAGTGTTCTAAGTTTTCTGTGATGGAAAAAATTCATTAATGCAACCAGAAATATTTATTGCATCCTCTCTAGATCCGAGATATTTCGTAGCTTTCCAGGCATATTTGTTAGTTCATTCTATCGAAGGTCTTTTAGTTTCACTAATGCAAATGGCATTTATAGATTGTATGTCGTTCAAATCGAAATTTAATGAGTTTAACACACGTTGACGCTCCAGTTCCATGGACTGAAAACAAAGACGGTACTAATGGTACTCTCATCAACGAAAGAGTAGAAAAAATAAGTCGTTAGATACCTGATTAATGGTTGTTTTCTGTGATCGTATCACAACTTATGAGGTCATGCATGTACCTATTTGCTTTTTTACTTTTTTTAAAACTACTGCGGGGAGCCTCAAAATGTCAACCTATTACTACTCATTGTATAGCATTATTTTCCCATTTTAGTATTGTATTTCTGTTTAACACCTGACAAATGTTTTCCCGTACATACATAGAATAAATATAACATCGTTAAGAATCCATTTATAGAAAACTGAACATCAATCAGACACAGTCTATGGAATGTATGCCATTAAACGAAAAATGTTAATCTCATGAATTATTCATTCGAAACAAATAATTGCTGTCAAGTTGTGATTGAACTAATACGAGTATGCTATTGTGATGCAATTCCATCTGAGGGATGAGTAAATTCCTATATTTACTGTTGTCGCGTCTGTCGTTGTGCAATGTTTTGTCATAAAATAAAATCATTAAACCTTTCAATGAGCATATTTAATAATTTCTTTTTTTTTTATGACCATAAGTAAACGAGATAAACATATAAGATTCGTTGACCTTTGTTGTAATAAAAAAAAAAAAGAAAAAAAAAACTTCCCTGTATCAAAAAGTGTTAAAAAGTCACACTTTCCAATCAGCGAGCAACGACAACGATCAACACTCAGTTCCTGGTTTTCTACAGATGACTCACGAACACTGGGACACATAACACTCCGGTGAGTCAATCGCTTTGCATACTAATTTCCCAATGAAGCAGCCAGACCCAGAATACAATATAGAGACCTCCACTGTATCCACTTTAAAGCAGCGCAATGTTAAATTGGCGCTTCTTCATGTTCTGCAATAAGAATGAGTGTATATGAGTAGGGTAGAGTTTTGATATGGCGCACTGGCAATTTATTTTAAATTTAAGTACCATGTAGGGGGCTTAAAGTAAATTGCGATCTGGAATGTGTAAATCGTCTGCGTGAAATAAGTTTTGTTTTCTTAAAATTGAAGGAGATTGCAAGGAGGAACCAAAGATGAATTTTTGATTTTTGATAAAGAATTTTAATTTTAAAATGTTCGCAAATGTGTATGTAGGTCCAAGCCCTTCTGAAACACAAAAGCTGAATACCACAGATATTGAGAAATATCTGGAGGATTCCTGTTACTGTCGTTTGCTCGAAGATGGATTGCAATATGTGCGACTATTGTCTGTCAACGGGCAGCTTAGTTAGTTGACAATCGGCATTATGAATGATCGATAAAATGTTCATCACGTTCTATCGAGTAACGTATGTACATGTTGAAAACAAATCGTAGAAGTTCAGGGATGGTTAGTATTTTATTTTTTGAAGGACAGAAGGGGTTTTTCCAATCGAATTTTAATACCATATACGAACTAAAATGTTTGCCTTTCTCTTTTAATAAATTATTATTGACGTCATTACTTGTAGTTGGTCAGATGTGGAAATTATGAGTCATTGGAATTTGATTTCTGCACAAAGAGTTGGACAAGCGATGAGTAGTTCGTGTAACAAAAATAATCGAAAGATGATTCAGATGAAAAAAGGGGTTTCGAAGCGCGTCACGTCAAAGAAATGGGTACATTTCGCAACATTCATAATATAGTGAAACGGAAAGGTATAGATTCGCAGAAGATGCCACAACTTGATAAAAGATTGAGGAAAAAAAAAACGGAAGGATTTTGTCGACGATTTTTATCTTTATCAGTATCAGTTTGTCTACAAAAATGTGTGCATTCTTAAAATGGGCACAGATTTTATGATTTGTCAGAAAGTACGTAGAACAATGGTGACCGTAGACTTACTTTCTTCCTCTCATAAAAAAAAACACCATCATCGTTGACACAAGAAAAACGGTCACACAAGAGATCTGTGTGCATTCACGTTCAAAAAGGATGGGTAAAACAAAACATCTACACATACCCATTTCAGACGTGGATAATCCAGCTGAAAATCACGAAGTCTGTGTCTGACTTTACAGAGATGTACGAGTACAATTAATAAAGGAGAGATTTCAGAACAATGTTCTTTGTACATGATGCCTGTTCAAATGGGAAATTCCAAATTATCTTCTTCAGGATTTCTCTAGCGGAACTGGAGCTGGTTGGTATTTGGATAATGAAATCATTATTACGCTCTGCGCAAAATGGAGGTTATCTTCTAGACATAAATTTAGCCATAAGAATTTTTATAATTGAAGAGAGTGACAGAAGTATCAGGATTTGCAGTAGCACAAATCACGCCAAGATTGTTCTTGGATGTAAAAATAAACTAAACAAGCTTTTTAAATGGAATCGGTTTTATCTTAATTGGGTATTCGGTTGAAGAGGAACTTCAGGCAATTATATATCTGACGAGCAAGCGAAAGAGTCTAGTTTAGTTTAGCAAAAATTCTGTACTTGACCGACTCTCACATGGTTTTTATACCTATAAAAAGAGATGGTCTTGTATCTTGTTTGGTTTCTTGCAAAAAGGTCCTGATAATAGCCAGCCTCGAAACCGAGATACGACGAAGCAGTCCCTTTATCAGTGTCCTACTTTTGCGAGTAAGAGATTGTGCGCTTTGGCCTCAATGTATCTCAGTCCAATCTATGGCTTACTTTACACCACCGATAAAATTTAGTTTAAGTCCTGTGAGTTTACACCAAACAGTACAATATGCAACTTTAGTCAATTCATTGATCACCATCTATCTTTCCATAGATGTCACTATTACCTTCAAAGCCGGCATCTGACGGCAACACGTCTCATCATTCGTCCAATTACAACCTTTTTATTTATTTTTGTCTATCTTCATTTTGTTTGATTACTGCAAAATAAACTTCGCTGACTTCGTAAGCTTCAAATTTGATGGGACAATAAAATGTGTCACTTTGAAATGACATTTTGAAATTCCTTTAAAAAAAGCGCTATCTAGCGCATGCTAGAGAATCGAATAGTTCCGAGTGTTTACACGTCATAGACTATAACAACATATAGTTTGTCAATTGGCTTCTAATGCTCTCTCTCTATAGTTGTCGATAGTTGATACAGAGGGGTTTCCACAAATTTGTCCCTTCGGTGCGCATGTTGGGAGTCCACTCTTTTTCTGATTTCGAAACGACTTTGCATTATTAGTGTCTTCCTTGTCTAATTTAGGAATGAATACGACTCTATCCCTTCTCCGGAGGCTTCGTATATATGCATCCAAGTGCAAGGTTGCTTATGTCTTCTTCACACTGACGTGTTTATAGCCCAGTCTAGTCCCTGTTTCGCGACCATCCTCCATGTTTTGCCGATGATATAGCAGTCTTCCTGTGGTTGGTCGGCAAGTTATCTGCGAATTAAGTTTGCAATACCAGCAGAGCTCTCTGGTTTTTCCATTCCGTCTAGATGACATCCGTTTTCTTTAATAACATTAAGGTTCGGTAGTAATGCTTTCACAGAATTTCATAATGTTATTTATTTTAGATTTCCTGATTACTTTATTGAAGTAAGTCCAGCTGACATATTTCTTCCAGTCTCCGCCTTACTTCCAGTTTAGCCTTACTTAAAATTAAAAAAAAAACTTTCATACGTCATGTCATAGTTCAGCAAACTTTTTGTTCCAATACGAAGAATTTCTTGGTCTATTTGAAAATCTGCTGAGGGAACTAGATTCATAGAATATTTTAGTTCTAGGCTTTCTAGGTTTTATACAAATCCCAACTAGCTTTCTTCGGGTTTGTTATTTATAATGTTTCCGTGCAGATTCCTTTCAGATGATTTCGTGATCGGACATGGACTACTCGTCAGATACTCTACAATTCCTGACTAATCGGGCTGCCGAATTACAAGGACCTACCTTATTTTTGACCCTGGTTACAAAGTTATGTACATTCCCCAGTTGAATATATATCATACTTAACGTTAGCACTAAGAATAAACTTTAAAGGTCCTCACAACTTTGATCAAGCTTGTCTTATAGAAGTGAAAGCAGCGTGTCCCGTTAATTCAACTCGGCCCATTTTTCAATTATTTTAGAACCAAATCACGAAGGAGCAGATGAAAGTAAAAATGCTTTCATATGTCCGCAATTAGTAGGTATTTGAAGTCAATGCTTGCAAACTACATGCCCAACACCCTCTAGATGTCGTCACCATATTTTAGATTCCACATCATTAAAATTCTTTAAACGTTCGAAAAAGTAGAAACAAACAATTGCCGGCGCCAATAATACAACAATAGGTCGGATTAAAATCACATTGAATTACATTATTTCTCAATTACATGCGCGAAAAATATTAATTTTAAGTCCAAAGAAATTCAATCAGTTCCCTACTAAACAACTTAGTATAATCACTTCCAATCGAAATGGGTCATGAGACTAGAACAAAATAAAATAAAAATGCAGAGTAAAAATTGCGACTTTAGATTGTTTTCTTATCACTGACGCGCTAAGTAGTTGCGCAACGCACATTTCTTTGTATGTGGGTCCGGTAGAATGGACCTTAATATCTCAGTCTAACATGCTCGAATCTTGAAGAGCCTGCGAGTAATATAGAAGCAGAACGTTTCCACCGCATGTTAGTGCACTTCAACACTCCCTCATTCTCCAAGTCACACATGAATTATTTTTCTTTTATCTATTAGAGAACTGGGTATTTGTAGAACTCGTAGTGCAGACTAAAACAAATAAAGGTGTTCAAATAAAGCAAAAAAAAAAAAAAAAAAATGAGAAGAAACATTTGTTCCAATGCGTACGTATGTACATATGAGAGGGCCAATCTCCATAAAGATATGGGTTCTCATTCCAACAATCCTTAAATTCAAATATTTATAGGTGAAGATTGTGCAAATTTATTTGTCTGTTGTGTTTTTGAGGGCTCATTCATTCAAGCTAATCTTATCGCATTTTTGTTTAAAAAAAATTGTTCACTTATGATACCGAGGATTATTTTACTGCGAGTTTTTAAGAAAAATGGTTTTTGCGCGCCTTCAAGATAAGTATCTGAAGTAATGTTTTTTATGAAGTACAGTGACCGAAAAAAGTTCGTTCGCGAACTGTTCAATTTGATATAGCTGTGAAACTACCCAAAATTTTAGCCCACAATGTAGATAAATCAATTCCCTATAAAATACAACAATGAGCTAACTGTTAATCGTTTAGAGTTTAGATACAAAACGAGTTGTCTTTATTAATTAAGGAAACGCAAAAAACCCGAATTAAACTTTGCAATATCGAGGTTTTTAGACCACGCAGAACCCAATTGACCACCGAAAAGAGCAATAATTGCAACACGCCAAGAGAATGGCTTATCAAATCGGTCAATAGCAGAGAAAGCGGGACGATCTGTTACCGTTCTGTGTAATTTTTTTTTGTAAGGGTTTAGCAAATTTTGAAAATAAATCCTAGCCTTCGATACACAAAAATTATGAAATATCGACATATCATGAACCAGAATGGAAAACGATTATTTTTAGCGATGAACAAAAAAGTTAATTTGGACGGTCTCAACGATTTCAGCATTTATTGGTATGACTTGAGGGATGGTTTGGGGTGCCTTTGGCTTTCAGGGCAAAATTCCTTTGATGTATGTAAGTACCACCCAGAATGACGGGAGAACTATATATGAAGACGCTGGAGTATGCCCTAGATGAACTTGGAGCAATTTCTGTGGGCGAACACTTTGTTTCTCAGCAAGACAATAAACTTATTCATACGACAAAAACAGAACTTGTGGGGGGATCATGACAAGGAAGATTTACTCGAAATTGAAGGCAGGACAAAAATGTAGAAGAAGAGATCAACGCAGACGTACTCTAGACCTAGATACAATTTATGCCGATTTTTTGAAGTTAACGAGAACGGAGAGGGCTGTACGAAGTTTTTTTTACATGTTTTCAGTTGATCGAGCATTACAATGTTGCACAGGCCTTACAACATCACAAACACTACCGATTTGTTCGAATTTGGTGATTGTGTTTCGAATTGTTTGCTCAGTTGGGCGATTATAACCACCATAATCATTAAATCGCGATACAGAACTGTTATTTTTGTAGTAAGATGTAATCATTTTAATTCGTTGAGGGGTGGTTAAACGATCCATATTGTAAAATGGCAAGGCAAGGATGACAGATGGATTTGACAGATGCCATATGGCAGAGATGTGAAATCCCAACCTCGAAATGAATAACCCTTTAGTTATCATTTAAAATTTATTACCAATGCTCATCTCTGTCTTTAAACTTATTTCAGTCACTGTATGTCATCTACAATAGTTTTTTGTCTTTTTTTTAGTTTGATAAAATAACATAAGTTGTCTGTCAGTAGTTTGGTTGCATTTCAATATGTATTTGATTTATGTATTAAGTTCAGCAATTTTTTATAACGTGTGGCGCTTATAATGTGCTAAATTATTCCAATTTTCATCTTCTTCTCTATGAAGTCTTAATGATTTCTTCTTCTGTTGGCCTAATTTTATTAAAGCATCTTTTTATTTGTATTTGGAAGAATGTTGAACTAAGGTTTAAAAGGGTTCAAACAATTTAAGCTTGGGATCAAGTAAGCAAAGCGCAGTTTGTTGCAAAATTTCTGTCAATCCATAGAAGTGAATCGTATATGAAACTCAAAAAAATCCTGTTGAAATCCGACTTTCTTCCAAGCTGTATAAAAAATCAGAATTGTTCATTGACCACCTTGAGTAGGGAAACGCTTGAAGAACTTCCGACACTCATTTTCCGGGTTGTTCCTTAGTTTTGTCGTGCGCGCTACAATCTACATATATGTAGATCAGATTCCTGTTTCTAATATATTTGATAACCTAACGACCGTGGACAGAATTCACTGGGAGGTCAACGACCATTACCGACTCTGATGCAGTGGCTTTATATACATATGTATATCTGAATATTGGAGAGATGTGAAGGTGATTTTCATCCCTAAAGCAGGAAAAAGCTCACACACCAATCCAAATCAATGATTTCAGGTCCATCAGCTTGTCCTCCTTTTTTTTCAAAAAACTAAGGAGGCTTATCAAAGTCCACCTTCGAAGTAATATTTGCTTTTAGATTTTCAAGATGCGATAGTGCACTACACAACTGTAGAGAACTGACTTGAATATACAAAATTCTCAATGACAGATTTCCTTGATCTTTTAACAATATAAACACTGAAATAATAGTAATTGTACTCCACAAATTAAATGGAGACCTAGATGTCTTCAGCTGGAATTATTTTATGCTTATCAACAGATGAATCAATGCTGAACTAGGCACAAGCAAGGATAAAAGATCTGTAATGAAGCACCCCTCAGGGTAGAGTGCTATCACCTCTTCTTTGCTAAGAAATTTTCTTATAAATTCTGTCTTTCCGGGAGTTACAGAATCGATCGGAAGACCTGTATATTTTTGATTTTTGATTTTCGAAATGCAGTGTGTTATACAGTATCCACAATATTCCTAAGAAATTTCATCATACATTTTGTATTTTCGAGAACTATGGAGGGAGATCTTAGGATTAGGAGTACGTAGCACAGTTTATAGAAAAATGATATGTTACGTCGGAATTATTGAAGCTTTAAAGAATCTGACCACTGTACATTGGAAGGTTTATCAGGACATTTATGACAATTATGATCCTAGAGCACACCTTGCCTCGGAAGACGTCACCCCCACGCTCAATTTTGATAACGACAGTCTAAGTGTGACCTGTTACATCAGAGGGCATCCTTCATGTCTATCTTTAAAATGGAAACAGAAAATTCCGAAATCCGCTGCCAGTGTTTTCGAACCATTGTCAATGCAATCTCAAATCCCACAGGCGGACTAGTAAAGTGGGAGGGTTGTGATCCTTCTACTCCGGATCATAACCTCGCCGTAAGGAAAAGAAGAAAGAAGAAGTCACTGCAATCTCAAATCTAAGGACCATCTCAAAGGCAATAACTCACAAATTATTTGAACATTTTGTGTAACGCTCTAGCAATACCTTATGTTAATCCAAAAATATACCACCATCAACGTCAGTATATTGCAATATTAATTTGTATGTACATCAAACATCCAAGAATAATCCCATGTGCAATGCTTCGGATAATTACTCAAAAGTCGAAATCATTTGGATGAGAACCGAAGTAAACCCCTCTTCTCTCACATAGCCATCGTCAGTGAAAGTAAAATTATAATTTATGGGTATTTTCAAAACTTCCGACTCCTAAACAGTCATTCGTTCAATGAACACTTCCTGTACCAATGAACTACTTTTGGGGGCATTTACGCATTCACCCCTTTTTTTTCTCAGCTATGAGTCTACTTACAGTGTGTATTCAAAAATTTTATTTGATTAATTCTGTTTCAACAGAAAATTCAGTGTAAATAAACTTGCGTTTATCAAAAGCAGCTAGCATCGTAAAACGCATTCAAAAGTATTAAAAATTGAAATGCAAAACAACACACACTCACCGCAAGCTCATGAAAATGGGTATTTATGACGACTATTATCTGTCATAATGTACGTAATATGTCCCGGGCGGATTGGGGGATCCTCAATTCGAGATGCATACGCATAGCTAGATACTTTCTTTTTCGATGAATGGTGGTGGATTTGGATTGCAGATGTTTATTTGCTTTGTAATATAATGTTTGTGCCAAATTTTTACCCATGTACGCATGAAGTATGCACTTAACTCGGTCTATTTAGACTCAGGGGTGGCCAAACTGTCTGGGAGTGACGTGCTGACATTTTTGTTTGATGA
The DNA here is from genome assembly GCA_963082735.1 of Pocota personata. Taxonomy (NCBI): domain Eukaryota; kingdom Metazoa; phylum Arthropoda; class Insecta; order Diptera; family Syrphidae; genus Pocota; species Pocota personata. The sequence continues at coordinate 35,717,342 of OY720430.1, forward strand.
AGTACGTATGTACTCGTAAGTGGGTTGCTTGAAACATTTTAACAGTACATAATTTCGAAAAATTCAAGAATTGAAGACTGCTGATGACAAATAACGCAAAATTTCGGATTGCGTTAGAGAGTGAATTGCGTAAATTTTAATGACATCTATACCCAAACCGTGCTTTGATATTAGATATTTACTGGATTTTCTGGTACTGAGAAATGGACCTTAAGAGAAAGTTAGGTAACCGTCACAGTCTTAGCTCATTCTACTGGATGATTCCTCGCTTATGCATGCAATTATTTAGACGCAGAGACGAGTCTTTTCATTCGATAGATAATTCTTCAAAGGAGTACGATTACTTCTAAGAGTGGATACAGCATGTCCTCATGTGCGCAGAAGACGCGCGATCGTTTTTTCTCCTTTTCGTATAGTAGGCCAATTTATTTAGCTTGTCTGCCTTTCATCAGTTAATGCACCGCATTGGTTTCAATTGATAAATATGTTGAATTTTAGACGTATGGCATTAGTGACTAAATTAGGTGTTGAAACATTTTCTGTTTTTGGTCTTTTGTACGATGGACACTATTTGAGTGTTAATGTCCTACGTCCAAATTTTATAGATTTCATAGGAACTGGCAGTTCTTCTCTATTTCCAGAGCGGCTCCAACCTTAGCTTTATTGGCCAACCTTCCCCTACCTGTGACTTAGGACTCAGCATACGGTTACTCCGCATCTGTCAACCTCTATATGCTCGTTAAATGATCCGCAGCACTGCTTTTCATACTTGAATTGTATTGGTAATCATCCCAAATACATACAATACTACTGTGATACTACTTCGTTCTTAAAAGCCAAGCCACACCTTCTCCGACTGTCGTGATTTCTGTCTAAAATTATACTATAGTGATGACAATTAACAGCGTATAATCATAAGAGTATGTACATATGTAGATACATCAGGTGTGAGGGAGAAAAATCATAACTCTATCAAACTGGGTCTCGCGCAAACAAGGCTGGAGAACTACTTTTCCATTCAGAAGTTGGTAAGCCAAAGGCACGACGAGATTTGGGCTCTATGACAATGGGTTTTAAATTTGTGGACGAGAAAAAAGTTTGAGAACCATTGACTTAGAGAGCATTGCTGGAAGTGGTTCGCACAGTACTAGTAATGTCCGGACAAACTTCTTCTTGAAGTCTGGTGAGAGTAGAAAAGCTGCTTTAGCACATGGCGTGATTGTAGCTATATACCTATACAACCAGATCATTGCAGCGGGTTTTTGGTCATATACGTTTTACTGCGAACTCTTCGACGCTGACAGAAAGTTCAACTTACTCGTATGTTTTACTTGCACTGAGCATTACTAAGGTTAGAGTCTAAGATTAATCGTTCTACAGTTTTTGAATTTTTTTTGTCTAAAATGTTTGACAATATCGTCAACATAAACGTCTATATTCTTTGCATTTTTAAATCTATAATCAATTTTGCAAATGAATATTATATGAGGAACTAGATGCAAAAATGGATAGAAATGATCTGCATGAAAACTTGTTTGGCTGAAAATCGGACTAGAAATTCTTCAAAGCTAAATGCCTAACCAAGCCATAAAGTTATCTCGTTTAGTGATGGAGCTATAAAAAATTGTTATCTCCTTTAAAATTGTTTCTTCTGGAGATTACCAGTGCTCGTGTATGTCAAAAATAAGTTAACCATTTTTCGTTTATGTTTCTTTGATACAATCAATAGAAGAAATCGTACGTATCATACTTAAACTTTTTATAGAGATAAAAAGTCAACTGAAAAAACTTTTTTAGAGTGGAAATACGACTGTTAACCTATTTGTGACACCACTTCTACACTGTTGGGGAAATTAAAAAATATTATGGATGGATATGATATTGTACGAAAAAAAAAAAAAAAACTAGAACAAAATCTGCAACCGCAGTTTCTTTGTCAGCTCCTCGAAATGTGTTCATTTTGCTACATATTATACCGTAAATTGAGAAAATTCAAGATAATTCTGACAAGTTCTTAAACATGTCTTTTATTCAACGATATCTAACTCCATTCATATGAATTCTTGCAAATCTGACAGTGTCTTCCAAAATGATTTAAACAAATTTGCTTTGCATGCATATGTAAGTCAAAAAGTTTGTCAATGACACACCAAATTTTATAAAAGTTTTAGAAAGTTCAACCAAACTCATTAGTCATAGTGTATTACTCAACATCTGAGCTACTGCATTATCCGCGCTAGACACCCACCACCATCCATGGGATCAAGATCCCATTCAGCTGACAGATTTAATGTCAAGCAGTTTCTAAGAAGGCAGCATGAATAAAGAAAGAGAACTCTTTCAATGCCAATGCTGCTGCTGTTTGTCATTAACGTATGCACGAACGCTGCCCGCCCTCGCATACACTCCTTATGAAATGTTAATAATAAACGCCACCAAATGGAAATATCTCTCACTCTCCTCCAGCGACAAACTAATAAATTAAGGGTACTCGTATGTACTGCGTTTTTGTTTTGCTTCGATTTCACGATAAACTTTTGCATGTCGCATGTGCGTTTTACATTGCATGTGTGGTTGATACCAGAGCTGCAGCTACATAGCGTCTCCGAGGCTACATGGAGAGCAATTATCGAGGCCTTCCTTCATTTTCTCATTTTCATGGCTTTTTTTCTTAATCGGTAAGATTATAAGTTAATTTATGACATGGAATTGCCAGGGACATAGGTCAGTTTTTGCTCTCGTCGTCGTCGGTTGTTGTATTGCGCTGGCTTCAATACAAAGTGGATAGACTGGGTGCAGCCACTAGGAATAGTAAAGTTAAAATTGACTAGAGCAACATATCATCGTTGCGCTGTACTGAAATTAAATTGATTTGATCCAAATATATGCGAAGATATTTTAAAGATTGAAATGAGTTACAATTATTGTCATTAATAGAGACACTGGCGCCTTTAATGCTTATTTCAATTACGCGCTAATGAAGTTGAGGCAACATTTACTTATCTGTCGGTTCCCAACCTAAGCAGAGAGTCTTAAGGTAGCAAAAGAGCCAAGTAAATATTTTCTAATATGCGTCCGATTTTTAAGCCAGAGGTTCACCTACCTTAACGTATAAATTCTGAGCCGTGAAGTTTGAAGACCTACTCCTTTTGTTTCCATTTAAAAAGGCCATTGAACTTATTTGTGTCTCACGGGACCAAATTGATGTTTCAGTTCTTATTGTGCAGTTTTATTTTTTCGAGTAACAGAAGGTTATAGCTTTTCGAGCAAAACTTTGCAAACTGTCAAAACGTCAGTTTTACGAACAAAAATGTTAAGAACTTGCTTTATTGTTCAGGATACAATTTTCAGACTTTTAATTAACAGTCGTGTCTTTTAGAGCGCTTTATTATAATATGCTGTGCAAGCGCTTTATTGTATATTCAAAGCAGCAAAGTGTTTGACACCCTACAACATTTACAGGCCCCGGAAGCATAAGACTAAGGGGAATGCTATCAGACTGGCTGCATAAAAGAGGAAATGAAAAGAGGGAAAATTAGCGAATGGAAAAGGTACAATATGGTGTACCACAAGGCTCGAAGTTAGGTCCGATTTTGATTATTTTATATACAAACAAGCTGTTGGAAATATTCAGGAAAAGCACTGCTTTCGCATATGCGACGGCCATCATCGTTTAGCATGCATTTCTGGAAGGATCAACGGGGATACAACAAATTGAATTCATGTATTGTATTCTTTGTTCTAAAGTTTCACGTTCAAACATTTTAAGAAGTACAATAACCTGCAACACTTAACTTTGAGTGTATAGCAAAATATATAGTAAATAATGAAATTTTAAATACCAATAAACTTCAAACTTTAACTATAAAAAAAAGTCTCAAAAAGAGAAAAAAGAGAGCTGCGAGAAGCTGATGCTGTTTCCAGAAATGGGCGCTATAAAAATCTATGCAGGCTATTCCATTTCTGACAATCAAACTTTCGGAGATGATAGTCTTTTTGATTGTCTATGAAGAACCTTTTCAATTACGCCATTCAGATACGTTAATAAACTGTAGGTCGATTCCATAGGTGTGCGTGTGTGAAAAATATAGCCCTTGAATGACCAATGAACGATACAAAATTGTCTCACGAACTGATGAAACCTAATAGCATAGAGAATTCTGAAATTACCAAGCTTCGAAAAATTATTGTCTTTAGTTCTCCGTGAAACGCGTAGCTTGGAACCTTTTAAGTCTGGCATGATACCTTAAAAATTCAGCAAACCCTAGATAGCAATTTCCCTTGATTAAAGTTTTCTTTGAGTAATTTGGATTTACTTTGTATTTCCACAATTCCGACAAAGGTCAATGTAGTCTTAATACCTAAGGTAGGCAAAATCTCCCACGTTTATCCCATAGCTCTAAGACCAATTGCCTTATCAAAACTCATATAAAAGCCTTGAATTGATTGACACCCGTTTCTGCTGCAGTTTTCATCCCTATATGTTGTCATGGTCCCAATTGAGCTAACAAACCTCCTTACTTATAGGCTCTCTGCATATATGGAAATTAAAGACATGAATTCGCATATGCGTTGGTAAAACTTTCAGGATCATATTTCGGCCGGGCTACGTAGATACTCTGCTTATTCTAATACCCCTCTCCCAGACAGTTTTGGCAGTCAGTGCACCCATTCCACTCAAAGCCAATTGAATGCCAAACATTCAATCTTGAAATTATGGACTATACCATACCCAGTGACTGTTTTACAAGAGTCTTTTAATGCCTTTTTAGGGCATTACGCTTGCCACACAATAAATCGATGGACTGGGGATGCTACCTGGAAACGCTCCGGGGGTAACAAATTATTCTTACGCTGGGAAGAGGTGCTGAGTAAATGAGGTTACGATTCAAGCGAAATGTGTAATTTCTGCTTTAGCATACATATGTACATATATGTATGTTCACATATGCATGCATACATATGTACGTATATATTAGATTCAGAAAAAAAGCTTAGTAATAAGCGAAATGCGAACGTCATAGTGGTCATTACTGTGGTTAGGAATGTTTGAAATATGACCGCCTTATATGAATCGTTATTATAGATTGAACTACGAAATGAGGTCTTATTACATTCTAGTAACCAAATAATGAGTAACAATTCGATTCAAAGCTTGCGTCATAAACATAAATAAAAGCAAAATACTTGTTCCCCAATAACACGTTAATACATATGTATAATCGCCTGAAACTTAACAAAAAGCTGAGAACAATGTATATCGGGACTTAGTCTGCCTTCCCACATAGTACCATCAAAACTCAATTCATCATCTTGCACACAGTTCAAGAGATAATAGATAGATTATCGGATGTATATGTCATTAGCTTGCACCATCCGATTAAAAAAGAAAAAAAAAAAAAAAAAACGCATTAATTATGTGTCACACAAAAAGGAAGTTCAATAGGCCTCCAACATCCAACATCATCGGAACCGCATAAATAACTCAATTCATGGACATCCCCACCCTAATTAACATAAATCACCTTCACAGTTGTGTATGTCTCGCATCCGTACATCCGCTGCCCGAATATTAATTCATACCGTGTTGGTGGCACTTCTCGTCGGTGGAAGCACCGTCTATTTCACGTCTGGGACTGATCATTGATCACGACGACGTCGACCCCAACAATGAAAGTGATTTCCGATACTTGTTCGGATTTCAATTAGGGTCCCTTGAAGTGATCATTTGGGAATGATTATCATTTGTAAGGGGTTTTAGAACTGTTTTAGGGGGCACGTGAGATTTTGAAATACGTACGGCTGTTCTTAATCAGCTCTAGCTATTTTTTTAAATAAATTTTGGGTTAATGACCAATTTAGGGGAGTGATGTAGATAGTTTTTGAAAACATGGCATCATTCTCGCAAGCCTCTTATCGCACTCAAATTGAATCAGAGTATCTGAACAAAGGCAGTGCTTCCTTATCTTAGAACGTTTTTCCCCCCAAAAAAATTAAATTAACAATCCGTCATTTGTTTTTTGTTTTGTTTCAGAGAACGTACATAGAACATGGAAGTGGAAGTGGTGTTCCCGCATTCGGCAACACTATTCGCAGCAATATGCGCTTGCATATTTGTCGTCATTGGAGTGCTGGGTAAGTACATTGCCGCGATGAGTGGTAGTTGTATTTTGAATGAGTCTCAGTGGATTATTAATTTTTTTCAAATAATTTTTTGTGCAAATCCATTCAAAGGCAATCTGATAACAATACTTGCGCTGTTAAAATGTCCTAAAATGCGAGGTCACGCAACGACAGCCTTTGTGCTGTCGCTTTGCATATCGGATTTACTCTTTTGTTCCTTTAGTATGCCACTAACGGCTGTACGATATTTTCAAGAGGTGAGTAGAGGAAATGGAATTGGTTTTTACCTTTGCTTTTAAATCGGATTTTGCAGTGATTTTTATTATTATAATATTTTTTTTCCTTCATTTTAGGCATGGACTCTTGGCGAGGCACTTTGTAAAGTATTTCCGGTGATATTCTATGGAAATGTTGCAGTATCATTATTGAGTATGGTTGGGATAACATTGAATCGGTAAGAAAAAAAGAACTAGTAGTGACAATACTCGTATGTTTTTGGTATAAACACTACCGCCTTAAGTAGATTGTGCCTTATTTCCAAATATCAGATTCACCGCCCTAAAGAGATGCTTTCTTTACTTTTAAGTTAGACTAGCTTCTTCTATTTTCACCAAGATGTGTCCTTTGAATTTCCATCTGAGTCGGCTTTTTTCTTTTGAAGAGTTTCTCAAGAGATCGTTTGGATCGACTCATCCATACCAGGTTTGTTTTGTGTGATGAAAATTACCGACACTTTTGGTTTAGAGTCTCCATTTATCGTTGTCGATTGGGAGCAAACGCGGCACCCATCTTGCGGAAAGCCTTTTCATGTCCAAATATTTATGTAAAATCGAAATCACTGAGCCATGTGATAAGCCTGTGGCCTCTTCAAGCTCGCGCACTTTCACTCGCCGATCGTCCATTATCAAAACATGGATTTTGTGCCCTCAATTGGGCGACCAGAACGTTCCGCGTCACTTGTGCTTGAACGACCGCACCGAAATTGAGTAAACCAGTGGTGAATGGTTCCAAGCGATGGTGAATAGTCCCCATAATATATGTCAACCTTTTGTTTGGTTTGCGTGATAGTTTTTCTCGCAAAAAATAGTGTTTAATGAGCACTCGAAATTCACATAAATGATCAATTTTCAAAAATTCGATAATAGGCAAAGTACCGTTATACGACATTTTTTCCAAAAATTTGGGACGCCATCTAGAGGCATGTGCTCAAGTTTCGAGAAAATCGAAAAAAAATAGATCACTCGTTAGTAAAGTACCGTTAATTTTGGGGTTAGAATGAAAATACGAATTAAGCCTCGAACTGTGACCGCACAGACAGCAGATCTAGTAATTGACAATGCTGATAATATTTCAACTAGCAGATTAACTTTCTCTTTCAGTTGATGTTCTTATCAATGTGATATTCTTATCAATGTAGACAAGAGCTGAGAGAGCTGGTCAATAAGGCAGAACCTTTTATTCTTTTTCACTGCCAAATTGTTGCCTCAATTTTTAATACCATAGGAATTAATTACGTTTTGAGTTCACGTTGCATTCGTTTCTAGTCCATCGGTGGCGACTTGGATTTTTTTCAGAGCGATATTGAAGTCATCCTCGACAACAAATTCAGCTACGGAAAATAATACCAGACTGTCATCGTTATTCTCGTAGTCGTGTCTGCCAAAAATAAGATGACATGTACAAATTTGATTTGTTATAGTCTGCTCCCGTATTAAAAGTTCGTATAATTTCTCTCGAATTCGTGTATTGGATCAGGCTTAAAACAAAGTGAGGTGACAATTTGTCACTTGGCATATGAGGCTAATGGTGATAGATTGCCGTTCTTGTTAAGTGAAATGTATGTTTGCTAGATTTATTTTTACTGTGGCGAAGTTTTACTAACATTATCTGAAAATTTGTATTGGCCGACCCGGTGACTATAAGCGAAAGTCGTGTCTAGAATTACATAAGTGCCAGATGGGTCTTATTTTTTATAAATTTATTGTTTGGGGAGATATTCTATATTACCTAAGCTGACTGCTATCGACTTAAAAGGACAACCAAACTTATTCATAAAATACTTAAAACTCATTTCCTCAGACCGCATTTCTTAGAGAAGTCTTCTAGTAGATAGGTCTACAAGCTATTAATTAAACGAATAACTAGTTACAACAACTTTTAATCATATTTCTAATCTTTCCAGATACATCCTCATTGCTTACCATAGGTTTTACGCACAAATTTACAAGCCAACGTATATAGTCTTACAACTAATATTCGTTTGGGCTGTTTCATTCCTTATGCTGGTAAGATACTAGACTTAAAATCTATCAATCATATTGGGTACTAACTATACCCTCCTCTCATTGCAGTTACCAGCAATCCTAGGCATATGGGGCGAATTGGGTTTAGACGAAGCGACATTTTCTTGTACAATTTTAAAAAAGGATGGAAAATCTATCAAGAAAATGCTTTTCCTTATTGGATTTTTACTGCCATGTGTGGTCATTATCGTGTCCTACTCCTGCATTTATTTTAAAGTTCGAAGACAGAAACAAAAGCTGAAAGCTCACAGGTAAAATTAAATAAATCCTCGTCCTCAAAGTTTATATTTTTTTTTTAAATTTTTTTTTTCTAACAGATCATTCCAAAAACCATCAAAAGAATCAATATCTACGGCGAGAAAAAGTCGCGAAGACAACAGACTGACCGTAATGATGGTCACGATATTCCTCTGTTTTTTGATGTGTTTCTTGCCACTTATGCTAGCAAATGTTGTAGATGAGCATAACAACTCGTATCCGTGGTTACACATAATCGCCTCAGTAATGGCCTGGGCCTCAAGTGTAATAAATCCTTTCATTTATGCGGCGAGCAACAGGAATTACAGGTCAGTTGAAGCATGCATCTCATTCTCCATTAAATAACTATTGAATATATATATCTTGTTTTGTAGAGTTGCATACTTCAAAGTGTTTGCGTTACTGAAATTCTGGGGAGAACCTCTGTCGCCGATGCCTAGTAAATCGTATCAACAGAGTAAAAACTCACGAGATGCATCTGGGGCATTACGCAGCACACCACTATTCCATGGAGTTCAAAAGAACAATAGTATTAATCAATTTTGCCAACCGTACTCTGTTTGAGTAGTACAAAGTCACATTTAAAAAATAAACAGGATTAGCTTGTTGAACAAAAAGATATATTGTAGTCATAGCTCGAATATTATTGAAATAGCGGTATAGAGAATGCGAGTGCCATTCAGTTGTTGTGTTATCAAAGAAACATTTTTCTTCCAAAGAAAAGCAAAAACAAGCCAAATTAGCTTTAAGTCAGAGAAGCCTTTCTATTAGAATATTAGCCATTAAGTTGAATTCCTAAATGTAAAAGACAATTAAAAAGAATTAAATTAAATTATTTTATTATTAGACACGATAAGAAGAAATAATTTGTTTTAATATTAAAAACGAATAGTTTTTTGTTGCTGCATGTGCTATAGATTCTTCAATGTAATGATAATGGCCTCCATCTGACTAAGAAGAAAAGTCTAAGTACACTTTAGAGAACCCCCAAAACCCCTTTCAGTAATAACTTACGAGTACTGAAAGGTTTTCTATGATAACCAATTTTTACAAAAACAATCATATAAATCTATGACCTTTAAACATGCAAGTAAAAACATCAAAAAACTGTGCACAATTTAGTTTGACATTTATGAACAGTTGTGTTGCAGAGCTACACAATAGAAAAAAATGGAGAATGTAATTAAAAGTTTTGTTTTGAATAATATTATTGAAAATTTTCAAGTCGAAACAAGACTTTTTAGTGTAACATATTATAAAGAGTACAAGAAATTCGAAACGAAAAAGGGTGACATTGGTAAAAATGTTTTTCCTTGCCAAAAGGAAACCCGAGATCAGTCTCCTTAATCTCACGTAACACTGTGTGTGCTCCAAATTACTGATTTTTTTTCCCCCATGGTACATTCGTGTTTATGTTGAGTTTGGAGCAACAACTTAAATCACTAAAAAAAATTACCAAACAAATATCTGCATATATTATGTAAATAAAACATTAAACACAAAGCACAAAACACAAAGTATAGGGTAAAATAAATAATAATAGCTAACGAACTGTAAAAAACAAAAGATTATATAAAAGAAACGAAAGCAGCAGCAAAACAACTGTTGCGCAGGTTGCTCTGTTTTGACGTTTGGATGCGCTTTAATTTAAGCAGTACTGCCAAAATGTTGCTTTTATGTTGCTGCAACACTGCATTTTTGAATTGGGCTTATTGCAAAGCTCTGTTTTTGGCTACAGTCAAGTTTGCAAAAGAAAGTGCTCGACTGGGTCACACGTACTTGCACGTATGTATGTACATGTGTATGTATAAGTTGTTCTTTAGCAAATCACTCAAATTTTAAATTTAGGGGACATTTTTAATTTATTTTGACACTTTTCCAAAACGTTGTATACCATGTCCTTGCAAATGTCAATTATTACTTAAATATCGATTTCCAACAAAATCGAGAAGTACTCAATCTTCAAAAAATTGTTAATACCGTCGTCATACGTTTGCAATGGATGTAGTTGTAGCCGCGTTGTCCAACATCGTGGGCTAAGGAGCAACTTTCTTTATGTTGAGGCCAATTTAGTGCAAAATATACCAGCAGTAATGGCGCTAAGTAAAACTCAACTATGCAAAGGCACTGATTCCAGTGAATTTGAACGGATGCCATTATTCGTAGCTCATAAAGGTATGGCGCTCTATTGCCAGCTTTAAACTGGAGCCCCAGTTCGGTAGCTCAGATGACCCATACCTCCAATTCTCGTGGGTCAAATTTAACATCAGAAAGCATACAATTCAGTTCTCCCTCCTTTATAGAAGCCCAAACTCAGAGAAAAGAATTCGTTTTTAACCACCTCGACCAAATATCTGAGTTCATAACTAGTGTTCTGTCTTGCAATCCCGTAACTAAGTTCGTAGTTGCGGAGAATTTCAATATCCATAATTTTAGTTGGCTTTGGCACTCTGGTTCATCAACACCTGGGGGCCTGTAGGGAGGGATATTCGCTGAGTTGAACAACCTCACTCAGCTTGTGGACAAACCAACACGCATTCCGCATGATGATGATGAACATGTTTCTAGTCTCTCTTCCGGATAAATATATGTATGATTGCAATTTCTTGCTCCCGCAACCACATCTGCATTCAGTTAATAATGCTTATTGATTGAATCGTGCTATAATAAACTCCTGCTAGATTAAAAAGTGAGATAAAATACAAGTCTCCGTCTGACAACAAATCCGAACTTTTTACATGCAGATCCAGAGGTCGTAGTATAGTCATCCCAACGCAAAACCATCAACCTGGATAGGCATACCTTAAGTTGAAAGCCCTTGAATAAAGGATCGGGTAATCCGATATCAGTAACCTACTGCCGTTGGCTCATTAATCGCTCATCCGCCACCATCTCCTTCTTCGATAACCCTGACCCAGTCCTTACAGGGCTAAGCTTTAAATACGTAAAAATATCCCATATAAGGTATATAATCACAAAATTGTCGAACCTGATTGGAACTGTAGATTCGTAGATTAATAGTTTTCGGAATACGCATGTCGGCCATTTTACTATTTTCAATAGTCAACTGTAATAACGGAACGCGTTTGGCGGTTGTGCAATTTGAATTTACTGTTGATATAAATTCAGTGAACTGAATTTTGCAAAAGTTAAAAATTGTTTAAAATAGGAACAGCGCTGACCTTGTGACCACGCAGGAAAATTGAAAGAGCGCTGAGGCTGGCACTTACAGTCATGCATGTACATATATTTCCACAGGCTCAGCACTATTTCTATTTTAAACAATTTTACAGTTTTTAATTGAACCTATAAGGGGAAGTATTGGTTCTCTCAATTCTGTCTGTCTGTTTATATGTATGGTCGATTGCAGCCGAAACGGCTGGATGGATTTTCTTCAAACTTCATATCTAGGATCAGTATCACAATTCGAGGCGAGATCGGAATAAGGGTGGGCCACCTGTTGGTTTCTTTTCAAAATTGGTATGAAAAAATCCATTAAACATTTTAACACTCTACAATTATTTATGGAAAATAATTTCATTTAAATGGTTACAGCGGCAGTAGCCCATCCTGTCAACCCAATTTTGCAATATATTTCCCATGGTCCGGGGCGGTTCTATTTCACGATCAATATTGTGCTTAAGTGCTTGAATCGTTTCTGGATTGTCAGCATAGCACCGAACGAGACCCCACAAAAAAAAAGTCCAACGGCGTCAAATCGCAGATCCGCGTAGGCCAAATAACATCATCAAAATGGCTGATTACATGATTATTGGACTTAATGCACAAAATATCTATTATTGGAGGGCTTGTATTGCTCGTAGCGCCATCTTGCTGCAATCAGAGACCGTCCAAGTTCATTTCCAATAATTTCCAATGTTGTTCAAGCGTAAATCGATTCACTTCGTACCGCCGAGATATGATACTGTGTTTCTGTCAGTGTCAAAATAAAAAGAAACCAGCAGATGGCTCATCCTACACAAGATTATGGCATAGCAAATTTTTGAAAATCTTTAAAAAAATTATTTTAACGAATTTGGAAAAAAAAATTAAATAAAGTTAACAATTTTATTTAAATTTGAGATCTGAGTGATTTGCAATTAAACAACATACATACATATATACTCGTACTATACGTTTATATAGGTGCAAGTACGTGCACTTTATTTTTTATTGCAAAATTCAGATAATTTGAATTTATATTAGCAGTTAATTGAAATCCCCAAACAAATAAAGCAATATTTTTATTCTTGTAAATACATCAACGGATTTTGTTCGGTCATCTTGCAAATATTATGATTTACAAACAAAAAAGTTGAAATTCTAATTTGTTTCTATTTCTTCACAATAGATGTCACTTTCTAAATGTAAAATGTACGTTAATGGGAAATTTAAAATCTGAGCGATTTGCAAACGAATAAGTCCTGTACTCCCACCATTTAATTGTTTAGTATTCCGTATCGAAACAGTAAAATGAAAAACATATTTTCAGAACGGTGTCTGTCACACCCTTATAACTTTTCAACCGTTTGATCACAAGATCTTCCAGGAAGTACACGGGACCTATTTCGGGTATATATGTACATATGTATGTATACATTAATATTTATTTTTATTTATAAAATTTATTAAACTGAAAAGCTAACAAATTTGTTTGCTTTGTTCAACAAACTTTATTAGAAAATTTTTGTTTTTTATTTGAACTCCTTAAATCTCTCGATTTGTTTCCTTGATATATATTATGGTTTCTTAATTATTAATTATCAGCACTTAAGGACAAACAATTCAAAAGTTACATGCCTGTGGTAGGCAGACAGATGGGCAGACATGGCGCTAAATCCATAAGTGTTGCGTTTTACTGGTTTGGAACACTAAAAACGTTAAGCTTCTAATGCCTTTATGGAAGTAAGATGCCAATTTAAGAAACCAAATAGAACAACGCCAACCATTTTTCTATATTAATTATATAATTAATTAAACAAATTCCCTTTTAAAAATACTTAGAAAAATGCACAAATTATGTCTATTTTCTAAATTATTATTTATTTTTTATTTTTTGAAATAATATTTACAAATATTTAGCAGTCTTCTGTGTAGAACAATTTTTTTTGCGTCTAGAAATAATAATAAAATCCTTATAACGCTATATTATACAAATACACTTCTCTCTAGTTCTTAAGTCATTGCTAGAACTTACACACTAACATCCGTGCAGTGCACTTCTAAAAAAAAAGCAATGCCCCGGGTGAGGCTCGAACTCACGACCTTAAGATTATGAGACTTACGCGCTGCCTACTGCGCCACCGAGGCTCTGGTCATCACCCGCTCTTATTCATACAGTGGTATATCGCCGGAAATAGTGCTCATTATCAAATAGATACTCGCTGATGTTAGACAACCGGCAATAATTCCTGCCACCAGACCCGGCCACCGACGAAAACCAATAATCAGTAGCAGAATGAACAGAATGGTCAAGATCACGATGAATGGCAACAGTGGTGCCAGTTCCGCAAAATCTTCACTGTTGAGTTTATACGGCGAGAACGTCTTTAAAAAACCTGCAAAGAGCAAATGAACTATTTTTAGGCAAAGCTTTTTTCAAAACAAAAAAAAAAAAAAACTCAAACGAGTGTGATTTTGTAAGAATCAAAAATGAGTGGGCGTTCTTTTCTTCAAATTGCTTTATTGTTTTAAAAACTTTTTACTTACGTTTCGGTTTGTATGGCACATTGTTATTTGCGTCTGAACTGTTTGAGTTTTCCTGAAATTTATCCAAATAATAATTAGGAAGTGACCAATCTAAAATCTTAAAATTTGTTCGCAAAAACATCGTCTTTTCTTTTTTTTAAGCACACAAAGCACAAAACCCTTGAAAGCAATTCTTTTCTTCAAATCGATTTAAAAACAAACCTCCTCCACTTCCTGAGGAATTAAGGGCTGATTGAAGAATATCCAGTGCATAACTATTGCTCGAAAAAAAAGACTAACAAGCAGCGAATTTGAATTGTTTTCGCGTTTATGTAAACAAAGCGGCGAGTGGAATTTTTCAAAAATGGTACTAATCGCTTGAAAAGAGGCAAAGAGACTAAATACAGAACTTCGCGTCCAAGTTCATTCCATAGGCGATCTGTCATCGTAGACTCGTCGAAAGACTGAAAGCGAAGCACGTCTGCGTTGTGGCGATGGCTTTTGTTTTTATTATTTTAATGTGATATCATTCGTATCAAGCGCTGAGTATGTAAATATTGTCGAATGCATTTGCGATAACATACTCGAAGCGAGCGAATGTATCTCTCGCTCGTTTACTCTTGCTCTCAATATATTCACGATCATCTTTGATCGATACGATCATTATAGCTAAAATCAATCGATTGTTCTCATACTGAGTGAGATAGATTTTGTTTTGTGGAAAATTTAGCTCTGTGCTCAATGTTACTTTTGATAGGAGGCTGGGTGTTCTTATCAATCATGACCACCAGAATTGAGAAACACAGTCAGTTGTTCTCTATTCTCGCATGAATCACATTTTTTGTGTGTTTCACAGACGTTTACAAGTATATATTAAACCGCTGACAATATACATATGTACCTACGTCATTTGAAGCGTGTGCAAATGCAGTTCGTAATTTTCATTTCACTTTCATTTGTACCCGTATACATGTATTCTTTGGGTTATTCCCACTTACAGATGATCAATTAGCTAGAAAGTTAAGTGTATATAAGTATCTTTTCATCGATCACTGAAAGATACCAAGAAATAGTTTAAAATTCTTTTGAAAATCTTTTCTCGGGTAATGCCCTATTTATAATTTCACAATGATCGCGACACTTGATTGAATTAATAAGATTGCTATTCTTGGAACGTAAATTTCCAGATTCTGAAACAAGTGAAATTGAACACAATGAAGGTTCTCAGGATTCGTACACATGACCTGCAAATGTACCTACAAAGAACATTTATGTGAAACAATTGCCAATTAAGTTTGTATTGTTTCTGTAGATCAGATGGTTTGTTTTATTGCATTTCCAAGAACCCATTTATCTCTACCTATGGGTACCTACTGGTCCAGTCCGCGAAGTGACTTTAGATTATTTCTGGGACACATTGGATTTGTTGGCTTAGTGCAGCCTCCAAAGCTAGAACAAATAGCAACGGCTTTGTTATAAATGAATACCAGCGTCACAGTCATTTTGAAGTGCTATCATTTTGAAAACGTGGAGGAAATTTCTTTTCAAAATCTTGAGCATTGGCATTATTTTCATTCCAAAAGCAAGCACGATAGCAAACAAAGAAAAAACATATCCTGTCTTTTTTCGTAAATATAAATGTTTTTCATTTCCTCGCGTACTTAATGTAAGTACGAAAAGGGGTGTAGGTAACAGTCCATGTTTTAAGCTGCATGAATTGTATGTGCTTCTGATTAACCATCACCTTGTCAGTTGATACTGTCTACTATAAGAACCATGTAACCATGTAACTATTGCATTACAATCGACGCGTTAACATTAGGATAGGCCAAATGTGGCAGTCTTTTACTCTGTGTGCCTACAACTTCTGAGAAATCTCTCTTTTGTCTTGATTCTAGTTTTGTGAAGCTGAACCTTACCCACTAGTTTCCAATATTTATTCATAGCCTAAGCCAGCGTTCTATACTTAGGTAGTGTGGTCTCGGCTAACCGCGGTGGCACCCAACTGGACGTATGCAGTAGAATCGGGAAGGCTGAAGCTGCGTTCGGTATGCTATCCACAATCTGGAAAAGTAATGTTATCAGCTTAAAAACCAAGCTGCGACTGTTCCGTTCTAACGCAGAATCGGTACTGCTGTATGGGTGCAGTACCTGGAAGGTGGACACCACTAACACACGCAGGTTGCAAGCCGTCGTAAATAAATGTTTAAGAATCATCCTGAAGATTTTTTGGACGAACCGGATCTCCAACGAACAGCTTTATATGAGAACGGGCCAAGAACCTATAAACATTACTATACGAAGGAGAAAGTGGCAGTGGATTGGACACACCCTACGGCGCGAAGACAACTCCATTGCGAAATACGCCATGCAGTGGAATCCGCTCACCCAAGCAGGTAGAATAGCGGGTCGCCCTAGGCAAACATGACGCAGAACAGTTGAGGAGGAATCGAGCTCTCTAGGAATGAGTTGAAGGCAGCTCAAACGCGTTGCAGAAGTACGAACAAGATGGCGCACAGGCGTGGTTGACGCCCTATGCCCCCGAGGGGTTCAAGGACCTAAGACAAGAAGACTATAAGAATGCGTTGCACGTCATCAGAAATAGTCTGTAATATACATACATATTTTCATTATCCTTCTGTTGATTAGTCAGTGCGATTTATTCAAATTTCCTTCCAAAATTTGGTCGCAGTGTTGGATTATTAAAAACATGATGCTAGATCTATTCTCCTTGAAATGTCTCTGGAATATTGTCTAGTTCTCCGTTAATTCATCCCTTGCCGTTGTTTTTTTTATATTATTGATACGAATCTACTTTCTACCTTTTCGATTTCTGTTCCATCTTGTTCCAATTTTTGGCCATTTTGGTCACCGCACCAAATTCAAAATTCGTTAAGGATTACCAATTGTTAGAGCTATCGTTTAACTTAGTATATCTACCCCTATTTTCTTCTTTATCCAACCACTCACTTGTGGTTTTCTATTCAGCTCTGTTATTTTCTTTTGTCACTTAACAAAACTATTTCTTATTTGCAAATCATCGATTTTTCTTTTAAACTTCATTAGTCGTATGTTTACCTACTTCTACAAAGGAAGTCAGTTGAATGAGAAAGCCATCACAGAACACACAATAATGGCCAATACACTATTTTCGTAATGCCATTGTTATATTCCTGTTACAATAAAGTCAGAAATATCAAAAGCAAAATTTCTAGAGCATATACTCGTAGATACCACAGAACAAAAAATAAGCATTTAATAAGATGCTAATTTTAGTAATTAGTTGCATTAGTTAGTTTGACATGTCGACGTCATGGTTACAAAATGTGAAGGCCAATTAGCGTGTCAAGAGAAAATACTTAATAGTCAACATTTGAGAGCACAAAAATATTATCACTTCATGAAAACAAGACGCCTGAATGTATGTCTGCCCGTCTATTGCCTGTCTGTCTTTCAGTTGGTTTGTCTGTTCCTTTCGTTATTCTCAAACACCTTGTGCTGTCAAAATTTAAAAGGAACGCAACAAAAAAACAGAACCCATCGTTAAATTGCAGTAGTTCTCCTCAACAAGTGTGCGCGATCATTGCATCCGAACAATGTGTCCAAGGTAGCCCTTTCATGCGGATGTTATAGACAGTGATTGCTAGTAGTATTTTGTTTCAATTTATGGTGTATGTTCAATCACTGTGCAAAAAAACACACCTATTCTCAATTAATTCCTTGTAATACACTTAGCTGAAGAACCTCTCAATGAATTTTGATGTTTCGTTTGCTAGCTTAGCCTTACGTACAAAGTGTTTTATCTTACAATGTTTAACATTTAAGAAAGTTTCAAAAGTCTTCCAAAAACGTGCTTGTGACTCGACTAAATCAAGAAAATCATTGCACGGATTTTGGGTCGCACGTACTTGCACCTATATTCTTTTAATTTTCAAATCATTCGGACTTGAAATTTAAGAAATAGTAAAACTACCGCTATACGAATTGTTTGCCAAAGATCTGATTGGCATCTAGTGTCACCTAGCTCAAATATAAAAGTTTCGGGAAAATCATATTTTTTTTTTTTCAAAATCGACCATTAGTAAAGTATAAAAAGTTATTAATTTCGATGTTAGGATTTCACATCCCTGCTATATGATATCTGTCAACAATAGTTAGTTCCTGCCTTGCCATTTCACAATATGGATAATTTAACCACCGTTGCATCACTACGAATGGCGTGATTGGGCCGTATTTTTTGAAAACGACGGAGACGCTACTGTTACGGTGAATTATTTGTGCTATGATCAAATAATAACCAACTTTGTTTTGGCCTGAGACATTGATGTGAGCGACATGTGCTCCACAACACAGGCAAATTTAGCTGTATTGCACGAAAAGTTCCCCGGCCGTTTAATTTCGAGATATGGCGACATCAATTGGTTACCAAGATCGTGTGATCTGATCCTGTTAGATTTTTTTTGTGGGGCTATACTAAAGATTGTGTCTATATAGACAATTTATTTAAAAAACAAACCGTGAAGCTATGGTCGCAATACAACCAGAAATGTGCCGAAAAGTCATCGAGAATTACCTCACAAGAATCGAAGTTTGTAATAATTCCCGTGGAAGCCATTTAACCGATGTTGTATTCCATACGCAATGGGATAGTCCAAAATTTAAAACAATAAGCAAATTTCATTGAAATGTTGAATACTTAAATTAATACTTTAAATTAAAATCCTAAAACACAAAATGAATAACCCTTAACGGATCGGCCGCACGCCCCGAAAGGGCGACGACTGCATGGCCAAGAAGGAAGAAGAGGACGGTCGAAGACGAATCATTTCTTCGGGATAAGATGTCGTAGATCAGCTGCCTAGGTACGGCCCACCCCGTGGTGTATGAGTAATTATTTCCTCCCCTACGAATATCATTCAAAGGGAAGATACATTTCTGCAGAATTTTCATTCTAGCCCCAAAATTAACTAATGGCCGATTTAGATGGCGTACAATTTTTTTTTGGAAAAAAGTTATGTAACGACACTTCAGTTATTACCAGATTTTTTAAAGAACAATTTAATTGGAAATCGATATCTAAGCAATATCTGACATATGCAAGGAGGTGGCATTGAAAGTTTTGGAAAATTGGCAAAAAAAATTTTGCAATTTTCAGAAATATTTCCATATCAACAGCATCACTTCAATTTCATCAAAGATGAGATATTTGCAAATGAACATCACATAGGTGCAAGTATAGGCGACCCAGTCGTGCACTTTATTTAAATTACGAACTATCACATTTGTCACAGGAACAAGAAAATCAGATTTTCAAATGGTTCCATGAAGATATTCTAAGTCCAATCAGTTTCCTGACTTTGAGCATGCTAAAATGAATGTACATAATGTCAAATAATCTCAATAGTCTTCTGGTTCCCCATTCGCATATCGTAGCAATATAATAATGCGATTTGTGGTAGTAATTTGAGTATTATTTCCATGGCAGCTGAAGGTCATTTGGTTGTAACCTGATAAGAACTTAGTTGTATCTCAACCCAAACAAATACTCCGAGAAAGGTAGCTTGCAGCAGTTTCTCTTAGGGTAAAACTGGAGTAGGCCACAAAACCATAATATACTTATGTACTTCATTGATAAATTAAGCTATGTATTGTTTGTTGTTTTCTTTGTCCACAATTTCTTTTCTTTATATTCTTTCTTCTTCGCTCATACACAAATAGTTTTTTTTTAAATGTGTTTTGCCCAATTATGGCCTTGCTTCAATTAAGTTCACTCTTGTTTACGATATTTTGGCAAAAGCAAACATATGTATGTAATTGTTTTCGTTATTGTTGAAGAAGGTGTTATTATTATTTTATTGAAGGCTTCCCAATTTGTTTACTAAAATTGTTGCATTCCGTAATTTTGGCATTTTTCCGTTTCATTCGCTTAGATAGGTTTTTAATGTGCAAACCGGGTTTGCTTTTGTTTCCGAAAAAACTTAAAACATTAAATGGAGTTCATGTAAACGGGTTACATTCCACACTTGTTCATAATGTTATCATACCCCCTTCTATGAAGTTAATCTGTTAACACCGAGTTACCACAAAGTCCGAGAGTACGCACCTTACCTGAGAACGATAAGGGCTACACTTGTTGTTGTCACACTTTCAGTACTGACTAGACATCATTAGTTTGTTGTAAACTGTTTTGTTTCGTATTGTGGGAGTACAATGAAAGCTTTTCAAATGGCCTACCAAAAGACAACTGACTAATAAAACAGCGTCAATCGTACAAAACACCTGGGGGATGTAAACAAAGTTGAAAAGCTCGCAGTGGGAAAGTTTTTCTTGCAACCATGCGCATTTTACCAGAGCTTGTACAACTAGTTTTGGGTTTAACCTATAAGCATAAATCCCGTCAATAAGTATCGCAGTGCAAATATCCGAAAAAAATAATTTAAAAGGCTCGTCAGGGAGTATCTTTTTCTTGAAAACAACATATTCAAATGCATCCATCGAACTCTTTCCTGTTACGTGACGAAGAAATGGATGATCAATATAACTTCTCGGGTGCAACATTAAGAATCTCCGAAGAAGAAGCAACACAAAATCTACTACGCCACAGGACTAACATATCAGACATGGAAAAAAGTGCAATTTTAACCGGGTCAGATGTGACATCGCCAATTCATGTCACCAGTGCATACAAGGAAATCAAAAGTAGTACAGGTATAAAACCTTCTTCTAAAGAACATTCAATTTGAGCAACCATTTTTTTTTTCTTTTTATAGGCACTCCCATAGACGATGGCACCTATATGTGCGGACCAGGCGGTGTGGGTGTACCGAAAAATGACGAAAATGTCCCAGTCACAGATCAATTCTTTTGCTTTAGACCAGGTCAATTCGAAAAGGCCGTCGCAGACTGCGTGAACGTGTTGCTGCGACCTGTCAATGATACAAATGTCGTTGGAAGCTGGCTTCTAACAGAGTGAGTAGGCATAGAATTGGCTTTAAACAAAATACTAATGGGAGTACCTTTTAGTATAAGTCATTGGGACCATGAGAGGGAACGTGTATTCATATTGACATCGAAAACACTGCTTGATGTTAAATACGATTTCATTGCTTTGAAAATACTTCAGTCAAACAAAGTTAGGCTGAATCAAATCGACACCATCATTCAGGGAAAATTAACTTATCCCCAGACTTCATTAGTTCCGTAAGTTTGAGTGTGTATTTCAATTCCAAGTGTAAAACTTGTTTTCTTCTCTTAGACGAATTGAAGGAATCGCCAATGGTCTAACATCACTCATATGTGGCAAATTTTTCTGCCAAAGTAAGCAGACTACACGAACAGCATCTCCAGCTAAAGTTCAGCCAAATCCACTCACAGTTGCTAATCGTTATGATTTCTCATGCTTTAAACCAGTGTAAGTAGAATATCTGACAAATCAAAAAAAGAAGGGCTAGCATTTGTATACAGTTTCTTGTTGAGTCTACCTGCTACCAGTTGGAGGGAGTGTTGCTCTTGAGGCACTTCTGTGAAACGACTATCAATCAATCAGAACTCTGGACAGTTTATTGAAATCATTTCAAGTCATTGTAACATGATTATAGTATATTTAACTCTGTTGTTAGATTCCATTTTCATTTTAGCTAAGCAAATGGCAAAATGCAAAAATCCCTAAAGGTTCCAATTTGAAAAAAAATAATTGTTATTGTTTGGTACTTAAAATGACTTTTTTTTAAATGTCACTTAGAACTGTTTTTTTTTGAAGTTTGTAAATTCCAGTGATGGAGTGAAATGTAAAGATATATTTGGCAGCATCAGTAATCTGCTGGTTCCGTCGAAGGTCTGGGCTAACACACCAAGCATTGACAAGTCATTCGATTCCTTAAGATCAACACCGTCTATTCTGAGTTTGACCACGTTAGCATCCTGCTTCATTGACAGAAGGTAATACTTTGTTTTTGGCGCATTAAACTCGGTGTTTCGCACCCCAATTGATGATTGTATCAATTGTTGAGTTCGCTAGACATTCGCTATTGCTGAGACTCAACGATTTGGGGCCCTTGCCGTGGTGTCGTTAGCAAATAGCAAAGTCTAGAGTGCTGTCATCCGCGAAAGAATTAATTGGATTACGAATTACCGAAAACAGGTCATTAATGCAAATCAAAAAAAGGGACGGAGAGAGTACTGAACCCTGGGGAATATTGGCATTAGTCGAGAATGGTGTAGAAGTGCATCCACCTAATACAACCTGCAATGATCGATTAAAAAACTCGCGATGAAAATGGAGACTACTCTTCACTGCTTCCCCAAATAGTGTGCCTGTTATGCAATTTGATGACATTTGTAAAATGTTAAACATGCTTAATGTGCGCAATTACAGGATGGTAATTTTTTTTAACTATTATCCTTTAAAGCCTACTGAAGCGAAAAGAAAAATTCCATACCAAATTGACACTCAAAAATGTTGTTTGTCTTTTCGCTGATCAGTATCCAGTTCACGACGAAACGATTTATTCAGTTTTCGTGCGAAAATAATTGCTTGCTACATAAATTCACGACGAAATGTTGACGTTTCTTCTTTTTTGAGATCCTTGAGAAAACTACATGATACTTCAACATTCTACGGTTCAAATGTTATTAGGCTGTGACAAACAGACTACTGACTCTCATATTCTTACTTTTCACTTGCAGCTATAAGGACAAGTATTGGTTTCGTGAACAAGTTCAACACCTCGAGATTTGTATCAATCTTCGTATTATTATAATTCATTCTGTCCGTTCATCTGGCTGTATTTTTGTGTGTATGCCCGACTGCAACCTAAATGGTTGGATGGATTTTCTTCAAACTATGTCTGGTTAGAGCAGTTTTCGAGAAAATCGATTTTTACTAAATCGGCCATTAGTAAAGTACCGTTCATTTTAGGGTTAGAATGAAAATTCGGATTTTCATTCTAAATTAGGATTTTCCAAAATGAACGGTACTTTACTAATGGCCGATTTTGGGTAAAATCGGTTTTCTCGAAAACTGCTCCAAATTTAATATTTCAATTGAAGCACACATATCCCAACAGATAGCGTACTAGATTTTTGTAAAAAGTACATACTTTGCTTATTAGCGATTTTTTGAAAATTTGCTCTTTCTTTGCTCTTTCTTTGACTCAATCAATTTTGTTCGAAATCAATATTTGGACAATATTTGGCATATATGAGATTATAGTTAACCAAGTTTTTATAAACTTTTAATATTTATTTTTTTTATTTTAAGGGTTTAAACAAAAAAAATATGTATCGATTTCGTTTAAATTTTAAATCTTAGTGATTCGCACATAAACAACAAGTACCCAGTCGTGCACTTTATTTTTATATTCTAAGTACTGGAGCCTTGAAAATGATTGGACAAAATTTCTTAAAAATCGAAATAGTCGTAGCAAAATTTCTACCTTTCTGTTGTTTTAGTTAAAAGATGAACATTGGGTATCAAACGACCCGTTTCAGAAGGACTGTAACTTTTTTGCATGTTTTTTTTTTTTGATACGTTTTTATGAAACTAATAAATTTAATACATTTCTACAACTTTCAGTGAAAGAAGTGAAATGGGAATGCGAATAATGTGGAACAGAGGTAGACCAATATCACTACTAACCTCATGGAATCCATTCGCTGGTGATATACCATGGAGGACTGTAAAGGATCATCCAATTCTGCTTGCTAAAAGTAACACAATGAATTATTTAATTAATAAAATTCTATTAATTTTGTTTTCTTAGCAAATGATAACATGTCATTTCAAGCAAAGGAAGAATTCGATGGTAATCGGCATATTTACTCAGCCGAGTCTTTCTACGAAACTCTTCGCTCAGTATTTTCTAATGCAAATCCAGATGGAGTTGATTTCAATTGCGATTTTAAGGAAGGACCAATTTTGATGGAGAATTATGTTGGTGTTGGAGCAGTCATTCATAATAAGCATAACTTTGGATTTTTTAAAGTCAGAGGAAAGTTTAGTTTCTAAAACGTCTTCTCTATTAGAAATATTGAATTCAATTGCAAGACGTTAATTAATCAACGAATTCTTCAAACTCATCCTAGAATTTTGTTACAATTAATAAAATAGTAAATAAATGTGATTTTATTAACTCTTACTGAAAAAAAAAACGATCCTTTGCTTTTGTTCCCATACATTCTTCTGATAGGTCATCAACCGAGAGGGGTTTGGTGTTTTCGTGAATCAGCGCAACAGCGACATCGTTAATGACTCAAGCATTTCGGTGCGATAACGATTAGACCAAACGAATGCCATTCGACAGAACGACAAACACCCGCGTTTAGCTTTAGATTCATTCAAGATGAAAGAAGACCAACTAATAAAATTCATGAAATTTGTTAGAATTTCGTTGATTATTTTAGCACCCGAAGTGAGCAAAATAATGCATAAATATAAAAAATACTAAAAATAACTATGTACTACCAGTATGTATTTTCTTACGTTACCACTTTCGTTCTGCTTCACATCAAATTCATCCCAAATTTTATGTTTCTTTTCCACATTTTTATAATCAGTGTGTTGTGGAAAATGTTTACTGTCTACTTCCTCATGAATGCCATAATGGCATAGTCCGAAATTTAAAACTGTAAACAAATTTCATTGAAATCTTTAATAGTTTTTATTTTATTTAAATTAAAATAAATAATCCAGTACCTAAATTAAACGGAAGCAGTACACCGTTTCCTGTTTAATAGGCTATGTATGAAACTGTTATACTAATCACTTCTACTTGTAAACCCATCCAAATGGCGTCACAGAAACAGCTGATAGTTAAATGTCATAAAGCGAAACAAAAAAAAAAATACATATCCACTTGTCGTAGGAAATTTACTCTTCGCTTTTGCACTGTAAAAGGAGGAAAGTGAAAGTATGCTTGCAAAGCATGTACTTCTAGGTAATTGCATTTCCATTATATAACTGGAATCTAATTGTTTTCTTAATTCAAGGCGGCGGCACCGGCTTCATAGGGAATCGGCTGAACAAACTGCTCACACAGAATGGCTACAAAGTTATTGTGGTATCACGTATGCCAGGTCTGAAACGGATCACTTGGCACCAGCTGGAGAAGAATGGCGTACCAAAGGGTGTGACCGCCGTAGTCAACTTAGCTGGGCAGAATGTCCTAGATCCCAGTCGTCGATGGACTCCTGGGTAAGTTAACGCAATTTCCTCTCGAATTTCACCACAGATGGGGAATTTTTGTTCTCAGCTTCAAGCAGAACGTATGGAATTCAAGAATAAATTCAAGTTCAGCACTGGTCAAGGCTATTCAAAGCTCACCAGAGGTCAAGGTATTCGTTAACATCTCTGGCGTGAGTCACTATAAAACTGATGGTCGGGTATATTCGGAGAATGATCCTGTGGAAGGATACGATTTCATGTCGCGTTTATGCCTTGAATGGGAAAAAGCCGCAACAATACCACCTGGCGTGGATTGTCGTTCTGTAAGTTGAAGAGTAGAAGTGAGGTAGCCAACTAACGAATCACTTTTAGGTGAAAATTCGAACAGGAGTCGTTATTGGCCGTGAGGGCGGTATGATTCAGTCCATATTGCTGCCATTTCAATTGGGTTTGGGTGGACCTATGGGCAGTGGAAAACAGCCATTGCCATGGATTCATATCGAAGATCTCTGTCGACTAATACAGTATTGTATTGAAAATGAAAAGACGAGTGGAGTCGTCAATGGTGTTGCACCAGAAATATGCACCAACGGGGAATTTTGCAAGGTATGATGTACATTCCGATTGCGTTGCATAAATTAGTTTTTCTTTTTCTAGGCCTTTGGAACTGCCCTTCATAGACCGTCATTCTTTGCTGTTCCCGAATTTGTGGTTAACATACTCTTCGGTAAGGACAGGTCGGCGTTACTACTGAACGGTGCAAAAGTGGAACCGAAACGAACATTAGAACTGGGATTTAAATACAAATACCCAACGGCAAAATTGTCCTGCGAGGAAGTTGTACAGAAGAAGTGAATAGCACAGGAAAATACGTTCTTCTAAATTTTATTTGAATTTAATTATATTTGTGATACTGACCAATTAGAGTTCGATGCATCAGTAAATCGGTTATATGTAAGTGGAATGCGGGTTTTTTTTATTTCTAATGGGTTAGTTTGTGTACGTGTGTTACAAAGATACGTAGTAAGGTCCAGTCAACCGTAATAAGGTTTATACTCCATCGTGTATGGATTTCTCATTTTGAAACTCTTTCCAACTTGATCCCAAGGCAGACATATATAGCTTCATTCATTCTTAAAATGTTGGTACCATTTCTATGCATCCACATATTAAAGCAAAATAAATGTAGTGGCAACAGTGAATAAGTCCGTACTATTACATTACTATCCATTCGATAGTAGAATTGCTAAAAGCCAGATTCTGATTTCAAAACAAGAAGAATGTGGGATGAAGGTGGAGGTGTTATATCACCGCTTCTCATGGTGAGTCGTATATGTCGCCGGCGTGCTGGCAATTTGCCTTCACTATGGACGACATTCCAAATCGTTCTAAATAAGCTTAGCGGGAGGGAGAAACATGATGTTTAGGACTGAAACTGAATCCTTCAAAACCGAGTTTTTTATCTTTACTAACCTGAGATCTATTCCGTAATTGGCTCTGCCAATTCTGAGGTGCTCAGTCATCTCTGTAGAAGAGTACGAAGTACTTGGACCTGAATCTCGATAGTAAATTGGGTTTGAATTTAAACTTTGAAAACTGTGTGAAGACGGCACACTATACCTGCTATAGCATCTGTGGCAACAAAATAGGTCCGACCTTTAAGATTATGTACAGTTATAGTTTGGACCCTGACCTACGAGTGCATAGTTTTTTAGACTCCAACGAGGAAAACAAAATTCAAAGAGTCCGATCTAGTATCATTAAATTAATGCTGCAAGATGCGAGCAATTGAAAATGGTCACGTATAACATATTACTCCACACCCTATATTCAATTCAATCGTGACCCAATATGAATGAATGAATGTCAACTGGTGCGTCTTTCAGAGGTACAATCTTTTCTAGAAAGTACAAAGGAAACAATGGAAGCGGTAAACAATTTACAACGGTCACAGCTTAGTTTTTGGACTAAAATCAGCAATATTTGCTGTCCAGATTCTACTGCTCACTTCGACATTAGTGACACCGTCCGCCGTGGTAATGATTTCTAAATACATAAAGACATTTGTCCGAGTTTCTTGGTTGTGCAATGAATCGTTCAACTCAGCGGATTCGACTATGCAGATTTTCCATTTACAATGAAACGCTCCCTTCAACGGATTCTATGACAGGGGTGATCGGTCACACTCTCCGAAAGGGTGACAGATCCATAGCTAACCAAGCGATGCAATGGAACCCGCTTACCCAGGATGGCAGGGTACGCGGCGGTCCTAGAAGTACGTGGCGCAGAACAGTTGAGAAGGAAGCACGGCAACTGGGAAAGAGTTGGGGAGAGCTGAGGCACATTTCCAGAAATCGCACACGATGGCGCGTAGGCGTTGTGGAGGCCCTAGGACCCACAAGGGGATACAGGACATAAATAAAATAAATAATGACAGGGGTGATAATCACCCTGATTCCTGTGTTGTAGTGTTATTTGTCGTACGGTTTATGAATCGATTCGCACAATTTATTCGGTACAACCAATAGGAAATAGAATCCAAAAAACACCCACGGGAATCGGGGTGAATGTAAGTCGAAACTAAGCTTAAATGCTTGAATTATTAGATTTCAATAAAAATAAATAAATTGCGTTATTACTTACTCTGTATTTTGATTCGAAAGTCAAAATATTCGGACGAGGATGATTAGCACTTAGTAATCCGAAAATTGAATGCAATATTCGCGAAATGAACAACTTTTTGGGGTGGGTTCAAGAACCGTGAAATTATTTCAAATTTGTAAACTGAAGGACCTCGAATGAATGATGGAAATTCACGTTGACTGCCAAGGAGCTGCTAGACATTTTATTAAATTGTTAAGCAAATTGCTTAAAAGAAGTTTTAAGAAAAATAAAACAATCAATTCAAACTAATCTTTTCATATTTTTCCACTGAAATGTCATAATAACATAATAAAAACATTTTTAACAAATATACAGCATACCCTCCTCATCTACGTTGACTTTGGCCACTGACATTTCAGGGGTCCTACTCTGAATTTCGTTTCGAATATAAAAACTATTCGAAAGTGCGTTTCGATTCTAATTTGATTTGACACTCTCTAACCCTTTCGAAACGAATGCAGTATGTTGCTAAACTTCTTCCACGACTTTCGGATTTTCTATTAACGTTGTGAATTAACACTTCAATTAAATGTATAAAAGTAAAAGATAAAGCCATGTACTCACATCCTTTCGAACAAATATTTTCCTGTTTTTTCGCTGCCGAATGACATCTTTATGACGTTTCATTGAGTACAATTTTCTCTTTAAAGCAAAACACTACTATACGTGAGCATTCCTATACCGTAATCCCAATTTATTCGTTCGTCTGAAATATCACGGAATTTTCATTCGAAAGCCGAATGCCGATACTTTCACGGATGGGACGATTCAACGACAGAATACGGATATTGTCATACCTATCGCCAGATTTTAACCCCATCGAATTAGAGAATATAAAATTCTGTCTGCCAAAGTATTTTCGTGTAAACTCGGCATAATAGATGTTCATAGATTGGGTTTATAAACGTAGGTATGTACCTATGTATGCGCGGTAAGTTTGCAAAATTTATCTACAAAAAATAAAAGAAAAACCATTGCTTTTGCATTTCAATACCTTAAAACACAATAGTGCTGTCAATTTCTTAAAATTTGTGTTGGATTCAAACCCTCATGCAGGTATTTCTTTACCAATTACGGTTATTTTTTCTGTAATAGATTCGGTATTATTATAGTATAAGAAAAATAATCGGAAGTAGTAACTAACTGTCTATTTGTAATTGGTAACGAAATACCTACATGAAGGTTTGTATATGAATCTGACACACATTTAAAAAAATGCTATTTAAGGTATCGATTTGTTTTTGGTTCTAAATTCTACAAATCGTCATGATTCTGGGAAATATCTACTACAAACATATGCCCCTCTCTAAGTCGTGTCACTCAGCCCGACTGTCTATTTTGTGGTCACGAATTTTCATTTAACTTGGGGGATTCTAGCATTCAGTGACCTCTTTTTTAGAGTCGAGATTATTATACGCCTCTATTTCCTTCACACACTGTCGCCTCACTTTTATCTGTACCCGTAGACGCACAAGGTGGTAAATTATTTCACCCTGTAGAAACCATGTCACTTAAAATGAGATTTATCACCTAAGCCGACAAAAAGAATAGAATTATGAACGACAAACAAACGGCCGTATTCCTCCGATTTTTTTTATTAATTTACTTTTTTTATACATAAATTGTGAAATATATTTTCTTAAACAGACTTAACTCAACCAATACAATACAAAACAGTTACGAAATTATCGAATGCACCTATTCCTTTAATTCTGCTCAACAGAATATTTCATACTTTAAATCAATCGCATCTCTCTCTACACATATTTAAAATCTAAATGCGCGCTAGCATAGCTCCTTTTTTAAGGTCACATTTCCAAAGTTCATCGTCTGTGCAAATATTTAAGTTGTAGTTGCTGTTATGTGCTTCTCGTGAATACGACGGTGATGCAAAAGTGGCAATAATGATGATGATGACATCGTTGCTGGTCATTTACTCGAATCACAACCATTCTTAGCTAAATGCTTTTGTAGTGCCTGTGGAATGGAATCTTTCGTTTTGGAATTATTACCCTGTCCAAGAAGCGATGGCACTAGGAGTTTTCCTTCTTGGATTTGTTGGATCTTTTTCAAAAGATCATAACTGATACGTTCACTCACTACAGAGTCTTTTCTACAGAAAGATACAAAGTTATCTTCTGTGAGCAGTGGGAGAAAATGCTTAACTTACTTGTAATCTGGATGATGTTGGACCTCATCTCTCATCCATGTGGCCGTTGTAGTGAATTCACCGGATGCTCGTCGCTGTATTAAACGTAAGTACTGTTCAATGGTACAATGGGTGTCGGCGTCGACTTCCATCGATTGTAGGTAACTCTTGATGAGAGGAATGAGACCAGGAAAGCCATCTGTCTGTAAATAAGAAGTTCTATACTACTGATGCAAATAGGAGAACTATATCTCTCTCGTACCTTTCCATTGAAAATTTCATCGATAGACATGAGGTCATACTCGTCTGGACAGCAGCTGTGTCCATTCATTTGTTCCGTACATGGTTTTGTCTTCTGAATCGATTTACGGAACCAGAATTTCTCCTTGCGGCAGGCATCACGCTTTTGAGCAGTCTGCATGTTTTCATCGACCTTGCTAATGGGAATGAGAAAGTCCAGCTGGTAGGACAGAATCACTCTGGTCAGCAGGACAACAAAACAAACGATTGCAGCATTTTCAAAGTCAGTCATCTGGGCCTCACACGGTCGGAATTCGACACGCCAGCCGATCGGTGAGTGCGGTGGTGGTGGCTTGAAACGCATCGTTTGCCAATTGGTGGATTGAATGTTCTCGAAGTGGTCTGTGTCTTCTTTGTCGTCTTGATCGACTTTCTCACTGAACAGTGACACTGTATCACGAATGAATAGATGGGCAATGTGTTGCGCCAGCAGGTGGTCAATTCCTCCATCACGCAGACGTCGATATACAGCGTCGTCATATACTAAAGGCACATCGTTGTATCTGGAATTAATTCATAAACTATAAGATCGTCACGAAATCGGAAGTCAGGACTTACCTTTCACCCTCTGGCGATAGGAACGAATCAATGGAATCATATCGCGATTTAGGAATTCTGAATTTGTTCTCCTGCAGGGGCTTCAGGCCACGCTCTTCCTCAGTGCGACAATCGACAGACGCACTTATCACATTCCAACGACAGTCCGATTCTGTAAGATACCCACGGTATATTGGCGACGCCGCAGTCAGCGCCAACATAATCGGACACAATGGTGCCAATTGGTCATACAACGTCCTCGCTTCAACAATATTACACGCTTGGAAGGTCACCTGCAGACAACAACAACCCATGCCGAAGCCCATTGCATCCAAATGCACTACATCAGGCTCTCCAGCTGGACTACCAGCGACAGGAATTTGTGTTTTGTCATCTTTGAAAACTTTTAACTTAATAGCTACTTTCTCTCCGCGACGCATACGTATATTTCGCGTAAGCGTCTTGAAACGTGGATGTCCTGGAAATATAGCTTCATCTGGGAAATACAAAGAACGCGCTGCACCTTCGACATTGTCTGGCTGTGGACTGCAAACGGGATGTGTAAACGATGGACAACCAAGTCGTGGGAAATTTGTGATCGACATTACACATTCGCCGTTTTCTAGCAGTTCGGAGACTTCTTCCCGTCTATTTCTCATATTTGCTTCGACTAAATTGAAATGTGCCATCAAACCACCGAATGGTTTACCAGGCGTTCCTTCAATCATGTACGCTCCGTATTCTGGCCGCCATAGCGATTTTACACCATCCGGATCAGCGTGTTCCTTTTCATTTAACTTCGCCAATAGTTCCGGTGCTCTAAGTGAGACTTTGGCCAATTTATTTTCGTCATCGAATTTAACTATTATGTATTCAACCTGAAACAAGACTTAACATTAGAATCAGAGTTTCTTGGAGACTTTCATTAATTAGACATACCTCATCTCCCCATTTAAGTACGTCACCCTGGCGATCCTTTAGTCTGTGATATAAATTTATAAACTGTTCAATACCATGTTCACGGACGTGTTCGGCGAACTTTTTTGTTTCCTCCCATGCGAGGGGACTTCCTTCACTCAGCAGTCCCATTCCTGGAAATAATGAAAAAGCAAAATGTTATAGATTTTATAGCACTGAATAAATCGACAAAAATTCTCTAATACAGAATGGTTTACCAGGGTTTCCTTCGATCAGGTGCGAAGTGACATTTTTCTGTTTCATAAATTGCGACAAGTCAAGTTCTACAGAAATTTGAATTATTTTATGAAAAGTACAACGAACTTGAGTATCAAAAATTAATGTAGAAAGTTTTAAATTTGGTTATTTTTAACCACCCTTATTCCCATAGAAGAAGTGACAGAATGTCATACAATGCAAATCGTCACATCTGCTCTCACTTTCTGATGAAATGTGACTAAGAGAATACTGAAACGGGAGATATATACGAATTGTTTACTGAATTTCAATTGGCTAATCCACGTTTATGTTTACGGGAAGTGTGGTTTCGGTGAACAATATGTCAGTCAGTCAGCCAGTCAGTCCCAAAATAAGGGTTTTTTCTAGGCAATCGTTTAGCTTGAAACTTAAAATTTGGTAGAGTTGTTTGTTGTCATTTTTGGGAGCCGAGTTAGAAGGGTAGTTGTTTCGTTTAAATAAGGTGGTAGTGCAAAAGTTGCTGGAGAACTGGGAGGTGCACAACCTTGATCACAAAACTCTCACCTGAAAAGCGCTCTAGTATTTTTTACAGAATAATTAATCGAGATCTCGATATTGATATTCACTGTCCGATACTGTTACTAGAGTAGATGTTAACTATTAGACCGGACCCCGACCACACTACGTTCGGTAAATAAAGTTCCAGAAGCTAACAGCTTCAATACCAAACTATGACTGTTCCCTTGAAACGTGGAATAGAATATTACAAATCATTAATAATGGAATGTACAGTGCATTAATTAAAAAAAAAAAAAAACAATAGCTGCTACTTGAAACCATTTGGTGCAGTACCTGATAAGAGAGCTCATGATGATTAATTTTAAATTAATTCATTTACATGGAAGTTTTGTTCACACTGTTTTAATGAGAGTTTGACAGCTAAACAAATGAACATTATATTATGCAAGGCGACTACTGGATGACTCAAATTTTTTTTTCGAATAAAATTATAAATTTGTATATGATAATATCCACAAAAAGCTAATAGCACTATAAAGTGTTAGTTAGAATCCTGCCTCGTTCTGTTAGTGTTCCGTGCCATCATTATCAGCGTTTCCTAATTTTGCCTCCCCATTAATCCGGAGAATAGGAGATGCTACCATCCATCCACTGATTGATTAACTTCCATTTTAAGCAAAATTATCTCAAAATGCACTTGTCGACTTTGTTTTGAAGATCAATAAACTGGCGAGTAGTCTTCGTACCAATGTAAGCTTCGTTACTTTACATATTAAAAAATTTAAAAGGCTGCGTGACCGTTTATAACTCAAGAACCATTTAACCAATTTTGATGCGGTTTTCTTCATTGCATTATAACACCTACTAGGCTATATGCCAATTACGACAGGTGTCAACAAGATGGACCATGAAGCTGTAGGTACACCGAAGTCGGATAAAAATCATCAGCGCGGTGCATTAAATCAGCAAATGAGAATCTTTTATAGTTCAAACATAGGTACTCGTATCTACAAAAAAGTCATATGTCTAAGATCACTAGATAACAATAAGCACTATACATGACCTCAGTATTTTACCGTTTAGCTTGCTTTCGTACCATATACCTTCAGAACAGCTGAGTCGATTTTAATGTACTTTTCCATCACTTATTGAACACTTTTCTCACTTATTGAGCTACTTTTGATTATTGACCGACATCGGGAAGTTGAACACTCAAGAAATGTATTTCACAAGCCGCGCGATAATGATTTGCCTCCGTCATTAAATTTGATATGTCGGCTATACTAATAGACACATAATGTTCATACAATTTTTGTATATATGGCGAAGACTGGTGGGCTGTTAGTAGCATACTAATTCGAGTAAGGGTTCCAGTTCCCCGCTCAAAATCAGTCATCTGCAGAAACAGTCAGTAGGTCCCTATATGACTTGAATATTACGCAACACAAAATAGCTTATAGGTCGCAGTTGAAGGTCGAATAAGGACCTCATGTGCCCCTCACATCTAATGATAATAATGGGTTTACAGATTGCATTGTACGATGTTCGGAAAAAACAAAATAGTTTCCAATCTCCAAACTACATAATTAACATATTCATTTGTGGAAAATGTGTAGATTCTTTGCGAGACATTTTATTTATGAATAATCTTCTCCCATTTCTTACAATTTCAATAACTGTTTTTTAAATTATTGACCCTAAGAAATGGAAATATTAAAAGCAACTTAGGTGGTTGTAAATTTGGTGGCTTTTAAAATTTCGAAGTAATAAAACATATTTAGCAAGTCAATTTCAGAATACTTATTGTGAATCACTGTTGCTACTGTGAACTTGCACAGCTGACTTTTGAGACATACAATCGTTCTTTTGTAATTTGTTCAAAATAATGTTCAATTTATTTATCTGGCGTCTTCATTTGAAATGCTATTAACTGTCATGAGCTTAAGTCACAGCTAAACTGTTTCTTTTTTGTAGAAGTGACATTCGTTTTATCGTTTATTACTACCGATTTTTTCTATCAATGCATTTATTTCGGTGTAGAATATTTAGCTAAACACGGAAAAATTAAGTACACTATCAACCTCACTGATTTGATCGTTAAATGAGTTTCGTAATTTTTAATTGAACTAACTAACCCCTTGAGCCACAACGGATAGACTAATAGAAATAATTGCAAACTCATCGTTAAACCTATAAAACGGAGACCTTAGGGATTAGGTGTGGTCTACAATTTTGTAGTGTTTTTAGATTTACATATACAGTAAAGTTTCGATTATCCGAGTTAAACAGGACCAAATGTGACTCGGAAAATGGAGAAACTCAGATAATAAGGATCCAAACTAGATTCGTAAATCGATTAAATTACTTCAGCAATAACCGAGTGCTTTTCGCGTTATAAACAACAGGCGGAAACTATTGAACTTACATACGAGTATATGTATTTGTACACGGAAGTACCTTATTCTGCGCTTTCGATTAATACAGAATATATGTAAATTTCCGTTCAGTCAACTCGGATAGTTTGTTAACAAAATATTAAATGCATTAAAAAGTAAACAACTTTTTTTTATAAGTTTCCAATACTTGGTATGATATGTCCTTACTTATATCAAATATTGCTTAGATGTCGATTTTCAACAAAATCGTTCTAATCATACCTGAGAAATATCTAATTTTAAATAAAATTTAAACAAAATCATTAGACCCATTTTCGAGAAAATCGATTTTTCTCAATGTTATGATCATGTGAAATGAGCCTAAGACAAGCTCTCAAGCAAATAGAGCGCGCCTCTAGTGGTGAGTTATTCAGAAATGCTTTATGTCAAACGAGCGCCATCTCAACCTTTCTTTTTCCGGTTTCATTATGCCAAAATTGCTCTTGTCATTCTGATCGTCGTCGTGGTAACACCCTCGCCATTATAAAACCATATTTTATATAAAGTCAAAATATTAAATGAAATAATAATTCTTTTAAAAAAAGATGTGCGTTTCAACACTCAAAATCTGTTAATTTTGGGGTTAGAGTGAAACTTCCGATTTCACCTCGAATTGTGACCCCACAGACCCCAGATATGATGTTTGAGGAGAATCCGTCCAAACGTTTAGGCTGCAGTCCAGCGCAGATACATACAGACTGACAGAATTGAGAGACACACTTTTTCGAGTTTCTCTATTATATAGGTAGTAACGTCAGGATTGATAAAAAAAAATGTCAAGATCGAAAATTTTCACGAAACTAATACTTGTCCTTATAGGTGCAAGTACAAATTGATTGTCAAATTGTTGGTCACATGTGAAAAGAAAGCAAATCGGTATGAGACAGATGCGCACTCACCACAAAGATACAAATTAAACAATCATTACTGCTTTTATGTAGACACTACATTGTACAAGCATAATTTTCAATGATAATATGCAAAACAGGATAAAACTAAAAAAAAAAATAAACAAACAAACAATTAACGTAAATAAATTCAAAGAGAAGTAAAATAATAATGTCTGAGATCAAATAAATCTGTGCAAACAGTTGCAAAGTCAGAGAAAATGACTCAATATTATGGTTGAGACAGCAAGACGACTAATCAACGCAATAAAGAAACAAGTTTTGAGCGTATAGTGGCTAATTATATGTAAATCATTTATAATTTGCAGATTGTTGTGAAAGCAGTAAAGCCCGCTGTGAACCGGATAATATTTCTGTATATCTCCAGTATTATTATAAATAAATCTTTTGGAGCTAACAGCCCAATACAGACCTAGCTTCTCGCAGTCACTCATGCTATGACGTACGAATGGTTGGGACCTACAGTTTTATTGCCTTAGGGCAGTGTTTTTCCGATTGAGAGAAGCTTCTCATGACAATTTTTTCTCTCCGATGTTTTTTTTTCTCTCAGACGTTCGCGAGATCAGGGACCATGAGAAAACTTTTTTTTTTTGTTTTCTTTGATTTGAACCTTGAACCTCCCGCTCAATGATCGCACACTTATGTAACCACTGAGCCACGGCGCCCATTATTACTGTGCATAAATATGCAGCTTCGGAGTTCATTCTCTTTTGGACTATTTACGATTGTTCCTTAAACATTATTAGCGGGCTTTGTTATTGCATGACTGCGGAACAGATAAGTATGGCTTTTGACATCGCCATAGCCGAGGTGGCTAAAAACGCTGTACCAATTATTCTTACCCTCCAGGTCGTGGGTTCGAGTTCCGGCACATGAATTTTTTTGTTGGTAATTAATTTTTTTATTAATTTATAATTAACAATTTTATATCAATAAACCATAGTCATGGTCAAAGGAGAGATCGTTCGAACTCCGTCAAAAAGGCAATATCAATCAACGTTCCTACACAATAGCGCAAAAAAGGCAGACCAAAAACCACCTGGATCACACAAATACAAAAACACCAGCATTTGATTGGCCTCAGTGACGAAGTGATCCGAAACCGGGA
This sequence comes from Pocota personata, assembly GCA_963082735.1. Taxonomy (NCBI): domain Eukaryota; kingdom Metazoa; phylum Arthropoda; class Insecta; order Diptera; family Syrphidae; genus Pocota; species Pocota personata. Next base: position 35,754,650 of record OY720430.1, read on the forward strand.
AGCATGTCGGTACTTTCTGACGTCAAACCCCACAGGCGGACCAGTAGGGATGCAGTAAAGTGGGGGGGTTGTGATCCTTCTACTCCGGATCATAACCTCGCCGTAAGGAAAGAAGAAGAAACCAGTCATTTCAACCCCTTTGAAATCAGTGAATTTTAAATGTAAAGAATGATTTTTTTTTTTTTGAGAATTGCACAAAGAAGAAAACATTTGAAACGCACCCATGGAGGTTTGGAAGTCTTATTCATGTAGAGGGTTAATTGGAATGTGCATTTGCGTCTCAGGCTGAGTCGCAGTCAAACGTCAAATTTGCGGCTCTGCAAGAAGTTAAAGTGAAAATAACTTCACGATTCACGCCGCAACTTCTAATTTAAAGGGCGTGATTAACTTTTTGACAGCTCGCGACTGAGACTCAGGCACAGATCCGCATTCTCATCAATTCTTAATAGATTTATTCAGTGACAAAAAACTAGTCAAGTTTGCCCGGTTAGTGTAACGTACCGTTATTTTAACTGTGTCTGTATTTTTATTTCTCGTTAATTCGTAGAAAAAGAGAAAGCTATTGTCATATTTGAAAGGGTCATGTCAAGCAAACACTTTTTGTTTCGTGTCTGCCCATATGTTTATCCTCACACAACTCGCTTGTGAACCACTAAAGACATTTTGATAATAAGTAGGTCATTTCGTCTAAAAATCGGCCCATATGTGAATGAAATGTCGGGGACAGGGTTTCACAAGTCTTTAAATCATCTTTATTAGCCGACTAACTCAAGAACTCCTAAATGGAATTCGATGAAATTTGGCATGAAGACTTAGACTGATATGTTAGTAGTTCTACTTGAAACTGACCGTCAATGCCCCGGTTTTTAAGTTTGTTTGTCAAGAAACTCTATGAAAAATAAAATATTAATTTTTTATTATTGGACTCCTTGGAAGTTCAACTTTAATTTGATGGGGTGTAAAACTACAATATTATTTTTTATTGGCACATTATGACCCGGAAAGCTTCCTCACGAAAATATTTGTTTTCTTAACTATCTTTGGACCACCGCATACTATGATATTTTTGTGTAAAATTTCAGCATACTAGTTCAAACGTTTGAAAAGTTGCAAGCGTGTGACAGACACACGGAGAGACAGACATTGTGATGAATTCGTTATTGTTCTGTTTATACCATTCTGGTATTGAATAGTAAAAAAAAGGGGAAAAACCACAAATGAGCAGTATTGATAGGTCCTTTTTGGTTACTTTTCCACCGAATTCTGGCGATTTTTCTCTTTCAGTTAATGTTTGAAAAAGCAGCTACCAATTTGAAACATGCTTACTATACACACTCGTTCGGAATAGAAGAAAAATACTTTTAAGAAAAGTTGTAAAAGTTTGGTGACCTTCAAGGTGCTTGGTTGAAGAAATACGTTCCCAGTTTACTTTTGTTATATTAAAAATGATTTATTTGAGACAGGCCATAGAAAGCTGTATTCCATACAGAAAGTGCAAGATTTTTATAGTGTTGACCTCATGCGGTAAAAAAAAAGACAATCTTACTAGAAAATATATAGCCAAAGCATGTATGCCTGTTCCCACATAAAAAAGGAAATTTGGTCCATATCCTTAAAACCAAATATATTCAAAAACTTTCAACGTCACCTCACACTTGTTCCCCCATTTCCTACAACTTTGATTGTAACTCAAATAATTAACAGTTAGATAAATAAGATTAACTTTTGAAAATCTCAAGCCTTCCTTCTTAGATATTTATCTCAAAAATTGTTAAGTTTTCTGTTTTATAAAAAGGAAATAAATGTTATACAGTGTATCAATCTCATATTCGTACACCTGATGGGGCGATATATATTTAAGGAAAAATGTAAACAAATTGGGCAGATACTGCAAAATTTTATTGATTTTAGTAAGAATACATAAGAATAAAAGAAAAACGTCAATTAATTCAAATATTTCAATTAAAGTATTGCAAATTCTTCATAATAAACATAAAATTAACAAAAATATGGTCAATTTCGTATTCGTACTCTTAGATATTAAGTTAAATGGCTTAAATTATATCTCAAAATTAATATTTTGTAGCATATCCTTTGTTAGCTACGACCTGTTTAAGACGGTTGGGCATGGATCTGACTAATTTTTCAGTACATTCAGTTGTAATTTTTACCCATTCTTCAATAAGCCTTTCTTTGAGATCATTTGTGTCCCGTATACTGAATTTCCTTATTCGTCGGTCCAACTCGTCCCACAAATTCTCTATGGCATTGATATCCGGTGACTGTGTTTCCAATATTTTGCGACAGTTATAAAGAAGCCACATTCGATTTGCATAAGCCTTATGCTTGGGGTCGTTATCCTGATAAAAGGTAGAATTGTTCCTGAGGCCCATTTGAACAGCACTTTCCTTCAGATTTTCCTTCAGATTTTGTTTTGGCCTTACAAATTTCAATGTATTGCTCATGGTCCATTATTCCTTCAATTATGTGCAGTCGTCCCACTCCAGCTGCGGAAAAACACCCCCACCATGTTTCACAGTTCCCTGTGTGTTATGTGGAAGATATTCGGTATTTCGTCTGTAAATATTACCGTTTTCCAGAAGTCGAAATCCTTAGATTGGTGTTGTTTACCGAATTCCAATCTCTTGCTTCTGTTTATTAAACTAATGAAAGGTTTTTTACGCATTACTCTTTCATTGTACCCATGTTCCCGGATGCACTTCCTTAGTGTTTCTGTACAAAAATCTTTATTTAAAGCACGACGAAGGTTTTCTGCCAGCTTTGGTGCACTACATTTGAGTTTTTTTGAATTTCCCGTATAATTATTCTCTTGTCATGTGCACTAAATACATTTCTAGAGGTATTTCGTGGTTTATTTTCGATGCGGTTTTCATTTTTGAACCGATTAATGATTGTTTGGATGGTTGATCTTGGCCGAGTTACCGATATAGAGATCTCAGTATAAGATTTTCCGTCGCCGTTGTATTTAATTATCAGTTCGCGTAGTTCATTTGATGTCTCACCTTGTTTTCTACCCATTTTTCCAACAAATCTCGAAGAACCTTACCAAATAATTTTTTTTTCTTTAATTCACTTTGAGAAATAATAATTCAATGCAAAGGACAACTTTGACAAGCAAAATAACAGTAATTTATGTCTTTTAGTGAATAAACGATCGGTGTACGAATACGAAATTGAGCTACTTTTGAGACCATTTTTTACTTCTCTTCTATTTCCAAACCAACGTGAATGTTAACTATTCTCAAAACTAGATGGAGTGCAATTGCTCGATATCCTGTAATAATACATACTATATTAAACTTAATTTTTCAAATCGTTGTGATCAGGAATGGAATGTAATACTTGATAGCTGGTGTACGAATATGAGATTGATACACTGTACATATCTTTTGGAATTAACGGAATTCCCACAATTTTGTACTCGAGAATTAATTATTCCCACGATAGCATTTTGAATATGCAAATTCCCACGAAATGAAAAAAAGATCCCGTCGTATACCAACACTGCAAGTGAGTGAAAACTATTCGAATACGTCCTAATTTTTTTTAAATAATTATTCCTCAACTAAAGACTATTCCAATTATTAAAAAAAAGAATAGAAATGATTTTTGGTAAAATAAAAATACAGCTGACCGACTGTGCAGTGAAACGTTATATCGATTTATTCTTATCTTTTAATTGGTAAATGGCGTTAAAAGTAAGAACAGCTGATATGCCTAAACACATTTTAAATCGAACTATTCTAATCACACGTAAACCGAAAGCAAATACAATAAAACGTACAAGTGGTTCAATTTAAGAAATAGGATTATACACAGGGTAGTGTATTACCCAATTACAATGCCATTTTTGTTTGAAACTTAACAGCTCCGTCCATCACCACCCTTCTGATGTTACGCAACTTCACATTAATATTCTACACATCTGAACTTTTTCTCACATGAAACGTTTAAAAGCTTCGACCTTTAACATCGTCTATTGGCATCTTAATTAAATACCCCCTGTTCCTATACGTATATATTTTTATCATCGTTTCCAACTGCGTAGTAAAGCACACCTTACATTCAGTGAGGCCTAGAAATATTTATTACTTTTTTTTTAACGGCAACGACAACGTATCATTAAAATTAATCTCCTCTACCTCCTCTACCAAGTACATACTTTGGATAAGAAGTGGCTGTACTGTATGTACATAATCAAACATTATATTGTTTGCACCAGTTTTAGAATACATCGTTTTGAATTGGCCGTTATTAATTGATAACAAATCCACCCACGGACTGTGTGATATAACCATGACTGGGTGGATCCTGATAAGATTAAAAACAAATACTAGAGTCTATCTAAAAATAGATTAACAAATAACCACTGATACCATGCAAGTAGCCTGCGTAGTTCAGAAAATTCTGAGCATTAGGAGGTTGGGTCTAGAAGTGTAATAAAATCAGCGCTGGGACGGGAAACTTCTCATTAGGCGACCATGTAAGCATTACAATGGAAGCGATGTTTGATTGACCACGGATGCTTGCATATGTTAGTAAAGATCGAAAGATCCTTCAGAACTTAGGTTGCATCTCGCTGGTTGTTGCTTCTACTTCAATTCATAGAACCACAAGATGAGATCACTATTCCGATCAAGGCACACAAAAACAACAAAGCGATATGGCTTACCAATAGTGGTGTTCATATGCAAGCCCGGGACTATCATTTATTTCTGTAGCTAGACTATAGGCCTTGCAGTTCAATCTAGTTCTTGTTCGAGACTTGCAGGCTTTCGTTTTGGTCTTACATACACCACGCAGACTATGTCCAATTTTGATCATTACAACTTGTTAGCATTCCTATTGTTGCAGCTAACGCATCGGTAGAGCCTGGAAGTTCCAGAACTTGTTCGAAGATAAAACAAGTAGAGTGATTGCGAAGCTCATTGAAGAACTTATATGACTTAACTTACTCATTCCTGTGGTGTGTCACAGTGGGTCTACATAGAGTTAGGATTTCTGAGGAATTCGAGAATTAAAGAGGGTTTTCCGGCCTCTTAAAAGCGTTGATGGCTTGCTTTTTCTCAGTACCTAGAGCGTGGACCTTCATTAAATGACTTTATTGAGAAAGGGGTATAACGAAACAAAGTTCTATCAAAACAAATATTTTCAATCTTCCGAGAGGAGGGTAGTAGTTTTGCCCCACTTTTCTAATGATTTGAAACCCAGTAGTGTAGTCAATGGAAAAGGTACAGAGGAGAGTTAAAAATTTTACAGGAAAGGATAGAGAGAGAAGTGACGATGCGCGTTAATTGTGATTCTTTGTAAATGATACGTTTCTGAAAATATTAAGGAATGCAAGTCATTACACATTCGTGTTAAGTATTTAAAAAACAATCTTCTGAAGTATTATCTTTGATGAGAGTACAACCGACCATGTATCATCAGCGAAACTACATAGCTAGCCAGGTGAATAACTTGGCAATCGGTTCGTATGAAAAGATAAGAACACAATTATAAGTAACAATAAAACTCAAGTTAGTCACATCTTGATTCTGTCATCCCTTGTTCCTTGTTCAGAGCGCTGCACTTTGGGTACTACGTCAAAAGGAAACCGTTGACCCGTGTTTGAAATGTTAAGCAATCTTCATTTTTGGGAAGAGTTATGGATCTGGTTTTAGTTTCAATTTATTTATGGGAACTTATAAAGGCTTCAAATAAAATATTGCAACTTCCTCTTAATTTCTCCAACATCAGAGGTTGAGCGACGATGCAAGAGTACTCGTATGTTTTTACTTTAAATGCTTTTTCAGTCGCCCTATTATTGCAATAGTGATCCAAAGCGATAAGTTTAGGCAAAATTTTTAGTGACTCTGTGGCTGTCAATCGTTTGAATCATGAATTTCTTATGCAATAGTGACATTTGTTCGCCTCCGAGGTTTAAGAATGGGCCTTACATGGAGAAAATCATTTAAAATGTCCGCATCTACTCGTGTCGAAGGATCCGCGACAGATGGGCTATTTTTTTTTTTTTTTTTGTTGCAGCCATTTCTCTGTCTACTAGTGGGTCGCAGAATTCATATTGCAAACCCCTGTCCAAACTGAATTTCAAGACTGTTTGTTGTAAGCAAACACATGAAAGATTAGGATTACCCATTATCAGTTTATTTTATTTAAAGTGATAACTACCATAATGTTAATGTCAGAAAGAATCGGTCTCTCAGTACGGAGTATTCCCGCACCGGAGCGTCACAAAAAAAAAAAAAAAATGCTCAAGGTCTGTCCGCTCGTTCGTTCAGTGCGTCGCTGTATATTCGAAAGCAGTAACAAGCGCTTGTTATCAGTTAAAACAAACTCACGACGCGACAAAGAATCCACATCATCGGATCTCCGTACACAATGTGATGTTCTAATTATTGGCGGTGGCGGTGTTGGCTCCTCCTGTGCATATTGGCTAAAGAAAAAGGTTAGCGATGGACTAAACGTTCTAGTCATTGAGAAGGACAACACCTATACAAAAGCATCAACGGTATTATCAGTTGGCGGACTGAGGCAACAATTTTCACTTCCGGAAAATATTCAAATGTCCCTGTACGGTGCAGAGTTTATAACGAGCGTGAAGGAACACCTAGGCGACGTCGAACTGAATTTCACACCCAATGGCTACCTGGTCATGGCATCTGAACAAGGCGCTGAAGATTTGAGAAATAATTCAAGAGTCCAAAACGAATTGGGTGCCCGAAATGAGATTCTTACACCGGAACAACTTAAATCGAAATTTCCCTGGATTAGCACAGATGGTGTAGCGTTGGGTTGCTATGGCCTCGACAAGGAGGGTTGGTTTGATCCGTGGGCCCTTCTAATAGGTTATAAGAACAGAGCTCGTGAATATGGTGCCAACTTCGTCGACGGTGAGGTTGTCGACTTTGAGTTTAAAACACAATCTGGAGAATTGGATAAGGCTGTTGTACGTCTGTCTAGTGGTGAAGTACGATCGATCAAATTTGGGCACTGCGTAATTGCCGCCGGACCGAATTCGGGACATGTGGGTCGCCTTGCAGGACTTGGAAATGGATCAGGACTTTTAAAAATTCCACTGCCAGTTGAGCCCCGAAAGCGATATGTTTATGTGTTCGATTGTCAAGGAGAAAATGCACCCGGCTTGGTGACACCATTGACCATAGATCCCAATGGAACGTATTTCAGACCAGATGGCTTGGGTGGGAATTACTTATGTGGCCGTAGTCCAGATTGTACATGTGAACCATCTACGGAAAATCTTGACGTAGATCACAGTTTCTTTGAAGCTGAAATCTGGCCCACTCTGGCACAACGTGTGAAAGCATTTGAATCAGTCAAAGTTCGTAGCAGCTGGGCTGGTTACTACGAATACAACACGTTCGATGAGAATGGCATCATTGGACAACATCCATATTATAATAATCTTTACATTGCAACTGGTTTCAGTGGCCATGGCATTCAACAGACTCCGGCTGTCGGTCGAGCGATCTCAGAACTCATCATTGATGGACGATTTACAACTATTGATCTAAGCCGTCTAGGATTTGACAGGATAGTTAATGGGCAGTGTATGCCAGAAATTCATATTGTTTAATCGAATTTCGTTTTTAAAAATACCGAAAAGGTTTGAATAAAGGAAAAATACTCCAGGAATGTTATCCTGTTGTTTAGTTTATTTCATTGCTTTCTGCTTTTTTGTTTAAGTCCTATTTAAGTTTATTTTACAGCAAACAACACTTGGTGAAGAACTGAAGTATTTATTTTAATTACTATTTGATTCGTGTACGCGAAACATATTGGCCTTGCTCAATTGGGCCTAGGCAAGTACTCGCATGTACGAGTACATGTATGTAGCTGCCACCAACTACACATGCTCTCAGCCACGTGTAAAGATGAGCTCAGAAATTATGGTTAAGTTGTCCACTAGATGCGATCTATTCAACGCCATCTAGTAGGTGAATTTTTCTTTACACAAAACAGATATATTGATGTCTTTGCTAAGAAAATACGAAAAGGTCTCTGCGTTTGCTAAAAAACACGATACCGATGCGATTAATGCGATCAATTCAATATAATTCTCAAGTACCAAATAAAATCCAACAAATTTTCAGTTCTGAAAATGTCTACATACAATTTAGTACAAACTGCCGAACTTCAGTAGCTTACGCAGTTATCGCAGAACACTCGATCAAGAATCACGGCAGTTGGAGAAAAATTGGAAGTCATCAAGTTGTAGACAATGGCCTGTACGGAAGTAAGTTTTCTGGGAAAGAGGGTTATGTTTTTCTCTTAAAAGGGTTCTGCTTATGAGCAAGGTTAAGACAAAGTATAAGCTGTTCGAAACCGACGATTTTCACCACCGATTCCGTAGCCAAAATCTGAGGATGGCCAGGTATAAATTCGAAGTATTAGTTAGTCAGATCTAGCGCGGCATCAGCGGGCACATCGAACACAGATTCACTCTTGTCAATTGCTGCTTCTTTCTATTAAGTAATTGAGCAGCGTAACCCTATCAAGGAAAACTAAAAATACGCGTATAAGATTGTCGTTATTCCAGTTCTGTCGGATCTAAGAACCCATGGAGTCTTCGAAAGAAAATTTTTTCGCTATGTGTGTTTTTATGGTACATGGAGGAATAAATTTTACCACGAAATATATGGTCTCCATAGGCATAAACCTAGAGAAGAAGATGCAGATGAACGATCAACACTAATCAACACAAGAGGTACTACTCAGAAGTGGTAATAGACCTCACTTTTGATGGAAAAAGTAGAAGGGAACCCGAACCAACTTAGCGTACGCAATTGCAAGCATCTATGCTCGAGATATATATATCTGTTGTGATCAGCCTATTTGAAGTCAAATTTTTGCACTTCAATATCGCTGGAGTGAAAGAACTTCAGTCAAAACTGATCAGTGGAAACATACATAGGTTTGCTTCATTAGTCCGGTCCATTTGTTTAACCGCAGAGCATTTCTAAATTCCAAAGCCTAAAACCTACGATCTTTAGAAATTCAAAACAAACGTCCAATAATGTCCAATCCTAAGTTCTTCCGACTTGAAAAATTTATGTCAATATATGATTACAACTGCGTGCAACCATAGGTACAAAGCGCCGTGACAACGACGTAACAGTGACGAGGCATCTGACATGCTACTTCAAATTGGTACCACTTCAAATCAAACAACGTAGTGACACGATTTGCCAAATTTTTATATCGGTTTGTGTCATGCTACTGTCAGATCACGTGCTGCCACGTTGCTTTTGTATGCGTTATGCCTAAGTGTTACATCTGAGTTGAGATTTTAGCAAGATTCTCACACTCTCACTACAGGTGCGAATCTCTACAAAAACACCAAACATTTGCTCACGGCGCCACCACGCCAACATGTGACAAACCTCCGAGAGTATAATTGTCATAAGAAGCTTCTTAATACGTGCGAATTGTGATAATCTAGGTTTTAGGCCCTCTATGGGCCGCTAGCCCCTATCACCGGGCTAGGTCTCCATTTTTTTACTTTGTTTTCTTTAGACTTTCCAAGGGCAAACATTTGTCATATGCCAATACGATTATGTTAACACACATACTTCACTCAACTCCAACTTCAGTTAGATGTCTTTTAAAACTACGATCCACAGGAGTGGGTATAGCACTATTCCGTTCCTCTGGAGACAAGGGCTCTTGTTTGGCAGCAGTCTTGGTTTCTGAGGAATCTTGTTACCGTGTATATAAAAAAAAAAAAAAAAAACTATACAAACATTGCTACTAACCATTTACATAGTGCAAATTCCAACGTATATAACACTTGCATTCAATTTTAAATTCCTCACTCAAATTCCTCAAATGTGAATTATAATTCACATTTAGACATCTGTTTATTACCACCATTCCTACTAACTGATATACTCGTATATAAATCATGACGAGAATGTCGTATTCCGTTCACAAGGTGATGTTTGCGCTAATAATTCGGATGTAGCTCCTAATTGATGTTTGCAATTTAGGATGACGAAACTTTGAAGATAATTCAGTTATCGAATTCGATAGCAATGAAAACAATGCTTGTATCGCACTTCCGAAGAATATGTTTTAAATAAAAATTCAGAGAAGCCATCCATCCACTTTAACGAATACCCAACAAGACAATGACATCACATTTAAAAAACGCTTGTCATGTGCTTGATTCGATGTGAGATAAAGACACAGCGAATGATCAATTTCAAATGAATCTAGAGGCTCACGGCTCCCCCAGATTTAGCAAAAAAAAACAGTGAAGAAATTTGAATGAGAGAAAACAAAGGCTTAGATTTTATTTATGTACATATGTGCTAATATATCTTATCTACCACCTTTCGAAGCCTTTTTTTGTTTGTTTGTATATCTGCTCGTATGTACAACACACTGGGATATAACAATTGTAGACATCTTTTCCAGCTTTAAGTACAGGCTACCTCATATGGGGTTTTGTTAGCGCTAAAGTATAACTGCCAAGGGAATCTAATCTATTTTACGATTTCAGAAGTTTTATGTTTTTCAAGTGTCTTATTTTAAATAAATGCTAAAAACACAGTGAGCTGGGTCGTAAGATAATAAGAGTGAATTGTATAACAATAAATTAACATACACCCTAGGCATTTCGCTGTAACCCAAGAAAAATAAAATTAATTCTAATGATCCACTTCAGAGAATTCTCCATTTACAGTGTACAGTAGCGAGCAAAGTGCAACATCCATATACGAATATCGCAAAAATTCCTTAATTATTTTTGGGTAGCGGCCTTTTCTTACTCGTAATGATTTCTGTCCTTTTTAGGCATATAAGTGATTTAAGTCATTTTATTATTTGAAGTGATAAGTGCTGGTGAAAAAATTGATAATTTTGAAAAAATGCCAAATTATAAACAATAAACCGAAGACAAAAAAAGTCAAATAGTTGCACTATTTGAAGTGGGAAAGTTGACTGTTACCGAAATTAGTAAGGAGGTTGGATGCAACAAGTCGACTGTTAGCAGGTTACTACAAAAAAGGAAAAAAAATAACGGGCACAGCTGAACGGCAAAAAGGGTTAAGAGGGATTCGCAAGACATCTAAGGCGGATGATAGAGTCTGGAACCGATTTTCAACAGCGGTACAAATAAGAACAGAGTTTGTGGAGTTAAGTGTAACTGTGCGTAGAAGGCTTAGAGAATTTAGTCCAATGGCTCGTCGCCCCGCAAAAAAAATACGAAAAGTGGACAGAAATTGATTGTAAAAACCACATTCTCCAATGAGAGTAAATTCACCATATACGGATCAGATGGAATTCAGAACGTGCGGCAAACAACTGGAGAGCGCTTAAGTTAACTTCAGCGAACGGTGAAGCATCTGTCCGGCCAAATGATATGGGGATGATTGTCTTACTATGGAATTGGATACAAAAATACTTTAATATACGTGTTGCAATTTCCGTGGTAGCTACTGTATATCATGGTTGAGAGCACTACACTAATCGAGATTCCTTATTGGCATTCAAGTTCCACACAAGCGCCAGTTTGATTAAATAATGTGCTTCAATGCTTATCGTTTCGTTTCATTTAACCGAATGTTTGCAATATTATTCAATAGTTGTTTATTCTGTTTATACAAATTATCCAGAACGTATTGTTTATTATAGAACAAGCAATAGGCAAAACCACACCGTTACTAATATGATTTTGATATGATACGAGTATGCATCTTGGGTATTTAGAATGCAAATAATATTTGCGACACAGATGTTCAATATAATATGGCCACTCTCGACCAATCTCGATAAGTTAAATCTACGGTTAATATTTGTGAAATTACGAAATTCAGTCACTGCATTGCCAATAATTTAAGAAAATATTGTACTCCGTAGGCATTATCTGAATAAAATGTTGTCGTTAAGTAGACCTGCCTCAATAGAAATCCATTAAGCACTAAGCAAGACCTAGTTAAACTCAATTTCATTCTATGTATTTCATTGAAATGCTATCGTTTTTGAACAAAGACTTTGGTTTTTAGCAAAAACTTCCACCTTTTTCGTTGTTTATAAGGGAAAATCCCCCTCCGCAATTGCACAGCTAATCTACCCGTTGTTAAAAGCATGTGTAGCTGGCGGCATCTATTTGTACATGCGTGTACTTACCCAGGTCCAATGGAATCTTTTGATAATGCGCCTGCAAAGACTGTTGATGAAGTGTCAGTTATATGCGTTCACATGGTTGCCGGTCGATAATGTGCGGAATAAAGAGTGCAATCAACGCGCGGATAATTGCATTAGAATGGTTATATTGAATTATCACTACGCGTCAACATTGCCTCATTAACAATTTTTGCATTCTATTATTTGTTCATAATTAAAAAATAATAAATAATTTACTGCAAATGAGAAAAACTCAGAAATAATTGAAAATTAATGTATTTAAGAAGGCACTGAAAATACAAGTTTTATAAATTTTCCACAATATTAACGTTACTGACAAGGGGTCGTCTATTTAAACAGCGCTGTTTTGAACAGCTACACATTAACGCTGATCTACTGTGTGAACATGAATTATTTTGTTAGATCTAGTAAGCCATTGATAAGATGTTGACAATCTGTAGGTTTGTTGACAACACAAAAGATAACCATGTAAACTAACCTTGAGACACCTGTTGTTGCAGTGAGATGACAGTGGTAGTTGATTTTTAAAGAAGGGCAAGCGAAGCGTTTGAAGAAAGTAATATTGGAATTCCGACATTTTCGGTACAAAATGTACATAATTTGTAAATGGGCGCATTCGAATTACCGCTACATTTAAAGAACAACTCATTTACAATTGTTTTTCTAAAGCAAAAGACCACGTATAGTTATTCTCCTGGTAATTAAATTACTTAACAAATTTTCGTAGCTAGTAGCGAATAATATAGTTTAATAGTTTAATAATCTGTCAAAATAAACCAAAAACTAATTTTGAAAATTTTCCAAAACTTGGTAAGCCATAATCTTGTACATGTCAAATATGATTCAAATATTAATTTGGGTTAAAATCGATCAAATCATAGCCGAGAAATAGTCAATTTTCAAAAAACGATTAATCGTAAAGAAATTGAAAAATGTCATCACGAAACTTAGGCACAAACTTTGCCGTGGCAACAATTGCGAATATACCCCTTTGGTTTGGGAGAGCCTTAAGATTGTTTTTTACTTATATTCTGCATTTCGTCACATGCATTCCGGTTAAACGAGGTTTGACTGTATCTACGACTAACAAATTACCCATATGTACATAAGTTTCACATCTGAACTCTGCCAACTTTCATATACGTTCCGACTTAACGTCACAGTGTGAACTTTGAATTCAAAAATCACGAGAAAGTAGATTTCATACAAGCCAGGATACAGACTTTGTAAGTTTATTGACTTCCGTCTGTACTAGTCTAGTTCACACTGCTGATTTGGCCGGGGACCAAGAACAGGTATTGTACAAATGTCAGCGGTGTAAATTCTTTGAATACAGCACTATACTGGTTTGGTCAGTCCAAAAATTTAGGTAACTTAGACTATATTTTGGTGTAATCTACGGCGTGTAAACATTTCAAATTCGCTAGAAGGCGCTTTTTAAAGGAAGGTCAAAACTTTGGACTTTGTGCTACGAAAATCATTCGATACCCGTCAGATGGCGGCTTTGAAGGCGTCAGTGACATCTATGGAAAAAAAGATAGTGATCAATGTATGGACTAAATGCTCATATCGTCCAGGTCCGAATCTAATTTGGCGGTGTAAATTACGCCACTAACTCATTCCCATGAATGAAACTAAAATATAATTTAATGGTTCTCTGAGTTGTAAAATAAAAGAAAATTTGCATAAAAGAAAGTACTCCTACTCATTCCAGTAACCAAAACAAATTAGAAATAAGAAAAAAGTAGCAATAGGAAAAAAAAAATCTTTATCTCAAAGCAGTAACAAAGCAATCGCGCTGTTCCGCTACTAGAAACAACAATTATCTCAACAGTTATCTCCTAAACAATAGAATATATTTATTTGTATATAAACGCAAACTTACTCTATGCAAGTAGTCAAGGGACTGCATCAGGCAATTAAAACAGAAAATAAACAAACAAAAAATACTTTGAAGCGACTTAATTGATAAATTGCAAGGTTATAAGTTGAGAGAGAATTCCGCTAGCAATACACTACCACTTAGGACTATGTTTCAGAATTGCTTAAGATGAAATAGAATGGGAGTGGATAGGCAGGGAATGAAAATGAGTTAACGATTTGAATTTGTAACATTGCGTCGAATGTGGTAGGACTTAATGATTAATTCATCCAGTGGATAGAAAATAGGGCACATATTCCATAAAACGTCTAGTGGCGAATGTAATATGAGACCACATGAAGTTTCGTTTTAAATTGATTGTAAAGAATGTAATGTCATAGTGATGCCATCAAATAAATTCATTTTATAAAGCTGTGAAAATTGTTTCGCATTTTGTTTTGTTTTGAGGTATTTTTCCCATTTATCACGAACGATAGAATACTATTTCTAGTGAAATAATTGCTTTCAGTCTCGAAGCAGAAATATGATACAAAAATGTCGAAGAGGAGGTGGATGGAGCTGAGTTATATTGCCAGGAAAAATACACAACAGCGTATAAGCGTTTTTGATGTCGTGACACCTTTAAGGGGACCTAAGCAGTAGCAGCTTGTCATAGGTTTTGCAACTGATTTTAGAGATATTTGTACATATATCATATGTATATAACACTTTATCGTAAGGATTTTTTGGAAATTAATCAATACTCGACCAGTTCCAATCCGCCCTAGTTACTGTCGAGTTACTTAGTGTTAACTGAGAGCAGTGATTGAATTACTTTGATTTCACTAGTAAATAATGACATACTCATACATCTATTAGAATTCCCATTTTCTTCTCGGTTATTGTTCTTTTTTTCTTTCTTAAGAGAAGTTTTGTCATTTCTGCGCATACTAAACGCACAGCGAATTAAATTTGCACTGCATTCCTCATAGGTAAACGTAGGCAAACACTTAGCTTAAGTTTTATTCATGAATACAGGCCTGTTAGTGAGTAGTTGTTCTCTTTTTATCCTTTCAAGAGTAAGATGATGTTAACAACAAGGAGAAAGCCGACGCATGTAAGCGGTGCAAGAAATATTTTACCCCGTCTGATCTGGCCTCAATTTGTAAGGCATTCATCCGCCCAAAGCTGGAATATAACTCCCATATCTAGTCTGGTGCACCCAAGAACGTTTTGCACACACCAAACAGGGTACAGAATCGCGCGGTCAAATTTATAGGTAATAGAGACATTGTGAACTCCATACATTCACTTGAACATCGTTGAAATGTATCGTCTATCTGTAAAAAATGATCCAGCGAAATAGCCAGTTGCATTCCCCACCTTCAAAATTTCACCCGCAATACGTGACATGCTTCGAATGAACATCATTTTACCCTAAAGCCAAACTTCGGTCGTACTATCACATTTAGGGATTTGTTTATAAGCCGAACGACACGAATGTGGAATGATCTACCAGACTCAGTATTTCCCCATCACTACAACCTTCAAACATTTAAAGCCAACGTGCACAGGCGTCTTCTCTGTTCCTCTTCCCTATTTTCCTAAACGTCCGTGCCCTGAAACAATTAAAGTGTGTTCATATTCCGTTTGGAGCGCGCAAATTATAAAAAAAAACTGTATTGGCCAATAAAGTCGGTAGACGAATAAGCACAGCCAGTTACTCCTAAAAAATAAAAGTACATAAATGACATAAGAGTCTTTACGAGACTAACTCTTTAGACCATCAGATTCAGATGTAAGGAGCTTTGTGAGATATCCCCCATCGAAGATAAAAAAAAACCGAACACTTCATACGCTAGCGTACGGCTTTTACTCGAATTGTACCATCAAGTTATTTAGAGTAGTTTCCGGGTCAGAAAGTAAAGAACTTTCTAAGGCTGGACAGCAACCAGGCTTGCTATCGAAACGATTTCCTCTTTACGAATTATAAGCATATTTCTAAGATGAAGGAAAACTGGGCATACCATAATGATGTGGAACATGCTCAATGGATCTCTGTTGTATTATTTAGGTTACCAGTAATAAACAATTTAGAGCGACAAGAAGTGTCTTAAAATGCTCATTCCTGGGTGGAACTGCTACTGCTATTTTCTGATGAAAGCCGCAGACATTAGGTCTCCTACCACACATGAAGGAGCGGACAAAGCAATGGAGCAGGAGCCATGTATGATACCGCCGAATTCTTGTCAATCTAAAACGTTTACTTTTCCAGGCTTGCCGAAGGATGAGGAAGTTACATAGCAAATGCCTTTATGATGCCAAGGCTTCGACGACTCCACACTAGTCATTACGACCCCATCACTACCAGCACAATTCGACCACTAGGTTAAACAGTGATTATCAACGATCGGACATTTCGCTATGCCTTGAAGCAATTACCATTTAATTTAATTAAAAAGGGAGAAAACAAGAGACTGATTTATCAATGTTTTGACATTGAGAAACTATTGAGACGAATAAACAGACGGAGGAGTTATGTAGACCTGATCCCTAAAGCAGGACGAAGATACTAAACTAGAAGTCTATGTACAGTAAGTAATGGGCCCTTGTCCATTACTACACGAATAACTTAAAAGCCAACTCAATGTCCCAACCCGAATAAAAAAGACTTTAAGTTAAAAATAGTTCATGAGAAGAATCAACCATGAACTACAGCTTCATCGACAGAATGATTACGATAATTGCACATACATACTTATGTACGTATGTATTTATGTATATGTATATGTATACCCAAAACAATATATATATCTGGAGGCACCAACAAAATATAAATTGCAACCGGCGCTGAGCAAATATTATTATGACTAGGTACCTACCCACATTAAAAATTAAAAAAGTTCGCTAAATTATTAAATTTGAACTTTTGCCAACTAGTGACCATTATATCGCATATACACACCTTAAACTTTTCAAATGAAAAAAACAATACGCAGCAAAGTTATACTTTGGCAAGCACACGCCTTCTTGGTAGACATGTAGACACTAAGATGAGGCGCCATCAGCAAGAGGAGTTCGCTCTCTTAAATAAAGGAAATAGTGCTGCAAACAAGAATTCAATTTAATTTTAACCTCAAACCGTGCCTCACCAAAGTGTTTATCAATTCAAAAGTTTGGGGAACTCCAATAGCTTAATCACTGAAATTCACAGTCAGCGTTCGAAACCAACGCTCTCCACATAAAACTTGCCACGAAACAATTTTTTACCCGGCATTTTAGTAATTACCGCTGTAAATCAACGGAAAAGAATTCTCTACAGCCGCAAAAGAACACGTCGGCTATTGCCTGACCTACCCTATATCGAGACAATTACGCAATTCTATTCCGATTTGATTGGCCTTCACAAAATAAAAAATAAAAAGTAAATTTCCTGAAAATTTCACACGCAACATGGCTCGATATGAGACTGAATTGGACATGACTAAGTACACCTCGATTATTTATGCGCACAGCACCTACACGGATAGGGAATTTCTAGATAAAGCGATAAATAAGTGAAATTCCTAAATAATTGTCCCAAAATCATCCCATGACTGAGATATTTATTAATAACCATACCAGCTTACATGACGTTAACAATCGGAAGCAAACGAATGGGTATTGCGCACTTGCCATGGATGGCACAAAAACATAATAGCCAAGTGCACAGAGGCACACCACACCACTCGGTCCGTCGTCCGACTGTTGTAGGAGAACAAACAACTGTTGCGCGCCGATTGAACATTTTCTTCTATGACTGTCCGAGAGATTCCACATTTTTAGCTTCCGCTGATAATCATCCGAGGAAATAGGAGCAAAACAAGAACATGCTGCTAGTACTTTGGAATTCTAAATTTATCGAGAGTGACTCTGTTCGCCCCTTTTTGACGGGGGGAGGGGGGGTTTCCATGCCCACCGCGACTTTATCGATTTACTTAATGAATGTCTAAACAAAGAAATCCACTCCGGTTCCTGGAAAAAGCCATCTTTCCGAACATGTACGTCATGAATAATTAAGTAGCCATGACTTGCGGTTTTCGATTTGGCCATTATTAAGTAGATTACAATTCTAAACTCATTTTTGGGCCAACAAAAACTGTTTGTACGTAATTACTAATAATTAAGATTTACTGCTCGGTTTCATGGTCAACGAATGGATTTGTTGTAAACAGAATTACTCGCCGATTTAGTGGGCAGCACACCAGAAACACAAATTATACCCAAATCCAACACGACGATGAATACATGTGCGTTTATTTCAAGTACAAACTATTATCATATACTTAACGTAGATAAACGGCACGAGAAAAAGGTCGTCTTACATAAGTTTGTTTAGTCATAGCAGCGACAATAAATCATAGAGCAGTGTATTCCTCATCCAATGACAAGCATAAACGCTTATCATGGATCAACAGAGCTGTCTCTCTATCGAGAACGCGTTTGTGCATGCAGGTAAGCGTAGGTACATTTCATGTTAGGTAGGTGAGTGGCCCCTAAAAATTGTGTCCGACTGGATTCTAGAGAGGTATACACATAAACCAAACCAACCACATGCGTTGTGGACAAGCTCTACTCTTGCTCTTGCATGTTAATGCCCATGTATTTCATCATGTTGGTCAATAGAATAGCTTTGGAAACTTCTCGAATTCGGATCATTATCTAGGTAATCTAATGAATTTATCTATTGAATCAAATAAGTTATCAAAAACTTGATGAATTGCACGACTTACCTCGTTCTGTTGTTGCTGATTTGGATGACTTTGCACTTCTGCACTGTTGTAGCACATACACATACACACACGTGGGTGGAGGGCTTTTTTTTGGAAAACAATTCTAATTTATTTTATAAAAATAGAAATTTGTATTGAATTTTGTTTTGTGAAAGAAGAGGAAATTTCTTTGGCGAAACCGCGATAACAGAAACACGACCGCTCCGGAGGAGTTTTTATTGCGAACGACTGACAGTTGTTGTGGTCGCATGCTATAAAAGAAACGTCAACAGCTGCATTGCGATAGTGGCGACAACTGGTTGTGAGGAAGCAGAGTTGGTGAAAACTAGTGTATTTATGGCAATGCCATTGGGGCGGTGTGGATAAATCGGCGGAAGTTTGGTGAAAAAGTCGTTATTTTGAAATGTAGTAGTTTTCCACTAAGGGGGATTTTTGGAAGGATTGCCCTCAGAATCAAGAAGTGCAATGTTGAATGAAAAACTCGTGATAAACATTTTGAAATGGGAATCAGAAAAAGTCGTTATTTTGATAAGTTGTAGTTTTTCCTCTAAAGGCGTTTTTTTTTTAATGAAAATCGAAAGAATCGCCCTCAGAATCTATATGTGCACTCCTGAATGAAGAACTTGCGAGTTTCTTGAAAAGTGGTTGTGGTACATTTACACAGGATGCCTGCCTGGGGGACGCGCATCGCAACGACTCTTTAATATTAACAGTATTCCCATTTTCCTTCGAACAAAATAACAGCAAGTATAACCGAAGAATTAACAACAAATTCTCTAAGTTGCGACAGATTTAGCCAAATTCAGAGTAGTTTTTCTTATTCAATTTTCCATTTTTGCTACGTACTGTGAACTTGTATAGCTGGGGGTTATTATATGTATATTACGAAACGAGCGCCATGAGAAACGATTTCCAGATAATGATACCCACGACTTATAATGAGAACGTTGCCAAAAAAAATGATGGCAAATGGAAAGCAAAAATTCATGATTTTTAAAAGCGCAACTAACTTCGCTTTTACTGACATATGCAAGAAAAAAAGGAATTACCGGCAAATTATTGTTAAAAATTGTTTAAGCACGAATATTTCTACGGGATTGGTGATGAAGAATAAACTATCAGACTTTCAAAAAGACTTAAGAGGAAAGCATATAACCCAATGAGTCTTACAGATTCAACGTTTATTTAAAATACATTTTATGTTTCCCGATTGATACTCTCTTGTTTTTGATATTCTAACTTTCAAATAAGTTTTCCGACTGAATGAAAATGCATTTACATGTTGTGGGTGAAATTGATAGCCAGATGCCAAGTTGCGACTTAACATATATATATCCTAAATATATGTATTCCAACGAGGAATTTGACAAAACTTTCTTGTTGATATGGCGCAACTAACCATATCAGGCGCGCTTACAAAAAACATTATGTAATAATTATTCGTTTTACCATGTATTCCCCACTTTCATTTGAAATACTATTGACTGCCACTATAAAACCAACTTAGGGGCGGTTAAGCCACATCTAAACTGTTTTCCATCTTCTACTATTCTGCAAAAGTAAATGAAAATGTATGAAAACTAATTGACAAATGATATTTTTGACAGTTTTTTTTTTTTAAATACTTCGCGCTAGTTTGTTCAGGAGGGGAAGTTGATAATTTCTATCTAATTTCTAAAAAATCTCTGCTACTATCCATAAGTAAGTAAAACAATAAGCTGTTTTTATCTTGTTTTCCCGATTTGCTGTCGAAAAGAAAAAAAAATTTTTTTTAATTTAGAAATTTGGACCCCTCATGGTCACGAAATCATACGTACTAATTAGAACACTTTGTTTCTTTGATTGTCATTAAATTTAAAATTAGCGAAGATATGTCAATAGATGTTTTTTTTTTTTTTGATTCGCTCCAGGGTCGACCCATGTACATATGTATGTATGTATGTACGTTGTTAAAAAAGAACAATTCGATTACATCTGACATTTCATTTTGACTTGTATATTTTTATTGAAGTATTGAAGTACAATGGCAAAGCTTAGTTTTGGATAAACCGCAAAATAAGCTTTCTATAGTTTGATCATAATGTACAGATATGCACGAGAGCTAAATGAAAATTTGCAATATATTGCTTTGGAGAAATTGATTAATTGAATTCAAATTCAAAATAAATACAAGTTAAGAATTTTCGTGAGTCTTACTTGATGATCAAAACTCACGATGAAAATGTAACAAAATACACGGCAATTTTCTACTTGAATTTATAAAATTTTTGGCGAACAATGCTACAATTTACAATTCATCTTGAATTACAAGTCATTAGAAAAGGAACTGGTAATTTTCTCACAATTGCGGAATGCAGCCCCAGAGGCATTAGATATGCTTTATGCTGACTACAAGAAAATTGCCTCATTACATTTCTATACAACATATTAAAAGTTTTGAAAAATACGCAGAGTGCACGTCCGCCATCTTGGGAAAATGGTGAAACAAAGGGTGAACAAAGGGTTTTTATGTACTAAAGTGTGCGCCATCAGTTGTTTTCTTTTTAAAATTGCTATATAATATCCATTTAATATTATTCAAAGTTTTTTGCTTTACTGAAGAAAGTACAGTCCGATTATTTATGGAAAATAATTTCATTTAAATGGCTGCCGCTGCTGGCTTGGTAGTAGCCCATCCTGTTAATCCAATATTGCAGTATATTTTCGATGGTTCGGGTCTCTATTTCACGAATAGGTCGATCAATATTGTGCTTAAGGGCCTTAATTATTTCCGGATTGTCAACATACCATCGATCTTCAACGGCACCCAATAAAAAAAAAATCCAACTCTGGCAAGTTGAGGTTCTCGGGTTTAGACGCACACTTTCGGCAACAGCAGCAATATTCTCGGCTGAGCGCACACTACAAACACGAGGATAACTTGTGTTATCAATTAGGATGCTAATATCAAGAACTTTCTTTTCTTCACACTTGCGTGCAGTAGGCGCGGTTGGTGCATTATTTCGACCGAAATTGGATTTTCTAGAACTTTGACCTACTGGTTTTGAATTTTCAGTACCAAATCTTAATTTAACGAAGCGATGATCCAAAAGGGATACCTCCTCCAAAGTAAAGGTCGGCACGTCATCAGCATTATTGCTAGCAATTTCAAGGAACAAAATAAATTCTTTCTTAATTGTCCCGTCTAAGACACTACTTCATTATTATCTCAAAGTCCAATCATCATTTCGATATATTTGTCTGATAGACACTTTCTTAGCCTTGAACACAACTATTTCGATGGCCTAGGCACAGAATAACAGATTAATTAGTTAAGCACTAATAGCCTTCTTAAAGGTATTTAACAGCTCGATTTGTCTCTCTCGGGAACCGATATAGTTAAGTAGATAATATATGTTTGGTTTATAATGTTGAATCGATTGCAAATGAGCGTGTCTTTCTCGGTTGATTCACATTAGGTGCTATGGAACCTCGTGGGTTTTTTTTATTTAGAAGTGGTGTCAAATCCAGTGAACTCCTCTGTCTCTAAGGAAGTAATTGTGACCCAGTCTGAAGACTCCCTCTCTGGGAGTCGATGGAAGAGCAGGACAGTGTCAAGCTCGAGTTGTATGTGTTCTCATCCGACAAGGTCGAGCACAAATTGATGGCTTTAAATAAGCAGCGTCTATGCTTGCAGTCGGTGACAGCAAGAGCTACGTCCTGTTTTGACGCTTAAGTCCGGCCTCAAGATATTTTCTTTCTTTTTTATGAGTTGCTAAGGTAAAGAATGGTCGATCAGCATGCATAAATAACGTTAGTCGCGACCACTGATCTACCTAAGTCAATGCAGAATATGGCCTCATGCTGTACAGTCTAACAATAACAAACCACTGGATACAAGAATCCTCTCTCTGGACTAATTTATTTGCAAGTACAGAACACATTTCTCTGTCAACAAAGTCACAACACAGCTGTCCGTCGCAATGCCCAGCACCTCGCCTGTATCGTCCAGTGTAACCAAATGCTGCTTTCCCAAGCTGACTTGAGGACCACTGCGATTCCTCAAACCATCTGAATTATCATATTTCGACTTGTACAGAAAGACATGACGATATGATTCACAAATGATGGCATAACTCAAGTCTGGTGCACAATCCATGAACTTTTTCTGTTGCTTCGATGCCTGAACATAACCAAATGCGTTTAGATTTCCTTCATGCCGAAAGCCCCACTCAGTAGGCTTGCTGGGATTGTACTGTTGCAACCATAGGCATGCGTCCACATCCTGACGGGTAGCCAAAGCTAGAGGAAAACCAGGTCTCAGGCTAGTCGAAAATAATGGTGGACTGTTGCCCAAGAGAATTTGATGTGTCGTCTCCTTTGATGACAAATTGAGACGTTCTACAAAGTGAGATTGTTACAAAGAATTCTGTTGATGGGAAGCGAGCGCCTACTTACCAATTTTAATTTCATTATCTGTCGTTCCCATGGGAAAGTCACAGTCTTCAATGGGTGCCTCGAGGTTTGGAATTGGTTGGTTCTCAAGAGGAATATTGGAGTCACTATTTTCCACCGTTTCAGGTGGACCACCTTCCACCAGGCACGGCCAGAAGGGGGATGTATTCTCTTTGACTAATGTGATTTGAAGAAAGTTGTTTTCCTGGAAATAAGTAAACGCAGTTAGATGTGGAGTACAAGTCGTCTAAAATTGTTACTTACTATCGACCAAGTAGTTAAATCCTGATCAATCTGTGAGAACAAATCCTTGTCCAAGAGGATGACGTCGTTGCACTTCACTGTGAGCCTACTTTTCGTGCATTTCACATGGTAATCATTCTTCTCTTTGCCCTCGATCACATTAAACTTGACAGTAATGTCATCATCCGTTTGTGTCCACGAGTAGTTCACCACTTCATCTCCTTTTGAGTCGTCATTTGCTGCTTCTGGTTCCTCCCCCTTTGACTGAAATTTCAGCGGCCGATTGGAAGATACAACAATTGACTCAGCTTTGGGTTCGAAAGCGCAATAGTACAGAGATCCCTTGCCCTCGACAATATCCTTTATTTCGAATGCCCACGAGTCACCCTCCTGTTGCAGCGTAGCCCAATTCAAGTGCAGTGAGTGGGAAGCTGTATCACGTGCAATTCGCACCAAAGCACAACTGATAACTTTCTTCCCATTAACCATATCCAATCGGCAGTCGTACAGTGCAAAGTTCCGTAACTCCTCAGAGATTGCACATGAATAGATTTTTTTCCATTCGGTGGTCTTTAGACGATCTCCCGTGTCGAGAAGATACAATTCCTTGATTCCATCACAGAGCACTGCAAACTTCTCCGAAACAAACTTTATGGAACAATTGTAGTCCCCACTGACGCGTGGATGTACCAATGGAATGCGATAGACCGGCTGCATGCCACTAGGTCTTCCCGTGTTCTCGTCATATGTGCATTGCATTATCTCACGCTGGCCATTTACAAAATATGAAGAAGCACGCTTCCAAGGATCGGAAACAAGTAGATTCTGCATAGAGAAGAGCTCTGCATGAAGATACGAGTATTGGTCATCAGAAGGTGCGGCTTTTAAAGGCGATATGGCGATGTCTTGCCTTATAATCGGCACACTATCGAGAGAGAGTTTATACCCATCGAAACTATTGCAAATTAAGTTGCGATCCTGACGCAAATCTATTAACTTCGGCATTTTCTTAAAAAATTAAACAAAATTTCGGTGAGGATGTGTAAAAAATTCGCCTTTCCGAGGATGACAACAAAAGTGACGTTTACAAATGTCAACAAGTAAAAAGCGCGTCCAACATGCAGACAGTATAACAGTGGAGCTGTTCAGCATAGCACATTGCTGCAACCTTTTGCAAATTGTCATTTCGTGACTTCTTTCGGTTCACTGAAGGTTTGATTAGCATTATCCGCACTGCGTTCGTTTTTATAACAATGGTAACAATGTTAATCTGTCAAAATCGACCCTGATCAGGTGATCATTAACCATAATATTATAAAACCCATTTCCCAATGACGAATTCTTAAGATTGTTAGAATATTTCATTCAGCAACTTTATAAATTGCTCTGTATAATTAGTGTGTAATTAAAATTAGTAAAATTAAAGTATTTATTGGTCAAATTACATTTGGTTTTACAATGCTAGTATTTCTTTCGATGAATTGAGTTTACAATTGATTATAAACTACCAAGTAATTGCGCAACTCTAATATTCACACAGCACTTCTGCAAAGTGAACAAATCCAATGACAAATTTCATCTGCCATCTTTGAAAAATCCAGGAGACGGATTCTATATTTATGATGATTGGTTTGTAGATAATTATAATCCGTAAACTCAATCGAACTACAATTCTGATGAGTTTGAATTTCTTTTTTTTTTTTTATATTTGCCTTAAAAAAGAAAAATAAAAATACTTCATTTTCACCAACAAATAATGCATTTTAAGACAATTTGAGCCTCCACGTGCTTTCAAATACGAAGTGACAGTTCCTTCTCTTCGGCGAAAAATGCAAATCCAAAAGCCAGATGGTAACAAGAACGCACTACCGGTAGTTTTCTGTCACGCAGAATATGTGAAAGAAAGAAATTGTGAGCGAAAGTGAAAAAACGACAGAATAATATTTTTTCTGATAAAGAAGCTCTAAACCCAAAACTAGAGTCAGAAATTTTTAAATGTACAAACAAATTTGTTTATAGAAACAATTGCAGTAAGTGACAGAAGTTTTAATTAATTCTTCGAGATAACTGGAGAATTCGTCAAAATACAAGGATGGGCGATGAAATTCCCGAAATCAGACATGCTTTCAATGCCATGGAGCAAAAAGGGAAGGCAAAGTGCAGGAATTTCACAAAAGATGATGTAAATATTGGAATAAACTGTCGATTCTTATATGCATTGAGAGAAGGTCCAGGTGGTAACAGTGAAAAGACTGTCAATAGTGTGGATGAGGATGATGATAAGTGGTTCTACTAGATTAGCTTTTACCACGATATTCCACACCATAGGTCTGGTGAACAAATTGTACATAGAAGCGACGGTCATCACTGAGGATAGAAGGCTTCCTCTGAGCAACTTCAAGTGGATGATAGTTTGTGGCAAAGGACATGTCCGGCTAGGAGGACGGGCACAACGGTAATCTTTTCACTATCAGTGAGTTATTAAAACATGAGAGATCCAAACTCAAATTTAAAGAAATTACAGTCAAATTACATAAATTATAGTCATTTACTGAGAAATTGAAGAATTAAGATGTTGATTTCGGTGGATCTTTGATAAGTTATGTATTTCAGGCTGTTTCGAGCGTTTTAGTACACTTGAAAGCACTTTCGTAAGCATACATGATTGGACTTATTGACAAAATATTCACCTAACCAGTTTATTCTAAAAACTAGTGATCTTTCAAAATGCATTGCGTTCCAACCATTCGAAAAGTGGAATGCACCTATATGTAATCAGTCGTATACGAGTGACTCCATACTGAAATTAACAATAAGCCCCCTGGATCTCAACCAACAAACTTCTCCAACTTATGCACGAAGTCGGTCTCTTCTGCGTTGTCCTTCTGGAATAGATTCGAAGACTTTATAAGCCGGAGTGTTGATGTTAAACGATAAACGTTCATGGTTAAGCCTATGCTGTCAAGGCAGACACGCATTCTCAACATCGCAATTTTTCCCGCCTAGGTTACTCATTTTATTCTCTTATAGAAATTTTGTATTTCTCCATTTTCTCGATTTCTCCTTGCGTATGCTCTCTTTTTGTTATTTTTAACGATTAGATCTGATGAGCGTAGATGGATCATTAGCATACATGAGCGCACAGTCGGCATCAAACAGGTGGTCGAAAAAAACAAAACACAACAATTACGGCACTTCTAATGGCTTGCTGACATGCTTCAGAAAAAGGTCAAAATAAAAAGATTGAAGTTTATTTTAATAAGCTTATATAAAGATTTCGATAAGTATACAAAACTGCTGTTCTTACAACATATAACCAGAATACAAGCTGAATAAAAAAGTGAACGGCTGAAAGAATTTGGAATTTTATTTTGGCCCACTTGGATGACTGTAACGGCTGTTTCAGTAAGAAGTACTTAGCCCCTATTAAGGCATTTTTAAAGAACGCTTTAATGTCTAAGTTTGTATGGTGCTCAAATGCAAAGTCTTTCCTAAAATTAGAAAAATTATATAATGACATAAATATTAAAATTATTTCTAGATGGCTTACTGATCCGATGGCAGCACGTACTTATCCAGTTCGTAAAACTTTTCATTTTTGAATGACCATTGTGTTATATTAAAATAGTGAAGAGCATTATTGGCGTCGTATATTTTGCGCTGTAACTTTAGGAAGCTAAAGAAAGAAAGATGTAAATAAATATATAAATAAAGCTGTTCACCAGCTTTCTTACAATGGCTTGTGATTTGATAGTCGCAGGGCAATGTCAGCCAAAATAGCAAAAAATACATGCAATGTCATGAACTAAAAATAAAAGAAAAAAAAAATCAGTTGATTTTTTGCTCGTCCAAAGATATTGATAACAGCATAATTTCACCACATACCCGAAAATAAAACCAAATTTTAGATCTTGTAATGCCACCGCCAGGAACCCAAAACATTTGCTCCATGGGATCATCTTTAATCAATTCTTTAGCCATTTCGATAACGTCTCCGGTAGAAATTGGACGAATTGTCGCTGTCGAGCAATTGTATATAGATAACTCATCGTGACTATGAAAAGAGGAAAGTTTTCTTCAGTTTGTAATCTCAGAACTTGCGTGCTATATTTTACTTATGTCCTTCAAGGCATTTTTTGTAAGCGGCAATTATCATACCCTTAACAGCAATGTCAACTGGCATATAGTCCAAGCAAACATCTGGATCCCCATGTGCTGTACGAAGAATACCTTTAAAAGATTTAAGACAAATTTAAAGAAAATTTTAGCAAGAGTGATTGGAGAATAAAAATATTACCTATTCCACTAGCAACAAACATCCCGACAGGTCCATTAAAGTTGTCTATCCATCCTGGAATTGGGTCTTCTATAGATGAGACAACTAAAAAAAAAGATTTGAATTAGCAAAATGCTTATTTAATTTATGTTTATCCAATTTAATGACAACATGGCTTATGAGATACAATAATAGGTCTCCAAAAACTTCGGCGTTAAGAGCTCTAATAAAGAGCACTTCACAGTATTCTCATTGTTGACATCGGTTATAAGGAATCATATACCACCTCTGATTTGAGTCTACTCAGATGTACATTCTGTTCAGCAATGTGCATCTAAGTCTGAGTCTTGAGGCAATGTCAAAACTTTGCCGCGGGATTTGCAGATAAGGCAAAGACAATGAAAGCGACTGTTAAATTTGCATCTTGTGTTTTTACTTCTTCGAAATTTTTCTATTGTTTAACAAGTTTGTTATTTGTAGAGATGGACGAACAAAAAGAAATCGCTTTCATCATATGTGTTCTGCACATATGTTACTTAACACTAAAATTAATAAAAACATAGGAAAAGCAGATGGTGAGTTCGTCCACCTTATAAGGAAAGAAAAGAAAGAGAATTTATTGAAATAACTTCCAAATACCTCAAAGAGCACGATTCAACTTCACGATGTACGACTCAGACTCAGACGCACATTGTGTTGCAGCTTACGGCTTTCCACACATTTTATATTTTGATAGCTTGCGACTCTTGATCAGAGATCAAATTTTAGCAAAACACATAAAGACTTTGAAAAGAGTCATGACAATCGAGGAAGAGCTTTACTAATAATCATCTCCTGAAAGCTTAAATAAAAATAAAGCTTCTTGCAGCCAGCTAACACTCCTACAGCGAATTGGTCTTCTGGTTACTCACCATCCCACAGAAATAAACACAACATGTTAGGAATAAGTAGTTATTAAACTCACCAATAGAAGGCCTATAAATTAAAATCGGTAATCTATCTTTGTAGTCATTTGCTATTTGCTCTGCGATACCTTTTGTGAAAGTGTAGGTGTTGGGATGAAATGCACTGTATCTAAAAAGACAAAATAGTTAACTTAGTCTCAACAAAATTTAATATTTATTCCTCAGCATTACTTCAAATTTAAAATATTCAACATTTCGGTACTGTAACTTTCCGCCAATTTGATTGCAGTCCGCCAGTCAACACTTGCCGGATATAGCTGAAATGTTATAAAACAGTAAAATTTTAACTTAGTCGCCACTTAAACTTATTGGTAGACATAGTTCCCCAGAATTATATATATATGTAGTTAGGATGTTTTTTAACTTCAATCTTAAAAACTTTTAAATGTTTCTGTGACTCAAACCTGAGTCTACCGCTCAGTGATCCACGCACGTAACGACTGAAATACTGACCCCACTTTGTACTTAAATATTGGAAGAGTCTTTGCTTGTGAAACTGCAGGTTTCGGTTGATTCTCTTATTTTTTTTTTTTTCTCTTGGCTTAGGGTTTTCCTCAACTTTAAATCCGAAAGACCGGATCCTTAGTTAATACTGCTAAAGAGTCGGATATATCAGTGCTAATAACCCAATATCCCGTGTGCCGTCATCTCTTTCTTCAAAAACTCTGAGTCAATCTTGAAAACAACTTTGGACCTGAGCTCCGAATATGTCGAACCAGTCTAATGCCATAGTTGTTTCCATTTAGAGAATTCCTTCGCTACCTCCTGGATCTAAAGAAGTTTAATATTAATTGATTTTAATTATATAGACGAAGACGGATTTCGTTCAGATTGATTAGCACGAACGAACGGACGCTCGAATTCTGTTGCACGTTTGTTGCCTGGCGTCCGCTTTAATTTAAACGCACCTTAAATACACCGGCTTGTAGTGTTGCCAGTAAAAATGGCGTCCAATGACGAGTTCACTTTTTTTTTAAAAAAAAAAAAGAAGTTGCGAAGCACTACAGCAATTTGTATGTTTTGGAACAATTTCAAGTAGTTTCTTTAAAACCGTGTGGCAATCGAGTCCTTTAATATGCCGTGAATTTGATCAAACTTTTCCAATATAATCTTCCCTTTTTCTTGTAGAACCAAGAGAACTATTAATGGGGCTTTGTATAACACACTCCCAAAGCCTAACAGGTATAGCCTTGGACTTTTCAAAACTTAACTGTGTTGGACCATGAAGATACAATGACGAACTGTACAAAATCACAGCAACACAGATGTAATCAAAAGAGCTAAAATAAATGGGCTTATAGATGTTAAGAGCATTTTGGAGGTTGCTCCATCGAAACCTGTCACAAGGTCAAAAGTCAACGTGCTATAGGTCGTAGCCCTGGCTCGAGTTGAGTAATGCTATTTAGGACGGTTACAAACGATCATTGAAGATTTAATGCCTATGGTATATAAATGTGTTGCTCCCACTACTATACGGGTGAAAATAGTTACTATTGTTGTGTTTGATTGAATGGCTTTATGAAGCCCATTTACACCCAAAACAAACCTCTTCCTCAACCACATGCTTATTTGGATTCGAATAAGTGGTTGAAATATGAACGAAAGCTTTAATGTTAGTAAAACTCTCTGCCAGCTTAAAAGTCTCCAAGGTGCCTTTGGCGTTCATTAAAATTGCCTCCTTCAATGGGTCATCAAATCTGTAAAACTTTTAAACTAACTTTCTATCGACATTTGAAGTTAAATTAAAACTTACCTAACACTAGCTGCAGAGTGAAAAACGACTGAAACATTCTGCAATAGCTGACGATTTATATCACTAATTCCCAAGCCATCAAGCATTACATCTCCATCAATCGCAATGACTTTATTCGACAATAAAGGATTCTTGTTCCGAACTTTATTAAACAATTCCAAGTTGAGAATCTCAGCTAAGCGTTCTTGTGGTGTTTTTCCCTTCTTCCCGCGAATCAATACGAAAATTCGATTCAATTTTGAACATGATCGGAGAAGTTTTTCGATTAGGGCCTTTCCCACAAATCCTGTACCACCGGTTATGAAAATATCCTGATCACTGAAGAAGTCCGGTATTGAAAGTTTTGTCATTGTTCTCGGTTCCACTAACGTAGGATTGAGTTGTTTTTCTTACTGTAATGACAAAAAAGTGAAATCAAAATGCAATGAACAAAATTAATTGAAGATGCAAATTTAAACGTTCAAGCATAGTATATTTCCGTCTGTGGTTCAAGGTTTATGTCTCGGTTTTATACAGAAGAGTTCAATGTACCTACTTTTGTTTTATGAATATCATTTGGATATTTGCATATCTAACCCAAGACCAAAAAAAAATTAATTCCAATGTTGTAGAAGTTATTTTACATATATGTATATACAATAGTAAGGGTATGTAAACCCTTGTGAAACATCATGAATGACTAATATTCAGTTCAGTTCTATTATTAACAATTACGAAATTTGGTATTCCAGCCTAAGCTAATAATACTATTATAATTGTTTAAGTAGCTTGAGTAAACAGTTGTGTAGCGTCGTCAATGCCTTTATAGGCAAATACGGATAACTCGTGTCGTAGTTTGTATTGTGGTTAGTAGGTCTATCAACAACAAAACGTAAATTACGATAAGAATCATCCGGTCACTGAAGCGAGTACAATCCAATCCACTTGCGTCTTTAACCACAACAGAGTTCTTAATACCATCTTCAGATTCTAAAGGTTCCAATCTGATTTCCACTCTAAAGATATTTTTTTTTTTTTTTATAATTTGCACGTGTTAAAGGGGATATGAATACCCTTATACTAATTTTTAGAACACATGCGTTTTGTGGAAAGGGGAAGAGACAGCGAGAAAGACAGAGTGGTGTAGTGTAGTTTGAAACTCAGGTGGTATGAAGTTTCTGTAAACTCCAAGGGTGGATGTCCAGATAACTGGGGAGTATTTTGTTTGTTTTTCGCTATTATTGTCGTTGCTTATGATTCACAGTATTTTTTTCCATCCTCCTGATGTCATCATCACGACCAAGTTGCATTTTAGCCATATGATGACTCTACTGCCAGTGTTATGCCTTCACAGTAGAGTTGACTTAGCTTTCGCAAGTGATCGACTTTTTTATTTATTTCATGCGAAATAAATAGATGATTCTTGACATCAGGATTCGAACCGTGAATCAACAGCGTGACAAGCGATGATGTTACCACTACACCACGACCACCCGTAAATTAAATGAGATGGATTAAAGCAGTAAGTTGACCATAAAATTAATACAAATTTTGTGATGAGTCATTATGCTCCTACCATCATCATGGTCCTACCGAAATTAAGAAGGATCTAATCGAGAAAGCTAGAAGGAGTTAAAAAAGATAGAGAGTACGACTGGGTCGCTCGTATACATACTTCCTCCATATGTGCTATTTGTTCGTAAATTATTCAGTTTTCAAATTAAGTATCGAATTGACTTAAATATCAATTTTGAACTAGATTTTCGCAAGTCCGTTGATAAGAAACTTTCAGTTATTATAATTTTTAGTGAAAAGAAAGAGAAAAGAAAAACTAACTATGCGATCTTATACGAGTACGTATTGCAAACGTCTATAGTACCTCAGATACGAATTTTTATCAAAATAAAAACGTTTTCGAGGAAATTGCAATTTTGACCCAATTTGTAAAATTGGCTCTAAGTAGTGCATCGCTAATCTTAGGGTTAGAATGAAAATTCCAATTCAGACTTAGGGTATAAGCCCACAGACCCCAAATATGAAGTTTGAAGGAGATCCATCCAGCCGTACAGACGGATAGAATTGTACTTTTCGAGTTTTTCTACTATAGTAAGACAAAGGTTGATCAAAATCTCGAGACTGAAAAATTCCACGAAAATAATATTTGGTCATAGGGGCAAGTGCGGGCGCCTAGGCTCAGTGGTTAAGTGAGTGGGAAATTCAAGGTTCAAATCCCAGAATATACAAAAAAAAAATGTTCTCATGGTCTAAATTTGTCATGACAATCTTCTGTCAATCGAAAAAAAATTATTTTCAGAAACGTCACAAAGCTGTGATCACAACCATTAGTGCGGCCATTCAGTGGCTGCGAGAAGCTATACACTTGAGCCACAGAGTTTACTTATAAGAAACTGTGTCCAGTAGTACATATGCATATCTTTGGCCGTTTGTAAAACCCATAAGAGTCGACCCGGCTCAAAGTGTTTGCTAAGCTAACATTAATTATTGGTTTCTGGCTCAGAAGATTATTCGCCAAACTCTCCTTCACTATTGCGTCAGAGATTTTGTTGCCAGAGTTCCCCTGTTATCTTTAATACAAGGTTTGTGACAATTGGTACTTTTTTTCATATAAAATCTTGAAAAACTTCTAGATTGCATAAATCATATTTTAAATTTAAAATTTATTCTATAAATTTGTTTCGTTTGCTTTTAAATTCTTTTTGCTGTCAAACCTATTAACTCAATTGACAGATTTAATTTTTTTCGGGAGGTGAAATTCCTTTAGAAGAAAATTGCAGCAAAATTA
Organism: Pocota personata; assembly: GCA_963082735.1. Classification (NCBI taxonomy): domain Eukaryota; kingdom Metazoa; phylum Arthropoda; class Insecta; order Diptera; family Syrphidae; genus Pocota; species Pocota personata. The sequence continues at coordinate 35,787,928 of OY720430.1, forward strand.
AGGAAGGAAAATTTATACTTCTCTCAATTTCGTTAAGTCTCTCAGTACGTTTACGGTTTTTTGACGTTTTCTGGTGAAATATTATTATATTGTGTATATCCGAATGAATGTACAAATAAGATAAAGTCGGTGCAATTTTAAAAGAGGTCGAACATTCAGACTTCCAATGCTGTCTGGCAAAAAGTACTTGGAATGTTAACTGGCTTCAAAAACAATTAAGGTCCTAGAGTCGTCGTAGAGCTGTGTAATAAAATCTTAAGGAAATAGATACTTAATGACACACTTAATAACTGCTTTTTCACATGACAGAGGGGCTTATCGATAGCCACCATAAACAAAGAACTTTGCTTGGAAACACTAGCAAATAGTGGTGCGAACGCATTAAGAAATTAGTTCTTCTTTTTCAGCTTGTCCGCGATCTTAGAGAAAAGACCGTAAAGAGTATATGAACAGCAATGATCTCTCGTTGCTTCCCAAGAACTGTTGAACCCTTGTGCGATATATTCGAAATTCTAAGAAAACTTATTCTATTGTGCCGCATAATACTAGACAATGCGCTGCAAAGTCTAGAAATATCCCTAGTCTCATCGGATACGAGTACTTAAATAGGAGGTAAGAAAGACAACAACCGCAAGCTGCATCAAATGTACTGAGATGTGTGTAGTCTAATTATCTTATCTCAAATTAGCTTGGATTGAGCAAAACCTTCATTCCAGATACCAAGCTATCACCAATGGAAGTCAAATTTTGGGAAGACAATTTGAAATAACGTACCCTTAGTCAAAGGATGCTATTTCAAAACCAAAAGATATAACCTAAGTAATAATCTAAATTATAATTTATTCTATATTATTAACTTATTATGAGAAATGTTAAAAACATAAGATCTGTTTCTTTACAGAAAATTGGGATCCTTCATGTTAAGCAAATCACACGAACTGACACAACTGACACTGTTTCTTTGATTGTCATCAAACTCAAAATTGATGAAATTGACGTTCATAACAAGAGACAATTTTCAAAAATATCAGTTGCTAGTCAGTTTTCATATTTTTTCATTCAGTTTTGCACAAAGTAATAAGTCTGAAAATAATTTCTTTACTTTCTTATTTTGTGCACGAAATTTTTCCCAACGAATAAGTATCTGCACAAGAAACAGACCTATAGTGAAGAAGAAAAGCGGCAATGCAACCTTTCTTCAAGATTGCTCTAAGTGGAGGATATACCATTTTGTATTGGTTTGTTAAGAACTACCCACAAACAAATTGGTCCGTGCCTGTATTTTTCTGAAAGCAAAATGAGAAACGTCAAATTTCAGAAATCGGTAGAGAATTCTCTCAAATTCAAGAAAAGTACCAAAACGCTTTTATTATGCAAATTGAGAAGCTTCAAATGTGTTTTTTAAATAAATATCAATCTAAAATGTTTGTTTTTTTCCGAACGAACAAATCGCCAATTCCACAAATCATATCAAATCAACTTACTATGCCCCTTTTTATTCAAAATTTATTCCACAAATTTGTTTCTTTTGATTTAATTTTTTACTTTTTTGTTGTCAAACCTATCAACTGTAACTCATTTCACATTTTTCATTTTCTACTGAGGCGAAATTCTTCTGGAAGAAAATTATAGAAAAATAAACGAAGGAAAAAACATATCTCTCTCAATTTATTTAAATGTCTAGTCCCAGTACGCGTACAATTTTCTGATAGTTTAAACTTGTATTACGTTTGCATACGTTTGCACACGAGTACCCGAACGAACCTAAAATTAACAATTTAGTCATGATTGTTCTTAATACAAAGAAAATATTATTTGCTTATTCATTTAAATTTACGGATTAACGAAGGTTCACTCTTGATAACAATATTTCATAAATTTGTGCAAAGTAAATTAAACTCACATATACTTTTTAAATTCTGAGTATTACAACACACCTTGTTCTTTGACAACACAAGCACGACTGATATTTGTTTTCCATTTAAGTTCTGGCTCAACCCGAAGTACGTATATGTACTTAAAATTCAATTTAGTACAATTATGTGCATATTCGACCATACTATCTAACCAACACCTGGATTGTGTGATACATATATTAATACTTTCCAGTGCAGACATTGATTAATTACAACTTATGTAAAACAAAGGGGACTATGTACTTTCTTATTTTGCATGTTGCTGCAGGACTGACCTCGACTTCAACCGACAAGTCACTCCAGCACGCAATATAGCTTAGGTAGACAAATTCCTTGATTACCGCGAAGTTAAAGCTATCCGCTGTAAAAGTTAAGATTTGTTTGTTGACAGTACATATACACTTTGTCTTCTCCTAATTTATAATCAGATCCATCTTATTCGCTTCCAGTTTAATACTAACGAAAGCGCAAATGACTGCTCGCGCTTCGTTCTGCTGACATTGCAAATTATTATTGTCTACTCGCAAGTGCATTGTTGCATTGACTTTTTGTTTAGATAAATTAGTGAAGTAAAATGGAAATAGGCCATAGCGGAGCACTATATATTCTTTCAATAACAGCAATTTCTTACATTTACATTTTTAGCAATGCAATCCATAGTAAAAATACGTAAGGACTAACATCTTTACTATATTTGCAATGTTATAAAAACATTACTTGAGCTTATGTCGTCGTTTATCCCGTCGATGTTCATGTTAATGCATTCTGCACAATTGCTAAGAATTTATTTTACATAAGCGATAAATGGTGCTAGCACTGGTGGCTGGTTCAGGGCTGGGACTTCATGTTTCTAAATGCTGTATAGAATCAGTGAAAAAAGGGATCTGAGTAAAGTTTTTTAACCTAATTTACCAACTTACACAGAACATGAGGTCACGAGGTTCTTTGACTAATCAGAATTTAGAACTGATTGGCTAGAAATTATTTTTTTTAATTTTTCCGGGCTATATTTGCCGAGAGAACTAAAAGTCCGACCCTGGCTGGTGCCATCTGTTTCTCACTTCACATTTAATTGCACCTATTTTTCAATCTCGAGATCCACAAACTAGTGATTTTATGGCCGACTGCTGCCCGAATGGCAGCCGCTTAAAACGCGTCCAAAACTGCTAAAAATGTGCTCTCTACTTTTAAAGTGTTATTTTTCCGATATATTTACTCGACACTGAAAAAAAAAATGGCAAGGCAAGATATGAAGGCGCCAATATACTCTTCAATTCGTCAATATATTGGATAGTGTCGCGCTCACTTTTCAGATCGTTTTTTTCAAAATAAACCCGGTTTTCCTTTTTTATAGCTATTTTAAATGTCAATCAATTACTTGAATCTTGATTTTAAGTCTTTAAAAAATAATTTTTCGTATGAAGTCACTTAAAAATAGGTGAAATATCTTCACAGTAGCAACCGGGATACCAGCACTGAATCAAAGAAAATATTTCAAACGAATAAAGTAAAGATTCATTTTTGCTGCAAAAAAGGTTGCTTCTAATGGATTTGTAAGACAAAAATAAATCAATCGATACAGGTGTTGAAAACCATTACGAGTTTTCAAATCGTCGGTTAAGTAGCCACAAAGTGTGTGTATCTATACATTAGGATTATGGAATATGTACTTATCACATATTATGAAAAAATGTATATTTCTTGTATTAAATATTATCTCTAGCTATTTTAACGTCCGTGTTAAATAACCTCTTTTATTTTGTAACTTGATGTTTTTTAATTAGTTTAATTTTCATATTGCTAAAATTTAAAATTATTAAAGTTATAATAATAATATTATTCTCTGCTGGGTACCTGGTCATTGCGATATCTCAGGAAACTGTTCGCCTGATGAAGTAGCTCGTTAAGGTTCACTCGATAAAAACAGCAGGCGTAAAGAGAAAATCAACGCGTCAATGTCATCTGTCAAGTATGTGACTTACGCTGATACAATGGAGAAAGTTAAATATAGGTGATGTGCATTTTTAATTAACTACAACACTTCTAGGCTTATTTGTAAAACTCTAGATCTTAACAGGTCAAAGGTACTACCAAGACACCGGAGAGGTAACACTTCCAAACCTATAAACTTGGTCACGGGACACTGCGTCATTGCACACATACTCATAGACAGAAATGCTACTCTAGGAGAATACTTTTATGATCTTAACGATCTAAAAAAAACCTGCAACGTCAAAAAAAGGCTTCATGAAACGGAGAAGATGGTTCTAGGAGTAGATAGGGATCGTAGTCCCTGTTCCATAGTTGTATCGCAATGTTAGACTAAGTGCATCTCATCGAGGACCATCTTCTATCTATCTATCTTTGTATAATTAATAAGATCAAATATTATTATCTTAAATATTACAATTTGTTTTGCTAACTTTTCTAATTTTCAAAATAATAAAATACTTTTCAATTTTTAATTTTATATTACATTGCATTTTTTTAACCTACTATTTCAAATCTCAGTATCAGGATCGTTCTGATTTTTTCCCGAAATTCCGGGATTGTAAACACCACGGGAAATGAGAAACCTTCATAACTACATACCATTCTTTTGCCTGATTAAAAATCCATTTTTAATGTTCCGAACCAAAATGTTATATAAAACACTAACGGATTCAATACGGTATTTGCCCTAATGTGTGTCTGTCACAGGCTTGTAACTATTGAACCGTTAGACCTAGAGTGTTGACTTTTTTAACAAAAGTAGTAGTGTGTTCGCTTGTGACCCGAACTGTGTATGTTCAAGCTCGGATGGGGAACAGCAACCACAGACTCCAGATCATAAAAGAAAAATTAATAAAATCTAAGTTTCTCAAACCACTACACCAAAAGAAGATCGGCCTGGTAGTACAATGGACTTCGGTTGAGTCTGAGTGCTCCCGGATTTGGAAATTTCCTTTTTATTAAAAAAAAAATGTGATGAAGCGAAAATAATTAGAAAACAAATTATATTATAAAAAAAATATTTTCTGATCAAATTTATTGAAGAAAAAAATTGTAAAATAACTTGGCTGTCTATGCCTACTAGTAAAATTTCATCAGAATCCAATCAGACGTTCATGTATTAATCGGCTGACGAAGGTGTTTTCTAGATTCTTAAACTGCGCCCTCAAGCCTCACCCACACTTTATCCGATTTCAACAGTTTTTATGTGGAACTACCTACGCATTAGGACAAACATACAATTCAAATTTCATCAAACTCTCTTTGTTGGTTCTCAGGCGAGCCGTGTAAGAACAATAGATATGCAACAAAAAGTACTAGTCTTCCCAAGTTACACACTTAACATATGGACCTGGAATACGCTCTTATAATGTTAAAGGTTCAACCAAATGAGGTGAATGTAGTGAAAACACCTCCAAATGGGTCATTTGAAATCATCTCACTTGTTTACAGTGAAAACATAGTACTTGGCCATTTTTTTACATTCAAATGAAACGTTTTCTCTCCGAGGTACACTACAAACCAAAAACTATTGCAGCCAAATCCTCTCCCTGAACGCATCCATTTCATTTTTAAACGTCACATTTGTTTGCCCTCCCAAAACCAAAACAAATATTTTCCTTCGCAACAGAAACTTAAAACTTAAGAAAAAGTACAAACTAAAATAAATAATAATGAATGGTATAAGCCACAATAAAGACGAAGGCTTCGAACTCATAGAAGAGCAAAAACTTCAATACTCAGATCTGTTAAAATACCTTGAAAACTCTCCTTTGGTTGGAATGTACAACTTGAATCTTTCGGATCCTCCTCCGGAAGAACTCACTCCCAAGGATATAAAGAATGTTTGTACTTCTATTGTATTGTGCGTCATTAAGTAAAAAATAAAATACTTAGATCTGCAGGGGCCTCGAACAACTCCTACTAGAAGACCTGACCTATGACAAGTTAACATCACTCCTTGTCGCTAGCAGCATAACTTACCTGATGTCTACCAATTTCCAAGACTTTGAATGCCGCACCGAACTGCTACATAAAACTTTTCGCTACACAAACACTCTGGATCCGGTTAATGTGAGTAATGCTCTCATTTATGCAAACGGATTTAACACTAATCACTTACAGTTACACGTTGCAGCCAAACGTTTACATACGAACTTGAAGTCCAACACAAATCTACTGTTTCTATGCAAAAATATTTGTTTTTCCAGTGATATGGGTAATGCTCTTGCACTGTGCCTAGTGTGGGCAATGCTTCTGGAGACGCTTAACAAAGAAATTGAAATGTATTGCTTCCATCCGGTAGGCATGATATTTTTTCTTGTTTGGCACTAGCTAGCGTAATACTTCGAGAAGCTCCTCTCATTTTGGTGTCTTTTCAGTTCTCCTTAATCAATGAGCTTCTACTCGAAGTCGATGTTAACGAAATGCTGAAGGGAAAGGAAACCTCTATGAAGGCTTATTTCATTCTTCAGTTGATTGCGATTCTTGTAAATAACATCATTGCTAGGTCAAATGAAGAATTCAAGGAAGCTGGTTATTCTCAGTATTTTCGTTATGACCTAGAAGACATACACACCCTGAGGGATTGGGCCAGAACGATCAATCAACACATAAATGTGTCCATAGAGAACTCAAATACCAACTATGACCTTACAATGGCGGTTTGTTGCACCATCGTAGCATTCTAATTATGTAAAGTTAACACGTCCATCTTTTCTTGCAGATCAAGGAGACGATTGCATACAATATTGTTTCACCACTAGACGATAAAATGAAGACGATCGATGGTGGTCGCGATCACTTTGGCCTTGTACATTCCTTATGTTAAGACATCGTTGCTAATTAAATATAGTTATTTATTTATCTCTGTAAATGCTGAATTTCACTGTTTTATGTAGTAAGTCAAAGTTAGAGTGTTGAGTATCGAAAATATATTAACTTGTGCAGGGCAGCCTGTTTAGGCTTCCGTGGACTGTAGCGCCATCTCAAGTAAGAAAGTAAGAGCAGACTGGAGCAGAAATATCTTCACTTTCACATGATATGTAAAGGGTGGTTAAGTTTAAAGGGCCGATGTTGATTTTGAATAAAACACAAATTATTTAGGAAATTACTGTCATTTCTTTTTATTATGATAATATTGGTATGGTTCAATTATGTATGGAACAAAATATCGACCAAATGGCCGCCGCGACCTCGGCGGCACACCTCCATCCGATGGTCCAAATTTTCGATGACGCTGAGGCATAATTGAGGTTCTATGCCGTTAATGTGCCGAATTATCTCATCCTTTAGCTCTTGAATTGTTGTTGGCTTATCGACGTACACCTTTTCTTTCAAATAACCCCAAAGAAAGAAGTCCAACGGTGTCAACATGATCTTGGCGGCCAATTGACATCGCCACCACGTGAGATAACACGGCCATTGAATTTGTCGTGCAAAAGAGCCATTCTTTCGTTAGCTGGGTGGCAAGTGGCACCATCCTGTTGAAACCACATATCGTCCACATCCATATCTTCCAATTCGGGCCATAAAAAGTTCGTTATCATCTCACGATAGCTAACACCATTCACAGTAACTGCCTGACCGGCCTCATTTTGGAAAAAATACGGCCCGATGATGCCGCCAGCCCATAAACCGCACCAAACAGTCACTCTTTGTGGGTGCATTGGTTTTTCGACAATCACTCTTGGATTATCATTCGCCCAAATGCGGCAATTCTGCTTATTGACGAATCCACTGAGGTGAAAATGTGCCTCATCACTGAAGATGATTTTCTTCGAAAATTTATCATCCACTTTTTCATCCATTGTGACCATTGACGACGCTTGAAATGGTCAAGAGGCTTTAGTTCTTGAGTCAATTGCACCTTGTAAGCGCGTAAATGCAAGTCTTTAGAGCGTGAGAGGTGCAATTGTTGGGCATGACGACGAGTTGAGGTGGACGGCTCTTCAGCCACACTATCGTGAACAGCAACAATACTTCCTGCAGTACGAGCATGCACTGGTGTTTTCACATCTCCTACAGACCCGGTTTGCACAAATTTTTGCACGATTTTTCCGATTGTACGCACATTTGGACGATTAAATTGACCGAAAGAATCACGAAATGCACAATATGCATTTTGATTTGAACACCCATTTTCATAATAAGCCTGAATAACTTTAACGCGTTGCTCGATTATTGAGTTAGTCTGAAATTGAGAAATGTCAAATGAAATGCAGAAAAAAACTTGACGTTTAGGTGTGGTTCACATTCAACATCGGCCCTTAAAATTTAACCACCCTTTAGATGATCAGGACCAAGAACAGGGAGGCCAAAAATAGATACCTGTAACAGCAATATGCAAGGAACTAGAAAGTTATGATACAAACAATGATAGCTGAATAGCTGCAATTTACATAAAAAGATAAAAAAAATGTTCGGGATAACGCGAAAGAACAGTTTGGCACATTAAAAGATAAAGCGGACAGTATCCTATTAAGTATGAAGGAAAAGATAGAACATTGGAAGGAAAACATTAAAGAGCTTCAATAAAGTTCAACGAAGCTTAGAAATGCTTTGTAGACTACAAAATAGCTTTTCACAAAGTCCAACACAACAAAATGGTAGAAATCCTCAGGAGATAAATCGTAGACCAGAACTATTGCAAAATTATAGAAAGTATGTACTGGCTGGAAGCAGAAAGCAATAGTTTCCATAGACGGAGAAGAATCTATCGAGATAGTTTTTAGAAGAAGAGTAAGACAAGGCCACCTCTATCATTAAACATATACTCTGAAGAAATCTTTAATGAAAATATAACAGACACTGAGAATAAATAATTTAAGATATGCGGATTACGCAGTAAAATAGCAAACGATATAGGAGAACTAAACATTATTATAAATTGAATCTTACGGATTACGGATCAATCCAATCAAGTTTATGATAATTACCAGGAACCTGAATACACAAAACGCCGAAATGATAATAGAGAATTTGAATCTACGTACGAATCTAATTTGAATCTACAATCTTTTTAAACAATTTTGTAAACAAACAAGAACATTAATTTTAATGTAACCAAAAACTAATTTTTCACTCCTTTGTTTCCTGAGGCAAATACTATTTTCAATTCTGTTCGGATTCTGTGACACAATTTGACCAACGCGACATTTCCCTGTGCTGGGTTCCAAACACGGACGTTCCGGGTAATTCCAGGCAGACGAGCTGGCAAAGGAAGATGACTGTCGGAACTACCCTGAAGATAGGGAGAAACCGTCTACTCCTATAGAATCGATAAAGTTCTGCCTTGATACTGAGCCAAGAGAATGGCAAACAGCAGGTGGTACAATATCAACACTTGTCTTTCGTCGAAGCAGGATGTGGCCTAACTTGGATCCGAAGAGCACGAAAAGGCTTCTGTCCATAAAAAGGAAATGACTAAGCTCCATAAAAGGAGCACTGCTTGATAGGTAGGCATGCTATTAGGCTGGGTGTTCTCAACGATTTCAGTAGAAGCTGTATGTTCCTAACGATTTCAGTAGAAGCTGTAGATACGAGAAGAAAGAAACAATAGCTCACCTTTTGTGAACCTGTCCTACCCTATCAATGCTGATCTCGGTGACTTAGCCAGGGTCGTTATTTACAAAAGAAAGAGCTTCGTCTTCGGATCTAAGTGGTTCTGCACATACAAGAGGAGCAGGAAGGGTTAACACCGCTACGATTACCGAAATAAACTTCTTTAGGGTAAGGTTAATGCCGGCAACTTGGGACCCTGTCATAACGTTATAGATCCCCTATCTTGAGGTTATATAAAATAAAGTGCACGACTGAGTCGCACATACTTACACCTACATACATATTGTTTATCTACAGTCGTTATCGTTTTTTCCACAAAAAATGTTCCAGCGAAATAGCCAGTTGCATTCCTCCCCTTCAAAATTTCACCCGCAATACGCGACATGCTTCGAATGCACATCAGTTTACCCTAAAGCCAAACTTCGGTCGTACTGTCAAATATAGGGATTCATTTATAAGCCGAACAACACGAATGTGGAACGATCTACCAAGCTCTGTATTTCCCCATCACTATAACCTTCAAACATTCAAAGCCAACGTGCATAGGTACCTCCTCTGTTCCTCTCCCCCTTTTCCCTGACGCCCGTGCCCTGAAACAATTAAAGGGTATTAATACTCCCTTTGCCGCGCAGATTACATAAAAAAATTTAACAAAACCATTACCCTTTAAAAAAAATTCGATAAAATTCGAAAAAAAAATATTTTGGCAATTTTCCAAAATTTGTATGTAATGACCTTGCATACGAGTATATCAAATATTTTATTGCTTAAATATCAATTTTTAATAAAATCGCATAATTCATATTTGAGAACGAACCAATTTTCAAAAATCGGTCAACAAGTACCGTTACGCAAATCTTGTTTCCAAAAATCTTGCAAATAACAAACAATTTCCAAATAACGATATTCACGACTTGAATGATCTTTTTTTTGTTTTAGAAACGCAACAAACTTCGCTTTCATGTTCAGAATATGAAGACATTTTAAATAGTCGGCAAATTTCTGTTTTCGCGCCTGATTGATTGTTTTCCATATATGCAATTCTTTGCGATGTCATGGTTTCTTTCCATAAAATAAACCAACATATTAAGCTACTTGTTCTCGTTAATTTAAACCCGGAAATAAATATTTTCCAATATTTTATTTTCATTACATTTTCCAATCACATCACAAACACAATGTCAAATGACAATTAACCCTTAACGACGTTCTGTGATGTGTGGTATCTCGTAAGGGTAACCATATATGTGCCCGAAATCGTAACACTTATCACAATTTTGTAGTTACGGTACCTGTGTACATAAGTAACAATAATGGTTGAACATAATAACCAACTGAAGTCATTTACACCTGCGATTTTGCAATTCTTTGCTGTTTCAATTTGTCATTTTTGTGTTTTACGTCGGGTTTGACAGAACCAATTAATGACACATATTCCTGTACCACCTTCCCCATTAACAACTAAAGTTTTGTTTATATACTGACTTCAGATTAACATTCATGAAGAGTTCCTTTTATAGCCATCTTCCAATACAGCCTAATTGGAATATCCAACGAGACCTTTAAACGCTACCTTACAACCCAACTAACCCCACTGACCTACTGAATAAACCGTTTTTCTTTTCTGAACTCGGAAACGAACGGTTAGCAGCAAATATATAAACGCATTTCCTCCGATAGATACGCAAATGTATACCTCTTCCAACACGCGCCATTGACCTGACTCCCATTCATGTCCAAATTTAAATATTTAATGGCAAGAAACGCTTCCAAACTCTCCAAAAACGGTAAACTTCGACGGAAGTCTCTTTCGTCTGCATATAAAAACCACCGGTAAAATTTTTCGTTTTACATATTTTTTGTATTTTTCATCAATTTCTCTTTGTTTTTAGTGGTAAAAAAATTTGTGGAAACAAAAAGCGAACGGTTCTCAAAGTTTTCTACTATTCTGCCTACTTTTAAAACTTTTATTTTTTTTTTTTTCCACTGGATACAGTTCGCTTTCTACTTCAAGATGTAGAACATTCAACATTTCCATTTAGTTCTGATTTTTTTTTTCTTTTAGTTTATCAACTATGCTTTTTCCTTTGGATATTAGATTAGGAAGAGTAGTGTGACAACAACACAAAAAGAAAAACAAGAAAAGAAAACAACCAAGTCAAACGAAAAAAAAAAGAGGTACGAGAGTAGGTGAGGAGTCGGATGGTTTAAGTCAACCCTTTTTTGAAAAAGATGGGGAGGAATGTTGTATGTTTGTGCCTAACTAGAGAGTGGTGTCGAAATGCGCTTCAACTCCTTCTCACCCACTCTCATCCTCTATATCAAGTTTCTTTTTTTTTTTGGAATGTTAGAAGTTAGTAAAAATAAAAATAAAAATGAAAAAAAAAAAAATTCTACTCGTTTTCTTTTCTTTGTTTTTTTTTATTACAATTTTTCGCTTTTTTGTTTTTTCTTTTCATCAAAAATGTCTTTTTTGTTTTCATTCTAAACGTGTAAGTCTTTTCATTTTGTTTTTATGTTTTTAAGTATTTTTTTTTTTTAGGGGGAAAAGAAATGAAAAACAATTGTACATACAAAGGAATGCAAATCATCATTTCCATATTAATGTAAATAATTATATAATAAGACTATAAATAATGAAAAAGAATGTAATTTGTGTTGGTTGCATGTTGCGCATGGTGTAGTGTGTGTGTGTGGTGTAAAATTAAAAAGGAAATGCTTTTCGTTTTTTTTTTTTTCTTGTAAAAAAAAAAGAAATAATTCTTATTTTTCTTTATGCAAAATTTTTCTCATTTTCTTTTTTTTTTTTTTATAAATTTGGCGCAAGTAGGCTCAGTTGATGTTGTTTGTTCTTGTTGTTGCTTGCTGTTGTTGTTGTTTGGAGAGAGAGAGGGATTTCTACAGTACATGGATGTTCTTTTGCTGTTTCTCTCTCTCCCGATTTTTTCATATATAATTATATAATAATAATAATAATTAAAAAATAATAATTAGCAATACATAATACAGTTTTGCGAGAGCTAAGCTTAGAAGCACTTCCTGTGGACAATTGATGGGCCAGACTCGTCGTATTCTTGTTTTGAGATCCACATCTGTTGGAAAGTGGAGAGCGATGCCAAGATGGATCCACCGATCCATACGGAGTATTTCCTCTCTGGTGGGGCAATAATCTTAATCTTCATGGTGGATGGAGCCAAGGCGGTGATTTCCTTTTGCATACGATCAGCAATACCTGGATACATGGTGGTACCACCGGACAATACTGTGTTGGCATACAAATCCTTACGGATATCGACATCGCACTTCATGATGGAATTGTAAGTGGTCTCATGGATACCACATGCTTCCATACCCAAGAATGAGGGTTGGAATAGAGCCTCGGGACAGCGGAAACGTTCATTACCAATGGTGATCACTTGACCATCGGGTAATTCATAGCTCTTTTCCAAGGAGCTAGATGATGCAGCTGTAGCCATTTCTTGCTCAAAGTCTAGAGCAACATAGCACAGCTTCTCCTTGATGTCACGTACAATTTCACGTTCCGCAGTGGTGGTGAATGAGTAACCACGTTCAGTCAAGATCTTCATCAAGTAATCTGTTAAATCACGACCGGCCAAATCCAAACGGAGGATGGCATGAGGCAGGGCATAACCTTCATAGATTGGTACAGTGTGAGAGACACCATCACCAGAATCCAACACAATACCGGTGGTACGACCGGAGGCGTACAGTGATAGTACAGCCTGAATGGCAACATACATAGCTGGGGTGTTAAATGTCTCGAACATGATTTGTGTCATCTTCTCCCTGTTGGCCTTTGGGTTCAATGGGGCCTCAGTCAAGAGGACGGGATGTTCCTCGGGGGCAACACGCAGCTCATTGTAGAAGGTATGATGCCAGATTTTTTCCATATCATCCCAGTTTGTGACGATACCGTGTTCAATTGGGTATTTTAGGGTGAGGATACCTGTAAAAAAAAAAGAAAGAAGGGTATGTAGTGACTGAAGGACGGTTTGAAGAATTTCAAGAATGTAGACTTGCGCAACTTGCTGATATGGCGGTCTTTTAGTTTTTAGTTCAGAAAAAGGTGCGTTTCAATGGGTTTAGTCATAATGACATCCAATTCACACAAAATCAAACGAATTGTATATTGTAATCTAAACTCTGACGCCATCAAGGCCGAAAAGCGAAGAGTTTCAACTTAAGTCAGTCTCAAATAAATGCATAAAGATTAATTCGTTTTGAGAAATCTTTATCTAGCCATAGACTCTGGTGCCATCTGAGCGGAAAAACAAACAACTTATCAAATTTAGATTTGATAGGCAAGTCTCAACTCAAGTGGACCGTAAATGTGGGAAACTAAATGCTTCGATAAATTTTCTGATTGAAGGACATTTGGCTGTAAGATCGAAAAATGCGTTCAGATTTGCAAGAACGAAACGAACTCCAGCTAGTAAGTCTACGAGCGGAAGATGCAAGCATTGTTCTTAGGCGATTTAATTAGGCAAATTTCTTTAAGAGTGCAAGTCGAATGGTGGTAGAACATGACACGGAAGTAACTTTAATTTTATATTAGTTGCTACTATAGCCCGCCCTTGGGGAGAAAAATAATACCCTCGATTCGTTTTTCGACGATTTTCGTTTTTTTTTTTGTCCATAAATTCTTCGATACTACTAAATGTACTAGAATTCGAACAACAAAAAGGACTATAGTAGCTGCTGTAACTGGGCAGACCAATAGTCAAAAAGAGAAAAAAAAAAATGTTCTCTTCTGTAGTCGAAAATGATTAATTTTGAAGTAATTAAGAAATAGAGAAACATGTAAATATACAGTTTGACTGCAGTCCTAAGATGGTTTTAACCTCAAAGAATAGCACAATAAAAAAAAAAAAAAAAAAAAAATTGGATACAAAAACAAAATAACGTATCCTTCAGCGCTTTAAACTTACAGCTTATTGGGTATAATATATACTTAAAAAAAAGACTCGAATTAATATCCGAGCAAAATATCAGCCGAAACAATGTTTGGACAGATTTGAATTCCTTTTTAACACATCTGAAAGTACTAGATTTTTTTCTTTAAATTGCCTTCTCTATCTAGCCGGTGACATTTATAGCGTTGTCCCTTTCGAAGCAAATTTGTAACATCCCTGTTTGATTTTTAAAGGATTTCTTGGAAATCAAAATTTTCCGAAAATAAAGGATTCTATGTGCGTATGCACTCTCGAAAAGTAAAAAAACGGTAAGAAATTACTCAAATCGAGAAACTATGTTGTAAACTTGTTAAAAATTATTGAAAACCGCATATAAATCTTATTAGACACTGGGTCATATGGCAGTATGGACTACGGAAGGAGGCAACTCCCTATTTCTAAGCAATCTGATTCCCCTTTCGCCCTCAGTACACATTTTTAGCATCTTTTCTATCAGATTTGCGAAGTTCCACTGATCCCTCTTCCTAAGCTAATCTTAAATGCTTACCTCTCTTGCTCTGGGCTTCATCACCAACATATGAGTCCTTTTGTCCCATACCGACCATGACACCTTGATGCCTTGGACGACCAACAATCGAAGGGAAGACAGCTCGTGGAGCATCATCTCCAGCGAAACCGGCTTTGCACATACCGGATCCATTGTCTACAACCAATGCAGCTACTTCTTCGTCGCACATGTTGATTTCTAAAACAAAAATTAAATTTCAATTAAAAACTTAAAACTTTAAAATTTGAAGAAAAGAAGAAAAAAAAACGTTAATCGAGAAAATTCTTTTTTTTCCCCTTCGTTATACACAAAATTTCAAAAAGTGTACACACCACGAAAAGAAAGAAGTTAAATGGAAGATATTAGAACGAAAAAGCCAACAGGGCAACGCCCTTGGCAGTTAGAAAAAGTGGTTGATTCAGATTCCTATTGAAATCCACCACACCAAGCCGGTAAATAAGAAAAAAGAACTACAACTACATAATTCACCACCATTTACCTTTTTATATTTTTTTAAAATGAAAAAAATCACACGAAATTTCAATCGAAATTCTATTTAAAATCTTTTGGATCTAAACTTTATTTTTTGACTTAAAAATCAAAAAGTTTTGGCTTCACAAAAAAAATATTAATATTGCAGAAGGAGAGCAGCAAAGTAAAATTTCACAATAGACGACCGCACACAGATAACACGACGCAACCACTTCGGCAGTTGAATGACGAGTGACGCCACGGTTAAATTCAAAAACCTCCAACTGTTATTTTCCCCACTTTGAGAGGTTTTTTTTCCGTACCCCTACCGGGTTTAGTCATCGACCAACACCAATATTATCACCAAAATCCATGGAACAAGGGGGTGTCCGCTGTAAGACGAACGAAATCCCCCTTCGCCATTGCGCATCAGAACATACACAACCACACCCAGCTTAAAAGTAAAAGAAAAAAAAAAAAAAAAAGCCGATAACTCTATACTGGTGTGCGTAGCCAGTGTGATAATGTTAGGGGAAATGACAGAAATCGGAATCGAGCGTTTCTCTGACCATATATGGTAATGTTTTCTGATGTTCGCATTTCCCCTCAAATGACAACAACCACGTCGCGCACACCCAAAAGCCGAACTTGGAGAGCGAAGAACAAATGGGAAAAGCGAAAAAATAAAATAAAAAATTAAGTCAAGTTCACGTGCCGCTTCCTTCTTTCTCTCACTTATTATGAGCGCTAGTTAGTGACCGGAGAGGGGTTATGCGCGATATCTACTTGCCGGCTTAAGATGGGCATTTACTAGAAATACCAACTTTCTATAGAGATTCCACGTTGGCTTGATTTTTTTTTTTTTTTTACATTTTCTCCTCTCAAGTGGAAAGTTGAATGGAGAGAAGATGAATTTAATGAATGCCAACTGTGATTTCTTTCTTATTTTCCTGCATAAAAAGTAGGTACATACGAGTAGGTAAAATTAGAAGAAAAAAAGATGTGAACCGGTAAAGTTAATAAAATTTATGCGAAAATTATGTTTAAAGTACACTGCCCTCGTATACAAGTTAGAGGAGGTCATTCAAATTTTGACAGTTAGAAATGTTGACATAATTGCATTACTCCATTAGAACGTTGAACTGGTTCTGTAACTAAGGTCTATGTTGCATTTCACTGGAAACGGAATGACATTTTTCACCGCAAAAGATAGTTGACCAATCATTGGTAGAAAAGGTGAAGACTACATGTGTCCAGGAACGACCTCACAGACTTGAAAAATGAGGCTTCGACGTACGTCTTTCAAAACTACATAGTGAAATCATTGGGCAAAGTTTCGACAGTTCAGTTGTTAGTCAAAAAGACAGCGAACTCGAAAATATTGACTTCAAACTGGCAAATTCATCTAAATATTTAGAGCCTAATTCGAGTCAGACAAAACAGCTGTTTTCTTTACTACTGTCATTATTTGAAAGTCAAAACAGGTTTTGACAGCTGAGTTATGCCTCGAAAGAATATTGGCAAGTACGCAGTCATTCAAACATTTGGACCTTGTATCAGTTCAATAATTATGGTTGTCATACCTTCTTCAGATTAACAGGGCCCTGAACTTCAAGTGTTAAGCCAAAACAAAAGTTGACAGGCTAGCCTTGATTTTTGACAGATATGACTAACAAATTAAGTCGTTAAATGTCTTAAAAATTGACGTAAACTTAACGATCAATTTCACTTTCTATAAAGTTTGGAGAATTTACACAGGCTTATCAATTTCCGCAAGGATCTACATTAAGAGCAACTATATGGTCAAATTTCTTAATGAAAATAGAATAAAGTTTATTCGTTCAAGTGCATAGATCCAAAAATGATGTGTCATATACACTCGATTGATTTATGCTCCAGTTGTAGAAATTTAATGTAAGACAATCAAGTATAAGACCAAGATTTATGCATTATAATCTTGTAAAATCCTTACAAGATCTGTCTTCGATCCAGTGCATGTAGGAGCATAAGGGATTCTTCGACTGAAGTCTTCGTTAAGCCATAAGAGATCTTTTTAACAATCCCAGATCAAAAAACTTTTCATAAAATCGTTCAAAATTAGAGTAGAATGCCAGAAGTATTGTTAAAGGCCGTCGAAATAAAAGAACATTTTGGAACAAAAACTCGTTCTAATTTTATCGACTGATGTACGAAATCTCGTGATTTCAAATGTCACCTGCCAATGCAGTCTCCATTTGAAAGCATTGAACTTGTTGACCAGGTAATGATCCGCTGATTTAAAAATATGAAAATAATTTACACCAAGTTGGTGTTAATTTGACACCTGATTCCTTTTTTTTACGAACCGCCACGTATTCGAATTTTTGACACACGTCATACTCTTACATAATTGGATTATAAAGTTTTCTCCGATAACAAATTAGCCGGTTTCTTGTAGTAATTAGCGAGGGGCTTTATCTCAAATATGGCGGGGCAATCAACTAAATTAACATTATCAATGTTACTAGGCAGAAAATGTCACCATTCATAAAATGTTGATATCACTTTGACACATGCACACTTATTTTTTTACAGTAAATATCCCATTTATCCATTGGTCTTTCTTTTTGTTCCGTTTTTTAAAAGTCATTTTTAACTTTATCCTTTTTGATTCACTTTGAAAATTTCATATAGAAATGTGGATTCGTTTTTTTTTCTCGATTACCGTTAAATTTAAAAAAATTTACTTTACAAGATCTGACAAACACTTTGATGGTACTTACATTTGGTTTGTGTTTAAATTAAATAAATACTAAAATTGTTTAATCCTAAATTAAGGAATATGCTTTGTATGACTTGAGAAAACGTGACGCTCCACACAGCACAAGAACGCGAACTGTTATGATGTCAAAACTGGTCGCTGGCTTCGTTTATAAAGGTATCCCCTCTTATCAAAACTTCTGTACACAATTTCTGACATTTTACCATATATGGGAATGGATGCACAATCGGCTATGTTGCCGCATTGCCTTGGAAAATTCGTTTCCCCTTTAGGATTGAATGTGTAACCGTTGCGTATTAGTGTGAGTAGTCCAGCGATATAAAAAAAAAAACCTGGTAATTTTTTTTTATTTTAAATTTCTTTCTTTATCGCCGTTGTCTGCCTGCCGTAGTTGCCAGCCAGTGCCTTTCGTTCGTTGAGTTGATTTTAGGTTCAAGTAATTTGAAAATGTGGGGAAAAGGTTTCTTTGACTGTGGTCATGTTGTATTACAGACACATTGTTAAGATTTTGAATAACTAGCCTGGCTGTGGAAATGAGTCAGTGCTGATTATGGAGAATCAACACACAGCACATATGGGGATACTTGTGACTAAAATGGTGTGGAATGTCAGTTTATCAACTTTTTGAACTGATTTTCTTTGTGTTTGTGTGATGGTATGCTGTATAGAGCTGTTAGCATAGACTCTTAATAATTAATTTTTTTTTTTTTTAATATTTTTGTTTTTATTTGTTTACTGGAAAAAAGCCGTTTTTCCCTTTCTGGTTGGGATCAAAAAAAAAAAAAAAAAAAATACATTGAAATGGGAAACCGGCTGGCAATGATTTGCTGCCACCCAAAAAGTTTGAAGGAAACATGGTTTAATACGATCATTTAGTGGAATTTCATTTACGTAGGCTAAATGCTAGGGATATGACTTTCTTATCGGGCTTTAGAAAATTCTTAATTACATAAGTAATAGAATAGTTTTATCTTATCAGACAATAGGGGATTTTATTTCTGTTAATCATAGGGTTTGAGTATTTCCTGGTCCGACGAAGTGTGGTTTTGTCATATTTTATTTAAAAGTTTATAGGAAAGGTAGGTATCAACTTTGATTTCTAGGAAGGTATGCACATACACCTATTTAGTTCTAAGCCTCTAAAGTTGGCCATCCTTTATAGACAGATTTTCGATATGTACCTACTAATCCTTACTTTGATTTGGAGTCATAATAAATAGACAAGAATCAATGCCTCTGGAAGTGCTCCTGAAGTACTGGTAACAAACGCTTAAATCCCCTGACGTGGTTCAAGCATCACCAAAAGATGCGTGGAGCGGGAAAGTAATCTCCATTGTAAGTCTAGATCCGACACCTGAGCAAAGTATGCTTTGTTTGCAGATCTGGCTTGAATTCCTGAATTGACTACCTTTATTCAGTAGCAGACTGCATGATGGATTCCTTGCTTGTGATCCCGAAATAGCTAAGGATCTCAAGTACTCAACGCAAAACGTCGAGGGTAGAAACTCTTAATAAATCTTGGCTTAGCTACTCCCTTTAACAGCAAGGTTTAGAACACAAAGGCGGATAATCAGATAACCCGCATCTGTAAATAAAATACAAGTACATAAAACGCATCGACGTAGAAAGTACGGAAAGTAAGCCTCTTGAAACATTGTCTTGCTCTGTTCATTCAGTGCTGCCGGGGTGGCAGAAGCCTCAACTGGGCGGGTCGACTATAGGCGCCACCTACAGTTCAACACTTAATGCCGAGATTATCATCGTAATAGTGATGGGAAATCACTTCGAAAACCGCAATATCAATTTGTTATTTGTGAAATCCAGTTTGAGCACAGAATCTGACTCAAGCTTGTGTCATATTCTGTGCTTGAATCTCAAGTCTCAAATGATAGCCATGAAAAATTCAACCAGATTAACAATTAAAAAAAATTAGAAGCTGCCTCTTAAAGCCCAAACCAATCGTTGTTCCGACATTAGCTAGGAGTAATCAACCCAACATATTCCGCATTTTTAAGTAAAATCGCAGGTAACTGCCTGCTTGAAGGAGGCGGAGAAGAAGCTATGTTGAATCGGGCGAGCATTGGGAAACTGGAAAAAACGGTGTAAAAAGTGGGTTTATTTTATATCGAGGTTTGGTTATAAATTCGCCCCGGTTATAAAAAATACAAAAGCTTACCCAGTCTTTATTCACGGAAAAAAATAAGGATTTGAATTGCACCTTCGATCAAGTTTTATATTATATTTTTAGACAATCTCCACTCTCCTCAGATTTTAACCTAATGAGTGATCTAGGACAAAAAGTAAACTTGTCACATAGCTCAATAGCTTTTTTGCATTCCGGATTTCAACCACAGGTTATGTTTGTGGTTGGAATCCGGAATGAAAAAAGCATTTCTGTGAGTCAACATTTTCTTTATCTTTCTTTTGGTGAAGTTAATGTTCTTCCCTCAACTTTCTGCTCATATAACTCACTAGCAGCTCTTATTCGTCTCTGCAGCAATGGGCTCGTTCAGTATTCTAGGGATTATAATTTTAGAGAAAGCCTAACATATTGAACGCTAAGTGACTAAGAATTTAGTTATCTCTATAAATATAAAAATGGAAGCTTTTTTATTCCTTCCATGTTATCCTCATATTCGTAATTATAAACGAATTATAGGACGAAATTATAAAGGAAAATAGAGATTTTCACTAGTTCGAAAATAAATATACTCAAAAATTGTTTTCGTAACCAGCTGATTTTGACATTTCTAGAGTTCATTAAAATTTTAGGGAGATGAATGGATCGTTAATTGAATTGTCTGCTCCTCACATTAGTCAACAGAGCCAAATATCCAGTTAACATATAAAAAGGGGAAGCCGATAAACCAAGGCAAGAATTTCCACCCTGACTTCTCAGTAATCAATACGCTCAAATACAGCTGATCACCGTAAATTCAGTTGGCTTTGTAAGGCCAAGAAGAATTGGCTATATATTCACAGCTACATCCAATGACATCCTAGGTACCCCATATACTTTCTCGTTTAGTCAGGTAAGTATTCATTCTTAGGTCCGAATGTTTCGTTGCATTTGTATAGTTAAAATTAGTATTAACTCTTCGCTAGCTTACATGAAAATAGCTATTTAGCACTCTCCGCGGGGAGTTTATCGTGGTTTATTGCCTACAGAAGTGTTTTCTACATGAGTCGTTAAAAGACTTGCCGGAATGAGATTATTACTGTCCAGTTGCAGTTAGTACCGGAGACAGAAAATAAAAGTGTTATCGATATGTTAATCAACACAATTATCATATCAGAAATAAACATTGAGTCTAAAATATATAAATTTCTAGACATTTTCTTGTTTCCATATGGTTGATGAGATAAGTGGACCTTAAGCGATCTTGCCTGAATATTTTTTAACCTCCTTAAATGTACATAGTCATATGTATACGTATATATCCATTCACTAATTTTTTCATATTTCTTTCCAGGATAAACTCGCCAATAATTGTCAACGATGGCAACCTGCAAATCAAGTGTCAACAATGATAACAACCTACAAATCAAGTGTCAACGATGATGACAACCTGTAAAACTAATTTATCGACCCGTACGTATGTTCAGAAGGCAACAGTAAGAGACATCAATTTCCACAATCCAATCAAGAGAAATAGTAAATTAATCTACCTATACACCTCACCAATTACCACCTAGCATCAATAAAACCCACAAAACAATAACTGACACACATTCCAAATTGTTGCAAATAATTGCAGATATTTTCTTTTTATCTATTTAAAAATATTACATGTTAAATCTGTTATATAAAAAATTATTATTTTACTCATGTACGAATGAATAGATGTCTATACGAGTAAGACGAGGGTTATGTTTCTGGCGCCTCGGTACTATTTTCACTTTGACTGTCTACCAACACCTGCTTATAAAACTTTCAGTAGGTACTCATTGGTGATGACACCCACTGTGCTCGCTTTACCAGCATCACCCTAGGTTAGGTATCTTACAAACAAATTGTAGCTATATTGCTTACATTTTTTTATTTCTTTATACAGCTGCCATCGCTATATAAGCACGAAGGTGAGAGTGTGGGATTTCTGGATTTCCAACAACCTACTATTGGCGTTGTCTCTAGACCTCGCTGGTGCACGAGACAGCAACAAAATTATTATTTATTTGTTTATAAATATTTTTTTAATATTTTTTTTTTTTACGGCATTTTATTTAATTGTACTTGAAAGTGTAGGTATGCATGAGTATACATTTCGTCCATATGAAATTAAATTATGTCACACAACGCTTTTTACTATAGCTACCAACGCAAGAAAGTTACGAGTAGCTACATAAGCTATGTGATGACAAAGACATTCTTTATTATTGCAATTTGTTTGAGATTGTAAGGGTCAAAATTGCTTACCGACTTATACAAATATAAAGTTGACAACTATTCGCGTATTTTGTCACTTTCTGAATTTCAATGAATCAGATGGTTCCCATACTCGTAGAATAGCACGCACCGTTAGGCTTAGTCATTTTGTCGAACTTGACTGACACATCCAACATACTGCTGCTCATCGTAAAATACTTATACTAACGTCAGCAGCATTGCTGCTTGCAGTTGTACAATTGCTATAGCCACTTGAAGTTTAATATGTGCATAACCAGATGTTTGGCGGCAATGAAGTAGCTGAGTCAATTAGTTCTTGATCGAGCTTGACCTACGTATAGGTTCATAAATACGATGTCTGGAAGATGACTCGAAAAGCATGCTTGGCGTTTTTAGTGCACAAATATAAAAGGTCAACTTTGGTACCTAACAATGTCGAAAATTGCCACCACTTAGTTGCAGGTTACTAACTTACTTTTGGGGCTCCCGAGCAGTGAAGAGACCTTGCCTGAAAAACCACAGCCTTTTCCAAGATAGTCGATCCTAAACACGTTGCGTGGAATAATTTGGTTGTTCATCTGAAGATACAGTAGTCCTGTTCTTTGGTGAATTGGCTTTTCTTCGCATTATCTACTAAGTTTACTTATATCCACTGCAAGATTTCCCGCATATACTGCTGTGTAAGCTGAAGATCTCGTTGTTTCTCAACTCTAGTATGTCAGTGGTACAAACACAGTTGGTGAAAGAATATATCCATGAAGTACTCCAGCGTCTACAGCAAGGGCATGTCTATAGGAAACTAGTTTGCGTAATAGAGCTCTATAGCTATAGACACATGGATGCCTACCTTCATACTCAAACTGCTATCAAACACTTAGGTTCGTCTTCTACATATTCCAAATTGTAGAACACCTTGCTTTGAATTCCAAGTCAAAGTGATATAAAAAAAAATTACCACCTTTCGGGATAGTCCGACGAGAATCAACCCTTTACAATTCACTTGGGAATACAGTTATCATTCCATTGGAAACTATTGGTGTAGTTCTGCATTATCTATTAATGGCCAACCGCAGGGGGAATATCTATGAAAAATTAATGTCACTCCCTCACGTATCCAAAGTACATGACCCAACGACTTGAAAAAAATCGGTAATAGACTATTTTCGGACCTATAATAACAAATAAGTCATTGATTGGTCTCTTTACCGATTGTTCATTTCATATCGCTTCCCTAAGCGTCCTGAAGGAACACTTGAAAAATCGAGGCTTCACAAGAAAATCCTCTAATCAACACAAAAACTTTCAATAAAATTGGTTAAATAATTCAGAAATTATACAAGAAAATGACCGGAGGAATAATAGTTACAGTCTTAGAGCATCTTCGCTGTAACGGAACCCTGCATGTAACGAATTTGTTCACGTAAAATATGGTTTCCAAATGGCGGACCATAAACTCTTCTGGCTTTCTTGCACCACCATTACCTGCTTACGATTCTAAGGAAGGGTAGCATATGTAGAACGAATGAACACATACCTGGCACCGGATATACGACGTCGGATATCCGATTCGAAATGCATAGAATTCAATGAGAGCGTTCACACATTCCTGGCACCGGATATACGAAACAGTCGCTAAATATAAAACGACCTCAGTTTAATCCGGCCCCGGATGACAGATATTTGCGCTGAATATACATACATATATCCATGTGTGTAGAACTTAATTAGAGTGTTCACACGATTCTTTCAGTAGTTTACACGTATCCGACGCCGGATATACGACTCCCTTATTGCCGGAAAAGTAGACTTGCGTTAATTAAAGAACCACCATCATTTGTAATAATTCTATAATGTGTAGATGGTTCTATCTAAATATCATTAAAATTTGCTGCATACGCATTAAGGTATGGATGAGTGCCAAAATATCCAAAAAAAACCATGACTGTCAAGAACTTAGGCCCGGAAAATCTTCCAAATTAAGAGAAGAATCAATTTCGAATTTCATATGTGCATACATACGAGTACATTTTTTATCCAAAGAAAAGTAGTTTTTCTTCAGCTTTTTCACAATGTCGATAAAAGCTGTTTTATTGGAAAGAAAAAATCACAAAAACAATGAAACAAATGATAAAAAAATGATTTACCATAAAAGAAATGACAAAAAAGAGCTGAAAAACATGAAAATGCGAGGTAAATACGTTACATCCACACACACCCAAGTAGTCATGTACATGCTTACCCACATTCTATACCAATCAACCTACACCCCGTCGACAAAACCAAGCAAAGCACACAAGGTTCATGCAACCGGTAACTATAAGTACATATGTACATATCTACGTACTGGTTTTTTTTCGCGCAACTCTCTAATTGCAGATATAAAGATACAATTATTTTGTTTTTTATTCTGTGCAAGATTTTCGCTGAATTGTTAGTGAAATGCTACGAACCGGCGACAACGTGTCATTGTGGCCATTGACGTTGTCGTCATCATTGCTGTCGCTGTACTGTGTAAACAGTTTTAATGATGATCTTTAAGCAGACATTAAACAACGATTAAACACTAAGCAAAGAAACTGATGCGCTTATCTTTATCTCATTCGACTGGGATTTCACTTAGTCACGTTAGTAGGTATAGTGTAGTGATGCCCATATGATGATGATGACGACAACTGTGGATGGTGGATAATTTACTAAGTGACCTTGACAAATAATTGAGTGTTGTCATGAGGATGAAAAAAAAGGGTCTACAAACGTATGCATCAATTATGCTACTCATCTGTTGTTGACTTATTGGATACCTACATGAATAGGAGAAATAATTCACGTGGCTCGTTTACCTAACTGGGTTTGTAGACCAGGGAAGACTACAGGCCTTATCAACAAGTCTATATAATTGCCTAGTTTCACAGTTTTACGTCTCAAGCAGCCTGCATAATGTGCTTTCTATTTATGACAGCTAGCAGACTGGTTAGTTGGCCACTGTGTACCTGGTGTGTTTAGTGTTTGCATGTGACCATAACAGTGCAGGTTCAAGCCCCAGTGAAAGACACCAACCAACAGAATCCAAGAGAAAATAATAGAATCTAAGTTTCTCCAGGTGCATCACAAGGTATTTGCCATCAATATATGTAAATTCAGAAAGAGCAATTTACAACATATGAATTCAGATTGGTCGTTTCTTCGGCAAAATTTCGTAGCAAAAGGTCACATACAGGGTGTTTCGAAAAGGGATTGCATATGTAGCTATCATTTTCTCATCAACACAAACAAAAGTCTCAAGAACGCTAAACACGTTGAAGCCAACCTGACAGCTCTACCAGAGGCGCCAAGCAAATACCTATAGAGCGCATAAACAATTCATCAGCTACTGCCATTCAGGCCAGAAAACCTCAACAGTGAGTGAGGTTAAAAACCTAGAAAATTACGAAAGTGTTAAAGTTAGAGTTTTTTTCAAAAACCAGCACTACAAATTTAATACACCTACAATCGTTCAGTACTTAGAAGCAATCATTTCTTAATTTATGTCTAAAATGTAGGAAAATCCATGAATTTGGGGAAACTGTGTAACAAAGGGGTTATTTCTTTAAAAATGTAGTAAATTTGTTACGATCGTAACAAAGTGGCAGCCCTGTTTGGGAATACGCAGTTACTGCGGGGGTACCCCAGGGTTCAGTTGAGGAACGCCATGTGTGATGGTGTTCTCTCAAAGGAGGTGCAGACTGTGCATTTTGCTGACTATATAGCGTTGGTGATTGCTGCAAAGCATGTAGAGGAAATAACCAAAATATGTAGATAACTAAAATAATGCCATTATTTTTCGCTGGCAAAAAACTAAGAGAAACTGTCACTTTAACAACTGGTGAGTCAAAGACGTTCATAGAGTACTTGAGAGTAATGATTGATTCCAGACTAACTTTTACTTGACATTTGTATGCGAAAAGGTTGCTAAAGAGAACGCTGAGGCATCAAGGATTATACCTAACAGAGAAGGATAGAGGTATAACCGAAGTAGTTTTTTTTATCAAGAGTAGTTAAATCTATTATTTTGTCTGGGCCCAAACTTGGGCTGGATCTATGAAAACCAAGGCTTACAGGCGTTAGTCTATCGACTATGCTCCCTAAGAGTGAGTAGCATATTTTGCACTACATCGGGCAATGCCTCATTGGTCATCACAGACATGGTTCGGATAGGTAAGAGCAATTTTTTTGATTGAGAGAGATGCTCTCATGACTATTTTACTCTTGGTTGTTGCTTAGACGAACCTTGAGTCTACCGCTCAATGATCACGCACTTAACCACTGCACCGAGGCGCCCTTAACCAAATATCTACATACATATGTCTCTATCAATTATAAGACACCGCCTTCAATGTAAGGGCTCAAAACAACTTAACCCATTTTGCAAAACTCTGATGCCCTAGATGTTAATTGAAAGTAACTTCTTCCGAACTCTAAATTCCTCGATGCATATAGAAATGACTCACTTCACCAACTTTGTCGGCAGCCCAGAAATATTTTCAAACCACCAACAGCGCTACTCCGCCAATGTCTGGAGAGAAGAGAAAAGTGGAATGACCACATTTAGAAGTGGCAGCATTTCCACTTCCAGCTCGTTATACTGCCACCAAAAGCGATGAATATATGTACGAGTATGTAGGTAACGTAAATATATGTCCATACGTAGGCTGCTTAACTACATACTCGCAAGACCAAAAGACTGGGGAATTTCTACATGACATGCTCGCATAGGACCGGCAAAATCCACGCAAAAAAAAAAAAAATAAATAAATAAAAAAGAAAAAATTCTACATGTGGGTGGCTAGACAATCTGTCCAGATCTTTTCGCAGTTCACAGCTAGTACCACTTTACTCTACTTACTGGCACTTGAGCAGCGAATCTAGCTGGCAAATTTATATCAGTGTTTCATCGGTGTGCTCTTCTTCAATCAGCACTGAATGTAGAAACTGTGTGTACCAGTACTATAGATAGTCTTCCGTTCATTGTGCATCCATCATGATGAGATACAATGGCACGAAGAGAGATTGCATTGCATTTGAATACATTATTTGCTTTTAAAATTATTAATAAGGGAAAGTAGCGGGATGAACTGGAGTAAACGACATGCAACCGTATTGTGGTTTTTTTTTTTGTATCTTTGTATCTACCATACCAGCATTTGCAGTTGAGACAACAGTGAATTGGAAATTGAAAAAAATATTGTTAAAAATGTCGAATGAATGAACCGATCTCTTTTGGAGTTCAAAATTAAGATTTGCATTTTTAATTTGTGTGTGATGAGCTGTGCTTTCTAAATTGATGTCAACTATTAACGGTTCATAGATATTTTGATGGCCGGTTTATATTTCGATTAATTTAATGCAAGGAAAACGGCATCTCTATGGTGATGAAGGAGAAATAAAATGTGGATTACTGGGTAGTGTGCGCCAGATGGGGAGATTTGCTGCAGTCTTTCACGTTTGCATGTACAACCTATGTGGTCTGTTCAATGAGCTTTATCGTGGAGTGAAATGGTGAGATGAAGTGTTAATGAAAACTACTAAAAAAGCCTATGTACATGACATGAGAAAAAAAGTGTAGTAAATTTAAAGTCAATTCTAACTTTTGTTTTCAACTAAGGAAATAGAAGGGCTTTACAGCTGCGATCTGTCGCATGTCACATTATCGCACCTCAACATTATTTTATTCGAGAAGAAATGATCGATTTCGAAAAAAAAACGTCACCCTAACCTTGAAAAATGCAGACGTGTTGATCAAGTCCATAAGTAAACTGATTTATGGAAGGCATTTTCATTTTAAATGGCATCATAAAATATAGTAAAGTGGTTAGTTTTTCTAGTCTACCGACTATATGTATATTTGAAGCTCGGTGCAACACATTACTTGCCAAGAAACTGCAAAGGTGTTTGCTATCAGTGATGTGACTTTACTGGATAAACTACTTCCTTCCCCCATTTTATCGTAGTCTACTTCACTTTTGCATATCTTATTTTATATTCAACTAGCAGACCGTCCCGGCTTCGCCAGTGCCACAAAGTCACCAAGCATACTCCAGACTTGTCCTTTAGCCTGTTTTAGAAATTCATGGACCATGATATTGTTTAATTTTTCCTAGGTTGAGGTGAGAAATATTGCGTATCATTTCCATTCACTACTAGGTACATAATTATGTACTCAATTTAACGACTCTAATAAAGAGTATACTCGAAGCAAGGACGAGAAAAAGAGTGTACAAAGCGATAAGCCAAACTATTAACCCATTTGTCACGCACTTACAGTAGCACCCATTGGTTATAGTAGAGTTAGCTTTATTAGAGATGCCCGCTGCACAGTTCCCAGATATATTAAAATATTTTTTAATTAATACCGTAAATGACAAAATAAGTTAAAAGAGCAAAGTTATTCTTAAATTGTACGTGTGAATCATTTTAAAAACTTTAAAGTGCTTATTGTGTGTTGTCTCTTATTCTGAGGTATATGCTCTCGCGGACTTTTTTTATAGAACTGATCAAGTCCTAAAAATATGTCGTACAGCAATTTGAAGTATGTCGAATAGTATAGACGACATATTAAATTTAATAAGACAAGCAAATAATTTTCTTGCGACTTGTGAATAATAATTCTTGCGTAGGCTCAACTCCCCGATGTCGGACAATTATTAAATGTAACTCTTTCACAGAAAAAAGTTCAATAGGTGAAAAGAAACTAGATTAAAATCGCCTCAGGTGATTTCAAGTTATATGATATGGAAGCAAACTGAACGTTAAAACACTGAAAACATGTAATGGGTTTATTTTAGCTATTTAGTGATCTTAGGTATATACTCTGGAGACAATTTTTGTAGACATTTTTTAACTCTCAAAGTTTCTTATACACTGTTTTCACATCCATATGTAGTGAAGAATTTGAGATCGAAGACCAAACATTTTTTAGCTTTCAGAAATGATCACAAACTCGTAGCTTCCAATTATTCTCGGATTAACGAGGAAGTGCTTAACCGCACGCACCGTTCATTAGATCGCTCATTTTTTGTGAGGTTAAGGATGTGTTCTTAGGATGGGCAATCCTGCTGAGGAAGAACGACAGTCTGTCGCCACCAAAGTTCTTCGTTCTTCTCCGCAAAGTTTTTCGGACATTTTTATTGATCTACGATGCGTCAAGTAGCGCTTACAATAATTAGAATAGGGTGATCGCTAAAATACTAAATGTATACTAAAGTGGGTCATCACCCCTCTTCCTACTGCCTGATCACCTGCTATCAGAATTAATTTGACCTGTCTGTCTTTTAAATGCTTTTCACGTACGAGTAGATTATTCTTCTTACATGGTGATCAAATATTTCAGACCTTTCATTGAAGTTATAAAACATATACAGTTCTTCCTCACGCATTCCCTTTGACTTGAAGAATATCTTTTCCCAAAGCACTTTCTGTCAGAATTTCAGAAAAGATTTATGACGCCATTGATTAAAGCCTTCTCGAACGTACTCCCATGTTCATAGAAAACTGGCCACCTAATGGAGCTCATTAGTAATTACTCTAATGGATGGCATTTTATCACTGACACTATTCTAGGGTGGGTGGCTGTAGATTGTCGATTAAAGTGTCAATCGAGGAAAATAATTTTTCTTTACAATAAATACTTCCTGACAATATTTTTACTGCGATGATCTCGGATTAGATGTGGAAAAGAGCGGAATAGACTTGTTCTATTTCGCGCTGTTGAGAATTTAGAATTATCACTTCTGGAGTCTGTCAATCATCAATTACGGACAAAACCTGAACGATGGTAATCAATATTTCAGTCCAAAGTGAGGTGAAGATAGCAATATACAGGTTTAACGACTTTACCGCCTACCTATTATAAGAAGCTGGTGATGATTTGGTGCAGAGCATACATAAACTCATCTGCAAAATGTGGTAGGATGCAAGTATGCCCGATGAATAGAATCACAGCATCACTTGTCAAAAGATATCTAAACCAAGTCGACGCCTCTCTTTAGCTGCAAAACTTCTAAGCCCGAATCAGAGGTAGCTACAAATTTTTAAAGGTTTGTTCGACTACTCGCGTCATTATCCGAAGAACGGAACGGGCTGTCATCGGTGGTGCGTTCAAGAATATTGAATCAGAAGCGTCGAAAATGGGCTTAGCAGTTAACAAGGGTAAAACAAAGTACATGCATGCTCAACATCTGCTACTCCAAAAGTGAAAATGTGTTATTTATTAAGAACCTTGTCTTCCCAGAGTTCATACCGAAATGCAGCATCATTTAAAGTAAATCAGTAAACACTTTTCTCCAAAAAAGTTAGCTTCAGAGATTTAACCAAAAAATGAGTTACCTAATCCGCGTGAGATCCTCAAAAATTTTAACTAGAAAAGGCCCCTTTATTGAACGCCATTTCTCACATTTATGCTTATATATATGGGAGTATAGCTGTGATGTTTATTTTTTTTTGTCGTTTCTTTCAGGCTCTCGATTTCTCAATAAGCAAACCATTCCTACGTCATCTTTAAATGAACTCACTCTTCCAAGTAAGACCTATCTTAACATTTTTCAGTCAAGTTTCCGTTTACTTTTGTTAAATATTGAAATGGGTGTGGTTTTTACTGACAATTTTCTTCTGGTTTACATCAACAAATCTTTAAATGAAAAAAAAAAAAAGTTAATTTAATTAAAAACTCAAATACCCATTTAATTTCACTTCAACACCGTTTAACATTAGCACTCCCTCATGGGAGTTTTAATTAATTCCATTCAACTGAGTACACAAGTCCCCTATTAGGTGATCTAAATATTCCCCTTTTCCATCGGACCTTAACCCACAAACAGAAAGAGCAATTTCAGAACAAAATAATAAACATTTCAGTGATTATACGTTTCCCGGCATATTCACTCTTGACCAACGCCCATGTTCTCCGAAACATCAACAAACGCAGGTCCGATGAACCAACCCCTACCAGTCCTAAATTTTCTATGCGATTGTGAACGTGAAATTCAAAACAACATGTTGACTTCCCCATTCTCCAGTTTTTATAGTCATTTGTCAAATTTAATTAAAGGTATTAGCAATAAATCGATTCATATCAGCAGAAAGAGAGATAAACAAAAGTTCGTTACTTGTTCGTTAAACTTGATTTACCATATATGGTGTGGTTGCCAGTTACATTTTTTTTTATATTTAACATTCTTATCAGGGATGGAATTCTAGGCATACCCAACTCACTCTCGATTATGACATCATTTCTGTTTATGAGTACGTTATTATGTAGATATGAGAAAAATAATAAATATGTTTGTTGTATAAAAGTTTATTAAAGAAATGTGTAAAAATATGTTGATGATGACATTGACACTGTATCAGTATTGTGGCTTGCAAAACACTTGTGGTAAATATAAACGTTTTCCACTGTTTGCCTATTAAATTCGAATCTAAGAAAAAAACGGTTGTTTTATATTTAAATCTGCGTAATAAGCGTTTGGCGCGCATTAGACGTGTCTGTCAGATATTTTATGAAAAATTCCACAGACAAGAAGGAACTGTTTGTGACCGTTTCTCTGAATCGCTGCTCATTGAGGAACGATGACTC
The DNA here is from genome assembly GCA_963082735.1 of Pocota personata. Lineage (NCBI taxonomy): Eukaryota > Metazoa > Arthropoda > Insecta > Diptera > Syrphidae > Pocota > Pocota personata. The sequence continues at coordinate 35,820,108 of OY720430.1, forward strand.
AAGTGCGTCATCGAAATGTAAATGTTGATTAATTTTTGACGAAACTTTTGTTACGTAATAAATATTTTTCGTGGCTATTATTTTATTGGGTTGGATATTCTTAATCGTTTCTTTTTTTCCTATCTAAAACACCGAACAAAACAATACATTAACGAAGAAGGTGTGTTTGTTTTGTGTGAACATAACCTCAATTTCTTTGTTATCGGTTACTAAATGCAATTTAATTAGATCAAAAAACTCTTGGGTTGTTCAAATTGTTCTGCAAAATACTTAATAAACTTATTCCAGCAAATTTATAGGTCATGCCTTCCAATCTATCCGGCAACGGTCGAACTTTTCGATGCGATTCGTTCATTGTTTCGGCTACCGGAACGGATAGGATCGGACGAAATACTGCGTTAAAATGTAAATCTTGACCAGCTGATCATTGTTCGATGGGAAATAGATCTATAGAGATGCATGTCAAATTTATTTTTCTATTTGAGTGACCAACTCGTCGGTTGTTTTGTGTGCAGGGGTAAATACATGTATAACTATGTATGTACTTCTCTCTTGAGATCCTTCCGTAGCACCTCTGACTCTGCTCTGTTGTACCTCGATCTCTTAATGTTTATGTCTATTCTTCAACACCTGTCTAAAGGATATGCCTAACGCAATGGCACACAAACCTATTTCACAAACTTTTCACTCCTCACTTTGCAAATTGTTTTTTTTTTCATTCAAAGTTTGTTTTGCATGAAGAAAATATGCAGATAAATTACAATCCATTTGAAGCGTATCATATTTCATAAACATTGCAACTTTTATTTATTGAACTGAAGAAAAACAAACAAATTTGCAAAGTTGGGAGTGAAAAGTTGTTGGTGCAATAGGTCCCAGAACTCCGACTGCTGCGCAAATTTAAAGTCGACTTTTCTCACTTTCAGGACTGGGTTTGGGCCGAATTTGAGCTAGACATGAATTTTAGGCTCACGAATGGCTTCAAAACTAGGCATGGGTCTGTTGGTGGTGTCTTCGTGGAGGACGACAACATTCACTTCTTGTTGAACAAACATGCATATGTCTTTCAAGTAGAATCTTATGCTATCCTAATAGCTGTTATGAAAAATAAGTGGAAGGACCGGTTTGTCTGCAACTGTAGTGACAGCCAGGCTGCCCTTAAGGCCTTCCTCAATCCTCTGAATTCCATCTCAATATTAAGCTCACTGATTCTTGTTTGGGTTCTAGGTCACGATGGGATTACATGAAATAACATTTCCATTAAACTTTTTGGACAATACTCAGAGGAGGACTTTTCAGGACCTTCATGAATCCTCGGTCAGGTTTTGCATTGACGGTTGGGCTTCCTATGAATACTCGTATAACCGTGGGCAGCATAACTCTCGAAGATATAGACAGACTAAAGCTATGCTCCCGGACGTCTGTAGGAAAATAGCCTGTATGAAAACAGCCGTGGGGAGCATGACTTTCAAAGATGTAAACAGATTATAGCAATGCTCCCGGACGTCTGTAGGAAACCTTACCAAACACTAAACTTTTACCAAACATTTCATTGGGCTATGCTGTAGCGAAAAAAAAACAACTATTGTGAAGAGGATGACGATACTGCGGAACACTTCCCCTGTGATTGTCTTGCCTTTGCTCGTATCAGCTGGTAGATTTTTTGACCGGATGTGGTGAGTGCTGATCCCATAAGCTCCATATCACTGAGGCGCCTTCTCGTACAATTGACAAAGAAATTCCATTAATGGGGGGTTGCTTCCAGGAGTAGTACAATGTACCAGTTAAGAGTAGTGTTTCTAACCATAAAAAATAATTTGACATTCAATAGCTTATGTACCTATATTTATGATTCCCTAACAATAAAATAAAAGATAATAATTACATTTCAGATTCCGAAGAATTGGCCGGACAGGCCTGACAGGTCTAGCATTTCATAAATCAGCACAGCTCAGGTTAGTCTTCAAAAAATGTCAGGATCTTTGATTAAAATAGGCACTCACCATCAACCCATCAGTGATGGGACTCGACTATCTTGTTTTGCTGCCAGCGAAGAGTTGTTTTCTAAAGTGTCAGGCTTCCTTTTTTAAAGTCAGGAATGTTTCTCAAAAATGTAGGGCATTACGAAAAAAAAAAAAATAGTACCCCTAGCCTGGCCCCAAAACATTTTTTCCACCAATTGTCGTACACTAATTTATGCTTGTCCTTCGACTACATTCAACTTGAAAAAGGGTGCACAATTGAAATATGAAAATTCGAGGGTTCTTTTCTTTCTGAGGCATGCCTTTCCATTGAGTCTTGCTAATCTTCTCAACAATTCTACTAAGCTTTGTTTCACTTACTGGCTTTATGCAACAGACACTAACTCACTTAATTAGTTTTTTGTTTGTGCCAATTGGATGCTGTACAAATATTATCATATCAGTAAAGTCCTGGAGAAAAGACTACTAATGAGATAACAAGTCAGATGTCAGATTGTACTCTCAGAAACCATGCTTATCTAACCATTGGATTATATTGTAGATAGATTATTTTTAAACATTTAATAGCCATTTATTTAAATAGGTACTCTGAGTACGTATAATAATACGTATCTTAAATCTGATTAAACAGTAGACACTTAAACATGCGTAATGCCTTACTAATCCTATTCACGGATATTTACGATACTTTTGGTTTGGTTTGGCGAAAATAGTCTTTGGAAAGCCTCAAAACCGCAAATGATTCAAACAGACTAGAGATGCAAACTTCGCAATTGAGATTAACATAAAAAAAAAAACTCTCTTACCAAGCTGAGTCACCACGTGCCAAAAGTTATCATCGTATTAGAATACGTGATTTGAACTGTTGACATCTTATGAAAGATTTTAGTCATGCTACGTTTCAGAGGGGTTTGGGGTAGGTATTCCCATTGTCAAGACGATGATTTAGTATGAGTCATCTAAAACTTTTAGTACTCAAAATAAATAATATTTACATTATCAGTTGTGCACATGGATTAGTCATAGGCTTAGTTGAAATAATTATATGATTTGTCAGAATGCTTAAATGAAAAACGTGCGTTCGAATGAGGAACTAGTCGGACTCGTATTGTGTGTAAATGTTGACCGGCATTTATTTATTCTTGGCGAATAATTGGTATTGGTGATGGATAACCTGTACATTCAGTCCAAATTGACGATCAATGTAGGTTGTGTGGAAAAGGAAATACAATTGGAGTGCACATCCCACGTCAAATGTGAGTGCATAAACTTCATTCACAGCTTGTTTTCTTGTGTTGTTATAGAAATAATATCTCATTGTGAATTTGCTACTTTGTTTCGTGTTTTCGTACACTGATTACTGGTTTAAATAACATTCCAATCAGATCGGATTTGCTTTGGTAATTAAGTTAGTAGCTAACTATAGTTAAGATACATTAGTGCGAAGCAATCCCGTTGTAAGAATAAATGAGAACAATTTGTTTTCATTGCATGCTATAAGACGAGTAGCTATTGCAAATGTAATGACGTACATATCTTTCGTAAATGGGTGGCATTATTTAGGTTTTGACTGCAACAAAGTTGTTGAGCTATTTTCAGGTATGTAGTCCTATTTCACGAAAACAGAGATCTCAGAAATCTTTTAGTGACCATCAGATAGTGACTATCCGATCTTTTTCACGATCGGATAGTGACGGCCAGATTTAGGATACAATGGAGATTATCATTATGGGAACTAAAGACTACAGGGTAGTTATACGATCCAATTTTATAACCAACTTCATTGTGGTGACAGACTTGAATGTCTGTCAATGATTTTAAATTCAAAACATACGAGAAATCGACATTGGGATAGAGGGACTTCGCAGCCTACCTACTGCAGCAGTCCGAAATAGCCAGGACATAACGTTCCGAAGGTTCAGATATAAACTTTGTCGACTTAAGAGCAGGGACAACAGTTCTGGGTTCATTTTACGTAAGGAACAAAAACAATCAGTAGCACAATTTCTTTGAAATTAGAGAGCATTACATTTATGTACGAGTATGTACATATATAACAGAAAGTGTTGGTAGAACGTAAAGAGTTGAGATGAAATGTTTGTCTATTCGTTTTGGGCCACAATCCCAGGTAAGTAGACAAATTGGTCAATTTGCCACCATTTTGAACTTCACTCTCTAACTGATGGTCGAAATTTCCAAGAATTTCGCTCCCATAAAGGTCCAGATTGTTCCTTATCAAAAAACTTATAGGCAACATATATCACATGGAAAACACTCGCGATAATAAATACTCCAGCTATCGTTCTGGGTTAAATACTCGTTAATTATTATATAAATATGCGTTAAGTAAACACAGACTTCTGCTTTACTGACAAAATAGTGTCTCTAACGTAGCGGTAGCAAGAGGTTGATTAAACCGGTGAAGGAAACTAGAAACAGCCAGACTGGATGGGACTGAGATGCATTCTCAAGACCCAAACACAACTGGCGAATAAGCATGGTAGATAACTAAGAAAATAATACAAAGGACCTAAGTAATTCATTCTTCACATTTAATAGACTATCGTAAAATTTCATGAGTTCATTCAAAAATTGGCTGGTACAATGGATTATGTTGGAGTGAGTTCCTACACAATAAAACCACAAGATGATCCAGTGTGATATGCAAGTTTTAATGATGCGTTGGAGGTTTTTAGACATTTCTATTTGCCAAATCGTCGAGGTTATCGTCGATAATCAGTTTTTGCAAAAGAAAAAATACTCGTATACGAGTACATACGAGTATACGAATATATGTTGCTGATTGGAAAATCGGTCAGATTTGAAATTTAAGCAATTCAATTAAAAAGTTTTTTTACTTTTAAAAATCCGTAAAAAAGTGAACAAAATATTTTGCCAGTTTTCGATATTGATTTGGAACAATATTGACGGAGTAATAGCCGATAAACTGTTAATTTAAAAAAAGAAAAAAGTCATTAAGTAAATTACCGTTATACGTACATTTTACTAAAAACTTGATACGCCATCTGATAGCATATGTTTACCACAATTCAAATATTGAATTTGATCAAAATCATTAAAGCCGTTTTCGAGAGATTGATTTTTTTTTTTGCCTTAATCGGACATTTGAAAGGACAATTAATTTTGCAGTTAGAATGAAGATTCTGATACTGCCTCGAATTGTGGCCCTACAGATCTCAAATATAAAGTTTGAAAAAAATACAGCCGTTTTGGCTGTAGTTGACAATGCATATATACATATAAATAGACAGACAGACAGAATTGAGAGTCCTACTTTTCTAAGATTCTCTCTTGTATGTAGTAATGCCAAATTTGATCAAAATCTCGAGATCGGAAACTTTCAGGAAACCTATGCTAGCCCTTATATGTAGGTGCAAGTAGAAAATGGAGAAGAGGCGAAACCTGCGCTGATGTGTCATGTAATTGCTGGATCATTTATGATGCAGGCCAAATCTGTATAGTAATATGACACGTAATACCGTTTGACTACTTTCGGTTGGTCTTGCTGATCTTGTCCAGCTTGAGTAACAATTTTGCTGTATCTCCATTTGGAATATTACTGTAATCTTAGTTGGCGAAATGGATGTGTTCTACTACGAGTATATACTCGTATGTGTACCAAAAGTGACCGGTGAAAATGATATTAGCTATCTTCCTACAGAAAGGTATACAAATTAACTTCTGGTTGAGAGAATACAATTTAGCACTTACGAGTATGTATATGCAAGCATAAAGTTTAATGAAAATACCTTTAAGTAAATATCTACTCGTATCTATTTATGTTTCTATTGTTCCCCCTACTTTCAACAAAACCGTAATTTAAAGCGTGCTAGCACTTCTGTTCATTTTGATGCTATCTCATGCAAAAAACAAAACTGTTTTACATGCTTTGCTGAGATTTGGCGGTCAGCACGAGTATGCTGTGTAGAGTTCAACAAACCATGTCGTATTCCCCCAATCTGCCTTACCTATCCACATGACTGCTTTCAGGTGTTCTAATTAGGTTTCTAAACAATTGTCTACCAGTTACGTAACATTACGTTAAGTTCGTTTTTATTTATAATACAACAGTAACGCTAAATTTTTGGCCGCGCCTTTAGAAGTCCTAGCAAATTCGTCCTTGACACATATTTAGCATATGGTGATGCCTCAATGCTTTATGTATGTATGTAGGTATCACCATAGTTGTTTATTAATTTCCATAGTTGATGGCTTTTACGTGTCTAAACGTACGTCGTTAGTACACTCAAACAAAGTGAAATAAAAGACCGCAGTAGGAAAAATTAAAAAAACCGATTGAGAAGAATAATTATACGACTCAAAATGAGAACAACAAAAATTTAAGACGTTATTTACCATTTAACACTAACAAATTTAACAGAACCACCAACTATTTTCTTCCAAGAATGCGGTATAATAAAGGGACTGGGTCGCACGTTATTGCTCCATATGTGGTATTCTTCTGAAAATTGTTTAGACTTCAAATTTAAGCAAAGTAGATAAGAAACAATAACAAGATAAGAAACAACAATTTGGCCTTTTCGTAAAATACGTCAAAATACGTGTAAAACTTTTTCGACCATATACCAAAAATTGTAATGTAATTCCCTTACATGCATATGTCAAAAAGTGCTTAGATATTGATTTCGCATAAAATAGCCGAAACCTGAGGTACGCAGTCTTATTGTATTATTCATCCGTTCAGCCGTTTAGGCTGCATCCCCAAGTATAGACAGATGGACAGACAGACGGACAGACAGATGGAAGGACGGACAGTTGGCCAGACAGACAGTTTTCCGAGGCCCACTTTTTTTAGCTCCTCTACAGTAATGTCAAGATAAATACAAATTTCGAGATCGAACATTTTCACGAAAACAAGTCAAAATAGCCGAATTATGGATAGTGGAATATTATAGCACATACGTGCTATTTATTATATTACAAACATCTGGTAAGAACTGCAATAATTTATACTACAGATTTCCATTTTTTAGCAATATAGCAAACTGACAAAATGACTAGACTAGCAGTGTACATTTTAGAGAAGAACATCGCTACTGTTTTAGCTTTTATTTGTGGAATATAAGCTAAGCATACTTAATAGCTATGCATATATGTACGTTGAATAAAGACTATTTCCAGTTAAAGGACTATTTATGGTTTTCTAATCGCATTCAACAGCAATTACTTGGAAAATAAATTTATTGTATAGTAGAGCTGATATGAAAGAAATTACCAAGAATGAAGGTTTTATCAAGAAAAGCAAACACTTTTGCATCAGAAATCATACTTATAAACATACATATGTACATATGTATGCAAATCAACGGAATTTCTAAAATTGTTGCCTTGATAAAGATATCTTAAGAGGATGTGAAAAATTTACTGAGTAATGCATCAGTATTTAATGGAAGTTAACACTGTATACCATAGTTAAACATCTCGATCCATTTCGAGTGAAATCCATTTAGAGGGGTTGTATTATTTTTCGGGCACATACGAGTATGTAGATACATACTTACATATGTAGGTACATATTCAAATTTGGATGGGAGTGTGGGCGTGCATATGGAGGAATACCAATTTCGGAAGTAAACTTCCGGTCAAAGGCTTTTCTTTTGGATATAAATTTAGATGCAATGCTAAAAAAGAATGCAAATGTGAATACGATAAGATGATGAGTTAACCTTCACAAATTTTAGGTAAACCAATGCTGATAATTACTTAGTCACGCAGCGGGATGCTTCCAATTCAATATGTACGAGCATGTAAGTATGAAACGTCATTTTTTCCAACATTAGGAAAATTTCATTACGCAAATTGAAAGAAGACATAGCGCGAAAAAAAGGTTTTTTAGTTTATGTGAACAATCGCCCCACAAATTGAATGTAGCCTCAATCAATTGTGCTCTGATTTGTATCTCTTTTGTTGGATACCTGTGAAATCTACTTACTATCACTTTGAAACACATGTATGTACGTAAAGATGCCTCTAAAGTTAGTTCGTAATCGCGTCTTTACTGTTACTCAAGTGCGTAACAGATAAACTATCGCTCTACTGGCTGTAATAACCGGCTTAGGCCTGATTTTAATAACCGAAAGATGAGATTTGGATTCTTCCTCTTAGTACAATCCAAATGAAACGCATTTATGTCAGAGAAAGGCAAGAGGCTTCAACAAACACATCCGAAAAGAAAAGTCTAGAAAAAGCTGTACGATGCAGTGCCAATAACGCTAGAATGCCTCAGAAAGGGTACATAGGACGTATCGTCTTAAGGTCCATTCACAGCTCAGCAACCTGCGAATACGAACGAGCGAATATTCGAGGGCCTAAATAAGTCACCCACCTAAGAGAATATACATTCTAATTTTTTTAATTAATGCTGACACCCGAAGAAAAAATGAATGCAGTTAGCCACATAACAAAACGCAATGTGAGCTTTGACGCCAGAAAGCGAACGTCAACCAGAAGTTTAGACAGTCGCCTACTAGATGAATTTTGGTGAACAATTCATATAACTGTACTTTTCTTATTGGCTGATATTTGAAAATTTGTTGTTTTTCAACTTAATCGATTTTGTTCAAAATCAATATTTAAACAAGTGATTTACAAATAAACAACATATGTATGGGTGCAAGTAGTTGCGATCCAGTCAGTCATTATTTTGGTTTCAAAGTGTCAGCAAGTAGATTTTATAGTTTTTAAATAAATACTTAAAAGAGACACATTTTAAGCCTGCATTCCTAGACTAGTCAAAATAGCTGTTGACCTAGATATTTGAAATAAAAAAATGGGATCGTTTCGAAATGAAAATATCGAAATATCTTGTATGTAATTATCCTCATGGTTTCTGAAAAAATCTAAATAATCCGGTTACGGGTTTTTCGTTATTTAGAGAAACTAGTCCACCATATTGTATTTTTACTTGCACCTACATATACATATACAAGTATATACATATATAAGTACAAGTTTTGGTTTCAAACTGGACGTTACTATAATAGAGAAAAACAAAAAAGTGGGTTTCTCGATTCTGGGGTCGAATTACGACATCAGTTAACGAGTGAATGAAATCCATACGCTATCGAGTGATCGAGTAACTACATTGGGATGATCACATAAGAATGGTCACGTATCGAGTGCACTTTGAAGATTGTACTAGTACAATTCTACTACATTGAATTGAGATGGCTAACAAATGTCAAAACTATTTATTATTGTGTGAGGAAAACTTTTGTATCTATCGTCTTCAATTAAAAATTTAATATTTACTTTATTTTTCATCTTCTGATTCAGAGGATGATTGCTATGAGTGTATTGAACGAGGACGTTTAAGAGATAAAAGCGATCCCTTTCCTTTACAAGACTCTACTTACGTATACAAAACTATAATTTTCTGAAAATATCTTTCACAACATACACTTTTGATTGCAGTTCTATCAAAACAGTCAGGGCAAATAAGAGTGCATTTTTATTTATAATTGAGAAGATAAATTTTAGGGGATGCACCTAAACCGCTGTCCCAGCTCATAATATTTACCAAAATCTCCTTCTGCAGAGGGTTAATTTTATTTAGACTCAACGTGAAATAAATTTCAAACAATAAATTTAACCAAACGCAAAAATAACAATAAACAAAGATATTCTCACACATTTTCTCCCAAATGCACCTCAGCTCGTTAGCAGAAACCATATCGAATAAATAAGTACACGATCACTGATGAGAGAATGCCAAATTTCGATACTCTATCTCTTAAGCGGTCATGTCAAATCAACATTTATCAGTCACGTGTTGCTCGATAACTGATGAAGTAATTCGACCCCTGTTTGTCTGTCTGCCTGTATTCACGACTGGAGCCGAAACGGCTGGACGGATTTATTTCAAACTTCATATAGGAGTCTGTGCTTGGTTTTTAGAATTTTCAAAAATTGAAAGTTCACACTGAGTTGAGCCTTAAATTTGTTCACTTTCAGGAACTGAAACGGAATGATACTTATTACCTACTTTTGATTGTAGTTGTTTTCGTATACTTAGTTTTATGACATTAATTTCCCAGATATACTTCATTTTATTGACCGTCGCCACGCCACGTCGAAATTAAAAATGTTGCGAATAATAGTACCTATGTTTCCCTACACATGTATAAATTATACAAATAGTTATTTATAAACAGTGATGCCATCGCCTTGAAACAAATTATGCCAACTTACTGTTGTTAAAACCGTTTATAAATCATTTAAAATTCTTATTAAACTACTTATTACCATTACGATTACTGAAGTCGATGCAAGTCGCAAAAAGGGACTCATATCATATAAGTCATAAATTGTTTTATTATATGCACAAGTTTTACATAGTAAAATGGTATATCTAGCTAGGTAGTTCTATAATTAATTTTACAAAAATAGTAATGAATTTATACAAAATAACAAATATCTTTTTAAAAAATATTCAATCAACCAGTCTTTCGGTTTCGAGCATCATCCATTATTTTAAGACATTCATAGTCTATACAGCGATCTGTACACCAGCACACCGATTTCGATGATATTGGAAGCGCATTCTTATTATTTAAGCGTTTACGAGTTCCTTCTATTTTTACATCCTTATCATAAAAATGTTTTTCGCAAACATAGGTATATTTATTTAAAGAATCCATTTGAGCATGTTTTATCCAAATTTCCCTTCTATGATCCTCAGGGAGTTTAAAAAAGGACACAGAATATTTGCTATAACAACCTTTGTACCAGCATATACTCATTTTGGAAATCTATACAAAGTAATAATATGTATACAGATACATATATTTTATATTAAACTTATCTTACCAGAGAATATGCACGACAAAATCGCTAACGCAGAAACTCTCATGCGTACGTCCAAACTGGCAATTGACACTGCACTGTCTGTGCCAGCAAAACATTTCAAGCAAAACTTTTTTGTTTTCACTTCTAGTCGCGCAGGGGGCGATTTAAAGCAAGAGAGCCCATGAGAAGAAATGTTATTATACCCTCTCCAGTGTTGCCAGAGAGAAATATTACAAGGTAGTACTGTAGTCAAAAAAGGGGAGTATTTCGAAAAAAATAGTAGTACAGACAATTTAAAATCTTCAAAAATAAGTGGTGCACAACAATTTTTTTTAACTTTATTTAAAAAAAAAAAATCATAAAAAAAACAGTTCAAAAAACAAAACTTAAATAAATAAATTATTAATTCTAATAACGAAAGTAAGTAAATATATCTTCAATTATAAGAAATTTGTTTTATAGCAGATAGCTTAATGCATAGTAATATTATTTTTAAAATAAAAATTAAGAACTTATTGAATCACAAGATAAGGTATTTTGTTTCATATTATATGGTAAAAGTGGAACAAAAATGTAAAAAAAGAAACAAACATTATTTTTTATATGACTTCAAAAGTTTTTTTGAAGGATTCCATTTACTACAATCAACTCCATTTAATAATTCCTTGCAACTCATAATTGCATTCAATGTATTTACCTCCAATCTGTTCCGTTTTTTATTTTTAATGAGAAACAGTTGGGAAAAAACTCGTTCTGCTGCTGCGCTGCCATGCGGAAGATTTAAAACACTTAAAAAATCCCTTGTCAGAGGGAAAAGTGTTTCATCAAGGACATTTTTTAAGAAAAATATCGCTGACCAAAATTCTTCTATTTCTAAAGAATTAGAAACCATAGCCACTCCATGTCATGTTTTCAATTTCATTTTCATTAATCAAATCAGGAATGGAAGGAATTATTTCAGTAGCGCTTTCTGCTAAATTTAAAGGGTTAATGCTTTGTATAGATTTCAAAATTTCGTCATCAAAATCGATTCGCTTTGAAATTTGCGCACACAGGGTCTTATAATATTATCGGCAAACACCATTAAATTCAATTATTTGATTTATTTCAATTTTTGTTTGTTTTAATAAAAAGTTCAGCCTTAGCCCCAACATAGAAGTACAGAGTCAAAATTTTTTAAATAGTTGTCAGAAAAATTCGGATCAGAGAGAAACTCATCACGTATAAACTCCAATTTGATAAAATAAAATAAAAGAGGGAAATTCCCTTTTTGACGACAGTTTGAAAGTTGCATTCAATTTGAAGTGTATTAAATTTATTAAGGTTGAAAACACACTTTGCTGCAAGTGTAAGATATTTTAGGTCTTTAAAAAAAAGGAGTACGAATGTGAAGGCAGGAGTACGGGAAGTGTTGAAAGTAGTACAATACTCCCATGGGTGTACTTTCGGTAACACTGACCCTCTCTGAGAAAGAGTGGAATAAGAAAAGGTATAGTGAAATAGAAACAACCAGAACGAAAAGAAGAACAAGTTTTGCTTTCGCTTTTCCTCTTGCCTTCCCCTAAAACGCCCCTACACACAACACTTGTGTGCACACACTTTGATTTTTGGTGTCGGTGTCTCGATCGGTGTGATGTGTGTGGTAGAAGGCCACAAGTGTTGTGTGTATGGGCCGCTTAAGCTTCACAACCGAATTCAAAAATAACCAAAAGTTCGACTCTTCATTTTTACTGTGTACGTACTGTAGTTGTTTCAAATAAGCATTAATAAAAACTATTTTTAAATCATTTCAATATTTTGCACCAGGATCCGATTGAGTGAAGCCCTTTAAAAGAAAAGTTTCGGTAGGGATTCTGATTGGAATTTGGGATTTTGACTGACAACAGACGTATTCTTTTAAACCCAGCTAGCCAGTATCTTCTAGAAGCAAACAATTTTACCTATAAAACAAGTACAACAACCGGCTGACAACAGCTCTTACTTTTCTTTCCAGCCAAATCGACTGGCTAGGAATTGTTATGACTCCTCACCGATAGATGGACTGATTTTATTCATAGACGCTGGTACGCCTGCGTAATTTTCGATTGTGCAGGGCATTGCTCGTAAAGTGAAACCATTTCCATGAATTTTGTGCAATGGTTTTGATTGGCCGACAAATAAAATCATGTCAATTAACGTTAATATTACGCGTACTATAATTACGTTTATTTCTAAAATTAGGTTTTAAATGTTTGAGAAAAATAAATTTTGGAAAAAAACATGAATTTTTAATTCTTTATCTGATAGGATATGCCTAACTTAGAATCATTTTCTATCCTTTTTTTTTAAATACTTTACAGGAACAAAATCGTTCTCGTTTCTTTTTTTTTTTTGTTTAATCGTATTTTACGATTTTTCAAGTGGCAGACTATGGTATTTGCAGTCAGCAGCTATAGCTACACTGAGTGCATTATGTTTCCTGTCTTTTCGATTTCTTCGTTTATTCACGAGGAGAGAAGGGAAAGAAAGTATGAAATCTAAAAAATGGGGTGGTATAACGCAGCAGTGCTGCCAAGTTTAAAAACGTGATTTAAAAATGTTTCGGCGCAAATATCTGAAGAAAACATTGGACATTGGTCATTGGCAGAAGATCGCAATGCTATTGTTCCATACAGAGATAGAAGCATCCCAGAAAAACTCATACTTATTATTAAGAATACATACGAGGGTAGTAAGTGTCACGTCTTGCACAATGGTATGGTGCCAAAGGATTTGATGTCCAAAGTGTATCACGTGGGGTGTGCATACTGTCACCGCTGTTGTTCTTGGTTGTCATCAGCGATGTACTCTGTGCAGCATTGACGGAAGGTAGCCATGGAATTCAATGGATTATGACATCTTACATTAAATACCTTGACTACGCTGACTATTTTTGCCTTCTTTCACTGGGGCTTAAAATAAACACAGCCAAAATAAAGGCCCTGTGCCCTTCTAACATTAAAAATAGAATAGATCTAGAAAAAAAACTGTGGCAGCATCGAACTGGATGTGTGCAGCAGAATCGCGAATGCAAAAGCTAATCACAAGAACCAAGGCGGGGCAGAAGTCGATTAAAGTAACTCAAACACAAGAATTTCCCCAAGAAGAGTGCATCATTTAGTGCCTACTTCATAAGCTCAAAGTTTGTTTCCGAGTGCTTCGATATACTCTACAACATAGGCAAAATCAAGACAAGTGGGAGTGGAGCGTAATAAAGAATCCGACAAGCTTGTCAAAGAAGGTGCAACCATTTTGCGGTATGGGCAGGCAATATCATAGTTTATAAATTAAACTAGGCTAGAGGTGGTGCTCTGAACCGGTAGTTACTACGGCTAGCACCAGGAGGAGCACAGTAGCTATTATTTCGCAGTGCAATCCCTTAGAATTGTATCTACTCTTAGGTCTTACCTACAAAATCAGTACTACCTCCAATTAAAGCACCACAATATTTACATTTAATAAAAAAAATCTTATTAAATTGCCTCATTGTCCCTTTCCTTTAACAGATCGATGGCAATTCGAAGAATTTCACTTTCTAAAAGTTATTTATTTTCATAACATAAAAAGAGAATAATCCAAAGTGACGAGTTTGGAAAATCTTACTTTCATTAGGTACATAGCAACCCAAGAAATTTCATCTAATCGATCCGATCCATTCCGATCGAATGTGGCTCAAATCCAAAATGACTAAAAATGTCTTGCCGCTTTTCTATCATCACCTCTTTATCATCTTCTGCCTTCATTATAGATTGTCATTATTGTCAATTTTACTACCGAAACCAGATAGCAAATCGATTTCCCCTAACTTCAACAAAATGTGGTTCAATAAAGTGGGACCTTTAAATACCACCAAATTAGTGTGCGGTTTTTTGGAATACTGTAAATTGTTCTCTATAAAATTACATATAAAACATAATATTGTAGATTCCCTCTTCTTTTTTTTTTTTTTTTTAAATATTTAAAATTTTCTTCGTGCTGCATTTTTATCTCTTATGTATGCATAGATACTTAGATACTTTACTCTTTGGTATCTTCTTCAGTTGCCTCGAGTTTTTATTTTCTTTCCAAATTTATCCGCATACTCGTAGATATATAAATGATATTTTAAAAGAAATAGGTAATTATATTGTCGGTTGGTTGGTGCTAGGTATACTCGAACATACGTATCTGATTTGGTTGGTCAAGAAAAGTGAATGTATCTATGAATAGAAGAAAGATACTGTTAAACTACTTTTCGCCGCACCAGTTGCTGCAGCAACAATTTTAACGTGAATGATTGGGGCAAATGACCGCATGTGTGTCGTTTAACTGGAAATAGAGAGAATCTCATTAATAATACAAAACAATAAAATGGAACAATAATTTCATTACAAAAAAAAAAGAGAAAAAGAGAAACATTTTTTTTTTTTATTTGCAGTATAACATAACGTGTCGTCGTTTATGCGTGTGCATTTGGTTAGTTTATAATTAGTTAAATGCTTATTGCTAATTAGTATGTTTTAGTTTGGGGCACGGTCTGTTTGTTTTACATTTTATTAAGTTTTATTGTTTTTCTTTCTTTAATTGTGGTGATGCCTAATACGGCATTGAAAATTGAATTTGTTAACCATTTTAAAGATATAACGGTCTAGTTACGCATATGGATGGTTTTTCTCTTTCGGTGGCGGTTTCTTTTTGAGAACAAAAGTACATTTGAGGTGGGTGATTCAAAAAACTCTCACTTTTTACTATTCAGATTGGATTTTACTTATGTATATGTATTCTTGGGTATAATGTAGGTAGGTACTTTTATAGAACTTCTACATAGTGAGAGCGGTTTTACTTTTTGATGTTTTTATTTATTTATTTATTTAGCGTATATCTTAGGATCTCACTTAAAAAGCTCTATTCAACGATATATCACGTGCTATATACGAACAAACATTTTGTTGAATTGCGATCTTTCCTTATACTGGACCCAGCTCAAATATAAAGGTTTTTTTTTTGTTTCCAAAAATGAAATCGTCATTGTGTTTGGGTTATTGTTCTGTGTGACTAGTTATATCGCAGTCCTGCAGGATATCGATGAACAAGAGCATGTACTACTGCGTCTGCGAAAGTATCCAGTTTAGATTGCACAAATCTTTCCTCAGCAGTTTGAATTCAGTTCGTCTGTTTTCTTTTGTGAATATTAGGGTTTATCTGCCGGAGTTTGCCCATGATGATGACCAGCATTTTTCTAGTGTAACGTTTTCAGCACACAACTTTTTGGCAAGTTCTATTGGAGGTTACCTTGAGCATAGTCCCAGAGAGGCGATGTTGTTTAATGTACAAGTGGGGATATTCACATTCCTTCAGATTTTCTAAAATTCTCTGAGAAGGTCCTTTTTTTTCTCAGGTCGGGTGGATCTAGGTTTCAAATCATGGGAAGCCATTCAATTGGTTTTTGGTTTGGAGTGCCAGATATTAATCTCATGTTGGTGTTCACTTCGGGTCGATCTAATTGGTGTGATGACTGTTTAGCCAAACTGGGGCTACATATTTTAAAGTTGAATAAACCAGCGTGAGAGCAAAAGTGCGTAGGCAGTTCGCAGAAGCACCCCAAAAAAGCCTTCCAGTTTTTGGATCAAGCTCTGTCCCTGTCATTACTTTGCGTGGATTCTTTGATTGGGTGGAGCTTAAAGATCTAAGGTTTGTTTTTTTTTTATATAATTTGCAAGTGTCGAAGGGGATATGAATACCCCTATAATAATTTTAGTACACGGGGGTTTTGTGGAAAGGGGAAGAGACCGAGAGAACGACAAATTGGTGTAGTTGGTTTGAAACTCAGGTGGTATTAAGTTTCAGTGAACTTCAAGGGTGGCATCCAGATAACTGGGGAGTATTTTTGTTTTTCTGTTATTGTCTTTGCTTATGATTCACAACTTTTTTTTTCCATACTCCTAATGTCATCATCACGATCATCTTGTGCATTTTAGCCATATGACCACCCTACTGCCAGTGTTATGCCTTCGCAGTAGAGTTGACATAAGCTTTCACAATTGATCGACTTTTTTATTTTTTTTATGAGAAATAAGTAGATGATTCTTGACATCAGGATTCGAACCTTGAACCTACAGTGTGACAAGTAATGATGTTTACCACTACACCATGGTTACGCTCAGTTGTAGGCGCTATTTTTGCAATATGCTGATCCAGGTGTGTCAAATTACTTGATGAATTCATGGGATGTCGTGGTTTGTAGGTCGCAGATGTATGAGTTGAACAAGATAAGGGGCAAGCACTGACTCTTGATAAAGACCGTTATCGAGCTTTCTTGTTTCACTGCACTTATCATTGACGAAAACATTATTACAATGACCTTTGATTTTTAGAAGCAGGTAGCATCAACAATTTCGGATAGATTCCATCTGCGCTAGCTGCGATTCCAGACTTTATGAACGAAAGAGCAGTTCCAACTTCGGTTGTGGAAAAGAGCATTGCACACGTGGCGAGTACAGTTGCGTTTTTTCATAGATTTTTGAATGTTTTCTCAAGTTCTATGTTAACTTGGCTATATAAATAGCTACACTTTTCGGGACGATAAATGATTTTGAACACTAAACTCCATGTCTTCCGGCTTAAGTGTTAGAAACCGACGCTTATAACTGTTTTACTTGCGGTAGCTTAGCTATAACTATAAAGAGGCTAGCCTATAAGAACTTATATACAGTACATAAAGCGTTAAAGTTACGTATGATCCAGTCGTACACTGATGCTGCAACCTTGGATCCACTGGTAGTTAGCGTTCGTGGCTGGTGATTGCAGACTGGAGATTTTGTCACTAAGGCAGTCCCTGTGGTTTCTAGGTATTACAAGCGTTCTTAGGCGATCTACGTTAAATTTATTCTTTTGGATAGGTCCCAACCATTCGTGGAGAAATTTATTCCATTGAGAGAAGCTTCTCATGGCAATTTTTACTCTGGGATGTTTGTCAGATGTTCGGGTTGTTTTTTCCTTGATTCGAACCTTGAACCTCCCGCTCAATGATCGCGCCTTTGACCACTAAGCTACGGCGCCCAATATATACAATAGGTACGTATGTATATATTGTATATATTTTCAATTTAACCCTCGTAATAACTTCAACACTTCCCATTTTTCCTTTGGTCATTTTTCAAGTGACCCCCCACCTTACAATTTTGATCATGACTCATACTCATTCCATGAAATTGAGTATATCCTTCCATGCAAAAGTGCAAAACTCCACAAGTAACCCCTTTTCGGCGAAATAACTTTCTCTTCGTAATTTATTCACAATTTGAGTAAATATTTTCATTAAAAATCTTTCTAACAACCAAACGGAAAAAAGGAGATTCAAACAGCGAAATTTAATTATGGATACCCAAAGGGTACCGGATGGATATGGATATATGTATGTATAGAGATATAAATAATGGAGATATCGTGTTTAATGCAGAGTTCTAATCTAACACTGACATTGACATCTTGCGACGAGAGCTTCGCGTCGTACGTCGTCAGCCTTCATTTGGAATCTCTTGTAACGTACTTTACTAGACTTAGCCAAGAGTCAAACGAAGTTCAAGTTCAAATACGTATGTACATATGTATACGAGTAGATATAAATTTTTTTCAATTCAATTTGTTTTTTGAATAAATTAATGTCCAACATGAGACTGACGACTATCTATAATAAATCGCATACATACGAGTAGAGCATGTTCAGTATTTATCTATCTATGGCTATGGTAAAATAAAATTATGGATTTGTGTCTTGTGTGGTGTACAAACAAATGGGTGTGTGCCGGCCGCGACGGATTTAATTGATTGAGGGAGGGAGAATTTATAGAGAGAGAGATTCGTTCAGTTTCTCTGCATAAAGTCAATGCACAAGAACAAGAAAAAGGAGAAAAAATTAATTGTGAAATTTGGCAACATTTATATCAAATAAGGGATGTACGAACCTGCGCATTGCAGACCCTTCCTTATTTGGAAACTTTATTGCCGGTAAAATATTTGCAGATGATATCCACCCTAGGTCACGAGTTATAAAAGTGTCGGCTCTATATAGAGACATACATACATACTCGTACATGACTTGGGGTTTCGTTTTATTGTCCTCTAAAAGGAGCAGGAAAATAAAAGGAAATTAAATAAAAAACTGAAAATACTTGGCTATACTTGGGGCCCATTGTTTTATTAGAAAACCTAAGTCGGAAGCAGTATTAGACTTTTTTTTTGTATGTGACGTCTAATTAGGGTGCCGTTGCCGTATGAATGGAATACCAGAGTGGGGTGTGGTTGGATTAATCGATACAGAACAACAGCCGTGTAGATACCCGTACATTACATAGATAGGTACTTTCTGTATTGTGTATTAGAGAGTATTTGTCGAAAGGATTTTCAACCGCAAAGTGCCGGGAATAAATTTGCCGGCAAAGGTTAAGGCGACCTTTGTCAAACTATTTTTGGCTTGAAGTTTTGGTGGTTGGCCCTGAGGCGTGTGAAAGAGTAATGAAAGCGATAGAGTTCAGGGATTTATTGATTGAAGGAATCTAGTGGGATTTTGTTTATTCAAGAAATGCGCCCTGAGGTCAATTACTCCTCTTTACAAATATTAGTTAACGTTGGAGGCGAACAGTTTGATTAATAGGTTTTCTTTACCAAAGTATAGGTGCCTTTGCTACACATTATATGTATCTATCTGCCTACATTATGACATTCATTGTATTTAAGTTGCGTTATTGTGAACAAAATTTAAGAAATGTAACTGATATAGGCAGCAAAGTAGTCTATCAGCCTCTTTTTTTCTCTTAAAACCCTTATTATGTTCTACAAATAATCCACATTCATACATACATATGTAGGTGGATCCCTATGCATGTTGGCAAAAAGGTATGTACTTATAAATATAATTCCAAATAACTGTTGCCAACCGGAGAGATGTGTATCCTTTCATTAGAATACATAATGCTGTTCGTTTCAAAGGGATAATAGGATTTGTCATTTCTTTGTGGAACGTCGTTTGCTTGAATTACACTGAATTACTAATACCTTCTATTATTTATGTATGTATGTACGTATATGCCACAAAGAAAATCAAAAGAACTTTTCTTGTTGCAAGGTCGTCTTCTTTCGTTTGTTGGACTTGAAGCCCAAAACACTGACAAAGCTTCGGCTTACCCAATGTCCCAAAGCCGCTAGGGAGAACAAAGTACGGGACACCAAGAAACGTTAACATCATTGACATTTCATCTCCAAGGATATACACAGCGTTGCAATTTGGACCGTTTTATCTATTATATCGCCATTTCTATTCTATATACCATGTTTTTTGTTACTCCACCACATAACTTGAATTATTTTTCGAAAACCAACAAGCAATCCACTTTTTATTATTTTCCAAGGCTGGCACCTCGCCGCCCTGCGATGAAATGCCAAAAACGGAAAGTAGGGAGAACGGGTTAGTGGGTAAAAATCCCACACTGTTACTGAGTACGGGCTCAGTTTCGTCTTTTGAAGATTACCACCTCCCAACTTAAAAGAAAAAATATTTTACCAACATAATATTTACTTCAATGTTCAATAGACTTGAATTTACTTCTTCCCATTTCTCACCATCTATTCTATTCATCTTAGAGTAGTCTGTACAAAATTTGGTGTGTTCACTTCTGTTGGATTGTTCTCACTGTCGGTGTTCACTCTACCGCGAGTCAACTGTAGTTTTATTATTCTACCATAGAATATTTAGCTGGATTTGACTTCAAAATTCGTAAACTGTTTTTTTTTAACTGGTCTTTACTTTTTTGACTGAATTTGTTCCAGTCAAATTTAGCTGGAAGCAAATATTTAGAGTGGCAACACTGGATATACACAGAACTCCAAGGGTCCTATTACGCGGGTAAGTTCTATTCGTCCTATACGAGTAAGAAAGTACAAACGCTAGGAGGTCTATACCAATAGCCAAAGAAGGGGTTTAAGAAGAAGAAGAGGGATAGCAAGGTGCAAACGTCTACATTTACAAGTAAAAGACTGCTTGTATCCCTTCTGTTAACAGGCACAGGCTTATCTTAAGCGGCCCTTAGATGATCTGATAGGAGCTCGATAACCGAATCTAAGCCAGTTGCAGGATGCTCCAAAATATATAGGCATGCTGAAACTGTTTTTCCACCGATACCTATCAATAAATGGCAAAGCCGTGTCAAAGTTAGGACAGAGATTAATAAAGTTCGACTCAGCCATTAAAGCTTGAATGATGCTATACTGAATGCTGTGTAGGCTTTCCCACTTTTCGAGAAACTGCCTGCTCTCAAGAGAAGAGATGAGCGCCCGGAGATGTTTTAATTTTCAGAAAATGCGTTAAAAGACTAAAAGAAACATTTGGCCATATTTGCAAAAGAATGCTATATCCACATATATCTCGAAATGATATCAATTTTGAATGAAATCGTCCATAGCCAATTTACCCAAGTGCGCTAATAAGTAAAAAACCGTTATTCGAATTTCCAATAAAAAATTGAGCTCGTTGTCTTATTGCAGATATAATGTTTTATAGAAATCGTTAGCGCCGTTTTCAATAAAATTGCAATTTTTAAAATTGGTCGGTAGTAAAGTATCGTTCCTTTTTGGGGTTAAAATGAAAACCTTAGATATAAAGTTTAAAATATATTCACGAGAATTTGCACTCATTTAAATTTGTCGTCATTTTACGTTTTCCTCAACCACGGACTTTTAATTGCCTGTGGTTGAGGAAAGAGGAAGGGTCATACGACATGTATTCCAATATCCAACCACTATTCATATTTACTTTTTAAGTTTGAAATTGCAAATTATCGCGCATCTAGATTGTAATGACATCCACTTCACTTGTAAGTTGTAGACCTAGGTACTTAAAATTTATTCCCTCTACTACTTACATAATTGGTATTAAAAATCTTTTCTGAGGTTTGACCGACCACAACAAATTAATTCTGAGGTTAAACTCGAGCTACTATTTTATTCGCGAGAGTGTAGAATGCGTTCTACACTTGTGGATTGCGATTTGTTGACAGTTCACAAGAACAGAAAATAAGCGAATTGTTATTTTGTTCGAAGAAACTTTTTTAATTTTTTTTTGTATTAAAAAATAAGCAAATTAAACTCAGTTCTTTTTGAAATGTAGTATTTGCAATTTTGTGTATAAAAGTACTAAAAATGGTTTAGTAGCAATTCGAACATTCGTTGTTCACTCAGCTGTGAATACTCCTTTAAAGAAGTGTTCACAGCTGAAAACTGCGAACTGCGAACGAATGAATAGTCACTAACTTTGACATGTCATTTACAACCATTTTTGTTCACAGTCGTAGTAATCTGCGAATTTCAGTTGTCATTTGTTTTGTATTAGTAAACAAGAAAGAATGTACCAAATCGATTGCTACTTGCATAATTATTATTGGAAATATTTGATGAGTTCTGACCGATCAACACAAACTAATTCTGAAGTTAAATTCGAGCGAATGTTTTATTCGGGAGAATATGGAATGTGTTCAACATTTATGGATTGTGTATAAAAGTTGACAGTTCCCAAGAAGTATTCGCTTATTCGCGGAGAAATAACCGAATTGTTAATTTCTTCAAAGAAACTTTATTAAATGTAATAAAAATGGTTTGTTCGCAGTTCGCTAAGCTGTGGATACTCCTTAAGACTTAACCATAACTACGGTTATAGCTTTGAGATAGCAAAATATTTTTTTTTTACACAATTTCCCCAACGGCGATGATTAGACACTATGCCAGTGGTGAATAATAGTGAGACATTTAACTTGTAATTGCTTGTCCTTTAAATTGTTTTGCAGCTTTTAGGCTAAAAGAGCACCACTGGCGGTTAACTATGTTTCTGAATGATGATTTATCTCTGCCGATGGGGGTGTATGCCGAAATAGGTAGATACATCTGATCCAACTTCTCGCAGACCATCAATAAATTCAACAAATCATAAATACGACGGCGAATACAATCAATTCATCGATACAAGAGACCAATGACATTTATTTATTCGATCAGAGTAGAGATGTACATACATATGTATGTATGTATGTATATGAGGTCCTTATTGGACCATGTGTGAGTTCTATTGATTCGATATTCAAAGAAGCATACATATTTCCACCATTTCATCTACAATATTGTCATTTAGTTTTGAAACACTTTATCCAGAAACACGTTCCCAATACAAGCTAATATAAGAGAGTAGGTATACAGGGTGACTATACTCGCGTTTATTTCTTTTGTTTGCATTTGATTTAACCCTCATAGCAGTCGCACATGTACATCAAAGTTTGATCCACGCCCTGAATGAAAAAGTATTATATATGTATGTCTCTATATACCTATGTACTTACTGCAGCAGTATCTGCGAAATGTCTTATGTTGGAGAGTCCCATTCAAACACACTCATTGCGTATGCAAGTGCCCGGCTCAAGGATAAGAATTTCATTATTTATTCATTCATCTTGTGTTTCTATAGTAAGGACCGATAATATTTATTTATAAATCTTTTATATGTTTAAGTACACTTGAACTTTCCTCTTGCTGCTATGGGTGATAACGATTTAAGTGTATATATAAAAAAAAACTCGCGTCCCGGCATTGATATGTATGCAGGCGGTGTATTTATTAAACAGACGCCGGCAGTTCCGTCGTCGTCATATGATTCACATGAGGCATATGTATGTATGTACAAACTACAAACTCTTTTCTCCTTCAAACCGCAATGACAATGAGCCTGGCAAACGCACAAAAACAAAAAAAAAAATCGGAAGTGAAACATACTCGTACATAAAATCAATGACTCACCCAAAATGCCCCCAGAATTTATAAGCACTATGCATTTGAGAACTGAGGGTGGATTGGATGGTATCTTTATTTCTTAAAGGAAAATATTTTATCTCCTCGATTTTAATTTTTTTTTCAAGAACTATTGCTGCAGTTCTTGAATATCTCTGCAGATAGACACCCAGTAGATAGCACATTTCTAGAGGGATTTCCTTTATATAGGCATAGCCGGTTAGTTGAGCTCGTTGAGCCGAACACGTGCTGTTAGTTATCCATACCCAGACGCACACCCAACTTTTGCGAATTTTTAGCAAGGTAATGCGGGGTTGCCTGGAATAAGGGTGGAAATTTCAGTCAAAACTTATTTTTTCGTTAATAGGCGAATGACCTTTCTTTCATCCCCTATCCACTGGGCGACTTGAAATGAAGAGGGGTTGCGCCCTAGGTTAACAGCATAATTTGATCGCATATCGATTTGGTGCAGTAGACTTGGTGGTTTTTGGCTATCCGTCTGTTTGACTGTGGCAAGTCATGTGAAGTGAATCACTTTCCCTGTACGAGATTAATTTTTTTCTCTTTGGTCATGTGTCAAACATTGGGTGCTGAAATACGAGTATGTATGTTTGTATTTTGGCAGACGGAATGAATCAGCTGGATTTGAAGATTTATCAAACGCCCTTGTGTCAGTTTTTTTTTTTTTGTGTGATTTTTGTACACTGGGTTAGACACTCCCCGTGGAGAGGGTTCGTGTGAAAGTACATATGAGGATTCGATTTCAGTTAAGGGCGTTATATCAAATCGGATTGTTCGAGAAAATCGATATTTTCTTGTAGTGCGAAAGGAATATGTATTTATGTAGGTACATATTTAAATTTTTAGATTATGAACACATATGTAAGTGTCCTTCGGGGGAGTTGTCGACATTAGAGTACAATTATCTATATTAGAGGCATTTGCATAAAAAAATCATTTATATCTGTCATGTACTTTTTGTTTTTTGGGTTTTCTAGAGAACAGTCTGGAACAGTTCTTTTATGCGATTCGGGTCCCTTGAACAGTCTAGTAAAGCCAGACTTTCTATTTTTACATAAGCGTTCATAAATTCCTGATTATTTAGGTACTTTTAGAATCGGAGTTTAGGATTTTCGAAGGAACTCTCAGCTAAAGCACTGAGATTTCAGAAACCCATTGCTATTTTACTTCGTAAAATACACCTGGGTACAGATGTACTCGTACATAGAGTAGTAGTTTTTTTTTTTATAATTTGCACGTGTTAAAGGGGGATATGAATACCCTTATACTAATTTTTAGAACACGGGCGTTTTTTTTTTTGTGGAAAGGGGAAGAGACAGAGAGAAAGACAGATTGGTGTAGTTGGTTTGGAACTCAAGTGGTATTAAGTTTCAGTGAACTCCGAAAGAATGTGGAGGAAGGGATCCCTACCATCCTAAAGAGCTTACAAAATGGATCAGCTGAAAGATTTATGAGCTCAAATTTCAGCTCAGCTCACTTTTTGAGCTAGTTCACTTTTTATGGGTCATGTGAGCGTTAGTGAAATTTGTGATTTTTTATTTTTTTGTTTACTTTAGGTGTCTATAATTTTTTTTTATGAATTGTCATCTCAAGAGTGAGGTAATGCTGAAGTGAGCTAACTCAGAAAGTGAGCTAGACCAAACAAAATTAAGCTAGCCTAAAAAAGTGAGCTAGAGTTTCCAGAACGAGCTTCGTTTTTTGATAGATGTGTGGAGAGCTTTTTGAGCAGCTGTCCATCTGTAAA
Organism: Pocota personata; assembly: GCA_963082735.1. NCBI lineage: Eukaryota > Metazoa > Arthropoda > Insecta > Diptera > Syrphidae > Pocota > Pocota personata. Next base: position 35,845,506 of record OY720430.1, read on the forward strand.
GACAAATATGATTTTAGCTCGAACTGAGAAAATAAATGAATTGAATGTCAATGAACAGAATAGTTTTTAGGCACACAACTTTTCATACAGATTCCAGCTACTCGTTGAACTCAGTCTAGCTTTTTAATTTAAGTGAATTTGTACTCATAATCTAACATACTCGTACCTTTGACGACAAGATCGTACAGTACCTAGATCCCAATTTTTTTTTGAGACTCGATGACAATTTTTTTACATCGTTAGTAGGTACATACTGGTCTAGATTATTTTTCCATTAAGAATTAGCGTGATCCATATGCATATAGATGGACTCATCTCATAGTATGTGTAATGGATTCCCTTGCGTTTGATGGAGGTCTCAGTTCGATTTAATAATTCGACTCACTCAAAAGAAATACCGACCAAACTAACTTGTATGTATGTATATAACGTGATCATAATAATTATTTTTCAATGAACTTACAAATTAAGAATACGACTTTGATAGGAATATATTGGACTTGTATCTAAATTTCTTCCAGCCTTGAGTAGGTATTTAATTGTCACCCAAGTCAAGACGGCATATTTCCAGCGTTATTTACTGATAGCCTAGGATCTAGTCAAACTTTTCGTTAAAAATGTATTCCTGATTCTTTGCTGCAAATCAATATTGAAAACTCTCATGACAACACAGACCACGCAAGTCAAATATGAGGCGAGATCAACTACCGAACTGAAAGGAGAAGATCTACATATGCCTACCTGCATAACTCTAAGCCGTGTCTTTAACAAAATTAGCTACAAAAATTGTTAGCAAATCAGCAACTGCGAGTAGTTGGGCGGTTCAAGCTTTAAAGTTCATGACTGGATGGAGTATGTGTCTGTGGGATCACAACTCGAGGCGAAATTGAAATTTTCATTATAAACCGCAAAATTAACGATATGCTCCTACATTAATCCTGACCAATTTTTGAAAATATTGAATTTCTCAACGATTTTGTTTAAAATTGATATCTTAGGTTATGTGGATTTTGACAAAAAGCTATTGATCTGAATTTTTAGATACAAATTCCAATAAGGGTACTTAACTTATTGAGCATCTTACAAAAAAGGCTTTTCTCATACTATTTCACCATTCAGGGTTAAATTTCAAATCCTATGTGTTTACATGCAAACGAAACAAATAACGTTTAGATACTTAGGCCCTCTCGGAACTCAACCACTGAATGTTTTATTGTGCCCTTAGAACCTGCGTACCTGTAATAATTGCCTCCCATAAGTTTTTAATTTCTGCTTCAGATTACTGTCGCCAGTAATATAATCAATTGAAGATAATAGTATTAACTATTTATGAAAAAAAAACAATAATCATACGTGTCCAGCCGGCAGGTGATTCAAATACTTACTTACGTACGTGTTAAGACCACGATATAAAGCAATTTAAAGGTTAATCGCATCACAATGTAGCTACATGTTATAAACTTGAAATATAAAATAATGGCAGTAATACAAAAAATATGTGGGTTAAGCAAAGTCATCAAATAAAATAATTACGTAAGGTGGTTGCTTTACGAAATTACTTTATTGTTTTATTTTTGTGACTGATCGGAGAATTCGATTACGCAAAGGAACCATATGATTGATTCAAGTGTTTGTGATTCTTTGTTTGCAAGGAAATTGTTTCAAGGAAATAATATTGAACTAAGTATGTATAGTTTTGGGACAAGTTAGAGAAATATACGAGGTGTCTTATCGTTAAAAAAAATCTGTTTCAACAAAATTGACACTTTTTGAGAACATGTACATATAAGCATCGACTACCTTAATTATTTTTTTTTTTTTATTGTGTAAATGAATCTTTTATTTATATTCCAGGGGTACTAGATATGTATTATACTGACTTGGCGACACATTAATATCTACATTTTTTCCGTACGATTTTTGGTTACTTAAGAATTTTATTTCTAGGAAATCACAGTTTTTTCATTGGTTGTGAAAAAACAAAGAAAAAAAACCAAAGTAACTATTTTAGAAGACATTTTGTGTGATATACTTTATTTTTTTTAACATGAGCCGTTTCAGAAATATTGCCAAAAAAAGTGGAAAAATTCACTCTTTTAGATCAGCTTAGAGATAAAACTTTTAATACGTTATTACGTAGCTAATTACGAAAATTGTTCATAAATTAATTTTTAAAAAAATCTTTATAAAGCACATTATGCAGTCGGTGGATGTTAATTATCCTAAATGTGCTTTTTTAACGGTTTTTTTCTTTTTTCTTAAGAATAGAAGTTGATGTTTTTCTAAGCAAAAAAAAAATCGTATGTTCTCTATGTTTGGCCCCATTTTTATTTAAGATAATTACAAAAATCTTGAAGAATGTGATCCCCGATCTGTGGTTTTTTCAAGATGGCGGTTTTAGTCGAACTTTTAATATATTGCCAAAAAACACAATTCCAGGTTTGGTATAAACAAAAAAAAAAGTAATTATTATCTATATCGCTTATTAAAGCGAATTCACCTTCTCATTTTCCTTTTGAAAATCCTGTCCATTTTGCCTAGACAAGGAAAAGAACCTATCTGTAACTACAGGGTGGCCCATAAGTCACGACATGTTTTAAACAGCCCATAGTTTTTTATTCATCTATTATTTTTAGTTATTGATAAATTACAAAATATGGAAATATTATTACACTAGTTACGAAAAATTATATCTTTTACATGGCCTCCATTTTCAGCTTCGCAAAGGTTGGCTCTTTTTAAGGCATGTTCCATGACGGCTGTAATTTTCTGTGGTTGTAGTCCCCTTATTTCGGTACGAATGTTGTCCATTAGTTGTGGAATTGTCCGAAGTTTAGTTGCGTATACCTTTCCTTTCAGATAACCGCACACAAAGAAGTCAGGGGCCGTTAGATCTGGAGAACGTGGTGGCCAATCAATTGCTGACCTCTCTTAGAAGTTGCATTGTGGCTTCAGCAGCATGGCAAGTAGCTTCATCTCGCTGAAACCACATTCTAGGCGATTTTCCACTACAGGTTGCACAAAATTTCGAAGCATAACCCGATACCGTTCTCCAGTGATAATCACAGCACTACCACTAGCATTCTGAAAGAAGAACGGGCCAATAATTTCTCGTGGCGTCATTCCGCACCAAACTGTGCACTTAAGGGGGTGCAATTCTGTCTGGTTTATAACCCTTGGATTTTTTGTACCGTTGAGATGAAAGTGTCATCGGACATTGTCAAATTGTGAAAAAAACCATCGTCTTCTCTTGTCAATTGTTGAAATTTAATTGCATAATCAAACCGTTGCTGGTAGTCATCATGGCTTAACTTCTGTACCAGTTGAATCTTGTACGGGAAAAGGTTTAAACCGAGTAAAATACGCTGCAATACCCAATTGGGAACATCGTCTCCGGGTCGAAGGTCCAGGCTCTTCTGTGACACTCACACGCACACGTTCAATATTCGCCTCCGTCCTAGCTGAACGTTGTCTTCCAGCACGTGGAAGATCACTCACGAAACCCTGTCCCTGAAAAAGATCACCTAAGCGACGAATTTATGATTCTGAGGGAGTAGCTCTATAGGTTCGTTGCGTCATGACAATCGATTGGTGGTTTTCAAAATAAAACTGTACAATTTTGGTGCGCTGCACTACTGTAAATTATTCCATAATGAATTTCCTCAATATCGTCTATTAGTTGTGAAAAAAAGGGAAAAAAAAGAAAAAAATTATAAACAAACAAATTATAAGCTATTTAAATACCGTCGTGATTTACGGGCCACCCTGTATCTTATGGCAAATTTATGTATTTTTCTATTTGGTCATAATTTTTTAAGTAAGATCAATAGTTTTAGAGATAACTGCGAAAAACCAGTGGAATGTACGCCCTGGTCCGCAATTTTTTCAAGATGGTGGACTTCGAAAATATCAGATCGGCCAGGACTTTTGATATGTTATTGAAAAGGCAAATAAAGTGCATACTACTATGTCGCAGCTGTTCAATTCGATATCACACCGTTTTGAAATTTTAACGAAATTGCTGAAATATATTTTTAGCTTGCACGTATGTATGTACGTATAAGGACAAATATTGGTTTCCTGAATATTTTCGATCTCGAGATTTTTAACAAACTTGATATTACTATAAAGTTTGTCTCTTAATTCTGTTTCTCTGTTTGTATGTATGTATGGTTTTCTCGAAAACGGCTGCAATGATTTTGATCAAATTGATATATGAGTTACGGAGACATTTGCTATCAGATGGGGTACATAGTTTCTTTTTGCAAAAGGTACGTATAATGGTGCTTCACTTATTGACTGGTTTTTGAATATTGATATTTTTGCGGCTATTATTCCGTCAATGTTTGTTAAAATCAATTTCTAAACAATATTAGAAATATGCAAGGCCATGGCTTAAATTTCAAATCTGAGAGATTGTAAGTACTTGCGACCCAGTCGTGCACTTTATTTGTGAATGCGCTAAACATAAAAAAAAAAAAATATTTTGACAATCTTTCAAAACTTGGTATGCCGTGTCCTTCCATATGATCAGATGTCGAGTTAATAAGTAAAGTACTGTTATTCGGATTTGTTTCCAAAAACTTGGTACGCCATTTAGTAGCGCAATTCAAGTATTAAATTTAAACATAATTGGTTTAGTTGTTAGTAAAATAAATTAGTAAAGTACCGTTAATGTGGGGGGTTAAAATGGAAATTCCCATTTTAGGCGAATTGTGATCCTAAATTAAGTTAAATCTGTCCATCCGTTAGCCTGCAGTCGGCCATGCACACATTGAGACGGCCAGAAAGACCGAATTACCAGAGACACATTTTCGAATTCCTCTATACTAGTAATGCCAGCATTGATAAAAATCTATATATCGAAAACTTTCACGTAACCCTGTAGGTGTAAGAAAAAAAAAGGGTATGACGTTTTTCGCCGATGAGTGCTAATGAGCCTGGACTATTACTAATAGTAGAAGAGACTAGATTAGAGTAGAATTTTAAACACTTTTCTTTCTCCCCATGCCAATTTAATCCTTCTTATAACTTCAATCCTGATATCATGAGAAACACTTACCATAATTTAAGGACCTATAAACGAATTGAGATAATTCGAATGACGTCTGTCACATTGTTTTTAAATATTTCAATTTAATATTGCGTAATCTGTGAAGAGTTACCCTAAAACCATTTAAATTTATTCATTCATATAAGGAAAATCTTTTTTTTTTTAATTTTCTTTAATCCAAAAATTCCTTTTAAGAATCGTCAACACAATATGTTTGGTGGTTTGTACTGATTCGATCGTCTTAACTCTATTTATAGCTTTACTGTGTGTAAATTGTATTTTTTTGTTTTTCCAATGAATGCAGGGGTAACTCAAACTACTACCATATTCATTTATCATTTTATAACCATGTCTCATTTATGGCAGCAATTTTTACTGAATATGTCTACTTCCGGCAAAGCAGTTAATCTCTTCATTTAGTTTGGATACCATATACAGTTCTGAAAGCAATAAACATTTTTATGTTGACATAAAAATATGTAATGTGGAAGAATCGCATTTTCTGTTTTATTGTCGAAATGTATGTAAAATGAAGAAAGTCGATAAGGGTTCTCACTTTCAATCATTAAATTATGATAATTCTATTGTATACATATATTATAAAAGTATATTTTTAGATACTTCGGTTAATTAACTTTTGTAACATGTCGAACAGTTTGAATATAAGATTATTGTTCCTTTTTGGCAGTGACAGTTCGTTAAGGTTCTGACAAGCGGGGGCCCATTGGTGCATAAAGTGATGGCTTCTTGAGTGAAATGTTGCAGATTCAAGTACTAGCCGGGAACAACAATTTGTTTTTAAATGTTTCAGATTACAAAAAGTGATAATAAAATCAGTCTATTCTATGACATAAAGGAATTTGTGAACTGATTTTATGAGGACAAATCCTTTTTGTATAATTTTCTGCATGGATAGAAACTACAACATATGTATGTCAATGGATAGCTTATGTATTCGGAATTCACAAGACCAATCAATAACCACTTCAAGTAATACCACGCGCTGTATGTCAGCAGGTTGTTGTCAGGCGTGTCGATAGCATATAAAGCAATTCTTCAAGGTAACCTTATCACAATTTTAGTTCAATTTATAACACTCAATCATTTTGAAATATCTAGTCACAGTTATCGACGTCATTCAATTTGTAAAATTCCATTCATTCCACGAAATTATTGACAAATGTTTTTGATTAGAATTGATTTGAGGTAGGTAGCACTACTTTAAGTTGGCTGACGCCTGATGGCGTAATGGCTAATGCTATAAGCTGATATGACAGATATTATGCATCTTATGCGAAACATTCTGCACGACAATTGTCCTACAGAGCAGTTAACAAGATGACAGCCAGTCAGCAGAGCATACAATTCTGGCAACTTGAAGCACGAACGGGCTCATTATTAAGGTGTCAATTTTTCTCTTTAAATACCTAAATAATTGTTTGAAACAAACTTTAGATGTCTTAGGACTGGAAAATCGGTAATTCCAAAGGACATTTACCAAATTCATATCCATCACCTATTTAAAGATTTTAAGGGCGCGTATGACAGTCAAGTTTCGAGTATTGACATTCCTGCCATTTGCTACTTTGTAAAAGTTGGAAATTACTTTATTACGGGAATAAAAGGAAAGAGGTTAAAAAGGCAATTAAGTAGCAAAACCTATATCAAGAGAACCTAAGATGGAGCTGTATAAAACCATATATCATAGTCATAGCCCAGTCCTGCCGTATAACGCAGCAGCGATGACTTTATAGCAGTCGGATGAAAACACCCTTAGAGACTGCGAGGGATGAATATATAACCTGTGTCCTATGTAGTAACGACTTTTTACCATTTATTCTCCTATTCACATTGACGGCATTTGAAGGAACTCAGGCTCTGGTAGTTTTCAAGTCCTTTCCAAGTGAGACTACGCAGAATAATAAAGAATATATTGTAACATAATGTAGCATAATAACTACGCTCCAAAAGTATGCAACACATTCCGAAGTGTCTTTTCATTCAAGGTTCGTGTCCACGGTAAGAGACAGATTATGTCTAAGACGACGTCGCAGAATTAAGAGAGAATTATAACCACAAGAGATTATTGGCTGCAGCTGTCATCTTGGAATTATTACATCAGAATTTTCTTGTTCCAGTGGTCGAAGAATTTGCTAGAAGTTTCTGGCTATCAGAAATGCGATATAAGGACAGATGGCGATCGAGGCAAGGCAGTTGGCTTTCGAACCGCACGAAGAGATTGGAAAAGTGATAATAGGCGAAGTTGTAATTTTGCTATAAATTGAAAGTTGAGTGTTAACAAGAAGAAGTAATTAGTTCGGATTTGTGAATTAAGTAATTGAAATGGGATAAAGTTATTTGAGAAGAAAGATACCCTGTAAGGAAAGAATTTGCGAAGCACAGTATAGTGTGAACTTGAGTTGTTCTATAGACTAGAAAATAAAAAAATAATCTCACAGAATAACGTTTTATCTACTCGAGCCGTAGCTCGCATATTACAATATCTTATAATCGATGGCGTGCGTACTGAAAGCAGCTAGCAAAGGCTGTAGAAGCTTGATGATTTAGATCCGTGACATCGAAAATTAAATAAGTTCACGTTGAGAACAGAAAGCCTAAGAGACTAGGTCTAACGTAATCTAAGAAACATAACCTTGCTTGCGTTGGTATTACTGCTACTATAATGGACGAGCTTTCTAGAGCTGGACATTTTTAGAGCAAACCTGGATGAAACAGGCCATTCCACCAAGCCGCCCATTGTCAAAAGACTGAGCAGACTGTAGCGATGTAACTTCCTGACTCTTGTCTAGGTTCTGGTCACGTAGTAGCCTAAGTCTAATCTTTAGGAAGAATAGGATTAGAAACTTAATTTTTTAGTCCTCAATCAGTTATCAGCGACTGGCTGCAGTTCTTCATTCTATAAAAATGGAAAATATTATGACTCAACTGCCGCGATTAGAACACTACCACCAGTGGACCAATGGATACGTCAAATAAAAGCGCAACTAGATGTAAATTTAAAAATAAGTGACAAGAGGATTATCTTAAAACGAGCTTCGTCACGAACTTCGATTCCCGCGGGTATCTGAAAAAAGGTGAAGTATATAAACCTTACCGATGTTCTGAGCTTTTTAAAAGGGATGTTTTATGGTAGTTGCCAGTTTTGGGGTAAATAGTTAAATTCAGGCGAATCGGGTGGTTCACACTAGGCAAGAACCGATTCTCATCTGACAGTATTTGAAATGGGTAGTAAAAGTATGAAAGCAAACTTCGAAAACGTAGGAGTCCAGTTTCATTATCAGGGAACTAGTGGCATTCCCTACCAGAAATCAAGAAGGTCATTCGCAAAGATTTTGCAGTGAGGTTTTGCACAAAGTGGTGTTGAATGAAATATGAGATTTGTAGAAGTTTTTAAAATTAATAAGGAAAACAAATACTTGCTTCAGAAATTGCAATCATCTACAATTATCAAACGAGGGATGACAGCAGCAGAATGATTCATTTTGAGCGATTCAATTAACAATCAGGTTTCTTTCTACGAAAAAATCTAACTCTTCTACAAACAAACAGTTTAGTTGCAGTGAAAAATTGAAGACGATTTCTAATTAATTTCAATCAATTTCTACGAGTTTTCACTCGAGTAGTTCCACTCATTAGACTTGTATGACTAATTGCGCAGACTCGGCTAATGAATGGACTGCAGTGCGCCTGTATAAAACAAGTTAATAAATGAAACGAAAAGCGAAGAAATTTTCATTAACGTATAATGCACTCCCGCCGCACATTAGTCATACTGATATCTCTAACGATGTCTTGGAATTTCTCAAATTCATCGCAAATTCATATCTTTACCGATAAAGACGCATACCAACTAAGTGAAATAGAAAGACTTGATAAGAAAGTGTTTTCCCCAGTTTGGCATGCGTCCGTGCTGATTTAATGGGCATTCAGCCTGAGATTACTACACGAGCGTTTTGCTCGCAATAAATTAAGGCTATTTCCCAATATGGTATGGACTCGAATTGGGGAGAAATACGAGAATAACTCCATATAATGCAACCGCACGCAAAACGATCACAGACTGACGTCGAGACGCGTTGTAGTGTAACAATGGCATCATCGCAGCTCCAAACTAAGATACTTGTACAATTTTATTTTCGCTCCATAAAGTGTGCTTACGATATGGATTTTACAAGTAGGGCTTGTTGTTGAATTGAGACTAAGCCTGCATGCATGCGGAGCACAGCGGAGATATGTTGCCACGCAATGTGTGAACCGCGTCATAAAGTTTGTTGATTTTATGCAGTTGTTGGAGAGTTTGGCGATTGATTTCTGATTTAGATTGTCGCAGACAGCCCGAAAAAGGCGATTAATCATTGTGCGTCGGATAGATGTGTTACGCTTTTTAATTTCTATATTCAGAGTTCAACGGGTAAGCTAGTTGAGAAGGAATAGCGAGGTCCCTATTGTTAAAACGTACTTAATTAGCTACTTAGTTGAAACGTGTAGAAATGCGATTTAAGAATGTATGTACGTACGAGTTAAGTTAAGTAATGTACAAAATAAAAAAAATGTGAATTTTAGATTAAGGATGGGAGGGTAGCCTTTATTTATATTGTACAACTTAAGAATTTGGGGTCAACATTAGCTACCTTTTTTGAATGCCCTCTGGGACAGCAGGGCGATTTTAAGCATTGATACCATTATAATTTAGACCAATATAATACCGTCAGTATATTGTGGCCAGTACTAGATCAAAAGAGTTCTAATGGACTTCTGAAAAGCAAAAGAATAATCCTCTCAAAACCAACCAACGTAATAACAGAGAACTGTACGATGGATAAGCATGGTCAAAGGTTGGGCATCCCCTACACTGACTACTGCAGGAGCTGCAAAGATGAGGAGGAAGTAGAAGCAGTAACATACTTCTTGGGTACATGCCCTGCACTCTCCAACATTAAAGAGGCTACACTATGTAGGTGAATACCTTTTCTATGATCTTAACGATCTCAAGAACGTCTGCACGGCTAAAATTCAAAATTTATGAAAAATACTAGTAATTGGTTCCAATGGTAAACGGTGTGAACCATCCGTCCTTACTAAGTGTACCTCATCGAAGGGGCACTACAAACCAACCAACCATCTTCTGTGGATCGATAGGTATGTTACAACGTTCTCAAGTGTTACATGTGAATGTTTATGCACAGAGCTGCACGTGAGCAGAGGAAGTGGAAAATTGTTTCTTCTTCTTTGGAACAGCTACGACAAAAGTCGCCATACAAGGTCCATAGCATGAATATAAATAAATATATATTTTGGCGCTAACAGTCGCGTATCGGCCTAGCTTCTTGCAGCCATTCGTGATCTACGACACACGGATGGTAGAGACCTTCAATTTTATGGCGTTTCGCGTGAAGTTTCTCATGACCAAGTTAGCCTTGTTATATTCTAACTGTAAACTTCGCTTTCCAGGGTTCCGTTACTTACAAAGTAAAGACGGAACCATTATAGTGAAAGTCAGTTGTTCTTAGGTGAAAGTAAGGATGCACCCGCACCAGTATCCACCTCACACATTTCCAATGACTAGCTTCTCTAATTTGAAAGGACCGAACGGGCGGTCAAAGAAGGGTCTCGGTATTTAAGGAGAGTAACTGTTCTCATCTTAGTCCTAGAGGAAAAGATTCCAAAATGACAGATTCTTTCACCTAAAACAAGAATTCAATAACAGTACTATTTTTGAAACAGGACTAATTAGCTAATTGAGCCAAGAGTAGTTTTCTTTCCGGTCCATTCCTTTTCATAAATAGCTAATAGTCTCCCGTCAGTGGGAGTCAAGCCACAGTATTGGGTTCTGAAATTTAAATAAGCATCGAGTGCAAAGGTCGCACTGATATAACTACTCCTAAGAAAGTGTAAACAACACATCTTGACTAATTATACGAGTATGTACATTTGCAAGTAGCCAGCTATAAATTTCACTTTCAATTTCCAGTGGAAATTTAAATACTTCAATAAATATCAAACATTAGATGTAAACAAACCATTAAGATTTATTACTTCGAAGAGCTCTCGCACCGTTGCCTTCCCGATGGCTACAATATTTTTTTTATTTTTTTTATTTCAAACAGACGGATCAGATAGCCACTCAAGGTGGACATCATCGTGATAGCCAAACATGTACCGTTTGCTTGTGTCAATTCCACTATTTGTTTAATTTTCATTACCGTTGCCATAAATGGTTTAAAAAAATCTACTTGCAGCCATCGACATAAATGGCGACGGTTTGTCTCAAGTTTCACGGAGAAAAATTACTCTTTTTGGTGACTATGTTTAGATACGAGTTTTAGCGGATTGGCTTTTGGTTGCGGTACGTTAAATATTGTATGACCAGCATTAGGTGCGATAAAATGGAAATATTCGCTTGATTGAGTTCAAAAATGTGCGCTCTCAGTCAGTAGTTGTGACTTTATTAAGAAACGGTTTGAGGCTTTAGGCAAACCAGCAACAAGTTTTTGGTTAGGCAAATATTTTTGCAAATTGATAGATTACTGGGGTGCATATTGCATATCGGTTGCGAGAGTTGATTTTATGTCCTTTTATGATTCGAACATGTTTTCATTTTATTGCTGATTTTGTTTTTCTATACAAATATGGTCATTACAATACGCAGTCAAATCAATTAAGCTGAACAGCATGGCAGTTTGGATTTATTTCGTAAATTTATGAAAATGTCCTAAGACTGGTGGCGAAAGAATCTCATCAGGGAGTGTCTATGATTTAGAAGGCGACAAATGTTAATGAATTATATTTCCTGACTTTGCTTAAGCTGTTAATTTGATCGTAAAAGAATCACAACTAAAAAAAAAATCCAATTTTAAGACATGGATTTAAATTGTTTAGGTAATGGCAATAGAATATAGAATACAGAATAAAAGCCGATTCCTTCTATTAACAACTCAAAATAGCTATTGTTTACCAACTTGCCGCCTTTGGCTACGCCCGACGAAAACTGCAAGTCCTGCCCTGGTCAAGATGTCTCTTACCAGTGTTTCCGATTTTGTGATATCCATACTGAGATTGAATGAGAGTAGAAGCCCATGAAGATGGTAAATCATATTTCCAAGATTATTTAAAAATTTGTTTGTTTTAGAGTTCGGTGTTAGTTTCCGAATCGCTACATTCAAGAGAAGAGGAGTTGAGAATTGACAAAGGCTTGATAGACTGATTCGATAGATGTGGGGAGAAGAACTATTACATTTGCTAATCTAATTTTCCGCAGAATGTGACATTTTCTGAAAAATAAATGATGTCTCCTCTCACTGAAGGATACATCATATGGGAGTGTCTGTATGGGGTAGAAAGTTGAGATTAAGCAGAAAGTTGAGATTCATGTCACATCTTCATCATAGCGAAAATTGTATCCAGGCTATTTTGATCGCAAAAGTAGTTTTAATAGTTTAAATTGTACTCGAGCTACCTGTAGATCGACTTTCTGATTCTGTAGCTTCATTTTCAAAAACTGCCCATAGTTTTTTATCCAAACTATAGTTTTAATCTTGGTACCATCTGCTCTTAATTTATATTGCGTAAATATCCGTAGAATCCCTTCTTCAATGTCATAGATAGCCTGCAGATAATTTTAAAGATCTAATAAATAGAGGCGACAAACCTTCAAAATAAATAGCACAATTTCGCGTGTTTGAAGGTAGCTGAAAGTATCTTTCCAAGTAATATCTCAGTAGTTTTTCTACAACATCATATCATATAACCAAAGACTTAAACTGCATACATCGTGATGCTTTTAACTACTGTTTCGAAAATGTTTTATTTAATGCTGCGCTTTATAGATTTATTGGTGCAACGTTTTTCCAGGTTGTTTGGTATCCGAGCACTATACCCAGATATTTGTATTGCCTTACCACTTAGATAAGTTTCACCGTTGTTCCTCCAATTTTCCCTAATTGCATTTCTCCCTGCTTCTTTCTTGAAGATCATCACTTTTGATTCATACGGGTGAACTTTCCATTCCACTGTTCATAGTGCTCATGAAGCCGATTTATTATAAGCTGCAAAAAGAACCTTCAATAAAATTGTTGATAAAAAGGGCACAAAGTGTTGGACTTAACTTACATCTTTGCCTTACACCCGCCCAAAACCATTCTGAAATGTTTTCTCCAGCTCATACTGCAGACTTCTTGCAGACTTGATATACATGTGCCGTATAACAATTCCATCCACGATACTGTAACTAAAGTTCATGAGGATGGAAAGAAGTAATTTACTATAAAAGTAACTTGTTCAGACAAAGTCGTTATAGTAAAGACTAACATTGCCAGCTTACCCACAGTCGATTCACACTATTGCCGATCGAATTTTTCCCATTTTTTTTTTTAGAAATACATTTAGCCTAATAGTGCTGATGGTCTTATGAAATGCACTCAGATTTCAGATTTGGAGTCCTTTTTCTTTTCATTAGCAATTATCTACATAACTCGAAGTTTTATAAAATAATAATCAACTTGCACAATCATTACCCAAATATTGGTTTGTTGCATGTGCAGTCTTAATGTCATACGTGTATAGGTAAAAACTTTTCAGTTTTAAGTCCTGACAATGAACGTGTTACCCAGTTTTCATTTACGGGGAGGTGCTTTATGAGGCCTCGAACATGTAATACTGGAGTTTTAAGTGCGAGTAACTTGGAGACTTTAATCAATAATTGAAACTGTACTTGATGTTTTTCACTTTTATTTTTCTTCCTTTATTTGAAAATATTAAAAATCAATGCATATTTTCAGGTGCCTATCAATTTTTTCATTGTACTATTACTGCATAGAGATAGGTGTCATAATGTCATTTCGCTACAACTTCTTTTAGCATCAATTTTTCCACATTTTTACAGTTTTTTTTTTTTGATTTGTTCAAATTATTTCAATGCTTTCAAAAATGTGTTACTTACCAGTGAAGTCAACAACTTTATTTGTTTATAAAATTGGTAGTTTTCTCACCAAACAACTTTTGTTTTCGGCATTTTAGGCAATTTCATAGCAAAAACAAATAAACTGCATGACTTGCACCTATATCTCGTTTATTTGCAAATATATCTCAGTTTGAAATTGAAACAAAATCGTAAATTTTGAAATCCAAAAGAAAATATTTTCACGATTTTCCAAACTTTGGTGTGACATGACATTGCATATGTTAACCTTGTAGAGGAAAGTAAAAAAGGGCATTTTTGAAATGTTGACGTATTGGAAAATAGTTCCTCATTAATATACGAATTGAAACTTGCAAATCTCACCGTATTATAACCAATTGCTCCGTAGATCTCCGATGTGCACTCATCCTTAGTGCCTGATGGTGAATAGGTCACAATATAATATAAATGCGAAACGTCAAAATATGACATTAGTTCTTCCTCCCATGTTAACCTCAAAAATCGCGAAAAAATGTCTTACAGCAATTTGTTGTTGAGAAATAGTTTAAATTTTTACTTAAAAACGTCATGTCCATCGATAGTAATTACCAGACAAGGTCACAGACTTCGTGGTAAACCTCCAGGTGTTGCCAAAACCCTCGAACAAAGATTGGAAGGTATTAAAATTCAGATTCAATCCCTTCCCATTGTATCACACGTTCGCTTGCAGCTGAGAATCTGGTTGATCCCGAAATTGCTGAAAAAATCAACATTGGCTTTCCAAAACTGAGACCGTCACGATCAGATCAATTGAAGGAGCGTCTGGCACATTTAAAAGCCCAAAGAAGCAGCACACAGCTAGAGAAAAAGTCACGTAGTAACAACTGTAAGATGAAACACTGTTGTTCGGCTGCTATGAAATGTTTACATAATTTTCTGCTTTACAGTGATTATAGATTTGGATAAAGTCCATGAGGAGTACAAGAATGCAGCTGGCCAGTATGATCTGAAGAGGTTAGCAGAGCATTACAATGTATTCAAGGATCTCTTTGGTACTGCTTACTTTGTGCCAAGAGTTGCATTGGATATTAGGGTAAGCTGCGGAGTTGTATTCATTACAAATATGTATTTAATTTGAAATATTAGTATGAACTTAGCGATGATACACTTTGTCCGGTGTACAATGGAAACATAGTAAAGCCTTCGGAAGCAGCAAAAGCTCCTTTAGTTACTTTTGATGGAATCTCTGACCCAATAACTGGAAAGGTATACATTTTTCTATTCGTGGAGTTTATGGTAGCTAAATGCTTATTCATTTAGAAATCCAGTAAAGATTCATATTGGACGCTGATCGCCTCCAATCCCGATGGTCACTTCACATCTAGTGATTCCGAGTACGTCCACTGGTTTGTGTAAGTAGTCCCCGCATCCACCAATGCTCTACTTGTAGTTTATTGTTGAATTTCTCTCCTCAGTTCGAATATTCCCAATGGAGACGTGAAGAAGGGCGAAGTGCTGGTGGAGTACATGCAGCCAATTCCACCGAAAGGAATTGGTTACCAACGCTACATATTCATTCTCTACAAACAGAACTCCAAGCTCGACTTCAGCGAATACAAAGTCGACAAAAGTAACGACTTGCAGCAACGCACGTTCAAAACATTCGACTTTTACCAGAAGCATCAGGATAACATCACACCAGCAGGACTGGCTTTCTTCCAAAGCGACTGGGACAAGAGCCTGACGAAGTTTTATCACAATGTCTTAAGTAAGTTTAAGGTACTTTGTATCGAAACACAGATGTTAATTTGTGTATCACTAGACTTGAAGGAGCCTATCTTTGAATATGAGTTCCCGAAACCATACCTTCAGGAACAGAAGTGGTTCCCACTGAGACAACCATTCAACTTGTACATGGATAAGCATAGAGATATTAAACAAGTAGGTAGACTTAGTACCGTATTGATTGCAATAACCTTTGTACTCCCTAAAGATTAACAAAGAGTATTTGGAAAAGAAATTGGCAAAAACACATCCTTTCAAAGGACCAGATGCACCGTTGCGATTCCCCAACGCACATCCAATCAGGAATACGACTTCATGGTTGAAGACAGAAATTAAGAAGGAACGCTTGGGATTGGGTAGAATAAATGACTACAAGTGATTGTGTTATTCCTTGCAAATAGATTCTTTATAAAATGTGAAGTAAACGTGTTTTTTTTTTTATTTAGAAGATTCGCTTACAATCTACCGCGCATCTAAATCTACTAGTGCGGATGTTATTTACGCCTTAAATAGAAGATATTGATCGCCAAATGTTTGCAATCCAATGGCACAAGCCTTACCTCTCGATACCATTATTAATTATGCGACCAAAAAAAGTGATGAGTAGCTACATCTTAAACAAAATTCAAAACAACCGACGTGAGGTACAGTTATTCCTCGATATACGTCGAAAAGCGTTCCAAGAAATAGTATAGCAACGCGCAAATACACAAATCGAATAGAAAATAAATTGAGGGCATAAAGACGAAATATGTAATTAGTAGAAAAGAAATTTGTATTGTCACTTTATTTTCGGGTGACACGACTAAGAGGAGAATAAGTGTGTCTAGTCGATCTTAGGCACGTTGCTCTAGTTCGTGGTTTTATCTTTTCCTTCA
Organism: Pocota personata; assembly: GCA_963082735.1. Classification (NCBI taxonomy): domain Eukaryota; kingdom Metazoa; phylum Arthropoda; class Insecta; order Diptera; family Syrphidae; genus Pocota; species Pocota personata. The sequence goes on from OY720430.1 coordinate 35,862,139, forward strand.
TTTGTTCTCCTTTCGAATAGCACCATGTCTCAGGAAAAATTCTCCTTTGAACAATTATAGTTCAACTTCTGCTCTGCTTGCCTTGCTTATTGCGAGTGTATATTCAGAATAGGATTAAAATCGGAGAAGAATTGAATCGATTGTCAGTTTTGTGAGTCTCTATTGCTATCGATATTTTTTTATTTGATAGAAGTGTCAATTCTATCAGAAATTTCTGATCGACTTTTGTTCGAGTTTGTTTGTCAACAACAAAATGCGGAGGAAAAATGAAAAATGACGGAAATAAGTACATAAGTATATTTCATTTATCTTCAAATAAAAACGAAGAATCGACAAATAGACACATTGGAAATGCTTATCAGGTCCCTTTATTTTGGTATCCATCGATGCATCCGATAATAGCCGAAAGTCCATAAAAGAACAATATGGCTTCCTCTTCTTCTCGTGAGTACTGAAACTTGATCCATTTAGGACAAACATGTTCTTCAACTACATCTAAGAGTTCGCTTAAGGTAGTAGTATACCTTTGACTGACTCAGAGCAAGGTTGTAATCATTGCCAACACAGTTTTGGTAACTTCCTTCAGTGCAGAATCTTAATAGACAACCTAGTTCAATTACTTTGAGAATCGAGGAAGTACTTTCACACCTCTTTAATTTAGGCTCTAGGTATGCCTTGTAAGAGATTACCAAACGCATTTTTCGTTAATCAAAAGTTATTTTTAAACCAAAACAAAACAACTATACATATTTTTAATGGGAAATGTATTTTCTTACTCTTACATTTTTTTTTTCCTGTATCGAAGTGTCGATCATATTTCAGCACAAGAACCTCGTCTAATTCCTCCACTAAGATACCGAACCAGATAAAACTCATCATTTTGGCTAAAAACAACTATTATTTTCGAAACACTACTCAAAATTAACGTTGATTTGAGTCGAAAGCTCAGTTCGATACCTTATTTTCTGTCTCAGAAAGTCGATTCTATTTCATCAATTCTACTGCATTACGCGATACCACTACTTAGTTTAAGAGAATCGAAAAAAGTCGAATCGATTTTTTTGAAATTGATATTGCAATAAGTCCCTTATAGAACTTACAGAATGTTTTCCTTCGAGTAAGTCAGCAAGTAACTTTGATCCCCATCGTAGATCGTTTTTTAACCACACAAGAAGAGTGTCATGGTTTAGTGGATAATGTGTTGGCTTTTTAAGAGAGAAGTTTTAAGTTCAAGTCCCAGCAGGAAACAATAATTTGTCTTTTAAATAAAAAAGCTTTATGGTTACGACCAAACTGCCACCAGTTAGGAAGTAAGAGGAATTGATGAATTCTCCAACCGCTACACAAAGATAAAGTCTACGACTGGGGCTCACGTATTGCCACCTATGTATGTACAGTGCTGGCACGCTAATTAGCACACCCTCATAAAAGAATAAACTTGTGCCTTATTTCATAATACAACATAATTTATAAATTATTATATGTCCATATTACATATTTAACAATCTCTAATCACATTTTGAAATGTTCAAATTTTGAAATTTCAGTAGGCTTTGCTTTATATTTTTTTAATTTTTAAAATAGATTGCCTTTCGCATTGGCATTTTAATTAGCACACCCAAACAAAAAATTGCGTTTCATTTAAAGCCGTTATTTTTCATTCACCCTATTGTTGTGGTGAGTTATAAAGTATTATTTTGAAGTGTTTAAGTGCATTTAGAAATAGTTATTGGATTAAATAAGAGTTCTACGCCGGAGGAGAGGGGGTTAATATGGCTAATGTTCCAGAAGGAGCAAAACGTCAGCAAAATTGCACGGAACATAGATTGTTCGCGAAAAAAAGTGCAAAACGGTTTGAAGCATTATGAAACCCATGGAACATTTGCGGATAAAAGAAAATGCAGACCTAGAAAAACAACGAAAAGAGAGGATTCCATTATAGTCCGACATGCTCTTAGAGATCCTTTTGCCACTTCTTCTGAAATTAGAGCGCGCATGGAGCAAGAATATGGTGTAAACATCGCGGCTAGGACGGTGCGACAACGGCTTTTGGAGAACAACCTTCGAGGATGCCAGAGTCTTAAGAAACCGAAGGTAACAGATGGTAATAGGAAGAAGCGAATTGCATTCGCAAGAGGCCATTTGGATTCTCCTTCATCTTTATGGAATTCAGTGATATGGAGCGATGAATCCAAATTTAATATCTGTGGTTCTGATGGAAGAACTTTTGTACGACGACCTCCAAACAAGCAACTAGATTCCAAGTACACCAAAAAGACGGTAAAGTTTGGTGGAGGAAGCGTAATGGTATGGGGTTGTTTTAGCTCTCATGGTGTTGGACCTCTAGTCCTTATAAAAGGTAAATTAGATGCTCTATCATATAAGACTATGTTGTCGAACCACCTCATACCATATCTTGAGAGTTTACCGCTATCATTGTACCGGGAAGCTGTTTTCCAGCAGGACAATGCGCCTTGCCATAAGGCCAGGTCTGTAAAAGAGTGGTTTGAAGAACACCAAATATCGGTAATGGATTGGCCCCCTCAGAGCCCAGACCTAAGCCCAATCGAAAATTTGTGGGCTATTATTAAGAGACGTGTCATGGCTTTAAAACCAAGAAATGTGAAGGAGTTATGGGGCACAATCCATCAAGAATGGTTTAAGATACCAAAGGAAGAGTGCGCACGCCTCACGTGCTCCTTGAATAAACGATGTGCCGCCGTAATTACCCAAAAAGGGTACCCAACTAAGTACTAGGTAAGTTTACATAAGTTAATTTTAATTTTAACTTGTTATTATTTATTTTTTTATATTTTCAGATGTCTTTGACGAGACTCTGGCGTGTTACGAAAACACATATTTTTTTTTTTTTATTTTTTTATTTTTTTTTATTGTTTTTTGAAATTTTTTTTTATAAATTAATTAAGTATTAATATCAATCAAAGCAAACATTGAAGATCCTTATTAAATTGTTTTACTTTAACATTCGTTTTATCTTATCATAATTTTGTATGATAGGGTGTGCTAATTAGCGTGCCAGCACTGTATATGCCGTTAATTTACAAATCACTAAGATTTGGAATTTAACATTTTTGTCAGGTTTCCAATAGTTAAATAATAAGAACGGAACCCTTGTAGTGAGAGTCAGTTGTCTGTCATACACTTATAACTTTTGAATCATTTGACTAATCCGCACATAGGCATTATGTAAAATTTTGAAAAAGTGGAAAGACAACAAAGATTTGGGAGTTAGAGTGAAATTGAAACAAAATGCGTGTAAGTACAATAAGGATATCAAACGAAAAATAGTAAATATAGTTTCTTTAATTTTTTTCGAGACAAATTCAACTCTTAAATCTGAAACTACTAAGCCGCAAAGTTTTTAAGAATTCTTAAATATGTGCCATCTTCCAAAAATTCAGGAAAACATCCGGCACATTGTTTTGGAGCCATACTTCTTATGCTTCTTCGGATGACCGGGAATAGACTCTGTCATTATGCTCATTGAACGCTTCATCAATAGTAAAGATTTTTTCATCCGGGAACAACATTTTCCCGTGCGCGTACCGCTTTCGATCTTTCATTCCGTTTTTGCTTTAATTGGGCTAAGTAAACGGGCTTTTATATGCTTTAAGTCCCAAATTTTGTTTGATAATGTAAGGCATAGATATCAAGATTTTCTGCTGTTGCACCGGTTTCCAATTAATTCTGTCTTTAACAGCTTTGATCGCCTGTGGAGTTCTGACAGTACGAGAGCATCCAGATCTTTGACGGTCAGTTTCTGCACCAATGTCCTCAAACAATTTAACAGTTCGATATACAAAATTCTAGGTGATTCCAAGAGGTCGGAAGGTCTATAAAATATCATCTGTTTCCATATTATATTTGTGAAGACCATATTTACAAACGACTTTTGCGTAAATCTTTTTGCTCTTTAACTTAGTATAAATGCTACTCATTGAATACCTGTTAATATAGAATGCATGCGTTCAATACTAGTTCCACGGTGAGAGCGATACCAGTATTTTCGACATGACTAGGTAAAGTGTAATAACCGTAACAAAAGCAGTTTAGCACTATCTGTTTGACATTTAGTAATATATTATTGCAATTGACCGTCTTTTTTACTTGCAAGGATTGGTTTCCTGAAAACTTCTCATCTCCAGATTTTAATCAAACTTGACATTACTATTTATAATAAAGAATCTCAGAAAGGTCTTTCAATTCTGTCCGTCTGTCTGTATTCATGGATGACTGCAGCCTACACGGCTGGACGGATTTACTTCAAAGTTCATATGTCCACAATCCGAATCATATGGCCACAAATCGGAATTTTCATTCTTACCCCAAAATTAACGGTACTTTACTAATGTTTGATTTAAAAAAAAAAATTATTTACTCGAAAAAGGTCTATCGCTTTTAATCATATTTAAGTTGGGGTAGACGTATTCTGTCAGATGCCGTGCCATCTTATTAAAAATTGGCTACTTCTTGCATATGACCAATAAACAATATTTGACATGGCTTTGGTGTGCAGTTTCAACTTTCTAGGTAATTGAAGGTTTCGGAGGCAATCGTATTGAAGGGATTATAAGAATATTCTTTAGAACACCCTAAAAAGCGCCCATCGCCCCATATATTTAAAAAAAAACAACGTATCTGCTATAAAAAATCAATATAACTATATTTTTGAATTTTGTTCATAAAATAATCTACAAAAAAATTATTGAATTTGGATTACAAACTACAAAAAAATGTATATAATTAGGAATAGGAATAAAAGGGAATGGCTACGTTGGACCACCTATTTATAATAGTGTACACTTTGTTTTTATTTTCTAATATTATTGTTCTTTTCTTTTTTGTTGCTGTTAAGCAGTCCTAAAAAAAGGTTTGCTTTTATTTAAGTAATACTGCCGCTTCAAAAATAAGCGTTATTTTTTTTTTAACTTTGTTGCATTTTCGTTTTGTCTTTGACACTTTATTCTAAGGCAATAAAAAAGCAATAAACGTCTGTATCAACAGATTCAAAAATATATATTTTATATGTCGCCTTATAGTTTTTTCGTTCCTTCAACATCGATGGTGAGGTCGTGGAGAGATCCACGCGGATGCAATAAGCCACGCTTCTCGGGGTCTTTGGATTTTTTCGGTTTAGGGCGATTCGTTTTACAATAACGGTTTATCACACCCTCTGGTTCGTCCATCATTCGAAGAATGAGTGTTTGATCGGACGAATCGATGGGCGCAATGGAAATATCACGAACGGCACGGAACTTACCGCAATTGTTCAAGTGTTCGTTCTCCAGACGGAAGAAGTTCCACACAAAACGACTAAAGAGAAACGGGATTATTAGTTGGTGTTATATAGAACGGGAGTTAATATCTTACCGGAATACTTCGAGAATGGCTGTGATTGAAGTCATAATATCGCCGGTGACGAATTTCATTTCTGTTAGATAGAACGACAGAGCCCAAATGAATCGCAACACGAAATCTTCCACGATTGCGAAATAGTAGAAATACTGTGAATTAGAAAAAAGTGAGAACAAAATAAATGCACAAGCTTACGAGGAGATGCTTTTAGAAGATCAATCAATATTATAAGACCCGGTTGTACATCATATACGAGTAGTTAAGGTGTATATTCTTCTTAGGTTGTTGCAATAATTTACTCTACATCCTCGCATATAAAAATTATCTAATCATGGCGCAATAAATTCCAACAGAGCGCTACAATGTTGCATAATCAGGGTGGCCGTGGTGTAGTGGTAACATCATCGCTTGTCACGCTGTTGATTCACTGTTCGAATCCTGAAGTCAAGAATCATCTATTTATTTCGCACGAAATAAATAAAAAAGTCGATCACTTGCGAAAGCAAAGTCAACTCTACTGTGAAGGCATAACACTGGCAGTAGGGTGGTTATATGGCTAAAATGCAACTTGATCGTGATGATATCAGGAGGTCGGAAAAAAATACTGTGAATCATAAGCAACGACAATGATAGCGAAAACAAACAAAATACTCCCCAGTTATCTGGACAGCCACCTTTGGAGTTTACAGAAACTTAATACCACCTGAGTTTCAAAACACACCACTCTGTCTTTCTCCTAGTTTTCGCTGTTTTTCCGTTGTAACGCAGTAACTTTGGAACTACTGAACCGATCTCAATGTAAATATTTTTTTTGAAATTAACTTTCACGGAATTTTCTGACACCTGGATATGTGTTATATAAAGCAAGTACTAGGTTAGGTTCAACGTCTTATAGTAGGAGGGTACTGTATAATGTCTGTTTGGCCTCTCCTACCCACCGAATCCAAAGAAACTTTAGTTAGCATAACTTATTCTCTGTATAATTCCAGACTGGTATCACTGACAGACTTAGCTCCTACGCCTAGACTTTCAATTAGGGCTATATCCAAATGCTATTCTCACTTTCAACAGGAAGAGGAGATGTTGGGCGCCATTCGTAGTGGAACAAGCTAATTATTTCGGTCAACTTCAATGGATTAATATTTTGTGGATTATAAACTCCATTTTGAAAAAAACTATCACTTACCGTTGATGAGTAAACGATTTCCTCTCTTAAGAACCTGTTTTCTCCCGCATTCTTGTCAAACAAACCCCAATCCATCTTTATGTCCCACGTATATGAGTAACACGACGACACTATAGAACTAATGATCCACAGCCAAGTATAAGGATTATCGAAGGTATTCGAGTAGTTTGCTATAATTGAAAGTAGAATTAAAGAAAGTCCCAATCACTTTTGCATTTCTCACTTACGTCCATTAAAGGAACGCAACGTTGCAAATATCACCACCAAAAATGTCGATGAATATTTCCCAGCATTGACTAAATGCGGAAAAGCTTCTTTTGTATCACGATAACGTCGCAAACACTGTGCGAAACGAAACCACGCCGGAAGGCAGTTGAATATGGGTCGAATAATGAAATCCTTTTCCATGCAAATAGACGCATCCGTTGCCTCTGCCCAATCGCCATTCGTGAAGTAGAAACAAACTAAATACTCAAAGTCAAGCAATGCCGTGACAAGAGAATTCAATTGATCACCCAGCCAGAAATCAGCAAAGCCGACATGGAAGAATGGTGCTGCTATCATACGACCCTAAGAGCAAATTTTAAATACACAGATTCAAGAAACGTAATAATGTAACTTACGCTAATTCTTAGCAGCCAAAATCTTGCATCATGATGAAGCACATGGAATGGATTCAATAGAAACACCAACATGATTATTGTCAACGTTAGAGGATTCACAAACGCAGGTATACTCAAGCTAGCGCTGTACAAAAAGCTTAGCATACTTAATGTCCAAACCACACCAAAAATCGCTGCCAATTCCATTAAATGCTGCTCGGACAGATGGTTCCTCGGATCTAATTCGAATATAAGTACATGATTTACACCGGATGATCGCCAACCGTAAATATTGACTCCGATTAGGAATATGAATTCGATTATAAGTAAAGGCGCTCGATAAAGTCGGAAGGTTACTTTCAGATTTTCTCCACTGATGTCGTGGAAAATTGCTGCAAATTAGATTCATTAAAAATGCTACACAGATGAGGATAGACATCGATAACTCACCTGAAAGGACAACCACGATTCCAAGTACAATGAAACTACCGGAAAAAAGTCCCACCTTAAATGTTGTCCACGGACTCTGTTGTTCTCCTAGAGGCGGTACACGTAGACGTTTCATGGCACGTTGACGGTCACCAGATTCCAGTTCACTTGTGACAAGCATTTCTGTGTCATTAATAATATTGTCGATGTCCTTGTTTATGAAAAAATGCGATGCTTCAACGTATTCCTGACGCCATTTCGCTCCAGCATCTACACGGAGCAGCTGGAAAAAAAAGATCAGCAAATTAAATTAGCACGTTCGCGGACAGTTGAAATTTAAGACGGTGATTGAAAAGTACACCCACCGTACTTGCAACTGCAGATTCAAAGCTATTGCTGAGACAATTTACAAAATATTTTATTTTCTACTGGAACACAAGGTTTCATTGTATACAGAATTAAATGGAAAACTAGACGGCATTTGCCGCTTTGTGTTTTAGAGGATAGCAAACTTGGACGCTTTGTCCAAGCAAAATTCAGCGGCATATTCCGCTCTATCCGCGAACGTGTTAAGTAGCTATTACCAAGTCAAATTCCCTATTACCTAAATAAATTATATCGACAAACAAGACTTATCTTTTCTGGCAATAAATCAGGTAAAATTTGATAACGAATAGAACTTAAGAAATTGTCTTTTTTTCAAAATTGTGTATTCCCATTCGCGTGATTGAGATAATCTTTCCAAGTTAAGTTATTAGTCAGGTCTCAAGAGTTAAGAAGATACTGTCAATTTTTTACTTCATTACGTACATATATGAACATATGTCTTTCTTCTGGTGTCCCATGATAGACTCCAACCATCTTTAATTTGTCGGTTAAAAAAATAGATGCTAACCATCTACCAAACCAATTTCACAGGTCATCATCATTGGTGAAAGTTTTACCATTCAAAGAGTTTTGCAAACTTCGAAACAAACGAAAATCTGATGATGCAAGGTCGGGGCTGTATGGTGGATGTGACGTCACTTCTCAATCAAGGTTCAATCATTTTTTACGAGTTACCGAAGATGTGTGTGGTCTAGTGTTGTCATGGTGGAACACGATTCCCTTACGATTTGCCAATTTTGACCGTGTTTCTTTGATTGCTCCTCCAGTTTCATTAGTTGTTGACAGCAAACATTTGAATTGATCGTTTGGTTCCTTGGAAGCAACTCAAGATACACAACACCCTTTATAATCCCACCAAATTGACAACATAACCTTCTTTTGATGCAGAGTTCAGCTTTCGATATGGTTTGTGCTGGTTCATCACGCTTAGACCATGATCGTTTTCGATTGATGTTATTGTAGACGATCCATTTTTCATCACCAGTGTTGATTCGTTTCAAAAAAGGACCAATTTCATTGCGTTTGAGACGCATATCGCAAATATTCATTCTTTGTATTAAGTGAATCTCTTTCAATTCATGTGGAACCCAAATATCGAGCTTTTTTATGAGTCCAAGACGTTTTAAGTGATTTTCAATTGTTGTGTGTGCATTTATCCTCTCTGCTATCTCTTGCATAATCATATGACGATCTGATTTAATTATGACTTTGATTTAGTCATAATCAACTTCAGTTGGTCTACCAGAACGTTGGTTATCATTGTGTGAAAAACATCCAGAACGGAATTTCGTAAAACCAATTCTGACATGTGCGTTCTGTTAAGCAGTCAACACCGTAAACTTCACATATTTCTTTGTGAACCTCAGCAGCTGTCTTGCCTTTACGGAAATATAAAAGCAAAATATATCGAAAATGTTCGTTTTTGCACTCCATGGTAAAATTGACACTGTACTAACAGGTGTAAACAAAATTAAACTCGATTTGCTTCTAAAGTAAGCTTAAAGTGACAGCTATGCCAAAAGAAACAAAATCATAACATAAAAGCGAGAATCAACAAACATAACGCCATCTACTTGTAAAAACCGAAATTACTTTCTTGCCAACTCACGGTTTAATTTTCATGAAATACAAGTTTCTTCGTGGAAAGTTGTTGTAGGATGCAAATTTTAGTATATGTAACTCAAAAAAATTGAGCCTTCTCGTAGTTGGCATCTAAATTAAATCTTAATTTCATTTTAAAACTTAGCATTCATCTGTTTCTATTTGACAATTTAGAAGTATGTGTCGGAAGTGCATTCAAGCTCAGATAGAAAATACTCGTTTCTCTTTTTTGTAATTTGTTAAAAGTACGCGAATATATTCCTCCTTCAAAGCCCTCTTGTTTGAAACCCCACATGATGGATTTCAAATAACTTTTGTTTGACTGAGCAAAATTTTGTGACCAAATCGCTAGACGATAATATACCTATATATATATATATTTTATAAAAATCTGTTTAACCATTTTAACTCTATTCTATGTGGTAACACGTAAACGTTAAATACATACATATAAACAGAAAGGTAAAGCGAATAACCCTAATTTTGACTTTGACAAGTTTAAAACCTACCTTATCGTGTTTCTTTAAGATTTTCCGAAAGCCAGTGTGATTTAAATTTTGATAGTTTTGCAGCAAAATTAAACTAAGATAAAATTCGCTGAATGCCAGCTTCAGTTCTTGAGCTTTTCTGTGCGGCATTCCCGCCTTTTTAAATGATTTGGATTTCTTTGCCAAGCGCTCTGCATCTTCCATGCATGTTTTCAGCTCCGCTTTCAAGGTGGCGAATTTTCTTGTCGCTTCCGCTAACTTTTCCGAATAAAATGTGTTGATTTTCTTCAGCTCTTTATCACAGTAATGGAAGAAACTTTCATCGAAGTTTACAAAATGCCTTTTAAGTACTTCATCCTCAACGCTGTCGGCGGCTGGTGCTTCTTCCACCGCCATATACAGCATTGCTTTCATTTCCTGTAAAAAAAAGAAGAAAGAATTCCTTTAGTCCTAAAAGAAGATTCACATCAGTAGACACTTGCTTACCTCATAGTTAATGTATTGTTTTCGCCATTCGGGAGTAATGTGCGCGGAAAGATGTTCCGCGAACTTCATGTTGACGGCTTAAGTTCTGTTGAAGAAAGACAATGATATCAATATACTCGTAATAAGAAGGTGGAGTTCTGTGTGAATGACAACAGCACTGCGTTGACCTAAACAATTTTATTGATTGAAAAATGCACACCCATTGGGGAGTGGTCTCATCATTCATCATTATAAAGCATTGAATAGATAGGCCTACTATGTGTGACGTCAGAGTTGGGCGCCACTTGTGGCAGTTCATAATAAGAAGAAGGATAGATAAGAAATGACATGGATATTGATGAGTGTTTGAATAATACATGTGGGCATTTTTAACGACCTCGAAGGTCGTCAGGCAGATATGATGGATTGGTGTGAAAAAAAATGCAAACCATTTAATGGAAGTAATTAAAATTATGAACGTTATAACGCATCAGGCTCATTAATATCAAATACTTAATGATAAGAAATATTTGACAAATGGATAACAGTGGAGTAAGTAACGCGTATGCAGTAGAGCAACTAGAAGGAGATCAATGGCTAGAGTTTAAATTCTGCAAATGGTTACATTCTAAGTAACTTACTTAGGTTGTTTATCCCCTTCTGGGTCTTAGGGTATTTACCATGCCCACTCTACATGGTGTACGGTTCATGGCGATGTGGCTTAGCTCTAACCAACTTCTCCCTGACAGCCGAGATTTCGCTTCGACAGTGCTGTGACAAGATTTTCGTGGCCAATAACCCTCTCGGGTGGGTTCCACTGCATGGCTTGGCGTCCCATTTTCAATTCTGTATTATCTCATCTATACGTTCCTTACCTGTTCTCTCGCAAAGCTGATCAATCGTGATACAGTTCAGGCAGAACAACCGCAATGTGTTTTTGAGACAACGATTAACAGAAATATATAACTTTCTTGTGATACTGGTGATCACTTTTCACGTGTTGTACCCAAATAACTGCGATTTTGACTAAAATTGGAGTGAAGTTTATGCTAAGCCCACCAGCTTTGGCTCTGTCAACAAATTGGTGCCTACACATCACTTCAAGAGAACAAATTAAATTTCTTCGAAATCCGTGCAATGGTTCTTCAGTTAGGTGTGCGACAGAAACGGTTTATGAAGATTTCTGCAACCTCACCCCGCATATCTTACAGACTGAACCTCAGTTTGCCGTATAATATTAGGAATTAGTAGAACATCTCAAGTCCGATTTTAATGATTTTTAGGCCACATACCAAAACCGTACCTAGAAATTGAATCTCATCAAAATCTGTTTGGTGGTTCTTGAACTAGGTGTGTGCGAGAAAAACTAAAAGGACAGACAGTCACGGGATCTGAAATGAAAGGATCAATTGGAAATTTTGAAATCAGAAACAATTTTGTACACTAGTAGCGAACTGATACCAAAAATTCGAATCGTGGACAAGTGGTGTAAAATAAGAAAGCTAAATAACAAAACTTTTCGTACTTCAGCTGCAGCTTCGCACTGTGTTCGTGCTATAGAGAGTACGTGTATTTCAATTTTGACAGCGCTGCGTACTGCCGCTTCAGCTTCAACATTGTGTTCGGGCAGTTAGAAGAGAACGCAATGCTATTTGTCCCATCCATAATTAAACTCCTATGCATTGTTTTGGGAGATCACACATTGCTTTTTGAGTACGCAGGTGTTAATGTACGAGTATACAGTCGGACCTCAATTTACAACGCTTTCGGAACCAAGGAAATGTGACTTAAATTAAAACAACATATACTGAAATTGGTACCTGCTTACACTGGACTGAAGAACAAATTTACGTCATTTGCCTTCCGAAACTATCACACACAAATTCAAATCAAGGGTCGAATTACGACATCAGTTAACGAGTGAATGAAATCCACACGCTATCGAGTGATCGAGTAACTACATTGGGATGATCACATAAGAATGGTCACGTATCGAGTGCACTTTGAAGATTGTACTAGTACAATTCTACTACATTGAATTGAGATGGCTGACAAATGTCAAAACTATTTATTTTTATGTGAGGAAAAGTTTTGTATTTATCGTCTTAAAATTTACTTTGTTTTTCATCTTCTGATTCAGAGGATGATCGCTATGAGTGTATTGAACGAGGACGTTTAAGAGATGAAAGCGATCCCTTTCCTTTACAGGACTCTACTTACGTATACAAAACTATAATTTTCTGAAAATATCTTTAACAACATACACTTTTGATTGCAGTTCTATCAAAACAGTCAGGGCAAATAAGAGTGCATTTTTATTTATAATGGAGAAGATAAATTTTAGAGGATGCACCTAAACCGCTGTCCCAGCTCATAATATTTACCAAAATCTCCTTTTGCAGAGGGTTAATTTTATTTACACTCAACGTGAAATAAATTTCAAACAATAAATTTAACCAAACGCAAAAATAACAATAAACAAAGATATTTACATATTTTCTCCCAAATGCACCTCAGCTCGTCAGCAGAAACCATATCGAATGAATAAATACACGTTCACTGATGAGAGAATGCCAAATTTCGATACTCGATACTCGATCTCTTAAGCGGTCATGTCAAATCAACATTTATCAGTCACGTGTTGCTCGATAACGATGCGGTAATTCGACCCCAGTTTTTCCTTAAATGTAGCGGTAATTGTAATGCCCATCAGTAGAATGAAGCGCACACAATCAACTAATTCGTGACTGCTAGGGCAATTCGGTTAAATTTCCTCTCTTTAATACATTTAAGGCGAATTCATTGCTTACACATTTTGTTACAAAGATTTACCTTTTTTTTTACCAAAGGCAAAAATAAAGTGCACGAAACCAATACTTGCTATATTTCGGAAATAAGACTTTAAATTTATACGAACTGGCAGCATTGCGTGAAGTCTCTATTATTTGGGAATAGCGGAAAACAGCGGAAGCGATTTTCATACAAAAAAAAGTTTTATTGCTTTTAGGAAAACAAAGCAAATCGAAATTAGTATAACGTAAATCAAAACTAGAAAAGAAAAACCAAAGCGACATAAATCTAAATGACATGCATATAACGAGTAGACGTAATCGAGGCCCGACGTTAAAGTTCATACATATATACAATCCTATTGTTTCTACCAAGCACGTTCTGATAAGAAAAAACTTCGTTGGCGCTTAATGATAATGATTTTTGTAAATAGAACTACTGAACTTTTTTCATTGAATTTTGTGGAGAGACACTTGTCGTCCAAAGGCTTAGTGTAGTTCTAATTAAACAAATAACATTTTATTACGTAGCTAAAAGTCCGTTGATATTTCAACAATATCTTCGATAGCAATGTATTAAGTTGAACACTTTAATAGCTTTTATAGAGATCGGATGCAAAATGTTCTTATCGCAAGAACATACTCGTAGCTGCAGAATGTAAGGCTACCATGTTTTAGGCAGGTAGCCTTACTTCATAGGTCGAGAGTCCAGCAAATTATCGTAAATAAGTTAATTGATGTAAAAGCTTTACACAAAACGAAGTAAATTCTTCATCTGAACTCGTAATGTATGAGGATATATCAAAAGGTAACCGGACTAAGTTCATAACTCTCGTTATAGAGTGTTTGTTGCTTCTGAGGTGAATTGTTTAAATAGTTTATTTCTAAATTTGTTTTTTTTTTTTTTTTTTTTTTAAAAAACTATTTCTTCAAGCCGGAGGTGGACTGCATGATTGATCAGGACCATTGCAGAGTGGAAGGAGCGAAGGAGCGGGGAAGTAAACTACTACATTACCCAATTCCTTACCGGGCATGGATACTTTAATGAATATCTACACAAGATGGGGAAAGTAGAAAGCCCAGACTGCCAGTATATCGATTCTCCCCGGGATGATGCAAACCACACTTTCTCCGAGTGCAGCAGATAGCAAGTAGAGAGGATTTGTCTGCAAACTGAAATAGGAGAAATCACCCCAGACAACATCGTTAGGAAGATGTGCATCAGCGAGGACACATGGGAGAGGGTCCGCCTCTTCATCGAAGAAGTACTCAAGGAAAAGAAGAGGGAACAACATCAACACCCAAAACACAGCGCCTGATAGCGCTTAATTAGAGCACTACCCTGAAGTAATGCGAAAAACGCTTCCGGGGTGGAATGAAAAATGTTCGTTTCGAAATTCAAGCGAACATCAAAATGTTGGTCAAACTTGTACGAGAATCTACTCAATTTATTAAGTGGATCAAGCATTTTAAAGACATGTGTTCTACAGTTCAAGAAATGTTAAACTAGGACCGACGCTGGTGACGCTGAAGCGGTCTATAAAGTTGTAGTTAACCCAACTTTTAGTTTAGCAGAAATCTTCACGCTTCTGATTCATCGTCAGCATTGTGTTCTGGCACATTTCTTATAGACCAGTCCACGCGATTTTGACTAATCGTTTGGAACTTTCCAAGCTTTCAGCACAAATCCTTATCGTAACTGGGGATGAGACTTGGTTCTACCAGTATGATCTCGAGTCCAAATTGCAATCAAAAGAGTGATTGCCAAAGGAAAGTTATGGACCTAAACAATTCAAAGCAGAAAGCTCAGTTAAACAAGTTATGGCCACAATGTTCTGGGATGCCGAAGGAGTTATCCTGGTACACTTTCTGGAGCACAGGAAGAGAGTGACATCAACTTATTGTGTTCAGGTTTTATGAAAACTGAAAGCTGCTATTCAGAATAAATGACCTGGAAAGCTCTTTCAGGTTCCTTTACGAAAACACCCCAGTCCATTATTCGAAGCAATTTCAAGATGAAAACCGATGAAGGACGCTGACCTGGCCATTTTAAGGTGGTTTACGTTGAAGGATGCTGGATAAGTGGTAACACCTGATGTAGCTTACTGCCAGACAGTAGACAGGTCGTACGTGAAAAAATATAATTTAAGTAATTTATGTTGTGTGCTTTATTTTATCAGTCTGGTCACTTTTTCTTCGTATGTAAATATATATTGAGCTAGTGATACACTAAATGCAAGTCGATCGAGAGAGATTATCTAATTTTCGCTGCATTGAAAGTATTGTTCCGGTCGCCGATGGAACCAAATTGGTAAATAGGTCAAATAAAGGTTACATTCGGTAAGTCACTTCAGAACTGGAAAACCAATACTACCCTTATGATTAGCTCTATGAAAGAACGGGAGGAAGGCAATTTCATCGAGAGAAACTTGTCGAAATCATGTGAAATATGGTAACACATCGAAAGAAAATTCGTAGACAACTGTGAAAGAAGCAAACTCGTCGAAAGAAAATTCGTCGACAACTGTCAAAGAGGGAAACCCGTAACTTAAAATAACGAAATGGGACATTTTGAAAATGATCTGGGACCTCTTTGAGATGGGATAACTTTTAAGATGAACAAGTTTGAAGTACGAGTACACATTTAGGGAACAAATGTCCTTTTAAAGTCGAGCAGCTTGGCAGAAGGTTTGGCATATTTCAAATTTACCAAAACGAACTTCATAGCTGTAATCGTATAAGAATTATAGCGTGATAATCTGTGACACCTCACAAGTCAACTTCATTTTCCGGCTTAGGAGGTGCAAGACGCTCATATTATTATTAATAATTTCGCTTAAATTTAAAGCTTAAATTTTAAACGATTTGCTGAACATCACATACTTATGTAGGTGGAAGTACATTTTTTTTTTAAATTTTTTATAGGAGAGAACCTTGAGGCCCTAGAACTAGTAATCGCAGTAATCAATGTCTTTTACAACGAAGCATTAACATGTCACTCATAAGGCAGATAATTAAGATAACACAAATCGACCGTGCAATAATTATCTCGTTAAGAGTATCGAAAAACCACTAAGTGAAAGGAAAAAGGTTGTCATAGATTATTATGTCAGAGTCAGACTATTTTTACCTTATTCTGATGAAAATTGACACAATCGACTAAACCCAAAATAGACAGACAAATACCTACAGCTCAGGTATCAGATCAACGAGGTGCTAATGCAATGCAAAGTATTAATTATAAGTCCCTAAAGAAACAATTGTGGGCATTTTCTGCGTCATAATTAATTTCAATGATTCATCATTTTATCAAGCTGCTTAGAGCGGCAGCGGTTATGATAAGTGATACATTGATGCGTACATAAATAGCCTTAAAAGTAGAGAAACAACTTATGCCAATAGTGTTGTCTGTGTATTATTTTGGTAGCAAAATATGCTAATTAATGAAATTTATAATCCGCAGGGGTTTCGTAAAAAAAAAAAAAAATAAAGCAAACAATGATGAAGCACACGTTTTTTTTGAAAGCCAAATGATAACAACAGACATGACAGGCGACAATTTGTGGAAAAGACTCATAAACGTGATCAAACGATATACCAAATAGTGAGACTCTATAATTAAATTAGCATTTCATTCGTCAAAATAAGCAGAGCAGTCGAATCTTAAATCTATTGGGCCGCACGTTTGCTCGTGCTCCAAGGAACAGCTCCAAGCATCATTATCATCATATCATCAGGGTCTATGAAGATAAGTGGCATATGCAAATATTTAAAATTAAAAAAACCAAATACCATGCACATAAAATTTCAACAAAAATAAGTTATAAATAAAAACACCACATTTGGGTTGAGTGAGTAAATGACAAAATATTGCTAGTTTAACATTTAAGCGTAATTTAGACGAGACAACGATGAGGATTATTTTTAGACATTGCTCAGTTGTCATTTAACCAAACGTAAGCCATTCAAATTTTCTTTGCAGATTGAATGTGACACGTTCTATTTGTGAATTAACCTAGAGGAGAGCAAGAGTCAGGGTCTATGTGTTCATGCTTCAAGTACTCGACAACAGATGGCCTTAAGGCGAATATTTATTTATTTTAGGCCCGGGGCACGCGCTTGACATCTTGACGTCTTACTTTGTGTCGTCCGAGTGGTGGTATCGGATTTTATATGGAAGGCGAATGATCGATTATGGTCGAATGACTATGGCAGCATGCACATCATTAAAGCCACCGCATGGACAGAAAGTTTCTTAAGTGACTCAACATTTTGATGTATTTGACAGCAGGTCAACTTCTAATTTCAAGTCGAATGAATTCAGGTTATGGCTTCCAGGTATTTTTCCAAGTCTTCACAACACAATCCTAGACATTTTCTTGGTATACTCTGTAAATATTCAGCAAGTAACCGAGCATATACCCTGCCATTCAGTTGAAGGTATGGTGGATTTAGCATCTCCCGATAGATGTCAAATATGTTGTACCTCTGTTTCACTCTTACTTCCACTGCTGGTGCTATTTCGTAAATTACGAATGGAAAAAGATGAATATTGAATTCACTGCAAAGATTCGAAGTATAAAGCAATGCATTGCAATAAAAAGATGTCTCGTCGATTATCTTTGGCTATCGCGGTAAAGTGCGAGAGGGACAGATTTCAATGTATGACAGGTGAGTTACTCGATTGTCAGTGGAATTAGTTCTACACGACTTGGTTAAGAATGCATACAATGCCCTCTTCATATGCAGGAGGAAGCTGGGGGCTTAGTCGGTAATGATGCCTTAGCTATATATCATGATTGTCAGAACTATACTCACATATGGAGCACTTGCCTGGTGCAAACACCACAAAGAAACAAAAAAAAAACACACTAGAGAAAATTGACTTTGATATGCCGTAGGTACAACAAAACGTATCTGAAAAGGGAAGATTAGCAATATAATGCAATGATGAAGGAGTTCTTCAGATTACCGATTGTGGGCAGTGTGTTTCAATCAGAAGTTCTGGCTATACTCAGAGGTACGTGAAGCAAAACAAATTTCAAACAAGTAACAGGTGAAACATGCTGGTTTCATTTTAAATTACAAAACAATTTTCACAGTATCATATCTCCGCGGTACAAAATGAATTGCTTGAACAACGTTGGGAAATACTGAAATCTTATTTCCAAAGTGAGTGCGTGCGTGTTGCCGAAACGGTGCGAATTTTGAAAAGAAATTTCGGTAGAAATAATGAACCAACCGTGCCTGCTGTACGCAAAATCGTGAGATTGGCATGGTAATTGCTAACACAAGTTATTCTCGTGTTCTCCGAAAATGTGCGCCTAAACCCGAGAACCTCAATGGCGGCATTAATAGCCCATTTTTCTTCGAAGATGAAGATGGCAACAACGTTACGGTTAATGGAGAGCGCTCCAGACGCATGATAACCAGAAACTGAGGAAATGAACTTGGACGACCTCCAGCAAAACGGCTCTACGTGTTATACAAGCCGTCCTACAACCGATCTTTTGCGCACTAAGTTCAATATAAACGTGCAATCAGCCGTTTTGGTGATGTCCACAGGATGGGCTATTGTCAAGCTAGCCACGGCAGCCATTTAAATTAAATTATTTTTTCAAAGTGTAAAAAACTTTGAAAAATATTAAATGGATTTTTTTTATAGCAATTTTAAAAAGAAACCAACAGATGGTCCACCCTTTATATCGCTTACGTTATTTTTTTTTTTTTTTTTTGGGACCGATCACTACGTAATATTAGGAAACGATGGGAGGGTGGAGATCAAACCATATTCGTACGCACAAAATGCAATTATTAAAAATAGGTTACTGGCGAACCAATATGGGTGCACTATAAGAGCATATAGAGTGTCCAAAGCTTTATAACTTGTTTGAGACATTAAAAATGACAGTACACTTTTAAAACTGGGAAAGAAACAGCTAAAAATAATCACTGGATACGAATTACAGCTTTAAACTCAGATATCGTACCGATATTTGCATTGTTGAGGACATAACACATTATATTATGTGAATTCCAAGGAATAGCTCATACTAGAATTAAACACTAAGGGCTCATTAATACTAACTAGGATCAAATAAAAACGTTGCACGAAATTAGTTTAGGATAAAGACAGATAACTATCGATCAATCAAATATATGACAACACGTCGTCAATATTTTATGTTTTGACACCTGTGCTGATATTAAAACAAAAGCAACTTGCTTTATCAACAAAAAATTAATTTCACATTTGCTAATATTTATTTGAAGATTTCTTGGAGAAAATAAACTCCAAATTCCAGTTCGTTAGGTGAGTCGGCGTTAATTAGCCTGGTGACAAAATATTTGTTTTTAGAAAATTATTGAAAGTTAAATACTCTCTCAAGAAATCCATAATATCCTCATCATATGTTACATAATCCATATTTTAGTATATTTTAAAATTGATGTTATTTTTTTAGATAACTACAATACATGTTTAGAAAAGCGAATAGTAAAACCATAATTAAACCAAGGCTTTAATTGCCTTGAACTTATGTTAAACTCTGATCATAAGTTAAACTACGTTCGTACAACTGATCCCTAGGCAATTAATTCTACAGTAATTTAGATGAGATAAGTAACGTAGACTAAGCACAAATTGTCAAGCTTTGCAGTGAAATTAAAGGTTTTGAGGAAAGAAATTAGGTTCGCACTTTAACGAAAGGTCGCGATATGTCCAATACGGTGTCTTGTGTTAGAACTGCTACACAACTTACACAACCTTGACAGCTCATTTGTGACTCTTAAGCACGAATTTCAGGCAGCTATAGTATTCACGTGGGCGCCGTGCCGTGGCTCATTAGTTAAATGCGCGATCATTGAGCGAGAAGTTCAAGGTTCGAATCCGAGAAAAAAAAAAAGTTTTCTCACCGTCCCACCTCTCGCGAACGTCTGACAAACATCCAAGAGTAAAAATTGTCATGAGGAACCTCTCTCAACTAAAAAAATTGCCCTTCAGAAACGGCATAAAACCTCTCTGTGGGTCCTAACCATTCAGTTAGAGCCAAAATATTTATTTATTTAGTAGTTTTCACGTCCTGTTAAGATAAGACAACAAATTCAAAATATTTAAAAGCTTTGTAATATTATAAAATGTTTAATTAAGCAAATTAAATTGTACTGCCGTAAGCTGTTTTTTGTACTTGCTCCTTTAAAGGGCAAGTATGTACATACATACTGGTTCCGTGAAAATTTGCTATCTCAAGATTTTATCAATTTCTGTATAACGTACTATAAAATTAAGAAGTATGTCACTCAATTTTGCCTTTTGTATGTATGGCCGACTACAGTCTAAACAGCTGAACGATTTTTTTTAAACTTCATTTCTGAGATCGGTTGGTTCACAATTTTCATTCTAACCCTTAACGGTACTTTACTAATGGCCGATTTCGTAATTTTATATTTGGATTGAGTTAGATATATCTTACTAGATGAGGTAAAGGTTTTACAAGAAAAGTTGTATAACGGTACTTTATTTATTATCCAGTTTTTGAAAATTGGTTATTTCGCGTACATGGCAAATGATTTTGTTTAATACCGATATTAATGCAATGCCAGGTCATGGTATACCAAGTTTCGGAAATTTTTCAAAACGGGTTTTTTGTTTTGTTAACGAATTAAAAAAAAGAAAAAAATCTCCAATAACGACTACAGATGTTTTGATGAAATTTCATTATTATGTACATATGTATGTATGTATATCCTATCCTGATACGTCTAACAAGTGTCAAAACCGGGTCAATTGTGACTGGGGCTCGGAAGAATAAAAAATCTTTAAATCATCTTTGTTAGCCGCCTAACCCAAGAATTTCTGAACGAATATCGATGAAATTTGGCATGAAGGCTAAAATTGGTACGTTTTACTTGAAATTAATCGAAATCGAATGGAGTGGATTTAAACTAGGAGGCATGTTTTAAATCATTTTCGAACAATTTTCTCATACGACTAATTCAAGAACCCACCAACAGATTTCCATGAAATTTTAATTTTGAGTCATATTATTTTTATTTTTTTAATTTTGGTACTGCTGGAGGTTCAGCTTTAATTTAATATGTCGTCCCACAGAAATATTTTTTACTTTTTTTATCTAATCGCGTCCACCGCGTACTACTCTGAAATAAGACCATAAAAAGAAAAACTGATAAAAGAGAGACCGCCTGAAGTGGTCTTTTCCCGTGATTTTCTCAATATTTGGTGTTGCCTCTCATTTTTCAAACACAGCAGTATCCAGCTAAATAAGTTTGTCCGTAGCAGAATGAAATGTGGGCCAATGAAATGGGACTTATCATATCAGTCACATATGTATGTATGTAAATATGTATGTATCTTTCGACATTCGGTGCTGGTCTAGGTACACCCAATAACTCACTGTGCGCATCATAACACTATTCAGCCACCTCCAAAAAGCACACAAACTTCAGCAAATCCAACTATATGCCTTCTCCACACA
Organism: Pocota personata; assembly: GCA_963082735.1. Taxonomy (NCBI): domain Eukaryota; kingdom Metazoa; phylum Arthropoda; class Insecta; order Diptera; family Syrphidae; genus Pocota; species Pocota personata. Next base: position 35,883,958 of record OY720430.1, read on the forward strand.
CGTACTCGTACACGTCCGCCCGGTGAATGCAAACTTACATTTGTTTCGTCCGAAAAGAGTACTGAGTTCGTGCTAGGTACTCTAAAAGTTCTAGGCTAAATAGATTTTAGAAATAGTAGATTGTTCGTTTAAACTTTCAATCTGAATAATTTACAAATTAACGCTATACCTAGTCATGTCATAAATACTGGTACACGTTTAAACGCACTCATCGTGAAACTAATATTGAACACATCCATTCTATGTTGAGAGGTTTTCAATGAGCGACATTTATACTAAGTTAACACGCAAATAGATGTACACAAAAATCGTTTGTAAATATGGAGTGGGGTGATATTGAGAACCGTCTTGTGGTAATTGGCCTTCACAAGTGTAATGTGGAAAGAGGTGATATTTTCCGCACCTTGTGACCGGTTGAAATCACCCGGTACTTTGTGTATCAAACTGTTAAATTATTTGACGACACTGGTGGAGTAACTAACTATCCGCCGGTACGCTCAAAATAGTCACAGGAAAATTTTATTCATGTCTATGTCCGATCATCCAAAGAAGCATCAGAAATCATTTCGCGAATCGAACGCGCCAGCTCATAAGGCAAAAACAACACATGGGTAGCTCCAAAAAAATGTGACGGACTTCATAGCAGCAGACGATTGGCCGTCAAGCAATCCAGACCTCAATCCTTTGGATTATAAGCTGTAGTCTACGAGTATATTCGAGACGATGGTTTGTTCTACTCGGCACACAAATATTGAGTTCTTGAAGAGCGCACTTATCCATGCAGTAGACAATTTTCCAATGGGACGAGATACGTGTGGCGATCGATGAGTGGACAGAGCGACTAAAGGCCTTCATAAAAGCAAATGGCGACCATTCTGAATAAATTGATTCCTAAATGATCAATTAAGGTTTTAAAGAAAAAAAAATCAAAAAATACTTGTTCGTTTTTATTTTATCACCAAAAATGCGTGTACCCAGTATTCATGACTTGACTAAGTATACATAGGTGGAAATTAGTACTTATACAGTGCTGGCACGCTAATTAGCACACCCTCATAAAAGAATAAACTTGTGCCTTATTTCATAATACAACATAATTTATAAATTATTATATGTCCATATTACATATTTAACAATCTCTAATCACATTTTGAAATGTTCAAATTTTGAAATTTCAGTAGGCTTTGCTTTATATTTTTTTTATTTTTAAAATAGATTGCCTTTCGCATTGGCATTTTAATTAGCACACCCAAACAAAAAATTGCGTTTCATTTAAAGCCGTTATTTTTCATTCATCCTATTGTTGTGGTGAGTTATAAAGTATTATTTTGAAGTGTTTAAGTGCATTTAGAAATAGTTATGGGATTAAACAAGAGTTCTACGCCGGAGGAAAGGAGGTTAATATGGCTAATGTTCCAGAAGGAGGAAAACGTCAGCAAAATTGCACGGAACATAGATTGTTCGCGAAAAAAAGTGCAAAACGCTTTGAAGCATTATGAAACCCATGGAACATTTGCGGATAAAAGAAAATGCAGACCTAGAAAAACAACGAAAAGAGAGGATTCCATTATAGTCCGACATGCTCTTAGAGATCCTTTTGCCACTTCTTCTGAAATTAGAGCGCGCATGGAGCAAGAATATGGTGTAAACATCGCGGCTAGGACGGTGCGACAACGGCTTTTGGAGAACAACCTTCGAGGATGCCAGAGTCTTAAGAAACCGAAGGTAACAGATGGTAATAGGAAGAAGCGAATTGCATTCGCAAGAGGCCATTTGGATTCTCCTTCATCTTTATGGAATTCAGTGATGGAAGAACTTTTGTACGACGACCTCCAAACAAGCAACTAGATCCCAAGTACACCAAAAAGACGGTAAAGTTTGGTGGAGGAAGCGTAATGGTATGGGGTTGTTTTAGCACTCATGGTGTTGGACCTCTAGTCCTTATAAAAGGTAAATTAGATGCTCTAGCATATAAGACTATGTTGTCGAACCACCTCATACCATATCTTGAGAGTTTACCGCTATCATTGTACCGGGAAGCTGTTTTCCAGCAGGACAATGCGCCTTGCCATAAGGCCAGGTCTGTAAAAGAGTGGTTTGAAGAACACCAAATATCGGTAATGGATTGGCCCCCTCAGAGCCCAGACCTAAGCCCAATCGAAAATTTGTGGGCTATTATTAAGAGACGTGTCATGGCTTTAAAACCGAGAAATGTGAAGGAGTTATGGGACACAATCCATCAAGAATGGTTTAAGATACCAAAGGAAGAGTGCGCACGCCTCACGTGCTCCTTGAATAAACGATGTGCCGCCGTAATTACCCAAAAAGGGTACCCAACTAAGTACTAGGTAAGTTTACATAAGTTAATTTTAATTTTAACTTGTTATTATTTAATTTTTTATATTTTCAGATGTCTTTGACGAGACTCTGGCGTGTTACGAAAACACATATTTTTTTATTTTTTATTTTTTTATTTTTTTTTATTGTTTTTTTGAAATTTTTTTTTATAAATTAATTAAGTATTAATATCAATAAAAGCAAACATTGAAGATCCTTATTAAATTGTTTTCTTTAACATTCGTTTTATCTTATCATAACTTTGTATGATAGGGTGTGCTAAATAGCGTGCCAGCACTGTATATGTTTGAACTTTCGTCCTAGTACTACCCTCTTTTATTTGCGGGAATACTTACTTTACTGCGCGAGTTCGATTTGCCCTTGTACTATTCTACAGGCCTATTTTAAAATGCTTTTAGCCACCGGATTACAACCAACGGTACTTACACCCCTTTTGGGAGTGATATTGAATTTCATTAAAGGTTAGGACGGGGTACCAAAGCCAAACTCAACCCATGAACAACGAAATTAAACGAGGTGACACATTATCGTTTGCTGACACATACATTTTTTTTTTGTTTTTCCTTTTATAGATTTCATAGATATGTACAATGATCTGCTACTGATGATAATCAACAGTGCTTCTTATTTGTTCGTGACTTAGTATAAGAAACAAATTACTTTTTATTTTTATATTAACTATTAATATAACTATAGGTAGAACAAGATTCATTTAAAGAGCCCCTTCGTTCATTTCCTAAGTAAATTCCCAGCAACTTCATGCAATATTTGCATTGAGCTCTCATTTCGGGTTCAAACATTTCGAAATATTTCATTTGCAATCTAGCCGTTACGCTGGCAACATTGATTAAACTCAACACCTACATTCAAATACCATGTCAATTGCTTACTATCAGACAGGGGGCGAATTACTGCTTCTTTATTACACCATCACATAGAGATAAGACAAGGGCCACGGGAAACGATAGTTTCCCCTCGCTCGACAGATTTTTACAATTCTACACCTAATTCCCTGTAATCATTTGCTCCCTCCTAACGCTTACGACAATGTTTGGATTCCTAATTAAGTCGCAACAAACACCCTCGAACGCTCGAACTCTTTACCAACGGATTAATAAGAGTTCTGTATTCATTGTCCGCTCATGACTTGTTCTCCGGGGCCGAATGAAGATTGCAATCTGCCATTATCAGCGTTATTTACACAAAATTACAAAACAAAAAAAAAAAGAAAAACATGCACCAGCCTTTAGTGTGTTCAAGTAGATAAGACGTCTGGAACTGTATATAGTTGGAAGTATCGACAAGTTCATTCAGAAAACCTACTCACCTGGCATAAATTTTAGTGGAATCAAATGATTCCGTTTGATTGAAATAATTGCTCACAGACTAATGTTTAAGTAAATAGTGTCACGAGAATAATAAATTTTTGTTAACTTCATGGAACAAAAGCACAGAGAGTAGCGAACATTCACAGATGGTCGATGGTGTTTTATAATAAATTGCCCGCGTAGGTACTAACCTTGTGCGAGTTTCTCAGAATTTCTCATTTGCGACCGGTTGTATGGAGTACATTCGAGTTTTTGTTAGTTCTACACTTGTTATAGAATTGTGTTTGTAAACAATTTGTACGAATATATTTTATTGATTTGAATTACACCCCGAACAAGGAAGAACAACAAAATAAATAGAAAAAACAACGGTGGACAGACCGTCGTGAACACCCCTACTTTTGAATTCCCCCAGTGAACTAAACAAAGAACAGCTGACGAAATGTCACATAGATGTCAGTTTGAAGTTTGGTGATTTCATACAGGTATGTCTTGAGGGGCGGAAATGGTGATTTTGATCTTTGGGATGAATGGATAATTCACCACACGATCCTACCTTTTTTTTTTTTGGAAAGATCTTCAAATAATTTTCTTGTCCTCATAAATATTGATTTCTGTGGATGATAAACAACTAGAATTGTAAACCTCGTAGAAGTAATCAGAGTGGCCAGCTAGTTTTTTAAAAAGCGAAGTTAAACCGACAAAACGGAAGCTCTTTGCCCTTACTTAATGCCAGAAAATGAGCACTGCAAGCAACGACTTGTCAAAAGTTAAAATGTATAGAAAACTATTGACTTGAGCATAATGAAACGGAAAAATTTAAGAAAACAGGGAAAAATTAATTGCACTCGATAAAGGAAATTTAATTACTTTTAATTAAACCAAATTTCATGTACAAATATATACATATATGTATGTACATATATGAAAATCCCGAGGTGTGAAAAAAAAAAATGCAGGTGAATGTGGTTTATAAAATAATCATTCTTCTTAAATATTCTGCTCATTGTTATTTCCAATAAAAACATGTTTTTCTATCCAAAGCATGCAAGAAAAAAATGCAATTTCTTAAATACTTTTTTTTGTTTTTTCAAAGTGCGCTACACGATTGTGCAGCAGTTAACACACTTGTTAGTTCGTACTTTATCCTCAGACGTCGCTTCACGCTTCCCCTTCAGTTTCACCGTTGTGTTCTGGCAAACTGAGTTGGAATCAGGGATGTGACGGATCATAAAAATATTTCATCCGCAGATTCGGATACGGTTATTGAAAAAACAAAGTTGAAAAAAAAACAAGGCGAAAAAAAAAATGTTGAGGTACACTCGGTCAACCAGCATCCCAATTAAAAGAATTTCAACAAAGAAAAATCATATTATGATAAAAAAAATTAAATTGATATATGTATGTATAATAATAATATATGTTTGATATGTTTTGGTTCCTATCTGCAAAACACTTTAGGAATTTATGTGTACCAATTCGACAAAAATATGACTACATTACCTGTCATAGGACCCTTTGACTAGAGATTTCTCAATGTTATTTTGAACTGTATTACCCGTTTGAACCAAATGGTCATATACGCTGTGCTGGCTATATATTGACAATCAAATATCACAAAAGAAATAAACAAAATATCTTGGAAAGACAACGACAACAAAACCATCACTAAATTTCTCTAAATGGCTTAGGGTCTTATTCTGTCATACGAACTTATTTTCCGATTAGACTATGTTACGACATATGGTCATATTTGTCATATGGTCATATGAGATTGGACTGTGTAACTACATCTGTTAGTCAAAATGTTCAAATATGGTCACTTGACATACAGTCTAATATTAGCTTACCAAATTACAAAATCGGAGGGAAGATTTTGAGAAAATACTTTCAGCACCAACTGCCTTTATTATGAAGATATAGTTTTTTTCCATTACATTTCTAGAACTGGATACATGTTCCATTCGAAATCAATGGAAACATTAATAAAATGGGACTACGTATGACAATAATCTTCTGATGATAAGCTTTAACTAACATACGAAAAAAAAAAAATAAAAAAAAAATACCTGAACCTGCGAGCAGGCGAGTCAAAATTGATTTCGAAACTCCAAATTCCGTGTCAAGTACTTAATTTGTTCACACTATAGTTATTTCATTGTCTTCTTTTAATTTTTAGGGTGGCAAGCGCAGAAACCATATTTGCTAACCACAAAACCCCAGGTTCAAGTCACCATCTCTGGTTACTCACTTGTTGGAAATCCGGAGTATTAATCAGATATCCGTCAAACAAATGTAAGGGTTAATGCGAGGAATCCATGTTAGGGAGAAACTCCAAAGAAATTTAGAGAGTGTGTCTAACTAAAATGGCTCGTGGAAGAGAGACGAAAAGCTACTCAACAGGATTGTCTTAATCGCTATCTCCTGAATAGATATGCATGTACACACAAGTCAGTCGAAAAACTCAATTATTTCCACTCAAAATGTCCTTACAACTTTAAAATATTATTGCCAACTTTAACACAATTTAAAAGAAAATATTACTCTGTGTATAGTAACTACTACTTTTTAAACTTACCCACCTTACAACACACCACTGTTTCGAATTACGACAATCTTGGGAGAAAACGAGCAACGCAAACTTTGGTTTCTTATATACTGCCTGATTGCGTTTTTAGTGTATTTAAGAAGCTTAACTCTTTTGTTTGCTCTTGATAAAATTATATGTTGGAAATATGCAGAGAAATAATTAATATTTACATTCATATTTGCACACGAAGTTCCGGTAACAAATAGAACCAAATGCAAATGATTTGTGCAAAGACGGCGCGTGGATATTACGCTTTTGGAGTTTTTCAATAAAAACAATGAAAAGAAAATGTTTATAGTAATCTTATTGCAAGCGAATAAGTATAATCATATCTTATTGTTTTTTTTTTCAAATTCTCTAAAGAAAAAATAGTTAAAAAATAACCGGAATGTTGATTATATGTATATGTATGTATGTACATATAAGAAACGTTTATGTATACTCTTAATATACATATATATTTATAAGACATTAGTAATATTTTTTTTAAGACTTATTTCAGTCGGTTCTTTTATTAAGGATGCTAAAAGAAAACTAGGTACCTTCTTCTTCTTCTTACGGCGAAGTTATGATCCGGAGAAAAAGGATCACAACCCTCCCACTTTACTGCATCCCTACTGGTCCGCCTGTGGGGTTTGCCGATTTCGGATTACTTCGTCACTGAGGCCAATCGAATGCTGGTGTTTTTGCATTTGTGTGATCCAGTTGTTTTTTGGTCTGCCTTTTTTGCGCGATTGCGTAGGAACGTTGATTGATATTGCCTTTTTGACGGGGTTCGAAGGATCTCTCCTTTGAACATGACAATACCAACTGAGCCGGTCGTGCTCTATCTTGTTTGTGATGGGTTCTTTTACATGAAGGCTTCCTCGAATCTTTGAACTTCTTATTCTATCAATCTTCGTTACTCCTGCTGTCATGCGAAGCATCTTCATCTCAGCTGCCGTTAATTTGCCTTCATAGTTTTTGTAAATTGTCCAGCATTGTGAACCGTATGTGAGCGCCGGACGAACAACTGCGGTGTAGAGCCTTCCTTTAAGCTTAGGGGGCATTTTTCGATCACAGAAGATAGCGGAGTTTTCACGTCACTTCATCCACCCTACGCTTACGCGATGATTGATGTCATCATCACAAGTTGCTTCGCTGTTGATCATAGATAGCAGATATTTGAAATTTTCTCGCTTGGGAAGCACTTTTCCATTTAAGTAAATGGCTGGAATAGGCCGGTGTGGATCAGAGAACGGGCAGCACAGATACTCTGTATTTTTCGAACTAATACGGTACCCATTTCCCTCCAAAACATCCACCCATACATCAAGTGCTCGTTGCAAGGCCATTTGATCTTCGCTTATGATAGCTCCATCGTCAGCAAAGAATAACTGATGCACTTTGGGATCCGTCACTTTTTCTTCAAGCAGATAATCAAGGACTGCAATAAATAGCAAAGGACTAAGGACGCTTCTCTGGTGTACACCGACTTTGATTGGGAACTCTTCGGTGACTCCTGCGGGACATCTTACTCTTGTCCTTGTTCCCTCATACATGTCCATGATCATGCGCACATAGGTTTCTGGAACTCCCTTTCGTCTTAGCGCCACCCATAAGAGATCTCTTGGTTGTCTATCAAAGGCTTTTTCAAAATCAACCAACACCATATGCAAGTCCTTTAAATAATCACGATGTTTTTCCATTATGATCCTTATACTTTGGATTGCATCTGTTGTTGACTTACCCGAGACAAACCCGCATTGGTCATCATATAGCCGTATTATTTCCCGCAGTCGGCCATCTAATCTCCGCTCAACGATCTTCATGGTGTGTGACATCAGCTTGACAGAACGGTAGTTATCGCAGTTTCGCGTATCGCCCTTCCCTTTGTGCAAAGGAAGACCTATGCATTAAAAATATGGTATATTCTACATTTAAAATTAATATATGCTGGGGTCAATCTCGACGCTCGTGACGAACGCGACGTATGTAGATGCAGACGGATTGAGGTGTTAACGACGTCGAGCATGCTATGGTAGGAGCAATTTTCACCCGTTTGCCCATTTCATACAATTCAACTTCTGAATTATAGTCAGTAATCTCTCGTCTCTGATAATCACTCATTTACATACGTATGGTATTCAACCATGATCATAAACCGCCGTAAAGGTCTCCAAAATGTGAATAATGGATAGGAGGCTATATGTAAATACCATGCTGCTAGAAAAGCTATTACATGTATTACAGGAATACATGTTGAAATACTCGTCTTTTTCTTCTACCTTCGCTTAATCCGCTTAGCGCCATCACACAAGTAGTTACACATCACATGTGAAATTATTTCCATTTAAGTCTAAAAAATCGTACTTATCACAATTTACTGAATAATTGCCTTATTAACGAGCGTAAAAAAGTAAAACAAAAAAGAGTTTGCAAACAAATTAGCCATTCATAAATCAAAGAACTTTTTCAACGGCTCTTTCAATATCTCTCATTGTCCAACCATTCTAAACAAACTGAAAACAAATAACCGAAATCTTGATCCCGGGAATTTTATGTGACCACACAATACAAATCCGTAGACAGGTTTATTGTTTCTTTCGTCTGAAATGTGAAAGAAAAGAAGGCACGTTCACGAAGAGAAGTATCCAATTGATGATAGTCTGAAATTTTCGGCGTGAAGTGAGTAGACCATCATGGAAAATCCAGGTAGATTGTTGCTGAGATTGCATTATTTCTGGGCTTAGCATAAAGAAGTAAAATGTGCTTTGTTGTAATTATGGAACGTATATTTACTTATGTAGATGTATGATACTTTCGAAACATTAGTGAGATGGTGTACTCGTATCATAATATTAAAGCAAATCAGAGCACTCAGATTTAATTTGGTTTATCGTACTAAAGGGTGTCCCAAACAGAGCTGTAAAATTCAAGTGCAAGTACTAGTACAATTACCTCGTACAATTCCTTGGTACTTTTATTTAAAAATTTCAAGTACCAGTACCAGGAATTGTATTTATACTTGCAAATCCTTCGAATCACTTGAAAAACTGGTTATGTATGATACATAACCAGTTCCTGCAACATATATGTACATATCTTAATAATGTTCTTATCAGTTTGCAAAACATTATTATTAGCTTTTACATCAATGTTGTTTGAATGAAGCACTTCTCAATGAAAATTTATTTTTTATACGTTTGTCACTATTTGTGTCAATGTCTAAGTACATAACCAGTTTTTCAAGTGCTTCGAAGGAATATCAAGTACAAGTACAATTCCTGGTACTGGTACTTGCAATTTTTAAGTAAAAGTACCAGGAAATTGTACTTGTACTTAAAAAAAAAAAATAGGTACAAATTTTGTAACGCTGCGTTTTTCTTTGCTGTAGGTCAGTTTGTGCAGTTATCTTTTTATTGTCATAGTCCCACCTTAGGACACGCTTAATAGAAACTTTAACAGGAAGAATGTGGGTAACAGGACATCAAGAAATAATACTTACATACTTTGGTAGGTATTCATTTATGTTACTTTGTGGGTTATAAGATTCTGAAAAGATGCTGGAGAACAAGTTGTTTCGCATTCTAATGGTTCTAGGCAAGAATTTTATATTTGAATATACGCGGCCATAGCCGTGTTTGCATAAAATTTTAGTAACTTTTGAAATTATCCACAGTTATTAATTATAACTGAATATAGCACATATAGCGTCTACCAAGTAACAAACTACGCAATAAGTTGTTTTGAATGATAAATTTAACAAGAGCGAGATGATGGTAGAAACACCCATTGTCTTTGAAATCCAGTCCGTTACTAAATCAGTAGTGTGAAACACCGCTAAAGAGATAAAGAGATTACACCAGCGAACAGCCACCAGGACCAGCAAGATTCATTCTTAAGTTGCTGTTGCTGTTGCTGTTCTTGATATTCTTGGTGGCTGATGAATACAGAAAGATCAGTGCAGTAAGTTTCATATATGTATGTTACAGTTATATTGAAACTTGTCATTTGTAAACATGAGGAGATCAGGAATGGAATGTTTATAAATGCAGTTTGTAATGCCTTAATCTTCAAAAGGCCAAACATTTCTATTGCGCCTTTGGCTGTATGGTATTAAAAGAAGTGATCAGTCCAGCAAATGCTTCTAGGTACTGTATATTATATCCATAGCCCTTTCCCTCCTCAGTTGTTAAAAATATTTTTTTTTTTTATAAATTTGGGTTTCTTATTCTTTAGTAATTCAAAAGCACAAAAATATTTGAAATTTACATTTTTTTTTCAACGATGTCTTGAGAAAAGGACAGTCAAATTTGTGAGCTTCAAGAGTCTACCAATACCAAAAAGGGCCTTAAATTAAAAAATTAAACCAAAGCTCACAATTATGAGCCCGTGGAGGGAAAGGGATAGGTAAAAACAGGGAAGTAGCGCGAAGACTGATATGGAATGATAGATTTATTTATATAGACAGCAGCTACTAAAAGAAGAAAACTTAAATCTATTTTGTGAAGAAACCATCTTGTCGCTCAGTATATTCGTGTAAGAGGCCAGTGCAGCTAAATACTGAAAAACAATCTGCAGGTGATGCTTTGATAGGGTATAGGTATGCACCAAATCATCAAGTATGACTGGAGGAAAATATATTCAAATGCATTCCATCACTACTAAAATGTGCTCTAAACTAGCATCCCACTCCACACCCACATAACTGAAGATTGATTTGTTTTCTAAATAATAAGAAATATCAAAAAAACACTAATACCCGATGTTTTGCTCTTCAACACAATGAATTGGAGGCATGCTGTGTCACTGTCTTCTTAACCCTAAGAAGAGGCTCTTGCTCTCTGTGTAGTATTATCCAACTGTCAGAGTCTAGAGCCTACCTGCAGATTCCCAAAAGTGTGTGCGAAAAGCCAAACCAAAATCGGACCCATCAACAGTTAAACCGATTTCTTCTTCAGTGGTTGTTAAGCCGGCACAACGAAAAGAGCTGTGGGCAAGTGCGGGCGTGGTTACAAGTGGAGATTAATTCTTATTCCTCTTTTTCGGTTAACGTTTATAGAAAGTTTTCAAATAAAAGTAACGGACGACCAGGAATCCGGTTTAGTTGGCGAGAATATATTGAATGATCGTGGCGCTTAGTTTTTAACTCTTCGGTTGCAATGACGGATTCGACATTTAAAATGAAAACCTTACAAGACTACGAAGTGATATCGGTTATCGGCAGTGGTGCATTCGGGACATGCTTCAAAGTCCGCGACAAAGACACTGGTGAGACATACGCCTGGAAAGGCATGGACTATGACGAACTAAGTGAAACGAAAAAGGAGTCTTTAATATCAGAAATAAACGTTCTACGGCAGTTGCAACATCCGAACATAGTGCAATACTATCACCACCTGATCAACGAGGAGACCAAGTCAATATTTATCGTCATGGAGTGCTGTGAAGGTGGTGATCTATCGCAACTGATCGAAAAATGTCGGGCAGAGAAGCAGCGCTTTGAGGAGAAGTACATCTGGAGGATTCTCTACCAGGTTTGCAAGGCCTTACAGGTCTGTCATAATAAGATAAAAGAAGGTACCATCCTACATCGTGATATAAAACCAGCGAATATATTCCTGGACAATGAAGGTAATGCAAAACTGGGTGACTTTGGATTGGCACGTGTCCTACGAAGGAATGAGAATTTCGCTGAAACTTTTGTTGGAACACCGTACTATATGAGTCCAGAGATCGTTAAGGGTTCAAAGTATGACCGAAAGTCAGATGTCTGGGCTGTTGGTTGTTTAACTTATGAAATGTGCTCGTTGAGGCCTCCTTTTAAGGGACGGCGCTTCGAACAGCTGTCCAAGAATATTTCTGGTGGGAAGTTTCATTGTATTCCCGATTGCTACACGTCAGATTTGCAGGAGATCATTTCGTTATTGCTTGAGGTGGACAACGATCAGAGGCCCACCATTGACATCATCTCAAGGCATCCGATCTTGATAAGGAATATTGTAGATATTCCAAATGCATTCCCCAAATTTATTTCTGTTACTTCTTCGGATGAAGAAGTATCCAAGTGGAAACTTTCTTTTACACCCAAGGTAGATCTCTCTAGCACCGCTTTGACTCATTTCACATTGCGCGAGGATGAGAATAAACATGTGACAGGAATTTCAACACCAGTCCTGCGTTCGGAGATATTCGATTCGGTTAAACGGAAGATCTTCCCCAGAACTCTCAGGTGCTCTGATCCAGAGCTATATGAGAGTACACTTCAGGAAGCGGATGAGGATGCTACAATTAAACCCTCAACCACAGGCTATAGTCCGAACCTAATGACGCAGAATATTTTTGAAAAGACTCTTCAAGATCGTTTACATGCAATACGAGCTCACGAGAGTCTACTAAAGCAAAGGGAGGCGAATCTTCTGCTGCGGGAACAGAAACTCAACGAACGTGAAAAACGAATACTGGACATGGAGAGAAATTGGGAAGCAAAGCAAGCTGCAGCGGAGATAATATCTAAACGGACAGAGAATGAACGAAAATTCAAACAAACTCGCCGAGTACTATCCACACGGAAGGCGCCCACAAAAAACTGCGATGATACTTACTGCAGCATCGAATCTAATGAAACTCTGTTAGCGCCAACTGTAGCTAAACTCGATCTGGCAACTATGGCACCACCAAAATCTCTCGCCAGAAAGGTGACCTTCAAATCGCCAAAGAAGTACACAAAGTATGACATCGAGAATATTCCACCAGCAACGGCCAACGGTCGAGATTCCAAGAGCAGCACACTACGTTCCAGCGTTTCGTCTAAAACCAGCGATGAATCAGATGGAGGTCATAGTCATAAAAGAAAATCGATTCTGTCGATTTTTGGACTTAGCAAGGCAAACAAGGATAATAAATCTGAGCCAGCACCTATTCAACAGGATTCTAAAAATTCCACGGAAGTAATTGAAAAATGCCAACCAGAGGAACTATCTACCATTTGGACAATGGAGAATAAACGAGCGGCCTTCGATATGCTGGCGGCGATGAATGCCGCTGCTGGAAAACTCGGAAACAACGACAATGGGTTGATTGGTCTTCGGCAATGTCGTCAATCGGTGCGTCAGCGGGGATCATCTTTGCGGCGAAATCAACATCTTCGAAGGTCAGTCGTTGGATTACCTGTTGGTATAGCTGAGGCTCATGGTTCTCGGATAATTCTATGAGGATTATTCTTCACTCGTCTGGGCAATAAAGTAATAATTTGGGTATGTGATATCTGGGAATGTGATGATGGGATATTCCCAAATTGTAAAAAAAAAAAAAAATATTGTAGGTCGATGTATGTATGTACATAATATATGTATATGAAAGAAATATGTGTGTTTGTATATGAGCGTTAGAAATACAAATAAAGAATAAGATGTGTGTTACAAAGGGAGTGGAAATATATTTTTTTTTTTTTCTTATCGTCTAATTTTTGTTCAGGTTATTTATGGCTGTAGAGAGAAATTTGAGTAAAGTAAGTATCACAGAGAAGGATGCTCGATGAAGTGCTTACAAGTCATGGTATGTATTATGTATGTATGTACATACATATGCATGTAATTGGATCTTTAAGATATTTTGTAATATAGCTGATTCAATTTTTATTCTTTCTTTTGCAGTTGATTTATTCAGATTTGTTGAGATTCCAATAGTATTATTACACTTCAATGCCTGATCGAGTCTTCTTATGACGACAAATCAAAATGTAAAATACCAAATTAGAATTGCACTGGCAATACTGACGTCTTTCATTGAGGTTAGGCTACTGGTTTTGATTTTAACATCAAATATTTACTTGAAAAATTAAATAAACTGTTTTGGGAAACTTCATGCAAAAGAAAATGAAAATGTATGAAAACTGTCTGACAACAAATATTTCTAACAATTTTCCTCGTGTTATGAACGAGTATTAAGTGCCTGCATACTTTGTGACAATTCGTGTGGGATATTGATAATTTGACACATTTTAATGACAATGACAGTTCGTGTGATTTCGTGAACACGAAGGATCCCAATTTCCAGTACAGAAACAGATTTAATGTAAGTATATGTATATTAAGCAAAAATACATAGTTGTTAAATTGTTCGTGATTTGGTAAAAGGTTTGTTTACAGCAAATTCAATTAACGTTAACTTAGTTATTACTTTATCCACCTATGTACGTTCTAAACATTCCCGTACTTGACCAGAGTTGCGATCCCTCTGGATTTAAACAATTTTCGTCAAATTTCGTGGAAATTCGCAATTTGGTCAAGTATGAGAGCAGTCCTATTGCCTGATTTGTCGCATGATAGGGTAGAAAGTATCAAAAGCTGACTCAAGGAATTCGAATATGCAGCCAAAATATTTTTGTTCGTACGAGTATTAGGTTTATTGATCAAAAAACGCAAAAACCTTGGCAATTTCTATCTCCGAAAGTATGAATGAGAAAAATTTAAACTTTTTGAGGTGGTAACGGGAAAACTATAACAAATCTTTTGGCTGACTCATTTTTGAAAGAAAAGCAGAACATATAGGGAAAAAAATCACCCAACTTCCATCGGATTTGCATTGCTTTTACTTATAACGCATCTAAATGTTTGACTTACTCATAACACTAAAATCCAAATTTCATCAAAATCTGTTAAGTGTTTTTGAGTAAAGTGCGTGAGAAAAATGATTCCTATAACTTACCCCAACTTTATCCAGTTTTGATAATTTTCAGGTGGGACTGCTAGCATACCAGTTGTAACTTAAAAAGTCAAATTTCATCAAAATCCGTTCATAGGTTCTTGATTAAGGCAGTTAAAGGTGTTTTAGAGATTTTCAAACCCCGTTCCACACAATTTACCCACATTTTATCTAATTTTGACAAATGTTATGCGAATTTACGTATATACATATGTACATATAGCAGGATCATTCCCTGCCCTTCAACCAAATGTTTTCTTTGTTCAATTTTCCAACAATGTTTATTTTTTACAGCGACAATAACTCATTGAAAAGAATGACTTGTATGGCTGATTTGTGGATATGATTATTAATACAAGTACAAACAAATTATCCATGCCGACGGGATTTGAACTTGCGGCTCTCGACGTAGTAACTGTTGACAGCTTTAATCTTTCCTTGAGGCTAAATTCCTCTGAAAGAAAATTACATTCATCAGGTCTCTCAGTACGCGTAAAGTTTGCAGATGTTTTCAGATTTAATATTATGTTTGTTATGTACCCGAACATTATACACTCAATGATGAAATATAATTCGAAACGTTCTTTTAAAAAAAGTCGAAAAAAGCACAAAATCAAGCCTCTGATTTTTATCTCAAAACAATTTACGGTTATGAATGAGCCTTATGTGAAAATTCTTTGTAGTCCTCAAATTTGGTCCACCTTAAAGCTTAAGTTAAAAATAAAAAAAAAAAGTTTCTTTTTCTAATAAATTCTCTTATACGTACATACATATATCATAACCTGCTTACTAATCCAAGGACCATCACACGGGGGACATCTGAAAGCTCTGCATACAGCCATCAGTCATTTCTTCTATTGACCTTCTGGTCTTCTCGAAATTGTTTTCATCGGAAATCAACTTAATGCGAAGCTCATGCTGGTTTTTCATTTTCTCTGACTTAAACTGGCCACTTCTCATTTTTAATGCATTATTATTATTGAATTCAGCATTTCTGACACGCTAAATAAAAACACGTTTAAAACTAGCTTAACTAACTTATCTATGCTACTCTAGCTTACTGTGCCCATGGGGGCGTTCTAAGCTAAACCTAATACTTAAACTATGCCTTTCGACGTAACCAATATTTCGCTATGTTTCAAGATTACTGTCAATTTTCTCATCGAAGTTTCAAACAGTTATTAAGACGGATAAAATTGATGCAAATAACGCTATAATGGTAGGACGAGTTCTAATATTGGTTAATTTGTGTATAAAGTCCTAAGAAATTGCCTGTTGCTTATCGGGGGCAATGACTTCAAGAAAAACTCAACTAATTGTTATGCTCTTGTATGATGATCCACTTTTTCCACTTACGCTGACCTTTGATTAGAAAATTCGTAATGATACTAACACCCCTATTATAGAAACCGCCGGGGGAATAATTCACGAAACTCAAAATCATTGAATCCGCCAAAGTACATCATACATACCAATTAGAAGTTAAAGTGAATCGAATGCGCGAAAGGAATTTCTAATCCGATGGGCTGACCATAATACACTTCAGCGGACTTATCCAGTCCGATTTTCGTGAATCGTTCGCCCTGGCGGATACTGTAATAGGGGTGCAGGTCACTCATCTTAAATACGTTGCCATCAGTGCTTTATGTCATTTAGTGTTTCGCATTGTCCGGTAATTTTGCAAAGGTGTGCCACCGTCCTCTTTGACTAATTGAAAAGTAGGCCCATGGGATCAGGGGTTCAAAATCGTATATCTTTCTGTAGGTGATTTCTGGTAAAATCCAGATCAAAGAGTAACTGCAATTTCTCCAAACTCGACTTGGAATTTAGACTCAATTCGAGACCCTCCAATGCTTTTCGTAAGCAACAATTGAACTGATGGTGTCACTTTCATCGACCCCACAGTCATACGTCCAATGTTCAAAGTAATCTCCGACTGATAAGACCGCTAAAAATGTGAAGCCATTCTCCCACTGATAAGACTGTCTGTTAAATACTAACCCAACTCAGCAAAAAGAAAAAAAAAAAAACAAGTTTTCGTATCAAATATATTTTTAAAACTTTATTCCAGAACTAAATATCGGGACCTTGTCCCACAAATAAATGCACTTATGGTATCGAGAATCGTTCATCCATCCTAAGGTTGCATGCGGAGGGCACCATCAATGCGAATAGTTTCACCGTTCAATAGCGGATTCTCATAGATAGCCTGGACCAAGTGGGCGTACTCCGAGGGTTCGCCCAAACGCTGAGGGAACGGAATGCTCTTGGCCAAGAAGGAACGAACCTTTTCTGGCAAAGCCGCCAACATAGGCGTGTTGAACAGACCAGGGGCAATGGTGCAAATACGAATACCTTGTGTGCTTAGGTCACGAGCAATTGGCAGAGTCATACCAACGACAGCTGCCTTCGAAGCAGAATAAGCTGCTTGACCGATTTGTCCATCAAAAGCTGCAACTGAAGCGGTGTTAACAATAACACCACGTTGACCATCCTTGTTGGGTTCATTTGCTCCCATTAGACCAGCAGACAATCGGATAACATTGAAAGTACCAACGGTGTTCACAGTTAATACTCTGGCGAAATCTTCCAATTTATGTGGATAGCCCTTGTTGAAATTGTAAGTCCTGACTGCTGTGGCAGTTCCTGCACAGTTCACAGCTAAGTCCAAGCGCCCAAATTGATCCTTGGCAACCTGTACAGCGGTTTGAACGTCCTTCTCTGAGCTGACATCGACTGGAACGAATACAACATTGTCGCCCAAATCACTGGCAACCTCAGAGCCCTTTGATGTTGGTAAATCGGCCAAGACGACTCTAGCTCCACTACGTGCCAGACGTTCAGCAGTAGCTCTGCCCAATCCAGAAGCTCCTCCGGTAACTAGTGCTACTGCGTTCTAAAGAGGAAAACAAATCAGTTAGGTGGGGCTGTTAGTAGTATTTGGCAAAAAAATTAATTTATGTAATGGAAGCATCCGCGGACTTTGGACCCGAAATCTAGTGGGAGATGGAATTTTATCTAACAGACCCGTATACTGGGAGACAATTTAATTGAGTGGAAATCTTTCTACGGACAATAAATTTAAATTTAACAAAAACACCACTATTTAGCAACTTCTTTTCGTAAATTTTGCGTTGCAAGTTTGCAAATAATTTTTTTCTTCGCCGGTGATAATAGATAGGACTTGCACTATTTGCAAAATTGTTTGCTCACCTTAATCATGCTGAACAACTGTTAAAAATAAACGTTTATCTTAGTTGTAAATATAAAATCAAAGTGCGAAGACTTTGGAAGTACAAATGAATTTAATTCTTTTCGGTAAAAGGAAAAAGATTAAACTAAAGGTGGGGGCCAAGTCCAATTGGTCTGATTGCTTCAAAAATAGCCGGGCTGTTATCACACGACGGCAGAGTGAAATTTTGACAGTTCTTTTCGATTATTCCTTCTTCCAAATGCGGTTAAGGCTGAAGTCACACTATTTTCAACTTTAATTTTTTTTTTATTCTAAATAGATGATTAGTTTTTGGAACTTTTTATAAAAAATGCATTTCTTTTTTTGTTAGGAAAAATCCGATTAGAGTTCTTGTTGCCTTGTTCGTTAGAAATATTCTCTTTTTTGTCATTCCGTGTATCTTAATTTACGCCGGAATGTTCCGAATGCATTCTTTCATTTTAAGATTAAAGGAATGGATTATTTTTCCTACCAGAATCAAGAAGTGAAATTATCAAAGATTACTTGATACTTCAAAAAATTATTTTGGGTAAGACCAAGAGTAACTTTATTTATTAACTATCTAACTTTTTATTTATTCTTAGCGTTAACAGTGACATACAGCGTGCAGCTCTGATGAGTTGAAGCAAAGAAACAATGACATTTTACCTAAAACATCTAGATTACGCTGACGACATTTGTTTGCTTTCGCACGGAATTATGGAGCTACCTTAAATGGTTCACAGCTTAAAAACAGAAGCAATTAAAGTTGGATTGAAAATTTATACATCCAAGATAAAAGCACTCAGCAATTCAAAGAAAGTTCATAACTTCTTTTATCTAGAAAGTTTTGACTCGAAAAATTAAGGCGCCAAACTGAATGTGACTAACAGAATAGGAAAAGTAAAAGTTGTGTTCGGCATACTGTCAACAATTTTGCAAATCAATGTTTTTAGCACAAAACTTAAACTGCGAAATATTTCGGAAGGTGATTGCCATTATTACTTTTAAGCTGCAGGCCTTTGCGAGAACCATTAAATATTTTTTAATGAGTTTTTGAAATTAGTTTGCATGAGTCCTTCTTAATTTCAATTTTCAAGGCACAATTTCTAATCCTCGTAAGCAAATATAATATAATCTCGGAGCTCAAGGATATGTAGATGCTAGTACTGCTGTCAATGAGTTTCAGGCGAATAAATTCGCTAATAACTTGTCCCAAGGAGAACTACATTCATAATAAAAACTACTTACCTATGCACGGCAATTTTTGCACTATTGATGTATACTTTTAGATACTAACAAACTGTCAATTTTGCAACAATTGCAGGTTGTTTTTTTATTTTATAACTTTTCGAATGTTCAAAATGTATTTTAGCACTACTGATGATATTATTTAGCATAAAGGAAAGTAAGACAACCATTTGCATGTGCTAATACATTAAAAATAAGCGGATTTACTTGTACGGCGTAAAAGGATAATTGTCTATGAAATTGTTAATAATAGCTTCCGGACTAAATGAATTTTATTTTCGTGCTTAAGCCTAGTACGCAGCTGAAGCGAAACAAAAAATGTCACACAAAATTGACACGATGGACTCAAAAGATATAAATTTCATTCATCTTTTCACTTAGTTTTCATACAAAATTAATTGTTTGGGACAATTATGGAAAATCGCCTGCGATTTTCATATTTTTTGTGGAATTTTCGAACAGCTGTTCTCCATAATTATTTGTTCGTTACCACTCGCTTAAGCAACGTACTAGTGCCTTAATAATTTTCCTTGTTTTTGCAAGGAAGACATAATGGAAAGCGATCACAGGTTAATAAATGCTGAATGATTTAAGCTGAATATTCGAAATACCTAAAAACAAAAGTACAATTTTCATACAAGGAAAAGTACTCATAACTAATAACTGTTAGATTTTCATTAGGCATATTCCAATTACGGATCCCTTGGAGACCACTGCTCAACTTAATTCCTCAGATGACGAAGACTAAGAATTTTTAAATTCGTCTCCTTACATTCTCAAGAATAAAGAAAGCGATATTTTGAAGTTTAAAAATTACAAATGAGAGCCTTAGGAATTATTGATGGAAAAGATACTTGCAATCACACATAATTCAGGAACAGTTTTACTTTATATTTTGTTTTACAATTATTTTAATATGAAATAGCTACTAATAATACATGACACAAAATAGAATTTGCCTTTTTATTTTCGTAAGAAAAAATTTAAAAGGAAATTAGAGACTTAGAACATATTTTTTAGGGAAGTTAATTTTCTTCTTAGAGGAGAATTCGTGTTTCACTTAAAAAATATTCTCCGCAGAGGAATCGGAAGAATATTTTGAAAGGTTCGTAAGTGGAATACGTCTATTGTCGCAACTTTGACAGATAACTCAAAAAATACAAGTCTGGCAATGATGTGGTATACAACTTTGACTTTTACAAATGAGAAAAACAAAAGCAACTAGTACCACAAATCCTTATCATTCCCACCTAACATAATTTGTTTAAATAAAATGAGTGAAAAACCCAATCCGTTATCTCCGGATTGGGTGCGATGTCAATCAAAAAGTCGCCCAGATCGATACTACATGTTTAACAAGAGAACGGGCGAAACAAGTTGGTGGTCCGACACAGTAAACATTGGTCCACAGAAAACTGTTTTAGGTAACTTTTCTAACTTTTCTAATAACCTTAAAGTATAGTTGACAATCCTTACAGCTAAGTATATAATGAAAACTCCAGCGCAAGACCGACTCAAACTTTTTCAAAGTAGTATGCAGAAAAAGAAACAAAGTGAATCGAAGTCGGTCCGGGCAAATGGTGGCAGGCAAAACAAGGACGTTGTCCCAGACCAGATTGAGAGGGCAAAGCCCCATAAAGTGGAAGAGCAAAACATTCCTGATGCAGAAAAAACACCCGAAGCAAATAAAGAAGTTTTCACACATTCGTCCGGTGATGGACAAACACTGAAGGCCACTACCAGGGAAAAGAGTCGAACACTGCCGGCTTCCCTAGAAGCAATACCACCTTCATCAGTTCAAAGTAGGCTGATTGTCACTCCTAAAAAGTCTCCCTTTAGACCAACAGAAAGAGGGATCAGCACTGAACCGAAGGCCAAGTACAAAGCAGTGGAGTATAAGTTTGTTATTCCTAAGAAGCGCGTCAACAGGCCAGACATCAGTTCATTAGTCAGTTCGGAAGGTCTAAGAACTGCGTCTGAACCAAATAAATCAGAAATAAAGCCAATTTCCCCAAAATCCCCCTGTATCACAGAAAGAATTTCAATCCAATCTAGAATCAATTCGAGTTCAAGGAGGTTGTTTTGCAATGCTGAGAGTGCCAACACGAATAAATCTGAAATTAAGCTACCGTCTAGTACAGAGAGAAACAAGGCATCTGAAGAACAAATTCCAACTATTACAGAAATAAACAAGAGTGGACTTACACCAGTGGACCGATCACCGGAAACAATACAGTATGACATCAACGATAACGAGCGGACGACTCTGGAAGAAGAAGCCAAACCTGGACTCATGTCAAAATTAATGGGATTCTGTAGCAAACTAGTTAACAGAGCAACAAAACCAAAAAAAAGCAAACATCCGGAGAACAAGGACAAAGATAAGTTGGCAAATCTTTCACTCAACTCCAAGCCTATCTTCAAGCCAAAAAAAACAGACAGCAAGAGCGTCTTGCGAGGTGTCCTACTAGAGAATGAAAGTGGAAGCAATCAGAAACAATTGCCATCCTTGACGCACAAAGTGTCTTCTCCTATTACCGTCCCAAATGAAAGTGGTAAGTCTATCGACTTGTGTGTCACTTTTAAAAATCTCTGTCCTTCTAGCAAATGCCAGACTGCAACGCGTCAGAAATTTGCTACAGACTACCACCAACTCTACTCCAAATACATTTGCTATTTCATCTACAATGAACCTTATTTCAGACGACTCCGATATGAGGAGCAGTATATGTTCAACAAGCTTATCCACATCTGACTGTGAGCCAATGGACTGGCAAACTATTTCAGAAGACATTTTAGATAATGTAAGACCCACGAAATAATAACCTACACCCGATTTCCAAGTCTCTCATTCGTTCTAGATAAGTTCATCTTCTATGTCCAATGTGCGATCAGCGGATTCTTCCAACCTTAGCGAACACTATGACACGGTTAACCAAAATCTTCTCCGGCTATCAGCAGAGAAGAAACAGAACAAACAATGGAAAACAGACCATTTCTACTTCGTTGTAGATACGAATGTTTTCATTGAAAATATTATCTTTGTCGAAGAATTGACAACAATGAAGCTTTGTGGTAAGTTCATGCCAAGCAGATAAATCGACACCTACAAGCTGTTCCTCTTCCAGATACTATGGGAACCCTTATCTATGTACCTTACTGCGTCCTCCAGGAGCTGGATAAATTAAAAATACGTTCGCCCAGTGAAAGTATTAAGATACGTTCATCGAGAGCTATCAAATATCTAAACAAATCCTTTGAAGAGAAACATCAACGTATTCAAGGTAAGGCGCGATCACCACTAGACTATGTCTTGCTCTAACCTTTCCTTTTTGTAGCACAAAGTGCTGCCGATGAAACTGAGCGTTTGATTAAGGTAACCTCACCCGATGATAGTATTCTTAATTGTTGCTTGCAAGTGAAACAACACGTGGATAATGTACTATTGCTAACTGAAGATATCAATCTCCAGAACAAGGCCATGTGTAATGATATACTGGTGTCTACTAGAAGTGATCTCATATCGAAACATGAAAGTCTTATTTGAGAGCCGTCCAGCAAAATGTAATTACTTTAGAACTGATTTGTCGAGAAAGGTGTACAAATGTATAATTGGCGCGCACAAAATGTTCAATATTCTATGTAAAATAAGAGTTGTATATTTTTGATGCATGTACCTAATATTATTTAAAAATTACAGGTGTATAAATAGGTTAAATGTTTATAAAAAGTGCAGACCGTTTAGAAATACAAGAATTAGAAAAATGTAATATTAAAAATGACGAAGTAATAAACCTGAAATTACTCTACAATTTTCGAAGATTTGGGCATCTATTCTGTAGGAAATTTCAAAACTTAAAATTTCCATTGGGAAATTCGAACTCTAGAATGTTTTCGATCAACTTGGGGCAAAACTAGGACATTTTGCTGTAAAATTTTTAGGAAAAATTGGCATCCGTCTTGTAGAGCGTTTTAAAATCTAAAATTTCGATGAGAATTTTTTGTGGCACTCACATGTCTGCCATTTTCGCACTCAAAGAGTTTTTTTTTAAATTTGAACAAAAGTAAAACATTTTTGTTCATACCGTAGACCTTGGACTTTAATACTTACCTCCAATACATTCCACCTTGGTTTTTATTGCCATATTGGGTGCAGTCAAAGTGCCAGTGTCATATTTTCAGGGTTCCGGTACTTAAAAGTAAATACAGAACCCTTTATCCAACCACTACACAAAACATATAGGAAAGTTACAATGCATTTAGAACGGATCATATGATACTATTATCCCTCATCTTTTAACTCACCCCTAATAAAGTGAGTGTGGCGCTACGAAATATTTAAAACCGAAGGAATATCTTTCTATACAGGGGATATTTCCGCGATTTTTAAGAAATTTTATCGCAAAACTGTTACAGTTAGCAGAAAGTGGGCGTGGTTCCCAAGATTTGTAACCAAAGTTCATGGATTCTGACAAAATATTCACAATAAGGCTTGACCTTCACAGTAAATAGCTTTGAAAAAGCAATACATAATTTTTTAAAGAAAGCGACCCCAAAAAATGGGCGTGACCTGTAATGTATGGACGAACAATATTTTTCAAATTCTGTTTTTTTATTTCATGTTCCTAGCTCAAAATGTAAGGCCCAAAAAGTCATGACATACGAACGGACGGATGGCTAGATTGGCATACTTTTGGGTGTCTATCGTTATTATTTCTCTGTGTTGGAAACTATGTATCTAACTTAGTATACCCTGGATAGGGTGTAAGAAGGGGTTTTTGCCTGGTAGTACAATGGACCGAGTCTGAGTGCTCCGGGATTTAGAAATCACCTTTTAATTAATTAAAACAAATTGACGTTGTTATAGGAAAACTATGTATTTCGATTTTGATACATACATATGTATAGATATTTATGACAATTTTGAAAAAGCTTATGCATTATTGTGATAGCAAAAAATTGCATCTACCGTATGTCATCTTGTTTTTACCGAACACATTCATTCTCACTTACTCTTTTCATAAAAATTGGCTAAGACGTTTAAAGGTGAAATATGCATATAAAGGGTGAATCAATTAGAGGTTAGAAATTATATTTGTTATATTTCTGCTTTACATAACCCCAAAGAAAAAATCCAACGGAGTTATATCGCACGATCTTGGTGGCCAATTTTGGTCACTGAAACGAGAGATGACATGGCCGAGAAACTTTGTGTGCAATAACTGCATTGTTTCACTCGCAGTGTGGCAGATGGCGCCGTTTTGTTGAAACCACATGTCTTTCACATTAACGACGTTCAATTAGTGCCTAAAATAATTTCATGCTCCGATAAAGTTTACCATTGAAGAAGTAGCATTTTGTGAATGCATTGGTTGTTCGCGAATTTCCATGACCACAAATGCGACAATTTCGTTACTTTTGTTGAAGTGCGTTGTGTGGAGCTGTAGAAAAGGTTCAATTGCTGAGAATGATGACGAATGGATTTTGACGGATTGTCACAAACACTGTCACTCACTGCGGCAATATTTTCTAGTCTTTACACATCCAAACTGACCTGGTTCGATCGAATTTTACCATTAATTTCCTAACCGCGACAAGATGGACGGTTATGTATACTGATATTATTTCAAAATGCGCGAATCGTGCTCGTTAAATTTTCCCCATTTCGGAGATGGGATTTAATTTAACAATTAAAATGCGTTGTTCCCTCATATACCGTTCCACAATTAAAAAACGACTTATACCTGGATGACACGGCCACAAAATTTTTCGCTACTAGGCCTAGACAAGATCTTATTCGCGATGGGTTCTGCGAATAAGAAACAAAAACAATCAATATTGGAAAAAAAACTATCCTCTACAATCGATAATTATGAATATATGCAATGAATTATCGAAATTATTTGTTTCTCGATTAAAATCTTCTGCTCTTTGACATACCGATGTTTTCGATGGAATGAAAAATCGGAAATCGGTGGTCGGAAAGTGCTGTAATGATTTGGAATACTTTTATTGCGAACGTGGTGCATAGGAGCATTTTCGAAGAGATTTAGTATTGCAGTAAGAAAAATTCAAAAAGATCAGTATTCCGATGTTGACAAAAGTAATTTGGCGCTCGAAGAACCTTCAGAATCCTTCAGAGATTCTCCTCCGTTTCCTGAGCTGAGAATATTTGTTAAGTGGAACACGAATTCTCCGCAGATAACGAAATTAGCTGTGGAAAACATATATTCTCGTTCGCAGATTCTCTTTTATTTCTTATTAAAAAAAAGAAAAGAAAGGGCGTATTCTGTTGTATGCTGTGCATTTTTGTAGCTTCATATCTTATATTAAATAATTGCACAATAAAATAGAAAGTAAAACTGTTTCTGAAGAGGTTGCTGAGGGATCCGTAAGAAAATCTCGCTTAATGTATTGCCGACCATCTTAAAATTATGGATATGACCGGGAAAACATCCCATAGTTTGTATGCCTTTGAATGTATATTGAAATTTGAGTACTCTAAATAAATAGTCAGTCGGCTCTGATTGACATCGATTTGACTGCAAAACTAGTGAGCTTTTTGTGATGTAATGCACTGGATTCTTTGTCAGAATATCAACTGGTAACAAAAAAACATTTTGGTATACTATACGGAGTTGTCTTTACTTTTCTTCGTGTATATTAAACTTTAATAGAAACGATTTCAGTCCCATTTTGACATTTATGGAGTTGATTAAATTCTTAGTCAACATTATATTCAATATCAACCACGTACGAGTATATTGTGCACCAAAGTCTATACCCAGCTTAAAGGCAAAGGCAAATGAAACCGAAATACGTCACAAAGTGAATGACATTTTATTTCGCACACACTTCTCTTCTTTCGTCTACGTACGGCGCATGCCAAACAAAAATAATCCCCGTTTTAATCCGTCATCAACCTCCTTGATGTAAAATTTTCTCAAAATTCCCCCATAAACAAAAAATCCCCATAAACTGACAAATTTCGAGTGTTTCTGCAATTTAACATATCAGTCCCGTTTTGTTTAATTCAGTTATTGCAAAAACTCTCCAAAGTATTGCAAATAAATGGAGGTAACTCTGACAAGATCCAACAAAGGAGGCGAAAAGATATTCGTCGGTAATTTTGGCTATCATTTCCGTTCGAGAAACGCCAACGGCGAATACCGATGGGTCTGTACACACAGGAAATCGATGTTATGCAAAAGTTCAGTGTTAACTAAGAAATTTGGTGAGGAACATAAGATTAGTAGAGCGCCTACGGAACATACACATCCCGGACCCGAACATGAGAAAGTAATATGCAAAGTGAACAACTACATGAAAGCCATAGCCGAAGAGCAATCTACCCTTAAACCTTCGCAAATAATTCAAAAAGTTGTGTTGGATGTTGATCCATTCTCTAGGAAACTCCTGCCATCGGAGAAAGCACAAGTGGTGAAGATTAAGCGAGCCCGCGCTAAGAAGAGGAGGATGTCCGGTGAATCAGATGCACATACAAATAGTAACTTTCTAGGTCTTGGGAAAATGTTGAAGAGATCTGAGCATATCGACGATTGTTGGGACAGTACAAATATGGTTGAGACTCTCCATGACGACGAGATCCAGCGGAACATACAAACAGAATCTGAGCAAGGGATAAATTTAAACAGCGATCACTTGGAGGAGCAGAGCCTTCACATAAATGATGTGAAATTTAACCCAAATCGTAAACCTTTTGTCTGCAGTGATCAGGAATCAGATGGTACGGTCAATATTCGAATATTTCTTGAAGAGAGTTTACTCAACTCATTCGTCATCAACGCACAACATACGTCCAACGTCAACATTCGAATATCCAAAGATGATCTTCAACGGAATACAGTTTGAATATGTTGTCGGGTGTACTGTATTCAAGAGCCTCTCTGTACGTTGTTTCAACGTTATAGGTTCGTCTATCGTAATTCGCTTATTTAATAGAAATATAATTTTAAGTTAACTTTTAAGTGTTAGTTGTTTATTCGAAAAATTAGTTTATAGTTTTGTACAATAGAAATAAAAGAGCACTTGAGTAGCACAACAGCATTTTTTAATATCTCCAGGTAACGGAAGTAGCGTCTTTTTGGATTCGGTTTTGTCATCAGATGCAGACTAAAGCAATAAGTTCTTGGCTTTCTGCTTATAATGCTGGCGATCCGCATTCCACAACATCAGTTCCATTTGGGCTCGTGTCTCCGGAAGAGAAATATGATGGCACCAGAGGTTTCTTCGAACTGCTCGACTGCAACATTTTAGAGGATACGATGGTAAAAATATCGGCATGTTAAAATCGAAAGGGAAGACTGTCAGGCTAATGTAGTCCAAGTGTACTACGGTGTAGTCTCCTAATTAACCTGATCTCCAACCAAATTGACCAATTTGCGGTCGATGGAAGCACTGTTGCCATATTTCTCCCCCAGTTTTGGAGGATATTTCCAGCGTTAGGGGCGAATTTAGGGAGACAAAATTACTGGGTGGGGTGGGGTCTGCATACTTTTCTCATCGATAATTCATACCGAATTAGATAGGTACTATGTATCATAATGGGCAAAACTCGACCTACTTGTGGGTATGTGTATTGGTTTTATGAAGCTCTCCCTAGGATATTCCGACAAAGTCTACTGATGCCTGGACAGTGATACAGGAAGGGCGTTGATTAATGTTTGTATTACTGCTATAGAGAAACTCTACAAAGCGGGTCTCTCGATTCTGTTCTCAGTGTCTGTACCTCGGACAGTTTTTTTTTTTTTTTTTTTTAATTTCTGTGGTCACAATTCAAGGGGAAATCAGAAATTTCATTCTAATCCTAAAAGAATAACGTTATTCTACTACCCACTTCGATACTGCCGACTTCGAAAAGTTAAATTTTTTTCAAACTAATTATTTTTTGGGGGGGTTTTATTTTTTATTTTTTTTATGTGAGACATTTTTTGATCATCTGGCAACACTCGATAGAAGACACTTCTAAATATAATGGTTGGGACTTACAGTTTACACGAAAAAGAAAATCCAAAAATTCAACTTTAAAGATCGAATTTTTCAAAAGAAATTCATCGATCATCTGTATGATTGGAAAACTGATTGTCCATGGTTGCGAGTGGAGTTGCGCTCAAAAAAGAATATAGAAGTAAATAACCAAGAAGTCAAAAGTCTGAAAGGTGGTTTGAGTAAATGTCCTAGTAAGAACTAATGTGTCTCCCCTTACTGCTAGCTGAGGTCGATCTCAAATCGGAATATTCTCACAGTTTCCTAGAGAAATTCTCTCTCTCTCTCTCTCTCTCTCTCTCTCTCTTCCGTCTTTTTATAGAATTGATGTTGAGTTTACCAGTCTGTGTTAGGAAGTCCGCTAACATCAACAACCTATTTTTGTTAAGGCGGATACAAATCCTGCATCTTTCGCGACTGAATCTTTCTTCGCCAGCTTGGGGGTAAGCTCCCCCAATATCTCAAATTCCATAACTTGTCGCCTTGGCAGTTAATGGTTATTAGATTTAGACGAAATGGACGGAGTCGATATGTTGTTGGGGGACAAGAGAATCAATAAGGATTCATTACAAGAATATGCATACATATACATATGTATACTAAAGGTCGTAAAAACTAATCTCAAGGACTCAGAGTGTACTCCAGATAATCTGGTCGTATTCTTATTGGAGGAAAAGATTGAAAATGCCATTTTTTGATTCTTTGTTTTCTTGTTAGTTTTTTACTGTTTTTTTTACATTTAATGTGTAAGAAAATATCTATAAAATTAAATACGTTTCCAACTCAACAACGATGAAAGTGAATTAACATCCATTGATAATGATATTTTTTTTCACAGGATTTTTAAAATTGTTTTTTTTAACAACATATAAAATAGATACTGACTAATCCAACCTAAGCTAATTCCACTATCTTGGAAAAATGATAGATCATAGCGATCGGTTTTCCACAATTATTGCGAAAACGTTTAATCCTAGGACAAAAATTAAGACAACCATATATAGAAAGAGCAGAGCAGAACAGACACTCTACCATTTGTTCCATCTCTCAACTTATGTCTCTCCTTTGTTTCTACGCGGAAGCGGAAGCTTTAAACCATGGTAATCTACAATATAACCATCGGAAAAAAAAATAATCTTCCCAACAATGAAAGAAATATTAAAATCGGTAGTTTTGAAACCTAGCTACGTCTGTGACAACATTTTTATAGGCTCTCGAAGAGAACGGTATAGAAACCTCAAACTTACAAACTACCCACATATTTAACGGAGGGTGGGCGATAAGAGTTTTTGGGAGGGAGGAGGGGTATGTGGAACCTACAACAATTTTCCTAGGGTGTCGAAAAATATCAATATCAAATATGAGGAATTTCTAAAAATGTTATGTACATAAATTGCACCCAAGTTTTACTATGTTATACCTTGAATTATTGTCATCATAGCTCACGAAGAAGCATTTTCCTCTACCTGTTAATAGATAGAGAAGGATAGATTAAACCGCCTAACCCTAAATCAAACAGAACCGGTAATAAATAGAAGAAATATGTGTTAATAGACAATGGTTAGTAGAGAAGATTTAAACGGTTTATAGCTTATAAAAAATATACTCTTGTCCATAACTCGGAATGGGATTGAAGCTGACCCCACCTCAGTTACATTTTTTGTTTTTTTCAATACAACCTACATCTCATTTTAATACAAAAAATATTCGGATAGAGTAGATTTGCATTTCCAACCAAAGTGCACATCGCACTTTGCTAATGAGCCTAAACTACCAACGACAAAACAACCTAACAGAAAAACCATTCAGGGCCTTTATAAGCGTTTCTTAGATCGGAAACGGACATTTTTGCTTCCCATTTGACCTTTCACACTTTCCTGTTGAGATTTTTATTCAATTTAAGCATAAACATTTAGTGTTTCAATTGAAGTGAAAAAGAATAGAGCGGAAAACAACAACATAAACACGACTAAGAATTTGTTACGCAGAAATAATCAACAAGTCGTAGATACACACTGTTTTCACTTACTTATACGACAAGTTCACAGCAGTCTGCTACCACAAAAAGTCCAAGAACTTACCCACAAAATATTCCTCTTACATTTGTTACACTCACCACAAAAAATCGTCATCATTGAAAAACAGAACCGGAAAAAATCCCCTGTGCACCTTGTGAACGTACAATTCGCCGGATGCGGTTTATACACATAAATGATAAAAGCTACGTGACTTTTTCTCCATGTACACACATATAATTCATGGCATGTATATGACACATACATATACACTAAGCGGTCGATAGACGCACGCAACCGACTCGTCGACCGCGACAGCTGCGGTTTATAATAAAAAAAACCTGTTTGTTCGCCCGCGAACGATTTTAGTCAACACACGTTCCTGTAGTTGTAGATACGCAGTGCGGTTGAATTGCTGTGTGTGCAAGTGAAGTTGTTATTCTATTTTCTTCAAATTAATTGCATTATGGAATACGAAGTGGATTCATATCAACTAATTCCTTTAGTCGAAAAAAGGCCTGTTATTTGGGACAAAAACTTAGGCGACTATAAACAGAAATCTTTAACTTTTCCAGCTTGGCGAGAGGTAGCAGTACTCTTAAAAGAAGATTTTGACAAATTGAGTAGGAATGAACAGGAAAAATTCAGTGAGTATTTTTTTTTAATGGTTAAACAAGTCTTTGATTAGGCATTTTTGCTACGATGAAGAAGCAGTTGATGGCAACATTTTTTAGTATGACATTCATATTTGTATGTTTGACGAATGAAATTGTTTGTATATTTTCCACCTCATTTTTAGTTAAATACTTTTCGGTGTTTGAGCATAACAAATTTTCTCATGTATGTAGGTATTTATTAAGAATGCAACAAATTTTCTAATAAGAACCGTTGCAAACGCGAATTAAACCTTATTTGAAAATGAATATCCGCATATTTCAGAAAGAAATGGAGAAATGACCAGGGATGTTAGAGAGTTATAAGTAAATATAACGTAAAGCATACACCAGCAACGAGAAAGTACCATACAAAATTGTTCATTGAAAGAAAGAAATAATGATGAACTCTTACTAAACTGCAAATGTCTGTCGGTCTAAGAGCGCAAAACCTTTAAGAAAAACTACAAGTCGTAGAAACAAGCGGGTTTCACATAGTACATACTTGTAGAGAAGCTGAGACAGTCACAGTAAAAGTATAAAAATCCAATACAGCAGCCCAAACATTTAGAGAAATATTATTTATTAATCGATCTCAATGTTTAAAACAAACTTCAGGTTATAGACACTAGCAGTTTTATAATAAAGCAAGTTGAGGACATTTCAGAAAAAACTTCAAACTTTGAAAGATCAAAGATAGAAAACTACAATTCGTAGATATACACCATTTTCATCTACTTGTAGAGCAAGTTAAAAGCATTACAGGGAAAATCGGTAACCACAAAAAACCCAAGTATATATGATAGTATAGCGGCCCAAAACAAGAAGATTTCAATTACTTGTAAAGCAAATTGAAATTATTAGAGAAACACTCTAAAACCACACAAAGAACTATATGTCAACCTATTCATCGTCGTTGAGAGTGCAAAATCAGCTTTGCGCAAAATTACATACTTTGTAGTGGGTAATAAAAACTGAGTACCATGTTTGTTTAATCACTAAAGCGCTATGATATCAATATAATTTATTTCTATCTTTATATCATTAGAATCATCGACAGTAACTTACCAATCGATATTTCCGCAGGTTTTACACGCCCAACGACATTTTATGTCTAAGATAATGTACTAGTTGTAAAAAAAAGAAGTTTTTAGGATGTTTCTGGAAAAAATTTAAACTATAAATATCGAATATTGCAAATGGAGGTCAATACTTTTTGATAAAGTTATTTATTAAAATGTTTGAGAAAAACTTCAAGCCGTAGAGTTGAGAGCATTGCTAGAAAAATCTGAATATGTATAAAAAACCTTAAAATTTTTGGGGAAGTACTCGTAAATTGTTTTACATACATGTATTGCATTTTTGGGACAACTGGGTATGATTAACTTACAGAGTAAGTACGTTCTAGATATACGTGTCCAAAAATGTATTTATTATTTATTAAAATGGAGACGAACAGTAAGTAAGAATCGAAGACAAGAGGGTTCCACCAGCTTTGGTAGTAACTTGAGAGCATCACAGGGAAATTCTGGAAGAATGATAGATCGAAGATCAAATGTTTAAAATAATGTACAATACAAGTCATAGTAGCAATTAATTTACACACACTTGAAGATCAAAAAGAAAAAGAATACCTATCAAAGATGGAGGGCCCATTGTTTTTTGGAAATGGTATTTGCTTCCATTTGGAGGAAAATTGCAATCTGGAGAATGTGAAATTGCTCTTTGAATTTCAAGACGACAGCTTTGAATATGACCGGTTCAAAGGTTTTATTTCGTAATACAAATCCATAGAATAGAATGTCATATATTGTACTTAATAACGTTTTAAAGCATAAGTTTTATAGTTATAAAACTACACTAAAAGAACACTTAACAAAAATGTGAATACCGCATTAAAATCACGAATAGACATAGCAATGGCTCACAGTTTCAAAATAATAGGTCGGATACTTATGAAGAACGTCAGAATTCAGAAAGTATCCGTACTCTTTCTTGGTTGTCAAATAAATGTGAAGGAAAATATTCACTTCGTTAAGTCTACTAGCACTAGAACGATTGCCTGATGTTTTCAGACGTTATATTGGGCTTGTTCGGCAACATGGTGCTACCGCGTACCAACTTTTGATAGATCGCCGAATGTCTCTTCTAAATCTTGATACGCAAAAAACAGTTGCGGCTACCAATTACTGTAAAGTATACAATTGAAATTGTCTGATATTGTTATTTCGCTTGTATTTCAATGAATTTCTAATTCATAAATCTAGAATGTATTCAATAATTTTATTTAACAATTTGAATTTAGTTGAATAACTTAACATAAATTGGTATTGAGATGGGATATCTTTGCTATTGTAAAAATGCATATTTTCTTGTAAATGTGGTCTCTTTATTATTTTTAATTATTATTGTTCTTTTTTTCTCTTTTTAGCTGCTTTCATCATAAAAAAGTGGAGAAATATTAAAGACTGTTGGGTGAAATCGAATAGAAAAAGTCGAATGGGTAGTAAATTCGTCAAGAAATATGTCTACGATGACCAGTTGAAGTTTTTAAGAAGTTTAACTTTCGATAATCTCACGGACACATTACAAAATTGTTTAGACTGTCCCTCAATTGATAATGATCGAATACAAATTCCTGAATTAAAAGAGGAACCATCCACTTCATCTGTAGCGAAAGTTTATTCGTCACGACCAACATCGAAAAGGCGCAAAATTGCTGATGTAGATAAATCTTTTACGCTGACTGTAAAAGAAAAAGAAGATCGGCATTTGTGTTTTATCAAAGGAGTGTTACCGTCGCTGGTAAAGTTCAATGAGACACAAGTGTTAAAATTCCAAATGGGAGTACTGGAACTAATTCAAAATATTCAAGGCAACATTCCCGAAACAAAAATGCTCGATCCTTTAAGTTTCGACTACAGCAAGGATGTAAAATCTAACAGTGTCAGCAAAATAAAATCAAGGACTTCGTCGACATCATGTTCATCTTTCTCGGATGATTCAGTTTTGCTTTTTTAATTTCTAGATACATATATTATGTTTTTTTTATTCATGTACATATATACATACACATTATTGGATCATTCCTTTACGTCTTTGTTAAGTTTAGGATTAATAAATAAGTGCATTTGGTCTGTTTCTTTATTTCTCGGGCTTCAATAAATATTTCATTTCGTTTCGAGTAACACATCTTAGATAAAAGGTGATCCACTGTTTTCCAAGTAACACTGGCAAGTGCTTGAAGCAATACCACCTTGCTATCGGCTAGAGCATGAATATTTTAGTTGGTTATCTACGTGTTCATGTTCTCCCGGATACAAAGTGCTATTCCGGCTTTGAATACGAAGTTGTTTTTTTCATATTTACAATTAATAGAGTTTCTGAGCTCATGTCGGATACTCCAACACGACTGCTTCCATCTGTTTTGGATCCGTTTATGTAACATACATAAGAATCACAGTTGGTCCGTCTGTAACCAGTTCCTGAGGTTTGGTAGTGTGACATTGCAGTTGTGGCTGAAGTTGTATTTTGGGAGTCTTGTCTAAGTATTTTTTTCTTGTTAAAATATCCTGGTATTTCAATTTGTTTCATTTTCGGTGATACGCACGTAGGCGCTATTTGGTGCAAACAGTGTATATAGGGCCTAGGGCCTATCTTCTCGCAACCATTTATACTATGTGAGATACTTTCTACAGTTTTATGCCGTTTCCGAAGGGAAGCTTTTTCAAATGAGAAGCTTTTCATGACAATTTGAGTCTCGATGTTTATCAGATCTTCTCGAGAGGTGAGACCGTAATTACAAATATTATGATGTTTTCTGTGACTCGAAATAGAGTCTTCCTCTCTGTGTCCGTTGTACATACCCAAGCTATTTTTTGCAGTTCGTTGAACTTGGCTTGTGCGGATTTTTATTTTGTTTTATGCTAACAGGCGAGTACCTAATGTAGAATGTAACAACCGCATAGTACTTTTATTCTTACACGTGCACAAATCAAAAACTACACTATAGGTATATACATAGGTACATATATGTATTTATTCACTGCATTATACGAATAAATTAATATATTTTAATGGCGTTTTTAACTAATTAACCACTTTTAGTTATTCCTTGGAACTAAACAACACACAAAATGCCTGACAATCGAAACTAAGAAATAGCTAAACGTCAAATCGAGAACTGGTCTGGTCTATGTACGAGTACCTATAGTAATTGAAAACATTTTAAAAAATTCACAAACCAATTGTGGGATAAATATTTTAAATAAATTTATTTATAACTAATAACAACATCTAAAAAAATTCGTCAATTACTTAAGCAATATTTACATAAGTAAGCACCTATTATTTATAAAATATTAATTATAGTTTATTGACAGAAGCGTTTTACTACGTTGTGAAGACTGATTTGCAATTTTGGCGATTATTTTGGAAAAATGATGAGAACTATCAAATCGTTGTCAAACCACTCATATGTAAATTCCAAATTGCTTATTAAGTATTTTTTTTTTTTTGTTGTTCAATAGATTGAAATAAGTCAAATATGTAATAAGTAAAACAAATTAAAATTAATTAAAAACATAGATACAAGAGAGCTTAAAATGCTATCCGAAGATATTCTAGTGGATGCAAATTGGTGGTTCCTCACATACTATACTGAATTCAACTGAAAAACACGAAATTCGCGAGTGGCTTGCAATACAACTCCTGTGTACTTACTTTTGTGACGTGTTTTGTTGCACATGGTTCGATTGCTTAACAAAGGAACACAAATTGTACCGTTATTTTACTTTCACAATAGTTGTGTGGATAATAAGCAACACACATGAGGTACAGTCGGTAGTAATTCATATGAAATAAAATGTATTCATTGGATTGTTATGTTACTAGCTTGGGTGTATACTTACTTTTGTGACTGTGTCTACATATGCATGTTGCTGACATTACCCTAATGTACAGCTTATATTGTTCAACCCGTTCCCCAACTTTTTTGTAATTCTTACCTTACAGCAAAATGACAAACTTAATATGTCTCCCATACAAGGAATATGAACTCATTCCATGAAATGGTTTATTATTCCATGAAATGGTTTAGAAAGAACGTGATTCTTGCCGATCCTGTGAACTGGAGGGTTTATTGTTTTCTTGAGTAAGGGGTTAAAGCTTTCATCAAAACCCGTTTACATTGAAGATGGAACAGTACTTTAAAATTATTTGCATATGTTATTCAATCAGTAGTGCCAAATCAATATGTTTTCGTTTTTTATGTGAAACCTAACTGAATTTTATATAAAGTTATAAGAAATACGCGGCTATTATCCACAGTTTTCGCTAAGTATAACACATTTCGACTATCAGGCGACATATGGTGCAAGAAGTTTTGCTTACTACGAGTATGTAGGCAGACAAAAAGAAAGGGTATTTCATATCATTAGTTCAATATTCTTCTCAATGTAAAATAATTGAATGATTAATTTAACAAGGGAGAAACGGGTCGGTGGAAAAAAAGCTAATTGCCTTTGCAGTCCAATCCGCTACTAAGCCAGTAGTGCCAAATTACAAAATAGAATAACTTTTTTTTGTGAAACTTAACTGAAATTAATCTATGCAAAGTTACAATGAAACACGGCTACTTTTAAATAAATTCTTTAAAATGCTTGAAGGTAATGATACTTGAAAGCTCTTGGTCTTGGTACTTATGCCCGTACTTAAAGAGCACCAGTTCCTAGTGCTTGTACTTCGAAAGATTCACTTCTTCAAATAGTTAAGTACTTTTTCAGCCCTAGTTTGCAACTCCTTGGGTAAGTAATTGACTTTATTTACAGTATATTCAACTCCCACTGAAAAGAGCAAGATTCAGAAATTTCGAAACAAAATTACGCAATAATAACCAAGAAAAATACGGTTTTAGAAGAATATTTCACTTTAATTACTCATTCTTCTTACAACATACATTCCAAAATTCGAACTAAATCTACCACGAGGGTGACTCGCCTTCTTTCAGCTCCCGGTAGTACAACGCACTCTTATCGCGGAACATGGTCATTCGTTGGGTTTCCTTGTTGTCCAAGAAGTTGCCAATGAGACCACCGAGGATTGGCAGACTTATCCATACCCACTGTTTCGTGATACCGATAACCATTTTTATTTCCTTTAATGTGCTAGATTCTCTTGCTGTTGAGCCTTAAGAGAACGCTTCCACTTGCGGGTGTGAGACCAATCGGCGTAAATCGTAACGATTGCAAAAGTTGGGAAAAATATGACCGCACCGTATCTCCTTGCGAATGCTGATACAAACCCTCTGGCCATTAAACTTGGGGGAGAGAAATTGACCAGTTACGTAAGTTTAGATGTCAAAGGTAACAAATGACAGAATGTAAACAAAGGTTTTATAAAGCGAAATTACAATACAATAGTTTTATCTCTTTTTATTAAGTAATTCTGCAAACGTTTTCGACTTACTTTTCATTCAAAAACAATCGGAAAATGTGAGGAAATGTGTATATTTCCCCGAGAAAAGTGACATTCACGGTCGATCGAATGTCAGTTGTCAAAAGAACTGTGGATCGTGGAATGCAATCTTATACAGCGGCTGTTGAGGTGGGTGCTCGTTTTTGTATTGAAGCTCTTTTTACTTGCACTTACGAGTATGAGCGTAAGTATTTGTTTCCTGAATATGTTCGACCTGGATGTCCTTATGTCTGCTAGTATTCCTGGTCGACTCCAGCCTAAGCGACTGGGTGAATATTCTTCAAACTTCACATCTGGGATCTGAAGGATCACAATTTGAGATGAAATTGGAACTTTCATTAGGTTTTCATTAGAGCCAAATTAGATGGCAAAAAATTGCAAATGAGCTGCTAAATTATCCAATTTCCCATATATTTCCTCTTTTGCTAAATTATCTTACTGCCAGGGGGCGTATTCTCAAATTCATTTCGTATGTGAATAAGTAAAAAAGGTCTACGGAATCACGAACAACTTATTCTGAGAAGTCGCACATGTGGTGTACGGTATACTGAAACTAAATACTTATGCGACTTCTGTGAATGCAAATGTACAGTTATGCCATTTTGATGTTATGAGTGCACTTTTAGCACCCTTCTTAACTCTTTTTAATATTGTACTTCAGTATATCCCAACTGTGTTCTCCTGAAGCATATAAGCAACATAACCAATGTAACAAAGCTCATTGGGATAATTTGTGTTACAAAAATATTGAAAAACTTCTTCAAAAAAGCTATTCCCATTTCATTTGGCGTTTGGCAAAGTTAAATAACTACTTTCTCAAGGCTTTTCACAAAATGCCCACAAAAACCAACGCCATCACAAAACATTGCATTTACATAGTCGGAAATTAGAGCCGACTGCACAGTAAGGCATTTCATTTGGCGTTCAGAAGTCTGTTTATGAGATTTTTATCAAAATTTATGAAATTTGACGTTAAGCAACCTTTAACACAAAAATCACACGAATGTGCCAATGTATTTTGTTGCTGTTACCTAAGTGAAATGGCCCATGAAACAGCAATTTTAAAAATTACTAAATAATATATATGTAATACATTGTCTTCTAAATTAACTCCCCAATCTGATACGAAATTACTACTCAACTTTTGAAAAAGGGGAATCCCTGCTAATAAACAAAAAAAAAAAAGTACAAAATTAGACATTAGTTTTTAATTAAAAATTTGCAGAAAGTTAATATTAAAATAATCCAAAAAGTTTAAAACAAAGGCTGAAATAAAACTGCTTCTATATCTCAACAGACTTCTTTGGAATTGCAAAAATCGTGTATTGTGCAGGCCTCCAGCAATGCTTCGTTCCGCAGTTCTTGGATTAGTTTTCTCTACTGCTGAGTACTGTGTTCCTGTCTGGCTGATTGTGCTCACATGAACCAAATAGACTGCCTGTTAGATGCAGTTCTACACCAATGAGAGCAACATACATAATGTAAATATACAAGGATAGTTCATCTATGAGAGGAATAATACCTGGTCGTCCCAAGTTATACACCTAAAGTGTTGACCTTCTTGAGCCTAAAACGCCCTCATGTTGTGTCTGTTATCGAAAGAAATGAGATGGATGTAGTAAAAATATCTCAAAATGAGTCATTTCAAATCATCTCATTTGGGTCTAATGGAAACGTAGTATAACCCCAAAATTAAAATTACTTTAATTTAAAACCGATTTAAAAAAAAACATTTTCTCCAAAACGGCTCTAACAATTTAAATAAAATTTGCACCACAACGGTGCGAGGCGTACCGGGTTTTTGCCTTTTGTATAACCGTCTTATTAATCGGTTTTGAAAATTGGCTCATTCTCGGATATGACTTTGGCGACTGTGTAATATCATAGCATACGAATTTGGCAAAATATATTTATTGGATTCTTATCGGATTTTTTGAAAAAAAAACAACATATATTTTAACGTGATAAACAATTTGTTGCAAGCGCCAAACAAAATGCTTTCACTGCTATTCGTTGGTTCTGCTGAATATAATAATTATTCAATGGACAATAAATAGTTTATTTTTCTATATTTATTGCAATTATATGGTGCATAATCAAACAAGCAAAATATATTTACAAATAAAAATGTGGTTGAGTATTCCTTCATCTGTAGATTTTTCTCAGTAAATTCATCCGTTGTCCAAATTATTCTGCACCATATTTTACAAAATGTTTCCGCGGGTTTTCTCAGCTGGCAATAAATTTATAGAAAATGTCTTTCGCTATACCGGAAAAGTTTAACATCTTGCAACTCTTTCTTATCTGATGCCCATCCGATGTTGGACTCACAGACCAACTGACATATGCACAGCTGCCATATTGAAAACAATTTCCCTGCGCATTTTGAGTATAACTAGTACCGTTAGAGCTGATTTTTCTACTACCACTTATTGGGTCAATAACTTAATTCGTGCGGTTTGCTAAGAGATGGCGTAACTTGTATTATTCCATTCGAACATGCGTTTGAAAGCTACTGTCATTGTACGTCATTTCAGTATATGTCATTCATTTGAAGGGTAAACAACAATAACTTTTTTTCACTCAAATATGTCGAACTTTGTGCCTGAAAAAGTGTTTTTGCGGGGAGTTCTTCTTCATTACTTTAATATGAAGAAAACTGCTGCCGAAAGTCATCGTATTTTGGTAGAAGTTTATGGTGAACATGCGCTAGCTGAGCGAACGTGCCAAAAGTGGTTTGCACGATTTAAAAGTGGTGATTTTGGCTTGGAAGACGATGAACGTCCTGGGCAGCCAAAAAAGTTTGAAGATGAAGAGCTGGAAGCAATACTCTATGAAGATTGTTGCCAAACACAAGAAGAGCTCGCAGAATCTTTGTGTGTCACTCAAGCAGCCATTCCAAAACGTTTAGAAGCAGCTGGATATATTCAAAAGCAAGGAAATTGGGTTCCACAGGAACTCAAGCCGAGAGACGTCGAAAGGCGGTTTTGCATGTCCGAAATGCTGCTGGAACACCACAAAAGGAAGTCATTTTTGCATCGGATTGTTACTGGTGATGAAAAATGGATCCATTACGACAACCCCAAGCGCAAAAAATCATATGTGAAACCCGGCCAACCAGCCAAATCAACGGCAAAGCCGAATATCCATGGCGCGAAGGTAATGCTCTGTATTTGGTGGGATCAGAAGGGTGTGCTGTATTATGAGCTGCTAAAACCGAGTGAAACCATCAATGGACAACGCTACCGAACACAATTAATCCATTTGAAGAGAGCAGTAGCCGAAAAATGCCCGGAATATGCGACCAGACACGAGGCAATAATTTTCCATCATGACAACGCTCGGCCTCACGTTGCTATTCCGGTTAAGAACTATTTGGAAAACAGTGGATGGGAAGTTTTACCCCACCTGCCTTGTAGCCCAGACCTTGCCCCTTCTGACTACCATTTGTTCCGGTCGATGCAGAACGCCCTCACTGAAATACGCTTCACATCAGAGCAGAATATCAAAAATTGGCTTGATTCATTCTTGGCTGCCAAGCCGGCGCAGTTCTTTTGGGATGGGATCCACAAATTGCCAGAAAGATGGGAAAAAGTCATAGCTTCAGATGGGCAATACTTTGAATAATACTATTGTACATGTTTTTCTTAAAAAAACGTTCAAATTTTAACAAAAAACCGCATGAATTAAGTTATAAACCCAATATAATAAATAAATAATTATTTTGGCGCTAACAGCTCAATGCAGGGCCTGGCCTAGCTTCTCGCAGTCACTCATGTTGTGCGCCGCATGAATGGTTGGGATCTACAGTTTTAAGCCGTTCACAAAAGAAAGTTTTTCGATTGAGAGAAGCTTTTTCGTTACAGTTTTACTCTCGGATGTTTGTCAGACGTTCTCGAGAGGTGGGACCTTGAGAAAACTTTGTTTGTTTTATTTTTATGTTTTCTTGGATTCAAACTTTGCACCTTTCGTTGAGTGAC
Organism: Pocota personata; assembly: GCA_963082735.1. Taxonomy (NCBI): domain Eukaryota; kingdom Metazoa; phylum Arthropoda; class Insecta; order Diptera; family Syrphidae; genus Pocota; species Pocota personata. Next base: position 35,925,512 of record OY720430.1, read on the forward strand.
TGCGCACTTAATCACTAACCCACGGCGCCTACCATCTTCCATTTCCTTAAAAAATTAAAGTAAAACGGATAGCAAGAGCAAGAGCAGGTAGTGAAAATCAGAAATCGTTGCTTTCTATTTATTTGCTGATCGTATTGTAGTCCTTTCGTCTGCTGTTGGAAAATGGGTGAAATTTTGCGGAAATATAGAATGCATGTGATGAACCAAAAATAATCATGGAAAACAAGTAAATAGAAATAATTTTTCTTGAGGACATATAAAATAAATAAAAACGTTGGTTCTAACAGCTCATACAGGGAGCATTCTAGCTTCTCGTAATCATTTGCGTTGTACTTTGTATGTATTATATTTTCCACACAAATGGAAAGCACCTACAGTTCACTATAAAGGTGCAGTCGAGAAGGTTCTTCATGACAGTTTTCAGACGTTCGTGAGAGGTGGAACCTTGAAGATACTTTTCGGTACCACGCCTCAGTAGTTTACGCACTCAAGGGCCAGGCTACTGCGCCTACGTCGTGTGACATATGTATTATGCATCTTTTACTATAAATATAGGCTGAAACCGCCCACAGAAAAAAAATCCGTTCGCCCATAGATAGAACGAAGATGCTTAATAATAATACCACATAATATTAATCGTACCTATAGGTCGTAAGGTGAGTCTATTTCAACATTTCCTCCTGATTCCGAAAATGTAACTCACATTTTCCTCGAAGGGAGCCAAAGCATTTGCTGAGTTAGAATTTAAAACATGGATTCAAAATGGCTCTCATAAGCCCAAAAATGTAATCGCTGACTTTAAATCCGAAGTCAGAATTTTCAAATTCAAAATTCCGTAGTTTTTCCTATATTTTTTGAAAGCCATTTTTTGACATCATTTTGAATCCTGAAATTCTGACTTTGGATTCGAATTTAGCAACGCAGAAATCTTTGATTTATTATACTTCATTAATCTACAACGAAACAAAATTTGATAATATATTTGAGGTTTGTCCGCCATTGCTAATTCGACATTTCGAGTTTTTGGAATCTAATTTCAGGTTCAGATTAACGACCCAGAAAATGCTTTTGCTTCTTTATTAGGCATCGATTTATTTTAATAGATTGAGTACTTGCTGTGATGAACGTTGCCTATATACAAACAAAAAAGGAGAAACTTGTGCTTGTACTAGAGCAAAACTTTTCTGAAAAATTACAACGGTATTGTCCTCGGGTCATTGTCCATGATCGATTTAAGAAACCCTGAAAAACGATTGCTAGTGTTTTGCTAGATACATGTAATAATATAAGAACTTTTTAAAATGTGGTGTACATCATGGATGCAACGATTAATTTTGCTTTAAATCCCACCCCTTTCCTCAAGGCGAGAGGGAAGCCCGACTAGTTTAAGGACACTGGTTTAAAAACCAAGCGCTTGCGGTTGCAAGAAGCTTGATCTAACAATCTGGAAGCAACCTGCACGTGATCAACGATGATGGAAAGTTGGGAAATCTCTGCGCGGGAGTTGGACAAATAACGTAGTACTTCACCTAGATTTGGACAATTACTTATTTGTAATACCCTTAACTGGGCACATACACTGAAATCCCAAGGACGTGAAGATAAAATCATTAGCTCTATTTCCTCCTGATTAATCGAAATGAAAATCAAACTTCTCTTTTAACATTTTATTGTATGCGAGCCTCAAAGAAGATACAAAAAAGATGCATAATCTATCTGCATTACAAGGAAATATATCTTTAAAAAATGTGTGCTTTTTAGATTTAAGAAAAAAAGCAAACTAACAACTTAATTATTAAGAAAAATGTACATGCAGTGACTCATTTAACTATTTAATCTCTACTTTATCTTTTTATTCAATTCTCCCTTAAGGAAAGTACATCAGCATGCCAAGGAAATCTAATTTTTCTTCAAGTTACGTAGAGCTTTCTTTCGTGTGGCTATAAGCTGATTGAAAACCATATTTTGTGCAAAATCTTTGCCTAAAACACAGGCAGCTGCATCAACAACGAGCCCCATTACAGCATGCGGCCAGTATCCAGTTGTTTGGCCAGTTATACCAACAGTCTTTAGAGCTGCACTTACATAACAATCTGCAGATGGTATCATGGCACTTGTTTTGCGAACTTTTGACATGTTTGTGGCGACGAAACCAGGACGAATACTCTGTATGATAATTCCGTTATCCTTGTATTCGCGTTGTAGATCTGCACTGAACTTGTCCACAAAGGCCTTTGTACCACTGTAGACACTGAGCAATGGATTTGGAATGACGGCGGCAAGAGATGCAACGTTAATAATGACTCCCTGCTTTTTAGCCACCAATCGTGGCAAGATCAGTTTAGTCATATGTGTTACGGAATGGATGTTTGCTGCTACAATATCCTGGAGGAAAGTCTTGTTGTCATCGGTGTATGTGAGGAAGAACTCAGGATACTGGTAACTTATTCCAACATTATTAATAAGGATTCCAATGTCAAGACCCTCAAGATTTGTTCGGATTTTCTCGTAAATTTCTGCTCCACCAGTGAAGTCAACATCAATCGTTCGTACTTCGACTTGTGTTGCTTCAGCTGAAATGTAAAAAATGGGGTTAAGTATGAATTTAGAGAATAGGACGAAGTAGGACTTACAGATTTCTTTGGACACTGCTTCAAGTTTACTTGGTGATCTGCTAATGAGCACGACATTGATGCCTTTTGTTGCGAGCTATAAAAAAGATTATTATTAATGATTAATACCAGGATCAGCGGATTGAGTTATTGAAAAAGCTAATGAGTTCTAAAGACCACATGGTATGATGTTGGCTACTGATATACATATACTCGTATCTGCCTTGACTGTTTGTACAATTTATTTAGTGCATTTTAACTAAATTACTCATTTTGAGTCTGTGCCTAAAATGTGGAGAATAAAGCTTGATCGGCAGTTAAATGAACCAAAGAAACGTCGACTAATTGCAATGGATCCCTGAATAGATGTCGCTGTTATCGTGGATTATTAATGGTGGAAAATTTGTTAGTAAGGAGTTCAGAGATTTTTGTGAAACCTGAAACATAAATTTGTACAATACTAACTACTATTTCATATTGACCACAGTAAAATCATGACATACTTAAAAACATAAAAATAAGCAACACAAAGTGGAAAGAAGATTTACAGAACTAATTTCTAATGTATCATAATACTCCACATTCAACGACTGAAAAAGCTTCGGCAGAACTATTCTATAGAAGTGAGGATACTGTGTAAGTTAAAAAAAAAATTTTAAAATTAAAATAAATTAGATACAAACTTCAGCGAGTTGAGAAGGAAATATATTAATTAAGAATTCTGTGACCGGTGAGATAACGCGTCGAAATATAGTACATCTAAGGAAAGTTCAGGATGAGTGGGCAGTACAAACAAGAGAAACAGAATAACCACTTGATATGGACCAAGAGACATCATAGTTGGGACAATTAATAAATTGTACATTTATAGTAATTGTTTTTATGTAATCTCGATGTCAATACTTTAATTTTGCATGCATTGTTAAAATGAATACTAATAATTAAATTTATCTTTATAGTAGATACTAGTATTTTTATAAAAAAGGAGAGACTGTAGTATATAACGCTATAAAACTTATTAAAATATTTGTTGAAGATGAGTTGCTAACTGAATATGATATAAAATAGAAAATATTCCGGAATTATTAATAAAATAGAGCTCGACCTGAATGGTGATTTTTTTGAATATTGTTTTCCTGGAAATAGTATTTTACACACTTCAAAAAATTTCATATTTTGCAATGAAATTTTCTTTACAGCATAAGGTGTAAACGATCCACTGCCACTCCCTTCGTTGAATTGTCTTTGGGTTCACTTTTGAGTCTCAGCAAGACACCAACAAGTTTTGCACGGTCCTACCTCCCTAATGAAACTAGTTTCATGAGACCAGTTTGTTTGGTGTGCAGCATTCCTAACTCATAGTATTATTTTATGAGACTAATATTATTACCTTCTAATACATATTTGTGGATTTTATGAAACAGGTCGCTGCGTAGTTTGTGTTTGTTTAAAAGAAGATGTTAACAAATTGAAAAAAGCAAATGTCTAGGATTCCTTAAACGGTGCAAGGAATATTTTACCCTGTCTGATCTGGCCTCAATTTATAAGGCATTCATCAGCCCTAAGCTAGAATATAACGCCCATATCTGGTCTGGTGCACTCAAGATCCTTCTGCACATTCTAGACAGGATACAGAATCGCGCGTTAAAACTTATACATATGTGATAGAGACATTGTCAATTCCATACATTCACTTGAACATCGGAGAAATGTCCCTTGTCTCTTATTATTTTATAGTTTTTTTAATAAAAATGTTCCAATAAAATAGCAGGTTGCATTCCTCCCCTTCAAAATTTTACCCATAATACGCCACATGCTTTGAATGCACATCAGTTCACCCTAAAGCCTAACTTCGGTCGTACTGTCAAATATAGGGATTCATTTATAAGCCGAACGACACGAATGTGGAATAATCTACCAGGCTCTGTATTTCCCCATCACTACAACCTTCAAACATTTAAAGCCAACGTGTACAGGCTTCTCCTCTATTCCTCTTCCCAATGTTCCTAAATGCCCGTACCCTGTAACAGTATAAGAGTATTCATACTCCTTTTGGCTTGCGCAAATTATAAAAAAAAACTAAAATAAAAAACTACTTAAAAAAGTCGGACCCAAAGTATTGACCCCTATTTAAGAAACACACTGTATAACATTCTTAGTTGTTTGTCAACCAAGCATACTACAGTGGGGACTTTCAGTACTCTGGGCACTAACTATCAATCGATTCTGATTGGTCGAGAGCACTCGAATTGACTAAAAATACTGGTCAAATTTTTTTGAGAATCCTGCCTCAAATCTTAGTCAGTCGAAGAAACGTCACAAAAAGCTGAATGACAGCAAGTTCTGTTTATTACACGGTAGTACTCTAGGCACTAACTATCAATCGACTCTGATTGGTCGAGAGCACTCGAATTGACTAATTTTTTTTTTTTTAATTTTTTAATTTTAATTTTGGTGGGGGCGAAAGCCCCCATTTATTTGGCTTATTACAAGCTACAACTAACTTAAGGCTAAAACTTAAACCTAAAACTTAAAACTAAAACTTAAAACTAAAACTTAAAACTAAAACTTAAAACTAAGACTTAAAGTTAAGGAGAATGGTGAAGGAGTTCGGTTTTGAGGCAGGGGGTGCTGAGGTTAAAATCAAACTGGGTGAGGTTTGAGTTCACTTTTCGCAGCATACGGGAAATTGGTTCATTAGATCCATATGAAGTGCGGTGGGACGGTAAATAGAAAAGACGAGGGCATCGTAAATTTCGTGGGTTGGTATTGAAAAAAATTGAATTATAAAGAGATGCGCAATCGACAGAGCCTGAAAGAAGTCGATGAATGAAAAGAATGTCTGCAACATCTCTGCGTTTCTCTAGAGTACTCAGGTTGATGAGGTTGAGGCGGTCTTGATAGGGAGGCAAGATAAATGGATCGTTCCAAGGAAGACCTCGAAGGCAAATCGAAGAAATCGACGTTGAACATTCTCGATTCTGGTCACATGAACTTGCTGAAAGGGTGACCACGCTTGACTGGCATATTCAAGGAGGGGGCGCACAAAGGTAATGTAGAGGGATCTGGTCACGTAAGGGTCGGAGAATTCTTTGGACCATCGTTTGACAAAGCCAAGTGATGAGTTAGCTTTACGAATTATCTCATCAATATGTGAACGAAAATTTAGTTCCCTATCGTACAATATTCCAAGATCACGGAGAGACTGAACGATGGATATAGGTTGACCATGAAGAAGGTAAAGGCGGGCGGAGGACACGTGGTGCTTACGTGATAAGGTAATGGATTGACATTTGGTGATATTGAGCTCTAAGCGATTTTGTAGGCACCAGTTCGAAAAACTATCAAGGTCTTGTTGAAGGAGGCAGTAGTCATGTGGTGAAGAGATGGCTTTGAAATATTTGGTATCATCAGCGTACAGAGAGAGGGAAGAATGTTTAATAACCCTCTCGACATCGTTTATGGTTAGAATGAAGAGAAGGGGACCTAGATGGCTGCCTTGCGGAACACCAGAGGTGGCCAAGAAGGGAGTCGATAAGATGGATCTGAAGCGAACTCTGTAAGAACGGTTTTCCAGGTAAGAAGATATCCATTTTAACAATATGGGTTCGAAACCGAGGGCAGACAATTTGAAGAGGATTAAGTTATGAGATATCTTATCAAAAGCCTTACTAAAATCAGTTGCAATAACGTCGACTTCTTTGCCATTCTCTAAGGCAGACAGGGCGAAGGACACGAATTTGACTAAGTTAGTGGTAGTTGATCTACCTTTCAGAAAGCCGTGTTGGGTGGGAGAGATAAGAGACTTGCACTGAAAGCTTAAGGCTTCGTATAAAATACTTTCGAAAAGTTTGGGTAGATGAGAAAGTTTAGCAATGGGGCGATAGTTTGTTACCTCGTTCTTTGATCCCTTTTTGTGAATGGGGGTTATGAAAGAGGTCTTCCAAATCTGAGGGAATTCTCCTAGTGATAGAGACAAACGGAAGAGGTGAGAGAGGGGGAGGGAGAGAATGGAAGAGCATTTTTTAAGAAAAATGGCAGGGAGACCATCTGGGCCGGGTGAGAATTCATCATTAAGATTTTGTAGTTTATTTTCAATTACAGCAACGGAGAAGTTAAGAAGGTGAGTGAAGTAAGAGGGGTCTGGTTCAAAAGAGTTGTCGGCGAAGGATTGTTTAAAATAGGTGGCAAACAAGTTGGCAATGGTTTGCGGATTAGTTGAAGATATGTTTTCAAAAGAGAGGGACGGAGGGTAACCGTCAGATTTTTTTTTATAGTTGACGAATTGAAAAAATGACTTAGGGTCGTTTATAAGATTTGCTTTCGCGTTAATTAGGTGCCGCTGGTAGAGAGAGTTATAAAGATGATTGAATTGAAGGTAGGAACCGAGATAGTTGGAATAGTCGAAAACAGAATTGGTACGAAGGAAAGCTGCCCATAACTTGTTTCTCTTGTTACGTAAGGCGCGAAGTTTGCGATTATACCAAGGGGGGGATGAAGATGAAGTTTTATGACGAGAAAAGGGGACATAAAGAGAAATGGAATTAAACATTTCTCTGTAAAAAATTGTGAGGGCTTCGTTTAAGGATAAGTTAGCAAAATCAAAGGAACATCTACTCAGATAGGCATTTATTTTGCGGAAATTAGCTTTATGAAAGTCGTAAGAAGTGTGAAATGCAGGAGGTGTAGATTGAAGTGGAGAATTGAGGAAAAGTGAAAGAAGAAGGGGAGGATGAAAGTTATCAATAGTTGACAGAGTTAGGGGACAAAGCGAGACTGAGGAGTTAACGGGATCAGTTGTGAATATAAGGTCTAATTGCCTTCCCATGTAATTTAAGACATTACTAACTTGACATAGACTTGAATCAGTTAGCCGATCTATGAAGAGACATTCCTTAGTGGAGTTGGCATTTGAAGCGATGAAAAAGGATTCATCATCGGAAGGACTCCACTGCAAATACTGGTCAAATTTTTTTGAGAATCCTGCCTCAAATCTTAGTCAGTCGAAGAAACGTCACAAAAAGCTGAATGACAGCAAGTTCTGTTTATTACACGGTCGTATTTTATCTGTGAATTTAAGTAAATACAAATTAATTTTCATTGTTTTATTGTAACTTGTTCCTTGATCTCACTTGTTTTCATTTTCACTAGTTTTTTATTCAAGACATGTAATCTTTGAGTTTCATAAAATTTTGTGGAATTTTCTATATAAAATATTATTTATTTTTGCTATGGAGTTCTTCATTTCTATCTATTGTTTCTTGTTGGCTCATCGTGCAATCCATCGTCGGATTTTGTTCTACGATTTACAACAGTTATGAGTTATGTTATTTACATAAAATCTCATTAATTTGGTTGTAATTTAATCTCCCTTTTCACTTTTATTTTCTTTGAAATATTTTGTGAATAATACAATTCACAAACCATTCAAATGTGAGAACAAAAAGCTAATTTTTTGATTATGTGTATTTGTGATATGTATATTTGACATTAACTGAATTCTTAGTTAGTTTGTCGTTCAATATATTAGCAATTGACTAAATTTTTAGTGCCTTAAGTATTGAACGTCCCTTTGGGAAGTACATTTTAATACATTCTTCGTCAAATTTTTAACTTTTTACAGAATCACAGATCACCAACACCCATTCTTAAAAATTACTTACTGAGCTATTCAAAAAATCTCTATTCACATTATATGCTCTTATTTTAAATTCAACTCATAAACGTGCAGTTATTTGTGAACAAACATTCTTGTTTAAAAAATAATCCAATTTCCCTTCACTTTATTGACGGATCCCAAACGATAAGTTGAATAGATACTCGTACATACTCGCACTTCTATCGACAATTGCAAATGCAAAGACTTCTCGATGACATGGCTAGAATTTTAATTACGAAAATGTTTTGATTCTTTAAACTATCACATATGTACATACATACATATTAAAACTGTCCGAAAGCGTAGGCACTAAGGAAAGCGAAGACTTACATAAGCATTTTTATTTCTTTGGGTGTTCTGAAGGGAGTCAATGAAAGTTCACCGAATAAGTAAATCGATTACGATCCCAATTATTTGGAATTGCAAATTTTGCTGTTTTTTTTTTTGTGGATTTGACATACATTCGTATAATCTATTTTAATTATAGAACGAGATATAAAGAAAGCAATTATATTTGCCATAAGATTGGAAATTTTTCCAGTTTATCTACTCCTCATTTATGTTGTGAAATATTTAAACTAAATTTTGACTTTCAACTGCGAATAGATCACTCGACAAATGGTTTTTTAATGACATCGCATGCACATTGCACTTCAAGTTGCTATTGGAATTTGAAAGCAAACAATCACCGAATGCACTTTCGATATTTACTTAATGAATTTGCATGCGAATTTTGCGGAAATGCGGGAACTTTGAATTCGAGTAAATAAATTTGTTGAATATTTACGTAACCTTCAATTCAATAGTTTCAAATGTTCCTGCACTATTCGTTTTGTCATTATACTGTTGCTTTTTCAGATAGTTAATGGGATATAAGTGTTGCTAAGATGATGAGGCTATAAATGAAAGTATTGTAATGATCACTCAGGGTTAATTGGAATTGGAATTGTTAGAGTGGTTCAGTGGTTGCGTAATACTGAGCTTGAGGATCTTACGGCCCGTGGTTTGAATTCAAGATGAGCCACCTAAAATGAGTACCCTTTCCAGTGGGCAAATCGTATCGGCGGGTCCTTTGCTGATCACGGAGCACTATTAGAAAGTACTGCCACAGTAGAATGTATAGCTGCTGTTGTACTGTGCTTAAAATTTGTTCTCAAATGTGGAAAAGGTACGTAAATTCTTCTCAGAAGATTAGATTAAAGTAGGGCTCTTCGGGTCTGGTCAAGCTACGAGTGAGGCTAATTTGTGATGGATCGCATTAGATTGAAATGGGAAGGTTAATATTATAATAAGGCTGGCCCATCTGTAGATTTCTTTTTAAAATTGCTATAGAAAAAAGTTATTTAATATTTTTCAAAGTTGTTTGCTTTATTGAAGAGAGTACACTTTCTGGTTATTTATGGAAAATAATTTCATTTAAATGGCTACCGCGGCTGTCTTGATGGTTCGCGGCTCTACTTCACAAATGGCTTGGTCAATATTGTTCTTAAGTGCCTGAACCGTTTTTGGATTGCATAATACCGATCTTTAACGGCACCCCACAACAAAAGTCCAACAGCGTCAAACTGCAGCTACGCGAAGGCTAAGGAACATCACCAGATATGTTGCGAGTTGAGGTTCTCGGGCTTAGGCGCAAACTTTCGGAAACAGCAGTAGTATTCTCGGCTAAGCCCACATGATGAACAGGAGGATAACATGTGTTATCAATAAGCATGCCAATCTCAAGAATTTACTTCACAAACTTGCGTACAGCAGGGACGGTTGGTGAATTATTTTGACCGAAATTTCTTTTCAAAATTCGCTTTATCGCGCGAAAAAACTGTCAGTGTCAAATTAACATATAATTTAAAAAAAAGAAACCAGCAGATGGCGCACCAATTATTTTCCTTAAAAAGGTTTAAAAATGTTTTTGTTTCCTTTTCGAAAAGTACATATGTAGTTTTTGTGCACTTTTTGTTCTTTATTTCTGAGTTACCGCTTATCTATGTAACACATTGTTTACAAAGTCAGATAAAAGTTTATGTGCTAAATTGACATGTGAACAATTAAATAATTTATTCGAAAAATTTAAATTAAATGAAATAGAATCATACAATTTGACTGCAATACAATTTTAGCTCTAATAGCTTTGCAGTTAAAAATTTTATTAGCGCAAATGCATCGGTTGCAGCACTTTCATATTTTGTTGATTATTTTTTTTTAAGTTTTTAGGTTTTTTTTTTTATTACGAGTAATATAATTAGCTTATTATTCAATCATTATTTCTGGACTTTGAATTCAAGTTAAGTATAATAGTCCAAATATCAACGAGAAGATACAAAGTTGATTATTCATCATCATTGCAGCTCCTGTAAAAGTAATTAGATAAAAGGTTAAGCTAAGATTTTTAGCGCGCCTACTATTGAGCCCGCGTAATGCCAAATATTGTTGTTCTGATGTGCAACCTTATTAGCGAGATTGTTTCTGATCCATCTTTGCCCAATTCCGTGTAACATCAATAAACGTATGTAAAGAGTACTCTTACGCATGTGCAGTTGGCTTTTGCGATTGAAGTCAGTTCAAGTGACGATTTAGATGTAGAAAAAGTTATGCCATGACTGGTGAATACTTTTATGCCCCCGCAAAAAGGTGAATATTGAATTTTTGATGCAATTTTTTTTGTCATAATAATCCAGAGCGAAGAAAAATTAAGTTTTGTAAAACTTTTTAGTGGACCTTTCGTTTCGTAAGACCTTACGCTCGTTTTTTAGTCAATTAATCTCAATCTCAGAATGGCGAATTATTTGAAATCGTCAAGAAAGCTGGAAAATCTTTCTCAAATATTGTGTGAAAATAAGGGAAGTGGAACGTGTCGTGCAGCATGACAAGCAGTGACAGAAAGACTGTTGACCAAACAGCTCTAGCTAACATGCGCTTAAAGGCTGACATGGTTACTTCAAATAAGGAGCAGCTTTTACGACGGAAGGAGCATTTCCTCATGGTTCTAAGCTGGCTATTCGCCAGTAATTTGAAAACAAAAATTATTTGTCTTTCAAGAAAATGCACAACCGATCGAGAGAGTAGGTTAATGTTGGAACCGAACAAAATATTTTCAGCAAAATCGGTATTTAGAATCCTATACAAGTTATGGGAGAGCAATATGATTTGTTTAAATACCAAGCTAAGATTGTTTCACGATGCTTACGACTATCACAAAAAATGTTTTTTCATTGTGAATGGGAGTCTCCTAACCGATTTAAGATTTTTCTACCTTAACCGTATCCCTAATGAACCTTTTCGAACGTCTGACAAACTTCCGAGAGAAAAATTGTAATGAAAGACTTTTTTCATCGAAAAAAATTGCCCTTCGGAAATGGAATAAAACTGGCGTGTCTCACAGCATGAATGGATACCAAACGGTAGGTAAGATACTGTCTGGAGTGTTGCCACCAAAATGGTTAATTATTTATTTATTTATAAGTAGCACAATAGCAAATTGATTTTTGCTTTTTAAAGGAACACTTTTCCTACAAAAGAGCGTACTCTAAAATTAGAATTTAATCTATAAAAAAAGGACGGGCTGAAGCAGTTTCCAGATGAAAAGTTGATCTGCAGAACTTTGTTTTATCGCATGTCTGCAGAACGAAGAAGTATGACTTTTGACTTCACCATGACTTTTGTAGCTGAGACGTGGCTAAGACGTGGCGTTAACTATTATAGCTTCCTAGGATTGCGGCTTCGTATGTCTGCGGCGCATGAAATTATTTTTGATATTTTTTTAAATTTTCAATTAGGTGCAAATCTAAAAATCATGGAAATTATTCTTTAATGAGTCTCAAACTAATATTACAAAAGCAATTATTCTTTACATTTAAAAAGATTTCTTGCATAATATTAGCTGATGAGAAAAATCAATGAATCCTCCCTAATACTGTTTTGGGTTAACCGGTAAATTCGCAGAAACCAGGACAACGCCGGTTATGTATAGGTACATACAATTGTGAATTGCCCAGTTTGCAACCTAAAAGTTGATTTTAAAGAAAACTTGTTGTGCTTTCAATATTGCCTGTAGGTACATACATACTCACGTCATTTAAAATCTGCGTCGCACAAGAAATTAAGCCCTTTTTTATTAAATGATACTGGGCAGCATTTTGAAAACACCCCCACACATGCACAAAAGAGCAGATGTTTCCATCCCGGAAAATATAAATGCACTAATTAACTAAAATCTGTCTACCATAGTGTGTACGCCTATGTCTCAGTAGATATAGGCAGCAAAGTATCCTAGAATTGTTTTGCTCTCTCTGACCGGCACGAATTATCTTCTAATAAAAATAACATAAATACGTAAATAACTCACCGCTTTGGCGTATGCCTTTCCAATGCCATCTGTGGCTCCGGTTATCACTGCAAAATAAAGATAAGAACTTTAGTCGACCTTTTACCCATGAGTATCATATCAAATTTGTTTGATAAGACATTTTATTTTTTCAAGGCATGTATATATGTATATGTATAATTTTTTTCATATTTTTTTAAAACACATACCAGCCCATTCACCCAAACGCTTAAAATCAACCCTCGGCCCAAATAATTTTGGTCCAAAAATATTCGAATATAACCAAGGCAAAACTTTTCGTACAATCTGATAGGAAACGAACAATATGGCTAGACTACCGGCTATATTCCAGGTGGAACCACAAAACTTTTCATTCAATTGTAAGGGCATTTTTTTTTAATAAATTAAAAATCGTTCCGGCAAAAATAAATGACACCCGTCTAGCTTCACGACGACGTTCGCGTTATCACTGATAGCAACGTAATTCTTTTGAAAAAAAAAAAAAAAAAAAAAATCGAAAAGTGATTGTTATGCTGTTCTATGCATTTGGAACTTCCCTATCGGAATAAGTAATTCGTACGATTCCCCGCGACCCACTGGCTTTCTCTGGCGGGCGTACAGTGTATGGTGGTGTACTCGTTTCTGTATTGAGTTGAAATTCACGGGGAGTGCTGATTGCTGAATACTAAATAAATCGGAATCAATTCATTTGGATGATAATGTGTTTTCGACGCGACAAATATGCGCAGAACCAAGTGATATAGTCACCCAGTGATAGTGGTAGTGCTTTTCCCCTATATCTGTCGTTTTCCATATTTAAAACTAGGAAGCAGTGTGCGAGCAACTCGAGAATTCTTTATAAATATTTCTGTACACAATTTTGCTGAGAGCCGTGCCATATGGAGGAGGAGAATGATTTTAAGATTGTAGTGTACTCTCAAAATGCGCATGGATTGTTTGGGGTGACTGAGAAAAATAGAAATGATATTGAACAGAGGGTTGCAGGAGGGTAGGAAATAAGGTTTTCGAATTTATTTATTTTTAGATAGGATATGGTTCAACTGTGCGGTATTTTGAAACACTTAGTGGCGAATAATTTCATTGTAAATTAATTTTTATCTAGTCTAGAATATCAAAGCTTCTAGTCTTAATATATTACTCTGTAAAACAGAGCATTATTTTATGGTACTTCAAGTCCTAAGGTCTGGTAGCTCGATCTTCATCTTACTGCGTATTGTTTCACACTCGCGCCACTCACGGTAATGTCTTTCTTTATCGCGATGTTCCTACGGGATGAATTATAAGACTTTGGGAGGGATCGCTGAATGTAAATTCGAGTCTTTCTGACTAGGTCAATTTCGTACGCTGCAAATAAGGCCCATTTCCTTACGAATTCTAATCCAACTCCGTTCCCTAGCCCAACAAATTTATAAGAAAAGAGGCAAGAGAGTATAACATTTCCATTCAATGAACAACCTTGCGAATTTGTGGCCAACAAATTTCTGTGCCTAAACTGCCAAATCCCTGTAAGGTCACTCATATTGTGTAGATCTCAAATTCCTAATTAGGTGTTTTTTGTTTTGTTTATTTGGTCTTGAACAGATTGAAATAAGTTAAATAATAAAAGTGGAGTAAGACAAAAAATTGATAAAAGTGAGCAAAAATACTATCCGAAGGAATTTCAGCATATACATATGTACATCTCACATATGTTCCTGAAATCTCCTACATGCATAGATTTTGTTGTTCAACGCGTTCCCTAATTTTTTTTTTTGTAATTTTCGCTTTTCTCAGATAGATTTTTCTCCACTCGTTGAAATTTATAATTTTACGAATTTAAATGCAGAAAGTAAGGGAACAGATCTATAGATAGAATAAAGTGTCACTAAGTACTCGCACAATCACGTTAAAGAAAAAGCGACACGAAGTCTTAGACCTTTCCATCAAAGGTCCCAGTGATAGTTTTACTGTGATCAGAGAAGAGCAGTATGGGTCTTGTTTGTATAAATATTTATTTGGTGAGTATATATTATTGAAGTCTCTTGGAAATATTGGAGGTATCGTCTACAAATATTGGTTTTTGTTACTAATCTATTGAAGAACAAGCCAGCAGTAATGGGTAAGTGAAACTCAGCAGTGAAACTGATCACAGTCAATTCAAGTCTGCCTTCCATATCGCACACCGAATTTAGAAAAAGAACTGACCTCGACTAACGAGAATGCTAATTGGAGCAGTTTTAATGAATTTTGTAGGCTTTTAAATGGAAATAAAAAAATGTAATATTCCATCATTTCAAGTACGTAAATCTTTAAGATTTAAACCAAAAAAAGAAACTTTGTTTAATCAGTGCGATTACTACCTAAAAACGGAAGAGGATTTTGCGCTGTGGCGTCATTAACTGTCTCCTGTCTCTGAAGCGGGATATGGACGTGATCAAAATAAGAATGGGTGTAGTTGATGTTTACAAATCTAAAGGTTCGGAAATGACTTATTTAACCATTAACACTGAAATTGATATTTAAATATTCCACAGTTTATTATACGTTATGTTAAACTACCAATAAGTTCTATGAAAAGAAGGTGTTATTACAAAGAACCCGTAAACAATTTGTTTTCTTTATTTTGATTTATTGGAATACAATAAATAAATACATTTTAAATAATAATTCACTGAAATTAGGAAATTCAAATCAACAAAATAAAATGCTTCTAAAAAAAATTAAACTATAACTTCGTCGAAGTTCGCCATCCTTTTGACATTGTTCCGGTTGGAATGCTATTCCAGGTGTCAGTTGCTGCCCAAAGATTCCTGGTGAACAAAAAGATATTTGGAGAACCTTTCTGTCCAAGTGATCCCATACAAGTTCAATTGGCTTTAAATCTGGCGTCTGTGGTGGTCAAGCCATGTTGATTAACACACCTTCTTCTTCTATCTGTACAGAAAGCTTGAACATAAGACCTTCTTCAATCAACCGAAAACCTCTCTGAATAGTATTCTGATCTAGAATGGTTTTTTAGCACTCTTTGTTCAGAATGCCTTAGATACGAACGAGATCACTACTTTTACTGAAGGAAAAGGCTTGCCACATCAAAATCGATCAATCTACATGCTTTATGGTGTGCACAATACATTGCAGCAAGGCTGTTTGTTCTGCGGAATGTCGAACGAAAACCCTTCTCTTCATGCCAAATAGTTCGAACTTGGATTAATCAGTCCAAAAAACTCTTTTCCAGTCCTCAATGTTTATTTTGGTAAGCTTTACCCCACTTTAGTCGTTTCTTCTTATTTTGCGCCAGAAGTAACGGCTTTTTTGTTTCTCAAGGACGCCTTTTAATTGCTGTAACAGAGACTGAGATTTCTCTATTCCTGTTGACCAATTCGCAGATTTCTGGTGCAGTAAGCCTTCGATTATGCTATCTTAATCTATTCGTTTTTTCTTGAAAGTTCACTGCTCTTGTAATGGACTCCAGATTTAGATATATTAAGTTCCTTAGAGATATCTTTTCCGGATTTCCACATTTTATGAAGGCAACTAAATTGACTTTATATTCAACGTATTTATTTAATTTTGTTTAGTTGTTTTAACCATTCACTTTGAAAACTGATAGCTAACTACAAAATGTGTAGTGCGTAATCCTTTTAAATAAATCCTTTGCAAACGATATTGTTTATAATATTGTCAAAAGTATTAATTAAAAATCGGAAATAGCTTACAATTTTGTATTGCCTCAATTTAAAAAAAAAAAAAAAATTGGAAATGCCGATTACCCTAAAGGCTTCATGTGTCTACATGCAAGTAAACGATCTAGGTATATTGCAAGTGGGATTAAGGTTACTACATATTGCAACAATGGCCTGAATAAGCAAAATAATTTTCTAACTGAAAAAACAGGGTGCAATCAAAGAAATACTGGTGGTCTTAAACTTATGAACGTAATTACTTTAAATCCAATACATAATTTACCATTCTTTGGTTTATTTATCATATAAAGGAGTTATGCTCTGTACAAAATTTCTTGTCGAGTAATAATTATATTACGATTATTTTTTGAATCCCGTCGCGCCCATGTATATCTCGATTAAATCTATTTCCGTCATTTCCGTTCAATCCATAATCTGACAGCTGTCAGATGTTCAAATGACATTACTGATAAGAACCTGAAGACTACGAAGTTTGTGTTAAATTTCTTTTAAATTTCTAAATTAAAACAATAAAAATGTGCAATTATTTATAATAAAAATATTATTTAGAGATTAAATGTAACACTAGCTTTAATGTGGAGCCGGTAAAATGGACGGAATTTAAGCCCCACAACGTACAGAACCAATCCATCGAAACCGAAACCCGACAAAAATTCTTAGCAACGATGAGCAATATAAACAGTAAGCTATCCCAGCACAATTTGGGGTCTCATCCAAAACGCACGTGTTTCTCTTTACAGCTGTCCTCTTAGTCCTTTCTGTGATTTGCCTACAGACTGTGAGTCCTCAAACCAATGTTTGTCGATTCAATGAAATCTTCGAGCATCCGGATGACACAGTACAATGCAGTGTGTCCAACAGCCATCTAGGAAAATCGATTTACCTTTTATACGACGTTAATCCGCCGGAAGGCTTTAATCTCCGTCGAGATGTCTACATTCGTTTGGCCGTGTTTGTACGGAATCTTCAAATGCAGAGTGGCTTGGAATATGTAAAGTTGGTGTTGCCACCGTTTAGGCGGTTGTATCACTGGAAATCTAGTCATGTCTATCAGGACAATGTGTTGTGGTCTAAATTTTTTGATATTCCGAGTATGAAGGCATTCGCTCCTGTGATAGACTTTGATGAGTTCCTTGCGGAGATTCAAGAAACTTTAGTCGATCCAAACCGCATCCCAGTTGATGTGGTCTATCAGTTGAAGCATTTCGAAGATATGTTCGAGAATGGAGTGTTTCGTGATAAATATGAAATTGAAAAGTGCAAACGAGAGGATCATCTGCGTGGGTATCTGCTGCAGCAGCCTCGACTACTTGAGAATAAGTTTATTTGCTTGAAATTCCAAGGAGGTGCGAGTTTACTGGCCAATGTGTTAGGGAGTTTCATTCAAAGGTAGAAAGGTTAAAAATATGTTTGTGATATGTTTTGTTTGATTTACTCCATTTCAAGGCTTAAAAGTTCACCAAAGATATTCACCCTCTTGAATGCGGAGATAGTTCTGCACGATCAATGGGGAAGTGATGAATTCTGGATGGCACGACGTTCAATGCGCTTCAATCGGGAGCTAGTTAGGATAGCGAATGAATTTCGAAGAGATTACCTCAATTCAACAGATGAGTTGGATGCTGTACAACGACCAGACAGATGGTTGGATGAGAAGGTTAGTTTGTCAAGAAAATGAATCAGGTTTCATGGGTGTTTCCATCCCAACAGCCATATCGTGGAGCAAAAGGAGGCGACTATCTTTGTGCACATTTGCGACGTGGCGACTTCATACATGGCCGGGAGAAAACCACACCGACACTTAAGTCTGCCGGGACTCAAATAAGAAACAAAATGCGAGAGCTCGGCTTGGAGAGACTATTCATTTCCAGTGATTGCTCTCAATTCGGTAAAAGTTTTAGTATACTCGCACAAAAGAAAGTCCTTAAATCTACTATTTCAGAATTTAAGAATCTTAAGTCGTACCTACAGAGAGGAAGAGTGTATCGTTATATGGCAGAATCGTTGCAGCAAAAGGCAATCATCAAGGACGGAGGAGTTGCTATTATAGATCAAATCATATGCTCACATGCCAGGTTTGTATATAGACAAGGCTTAGCTTATTTTGGTTTTGGTTCTAGGTTAGTTAGGGACTTAAATACCAAATGGAAGCGCTGGAAAATGAAACACAAATCTCAAGGCTATATTTAGCTATTAAGTTGATTTCGGGTCCCTATAGAGACTATGTACTACTGACACACCCATATGCCTCAATCTGGAAGTCTTTAAGTGGTCGGATATTGTCGAACGGAACGTATGAGCATATGAGAAAACAAAATAACGATTTCAAAAACTAACTAACTGCTTCTTACGATTTAACACCTAATGTAGACATTGTCAAGGTTTGTGGATTTCTGCGACACCAACCATTTGATCATAGGTAGCACCATGTGTGAGTGCAAGCTTGCGGCAAAGTTTTAATTAAAATAATCATGACTAGTGGACGGTTTATGATTATATCTTTTACATATCCGAATTAGACGTGCAGTTGACATCAGAATGAAACGAGACCTTCACCTTATGGTAGCTTAAATCCATCTTCGTACAGCCGAACAAACGTAAACACCTCGCTAAAAGAAATCAGATGTGATACCGACAATTTAAGGGATCCCATAGTGTCCTAACAATTTAGTGACAGTCTTTGTTCAAGGATTGCAGATAATCAGTAGCTCCATGCCCCCGACCATAAAGAAGAATGGAAGGAGAACATATTGAAAAGTGGAAACAATTTAAAGTTTGCATTACAGTCTCACAGCAGATGGTAGGAGCGAGCTGCACGCCCAATACCTTATGAAGATATGGGAATTTCAAAGGAAATTTCATAAAAGCACTGGCTACACAGGCCCAAGAAGTTACAAGTGGATGTGACACCAGAACCGTGTACAGAGTAGCTAAATAATTGATGGTCACAGTTTGCGTCAATAGGCGATGAATAATTTAGTTTCTAGTTTCGGTTGAGATTGGCTTAGAAGATAGAGCTAATCTCTAATTTGCCCATTATTTTAAATAATATTGTGAACGGAGTTCAGAGGTAGGACAGGATAAGCTCTTCGGTGCCCAAATTTCTAGGATCGGCATCGCACCTCCCAATAAAGACGAGATTAGTACCGTGGTCTAAGCGCTCAAAACAAATACGGCGGCGGAGCTTGACTGTAATCTTGAGAAGCTCTATAAAGCCTCGTCAACAACATCAACATCCACTCGGAGGAAAGGCTTGTGATAACTGGAACCTTCTCTGACGAATGGAGGCAAGGAATGGTTGTCAAATTTCTATAGAAAGGCTATCTAACAGAGTGTGAGAACTGGAAAAGTCTGCTTTCCGCATTCCAAACAAAATGGTTAAAATAACTTTCGAATGCATTAAGGAACATCTGGAAAACACTTTAGTAGACAATGAGCAAGCAGGTTTTCGTTTTATGTCCTCTTTCGCTGACCAAATCACATCTTCCAACAATGCGACGAGTATGGATATACCTATGCATCTCTGCTACACTTGCGTTTTATTGACTTCGAGAAAGCGCGCGATAGTTTAAATGGAGATCTTATATGGAAAACACACAGGGATCTGGAGAAGCAGCAAGCAGCAAGCTGCGAATGTTCCGCTAAAATGTACAGTCAGTGATTTCATATGAGCTCGGTACCTAGAAAGTGAATACCAATGTCGCAAGAAAGCTGAAAGTTGTTGTTAATCGTTGTCTCGGAAATATATAAACATATCGCGGGTGTCTGGCCAGACCGTGTCTCAAGCGAATAGATTTATGATAGAACTGATAAATAATGTACTATACAGAAGCAAAAGTGGTATTGGATTGGTTACACATTGTAAAGGATATACAGTGGGATTCATTAACCCAAAATTGAACAATTTGGCGCAAGACAGTTGAAAAGGAATCTCACCAATTAAATACTCATCACTAGGAACCGTACATAATAACACGTGGGCTTGGTAGATGCACTAAGACCAAAGGGGACAAAGGGCCTAAGAGAGAGTTCTTGTCATTTCAAACTACACAATGAATAATGTGTACCTTCTTATATTTCGAGTTTCTTGAGTCCAGATGTCTGTGTGCTCTTTTCAAGATTTTCTCAGTGTTTGATATGGAGGCGAATGAACCTTTAATGGATTTAAGACAGTTCTCGTAACTCTTAATGGGTAGACTGATATCGATATGGCCGACCCTGTATTGCATTATGCAAACAAGTGCAAAACGCCTGGCTATGCATTCAATGTTAGATGTATTTATGTACTTGAGTTCCACTTATCGCATCGCGTTGTTTCTAAGAAATTTGATTAACAGTACCGAATCAGAACAGGCTAGGATGGGTCTGTCAAGGAGCCTACCCGTCAAGGAGCCACGATTCCCAGCAAACAACATGCATTTGTCAAAAGGCCCATGGACCTTTCAAACAGTCAAAAAATACATCCACTTAAGTCAATTGTATGGATTCTACTGATAACCGCTAATTTTTAGGTAAATGAAAACAATTGAGTAACAGGGTTATAGCGATAAGAATTAAAGAGACACTGTATAAAACCCTCATCTGTACATGGTTCAGAAATGTTTACAGTATGTTTTAAGTCTTCGACAGACAACCCTTCGTACGATATAAGAATCAATTAGAACACTTTTGTATTTAGTGTACAATGAGATCGATCGGCATTTCCATGGAATTGGAGTCAGTTAGCTGGACAGGATTATTTGTTAAAGCACAATTCCAGCCCAAACTGTACAACAGGTCTGAAATAAGAAATATTTGACCTGATCACAGCAGATTGCTGCCTGCTCTAGAAACATGCATCCATATTTTCAGAGTCGTGTCACCCGAAAAATATAAGGACACATAGAGTGTCTATGAGAATACAAAAAGTCTTGTACGGGACCAGATTAAAAATAAAGATAGGAAACAGTCTGTCACTTCTACTACGGGAATAAAGGCGAATAATGATTGACCAATTACCAATTATATAATCAAAATGTGAACTTGTTCCCTTAAAACAATGAGTAGCTAAGCCCTTGCAGACGACGGTTATCTCTAAGCTCTTGAACTATTAAATCTTAATATTTACGCAATTTATTTGTTATTAATCAAACATTTCCTATTTCATCTTTTCCCCCCTTAGGCACTTCATTGGAACGTATGAAAGTACATTTACATATCGCATCTATGAGGAACGTGAGATTCTAGGATTTCCCAAGAACACAACATTCAATACATTTTGTAAAAATGAAGACTTAGTTAACTGCGCAAAAAATTCCATTTGGCCTATAGTATACTAAAATACTCTTGAACTTTTCAATACTCGTACTCTCTACCATTTATGACTTTTCTTTTTTTTTTTTTAAAAAAGTTCTTACTTTTTACTTTTCTCCTAAAAAGAATTAATAAATGACACGAAAAAAGCTGCTAATTTCTTAAAATATTCACAAGTCAACAGCAGTAATGCATCGGAATCAAGGTCATTAGGCCATTTAGAGCACTCATTGTTTTGCATCCCACTCCAATTCGATAAATCTTTGATTCAAAGGACGGCAACATCATAAGAATCCTACACTACTTGGCCTTTGCTCAGATTATTGATATGACTTGGATGTATCATGGGGGTTCGCTTATTTCGTTACACAACGAAAAATGCTTGTTGAGAATATAATTGGGTTTAGTATTTCTGCGGACGACGGATGTGGTAGACGTTGATTATATTATAACGAATATCCCTTTTCTCGAAGTGATTCTATTTGAAAAGTGTGAAGTAATTGAATTGAGATACTCGTACAACATGAAGGCATCATCATTCTCCTTACGCGTTATGCGTCGTGTAAGTAAATTGAGAATTTTTGTGTTTGAAAACAGAGGTGAGTTAAGGTAAGTGAATAGATGTAAGTGGGAATGTCTGGATAAATGTGACAGGAGCTTTTATATTTAAATTACTGTCCAAAAGTGTTTAAACCCTTGAATTGATGAATAAGGTGGAAGTGATAAATGCCCTTTCAGTACACATATGCAGCTATGAGTGAGTGTTTATAAAACCGCTTCTTGAAGAGAAGGAATACCAAAAGACACATGAAATATGTCAGTTAGAAACGATTAAAATTTAGCTTCATTTCTTAGCATAAATTTGTATCAACCGTTCAATACTATAACCATCGTATTTAGTACTAGGGCTAGGTAATTGTTGAACAGTCTGGTTTTTGGTTTAGTTCGCAACATTCATTGTTGTACAATAATAATAATAATAATATGTAATGTCAGTTATTGTAAAGAGTCAAGCAAAAAATAGAAAACATTTTTATTCTTGACTGTACCCATGGACATTGGAAGAAATGCTGTAGTATTCATCGGAATAACATGATTCATAAGATTGATACCCATAGCAGCACTGGAGACTGTGTTAAGTCTCACCCCTTTGGATCTCTGCTGTAATATAGTATGTATGGGGCCGCCTAAAGCCGCGCTTTGGGCAAACCGAATAAAAACCTTCCTTGGCAGGAGGTTCACCACTCTTATGCTTGACTAAAACGACTAGATAAATTCGCTATAAGTAAAGAAAATCTAGCCTTCTAACACTGAAGGTTCCAGAATGGACATTGGTACTGAAGCTGGCCTATTATGGAAACAACTAGTACTCAACTGTTCCTATGGGTTTCGAAATGATTGCAACATATTTCAAATCGAAATAAAAGCCATCCCATCATGTGGGCTAAACAATTTATCAAATAAGACAACAGTATCGATCAGACGATTATTAAGGCTCCGGAGTCAGCTCCAATCAAATCAACGTTGGCCGATTTCTGCATTAAATCCGCTCGGACACATGCGCAATTGGCTAAACACTTTGGTCAGGCTTCGCTTAGAAGATATTACTTTCCCTGTTTAGTCTTACTCGTCTTTACCATATTCACTGGGCACTGCACCAACATTACATACGCTGTGGTTTGTGTGACTGGGAGATCTCCAGAGATTCAATCCTAATCTGGGCAGTTTTAAATTCTTTGTTAACTATTATTGGCAATTAGAGGACCTAATTGTTCATCTAGCCCAACTATTGACTGATATCACTGGGCTTCCATCCACCTATCGTTAGCTTAGTTTGGAAGCGCCCTATTTCATATTTATTTTATTTTATTAGTGTTGCGTACCAGAACTGTATAAAAGGAACAGGAATGGAGTCAATACTGTGTATGTATACCTCAAGAAAAAGCAAATGTTTACGCCTCATAACTTAGGTGATATCCCCCACCCCACCTCAACCCCTCTATCTCCAAAACCACTAATGTGAATAATTTTAAAAAGAATTAAGAGCACATTCAATTATGAGAAGGTAAGGTAAAGTTATAGCAAATCCTCTAGCACAAACAGTTCTTGAAAACTGAAATACGTAAGGTGAAAACTCACCCCACCATATCCCACTCCACCTTCATTTTATTTTGACTATTTCCAGACAGACGTTTTTACATGTCCGACATAAATCCGTTCAGTAGTTTTGAGTTCGAATTATAAGCAAAATGATTCGAAAATGTTTTAAACCACTCCCTACATCTTACTTCCACTCCATTCGATTTCAAATAATTTCAGTCTAAGCCTGGTATATGGCAAATTTTGACAGTTTTTTAGATGAAATGATATACATATGTACAAGCATACATACTCGTTCACACAAATTAAGTTTCATCAAATATCTTTATCTGTGTTTTCGAGAGCTACGTGTGAGGACAAGCGTACACCTGGAATAACGGTTGTTAACATTAAACGCGCTAGGCATAACTTGCAATTGACAATTTATTTATTTTTTTTTTATAATTTTTTGAGCGAGAATTGGCATCACCGTAATGTCGCAGCCAGCGAGACTTGGCATCACCATCGAAGATCGACGATATCACCAATAGAAGGGCACACAAAATAAATAAAAGCCTGTTGCTGATAGGCTGGCCAACAGGGTGCCCCCTTTTATCGAAACATTGCGGATAGCGGATAGTTTTTAATCAGTATTCATCGGTCAGCACCGGCAGCAAAACATAAATTTTAAACCACCAATTTCAACCCAAAGCAACAACCCAAGTAAACTCTTTTTTTTAACTAATAGACAGTTTAAACAAACAAAGCGCAATTTGTTTTATTTTACAAAGGGTTCTAACAATGTCCTTTGACGAATTAAATTTGCCTCCTTTCTTCTCTTTCTTTAACTTCATCGTCTATCTTTACACAGTCAACTGTAAGCCATGTTAGTATGTAGGGGTAGCTAGTCATTTTGAACAGGTCCGCGCAGCATAGACTGCTTCAAAAGCCGCAAAGCGCTCTTCAAAACATATCCTAAAATCGAAACTACCTAATTACTAGTAAAGCAAAACTATTTCTTAATTGAACTGTCACTACCACTTTAATATTACTACTTAAATATCCATGTTCCAAATGAATACTCATTGCATTAAACCAAACTGGTATTTAACTTCTTTTTAAACTTCCCGTTTATTATTAGTAATTATCTGTGTATAAGCTTAGCCACCAACATAATTTAATTAATTAAATCGAGTGCTTCTAATTTCTTGTAATACAATTATTTGGGTTAAATTATTTCTTTGCACAACCATAACCACTGCCAAGTATGCAAATTTTCAGTAATTTGGCAGTGTACACAATTTGTCACAACTTCATTTGCTTCAGCTGTACACATTTAATTTATGGAAATTACATTTGCATGAATCTCCAATGAAATCATGACATTTATTCTAAAAAAAAAAATAAAAAATTGAATGCAATTTGAAATAAAGTGAATTATTTTGAATAGTGATCAAGAGCTTTAACATACACTCCATATTAGTATTCGTATTTGGGAGTACATTATTTACTCATCTCTATACGTTGATTGCATCCCTTAATCCTCTTCTTTCGGTGAGTACTGAAAACATTGCATTTAAAATTTAATTATCTGCCAAAAAGCAAAAAGGAACAATAATAAAGCTCACAACAAATTAGAGAGAGGTACTCATAATGCTCTCCAATTTTAAGATTATGCGCAAAAGCATAATGCGTGGTGACTTATTATATTTTACCGCCCACACAACCGGAGAGCTATTGAAAAGTAATAAAAATTAAAAAAAGAAAAACCTAAGTTACTATAGGGTATAGCAAGTTACTGGAAAGCGAAATTGGAGAAAAGAAATATATTCCTTGCAGGGAACTGTTACAGTAGAAGTGCGATATATTTCCACAGATTTATGATTTTTACAGTTATTACACTTTAAAAAGGGTGTTTTAATTGGAGGTTATAATTTAAATATGGCTGTATATGACTGTAAGTATGGCTGTCGTTCTGTCAAAGATAAACAGCTGATATTTGACATATGTGAATAGCACTCTGCTAGACTGTAGCAAAACGACTTTTTGTACCAGGATGACAGGACCGTCAAGACTTTCCGCTATTAGCGCTGCAGGAGATGTAGCGATAAATAAATTGCTAAGAGTCGCTGGATGTAAAAAACAACCATTGTCTGTCAAAATAATTGTGGAATTAAATTTTGTTTATTCGTTTGTGGGTGGACTAGTACTACAATTTGGTGTAGGAAAGTACAATGCAGGTTAGTAAGGCTCAACTTTTAACCAAGAAACCAAAAACCTCTAAATCTAATGATCCAAAAGGTATGAGTGTGTGACAGACAGACGATAGATGGACAGACAACTGACTCACACTATAAGTAATCAATTCTGTAGATCCACTTGCACCAAATTAGCTGATAAGTAGATAAATAAAACTATAAAGAGTTTGTCATATTAACATTTTGAAATTTCAAAGCTACTTCTACTTTACCTATGTAGGCCAGGCGTCAGTGATTTGAATTCCGAAATAGTTTACATAAAGCTGGAAGTGGTCCCAGTGTTGGAGTGAGAGGAAAGAGTAGAGATTAAAAACTCAGTTCTAGCCCTGCGTGTTGGCGAGTTCATAATTTCAGCCGCTCCTAACCTGGAAAACATACGCTGTTTGCATCCTCTTATTTTGGGTCAAACTTTGCGGAGGGTATCATGGCTTGATGTTTATTTGAAGGCGACATATGCTCGATTTGTCGATATTGGACCCAAGTACTCGCATACCTATGTGTTTTTTTTAGGAAATCGTGGACCGAAACTGCAAATTTTTCTAACCTAACCTTAATATCTAAAGACCGTTCCACCATTCACAATATTCTTATACAGGTTATTCCACTCCATGAAGTCAAAAGTTTGGGAGATGGTAGGCTCTATCAAGGTAAAAAGAAAGTTTGGAGATGGATAATATGTTATCGAGAAAAGACGGCTTTTTAAAAGTAATTAAAATGTTCAATGGTCCAAATTGGTAAGTATCAACTGAAGAAAGCTGAAGTCAACATCATTATAAGATGTGCTAAATTCTCACGAGACCGGAAAGTTAGGAAAACAAAAATATTACAATGACCTAAAGGCAGTAAATCTATTTGGCTTTTTGTTAAAACAATTAAAGACTCTGCCTCATCGACCATCCGAATGCTCCCACTGATATCTCCTCTTACTTTGAAGAGGTAATAGCTCTTAGATCTATACTATTCCAAAGGTTCGAGCACGTCCAACCAATTCCATTGCTGCAATTAAAAGATGTAATCATTTTTTTCGTGGGCACAGTGGCTCAGTGGTTATGTGCGCGATCAGTGAACAGGAGATGCAAGTTTCTAATCCCAGAAAACAGAAAAAAAAGTTTTCCACGGTCCCACCCCTCACGAACGTCTGACACCAGAGAGTAAAACTATCATGAGAAAGATTCTCGATTATTGATTTTGGAAAAGGTAGTAAACTGTATGTTCCTTCTTTTATAAGTGATATTCAGTTTAAGATCCATTTAGTTTGACTGGTCTTGATGAGGATTTTTCAAAGAATTTCAAAAAATTTACCTGCTGAACGTACGGCGTAGACTTGATATTTTAAATACAAGTTAGAGACAGCAGACCACTGTACTGTCCTCTTATTCAGATGTCTTTCTTTACCATGGCTTAGCTTACGTATTTATTGCTAGTATTGTATTCTTGCTATGTCTCATTTATACGAAAAGCTATTTCTGGCAATATGAAAGACTTAGTTACGCCGAGTTGTATGAATTATTTCGACAAAAGCGCAGGCCGCCAACTTGCCGATTTGCCAAACAACCATTAAATTTTAACCAAACTTATTCAATCATACCCTATGGTTCTTTCGAGAGTGAACTGAAAAAATAATAAACCAATTTGCCTGACTCTCACTGACCTTTCCTAGAGAGGACTACCGCACTGACACAGACATAAACGCGTTATCTCCTTTTGCCTGTGTCTTTGACAAATACCTGTTGGCTGTTTCCTGTTTGTCATTCGCAAAAAAAAAAAAAAAAAACTTTGAAATACACAAAAGCTTTTTTCTCTGTTGCTTTTATATATCTGAAGGGATGCCTTTAAAACTCGCCGACTTGTTACTTGCGCTCTTGCGATTTCACAGCTATATGTACTAACAAGAAAAATCACATTGTGCGCACCTATGTATATCTATACCAATAGTTCGAGTACAAAGGATCTACCTATCAGTCAACACAAAAAGCCACAAGTTACGACGAACAATGTGCGAAGAATTTGCACGCATCTCTCATGTTTCATCTCTCTATCTCTAACTTTCACAGTCCTTTCATCTCTCTCTGCCACTACAACTACAACTTGTTGTTGTTGTGCAAGGAAAGGACATTGCAATTACTATAGTGACACACAGGATTTCAGGAGCTCTCTCGTACAAAGAAAAAAAAAGGAAAAAAACTTACAAACGGAAAACCTGGCAACAACAACAAAGATTTTCTATTGGAAAAAGGTCAGAAACAGAAGGACACGAATATACTCGTATATCGCCAGACAGTATGGTGTGGCAACTTTACATACCACAATACAGGATCCTCGGGAACATTTTCACTATCAGTTACCGCCCTCATTCGGAATCGGTCGAACGCAAACGGTTGTATTCTTGAGTAATAGTCTCGTGTGATTGTTGCATCCTGAAAGGACCTTCTTTTTTTTTTTCTATTTGAAAAATCATAGTTTTTGGTAGTGAGTTTAAAAATTGCCGTCCATATTTTTTTTGGAGAAAATTAGTGTTTATCTGAGATGCAACTGCAATGGTGGTGTAGTTAGGAAAAGTGCGTCGAGAATGCTTGCTTCTTATATTTGAAGGTAGTTAATATTTTATTTTAGATATGAGTACACATCTAGTTAGGAAGTGATGAGAAAGTAATTTCTAGGTGGTCCTATGCCCTTTCCGCGAGAGTGTTACATATAAAACCACCTGTTGTAAGACAATTATTTTTTTTTTTCAAAACTGCACAGTATTAATCCAATATATACTCGGACATATTATACTCTAGTGGACGGCGAATAAAATATATAAAACGGAACAAGTCCCCCGGTAGATACTCCTTGCATTTGAAAGGAAAAAATAAGAAAAAACGGAACAAACGTAGAAATGAAGTCGTCATCTTTTTCCATACGCGTGATGCGAAGGGTATGTATTGAGAAAGATGTCCTTTTTCAATTATTTTTCTAGATTGCATATATACTTTTTTTTTCTTATTTAATTTTTATTCTGATATACAAATTGTATATGAACACCTCCGCCATTATCCTTTCATAAGACGGTATCTGTGAAATGCTGTTGATATTCACTTAGTCTAATTGGAAAAATTCGCAGTTCATTATGGGATTATAGAAGAGAAATCTTAATCCCTTCGTAATCCTTTTATTCCGAAGTCATGAAACCTGCTTCATTCAAATCCTCTTCACAAGAGAGACTATCTATCAAATGTCATGTAAACATATTTAATTAGGGCGAGAAAAGTTAATTACAATTCTTGACAAAGAAATCCTCAATTTTTTCTTTTTTTTTTGTTAGATCCTGTCTAGGATACGTCTCATCAAAATGTAAATAAAGTTACGAAAAAAATTCGTTTGTATACGCCATTTTTATTTATTCAACAATTTTTTATTTTTTTTTTTTGTTGAAATTTTACCTTGGGAGCTTTTTTCCTGTGTACATTCCCAGTGAATAAGTCCTTAAGGATTGTGTAAAGAGAGTAAAGAGGGTGGTGTGTGGAATTTTTTGTTCCTAGATATTTGAATATATGTACTCTAAGGTTGATAGGGAAGTGGTGTATCTATAAGAATATGTTTAATCGAGCTGTTTATTTTGGGTGAGGGAGGGAAGAGCGTATAAGTATAACAAAGTAATTTGGCAGCGGTACGGCGACACTGAAAGGATTAAGTTCTCGTTCCGGGGAAAATTTTGTAAACAAATTTGGGTTTTTCTTTTCGTCTCATTGAACAATGGATTTTTGGATGCGCTGTTAGAGAGTGTCTGAGTTCACTTGGTGTAATTAAAATGTTTACAAGTTACACTCGAGTGGACGAGACTACGTTTCGATGGTATTTAAGGATGTTAACCGTTCAAGTGTTTGTCTTGGATTAGTACTAGACAGGGATACATTTCACAAGGGAATTAATGATGTCAGTCGTTGGCATAGGTACGGGCAATACCAGCAAATGTTCTCCACTGACCTGACAGAACGATTAAAGAAAAAATTTAGAATATGCATTTTATTTAATTGCTTTACCTTTCAGAAGACGCGGAGTGTAGTTTTAGAAGACATTTATCTTCTAAAGTGCTAAATTAATGTTGAGCAGTCTGACAAATCAGACGAAGAATTGTAATTATACTTACTGCGATCAGTGTTGGACACTATCGAATGAATTCGATCATCGATAGTTAGTAGCTTTCAACTATAGAATGATTTCGTTAATTAATTTATTTATTCATTAAAAGAAAGTAAAAGTTAAAAATAAACTCTGTATTCTGTATGAGATCGGGAGTTCCCATTACAAACAAAAACATTTTCAGAATATTCGAACTCAAGAACAAATTGAAAACAAATTTCCATTAATTTCGAGGTAGAGTTTGGCATTTTGGAGGATGGTGTACATACAATTTAGAAAAATTCTGCATCCATCTTGTGAAAAATTTTAGAGACTACAATTTCAGTCAAATTATTTTTTTCATACAACTAAACGTTTTCCTACGCAAAAACAATTACCGCTATTAATATAGAGGTATTATACATTTGAACATTTTGAAAGATCCTACCTGCCTATAACTTTCAAACATTTTAAAAAACTCGGCATCCACCTTGTAAAGAATTTCAAAATCTATAATTTAGTTCGAAATTATTTTTTCTGTAATAAATTCGCAAATTATTCATGAGTCACTTTTACATACTGAAAAAGTCACTTTTCATACTGAAAAAGTGACAGTGATGTTCGCTATTTGGCTGGAAGAATCATTGGATCGTACTTTTTCTAAAATGGATATGGAGTTACTGCTACTGGAGAACGATACCGCCACATGATTGCAACATTTATTGACGCCTCAACATATGGTTCCAATAGAAATGTACTATATCAACTGGTTCCAGATTGAATTATCTCCAGAAATGATGATATCGAGTGGACCTCGAGGTCGCTAGATTTAACAGCCCCGGATTTAATTTTATGTGGAATCTGAAGAGCAGAGTATATGCTAATAAGCCACAAGCACTGCAATAACTCAAAAAATATATTCGAAATGAAGTAAGTGGAATATCAGTCAACATGTGTAAAAATGTTATCAAAGAAGTCATCAAAATAGAATGCATTTGTGAGGCTAATAGAGGCGGGTGACATCTGTCCAATATATTCCATGTGTTTTATTTTCTAACAAAATTATTCCAAAAAAGTAATATGCCTTCCCGTAGAACACACTGAAAGGGTGATTCAATTTAAATTTGGAATAAAGCACATTGGTTTTTGATAACTTGCTAATATTTATTTTTATTTTTCCGTCCTTTTGATGAAATTTTTCATTACTTTTCGGCATAGATTCTGCAGTAGTTGATAAATAACGCATCCAATCTCTTCCTTTAGCTCTGGAATCGTTTGAAGGTCATTGACATACACCTTCTGCTTCACATAACCACAAAGAAAAAAATTCAACGGGGTGATATCCACTATCTTGGCGGTCAATTTTGGATATCGAAACGAGAGATAACGCGGCCGGGTAACTTTGTGTGCAATAGCTGCATTGTTTCTCGCGCTATGTGGCTCCATTTTGTTGAAACCACTTGTTTTCCACATCAATGCCGTCCAATTGGTGTCAAAAATAATTTGTTATCATGTCCCGATAACGTTTACCATTGACTGTTACAACAGCACCACGAGAATTTTCGAAGAAGTATGATCCAATCACGTCATCGGCCCAAAATCCGTACCAAACTGTGACTTTTTATGGATTCATTGGTTGTTCGTGAATGGCACGTAGATTTTCATGAATCCAAATGCGATCATTTTGTTGGTTTACATAGCCATTCAATTAAAAGTGAGCCTCATCGTTGAAGATGATTTTTTTCGAACAATCGCCACCAACTTGGTGGTTCTGTAACACTAAGTCAATGAGGTCACGACGATGTTCATGGTTTGCTGGCATTAATTCCTGAGTCAATTGGATCTAGTAGGCATGCAGATGCAGAAAATGTTCAATTGTGCAACGACGGCCAATGGATTTAATTGGCATGAAAACTGTCACTCAATGCGGCGATATTTTCACGTGACCGGCCACTACGGGGATGCACTGGTTTTTGCGTATCCAACACTGACCCGGTAACCATCGAATTTGTCCATTAATTTCTTAACCGCGGTACGAGATGAACGATTGTGAATAGTTATCGCTCCGTAATTGCAAATGTCAATACTAAGTTTTCACTGATTGTAAATGTGAGCTGTTAATATTTGACAAAAGATCCTTTTATGTGTAAGAGTCAGTTTGGTAATAAATGCAGGAAATTTGTATACTTTCAGAAAACAACTTCGGCTCATATGAAAGTAGCACCGAAACTCATCCAATAAATACATTGGCACTACCACTTCATAAAAATTGGTATTTCGCACACCTTCTTCATTTATCCCCCATCATACTGGATCCTCCAACAATACGGAATTCATATTGAGGGAAACAAGTTCCACACCTTATGATAAAACTAAATTTTAAATGATTGTTACTAAACCCTTGCAAAACACGACCAATTTAATATGTACAACTTACCAAACAATAGGCCGCCATTAAATATATCCATATTTTATTATTTTCTATTATAATTGCAGCAATTACAAATTCGTAAACACGC
The DNA here is from genome assembly GCA_963082735.1 of Pocota personata. NCBI lineage: Eukaryota > Metazoa > Arthropoda > Insecta > Diptera > Syrphidae > Pocota > Pocota personata. Next base: position 35,958,060 of record OY720430.1, read on the forward strand.
ACAACAATAAACAAATCGTAATAATAAGGAGTGCAAGTGTCGATAATAATCAATGTTTTCTACTATTGAAACAATCGATAATTTAAAAGAAAGCTATCGTTTACTATCTAATATTACAAATACATATAACAAATGTTCGAGATTATTTATTCTACGATTAAAATCTACTAGGATTATTCTACTATGAACTATATATATTAATGTAACTAAGTTGGAGTTTTCTTTAAAGCTTGCCTTGGCAATGTAGGAATGCATCTATCGAGTACTATCGAAAACTATCGATAGACAGTTGTTCATATCTGCTAAATGTCGCTACATTCTAGCTACCAGCTGTTTGTCCATTCAATGTTTTTGCTACTAGCGGCTAGCAAATTTGGAGAGCTTGGAAAGATGTCATTCTAACCTCCTATTGAATCACCCTACATTGTTCATATAACGTACTACTATACGTAAGTTCTATTTGGACCACACATAAATAATTGATATGTATGCAAGTGAAGCATAGAATACTTAAAAAATACACAATTTTAACCTTTTATGGAAACTGCTAAACACTTTTATTGCTGCTAGTTTAAGAAACGTTTATGGGAGCATGTCATGTAGCTTCATTTCATTCAAAAGTTTTATGTGTTGCTTTCAAATGTAATTGCATTTTTCATGAGTCGTTTCTTTATAAAGATCTTATTTCACATTTCACCTTTATGGCATTAAAATACAACCCCACAAAAGTGTTGGTACCAAATGAATATGACATTTCTTCAAATACTCGTAATTGGGCCGATTGTGAGAAGTGAGTTTGTGTATAGCAATAAGTGTGGTATTTTTAAACCTTCTACTATGTACTTTATTTTATACCTCATCTCAAGTGTGAATTAGAACACATTGCTTTAAGTGACATTTTAACTTGACAGATTCTTTTATTTTTATTTCTAATAGAGTGTTTGATTATCTGGAATCCACACAATTGCCATCAGTTTGAAGTTTGACAGTCTACATTGTAAGACATTTTCCATAAGATACTGTTGTTAAGTACAGCCTGTTTCAAAAAAGGGTGTCTCAAAAAACACAATTAAAAAATATATATTTTATTTCATATAATTCAAATTAAAATCAATTTCACAATTACATTTAATAATAATAAATAATGGTGTCCAGTCACCATTATTATTTGTGATGGCTTGGCATCTTCTGCTGCAACTTTCGCTCAATATTTTAGCGGAATCTTCGCTAATGGCAGAGTACAGAAAGTGTTAGAATTGTAACAGCTGAAAGATACTCGAAATAAGTTTAAACAAGTAAACAAGCGGATCTGACTTGTCTAATGCTTTTGAAACCAAAGAAGCTCTAAGACAAGGTGATTGATTAGCACAGCTATTTTTTTTAAATTTTGTGATATTTAACAAATCCGACCAGATTCTCGCGTATGCTGATGACATTGACTTGATTGTAAGAAGTGAAGGACAAATAAAAAGACCTGACAGCTTCGATGAAGCACCAGCCACTAGTTAATAGTTTTTCGTATTTGAGAGCAGATATGAATGCAACGAATGACATCTCATTTGAAATAAAAAGGGCATGTTCAACTAGGAAATAGAATCTTTTTTGGCCTCAGTAAAAAGAAAAAAAATCAATTAATAGATCTCTCAAATAAACACTCTACAAACCACTGATCCGAGCTGTGGTCACCTATGGTTCCGAAAGTTAATGCATGACTAAAGAACATGAACGAAACTATCAGCCTTCGAACGAAATATACTCCGACGTATATATGGTGTTGTACAGATTGAACAAGACGTCTGGAGAATAAGATACAACCACAGATTGAAAGTACTATCAAGTTCATCAAAATTGGACGTGGTACCAAGTTGCCTAATGAATTCGAATCCTGAAGGAGACAGAGCTAAGGGCCGCCAACGAAAGAGATGACTAAACAGCGTAACCAGGGATGTTACAGATCTGGGAATAATCAACTGGAGAACAACCGCCTTGGATAGAATAAAATAGAGGCAGAGTTTAGACGACGCCAGAGTCCACAACAGACTGTAGTGCGATGAAGAATAGCCCAAATAAGTTGTCATGTAGTTTTTATTTTTTCCCTTTAAGCATATTCTTTATTAATGCCGACAAGTTTATACGTGTACCTCAATACGAAGTGTTTTCGCTTTCACAGAAACTTGAACAAACAGGAAAAAGGACACAGAAAAATTGTGGTGCAATATATACATATGCAAGCTGCTAGGGAGGAATAATTTAAGACACTCTTCTTTGAAACAGGCTATAGTAAGAGCTTCAATTTTTTTTTTCTCACCATAATCATCAACATAAATTTGTTGAATATTTTTCTCTCTGTATCTTTGTTCCAGTATAGTTTTCAAACCGCTCAATATACCTATTCCAACACATTCGTGCACATACGAGTATGTATAGATAGATATGGTTTCAACTTATAACTTCGTTTTGTGAGTATACTTTCAAAGTTTTAGATGAGTTCCTTTTCCACTGTTAATAATAAGGTGTTTCACTAGAATTTGTTCACAACGCACAACATTCTGCTTCAAAGGAAAATTTGCAAACTTTGGATTTTATGTACAAGTGAGAATTTTCCCAGAAATTTTAACCATTTCTTATAAAGGATATACGTAACACAAAGTGCTATTGAATCTCGTAGAGAGCCAAAGTCTTTTTCATGGAATTGCATTCTGTACAATTTTTCAATAAAATCTGAAATATGGCACATACGAGTACGTTGTAGTGAATGAAATTTGAAATATCCGAGAAATCTACAGAGAGCAACTGATTTATAGGACTAATGGAATATTTCCAGGTAAAGACCAAAATAAACACGGCTTTATTTTGTTTCTATTGAAAATGTTTCTCTATTTGCTTATGGATTATAAATTGGAATCTGATCATACTAGTTTTGGTTTCCTAAAAAGTAAACATCAGAGTTCCACAATATTAAGCAATAATAATGAGATATATTTTCCCGTATATAACTTTACAAATAACGTGTATGAGTGGGTCGCATGCATTTGCATCTATGTGTTGTTCATCTGCAAATCACTCAGATTTGAAAATTTAAGCAAATTGTTAGAACGTACATTTTTCTTTGAAAAATTCGTTAAAAAGAAAAGAATATTTAAGAATCTTATAAAACTTTGTCCTACATATCTGTGCATACGTATGTCAAATATCCGAAAAAAAAAAACAATTTTCAAAGACCTTGGTATGGATATACGAGCATCTAGTGGCATTTATCCAACTCAACTGAATTTTGAAATTGGAACGAAATCGTTTAAGACCTCTTCGAGAAAATCGAAGTATGACCCCGCAGATCTGAGATATGAAGTTAGAAACTAATTCGTTCTCATTTAGGCTGCAGTGACAGACCGACTGACAGATACAATTAACGGATCCATTTTTCTGAGCCTCTCTTTATTAGGTTAGATTAGGTTAGGTTGAGGTGGCTGTCAGCTAAAAGCCAACACACTTAGACTAATAATGGCCACACTGGAAAAAAAACATCTGTTAAAATTTTAAAAAAACTGCATATGTCAAATATTGTGTAGATATAGGTTTTAAATAAAATCTCCCGAGTAGTATTTGAGAACGAGTCAATTTTCAAAAACCGGGGAAACAAGTAAACCGTTGTACTCATTTTGTTTGACAAAAATCTGGTAAGCCATCTTTTATGCATCGTAACTCAAATGCAAAATTTGGACAAAATCGTTAAAGTTGTTTTCGAGAAAATCGATTTTTTCAAAAATCAGCGCTTTCAAAAGTACTGTTCATTTAGGGGTTATTGTGACCCTACAGATCGCACATATGAAGTTTGAAGAAAATCCGTCTACCCGTTTAGGCACGCAGATAAACAGAAAGGCAAATAGACAGACTTAAGATACCGGCTTTTAACGTGTCATCATTTCTCATTTACAAAAGATTGGGGTCTTAAATTGACATAAAATTGATCTCCCGCTTATGTTTCTTTCTTGCAGTAACTTATTGTACCTTACAAGTCGTTCCAACCGAGCAAGCAAATAAATGTTATATGATAGGTTACCATAACTAAGGAAAGATGCCACACTTAGAAAACTAAATAGCGGTTCCCTAAAGTCCTTTGGAGGTCCATTCAAATAGTTGCAATCATTTGAGGTGTGATCAACAAAATTGTTCTTTACGATAAGCAAAGGTAAAACAAAACCGCTTTACCTATTACAATTATCTTCCCTACCAGCTGTCCTGATTGAGGAAAAAAGTCTACCACCAGGTACAACTCTCTCCCACAGTAATATTTGATTCACTATCTATCCCAAAAAAGTCTCTATAACTTTATTTTTTACCAGCGACAATCTATCAGAAATCTGCCGAGATACAGTCTTGTCCATATGCAAACGTAGGGCCGAAGGCAATCAGTCTAATTTTCCCAAATATATCTCTTCTGTGTAATATTCCACACATATCCAATACAAATTTCAAGTTCCCCAGAAAGTCTCAAACACCTTTTGGTTCCCTGTTGGGTGCGGCAGTTACAAGATTCCACTTTGACTGGGTATCCTATCTTATGATGCATTATTTCCTAAGGATAAAACTGCATTCCATCGCACTTTCTCTTACTAAGAATTACTGAAAAAAATCAATGAGGATACGTTTTGGTATGTCCTTTTGAAAAATGGGTTGGTAGTAAAATTAATCTAGAAGGTCGAGGGAATATGTTATAGCGGAAGCAGGACATTGCATACAAATCATTCGTTGAACTTCTCTCGTCAAAATTCATCAGCGTTTTAATGTTATCGAATCTCCAAGGTAAACCCTGCTCTGAGGCTCTTTCAAATAAATAAATAAAGAAAACACAACAACGATTACTATTCTATTTGTTGCCATTTGTTCGTTACAGTTAATAATTCCGAGAAATACCCATTAAATTCGATATATCTTTTAAAATATATCATAACAACCGACATGGATGAGCATCATCCACGCACACACAAGGGACTAGAATATAATGAAGACAACACATCTTATAGCACTCGTATCCATATGCAAATAGGTATCCAGCATGTCCTTTGATGTGCCTTGATATGCAATTAAGTTTGTTTGGATCCCATGGGAGCCATCCGATATGGTTGCGCTCTCTGACTTTGATACAATTAATTGCGAAAGTAAATATCCTTGTTAGTGCCAATCAAAAGTGTAATACTCATTTTTAATGCTTATAACATGGCACCGCTTTACTAAGGCTTTACCAGTACTAATTTTGTCGGTTTTATGACACAAAAAAGAATATGAAAAAAAGAATATGAAAAGAAACGTATGTACAGCTACTGTCCTATCTTCCAATTTATTCCATGCAGCACAAGGACATGCATATGTGGAGATAGTCAGAGTATTCCAGAGCTGTGACTCCCCTGAAGGTGACAAAGCGTGATAAAGAGTTACATGGAATATTCATTTTTCGATTAATAATTTAAAAAAGTCCAATTATCCAAATTGGGGTCCCGGAATTTTTCAGTATGTCATTTTCCCCCTGTTTTATAAATCATGGGCTACGATTTTTTCTCGGATGTCCTTTCAACCTCACATTGTTTGTCATGTGAATGAATATTTATTCGGGATTAGAAAAGCGTTTATAAAAATGTCCCTTTCAGTGTCAATAAATTCTCATACTTGTTCCAGGACAAAAATCTGTCGTCGTCGTCGTTGTCGCTGCGTTGTTTTTGTTCACACTATGATGCCGTCTAAATTGATTGCATGTTGTTTGTCCAAATATTTGCCCTAGCGCTGTGTCTGATGACATTTAAGGCTTTGCTAGGATTTGATGTTTACATCACTCTTTTTCAGTTAGACTGGTAAATAAGTTTTACCATTTGTGAGAGACTGATATTTGTTATTACTATCAAAACAGTTTTGATTGATTTAATAAATAATGGGTGATTGTTTTCATCTCGTAGACATGTGTTTTCTTTGGAAACGTTCTTAAATTTTTTTTTTTTGTTATTAATTTATTTACTTTCCTGTGGTGACCAGCTACCTTGACATGTTTATTCTAATTTGAGGTTTGATATTCTGGATAATGATTGTTAAGCTTAAATGATTCATAGAGATTCCGCTAGTATAGGGCATAGGGTCGATCCATCCAAAACCTTAAGTTACATGAGCAATGCAATAATCAAATCAAAGGATTCTAGTTATCATGTCATTGGCTATGAGATATAGAAGCCCCACTCATGCTCTTCTTAGGTACTGCAGCACTGACGTAGTGAAGAGGCTTAAGTGGATTCAATGACCTGATGAGCGATGCCGAAGGATATAGGTATACTTTTAAAATCGATGTGAATAGTTTTTCCCCTTAAGCTTAGGAAAGTTTTCCATAGCAGTGGACTAAGTGATTGTTCCTTAAAAATCTTGATAGAGAAAATCCAACCTTATAGCGAATCCTAATATAAATAAACTCAGAATCCTACCTAAAATAATACACCGTGATATACCGGGTAAATACAGCGAGACCAAATTGAAAAGTCTTCTTTTTAGTTCTCTAGCCTGCGCAACTCAAATTTATACAGCTTTTTTTGCTTCTACCAAGTTCTAACCAAAACCTGAACTCTTCGTCTGAATTCTTCGTAAAAGTTTCAGGATTAAATTTGCATTCAGTTTGTGCAAGCCATAAAAATCATAAATTCGAGATTCCGATTATTCAAGGAGTCCATTTTACTGGGTTGCAATTTATTACTCGAAGAAACTCGAGATTTTGATCAAACTTGACATTACTATGACAACTTCATCTGTCTCTAAGCACAACTGCAGCCTATTCGTAAACAGCTGGACGTATTTTCTTCAAACTTCATATCGCTTTTCCAGAAGCTGATTAGGTTTTGATTCTACTTAAGTTGATGCAAGCCATAGGACTTTTCCAATTAAAGTTTCTTAGACATATCTTAGCTTATTTAAGTGAATTTAACCATCAGCCTCTCTCTGTATTTTTGTTAGTAACGTAGTGTTTTCATTTGTTTTGCTAATAGCAGTCCATTAAACTGTACTAGTGTTGGCACTATTGATTGCATCCCAATATCGTTCATTCTTCATTTCCTCAGAAAGTGGGGAATATATAGAAAAAATAACTCCTTGCGCAGGTCAGTGTCGATTTGTGACGAATTGGTGGTGTGAAATTCACATTTGGAGTGTTTTTTGAAACATCCGCATTTTTGATATTGTTTGTATTTGAAGGTTGGTGCTTCTGCCTGCAGTCATAATGACATTAGTTGTCAACTGTCAAAGAATTCGCCGAAAGAAGTAGTTATGTCCTTGAAGCACAGTAGTCGTGAAAGTGGTAGCCGGTATTTAAAGCAGTTAAGAATAAAATTATTGAGCACGATTATAGATTACAAATATTCCATTTATGCGATGAAATTTCTAAAGATGATTATGGTTCAATAGTTCAGAAAAATAATTTATAAGATGATTTTTTTGTGATGAACAAATGCCAGTTCTCAATTTAATACATCATTCGTTACTAAGTTTATGCGAGAATTTTCGTCTCGCATTAGGTTTTACAATTTTACTAGCGTCAGATACCAATAAGTCATTAAACAAAAATAAAAATAAAGGGATAGGTAGCGATGATGAATGTGTGTGTTATTCGATTTTGAAACGGTTTTGCTTCAAGTTAATATGTGAGCTATGTTAAACCTATGCTATTTAATGTCGTGTAAGGTATTTAAAAAGAAGTTTAGAAGATGATTGTTTTTTTTTTTTTTTTGTTTTATCAAAAATAAATAGAATGATTTTCTTGAAATTTAAAATCTGACCTGGGTTAGTATATTCCATCAGGTGGCGTGCAAGGTTTTTAATTAAAACAAGGTTTCTCAAACATTTTTTAAATCTTATTTTTTTCATACTCAACATACAGTGATAAAATTTATATAAGACGTAAATATAGTCCCTATACAAAAATACAAAAAAATTGCAGGTGTACCAACGTCTATGAATAAAATCAGGCCACATATCTGTGAGGAGTCATAACAATTCCCAGGCAGTTGATTTTGGCTGGGAAGGAAAGAAAGAGTTGTACCTACCCGGTTGTCGTAGCCGCTGGCAAGCTAAATTTGAAAAAAAAAAATACGCCTATTAATAAAAAAAAAAAACTTTATCGGGATGTTTACACTCAAGAATAAATATTCATAATAGATTTTATCTTGTAGGAAATTTCGATAGCAATAATTTGTTTCGTTGGGCTCACCGTTTTCGAGATATTTTTACTCAAAAATGATTTCCACTATTAACTTCTGTTGTAGTTGTACTAATTTGTTTCGTATGATTTTCATTAACTTCGCGGTAAAGTCGGAATGCGTAAATACTCAGCTCATTCAGCGAACCATCGAATATGAATAATAATGAATGGAAATAGTCATGGCCGATAGTTCCAACGAATGAAAATGTTCAGGTAATGAAAATACTAATGAATGAATTTTAAGCAAAAGCAATGCTTATTCTTCTCCATCATAGAATTTTAATACCTATCAAATGAAACTGTACAGTGTACGTAGGTAGGTAACTATGGATCTATCTATAGCTATAAGATGTAGCCGGTACATAATTCTGGGCGATTAACCTCACATTTAACTATCAGAGTGCCGTTTGCAAGTTTTAGATTCAATTCAGTTTACGATCAAGTATCAGGTACACATACTTCGCACACTTTGACAGAAATAGGACTGAGGCCCTTAGAGTTAGCAGTGCAAAAACTGGAATAAATGTTTTATAAAAATAACTGCTCCACTCTCAAACAAGTTGTTATAAAAGTTGTCATTGCCAAAAATAGTTTGAAGCTCTTTTCCTAATACTTTCCATGAAGAGTGATCTTATCTCAAAGTGAAAACTGATGAATAAAATTGTCACAAGTGTTTATATTTTATATAAATAACATCAACTTCTATAAAAGGGGGCGCCGTAAATCACGATTGCTTACGGGCCCCATAATAATTTAATATGACCCTGTCTATACTAAAGACCAATTTTTGCTTGATGGCTTTTTCATGTTTAAAACAAGTGCATCCGAGAGTGGAAAATTAAAATAAATTGCTGTTGGCAAAAAAAAAAATAAAACTAAATCATTGCACGTTACAAAAATGATTTGTGATAGTTATCACATTGCTCATCGTTTTATTTTCCACGTTGCTTAAATTGTTTCGCAGAGCTACCAGCATCTCTTTTTTAATTTATCATCTCGTTATTTATGCATAAGCAGCAGCCTAATAAATTATACATACCTTTTTCCGCAGGAAGCTTGTGGTTTGTCAATGATTTCAATGCAGTTAAATTAGTCTCCCTGCAATGATCATTACGAAACTAAATAGTTTCCAGTAAATTTATGTATGTTTGATAATTTAACTAAAATGTAAAACCAGTCAAAAAGAGAAATGGGTAATTAAGAGTAGATGCATAAATTGTCAGAACTGAATGTAAAAGGGACGCACTTTAAAATGGATAAAATAATCTTTACAATTGTCATTTCCAACTATAAACAATATGTTTTCCACTAAGACAAAATAAAAAACTTTAAAATAAATAAATAGACTTTATAACTAATTCCTACTTTAAGTAGCCCATTTTGAGGTGGGTGAATCGCTTCGCTCGCGCAGGGGTTTTAAACTCTGTGGTTTTGTTAAATATTCAATTTTTTTTTTAATTAATTTAATGTCTGTCCAAAGTAAAATGATTTATTTATGTCTTTTGCAAAGAAGATAGACAGTAAGCTGCCTGATGCTTTAGAAGTATCTCAACTATTCCACTGTATCTTTGGATAATTTGAAGTTGTCTAGTATGAATAAAATTAAAAATTATTATTTTTATTAATAAAGTATATAGTATGTTGGATACAAATAAACAAAAAAAGAGAAGTAAGATCTTAGAAATCCCGAAAAATTCAAAATCTTTCTAAGTTTTTCGTAAGCTTATGGTTACGAGTTATGACCTGAGCTTCCGAATTTACTCTGGATTCTGAATTAAAGGTTTTGGGCATTCCACTTTCTTTACGAACGATTTGGATCTTATGATACGTTTTATTATGATCATCGTTTGTCAGCTATGATATTCTTGGGACAGTCAGTGATAATTGTGGATATTAAGTCTTCGTAAGTTTTATATTAATTGATCGCCATATCGCCTTGGATTTAAAACCATCTCTCGTTGTAGCATCCTCTTACATAAGCCTCACATGCCCGAGTCATTCAAATCTGTTTCTTTAGTGGCTCTGGTGTAGCAGATTTGGTGATAGTAGATCTGGTGTAGCTTGAATTGTTTGAATCTTTCAAAGCGTCAAAGGGTTTGCTCATTGAACCTTGTCCAATATTCTGAGCCATACACAAGAGTCGTTTACATAAAATTAATTTTGTATCCTTGACAGATAGGCCGTGGCAATAGCATTTTTAGAATAATACTATTCTAGTGAACACCACGATCTTGGGCTTTAAAAAGTTTGCTGCCAAACTGACGAAAGTTCATATGTGGGCAACGTGGCTGTGTGGTTAAGTCGTGCACCACTGAGCAAGAGACTTAGTTTCTAGTCCCAGAAACACCAAAATGTTTTTTTCATGACCCCACTTCTCGCGATCGTCCAACAAAAATTCGAGACAAAAGTTGACATTAAAAAGCGTCTGAATTATAGTTAATGCCAAAATATTTATACTTACTACATATTTAGAAGTGCGTTCTGAGAGACATTTTCTCATACTAAGTTGAAAAGATTGAAGACATCTTCTGTCAGCATTTGTGGAAGTATGGCTCCGTAAGTATGACTGGCAAGAGAAAGCGTCGCGTTACTGTTCTTCTACTGATTTCTACATGTCTCTTAAGATTAAATCCATTCGCAAACATTGCTAAAATACCCCTGCATATTACTTCATATGGGTTATTTCGCTCGAGACGCTTTCAATCGAGAGTGGGAGTGCAGTAGTCTGAGCTTTAATTGTGTCGCCAAATGCCGCTCAGTTGCAAACTGAATTTCAGAAAGGGCACCTTGCTGAGTTACCTCCATAGAGCTCTGGTTTTAATAGCCCTTGAGTACAAAACAACTTTTGCTGTCAATAATTGTTCCACTTTAATTTTCATTGATGATGTTGGTGTTTGAGTTGACCGCAATTCCAAGGTAGTTAAATCATTATTTGCCCTCATAGCCTCAAAATAGAAATTGCCAATGGTGATGTTTTGTTCCGGTCGATACTTTATGAACTCTCCTTAATTAGAGAACATCCACTCTGTTTTTCCTCACTCACCTTTAGGACCTATTAGAACAAATTGTATTGCAGGGATCTAGAAGTAAAATTAAAAATTAAAAAAAAAGAAAAGGTCAGTAAATTCCGCATTTTATTTACTTAGCTGAACTGCATTAACTCCTCAAGGAGCTCTTGCGTTACCATATCTGTTTCAAAATAGTGGAAATCCCTCATCAACCTATTGTTTCAGCAAATTGAGGATAGCAACCAACAGTTACTAGAGCGTAAAAGAGCATTTGAGGGTGGCCGTGGTGTAGTGGTAATATCATCGCTTGTCACGCTGTTGATTCACGGTTCGAATCCTTATGTCAAGAATCATCTATTTATTTCGCATGAAATAAATAAAAAAGTCGATCAATTGCGAAAGCTAAGTCAACTCTACTGTGAAGGCATAACACTGGCAGTAGGGTGGTGATACTGTGAATCATAAGCAACGACAATAATAGTGAAATCAAACAAAATTCTCCCCAGTTATCTGGACAGCCACCCTTGGAGTTTACAGAAACTTAATACCACCTAAGTTTCAAACCCACTACACCAATCTTTCTTTCTCTCTGTCTCTTCCTCTTTTCACAAAAAAAAACGCACGTGTTCTAAAAATTAGTATAAGGGTATTCATATCCCCTTTAACACGTGCAATTATAAAAAAAAAAAAAAAAATCTGAGATTCTCTTAACACAATATCAAAAATTTATTGAACAGGACTCCGTTCGTACGTAGAGGGTTCCCCTAAAATCAAGATACTCCTAATTAAAACCTTTAATTTTATTAATTTCCATATGAAAAGCTTGCAGGAAATTTGCCGGATGTTATTCATTTCGAGGTTGGGATTTCACACCCCTGCCATATGGCATCTGATAGGTAGTGACAGGTAGTTAGTTCTTGAACGTACTGGTGCTGGAAAATCAACAAGTTGACGCCGATTTTTCGAACAAAATCTTCTTTAGCGATGATGCCCATTTTTCACTCCGCGGCTACGTAAACAAACAAAATTGCAGAATATGGAGTTCTGAGAATCCAAATGTGATCGTTGAGCGGCCATTGCATCAACCACGGGTGACAGTTTAGTGCTACACCAGGTCGGGCAATTTTTTTTTTTTAAACGACGAAGGCGCCTCTGCACTATGGTCAAATGAAAACCAACTTTGTTTTCAACTCAGATTGGAGACATTGATATGAGCGGCATAACAGGACGGAGCTACATGCCATGCAACACAGGCAAATTTCGAGATTTGGCGACATTAATTGGCCACCAAGATCATGTGATCTGACCACGTTGGATTTCTTTTTGGGGGGCTATTCTAAAGATCGTGTCTATGCAGATAATCTACAAACTTTGAAGCACTTAAAAACCAACATTTGTGAAGTCATTACCACAATACAGCCAGAAATGTGTCGGAAAATCATTGGAAACTACCTCACAAGTGTCAAAGTGGCGGCCATTTCAGTGGCGGCCATTTCAGTGGCGGCCATTTCACCGATGTTGTATTCCATACATAATGGCATAGTTCAAAATTTAACAGTAAAAAAATTTATTTAAATATTTTATACTTCTTATTTTATTTATAAATTAAAATTATAAAGCACAAAACTTCTGAATTTTATTAAAATTGTATTTTGTTGTTTAGAGAATTTCCATAGATAACCTAGCTATACGAGTAGGAATTTTTTCAGGAGCTCCTTCAGAACACGTGAGGAAGCGATATGAAATAAACACTCATCGTCACTTACATAAGAAATGTGATATCTTGCAAATTAATTAGAGTATCGAAATTGAACTTACTTGACATTACACATCCAAAAATGCTATATTATCTTGAATTTTTCCAAGTTTTGTGTGACATACTATGGAAACGAGAGAAGGGGACACTTATTTTTAGCAAACATTTTTCTACAGGGGCGAAAATTTAAAATTTTTATTTTTAATGAAATATTTTGGATTTTATTCAAAGAGTTCGTTTCAGCAGTATATACAGGACTATATATACATATATATGAAGGAAAACATTTTTTATTATGACCTTTGCCATCTTCAAAATAATGTTGGGTTTTTGTTCTTTTTTCTTTTACAGTGCTGAATGCTCCGGGATTGCGCTTCTGTAGAATCTTGTTTAGCGGTCGCATAGCTCTAAGTAGTAGCCACTTAAGCTACCCACTATTTCTGACAAATGCACATACCAGATGTAGTATTAGCTGTACAAATCTTACCAATCCCTCCTTTTCAAACGCAGCCATATGCCTTATCAAGTCGGAACATAGAGTTGATATCTATATCTTTCAGTATATTTCCATGGAAATGCAATGCATTCTGCAAAGAATATAAATTTCCTGTATCTTTCCATAAGCCCCAAAAGTATTTCCATAAGTACATCACATCATGTTCTTTCCCATGGCTTCGTCTGTCAGAATTTAAATCTCCCTTCCTTTGAATGTGAAGTGAGACACGTGAATGCCACACAACATAATAACTAATTTCCGTTTCGGTGGAGCACTTATTTTTCCAATTCTATCGATATTATTTATTTTAATCGAAATCTCTCTACACCACATATGTACAGCACTCTGGTCATAAAGTATTCATTGGGAAGTGCTATCCCAGAAAATACTGCATTGCCACTGAGATGGTATGACGATGGATATGGATGGTAGAAAATTGCTTTGTCCTTCTGAGTATATCCTGTAATGCATTGAAATGACTTTATTTGCAGGAAAATTGACGGAGAAAAAAAAATCGACCTCATTGAGAGGTTTTTTGTGCGAATTGGCCAGCGTTTTGTGGTAGCTACACTTCCCCGCCAATCAGTGATGGTTGGATGCACGTTCTGACATAGTTCTTGGGGTCTGTTGAAAGATACGCGATGATGGCGGAGAGTATCTTTGGTATGAATGCGAAAATATGCTCTTTTTTTTCTGTTTATCATACGCTATGAGTGCTGTCCCTGTAGAGGATTTCAATGAAGGCTACAACACACTACTATTGGCAGCAATCGCAATGCACTGGCGACTTGGTATTGAGAACGAGGAAATTGCTTTTATTTTAATATTTGTGCTGTGGTTTCTTTGTAGCGGAAGCAAGTTTGTAGTTTATCCCAAACAAAGAGATTTCGAAAGCCATATAAGGATTAGTTTTGTCTACTACATGTTCGTATGAAGATTTTAGGATTTTTGAGATCATAGTCAATGCAGAGATGTGCTTTTGACTGAAGAAAAACACTGCAGTGGTGTTGAGTGATTTTTTTTTGAATATGCTATTGCATCTAATTCAAAGATAGCTGGTTTTTCACCCCTGTCTTCCGAACTTACGATAAAATTATGAGAGACAAAAATAATAGCCGTGTTTTTTTGTAACTGTTTATGTACAGTTAAGTTAAGTTTCAGGAAAAAATTATTACCTATTTATTTCAGCAAATTAGTGTCTCTACCATCGTACAAACCTGGCACACCGTTTGTTAGCTCAGTATTACTCAAATATTAAATTAAAAAAAAAAATCGTAGGAGCCTTAGCCCAGTTTCACACATATCAGGCATTGAATATACGGCGTCGTATATTTGGCTCGAAATATATAGAAGTGCCATATATTCTGCACCGTGTTTCTGGCTCTGAAAATGTGTGAACGCTAACGTTGAGTTTTATACATTTCGAGTCGGATATCCGCCGGCTTATATCCGATGGCGGATATGTGTGGAACGGGACTTAGTATTAAGAATTGCATTCAACGCCAATAACAAAAAAGTTTTAGATCTTGAGGGCCCGTTTATATTTCAACAGCTCTGTTTTGGAAATTGTGTCTTCGATGCATTTCCAAGTTCCCCCTATTACTTTATGTAAAGGTTTATCTCCTCTTTTAGGTCAATCAATATTAACTCTTGCCAACCGAACGGGTCTAAAGTTTGGTAGAAGTTATTAACAGATTGTTCTTGGTTCGAAAGGAACAGAAGGCTGTGTATGGGCTCGAGCAGTTTATTAAAAGCATTTCCGATCTGAAGTAGATTCCGAATTGCAGCTTGGATTTCCAGCCGACAGCTATTTCTTCCATAAAGGCGTTCTCAAGTGCCGTATATTATTTCGCACCGAGTGTGGCTTGTAGAAATTCTTTGAGCAGAGCTGCCACTTCGATAAATTGCTTTAGCTGCACCGGCGTAATTTTAGAATAAAAGTGCTTGCATTATATTAATCGACAAATCCCTTATTTTATCTCGAAGAGATTTCACAAAACTTACATATACGAGCACTGTATTGAAGCAACCAGCTTGAAGAAATGTCATTGATTCAAAAGCTTAACAGCTTAATAAAGATTAACACTCAGAACCTACAATGAATTAGTTTTACTTCACATTTAACAGTTTGTTACTAGATTTCATATATAAAAACCAAAACACATACTTTAGTACCAAAATATTATAATTTTAAAAATTTCAACAAACAAATTAATTTAATCGTCCATTCTGACATAGTCCACAGAATTCATTTCGTACTTGATTCTCCATGATACCATCCAAACCGAACGGTTCGTCCCCGTTTACATCGAGAAAATAGTTACCCTTCAGATGTTTTGGTGTAGCATAGCCCATCGGGAATGAGGGTCCAGGACATTTGTTGTTCTTCAGCCTGGTCAACGAACTACACCGTACTGCCATGAAATTGTTCTCATTGCCCGGATAAACAGTTTCCATGTAGTACATCCACGCACGCTCGTGGGCACATACCACAGTAAGGCATCCCGACGGCAATGGAGACAGACCACCCGGATAGAAGTCAACATCACCCAAGGGATCACGCTTGCCAAGCACACCCGGATTGCTGTGAATGATATCTATGAACTCGGCATCGCCACGCAGGAGGCCTGACAAACTTTCGCCCTCATTAAAACATGGTTTGGCTGGATCCAGACCAGTGATGCGTGGTATTTGCTTGCCAGTCAGGTAAGTGAATGTACGTCCTGCCGAGCCGACAATATGCGCTCCCAAACTGTGTCCTAAAAGTAAAACAACCACAGACATGGTATTGATTTTTCAACGCATGAAGTGACCTACCCATGAGATGAATATTTTCCAGCGGAACTATTTCGCTCAATTGCACCAAACCCCTTGCGATATTCTCACCAATCTCTTCTGTATTCAGGGCAGACCATGTGTAGAGAGTGTCTACATAGGATGCAACGTCAACCGCCTGAGAAGAAGTAAATTTACCACAAATACAGCAACTGAATATGTTTCTCTTACGATGAAGTTAACGTCTCCACGACAGTGGTACGCCTTGGCCATTAGGGAAATGGTATCTGTTTCGTTGACAGTTGTCGTCCAACCTGTGGCTAAGATCACAGTTTTCTTAGTTGGATCGAACTCAGGACTTTTCCACATCTCGTTGGCATGGAGTAGGGGGTAGCTGTATTTCTTACAAGGTGTCCTCAATTGGAATTGCATCCTGTTGATGTCAGGAGTTATTCGTGGAAGAACTGCATTGCTAGCTACTGCTGCTGAACCTGACAATTAGAAAATGGATTATTCGAATATATTAGAGTTTTTGATGAGTCAAATCTTATACTAACAAACTGCGTTGATGGATGAGGATACAAATTCAAAAGGATACCCAACGACAAGATTCTTTCCAGATTCAAAGAGGCCCTTGGGTGTTGGAAGGAAATTAGCTCCATTTCCTACCAAACCAACGCCAATATCTCTAGTCGATGACAGGACATTTCCAAGCCCTAGGTCAAAGGCAAATGGTATTGTGGCACCTAGCTGCAGTAGGGCCAGCGTACAAATTGTCCATAGTGCTAGCTTCATCGCAATTATGTTCTGTAAATATAAGATAACGTTCTGTACATGGATGGAAAATGAAGCAATTTAGATTATTAATTAACCGGTTATATTGCAGGCAAATAATCAACTTTATGATGAGTAAATGTCTATTTATAGATGATAATCTTATGAAAAATAAGACCTTACATAACTGGAATAGTAACGAAGAGCAATTTGTGCATATCCGAATTCTCTAAAGCATTGTGTCTGTCAATTTAAAAGTACAAATCTGCTTACACGAAATGCTAATTTCAAGAACCGCTAAACGAACTTTAGTGTGATTTTCGAAAAACTGTTTCAAAGTGTTCTTTCATTAAGATTTAATAAACACTGGTAAGGATATGTCTAAAATGATATTACTTAAAATACATTAAAGCCAAAATGGAGCTAAATTCAAAGCAATGCACATGCATTGAAGAATAATTTTAAAACTAACGAATACTTTTCGTCCCAAGACAACTAATTTTGACACTTTCCACAATGGATTCCAGCTTAAAATTTGTGCTGAAAATCGTTTCTTTCCCTGTATGGAAAGCAGTCATCGAACAAAATCAGAATAATCACGAACCTGTTCCAAATTATTAGGAACAGGATCGTCAAACACAGCTAATATCTCTTTTTAAATGATAACGAGACGAATTATTTTGCTTCTTTAAATGTAAAACAAAAATATACAGAAAAGTCACATCCATCCAAGTCACATCATTTCTAGTAAAAATATTTAGAAAGGTGCATTTAAAAAAAAAGTGGGCGTGTCTCTGGGCAAAATATATACACTTATACTGCTTCAGGTTCTAAGAATGTTATATACAAAATTTCTTCCTTCTACAAAATTTAAGGCCCAAAAAGTGGCGATATACGGACGTACGGACGGACGGAAGGACATAGCTAGATCGATATAACTGGTTGATGCTGATCACAAATATGTACACTTTTCGGTGTCTACTATTATTAATTCTCTATGTTCCGGACTTTTAAATCGCAGTGTTAGTTAGCGCAATTAGGACCTTATACCATCCCAAGCTCTGTTAATAATGTTTCAACTAATTAAGATGAGGGATTGGAAGAGATCGTGTAAGCAGGTATGTGGTAATCCCAGTGTCGGAGATGTTTCCTTCAATGACTAATAAAATCATAGAAGGTACCTTGGATTAGCACGTGGGTAATAAGTAATGCCTTTTAGTACTTAAACCAAAATACAGGCTTTCTCGCTTCTAAATAAAGAAAGTAGTTAATTGTTTAAACGGGCGACCAATTACTTTCCTTATCCAGCGATAAATATCTAGGGGTCATTTTAGATTCAATACTTGGCTGGGATCTAAACAAAAACCTTAAGTTAAGAAAGCATGAATGTATATCTTTCTTCTAGGGATTTTAAATTAAAGATGGTCTTGTGGATCTGTACCATTAGGTTAGGTGGCCCAGCTAGAGTAAAGACTAAGAAATAAATAAATGAATAAAATACTCAGCAAAGTTCAAAGATCAGCAGCAATAGATATTTAAGAGATGTTATCATCCAAACTGCTGTTACGACATTTTCATATGAAAAAGTGAGCATGCCTGTTACTATAAATAAGCAATATAAAATGTGATTCAATTTTAATTCACAATTTAAACATGGCACTGCTGTGGTTCTGTCAAATATGAACAGCTGATATGTGACAACTGTGAATATTAAGCATTGGTATTTGTAATTATGGAGCGGTATATGAGAGAACAATGCATTTTAATCGTTAAAATCCATCTCCGAAATGGAGAAAATTCAAACAACACATTTTGCGCTTTGCGAAAGAATGTGGGTATAACATAACCGCCCATCTCGTGCCGCGGTTAAAAAATGAGTGGAAAAATTCAATCGAACTGGGTCAGTGTTGGATTTGCAAAGACCAGTGCATCCTCATAGTGCCACTGAGTGTCAGTGTTCGTGACAATCTGTCAAAATCCATTCGCCAATGTTCCCATTTTAACAAAAGATATCCGTCTGCATGATTATAAGATCTATTTAACTCAGGAATTGAAGCCAGCAGACCATAAACAGGATCGTGATTTCGTTGATTGGGTGTTAGAGAACCATCGAGTTAATGGCGATTTTTCGGACAAAATCATTTTCAGCGATGAGGCAGCAATATTGTCTCATTTGGGATCATGTAAATCTATGGGCCATTCATGAACAACACAAAAAGTCACTGTTTTGTGCGAATTTTGGGCCGTACTTCTTCGACAATTCTCCTGGTGCTGCTGTAACAGTCATTGGTGAACGTTATCGGTACACAATAACAATTTTTGGCATCAGTTGGACAATATTGATGTGGAAGACATGTGGTTTCAATAAAATGGTGCCACACAGCGCGAGAAACAATGCAGTTATTGCACACAGTTTCGCGGTCGCTTCATCTCTCGTGTCGGCTATCAAAATTGACAAAAAAAAAAAATAAAAATCGTGGATATCACGCTGTTGGATTTTTTTCTTTGTAGTTATGTGAAGCAGAAAGTGTATGTTAATGACCCCCAAACGGTTCCAGAGCTAAAGGACGAGATTCAAAGCGTTATTTATGAATTACCACAGGATTTGTGCCGAAATGTAATGAAGAATTTCATCAAAAGAGCGGAAGTCTGCAAGGCCAGCCGTGGAGCCCATTTGTACGATATAATTTTTCGTGCTTAATGTCAATATCTGAACATTTTATTGACGTAAAAATATCAGCAGTTTATCAAGAACCAATGTTTTGTAAAGGGTTTTTCAATAGGGACATAGCAATTTTGTATTTAATTACAAACGCACCCTTAAACTTTTTTTATGCTCTGTCAATTTCAAAACGTCAGAAAGATTTACATTTTTATCATGGTGAAGTTCACGAATGAGCAACTTTTGGAAATTATTAAAAATTAGTACCGAAATTCTGAATCGGTGGTCTCAACTTTAAGAGCTTACTCTAATTTTCGGTCGTAATAATCGTTCCGCCAGGCAGGCTGTGCGTGCTATAGTGGATAAATTCGAGTCAACATATTCACTATTGAATGTTCCTGCGCCAGTGAGACAACGCACCGGTCAATTTACCGAAAATATCGCAGACGTAAATGTTTCAGTTCAAAATGAGCCAAGTTAGTCATCTCTCAGTCCACATTGTGGCGAATTATGCATAAAGATCTTGACCTACATCCTTACGAGATCAAATTAACTCAAGAACTGAAGCCTCTTGATCATTTGAGGCGCCGAAACTTCTCCGATTGGGCTCTACAAAAGTTGAGCTCTGCAAAGTTGGCTTTGTCAGTAAGCAAAATATGCTTTATTGGACAGCAACAAACCCACATGTGCTTCAACAGACTCCATTGCATCCACAAAAAGTGACCGTGTGGTGTGGATTTCATGCCGGAGGTGTAATTGGACCGTATTTTTTCGTAGATGAAAATGATCACCATGTTACGGTCAATGGAGTTCGCTATTGTGCCATTTTGGAAGACTATTTTTGGCCAGAATTGGATGGCACATTATGTGACGAAAATCAATATATAGCCAAAAGTGCGTCACTTATAAGTTCAATTGTAGCTTAAAAGATGATTCACTTAAGAAGAATAGACGTGGAACGAGAGTAATCACTTTGTCGGTTTTTTTTTTTCCAACATAACACTCAATGCACACCACCACTTTTTCTTAACAGAAGTATAAGAACTTAGTAAGTCCATGAAATTCGTTTGCACAATTCTGAAAATTATTTACAAATTGCTGCGTTTTTTTTTTATTCCCTCACGCTTACATATAAGTATCATACTTTTCAAAAAATGTTAGACTAAAATTGGAGAAGTGGGCCCAAATTATTTGCTTTTGACATGGGATATTGAACGGCAACCATATCCTAGATACACAAACGACAGCATACCACGAAATTCGTCTATTTTTTGCCGTCTAATTTGAACATTATTATGGAAAAATTAATCAATTTACCTTCACAGTATTATAATATGGATATGATGTTACAAACCGTATTTTCGGAAAGATTTGTTTAAGTTTTGAAGGTAAAGTTTTGAGAGCGTCGATTTCGTTTCTTAGTGCTTAAATTTCGCTGATGTCATCCAACGCAATTTTCATTATGCGCCACTGGATTTTATCATATACTTACATATGACATTTGCATTTAAATCAAATTTTTGACGACAGCAATTAAACCACCGATAGAAATCACGCACGTCCATTTCGTTGAAAAATAACTGCCGTCCAAAATCGGAAATTAACTAGATACAGGAAATCACTAAGCATTGACAATTCTAAAAATAATGTTATTAGTGCACTATTTCTGTTTTTGTATAGTTGTTTCTCGTATATAACCATATAAAGTATTTTTAGTGCAGGTGTCTACAAATTTGTTAAGTGATTTCGTACGGAATTTGCATACCACGCAGAATGGTATTTAAATTTCCGAGAATCACCAAATCTTAAATTTTCTACTTTTGACCTTTATGTCCATACATAAACATGACATGACCTTTATGTGAGAAATTCACACTCGTTTATTGGAAAGATAACTTGTTGGTTACAAGGCAACAGAAATAACAAAACATTCTGCACACCACAACTCCGATACAGCACTTTAATTAGACTTTGATGCAAAACTTTTATCTTCAACTATTTCACTATAAAATAACTTTTTATGAATTAGAAACTTCGTTAATATTTAATAATAAAAATAAATTCAATTATGTTTAATGAAAATGAAATTGAATTTCATACCGGAAAGTTGAACAAACTTGAACTGATGATCCGAATCTATAGAACTATTTTGAGTAAGTACGATCGGACGGAAGACTTGCAACGGCTGCTTTGAATGAAGCTATACTAGTCGTTTGGATGGTCAAGACTTGAATGTGAATTCGATTGTCGCGCGTCACTGATGTTAAGTTTGGAATCTAAATGAGTGAGATCAATTTAATTAGATTTTATAAATTTTTTTTTCTTTGTTTTTTGTTTACTGTGCATCTAAACGTTAATGGATCGTAAGTTGAAGTCGTCAAACATCTCATTATGGGGGAAAGGGAGTGCTGATAACGTGACACTGGTTATTTAAACTTGTAGTTCAAACTAAGATGCAATTGGAATTGTAAGTTGTTCATGTTTTGCTTATGGGAAAAGTTCTGACATGTTTGCATTGTATGCAGTTTTTTTTTTTCCTCTAGAATTTGTGTTAAACAATAATAATTGGTTAATAAATCTTAGAAATTATTGCAATTAATTCTGTTTAATGCATGTATCTCTTATTCAATATGTAAATGCATATCAAGCATTCGCAGGGTGGGGGGCTTTCATTGGTGTTCAACTTGCATGTAAGGGTCAATGTTTTCAGGACCTTGAAATATAGACTACTATCACTACGTCCAATTAGAAAACACTTGTTTACTTTTCAAGTAACTCTGTACTACCCATACTAAAGAAATAGGTCTCTGAACTTGTGTTGCTTCTCTGATTTTCCCTCTTTTGCTCAGAATAACTCTGTAGCAACATTAATAGAAAAAGTTAGACATCGTATATAGAATTAATAAGAATTTCCCCCTAAATTGAAGAAAGAATAGCTTGATACCAATAGTCCATTATGTGAATCAAAAATAATAGAGATAGAGTTAGACTGTATCTTTTCGGTATCTTTGTTCATTTATCATTTTCGGCTACCAAAATTCACTTTTATTGATGTGTAACGTGTTTGCGTTCCTTTATAATATTTATTCTCAAATTCTCACTTATTATATAAGTGAATTATGCCATAATACTTATAATCAAACACGTATTCTGATGAACATTTAAAAATAGTAATTTTCCGTTGGTCTTATACATGCTAATTATACAATAGAACCTAGGTAACGCGAATAGAATAAATTTAGAAACGTTCCATTCAGTTTACTATTCAGAAAGAAGTTTAAAAAAAGTTTTAAAAAAGCATAATAATTTGTTCGTTCAGGTTTATATGCAAATGTATGCAAACTAATGCAAAACGTAGTAATACAACTATAAAAATCAGCAAACCGTTCTCATACTGAAAGAAAACAATTGACAGAAGTATTCATACTTTATATATTATAATTTCCTTCCAGAGTAATTTCACCTCAAGGAAAAATAACAAAACAAGTTACAGCAGTTGACAGCAAAAAACACCTCAAATCAAAAAAAAAAAAAAAAGAAGTGTGGAATAAATGTTGAATAAATAAAAGACTTAATTAAGTTGATTCGATATGATTTATGAAAAAAAAAAAAAAGCGATTTCCATTTGAAAACCACCTTAAATTGACGTGAATTCTCAAGATGTCATACGAAAAGCGTACGGGTACTTTTCTTGAATTCGAGAGAATTCTCTCTTGATTTCAGAAATTTGACGTTTTCAATTTGTCTCTTAGAAACGTACCCGCTGAGACCCAATCTGCTTCAGAAAGCCAAGAAGTTAAATTATGTATGCTTGTACATACTTATGTTAGTACAGTATGAATGTATGTATGTATATATTTTAAGTGCAGAATAAGTACTTGAATAGAACGTACCTAGTTGGTTAACGCTTGTATCAACTATTCAAACTTACGAAGACCATTGTAGTTTCGAATCTCGGCGGCGGTTATTATGTGCTCATATTTTTTTTTCTTTAATTCATAATCATATCAAGGCTTTTGAAGATGTTAAGACCAGTTGTGGACCAACAACATCTGCTTTCAGAGCTGCTTGATGTAGCCATCTAAGTACCAAGACACATAATCAAAAGTACTTTGAGACGGCAAAGAAAAATAACTCACCTTAAGTAGTCGCACTAAAGGCCCCGACCCATAGATTCCGTTGATCCGTTGCTGCGTCGTTTTTAACTGACATATAGATAGAATACAAGTACTCTTATGGAAGGTGGCCCATAAGCGACGCATGTATGAACTTCGACGGATAAAATAGGATTTATCCGTTGACAGTCGGCAAATTGAGAGTAAGCACTTTCATTGGTGGAAGCATTGAGATTGCAGAGAAACTGTCATTGTTATTGACAATCGGTTGACATTTCAATCTGTCGAATGAAGGTATGCGACGGATTGTGTGGGACTTTTTGTTCCGGCAATACGTGAACGTCACCATCAACCTTCAATGGAAAGACGTCGACGGATTCTATGGGTCGGTGCCTTAATTGTTATGAGTCTTGAAACAGACGAGCGAAAACTCGACAGACATTCTGCAGTGGTATTATTTGTATGTTTGTGTATTGGTGTATCTATTCTATTAAGATTTTTTTTTGACAAAAAATAAAAAATTCTGGCTAGCTAGATAACATTCTTTACAAGCTCATGGTCATACATGGCCTTAATAATTTTTTGACCAAGGCAGCAGTACAAATAGTACATAGGTACTTCAATTTATCCTCGTTTATAATCCAACTAGTCTACTTTTAAAATATTTTATTAAAAAACCTGATTGCATGGCTTCTTCTTATAAGAAAGTGGGCGTGGCTTGAAAATAAGACTTATCCATCACCATAATTAGCTTTAAAAAAACAATATTCATTTAAAAAAAAAAAAAAACTCCCCAAAAAAGTAGGCGTGATATTATATAATGTTTTGTTAAAGCGATATTTTTCAGTTTCTAGTTTGAGTTTTCGGAAAATTTGTTCAAAAACTTTTGACTGCATGCCGTAAGTTAGACTGCCATGTCTTAACATATGTCAAAAATGATTTAAGTATAATCAATTATTCTAGAGATACTTGAGAATTAAACAGGCCTGAATTAGCGGAAAATTATATTAGACGCCCTATTGCAAAAGTCCATACTACCTCGGATATACAGTTTTATAGAAATCTTTAGAACCATTTTCTAGTAATTTCAAATTTGCCACAACTGGCACGTAAAAAAGTATCCCTTTGATTTTGAGGTTAGAATGAGAATTTCGATTTCGCATTGGCTTCCAAATCCCAGATATGAAATTTGAAAAAAATTGGCAACAGGTAAATTGACAGGCAGACAGATATAATTGCGAGACCTACATGTTTAAGTTCCTCTGTAATACTCGTCTAATTTAGTACAAAGGGCGGAATTTTTTTTTTAGAAAAAGTTCACCTCGTTTTATTCAGAAAAAGTTAGAGATAGAAGAAAATCATCTTGATCTTGAATTTCCTTGATTTCGACGGTATGAACAAAACTTACCTTTTATTTAATGGAAATGGGCACATTTGAGATGGCAAGACAGTTTTTTGTTAACTTAATTGTTTTGGAGATATCCGGGGAGGAAGGATTACATTTTTTAAAAACTTCACCTTGTTTATCTCTGAAACGATTGGAGGTAGAGAAAAATACTTGTAAACAAATTTGTAAGAAGCCTTAGGCCAAATTGTATGGTGCTTTTGATTGTCCTTGATTTTAGGGATCAGACTTACTTTTGAAATTGCCAGTATTTAGAATAAAATAAAAACATTAATATTTTGATGAATGCTTTTTTTCAAGAACTTTAACCGTTTACAAGATATCGAAGAAAAAAACTTCGATTGCACTTCCTATTCCAATAAATGTTCAAAGTCAAGGCCATTTTGATTCAAACATTTTTGCAATCTTTGGGGATAGTTTGTATGAAGCTTTTGCAACTCCTGAGCTGTAATTTTGCAAAACAAATGTTCAATTCTATTCTCTATGCTTTATCTGGTGGAAGACATTTTGAAAATACCTTTGAGGCAAAAGTAAAGAGCTTGTGTATTCACAAAGTTATTCCATCAGACAAAGTACGGAACTGTCGTCAAAGATTGCAAGAATGTCCTAATCAAAATGCGGTCGCAGTTATTTTTTTTTCTATATCTTTGAATTTGCTCATAGTTGCTTTTCCCTTATCTCCAACCATTTCCGAAATAAAATAGTGAACTTTTTAAAAACAAAACTCAAACTTTCCTTCTCTGATACGAATATCTCGAAAACGGTAACGAAAAAATGTCTGAAAAAAGATGATTATTGTTCCATGTATGTGCTTTCGATTACATAGTTCAAAAGCACCCATTCCCATTATAAAAAAGGTAAGTCTGGTTCCTATCAAGAGCATTTAAGGTCACTAAATAATATTCCCCAATGTTCTGTACAAATTTGCTCATAATTATTTGCCTCATATTTCTAATCATTTCTGATTAAAACGAGTTAACACTAAAATTCACCAGTCTCGAGATCGAACATCATGAAACAAAGTACTTATTTTTTATAAGTGCAAGGAAAAGTGATTACAATTTTTATTTTCTGAACTATTAGTATAGGACTGTTTAAGACCTTACATAATGATAGCATTGACCGTGATTATAATTCTCGTAAGACGCGTTCGTTGAACTTTATGCCACGTGCCTGGCTGGGAAAAATTTACACATGATACAGCTAATTGGCAATCAATTAATGATAGCACATGTGGAAGATTATTTAGGGATCGAATGCATGCTGTTATCGCAGATTGCAGCTGTGAGAACCGACTACAGTCAATGGAGAAGACTGATAAAGGGACATCTGTTTAACGAGCATAATTCTTATTTTTTTTGTCATTCTTATTGACAAACAACTTTAGCATATTTCCCTATTTGTGATAGGGATTTATAGACCGATAAGGTGGTCTAATAATCAATCCAGCCAAAACCACTGTGACACCTTTCTCCGAAAAAAAAGACTTTTGCCACACTTAACACCTATCCGGTTGGCGGGAATTTATATTAAGCAAAAGCGAGAGGTCAAGTACCTACGAATATCAATCATCCTAGATAACAAGAGATCACCCAGATTTTAGATTTTTTTTTTTTTTAAATAAATTGTCTCCTGGAAAATTTCAGCTGTCTAGGTCTAATGATTCAAAAGTTACAAGCCTGTGGAAAATTACAATCCATCTAGAGCGGGTAGTATGATACCCTATCCCCCATCTTTTAACTCACCCCTAATAATAAAGTGAGCGTGGAGTTACGAAATTTTTAAAACCGATGCAATGATATTTTTCTATGCAGAGCAAATAACTGTTGTTAGGTAGCAAAAATTGGGCGTGGCTCCCAAAATTTGTAACCGAAGTTTACGGATTCTAATGAGATAATCACAATAAGACTTAACAACCACCATAAATACATTTCAAGCAATATATGATTTCTTTAAGAAAACGCCCCCAAAAAGCGGGCGTGACTATGTATAATGAATGAAAGCAATGTAAAGAAAATCAACGCCTACATATTTTACATAGACATTAATTTTCTAGAAACCAAATTTCATGTTCCTAGCTCCAAATTTTAGACCCACACAGTGGTGACATACGAACGAAAGGATATAGCTAACTCGACATTGTGTAGATCGGAAATAGAGAAAGTGAAGTACATCGGGTTCGGAGACTGAAACTCTCTTCCCCCAGTAGCACATCTGCTGCAAATTTTCAGAGATGGTATGTTCCAAAATCAAAACTTCACTTCATAAAATGGTATACTTTATAAAATGGTATACGGATGGATCGAGGGTTTTTCACCCGCAATCGTCATGCTTTCACCCTGCAGTTCACCCTTAAGCCCAATTTCGGTCGTACTGTCAAATGTAGGCATTCGTTTATAAGCCGAACGACACGAATGTGAAATGATCTACCAGGCTCTGTATTTCCCCATCACTACGACCTTCAAACATTTAAGGCTAACGTGCCGTTCGGCTTCTCCTCTGTTCCTCTACCCCATTTTTCTAAACGCCTGTGCCCTGAAAAATATAATGGTATTCATAATCCCTTTGGCGTGGGCTAATTATAAAAAAAAAAAAATCTAAGAGGATCGGGGCAGGAGAATTCAGGTAAATTACCAAACACTTCTCCAGCTTATTCCAAGCAGAAATCTATGCAATCGAAAGGGACCCCATACTCAACCTCGATAGAAACTATCGCAAACTAGACGTTGCTCTGAAAGTGCTTAGACAAATTCAACAATCTAATCTATGAAAAGCTGATAAGCTAACAAGAACTGTTACGGCAACCAGTTCTCAAAGCAAGATATCTTCCACGGGATGCGCCCATACATTATTCGAACAAAGCTTAGAAAATAGGAGAAAAATGAGATAGTCAAGTCATGAAAATCTCTCGCAGAGCTCAACGCAGATCTAAAACTTACATAAGCTTAACTAAAAACAGTCTTCGAATACTAACTGGTACTGTAAATTCAAAGAATTCATAAGCAAGATAGACCTAGAAAGCAACAGGATGTGCAGATCTATTCTATGGAACTGTGGGTCACTGAGCTACAACCGAGTAATTTATCTGGAAATCTACCAGGTAGACGAGAGGTAAATCAAATCTCTGTCTAATCTCATCACTCACTCTTCTAAAAAAATTAAATTAAATCTCAAACGGAAATGCCTTGTATATATAACACTCTTCAACATGAATTTTTAAACAATTCACACACTCATGCCCGTCCTTTATTAAACTGCTATTCGAATTCAAGCCGAACGGGAATCGTTTATTAATTGAACTGCAAAATAAACCCTGCAATTGTGATGACATATTATTTTCCATGGCATAGCATGGCCTAGTCATCTTTTATTCTGAATTTAAAAAAAATGACTTGCAGCAATTCCCCACGAAGGACGCCTCGCTCCACTGATGCACAGTCTCTGCGAAGTACACTCGGACACGTGAATCTACACAAGCAATTGTGATGCAGCCATTCGGAATTGGATCTAATCTACCAGAATGGTAGTCAACGTGACCGAGTGGCTCACGTTTTCCCAGCATACCAGGCTCACTGTAGATGATTTCGACAAATTGCGGATCCTTTGGGCCTAAACCCAACACAGCCGAACTACCACCACTACCGTCGCGTCGTTCAGAAAACAAGGTTTCGCGGGATCCTGACCCGCAATACACGGCCAGTGACATAATTTGAAGGAATCACCTCTCAGCGACATCCACGACATGTGCTCCCAACTGTGGCCTGCAAATGGTCTAAGTTAGAGAGCGCATAGAAATACCACTTTAATTGTGTTTTACCAATCAGGTGGGTGTGGGGTTATATACGAGTAGTGTTAGCAACACCAGCCTCACCACGTTTGCCCCGCCAATTTTATTGGTGTTCCATGCTTATAAAATGTAAAACGTGTCTAAACTTCTGCCCTTCCCCATGGCCTTGTCAAGGATTCGAATATTTATTGTAATCAAATTGAGATAGAGGCAGGGGTTAGGTGACTAACCACAGAATTCCAGTTGCCATGACAGAAAAACGCTTTTGACATAACATACAGAGATATATTCATCTCGTTGACGTGGTTATGCCATCTGATGACCAACAAAACAGTCTTTTTGCTCACATCGAAGGACGAACTTGACCACATCGAGGTGGCATTAAACAGGGGAAACTTGTAATACTGACACGGCGTCATTAGTGTGAATGACATGCGATTAATATTCAGATGCGTTCGCCACTGCAGCAATTTCGCGTTCATGGTTACACCACATAGATAGAAGATGGGCAGAGGAAGAGTAGAACACTCCAGCCGTTCTGTCTCTCGATTGAAGACTCGATTTGAAAATTGTTGTTGTTCCGTGTACCTACACAGTCTGTCAATGGAAGGCGATAAAACTTCAAATGAATATCCAGCCAGGACTTGCTACGGTATCGTTCTGCTGATGATATCATGTCGTCGACATTGGAAAGTAATGTATTCAGATGGTTGGCGACAATATTCAAAGGATTCCAATCGAGATTAGTCGCAACGCTACACCACCATCAGTGGGGAATGCGGCGAATCCAATGAGAAGGAGTGGCACCGTGATGTAGATTAACATTTTGGGTGGAAGATACATGAGCGTGTGCCTTAGGATGGAGGGTAGGTGTTGCTTAAAGGTTGTGGCTGATTTATTCTGAAAATATTCCAAGTTTAGTTGAAGAAATTTAATGAATTATCTATGCTATGGATATGGCATTAAAGGAGGAGGAAAAGTTTCGGGAATTAATTGGATAAGGACGTTTATGCAAATCAGTGGTGTCTTCATGGATATAAAGGTTGTTGAACGTAAATATTTGATGGGCCATCAAAAGACCGGCGCGGGGAAACATATTTTATTTTGGCTTTTACTGTGATTAATTCAACGATTTATTAAGGAGAAGTAATCGGATGAGTTATTTTTTTTTTTATTGTTCTTTGATTGTTTGAATGTTCATTTTCATGACCATTTGAGATTCTAATTAAGTTCGGTTTCACCTTATTTTAAATTTTTTTTTTTTTTGTAGAACAAGAAAGGGATTAAATGTAAAGCAATCCCGAAAGAGAAAGTCTGTCAGCCAGGAGGAAACAAAATGGAACCAAAGCTACGAGTATATATGTGTTTGAGGGCCTTATTCCTAGCCCTAACCACCAGCCTATACCAAAAATCTTTGAAATTGTATCATTATTTAGAAATATGAATACTAACTTGCAAAGGAACATTCGTTGCTTTCCAGATGTTGAACAGTTTTTTAGAAGGCTTTTTTACGACGCAATGCTTTCCTTTTCAAGTTATCATCAATAATACACATTTAGAGCCCAAAAAAACTTGGTTTGATCTAGAATGCTGCCTAGCAAGAAAAAACTATTTTCAAGCATTTAAAAAACTTCAGAAAATACAACCTTGATATCTTCAGGAAAAACTACCATGAGTCCATCAAAAAAATATAATGTATTGTGCTACTCCAAGCAGCGTGAGTATTATAATAATATCACACATCGACTGTCAGCAGTAACGTCAACCAAAAAGTCAATAATATTCCTCCTATTGAAAAATGAGATCCTAATGTCGTTACTAACTACCGAGGTCTGCAGTTTTTAGACACCATTTACAAGCTATTCAAAATTGTACTCCTGAATAGGCTTAAAAAGTGAGTAGAACAAAATTACATCCTAAAGGAATTTCAAGCCTTGTATATGTAGATATAACTCCTCTATTGTAGACCAGATTTACAACCTCTCCTGCCTCAAGTCGACTTAAAAGCTGCATTTGATAACATCAATAGAGAACCCCTGCTCTATAAACTCTCACTTCTAGGAATTTCTTCAAAGATGACTTCTACTGTAAATGCTTCCGACCGTAATACCGTTGCTCTGTGTCCAATTTTACAATGCCAACATGCATATACTAGTAATAATGAGTATGAAAGTTTGAAGACATTTTGTACCTTCAGAATGAGACAAATCAAATAAAGTGCAGGATTGGGTAGCAAGTAAAGATTTATTCATTTTGTGCTTTAGAATTTTAAATTTAAATAAAATAGGTAAAGGTAAGGCAAAAAATAATTACATGTCACTATGGATGACAGATGGAGTTGACAGATGCCATAAATCAGGAATGTGAAATGTCAACCTTGAAATGAATAACCCTTGCACCTACCCTCATGGAAATGGGTATAAATCTATACAACTTTGATTTCAAAATTAAAATTGTTTGTTATAATTTTTTTCGTTTATATTCTATTCAGCTAAGAACATTTATCATTAGTACAAATAAGAAAATCTATTACATTTCTGTAAATTATAAAATAAAATGAAAGGAAATGGCTATAAATCCGCTTTCGAAATTCACAATTACGAGTATATGAAATGTTGGACAAAAATACAAAAATAATTAATTTTAGTATTGCGTGCAGTTTACGTGGTGCAAAATAACTACGTAAATCAAGTTCTTCGTCGATTTAATTAAATTTTGTAGAAAATCTTCTTTAATTCTATGAAACGCCTGACGAAAACCATCTTTTAATTCACCAATTCTGCTGCCTTGGTACCCATATGTTTTCTATGGAGTTAAAGTTTAGACTTCAGGCGGGCCAGTCAAAAACTTGGACATTTTTGGATATTAACCATCTTGGGGTTTGACAAAAAAAATTGATGGGAGCATTTTTATGCTGAGAAATCCAATCTTCGCAAATTCACCAAATGGGTATCTTATACGCATGACAAAATGCTGCCCAAAGCATTACCGATCATCCTTCAAAATCCAGACTCCAACATGTTTCCACTTCTTTATGTATGTAGGTGGTGCCAATAAAACTGTTTGCCATCGCGACCATCTAGGTTAAATATTTTCTCGTCGCTGAAGCTGACTCTTTCTCTTTTTTGTTTAGCAAATTGCAGTCTTCTTGTGTTATGATGTTCCTTCATTGCATGTTTTGGCATCCTTCTATTTGTTTTAAGCGTTCCGGTGTTGTTTATATAATTATAAAATTATAAATTATAAAATTTTTAAAAAATACTTCCAATGTAAAAGCATGGAGGATTCGTGATATTGTAGAGCTTTTGCTTAAGTTCTGAGTATTAAATATGTTTAAGGAAAAGTTTTCTTGTTCAATTTATAGCTATTTCCAAGAGTGTATATGGTGTCCCTTTGCAAATCACTTATTTTCGATACTCAAGCTTTAAAGCAAACACCTTATACGTATTTTGACGATTTCTCAAAACTTGGTATACTCGTACCATGTATGTACTTGCATATGCCCAATATTGCTGAGATGTCGACTTTCAACAAAATCGTCCGAGTTATAGAGAAGTAGCAGATTTCAAAAATCAGTTAATAAGTCAAGTAACGTTATACGAATTTGTTGCCAAGAACCTGGCAAACCATTTCCTAGAATTTCAAAATCATTGTAACCTTTTTGAGAAAATAGATTTCTTTTTAAGATTAGAATGAAAATTCATATTTCGCTCCACAGATCCCAGATGCAGGTACGCCAGGAGGTCATACTCGTATCTGCCCATAAGTTTCTTTCCACATAGCTCGCTCGAGAACCACTGAAGAGATTTTGATGCAATTTAGTTTGTATCTATGTACTACATGTATGTTCTGATATGGAAGTTATTTCATTTAAAAACTGTCAAAATCGAATCAAGTTTGAGTGGGATATGGGGGCGATGTTTTAAAAACCTTTAATAACCGCCTTAACTCAACAACTCATGAATGGCTTAAAACATATTCGTATCATATCTCTCATATGCCTAACTCAAAAACCACCCAACGGATTTGGATGAAATTTGAGTTTTAAGTTAGATAATAATAAGATACGAGTAATAAGACGTGTAGACGCGTTTTTCTAATCAAATCGGATGGAGGCGGGGTAAGATATGGTGGGGCGACCTTACCCCTTACGTATTCCAATATTTTTCAAGAACTGCTTGTGCCAAAAGATTTGTTATAATTTTCATCTTACCTCTACATAGATTTACATACTCTAAATTGTTTTCTCAAATTGTTTGCATTAATAGTTTCGGAGATAGAGGAGGGGCATCCCCTATGTCATGATTTTTGAGCTTTTTATTGAAGAAACTATAGTTTTGGACTCCTTGGTAGTTTTTTTCAACTCCAAAAGCCTCTCGACGAAAATATTTCACACATTTTTTTTTTGACTATTTTTAGTCAATTTGAATTTCAGCTCTGTAGCTCAAACAGTTCAAAAGTTATAAACGTGTGATATACACACGGACAGACAGATAGATCAACAGTCAGAAACCGTATTGAATCCATTAGTATTCCCTTTATACCATTCTGATACGGGACACTAAAAATATAACCGTGTTCATCTTTCCAATAACTGATGAATATTTTGGTATAATTTGGTTCTCTCTCATACTATTGCACTCAAATTAGAAACCGTTTTTCGTCACTTTAGAAGTTGGCTTCTTCCATCCCTATTCATTGAATGAATTATTTGTATGTTTCATCCTTATTTAGTGCCAGGATGACGTAACCTGCCTGCCACAGTCAAAAGAGTATTTTATCCGCCATTTCCTGGGATGGAATTTTCTTTTTTCTGATTTTGAGAAGCTGTAACTTATATTGAAGTTCTAGAAATCAATACAGTTTCTTGAATTGCTGCATTTTCTTTAATTGTGAATATTTTTTATTGAAGTCAAGAAAAAAATGTTGGAAATTTATTAAAATTCAATGATTTAATTAATATTTTCGATATGGCCACCTTTGGCACGAACAATTTCCTTGAGATGGTCAATAAATGCACGCTAGTGTGTCTGTGGAATGCGTTTCCATTCCCGGCGAAGCGCTAACTTGGTCCGTTGGTTGGTATTTGTTAGTGCCAACCTTGGCCTTCAAAATGTCCCAGACAGAAAAGTCTAATGGATTCGCATCGGGAGAATTCGATAGCCATTGTGTCGAGGAAATGAAGTGCGGAACTTTTTGTCGCAACCATTCTTCATTTGCTCGGGCTTTTTAGGAAGACACAGAGTCTTGTTGGATTGTCCAGGGTCTTTGGGCGAAATTTGTGCGTATCCATGGCTTGAACACAGCTTCCAAGATAGTTTCACGATAAACCATCGCGTTTAATACGAGCGGAGACAGACCATCGGCAGTCACTGGTGGATCAACTCCTTTGCTCTTTCCACACTAACTTTTTGTTGGTCTGGTGTGAGATCGTGCACTTTATGGAACTTTAAGGCCTTGAGTCCTAGCTCATTTTTCAAAATATGTTGCATCCATTCTCTGGATATGTTTAGCTCAGAAGCCATTTTTCTTCCGGTACGCCGGGGATTTCGTTCAATTTTGGCCTTCACACTCGGAATCACTATTGACGATGTTGATGTCTTTTTCGGACCACCTCCATAGCGTTTTGCAATGCTGCTATCAAAAAAAGGGCAATAACACTATTATGTTCGAATTTCATTATCAATAGAACAAAAACTAAACACGCGATAAAAAAAAACCTTACGCACGACTGTCAACACTGAAATGAATTAACAGACACAGCGACGTGAAGTTGGTAACAGTTCATGTCAGCCAGTTCAATGGTTATAGCATAATAACACCTTTACATCTGACATTTGTTTTCTTCCAATGGCCGTAGCGACGCAGGATATGAAATTATACTTCTCACTGACACATTTTTTTCGCCTTGGCCTAAGCAATCGATCCGATCTCAGTTAACCTCTTAACCTGAGATACCCTGTATATGAACTTTATAAATAGCTAAATAACATTGAAAAAAAAAATCTTCGAGTAATTTATCGACGCATCTATTATTGGTGCTTTATAGCGATATGGACATTAATCGTGCTTTTTTCCAGCACTGCGGCTCGCAAGCAGAGCTGCCATTAACAAAATTTATTTTATAGCACCAAAATGTAGCCAGTTGCCGTAAAGTGTAGCCAAAATTAAGCTTTTATTCATTATGCTACCCTACGCACAAAAAGTGTGAAAAATGAGAGTATTTCATGTATTCAAGCATTGAACAATGAAATACAGGTATAATATTCTTTTAATTAAAATAAATTGGAAATATTGTAGCACCGGAGCAATCAAGTTTTCCTCTCCAAAAATGCAGTAAATTGACTACGATTGTAGCCAAGTGGTAGCGCTCCTGGACAGTGGAAATAAACATCAGACAAAATTTCAAAATATCTTAAATAAATTACAGCATACGTACGGTTTATAGAGAACTTTCTTAACTGTTCGGACATTTTATAAGAAAGTGACAAGAATTAAAAATTCATGAACGTCCCTACCTCAATTGACAACAAGACAGCGCAATTCAAAACCGCTTTATTTAGAAAAATTAATAATGAATCCGAAAATCCAGAAAATTATCACTGACTTTGATATTTAGCACTCAATAAATACCATCCTGGAATCGAAACTTCAATTGTTTCACTCAGTTAACCGAACGAATGTAGACCAGCAATTCTTCTCCTTCCATAAACCACTCTAACTGAAAACAAAAATACAAAAAAGACAAGAGAACATTTTAAATTAGATGTCGTTACAATTTAATTGTTTTGAACCTCAGCAGTGAACTCTGCACTTTGGATAATTACTTCAAACAGTAGCTGTATTTTAAAGATACTTTGGACGCTAAATCACTTTATTGGCTTCCACCATCCACTCTACACCATCATCGTCACTGGTTGACCAGTTTTTACTCTTTTTACTGCTAATGGTTCCCCACAGCAGAATTGAGTGCTGCAACTATTTAGTAGATCCATTAATCCATGTCTGTTCAGTGTGCTTGCAATTGCACCTTTTGACACCTTCAACCATGTGTAGGCCGAGTGAAAAAAAGCCATTTCCGAGAACATAAAAGCCAACCGACTGGATGCAATTTACAAGGTTTTACCACCGCTAGTTATTTTCTTTTTTATTATGTGCATCAGGTTGGTGGGCACATGAAACTTATTCGCTAGTTGGACATTTTTCTAGGCCATTGACTTTATGGGTTTTTTTTTCCTTTTCCTTTTCCTTCGTCCTTCATTTTTATGTCACTCTCATTAGATTAAGTGTGAAGGGTCCTTCCTTTCTTCTGGAATTATGTAAGTGCACCTCATCAATTCTTCAGAATGCGGTCGATTGAACTAGTTCCGTTTGCCATTTAGGTGCGGCTGAAACTATTTCCGGTTGCAAATCGACAAATTGATAGCTGCACAAGAGTATTTATTGTTTTGCACAAAATGAAATGGAAAGGACTCGTTTAATCATCGCGCGCGTGGGAATATGGGCCACATTTACTGGCTATGCCCGACTGGAAGTTGGCATAAACAATCTCATTTCCCTTGATGGCACTCTCGGGCAAATGATACGTACCTACATGGAAGTTATTGCAACGACCACATAAAATGTGGCACTAAAGCGCCCAGGAGTAGTTAAGTGATATTAACGAGTCACTTACATTTAAAACGCACTCGGGAATAATAGAGCCATTAGAATTTTTAGTATTTTTTTCTGGCTATCTTCATTTGTTTTAGATATTAAATTTTGATATTCGCTTCAAGAACAAGACTTAATTTTCAAAACAAAGCTCATGCGTTATATAGCTAGTTATCAACTGAAGCAACGTCGTCTCTAGGTCTGTGTGGAAAGTTCTATCAATTTATAGCTCCAACTTGACGCGGAGCACTAAGTTGAAAGCCATCCCGTTTAATGATGTTTTTTTTTTTTTACGTTCGGCTAGATAATCACTTTTTAACTTCACACTTAAGTTTATGAAGATTAAAATTCATCCAACAATCGAGAGTACATATATACTACAGTAGATATATACGTACGTCGGTATGAGTATAGCAAGTCAACAAAAACACTTGGAGACTGAAGTTTATGAAACCCAGCGAAGGAGGCATAAAGGACAATTAAAGGATATAATAAATGGGAGACAATGAGAAACAGTAGAGAGACAATGCGTTTTAATTTTGAGTTTTTGTAGATTGTTACTTAACCTTCCGGACATCTTACGCAAGCTATTCAATATTTGTGTTGTATGAAACGACAGAGTGTAAAGATGTCTGGAAGAACAAGTTGAATAGACGGATAGGCGGGACGGAATTATCATTTCTTAATAACAATTGTGACCTCAAACATTTCGACGGTCGATATTCAAATAAATGAATTTGACTGTAAGCATGACCATCTTATGGGAAATCCTGCCAAAACATGTGATTTTAAACAATAGTCAAGATTTGGAGGAAAACAGTTTTTACAGATCGCAGCCAAGTATGAAGGAGTGCAAAGCTGCATACATCTTTCGAGGTAATCTGAAACGAAGATCCAAACAAATGGATATCAGGGATAGGAGAGATCTTTGGGTCATATAAATTGATAGATTGAGATGCGTGTCGGTAGAAAATCAGATTTCAAAGGACTGCTTGTAGCTACCAAGTGAAAGTGGCAATCACCTTCCAAGTATTACAGCTGTACAGCAATATTGCTGGAGAAAAACAGTCGAAGTTCAGATTTTGTGCTGAAAATATTACCTTTTCAGATTCTTAACACAGTGTCGATTGTAGCTTTTGCTTTTCTGATTCTATTCGACTTAATCCTCAACCCTAATTGTCTCGGCATTCACTGTACCATTTCTTGTTTAAGTCCCTTATTCTAGTCGCTCATCAAAATTGTAGTCATAACATCACTGATAATGTTCGGGAATAACAGTGGTGACAATATTGAACCCTGTCGCACCTCGTAATAGGCTTAAGAATTTTCCGAAACCAAACCATTGTCGAATATATATATTGTGGGGAGACCTCTTCTATGCAAAGCACTCTCGAAGTCCATAAACACCCTTTGGCGTGCGCAAATTATATAAAAAAAAAATAATAAAACAGAGACTTATGAGCACTCTATCGATCTGTCGCTCTATCTTCGGATAACGTATTCTGAGTCTGGGGTCATAACACCGGCCCCTTTTAACTTTTAGAGCATATAAGACTAAAAAAACGGTATCCTACGGCAATTGGTGGACGCGAAAGCAGGCAGAATAAGCCACACGTGTATTACGAATAATTAAGTTGACGGTACAACCATATACATATTTCATCCGAGCTCATGTGATGAAAGTATCGGTACAGAACGGCAAGATCCCTAAGCATCCAATATTCCAGGGCATTTAAGCGATGAAATCAGATTGTAAACTGACTGATCAATATATATGCTTAACGCTGAACACGATCGAGAAAACTCAACCAGGTGGGAGGCGCTTCTGCCAAACATGTTAGTTGAACTCAAATTTCGTAGCCAAGTCTGTGGGAGTGAAAAAAACGTTCTTTCAAGGAATCCTTGGCACCTACCGGTAATTTTAGCAGCATCTTTAATCTGATGATTATAGCGAAGACCAAAGCTAGTATACGAGTACATGTCAAATAGTGACAACCATTAGATCCTTCAACATTAAACTTCATTCATCTTTAATTTGGCCACTACAGAGGTTGACTGGGTTTTTGACGTGTTGAACTTAACTCGTATTTTGCACCCCAACTGATAATAGCATCAACATCAGAGTTCAGTTCGGTAGACTGCCGTGGCTCGACGATTTGGTAAGTGGGTACCATTGCATGGACTTGCAAGCTGTGCAGTTATAATCATTTTGAGGTCCACTACCACTTTCGTTTCTGTACTATCGTATCAATACTTTTCCGAACCATTCTCCTATAAAGCTGCTCATTTAAGATACTATAGATCTTCATATTGTAAATGCTGCGCTCGGATTAAAACACGTGCCTAACCAATGGAAAGTTGCGGATGTTATAATGATTTTAAAACCTGGAAAGCCGCCAAATGAGGTAAAATCTTATAGACCAATTTCGCTACTTCCAGTCATATTCAAAATTTTCGAGAGGATATTGCTAAGGCGCCTCCAACCGGTTATAAAAGGAAATAATCTTATCCCTGACCACCAGTTTGGGTTCAGAAGTAAGCATTCGACGATTGACCAGGTGCATAGAATTACTGATGTAATCGAGAAAGCACTTGAAGAGAAAAGATTTGCTCTAGCGTATTTCTTGACGTCTCGCAAGCCTTTGATAAGGTGTGGCATGATGGCTTGAATTGTAAATTATGACAAGTTCTCCCTGTATGCCTATACGACATTCTAGAATCATATCTCGGGAATAGACTCTTCCGTGTTAGACATGGAAATGAATACGCGGAGCTAAAAGAAATTTCGGCCGGTGTACCGCAAGGAAGCGTTCTTGGGCCACTTCTCTATCTATTATATACTCGAGATATACCGAAAGAAGATGGCACTATCCTGGCTACGTTTGCCGATGACACCGCTATCCTAGCCGTAGGTAAAACAATCGAAGAAACGACTGCAAAACTGCAAAACGCACTGAATAAAGTAAATGAATGGACGAGGGACTGGCGGATCGCCCTCAACGAATCTAAATCTGTTCATGTGAATTTCACTTATAAGAAAACTAATGTCTTGCCAATTTTCCTAAACTTGGCCCGAATACCTTTTGCAAACGAGGCCAAATACCTTGGAATGACACTCGATGCAAAACTGAAATGGAATTCGCACGTGAAAATGAAACGTTAAGAACTCGAAATCAAATATAGAGAAATGAACTGGTTGCTCGGAAAACACTCCCAGCTCAGTACTGAGAACAAACTGCTTTTATACAAGCAAGTGCTAAAGCCGGTGTGGACTTACGGTATACAACTTTGGGGCTGTACCAAGAAAACAAACGCCAATATTTTACAAACTTTTCAAAATAAAGTGCTAAGAGAAATTGTCAACGCACCGTGGTATACTAGAAACGATGATATCCACAGGGATCTCGGAATTCCGACAATCGAAGCTAAAATTAGAAGCTTCGCGAGAAAGCATAGAAACCGACTAATCGGACATGTCAACAATACAATCCTACAAATGATGAAAGCAATTTATTGCGCCGACTACAAAGGACGAAACCTTTCGACTTGGCGAGATAGGAATCAACCGCGCCTAGATTGCGGAATATGCAGGATCTTTCAGTGGAAGGTAACCTGCCAAACGTGGTATTTTTTCATGATAGAAAAATTGCTTGATAAGGTCGTTCTTAGTTGCAATATATAACAAATTAAATCGCAGGATGGTTTTTTTTAGTCAGTAAGAATCTGACACTACTATTAGCACGCGCTTGCTATCCTCCCTCGGGGAAAAAAAAAAAAAAAAAAAAATTTAAGATATTATGTGAACAGAATACCCGCAATATGTATTTGAGATAACGAGTAATAAATTGCAGCTTTCGGTAGTCACTACTGAGTTCACGTTTGAGTAGAACATCCCCGGCTTGGTTTTTGAGCTGATCACACTGCACCTTCGGATCTAAGTCAACATACTGAACACAGCCTTTGCTCCCCATATCCTACTTCTTACATCCAATTCGGTACAACTGCCAAGACAATACTTCAAACGTATCGGAAATGTTGTACTCTGTGGACCTTGTAATACTTACTTATGCGACTGATGAATTGTCAGTGAGGCACGTGATATTTCGGGCCTTGCTTTGTTTGTCCAGAAGGTCCCCCGCTGCTTAAGATATTTTATATGAACTCTCTATTCACACTATTGTACCTCTTCTCTAGTGATGCATTGTGCGTTGATAATCCGTAAGGTGTTGATGTGGTGAACGCTGAAGGACCGAAAAAGGAAATCTGGTGCTCATTGTCGAGAGTCTTTTCTAAATTTTTAAGAATTATTTTGGCTATTAATTTGGCGATTGTAGGAAGCACGCAAATACTCCTCTAGTTCTGTAGTGGAAGGTCTGTCTGTAGCTAGCTTTGTATAGGCCCGTGAGAACGCTGTTAAGCCATGATAACTTATTTATTTTGAGTGCTTTGATGACGTTAATGTTCTTGTTCTTGCTGGGAGTGAATACTATAATTCTGAGCATTGACTAGCTTGTGCCAACTTTGGAGAATATCTCTATCCATAATGTGGTATAAACGAGTGAATAAATGACCGCTCCATCATAGCTGGTCCTCATCCGATACTAGCAGAGAACCATCAGAATTCCTATCTCTTTGGTGACTCCGTAATCATTTTACAGTCGCATGTATTTGCTGATTGTTTGGCTTGTTAAGAGAAAAACGTTTTGTTTTTTTTTTTTATCACGGTGCACGATATGCTAGACTTCTCTCATTTTCAAAACGTAGTAGGACTCAAGCCACCCTAAGCCTACGCTTTTTGATCCGTCACTAGGTTTATGTGCTCTATTTGTTCTCTCGACAACACTTCATTTTTATTTGATAAGTAATTTGTTTACAGCATTCTAAAGGTCCTCTTTGAGCACTATGGTCCCAAAAATTTTCGGGATCTATGAGTTCATCGGTGCTATTTCTGATCCCTCGATGTAGGGTGCTTTATCTTGTTCAAATATCTTCAGTACGAAGATGGATATAAGCTTCCGTTCGGCGATAGTCTCACTCAATTGCTAAGTCAGCTCTGAATATCCAGAAAATAGACAAATAGCTTCCTTTTTCGTTTTGAGTGCTCTGATTGTGGTTAAAATCTACATATGTGTTAGGAACGCTTGATGCCAAATTTGTCATGATACCGTCCCTTAAACAGTTTAGAGTTAATCTTAATGTGAGTTCAGAAATGTCCACTATTCAGTTTTCTACGTCTGACTCAACTAAGCCTTGTAGTGCATCCCTGGAGACCCTTTCGAAATAAGCACTAACGCTTATTAGCTTTAGCTTTGCTAAGATAACTGCCAACAATTTGACCAAAACCGTTGAATGACTTTGTCTCTTTATGAAACGGGCCTTAAACCTCACCTTAGTGCTTCAAATTCATTAACATACAGCAAATCCTGTCGATGGTTATCTATTTATCAAAAAATTTGTACTTTCCTACTTCGATAATAAAAAAAAATTACCTCAACCATTAGTTTCCCATGGCTTAACATGTGAGAACTTTATCTCCGGTCCTTGTCAACATGCTGTTCTTAAACCTAATCTCTTCTAGAACCCTCCATATGACACTCTTCGCCACAATCTCAGTTCAGAACAAAAAAAAAAAAACCCACCCAAGTCACAATTCATCAATCACACTTCATTCGCCAGGTAGGGGATGGGCTGAAAGCAAATTGTCCACGCGTGTCATACACATGAACGAGTATGCGTGTGTTAGTGAATTTTGAACACCATACCCATTTATACTTGGAATTCCCTCTACAGGTGTTTGTCCTTCCAAGATAACAAAATTGAAAACAATGTTTACCAATTCGTCGTCGTAGCCAGCCGTAATGACAGCAATTAGAGACTGAGACAGGCAATGTGTCCACACAAGGATAAGTGCGTATCCGCAATTGAAATGTACGGTGTTTCTGTTCCGAATCAAATATTCAGTCCCAATCAACTGACTAACATCTTTCTTCTTCACCGCCGGTGAATTACTTTATGAACAAACTATTTGTTAAAATTTGTACCCCCTCAGCGTCTAAAACACTTAATGGCAGGCTATTACTCTTTAATAATGCTTTCGGTTCATTCTATGTCATCACACGAACGTAGTTTATTATGATTCAAGGAGGCAAACCCCCTTTAGGAAGAAAAAATATGGGCATGTCACACATACCGAATGGCAGCAACTGCCTCCTGGTTATAGCAATCATGGTTAAGTTTCGTGCTCAAGGGCTTAGCAAAGATTTTTGAGGTGTGTCATATTCGTGGCAGAGGCGCAAAAAAAAAACAGAGAAACAAAATTAAGTGCTCGTTAGTTTAACTGGAAGGATGAGAATTTTTGAGGAGACACAAAATGGGAGGTAAACTCCTGCTGCGTTTAATAATTTTTATTTTTGGAAGCTCTTTTCGGTGGAGAAGGACTTTGGCAATGATACGTTGTGTTGGCAGTTTCCGATGAAGGATCAAGGACATTATGAAAATGTCAGCCGTGTTAAGGCGAGTTAGGTTGCTTATAATGAGACCAATTTTATAGGAGGAGTTGCTCGTGGAATTTCCCCTTATCTCCCCGTGGTTTTAGAATTGATGTTCCTCGGCGTTTGGTTATGGTATTGCATATTGCTAAAGAGTTCATCGACTTTAATGCTTTTCTGCTCAGCATTCATGTCTTCCTTAGTAGCTATAAAGGAGTTATTTTCAAATGAATAGGTCCGTTATGAATTTAGTTACCTTATGGATGATGCTTCCTCTAGTTATAGTGACTAGTTTTTTGTCTCAACCGATATCTCAGCGCTTTAAGACAGAAGCACCAATGGATTAAAGAGATTATTTTACTCAAAGCTCGAATTAAGGCTGTCTCAGTAGTAGAGAGAGTTGTATTCAAAATTCAGTACCACATGGAGAGGAAAGACGTACGTAAGACGTTGCAAATGGAACCGCATCAACGCTACTGCTTCACAAGTCTTTGAAGTCGCAAATGTAGAACCATGTATATTCCAAATAACATCCCGCAAACAGTTTTGACAGTTGTTTCTAATATTGGACGAAAATTAATCAAAAGATGGAAGGAACACTATGCGAACTATTAAGGTGAATGGATTTTAACCCCAAATTTAGATGAACTAGTCAAAGCTGCAAACCAGGCCTCCCAGTAAGATTAAGATTTTAACCATGATTGATGTACTCAATATGAACTAAGCAGTAGGATCTAGTGGTGTACTTTCCGAGCAAAAGACATTTGACAGTATTGATATGGGTTGTCTAGAGCAGGAAAATTGTCCCAGAAAAGGTATAGCTACTGAAAGGCTACCTTCGGAGGCACTAT
Source organism: Pocota personata (assembly GCA_963082735.1). Taxonomy (NCBI): domain Eukaryota; kingdom Metazoa; phylum Arthropoda; class Insecta; order Diptera; family Syrphidae; genus Pocota; species Pocota personata. The sequence continues at coordinate 36,002,054 of OY720430.1, forward strand.
ATGTCTGTAGCATTGTACTGTTCTTGGTCTATACTAATTATGTTCTGCTTGCAGCCCTGACGACCGAAAACATCTTGATTATACTGTAATATGCAAGCTACGGCTCGAGTAGATAAAACGATATTCTGTGAAATTTATTTCTTTATTTTCTAGTCTATAGAACAATTCAAGTTCACACTATACTATTCTTCGCAAATTCTTTTCTTACAAGGTCTCTTTCCTCTCAAATCACTTTATCTCCTTTTCTATTACTTAATTCACAAATCCAAACTAATTACTTTTTCTTGTTCGCTCTCAACTTTCAATTTATCACCAAATTACAACTTCGCCCATTATCACTTTTCCAATCTCTTCGCCACGGTTCTAAACCAACTGTCTTTTTTGATCGCCATCTGTCCTTATATAGCAGAAGTTTCTGATAGCCAGAAACTTCTAGCAAATTCTTCGACCACTGGAACAAGAGAAATAATTCTTGCAGTTATAATTCCCTTTTATCCCTGATATTATTCGTCTCTTTCGTTGACATGAGCTGTGGAGACTTCGTCCCAGACACGAACCTCGAATGAATTCTGCCAGAATGGAAAGTCACTTCGGAATTTGCTGCATAGACATAGGAGCGTAGTTATTATTATGCTACAATACTAATGACTTCCTTTCTGCATCGATGTGTCGATAGCTTACAAGCCGAGGCAAGGACAGTGCTGCTGAACATTAATGTGGCCAGCAAGAAAGATTAGTCTTTGATTTGGCAGAACCGGGAAATCTACAGTGTCGTTTAATTTCCTCCAATATAGTGTCAGTACTGCTATATGAGTGTAGTACTTGAATTGTGACTTTTATTAGCACTGGTAAGCTGCAGTTTCTCATAATTAGATGTCTTCGTATCATCTTAGGGGGTTTCTGCAACTTTTCAACAACTTTATGTATGAATGAGTTAACAACTTATAGACACCACAATTCGACGGAATAAGTGGCACACCTTTCGGCGCGAAGAAAATTCCGTTTCAAAATATGTCATGCATTGAAATTCACTTACCTAATCCGACAGAAAAGTGCATCTCCCAAGGGATAGTAGAGCAATTATTCTGCACTATGGTTAACGATCAAAAAACGAATATAATTAAATGATTTGAAGCAAATTGAAACGCATTACGCATCCTAATATATTGGCGGAGGCCTTATACCTCATAACAGCACATAAGTAGTAGTCTATCTAAACTCAACTCCTGTTTACCACGGAACTGCGTAAATAGGTCTTTTTCCAGCAAGGAACCCGGAGCATTAGAGAAGCACATGCACTATATCTACCAAAGATATGTGGGTCCATGGACAATGATAATAGTATTGATTATCTTTATGGATCGTATCTCGGTTTGCGGTGGAATCCGGTCCATCTACCTGCCTTTCTCGAAAATACTCCAGTGTTGTTGCAATTTTCTTGGTTTTTCAGTTGCTATAGGCAAGCAGCCGTTTATGGAGCCGATTTCACTGGCTCACATAATACTGCCGTTGAAGTTTGCCTGCCAAAACATCTATACATAGATTGCTCTTACGGCACATAGTCAGTATACCGATACTGCCTCAATTTTTCGCCAGTAAGTTTAACTTTATTGGAGTGGAGAGGCATACAGTACAATTTTTGCCAGCAATAGTCTACGACTGTGCCTTGACCGTTCAATACAAGCATGAAAGCAGCACTCGCTCTTGCAGTCTTATCTTAAACTCACAATTTCAAGATGTTGCATAAAAGAGAGTCCCGAATCTATATTGTTGATTGCGATAATTGCCGCAGTTTTTTATCTCTTCTAGTAGTCAGCATCCACACTTATAACAATATCATATACGAACCCCAATCTTCGAACCATTTAGTATTTGAAGACATAGGACGCCATTATACATTGATCTCCACATCAAGGGCAGCAAAATAGAAAAGCCGCCGGTGATCTTTTAATCATTGGACCGAATTTTGTAATATGTGTATGTTGGCATCATAATATTTTGGAATGCTTACAGGATATGGCTTTAATCTGCGGTGTTGAAAGCATTTTTGATGTCAAATGTTATAACCCAGGTCCTCTTCAAAGTTGGGACAATAACAGATTCGAGAGTGTTTTGACATGTCGTGATCATTTCACTTGCTTGGTCTCAAACTTTGACTATTTTTTTAAGGGCCTGAATGATATTGGTCACCTTTTACTTAACACACTAAGATCAATTTATATTTAAGCTGAAATATCTCTTAAGCTAATTGAGCTACCAACTGTAGTCACTTCCAAATAGTCTTACACGTCTTAAATAAATCTAAATTTCCTTCTCAATTTGAACTTGCTCACACAAGTTCTTCAAAATAATTGCAACGCACAGGTGTATCCTTCAGAAAAGTAATAATCCCCAAGCCCACAGCACATTAATTCAATATGCAAGGGTTTGTGAAATTGCCTTATTGTAAGTTCTAATAAAAAGAACGCACATACCGCTCCACTTCTATACTGAATGACATATTCGATCTGACGACGACGACGATGGAGACGACAACAACTTTTACTCCAATGGAGATGTGACAATAATTTGCTTGGATCTCTCGCATTCGAACATATGAACGAGCAAGGATGTGTAAACAAAGCAAATTTGATTTGAAAACGTCTTTATCGAGAAGTTGAATTTCATATTTGGCACGAGACTTGAATTCATTAAGCGTGCCATGCCACACCACCAGCACCACCATCAATCATAATTGAACTTAAATTGAATTTGCAATTGATATTCCGTGCGAGTTGAGTCCACCGAGGGATTACTCATATTCCCCGTGTGCTCGTGCCCGTGTCTGTGCCCGTGCCGGGCATGAATGCCTAATCGAATTTGCGATGCGATTTGTCATCGCAATTACTTTATACTATTCATGGTTATGTTGTGTTAACCCGTTTATCTGTTCTATTAATTTCGGAAATCTTCATGCAAAAAAGACATAAAAAGTATCTCAAGAAGTTTGCTGCCGGAAGGTAGGTATGTATGTACCTATGAAGTGTATTTTCTTGGAAAATGTATATACGCACGTGTGTACGAGTATGTGCCTTCTTACAGCACTCAATACATTTTCATTGCACAAAGAATATGAGGTACACTCTTGGATGTGTACCTAGATACTCTGAATATATTTTGTTGCAGTAAAATTTGTACATATGTTGGATAAGCTTTTTATGTACTTAAATTATGAAAGCAAAGTTACTGATAAGTTTTTCTTAAGCTTCAGTAATGTACTTTTTAAAAAATTTTGGCTTTGGAATATATTCCGAGGAAAGCTTTTGTGTAACTTTAAAAAAAGCTCACTAAGTATTGGTTTGTATCTTTGCTGAAATCGGACAATTCTATAAATTTAAAGCGGTGGTTGGTGCAGTGAATAAATATTTGATTTCCCTAAAAATAAGGAACTTAAATAATGTAAAAAAAAATGAATATAGCACTTTGAAGTAGATATCTTTTTCGAATGACAGGCAAATGAGTCTTGGGAGAAAATATCCCTTCTAGGATATTTCTAAGGCTCGTTAATTTTTTATTCATACTCAATACCAGAATTTCTATAAGTCCTTGAGATTAATTTCAGGTCAACGTTGTACATGTATGCATATGAAATGATACAATTATATTGATGGTTGGGGTCGTTGCTATTTAGATGGGGTCTAAGAAGCTTTGCCTTGTTTTGTTAGAACTTTTTTATTTTACATTGTTAAAAATCATATTACAATTTTGTTCTTATTACAATTTTTTAAAAAACATATTCATTAATTTCTAGGTAAGTAACTGATTCACAACAACAACAGTGGTTAGCACTTCATCATCATTTCTTCATCTTTGATAAGTTGTAAGTAGCTTGAATTATTTTATTTATTTATTTTATACACATATACTTATATAAATCATATTTAATTTTGTAAATTCGTCTCACGTATACATTACTTTAGGATTTATTGATAGCTTAATCCAAATTAAAGACGGATTTATGCCGCCGTAAGCAAATAGCACTTCTGTATGATAAACAAACAAAGTTATAAACGTTGCTTAATATGCACAACGTAGCAGCACATTACACCTACATGTGTGTTTTGAATTAGTTATAATTTCCGCAAAAGTAGACTTACCTTAAAATTATAAATAAACTCGCAGCTTGTTGAGTAATTTAAATCTTATCGCAGTCATCTTTTAAGGTAACTCCAAGACAATGTTCAATTTTCTGAAAAAACAAAAAAATGTGCTTCACATTATTTAACACTTGTAGACCTTCATGATTAAAAAGATATATAACCTTTACGATGTCTGCTTTTTTAGCCAAATAATGGTTTTAGTTATTATTTAGCTTCCACTTTACATACATTACGTACCTTCAAAAAACTCTCAGAAGACTATGCACACACGCTTCTTAAAATTAGAGTGCTGCTTTCGGTATTCTCTAAATTCTAAATTGCGAACAGTCGTCAGATCAAATCAAAAAATTGACCAAAGTTGTGCTGCTATGCTTTGCCGGCCAACTTAAGGAGTCCAAAGTCAGAGAGGATCATTTTCAATCCAGCTGTAATGGTCCAAGTACTTTCCTTGAAAGATTTCTAAGCCTAGCTTCCCATGCTGCAGTTCGGAAATGACGTTCGATATACACTGGGTAGCCACTTCATTACCACACGTCTGATCATTTATTCTTAAGGCCAAGTATTGGTTTACAGAAAATTTTCAATCCAGAGATTTTGACCAAACTTGACATTACTATAGAGTTATTCATTTCCAGGTTGGGATTTCACATCCCTGCCGTATGACATCTGTCAAATCCATCCGTCATTCATAGTGACAGGTAGTTAATACTTGCCTTGCTATTTTACAATATTGTTCAACCATCGCTTAACGCATTAAAATTGTTGCATCTTACTACAAAAATAACAGTTCTGTAATTATGGTAGTCATAATCGCCCATCTGAGCAAACATTTCGAAACATTTTTTTTTTTTTTTTAAGGAAATTTCCAAATCCTAAGACTGAATTTTCTGTCCATTGTTCTACTAGGCAGAGCTCCTTTTGATGTAGTGGTTGGAGAAACTTAGATTTTATTCGTCTCTCTTTTATGCTCGGGTGTCTGTGGTTGCTGTTCCCCGTCCAGACTCGAACCTGCACAGTTCTGGTCGCAAGCGTATACACGTGTGCGGTTTCGTCCTCTTCTAGGCAGAGGCGGTAGGTTATATCCTCTGAAATCCTCATTTTGTTAAGGTTTTAAAGTAGTTGATAGTGACCAGTAAGGAAGCTCACAAGCCTTCGTACGTAGTTTCTGCTATATTTTAGGATATCAACTGCCTTTTTTTGGAAGAGTTGGACTGCTCTTTTAGCTTGTCTGACACCTTGGGAGTTATTCCAATGGAAAATGCACATGTTGCGTTCCCAATTGTTTAGGGCCAGTTTAAAGGCAGAATCAGATATTCCGCAAAAGAGTTCAGGTCGAATGAACAACTCAGAGGAACCTTTTCTGACTAGCAGATCTCCAGTTTCGTTGCCGTCAACGCCTACATGACCCTCTACCACAATTTTACTTTATTGTATCGGGCCAAGTTTTTTAAACTGTCGAAACAGCTTAAAACTGATTTTGAACTGACCAGGTGGGAGATCAGTGCTTTAGAGTATGTGGATAGCGGCACCTTTGATACCTGAGTGCAAGTTTATACTGGCATTGGTCTCGATACCGTAAAGCTCGGCCTGGAAAACAATAGGACTATTTCCAAGTGATTTCGAAATCTTATAATTGAGTCCATACACACCGGCTCCAACTCCTGAATCCATTTTTGATCCATCGGTATACCAAACATTTCTTTTTGGATCAAGCAACGGTCCGCCATTATTCCACATATCAAGGTTTGGGATCTCAATCTCACACCTTCTATCAAAGTAGAGTGATTTGGGCGTAAAGTCAGAAACCGTATTGAGCATTTCTAGCTCAGTGAAGTCGGTTAATAGATCAATGAGATCCACATGATCCCATGTACTATTAACACCCGACTTTCGAAGACTAACTGCACTCCGAATTGCCACTTGTTTAATGAAAATATGTAACCGAGTGAAACCGATTGTAGCTTCTATGGCTGTTGTGAGACAGCTGTGCATAGTACCAGTGATTCTGAGGCAAGCTAATCTTTGAAGTTTGCTGAGTTTGTTGATGGTTGTGACCTCCTTGGTCTTCGTCCACCAGACAATGGACGCGTATGTAAGGATGGGTCTTACCATCGTGGTATGAGAGGGTGGGCCAATAAGTCCCTGGAAATTAACACAAATTGTGTCGTCACCTTAAATTTTTTTTTTTTTTTTTTGTCAAGAATCATCTTTCAAAAGAACGCACCCAAATAGATCTGTCAAATAGTTTTGTTGTGGCAGCCATTTTATATAGATGCCTACTAGCATTTTCATTAAAATGGAAAAAAGTGAATTTCGAGTGCTCATTAAACACTATTTCTTGCGAAAAAAAACTATCACGCAAACCAATCAAAAGCTTGACAAATATTATGGGGCTCTTCACCACCACTGGTTTACTCAATTTCGGTGCGGTCGTTCAAGCACAAGTGACGCCGAACGTTCTGGTCGCACAATTGATGTTACCACACCAAAAATGGTCGACAAAATCCATGGTTCGATAATGGACGATCGGCGAGTAAAAGTGCGCGAGCTTGAAGAGGCCACAGGCTTACGAATATCACATGGCTCAGTGATTTTGATTTTACATAAATATTTGGACATGGAAAAATTTTCCGCAAGATGGGTGCTGGGTTGATCACAATCGACAACAAACGCATTCGGTTGACAACTTCAAAGGTGTGTTTGGCGATGTTCCAGAAAAATTCGGCTGAGTTTTTGCACCGTTTCGTAACCGTGGATGAAACCTGGATTCACCACAACACACCCGAAACCAAGGAACAGTCAAAACAATGGACTTCTCCTTGTGAATCGAAGCCGACGAAGGCCAAGGCGGGTTTGTCAGCAAACAGGGTCATGGCGACAGTTTTTTGGGATGCGCGCGGTGTTATTAACATCGATTACCTTGGAAAGGGTAAAACGATCACCGGCGCATATTACGCAGAGTTGTTAGATCGATTCCAAGCCAATTTGAAGCAAAAACGGCCGCATTTGGCGAAGAAAAAGTTATTTTTCACCAGGACAACGCACCGGCGCACAAGTCCGCAGTCGCAATGGCAAAATTGCATGAGTTAGGCTACGAACTCCTCCCTCATCCAGCATATTCTCCAGATTTAGCCCTGAAGGTAAGAGATTTGGGTCGAATGAAGAGGTCATCGCTGAAACAAATGCTTATTTTGGGGGGCTCGAGAAATCGTATTATTAGGAGGGCATCAAAGAATTGGAGAAACGTTGGATGAAGTGTATAGATCTAAAAGGAGACTATGTTGAAAAATAAAATGTTTTTATACCGAAAAGAGTGTTCCTTATTTCATTTTTCAGGGACTTATCCTCGTATCTGTTTTTTTTTATAACGCGGAAGCTGACAGGCTTCAAGTGCAAGGAGGTGCTGCAGAGGGAAAAAGGATTATTGAAGAAAATAAGAAAGTTGCTAGAATACATTTTTCAGCACAATCATGTAAGCCCAAAAGTCAGGGAAATAACTGAAACTAATTTCAACAAGATAAGGATCATCTATACTTTTCAACTCCCTTTTCTATCGTGTAATTATCCCCTATTTCCAGACTATCCCGCATGGCACCACTAAAAGTCTTTCTCACTTCCGTCTTTAGGGTGTCTTGTTCCCCTAACTGCAAAGGCTTACGGTCATATTCTTCCACCACAGTACGAGTACAACCCTTTTGGTTGGATTTAAGATTTTAAATTTTAAAAAGTAAAAAACTTCTCCTTCCTTCACGATCATATATTTATAATTAATTTTCAAGGATAACTCAAAGAAGATCACAATTTGATGGCCATCAAAAAATGATTGATCGCTACAGATACTCGTACCGTCACTACCCAGTATCTCATGTGACTAAAATTAAACATATGCCACTTGTATATTCACAAACCAACCAAAGACGTAATTCCTTCACACCCATATAATCCTCATCATTACATTCACATTTATTTCACAAAAAAAAAAAAAAAATTATCTTTTTAGACACAAGTTTCTATTCACACAAGGCATCTCTTCTCCCGTCTCTCATAGAAATATCGACAACATCCATTACATCTACATACATTACTCGTATCTCTAATCCACCCAATCAACAAATGTCTAATAAAAAGCCACAAGAGAAACCCAGTACCCAGCCCGCCCATTGACAGTTGTGTAAAAGGCATAAATAAATTACATCCATATGCTCCAGAAACGAAGCAAGGCGACTGTATATCTGCCTCAATTGTCAACAATCTCTAGACCTTCCGAAAATTATTTAAAAGAGCAATAAAAGTTCATCATGCCGCCACTCGGCCCCTTGACATCCTTTCAACCATCACATCCATAACCAGTCCCAAAATGATTTTATATTGAGGTTGTCTTCTCTGACTAAGAAAAAGAAGCAAAAACCAAAAAAAAAAAAAAAAAACGAAGAAGAAAATCCCTGCTCTTCATTTATGTGTGTTTGACATCGGTTTTACACTGCCATAAATCCAAATGGCAGTCCAGGACAACCAGAAGCACTCCACATGGAATTCTCAATAACGGGGGCTAAAATCCTGCCGAGTAATAGTGTGACCCGACCACCGCAGAGCGAGAATGGAGTCGTTTAGTCGTTGAATAAACGATTAGCAGGATATTACGAAAAATAATCCTTCGCCATCATCATGCTGGCCGGGATGGTACCGGAATGGGTACAACAACCATTTGATGGTAGATTTTATCTTATTTTCTCTCTCTGCGATTTGTTTACTTTGATGGACATTCATCAACGCCTCTTTGGATAAATATTACACTCTCGGTCGACCGGAGTGATATTGAATTGAGTGTTGGTGGAGATACCATGTGACATTTCGCCTGAATCCTCTTGACCTGGGAAGTATTATAGAAAATATATTTCTGGGCTCATGTTGGTGGAGGAGTCTTATTACTACGATGAGCTTCTTTGTTGATTACGTACACATGGTAGTCCTAGAATTCAAGGAAATCTGGTACAGTGAAGTAGTATCGAAATGTATATATGTGAACACTTATTACATAAACATCGAGTGGATTCAATGTTAGCTTTCATTAATTGTACAAGAGATTAAATTTTGCAATTTCAATTCGGTATCTTCGGTTGGACAGTTGATGATGCAAAACATATTCTATGTTGCTTTCAAGTTCTCTTTCAATTTAATGAAGATTCATCTTATCACTTGAGTAGCAGACAAAGTGTGTATTTAAGAACATATTCAGTATCGACGGTGAATATCCATGGGCACGCATAAGGATTGGTTCAACTTAAGTTGTTTGCTTGAATTATACATTTAAACAATTCTAAGATTTAATAACTAAGATAAAAAGTAGGACGCTTTATCGTTAATCTGGAGGAAAGGGCTATCTATGATTACGTTTGTAAGGGTTAGAACAAAACAGACACTTTTTGTCTCATGTCCACCTGTCTGTTTGTTCTCACACGGCTTGCTCGAGAGCCAACGAACAAAATTTTGATGAAATTTGATTTAGCTTGTGTGAGTAAGATGCGTGGAGGAGAGCTTTAAAAATATTTAAATCATTCATATTGGCTTCTTAACTCCAGAACGTCCGAACAGATTTTGATGAAACATAGTTCGTAAGTTACGACTGACTTCATAGTTATTTCACCTACAAATTATATAAATCGGTTGAAATGGGGGGGAATAGGGAGGAATTTTAAAAAATCTTTGAGTTTTCTTTCTCATGCATCTAGCTCAAGAACGAAAGAACGGATTTGAATGAAATTTAGTATAAGTCGGACATGTAGATATGTTTGCTCGAAAACTCTCAAAATTGGATAAAGTAAATATTATTAAGACATGGTGAGGTGGTTTTTAACCACACGTCCTCCAACTTTTTTTCAAAAACGGCTTGCGCCTGGAGACATACTGTGTTTTAAGTTTTTTTTTGTTCAATAAACTTTATCCGAAAAAGGTATTTTTTTTTCGATATTCGAATTCCTTCGAACTCTGGCTTTCATCTAATATGTCGCATGATGGGATGGAAAAATCTGTTCTTTCTTTGGGGTAAAAAAATATTGTTTACAATTTCTTAACTATCAGTTATCTTCGGTTAATTACATAACATTTTTGTACAAAATTTGAGTTCTCTTGCTCTAATGGTTCAAAAGTTAAAAGAGTGTGACATACTGACGGACAGACAGACAGACGGGAACAGCGTTGAATCCATTAGGTTCCATTTTACACCATGTACTAACAGGTCACTAAAAATTAGCAATTTTTTTTTCTACTATGTAATTTCAAGCAAAAGCAAAATTGCCAAAAGCTTGACAGTCAGGGCGTTCCAAGCACTTTTCTAGAATGTAGCAAAACGACTTTTTGTACCAGGATGACAGGGCCGTCAAAACTTTCCACTATTAGCGCTACAGGAGAAATATGGAGGGGATGTAGCGAGAAATACATAAGTTGCTAAAAGTCGTTAAATATAGAAAAAAAAACCTTTGTCTGTCAAAACAATTGTAAAATTAAATTTTGTTTATTCTATTCTGGAACACAGTAAAAAAAATTGGAAACACTAGTCTTTACTACAATTTGGTGTAAGAAAGTGCAAGCGTGTTATTGTCTGTTCCATGTTTTTGCTACTAGCGGCTAGCAAAATTGGTGTGCTTTGAACGCGGTCAGTTACTGAACTGTTGCGCCATCTGTGTCGCGATAAAGAGCAGCTTTGTTAATACTTATACTTCTCAAATAAACAAAAAGATTAAAATAAAGCCACTAAACACTAGTCTTTACTACAATTTGGTGTAAGAAAGTGCAAGCGTGTTATTGTCTGTTCCATGTTTTTGCTACTAGCGGCTAGCAAAATTGGTGTGCTTTGAAGGCGGTCAGTTACTGAACTGTTGCGCCATCTGTGTCGCGATAAAGAGCAGCTTTGTTAATACTTATACTTCTCAAATAAACAAAAAGATTAATATAAAGCCATGTGCTGAATATCGTAATATACAAATTTGTTGGCAGAACTTTTAATAAGGTTATCAGATCTGCTTGTACGAAATCTCTGCAGAGATGCAAGCAGGCAGGTACAGCGCAATCCCATGGAACCGTCTCGAAGGAGACCATCCTTCCTATCGATCTAGCCTTGTTCGTCTGTCTATCCGTCCGTCTGTTTGTATATCACCAGCTTTGGGCCTTCATTTTCCAGGTGGAAACATAAAATTTTATATATAAGCTGTTTAATAAAAACTGAAAAATATTTCCTTAACAAAATATATAGACGTTGCCACTTTAAAAAATTCATTCATACGCTGTATATGGCCTTTGTTATACTCTCATTTTGGAGGCTTTAGTGATAGTTAGGTTTCATTGTGAATATTTCACCAGAATCTGTGAACTTTAGTTAGAAATAGCAGCAGCTATGCCCACTTTCTTCTAAGGAGAATTCTTAGCAACAAATTTTCTGGTAAAATCCCTTAAAAATCCTGAGAATAACGTCTGAGTAAAAAGAGTTCATAACGCCAGCCACGTTGCCTTTATGGGTTAGAGATAGGAGTTAGCTTATCATATGATCTGTTCCAGACTGATTGTAAAGCAACAAAATGGTAAAATATAACACTAATAGATTCATTACCGTGTTTGTCTGTCTATCTGTCCATCAGTAAGTCACGCGATTGTAATTTTTGAATCGTTTGACGTAGAATATGTGGTGAAGCAAAGGTAATAAAAAAAAATGTCAGAAACTATCGTTTAAGTGAGGACCTTTCCCCCTTCTATCTCCGAAGGTGAAAAATCTGAATTACGTATATAATTGAGAATACGAAGAAAAATATAAGAAATCTCCGCGTGAAAGCAGTTCTTTTTCCCCATCATACCTTCCCCTCCATTAATCTGATTTTTAGGATATTCAGATACACACCTCAAATTTTATCAAAATCCGTTGGGTGAGAAAAATCATCCGAAGATTTTTAAAATATGTTCTGATTTATTTATTTATCCTCCGTCTTACCGCCACTTCATTCGATATTGGTATAATAGTCAAAATCCATGCAGACGTTTGAGTTAGGCGACTAACTAAGGATTTTTAAGTTCCCTTCTGAGAGTTAGTAGACCTCCTTCTTTTCTAAATCAGTGCTATACATTCCTTAATGAGGTAAGCTGGAGTTCCTCAAAATATCTGCTAAAAGTACTGTCTCCGTTTTCCTCTAAGTCTACAGTGATCCGTAAGAAAGCCTGTCAGAATGTGAAAGCGGTTCTTATTTATGTTTATGCCGATTATAGTTCCAGAGCTGTTCCTTGACTTGTCTCAGCTTGGGGAGTTCGTCCCTTAACTCTTTTAAAATCTTCTTCCTAGCTCTTCCCATATTTTGTGCGGTCTCATACTGTAGAATCCTTTCGGTCCAATGAAGGCAGCCTCCGATCCCTTTCTTGACAGTTTATCAGCTGCTTCCTTTCCCTCTACTCCCAAGTGACTAAGAGAGTGATATTGTTACTCTGGCCCAGCCTATTCATGACTCTCATACCATAACCTGATTTCATGACAAGATTTGAATTTTGTGCCATTTGTGCAGTAAAGTGTTGCCAAAAAAAAAAAAGTGACAGCTGACAGTTCAGTGTTATTAAAAATGGAGTACTACATGAAAGACGCGTTTTCGTTGTAGAGCAATATTTTAAAAATAATGACGATTTGGCAGCTACAGTTCGCAGTTTTCGTACAAAATATGGTTGAAATAGTGATTTAGCTTCATCAACTGTGAAGAAATTAATCCAAAATTCAGGGAGACTGGATTAATTAGTGATCTTAGACACTCTGACCATCCTTCAACAAGTCGTTCAACACAAAACATTGAAGCATTTCGTGAGAGTGTTGTTGACAGTCCAGGAACATCAATTCGGCACCGTGGTCAAGAATTGGATATTTCGAGAACCTCTCTACAGCGTATTCTCACAAAATATTTATATCTTCAAGCGATGAGGCTCATTTTCATCTTGATGGCTTTGTTAATTGTCAAAATTGTCGAATTTGGGTTCAGAAAATCCACGAGTGATATGCTGAGAAACAAATGCATCCACAACTTGTCACTGTTTGGTGTTGATTTTGGGCTGGAGGCATTATCGGACCATTCTTCTTTAAAAATGCGGCTGGTCAGGCAATAACAGTTAATTGTGCTCGTATTGGCACATGATAATCCAGTTTTTTGTGCCTAAATTGCAAGATATGGATGTGGACAACATGTGGTTTCAACAAGACGGTGTCATATGCCATACAGCCCGAGAAACAATTCAATTACTGAATGAGTCATTTCCTGGTCGTGTAATTTCCCATTTTGGTGATCAGTATTGCCTGCCCAGATCATGCGATTTAACGCCGTTGGACTTTTTTCTTGAAGTCTAAGGTTTATGCCAAAAAATCCACGACCACTCAAGCCTTAAAGGAGCAAATTGAGCGCTGTATCAACTAAATTTAGCCACATTTATGCAAAACGGTCATGCAAAATTTCGACAAAAGAGTGCGTATGTGCTATTCCATACATAATCCCATACTGTATACTATGAATCAATAAAACATTTACAATTCTTAATTAAAAACCTGTGTATTCTATCAAAATTACTTGAATTTTGAGACACCCTTTATACACATGCGCTTGTTCTAAGCAAGAGATTTTCTCTCCATTGTCTATGAATTACTGCTTCAGCTACAATCCGAATAGCAATGAGCGCATATGACAGTAAATTATGGTGTTGGAGAACTGGCCGAGGAGGAAAGCATCCAAAGATAGCTCAGTTAGTAGAGCGTTCTCTAAAACCATGTCTATTGCAAGATCTTTCCCTGCCTTTGGGTCAGATGCAATTCTTCAAAAAAAAATCATTCCTTACATAGATTTATGATTCAAGCGATCTCTCTATCAACCAGATTGGTACTAGTTGTACTAGTGGTAACATGTGGTGTTGAAATCACATAATACGCTACACGTTTGTTCAGAAAAGATAAACTAGGGTCCTTAGATCAAACTTGGTAGTTACCGACTGCTTACTGGACATTTGTATACTCGTAACGCAGCTGGTTAATTTGAGGTTGGTCTTTGATAGATAGTGTGGAACCATTGTACCTTCCATAGCTTCCAGCGGAATAGCAATTTTTTGCAAGTGAACTGTAAAAAGTTGATCCTTTCCTGGCTAATTCATCAGGTCACTCATTTTCATCTACGTTACTAATATCTGGGGCTCGAACTGAAAGCAAAATGACTTTAAACTTATCACCTAAGTCAGCAAGCTCATTTCTGAATTGGGTGTGTGAAACTATGTAGGGGTAGTCGAAACTATGGCTTTGATAGAGGCATTGCTTTCAATTATAACAGGGATGTTTCGTTTAGACGTTGGACTGTGCTTTAGTGTCTGGCAATCCTTGTAGATTGTCAGCAATTCCAACTGGAAGACACTGATAATATCCGGCTGGTGATGTTTCTTGGCTATATACACAGGTACACATATTTAGTGATTCTGAAAAGATTCGCAATCTATTATTACCCAGGGAAGGGTGGTTTTTCCAATTCAATCTACAGAAATCCTTCCTGAAGTTAGTCTATTAATGAGTTAGTCAGGTGGGTATGAAACAAGTTCTCATTGTAAACAATCCCACAATATTGCTTTGGTCATACAAAATTGAGTAGTCAGAGCAGCGTCTGTACTTTATCATTCTTTGAACCTTATTCACTAAGTAATTTAGTAATAATTAATCTTTATTCAGAGCTAACAAACATTAAATATACTATAGCTGTGGTATATCCATAGACGATCCATAACGTAGTGCATTTTTTCTTGGCCCATTTTTAATATCTCCAGTTTGAAGTTAAGCTTTCCATCGAGAATAGTGCTCAAATGTGCAGCACTGGCAAATGAGAGTGGTTCTATCTCTATCTAGGCTAACCAAAATTATTACACACACCAGGGATGAACTTGGTTAATGTATGTTACTTAAGGTTGGCTAAACTATTATTGTTCTTATCGACTTAAACCTGAAGAATCAGTTACTTAATTTGGAAAGGGATCCCCCATTGGCTTCATTCAGAGTTGACAACCCTAGCTTCAAGAGGTGACATGATCTTTATCGACTTTGGAAACAAAATCATTCTCTATAGCGCCATCTGTTAGTACTACAAAATTTAATAACGAAATGTTGATATCAATCCTTCGAGCATAGCTTCAGCTGTATTCTCTAGATAATCCCATATTCATTACCGTAAATTTGTTAACTGAAATTTAATCTTCTCAGCTCCTAGGAGTCCACTTTGTACAGGCATATCATATCGCCCACAATAATTTGCTTTTCATTCAGTGAATCAAAATCCCAATAAAAGCAGCAAACCATGTTCCCCGAAGTAATCTCGCCAGCTCACAATCTGTCAGTCAATAATAACACACACATACATTTAATTATCCCCAGCTGATGATAACAATCTTGAATTGGTAAATTTTCCAGCAATTTCCCATCGGCCATAAATATTCCATTATAGTGAGAAAACGAACCAACGAACGATGGAACAATTTAATTTAAGCCTCACCGTGCGTCGTCGTTCTAAATCCTAAACCAGAAAAAAATATCCTTTGCATGTATTCGTATTCGTGCAGCTATTAGAGCACATTATTGCACGCCTACTATCAGTTCTGAAGGAGCACCATTCGATTGCAATAGCTAAACGGGTAGCATAACAATTCACTCTCAAAATCCAAGAGTATGCATGCATTCCTTGCAAAAAAAAAAAAAAAACATCCTAGGTGACACTAAGCTTTAAAGCACTTGCAAAAGCTCTATTTAGCCCCCCTATTCACTCTCGCTCTCTCTTTCTCTCACTCTCTGAGGCTATTTATGGAAAGATATCTTTTTAATAAGGGTTGGTCGAGGACAAACGGGCAGACATTGGGGTTATGTTTGGCTTTGGTAGCGTGCGTGTAAACATTTCCCCAACAGAAAAGGATATCCTTCGACAGCGAGCAGTCCTTTCACTCAGTTTGCCGGTATTGCGTGTCCTGTACATACATACGTGATAGCACATTTTCCAGATCCTTTATATTGAGTGGGTCTAAAAAAGCAAAAAGATATCCTTTATCCTGTGCATAGCTGCAGACCAACAGAGCAAGTGTTGTCAGTTATCTACTATGCTTAGCTCTGGATGGTAGCACCAAACGATAAACTCCTTCCACTTTCTCTCTCACATTCTCACTCTGAGAGGCTATCTCTCTGTGGACTTTCTGCACGCTGCGGCTTTCATTTAAAAAAAAGGACGACTCTCTGAGAAAGTTGTTGAATAACAAAATCGGGGGTGCACATTTGGCTGCTGCTCCACTCCTTGCACTTGACTCAATTCGAGCGCGCGTGAGACACCATTCGACCATCGAACTGACGCGCGGTTCTACACACTCTACCTACTACACCCTCGTTTGACACACTGTAAGGATATAAATTTTCTCTGCTTTTTCAACTGAGATTTGTGTGTGCCATCATACCGAGCAGATATTAAGAAATTAAACGAAAAAACCGCAAAAAAAAGGAGCAGCCACTCAAAAGGGATACAAAGGCCAGGTGAACACAAAAAATATAAAAAAAGGCCACACACGACGACGACCGAAACTAACCACGGGTGTGTTTTATGTGTTTGTGTGTTTCAACGATAACGACTAGGACGACTAGGACGAAGAGTGTCTCTAACCAGGTGTTATGCAAGAAGTTCCTTCTTAGTATTCTGCGTGTTACAACAATGTCTGTGCGACGGTGTCCTTTTGAAAACGGGAAATACTTTCATTCCCAGTAGCAGCACCACAGTTGAGTGTGAGTACTGCGCGGTGGTGTCCTTTTTTCGAATGTTTACATAATATTAATTTTTTAAAGTGAGATTCGGTCGCGCTTTTGTTTTCAAAAAAATAAAAAATATGCCAAAACTGTTTCACCAGGGAGCTGCTACTTCTATTGCTGCATTTCAAATCACAGGAGGTAAGTTGCAAGAATAAAATATGACGAATTTTATATGTTGACACGACGCCGAGCATATCATTGTGTGTGACCCCCAGGAGGTGGTGATGTCCTGGGTTCTTCGAAGAATAAGTGATTTCGGGGTAATAACCATAATGCTTGGGTTATAAAACACAAGCACCATCCAACATCATTCTTTATCTAGCCTCGGGCCAATCGTACGGGAGAGTACTTTCGTTCATATGTATTTAAGTGTGTACTGTAAAACAAGGATAAGAGGATGGTTATGGCCACGCGATTATGAAATAAGGCAAATGCGGTTCCATGAGAGTCACACACTGACTTTCTGTTGCATAATTTGAGATATATTTCTCGCTCTTCTCAAAAAGGTGGCTGCTCCAGTTAGGGGGCTTGCAAGGGTTTTATTTTCTTTTAACCTTAAGGCTGGTTTAACTCAGGTGGATTTTTAAGTAGGCCAATATTGGTTGGATGGCCTTTTTTTTCTTAAGGTGCTTTCACACATTTTTTTTATATCTGCGATTTTTTTTTATAACATTTTCAAGTTATGTGGATACTTTGCGCCTTGAATTAGACCGTAAAATACTTCAGAATAATTTATAAGTGCAATAAACATGTGATTCGATGAAAAAGAATAAGAAGAAGACAACAGGGAATTGTGTACCACATAAATTATTTATTTCGGATTTGTATTCGGAGGCGTATACGTAACACAAAATATTGAAAGTGTTTATTTCGTATGTCGGTTATCAATGGAAATACATTTTGTGGTATGAGTTAAGGAAATGGGTTGGTTTATAATGTGGATTAATGTCTGAACTCTCTCAAATATTAAATGAAAAGTCAGCATTAAACTACGATCCATCATTCTTAATTAAATCATTTCCCATAACTTGATGGGGTAGGGGAAAAAATGTTGGTAATACCGCAGCTTAGTGAAGAGTTATTATCTCAGAAAATTTTATGATTTAGATGCAAAGTATTAAGGTAAAGGTGTTGGGAGAACGCGAAATTAAAAGACTTACGAGTAAGTCTGGGAAACGCGATAAAATCTATAAAAATAACCGGATAAGGGGTCATCATGCGAACACAATTTTTAATTATAAATAAATGTTAAACCTGGATTTTTGTAATAGTTCAATTATTATATTTCAGGGATCATTAAATCTCACCCCCAGTACAGTACATTAAGTTTAGTGATGGATTTGGATTCACTGCATTCTTCACCTCACCATTCACCCTACCTTAAGGTAGCTCTAACCACTATTAAGCTTTACAAATATAAAGCCTTTTAAGTCAAAATAAATACAATTTCTACATGAATTTCGAGCTTCATATCAGTAGATACTAATGTACTAATACAATCGATCACATAAGAGGTTTCGAAACTTTAGATTTTGAGCCAAATTTGGTGAACAACGAAACATTTGATATTTTAAAATCCGACCGCGCCTACTAATTACTATAAACATTAGACAATAGTTGTTTTATGTATTACTCTTTTAACTAGTTTCACAACATTAACTTAATTTTGACAAATATATTTAAATCAATAGAGTAGAGTATGCCATGTGTGGTTGTAGAGCTAATAACCACACATCGCATACTCTATGAAAGTAGCGTTGATGTATGATATAAATTGTCTTATTTTCCAAGACATTGAGATGTCGTTCAGATGCCCAGATATTGACCCATTTTTCTGTCTATTTCCAAGATTTCAGGCCCAGATTTTAGATCAGTTTTATGAAATGCATTACATGTGTGATATATAAAAACGCGGTTATGTGATGTAATAACAAAATGTTCTGAACGAGAGAAATTTGAGTCACGTATGCAAAGTGTAATAAAATGTATGAGTACTTAGCGAAAATCACTGTTTGCCTGAATCATTTGACAGCTTCCTTGATTCATTTGGAACAATATTAGCTTACTAAAAATTAATTCATTCTGAAGTCTAACTTATTTTTTTCTCCCGTAAGTGGAAAGTTCCTCTTCGACCCACTGATATAAATTCGGCACCACCGTCGACCGAAACAATACTTCCAAGACAGAAAATTAAGCAGACTACCTGCCTGCTGTTAGGTCCAGTAATGCTTAGCTACTCAATGTACAGCTTTGTCAGATACTACTTCGGATCTTAAAGCCTCCTTAATTTTATGTAGACGTCTCTTCTGTTCAAGGCCGTAATGGAAAGACTTTCTTTAGGAATGAAAAGCCATCATTTTATTCGACGCGTTGTAAAGTTTTGACGCATTCAGCCCTAGAGAAAACACAGTGGACAAGTTGTCAATTGTCGAGAGTACTCCCCAAATATTCCTTAATGCAATTGAGAGTTAATGTTCTTATTACAAAAGATCGTGGAAAGCAAGTATATACCTTACTTAGGTTAGCGATCTCCTGAAGTAGTTGGCGAACATTTTTGCAATTCAACAGGAATGTGTTCAAACCCTCTGTTAGCGTTGGCTTCTGCAATGACCTTAACCCTATTGGGCAGTTCAATTCGAACTCGGGTTCATGGCATATGTACCTCGTACTAACTTTCGGTCACACTTTCATATACTTTTTGATCTGAAATGCTTCCTCGCATGTTGATGAACTGTGACAACGCTAATACTCTTCCTACTGCCTAATTTTCAGGAACGCATAGCTGGCAATATTAACTTTGTTTTCGAAATGCATTCACCAACTTATCAAAAATTACAGAAAAATCGAATAGCGAGCATTTAGTCTCTGCACTTAAATTTCTTTCCTCACATTTGTAAACAGTCAAATAGAAACAGTTGATAGTGAATAAATTTTTTCGAAGTTTTAAATTCAAATTAATAGTTAAGATGTGGCGATTCATCAGAGATAAAATATTGACAAAGTGTTATGTATTTTTCAGAACCCAGAGCGAAATATCGTGGTTCAAAAAATAAACAGCACGGCTGGGTCGCACGTACTTGCATCTACATATGTAAATGCTTTTCCTTTGCGCTGCATTCGTATTTGAAATTTAAATGAAATCGGTAAAATAATATTTTTTTAAAAATTTATCAAAACATGCCATTCGTATGTCATATGTTACTTAAATATTAATTTAGAACAAAATCGACTGACAAATTTGAACTAATTTTTAAGAACAGTTAATAAGCTAATAAGAACTGTTATGTATATTTTTTTAAAAAGCTTGTAAAAACCATATACGAAGATCAAGCAAATCTATTTCCTTTTTAATTTACTATTAGTAAAGCACACTTGTAAATGGTTTCCCCGAATAGAATATGACAATGTTAGGTATTGGCGATAAGAAATCACATTTTCCTCGTCTGTCGACCGATAATTTGTTATCCGATATGATTGCGATAACAATGTGACTTAATGAAGGCACATTGTTTTTGGAAAATTGTTAAAATGCGCTCACAGACACGCCCACTTTTAATAAATTTAATTTTTCTCAATATTTTTGCTAGAAACTGGAAAATATTGTCTAAATAAACTATGAAATCGTTCTCTATATTTCCTCCATACATTATATATAGCCACGCCCACTTTTTGAGGGCACTTTCTTAAAAAAAAAACATGTATTGATATTTCAAAGCTACTTACGCTGATGGTTAAGTCTTATTTTAAATATCTCATCAGAATTCGCCAACTTCGGTTACAAATCGTGGAAGCCACGCCCACTTTCAGTTAAGAAAACATGGTAACGACAGTTTTGTAATAAAATTTCTTAAAGATAGCGGAAATATCCTCTGTATAGAAAGATTTGATTGCATCTGTTTTAAAAATTTCGCAACACCATGCTCACTTTATTAGGGGTGAGTTAAAAGATGGGGGATCAGAAGGATCCATTCTAGATGGATTGTAACTTTCCTGTATGATTTTATATTGTGCTTTGTTTGAATTTGTTGAATTGGGTATACTATATATTTGTATCCGATAGTAAATATTTTAACATTTTACTGCGATTACGTTGTGAAACTTGAGATGAGTTAAGATATTGAATGGATAAGTTATAAGAAATAGAAAAAATGCTTATAACAACACTGGACGGAAACTAAAATGGTATTTTTCAATAAATTTTCCAAACAATATGGCATTTTTTCATATGTATACTTAATTATGTCAAACAAATTTGGTTCATAATTAAATTTCTCTAACAGAGTACTACATGGTGGTATGCTGCTATTTAATAAATTTAACCCGAAATAGGTTCGTCTGTTTTCTCTCAGTATGAAGCAAGTTTCTACGAAATGTACCTTATCTTCATTTTATTTTGTATTACATAAACTGTTTCATAATTAGAGGTCGTTGCGGTGTGACGCCCAATTTAAGTTTAGAAACACTCCTCTTGTTGGAAAAATCATTGAAGTTTAAGATATACTGTAACTTATACTTACATATTTAGGTTAAATTTTTATAGATTAATCGTGTTGCAATCTATTTCCATCACCTGTTCGACATCAGATGTGAATCCATAAATAAAGCTTGTCCATTCTGGAAATTGGGTTCCCACAAATTCAAGCTGATCTTATTGTTTTCATTGACTTTCAGGGTGAATATGAACAGTGGTGGAATCCTACATTCTTAATTTAACATATAATTGGGCATATTTGACGATATACGTAATAGTTTTTTTTATGAAGAACGAAATACTTGCGCTCCATAACACTTTGAACACTTCCAACCTTTACTGCTACAAAAGTTAGAGAAAATATTTTTTCCATGTAGAATTTGTTATCTTTTTTACTTCCAACAATAATGGTAGTGCAAGATTTTTCTTTTGTATTTTCTGGGATTTGCACCTTGAATATTCTGTTCAGTGATCGCGCACTTAACCACTGACTTAACACGATGGGCGCCCTATAAGATCAAATTATTTTTAATTGACATTTACAAATATCTAGTATGGACAACAGTACTGTTACACACATTTATATATTCTGAATATAAAAATATATATTGAATATAAAAATCGGAACTTTATTCAAAAGGACTTCTCTTGACCTTAATGCAGGTCCTTAGTCATTTTGGCCACTCACCAGCCACAATACACACATCATTAATTGGGAAATTGGCCACAGCTTCGATCAGAGCTCGCTTTAAGAGTTCCATGTAAGGGTATCTTTTGTGGCACATACTCGCAATGTCCTTTCTTTGTCTTTTAGGGACTTTTTTGTGCCTTAAAGGTTTTGATGACTTGTGGCTTTCTTACCGTGAGAGGAGGACTAGATAGCGTATCCCCGAAGAATTGTATACACCGATAAGCAAACATTAGGCTAATACCTACTGCTGCTGCAGTGTCTTGAAAATCGAATCTTTCGATTCACACCGCACTTATGAAGCGCTACGACAGAGATGCTATTCACTTTCTCAATTCATTCCAGAGCGAAAGTGTAAGCAAATTTGAAATATTTGTATAAAGAAACAATTCTGATGCAAAACTGCTACAAATGGTATGTCAATCATTGGGTACGCCTAAATCTTGGCCGCGCAATGGTTGCAACAAATGTAATAACAGCATTTTAGTCCCTATTAGGTACGATCATAAATACTTCTTTTCTCCGGATTAACGAGGAGTTAAAATAACTGTAGGGAACACCAATAGCATGAGGCCCGAATTGCGCATAACCAATTTTTTTTATACTTTTTTGAAAACTCAATTTTTTCCTTTTAACCAAAAGCATAAGGGAAAGGTAAATTGGAAGTCTCATAAGAAATTTAGTGTTCTTTCATTTTGGTCTTATACATTTTCTACCTAAGCTCATTCGTTTCTAAGATAATTACGAAATGCAGTAAAGAAACTCATTCGTGCACCAATTTTTCAAGATGAATTTTTGATATGTTGTTGAGGAAGTTATTAATTTTGTCGCTTATGACTGCACTACGAGTATGCTGTACTCAAAGCATTTGCTCCAATACTCGTAGAACTTCTAGATATGAAGTGAAGTTCTTATAATTAAGCAGAACTATGTTTCGAATTTGCAATTTGTTGATGCAAAGTAACTAAAATTATGTCACAGTAGAAACATTTTTGGACTCTAAATCTCTAAACCAGACCAAAATGTGCAATAATCGGAAACTGTAAGATGGATGGCAAAATGTGTCACATTTGATACAATAGTATACACGCACATGTATCATGTATCACTACCAAGAGGTAGTCACAGTGGAAAGTTGACATGTACCACTCTGCTGCAAATTCATCAATCCATTAGCATTTCATTGAGTTGGTTGACTGTCTGACCATTTGAAGACCAAAAACCAGGGAATATTTATGAATAAGATGATTGAATGTCTTTAGTTTTAGTACTGTCGTAAGGGATATTGATTTATAAGTGTACAGAATAATTCCATTGTAACTCATGTTATAGTTTACTTCCAAACTGGAATTAAATCTCCGCCTATATTATAATATAATTTTATAAAAACACACATATATAGAGGGATTAATTAAATAAAAGAAACAAAACCATATTTATTCATTTCCTACGCAAAGCTTAGAGAACTTGTGGTAACTCATGTTACATCAGCCAACATAGTACCCTCAATCTAAATGAATAAGTTTCAAACTCTGTTCAGACGAACAAAATTAAGCAATTACAATTATAAAACTATGTTGTAGAATAGTTATTAGTGTTAAATCATAGTAAGTATTAAAATTTATTTTTAAATAAAAGTTACTCACGTTACATGAACTCGGTAACTTACGTTACCGCATGAATTTATCGCACGATTACAGAGATATTATGTGTTAGTACTTATCATATTTTTAAGCAATAGTGTAAAGGTTTTTTTTTTTTTTTTTTTTCCCAGGGTAGGTAAAAAATCTTCATGAAGACACTATGAGGATCGATAGCGCGTGCTCATAGTAGTGTAAGATTTTTACTAACTAAAAAAACCTCCCTTCGTGATAAATTTCTTTGATTACATACTACAACTAAGTTTTGACTTATCCAGCAGTTTTTCTTTCACGTATTGAGATCATTTGGCAGGTCCCTTTCCATTGAAAGTTCCTGCTTGTTTCGCAAATTAGGCGCGGTTTCTTTCTATCGCGTTAAGTCGAAAGGTTTAGTCCTTTGTAGACGACGCAGTAGATTCCTCTCATCTAGAATTCGAAGGACTTCATTGTTAACCTGTCTTTGTAATCTGTCTTTATGCTTTGCTTACGCGCGAAGTTTTTGATTTCATATTCGACTGTCGCAATTCCTAAATCTCTATGGATATCGCTATTTCTAATAAACCACGGTGCATTAACTATTGATCTTAGCACTTTATTTTCAAAAGTTTGTAAAATATTGCCATTACTTATTTTGGTACAACCCCAAAGTTGTATTCCATATGTCCATATCGGCTTTATCACTTGCTTGTATAAAAGCAGTTTGTTCTCTATATTAAGCTTGGAATGTTTTCCAAGTAACCAGTATATTTCTCTGTATTTGGTTTCGAGTTCTTCAAGATACTTAGCCTCGTTTGCAAACGGAATTTGAACCGAGTTTGAAAAGATGGGCAAATTATTTATTTTCTTATAAGTAAAATTGACATGAACAGATTTGTTTTCGTTTAAAGCTAGTCGCCAAATCTTTGTCCATTCATTTACTTTATTCAATGCTTCTTGCAATTTTTCAGTCGATTCTTCGATCGTTTTACCCGTTGCCAGGATGGCAGTGTCGTCGGCAAATGTAGCTAATACGGTGCCTTCTTCTTGCGGTATGTCGCGAGTATATAATAGGTACAAAAGCGGTCCAAGGACACTTCCCTGCGGCACCCCAGCCCTTATTTCTTTAAATTCCGAATATTCGTTTGACTCGGAAAAGTCGATTCGACAAGTATTTTTCTAGAATATTATATAAGTATTCCGGCAGAACTTGTCGTAATTTATATTTCAAGCCTTCATGCCAGACCTTGTCAAAAGCTTGAGAAACATCAAGGATTACGCTCGAACAAATCTGTTTTCCTTCGTAAACTGGTGATTGGGAATAAGAGATCCTTCTTCTATAACCGGCTGTAATCGCTTAAGTACTATTCTTTCGAAAACTTTAGACATAATCGGCAGCAGCGAAATAGGTCTATACGATTTTTTATCATTCGGTGGTTTTCCTGGCTTCAGAATCATTATTACTTCCGCGACTTTCCATTGACTCGGAACATATTCTAATCTTTTTGCTGCGTTTATAATGTAAAGGAACTTAACTAACGCTTTTCTAGGTAACGATTTAAGAAGCTCTCCTGTGATTAGGTCGTATCCAGGAGCTTTACTCGGTTTCAGTTTCTTTATTTCTTGTTGAAGTTCGGTCAGCCTTGCATTTCTTACTGTGTAATTGTGAAATGCTATATCCGACGTATTATCATTTTCAGCAAGCGCTTGCCCATCAAATGGTTTAAATGTTTCTTCTAAATGGGCGGCAAAGACTTCTGCTTTGTCTTTATCATTCTTGGCCCATTCGTTGTCATTTTTCTTGATTGGGGCCGCTTGTATTTTCGGTTTTTTAATGCCTTTTATAGCTTTCCAGAGCGAATAATTGGAATCTTTGTCCGCTGTTAACCTTTCAATGCTGGTTTGTATTGTTCGGTTTTTAAAATCAATAATGGCATTTCTTAGCAAGGTACACAAGCGATTCAAATGCGATTTATGTTGCGGAGCACGAGTTTGTTGCCATTTTTTATGCGCTTTTCTCTTCTCCCTTACCATTTCTTTTATTTCCAGTGGATATTTTTGGGCATGATTGATTGGCGTTTTCCTTTGATAGGGAGTATTTTTCCACGCGGCGCGCTGCAGAACTTCAACAAAACGATCAATTTCGATTTCGAGTTCAGAAGACGTCCTAAGTGATACTCTCAGTTCGATATGTTCTTCAGCGTCTTTTTTAAAGCCTTCCCAATCAGTTTTTCTGCTAGTTAGTCTAGCAGGTACATCTTTTTTAATTAGGCGTTCGCTCATCGTTAGAATGATAGGGGAATGATCGGAAGAGAGATCAAAACTTTCATCAATTTTAATACATTTGTCTGGTATTCCTTTTACAACAAAGAAATCGATCAGATCGGGTATTTTGTTGTTATCAGTCGGCCAATATGTTGGTTTACCAGTCGAGTGAAAGTCGCATCTGTGTTGCATGCAGGCGTTGTAAAGTGCTCTGCCTTTTTGTGAGACACATCTTGAACCCCAGAAGGTGTGTTTTGCATTAAAATCACCGCCAATAATAAAATTCGATCCAAGAGAGTTGAAAATATTTGTAAAATCATTTTTTTCAAGCCTGCAACGCAGTGGACAATAAATAGACGAGACATTGAAAGAGTAATGTCCATTTTTCACGCGTACAGTGCTCACTTGCATTGTTTCAAGCTCTATCATAATCTCTTCAGAGTGTTCGATGCAATCTTTTATGATTAAAGACGATCCGCCTCTGGCTCTTTCCGACGGGTGATAAGCGTGATAGGTACTGTATCCAGTAATGTTTACACGCGATAGTTTCGTCAGGTGAGTTTCACAGATCAAACATATGTCAATGTCATTTTCCCATAGAAATATTTTTAGCTCTTCTAGTCTTTGTATGAGACCGTTGGCGTTCCATGCAACAATTTTAAGAAGTTTCGTCATGTTCGTTTTGAAATGCTCCTATTGTTAAGCTTATATTCAAGCTTCTCCAACCTTTCGACAATTAGCATGTTTGTTTTTGTTTGCTCCTCAAGCCTCGCAAGGATAATGGAAAAGACGTGTAAAGGTGTTCTATACTAAATGTAATTTTAATAGATTATACCACAATTAAAAACTGTTTACTTTTTTTTTTTTCAAAATCACGTTTCAATTGCATGGAATTGCTCTACAATCGTTTGCAAACTTTTTTACATTTTTAACACCTAAAATTTCTGAAGATAATTCCAACGCACTTCATGATTGTCAACTTGAGGTCAATACTTAAAAAGTTTTTCATTTGTGAATTATCACATAAATTGCGCAAATATCTACACTTTTCGAGAAATTTATTTGTCCTTAATTGTTATCATTCAAAGAAAGGCCATTAAAAACATTCTTAAAGTAATGTTTGCCATGGTATGGTACTCAATTTTCTCGGAACTTGTTGCTGTACGAGCACTTGATATTTAAGCCATGTTTTCATTTTCCTTCGATAAGAAAAACTTCTTAATCCTACAACCCTTTGCAGGATACCATAAAATTCCTTACAATCACTTTGACATTTCATGTAGAAAATATGCATTTTTCTTATTTTTACAAAAGGAACGATTGCATGTTTGGCTCAAGTAACACAAACCCTGGAGTCTTAAGAGTACGTACGACTGGTTTTGGTAGTTAATTATGAAATTTTTATTTTATTCTTGGTTGGAAAAAAAAAGAAATCAAAACAAAACATTAAAAAATCGCCATGCGTTCACAAAAATCACTTCAATTAATTAACAAAGTGCCGCACAGCTCCCATTCGCCAGCAGAATGCATAAATTAAATTAAAAATACTTATAATGTAATTAATCTGAATGGGAAAATTAATTTAATTAAAAAAGCGAGGCATGCTTTTTTTTGGCGATAATTTCATAATTGTATCACGTAATTCGCAGCACAAAAACCGAAAAATGTGTTTTCCCGCACACACAAATCTGCATGTTCCCAACATTGATTGAACCTTTTTTTTCTTTTGGCCAGGGATATTATGATATTTCCCAAAAAATAAAAAAAACCTAATTACATCATAATTAAAACATTCAACAAGAAATTGTGCGCTGCCAAATATATTAATGAGTGTGTTTCTGCAACAAGTCTCCCCCCTATGATATGTCGACGACGACGGCAAGGACGACGGTTGAGTGATGGCAAATCGGTGTGCTCCTTGTGGTTGTTTCTGTTTTTTTTTTTTTTTTTGTTACTAAATCCTTGCCATGTTTTTTTCATGTTTTCCCCATCAAAGGATAACAAAAGACCGATTAATGGAAATATTTTGATAGATTTGTGTTATTCTATAGGTTCGGTGTGTTTATTTTGTTTGCGATTGTTTCATTGGATATCAAGCGCGCGAGGAGTGAAAATGATTTAAATGTTAATTCAGAGGGAAAGAGATGGAAAACTAAACACACGATGGAATTAAACAGAAATATTATCTTAACTTATCGGCGTGGATTGTATTGGAAAAGATTTATTGATTCGATTTTCAGCCATGAAGATGTTTGTTGAAGGAAAAGTTCTGAATCCAATTTGAATATTGACGGTTGGAGGATGGAGATGAAGTTGTCAACTTCGGAAATGAATGTGTTTATGGTAACGAACAACAAACCACAGCTGATTTCTAAGAAAACATCTAGATACTTTATAGAGTACGTGATTGTGTTGAGTTTTGGTTCATTTTCACGTTTCGTATTCATATTAGTAATAAATTTTCCAGAAAAGGGTTCAACGACTTTGGTTTTGTTCTGAATAATATTTGATTTCCTTACTAGGCATCCTGCCTGTGGTTGCTGCTTTATCCTTTTCATGCGTTGATGTCACTTTTATAACCTACTTGTCGCTTGTCCCATGGATTTTGTTTTAAAAATAAACGACAAATAAAATTGGGTCAGACAAGGTTCAATTAGAATAGCTATTGGCTTAACAAGAACTGGTGAGTGGTAGTGAAGTAGTAAAGTAAGCTTACGCGTTGAAGATTTAGTCACTGCTGCTTTTAAATGAAATACACAAGAAAAAGGTACATGTGGATGAGGGGAAAAATTCTAAGAAAAGCGAGAAATTATATGTTCTACCAATTGGTTAGAAATGCAATCAATTTTGTTCAATTCTGTTCCATTAACATCTCAATGCAACCGTCTTGTGTAGTAGTGGGTAAAAAATCAATAACCCACCCTGTCTAAATGTTAGCAAACATAGTTTGGCCACTGTTGGTTTTAAATCAAACGCATGTGTTTACTAAAGGGTGACCAGATAGCGATGATAGTTTTTCCAATTGTTATGTTTCAGCAGCTGTTAAAATATTTAGTAAGATTTGCCATTTCATCATGCATCGTTTGACGCTTCCCGAAGATGCGGAAATTATTAAAAAATATTATCGAAATTCCGGCTTAGTTGTAAATACGCAACGTGAATGTCGTCGTCAGGTCAGTCATCATCATGGCTTCAGTGCGCATGCAATTCGTCGCACCGTGGAAAAGTTTGAAGCTGAGTACACTCTTTTGGATCTTAAGCCACCAACCAGATAGAGATCGGTGCGAAGTGAAGAAAACATAGCCGCCGTAGCGGCCAGTATCGAAGAAGACCCAGAAATGTCGATTCGGCGCCGATCAGCTGAATTTGGCATCACCAGAGAGTCAATCAGGCTTATTTTGCGGTTGGATTTAGGCCTACATCCGCGTAAGATTATGCTGACGCAAGAATTGAACCCGGACGACCATAGACAATGCCGTGAGTTCACTAATTGGGCGCTGGAAATGTTGGCCGAAGATCCGGATTTTGGCCAAAAAATCATCTTCTCGGACGAGGTCCATTGCAAAATTGCCATTATTGGAGCGACCACAATCTACAAGTGTTCGACCAAGCATCAATGCATCCACATAGATTGACTGTTTGGTGTGGTTTATGACACGGCGGCATCATCGGACCTTATTTCTTTCGAAATGAGGAAGGAGTCACCGTTACCGTTAAGGTCCTCGGTATAGAGCGATGTTAACCGACTTTCTGTGATTCCAACGAGATGGCGCTACATGCCATACAAGCGACGCATTGCTCGAAACGAGAAATTGGGCGACTGGGTCATCTTTTTTTTCAGATAGTCTATGGAAGAAACTAGTCACCATATAGGTTTCATTCACTTCAATTTGCAGATTTTAATAGGACCTTTATTGCACAATGCAAAGCCATTTCGCAGTACTTTTAAACCTCAATCCCTGTTTAGACCTAAACACCTACACGCTGAACTAACCATGAAACAAATTTCACTAAGATCTGTTCGTATCCTACCCCGAAGTCTTCAATGACATTTCAGACGGGACAATAGGCACGCACAACAGGCTCACTAGCGAAGTTTTATCAACATTTGGTCCTTGAGCTAAGAGTGTTAGAGGAACATACGGGGTAGTCAAACAGATAGATGGAGAGGAATCGAAAAGTGTTTTTTTTTAGTGTTTCGTACCAGAATCGTATAAAATGAAACACTAATGGAATCAATACGGTGTCTGTCTGTCTTATAACTCTTAAAGTGTTAGACATAGTGAGCTAAAATAGTACACAAAAATACTATGTAATGGACCGAAAATAGGAAAATAAATTAGAAAAATATATTTTTTTAGGGGCATAATGTACCCCAAGAAAGAAAATGTGTTTACCCCAACAACATGCGACATAGAGCATTAAAGCTAAACCTCCAAGTAATTCAAATATATTATATGGATAAAAATTGTCTAACAAGAAACCTCACTAACCAAGTCAAATGCGATGAGGGTTTGCTAAATCATGAGAAGCCTATGCGAGAATAATAAAAGGTTCAGGCCGTTTTTTTAAAAAAAATAGCTGAAAGATGTGGGATGGTTGATAATTTTAAGGCAAACACATTCACATGTCCAACTTACGAGTAGCTCAAGGTACAAATTTTACCAAAATCTATTTAGTGATCCACTTAACTCATTTCTACATATTAATAAGTGGCATCTACTAGAAGCTATTATAGTTATGGCTGGTTTCGACACTAATCTTAAGGGAACAGATGTATCTCATGATTGATAACCACAGTCTAGATATTTTTTTTTTAAGTTCAAGATAAGGAATGTGACGAGATTTTACATGATTCGTCTTCTAAGTGGAAAAAGGAAGGGAAATTATATTTTTTTGCAAATATCTCGCGACATGATTACTTTGGATTGCCCTTTCTTCTACCAGATTGAGTAAGTGAATTTCACTGCATGACATATTATGTGTGTATAGGTTTCTATCTACTCTCGTATAAAACTTAAAATGGACCCGTTTCGAGGTAAAGACGCGAAAAGCCTACTGTTTTACCATAAATGCACGAAAGAATAATTCGTCAAGCACGACTTTGTTCGCACATAGAATGAAGATTCATAAAAATTCTAAATATTATTCCTTAGAAAAAGCTGACAGGGTATTATGCAGGTTATATCTTGTAAAACTTCTGAATTACTGAACCGATTTTAGTGAATTCTTTTTAGTTGATTAGAGGACTTTCGTGTAAGGCTTGCATTTATCACACGATTAAAGAGATATGCGTTAGTACTAAAAAAAATTATCATATTAGGTGCGCAACTAAGATCTGAAAATGCAACTTTATTGTGAAGAAATGGTTACAAATGAATCATTCAAAGTATTGCTCATCGCTAGCTACAACTTTTTCCCATCTTTCTGGTAGACCTCGAATACCGTTACGGTAAAAGTGTTCATC
This sequence comes from Pocota personata, assembly GCA_963082735.1. Lineage (NCBI taxonomy): Eukaryota > Metazoa > Arthropoda > Insecta > Diptera > Syrphidae > Pocota > Pocota personata. Next base: position 36,033,520 of record OY720430.1, read on the forward strand.
TTTTGAGGCTATCCACGAATCAAGCCATTTTTTGATGTCTTCATATGAGCGGAACTGCTGATCAGCCAGATCATGTGCCATCGAACAGAACAAGTAATAATCGGATGGCGCAATATCTGGGGAATATGGCGGGTGGGGTAGGACTTCCCATTTGAGCGTTTCCAGGTAGGTTTTAACGGGTTTGGCAACGTGAGGTCGAGCGTTGTCATGTTGTAGAATCACTTTTTCGTGCCTCTGCTCGTATTGTGGCCGTTCTTCGCGCAATGCTCGGCTCCATCGCATCAATTAAAGTGGATACCGTTCCCCAGTGATGGTTTCGTTGGGTTTCAACAGTTCATAATAACTGACACCGACCTGGTCCGACCAAATACACAGCATAATCTTCGCAGCGTAAATATTCGGCCGAGCCGACGACGTAGAAGCATGACCGGGCAGTCTTTTCTTTGGGTTGCTATAATGAAACCATTTTTTATCACCCGTCACAATGCGATGAAGAAAACCCTTTCTTTTTAGTCGCTGGAGCAGTTGTTCACAGGCGAAAAATCGAAGCTCAACGTCCGTTGGCTTCAAATCATAAGGAACCCAAATTCCTTGTTTTTGAATCATTCCAAATGCATACAATCTCTTGGAAATGGCTTGACGGGTAACTCCTAATGCAGAAGCAAGCTGTTCTTGCTTATGGCACGGATTCTCATCAAGCAATGCCTCCAATTCAGCGTCTTCGAAGGATTCTGGCCTTCCTTCACACGGACGGTCGTCAACATCGAAATCACCGACTTTGAAGCGATAGAATCAATCACGGCACGTTGTTTCACTTAGAGCAGCATCTATGTAAACTTTTTGGAGCTCTCGATGCGCTTCAGCCGCCGTTTTCTTCGAATGAAAGAAGAAAATCAACACTTCCCGCAAATGGCGATTATTTGGCACAACATCAGACATTTTCACACAACCAAAAGTATATGACGCCAAAACAAAGTCACTAATGTGTCAAAACAGTTTGTTTACCATATGTCTAAGCTCGGTTCATGACGTTTTGGATATGTCAAAATGGACCAACACTTACTGCTGGAGCCATCTATTGACAAACAGCTATAACTTAGTTGCGCACCTTATAATAATAATAGTGTTGTTTATCGATTTCGCCTAAATTTGAAATCTGAACAATTTACAAACGAACAGCACATAAAGAGCAGTCATGCCTTTTATTTGTTAATGTTCTACGTTTTAAACTGTACTCTGTTAACAAGATCCTAAAGTGCGTTTATGCACAAGCTAACTGAATTAATTTCGTTATTTTGACGCGACAAATCGATATGAATTATACATATCATGTTCAAAGAAACATGTGATAATTTACAAACTGCCGACAGCGATTAGATCTAATTCCATAGGACTGTCGAAACCAGCCTGGATTCAGCTAATAAATTATTTAGCCTAGTATACTGTTCGGAAGAAAACAAAATGTTGTCGGTCTTTAACTAATATCTCAAGTACTAAAAACATTCATTGCTGGTCACATTTGGCTTATAGTTTTTATAAAATGGAAATATCCTCAAATGATTGCTTCATTAGTTATATTGCCGGCAGCCTGAAATGCTATCCAATTAACAACTAATCGTATTTCAACCTGCTTAATAAAACCCATACTTCTCCGTTTAAATAAAAAGCCTATTTATCAGAGTTCAGTGAACACTATGACCAGAAATAGCTCGAATAATGATGTAATATAAATAGAATCGATGACAATTCAATAAATTTAGAAATAAATCTACGGCAACTTTGTCTACTCTGTCGTTTGGCATACTTAAAAGATTCAGTAGACAACTTAGCAATTGGTTATTTAAGTGTGCTGGTAGACTCCATTTATAGTTCAGAAATAAATAAATACATACTTACCTCAGAACACAACTACAATTTGTAATAGACAAGCCTTCATTCCATATACAGAAAGCATGAACTAATCAATTTATGTTTCTGTGTAAAAGTCCTGCCAACTTTAAGCTTCAGCTAACAGATTTTTGTCAGATTTAAAAAATATATTTAGACTATTTTTTCAGTTTTCTATTTTTAGCAAACAGAAAAACCCCTTAAGAGCTTTCTAACTTCCTAACTATTCTGTACACAGTGAGCTGTCACTTTTTTACAAAACATAAATTACACTTTTTGCAAGTCATGCGAATATTGGAATCTACCACTGGGTGATGAAAAATGATAGGTGCCTTCCAAAAGCAATAAATATAACTTTCGAAGAAAAAAAGTGGGTGCGCCTGCAATCTGAATATGTGTCTTGTTGTCTGTCGACCAAATCATTCTCTTCCTAGAGCACCGGGGGCCGCCTATCATACAATTAACTATTTGCTTTCCGAGCCTCAATAAAGACGTCCATTTGTACTCCAGTTTTTTTTTTATGTTTAACACGAACCTTCGTGCAATCGAATCTGCTAAACGTGACGTCCATCATCACCAACCAACCATCCGCCTTGTGATCGCTAGTTTCAAATCCGTTACTACTACGCCACCATGGAAATAAAGAATGACCAACCAATTATTTATCACTTAATCATTAAAGTGAATTTCATTTATCAATTTTCGTAGCAACGTCCACCGAACAGCCCCAGACATACGCTGGACACGAAGCTGTCTCAGTTACCTGCAACTCTCCTCGAGAGAAATAACTTATTATTGCTTGACATTTATAATTCAACTACTTCAGCCGTCCACCTCCACCTACGTTACTGTCATGCTGACTATTTATTTGAAAGTTCGCCCCCAACCCCTCGTTATAAACGCAGAATGAAAGCAAAAAGGATTCTTATCAGACTGAAGCTAGTTTTAGTATCCTTGAACAGTATATGTGTGTGCTAACTAGAACACGCACAAAGACCATATTTTCAAACAATAAGCCAGTCAAGCCCGTCAGCCACCCTCTTTCTTTATGCGCGCTTCACAACAGAGCTCATTCAGTGAAATATAAACACCAGGCAGAGCGCATAAAGGGAGCTTTTCTTTTACTAACCCCCAGAGAAGGACAACTACAATACAACGGCAACCCCCAACCACACAAGGGATGAGAAATATAAAAAAGCTCCAGCTACGAGTATTGAAATCTGAACAGACTTTTGAATTTTGCTTTCAATTCGGGGCCCATTCATGCGAAATAGAATGGAGGGGGGCAAAGTCCGGGCCTTGCTAGATAACTTGGGCGGATGAAATGAGCTGAGAGTGTTTGTGCCAACGGCAATTACCATCATCATCGTCCCGGCCATCAGTGTTTTCTTAGAATATTTTGCAAACTTTTGCCTCTTTGATTGACTTGGCCAACTTCGGGTCTCAAACAAAGAGGACGGGGAGTCTTTTTTTTCTGCTTTAGCTTTTCAAAGCCGTTAATCACGTGCTATGTGTGTTGGAACTGGCACGAAGGGTAGGTCAGTAATGGCGTTCGACATGTAGCAACTGTATTATAGCAGGGTGTGTTAGCCTACTCTGGTGCATTGGTAAATTTTTTGTATATTGTTATGATATGGAATTTGCGGGTGGTGTAATGGCATACCACCAGTCATGCCATTGCACAGATAGAGGAAACGTTCAGAGTTATTTTATGATAGCCCAACTTTGAACACACCCAATTTTAAATTGTTGTGTTGTATTGGGTGTCCATAGATTATGCAAACAGTATGTGAGGAAAAAGCGTAGTCTTTTTGTGATCTAGGAAAATGATAAAAATTTGTTTTATGCAGAAGTCACTTCGATAAAGCATTTGGCTTTCTTCCATATTTTCGTTGTGGCATTACAGATAGGACTTGGTCAGTTCAGATTAGCGAAGCAAGAGATTGTGAAGATACATAGCATATAAGATGTACTACTGTCACTTTATAACAGGGATCACTCACAGCTGCTTACGAGAGCCTAACCATTCGTTGCTAATAGACTTTTGCCTTTAGTTTAGTAGTCTGTCATCTCTAGCAACCATTTGTGCTTGAAATTTTGACAATCAATCATGAATGTCGCTGGAAGTTATTCGCAGTTAATACTCATTCATGAATGGTTATCAATCTCAGAGCCTTTACAAATTTAGGTTCAATTTTGGTGTTTGTCGCTTTAGAAAGTTAGTAGGTCAACAATACCCCAAATATTATATAACAATCGATTTGTCGTGAGGGGAAAAAGTTAGCTAGCTAACTAGTTCGTCCGTCCATCCGTCCATATGTTATCACTTTTTGGGCCTTAAATTTTGAACTAGGAACATGAAATTTGATATCCGAAGCAGTAAACTTTTAAAAAAATTTAGTTTTTCCCAATATTTTTGCTAGAAACTGATTTTTCCCTATATATTAACACGCCCACTTTTTTGGGGTGCGTTTTCTTAAAAAAAAAAAAATATATATTGCTTTTTCAAAATTAATTACGGTGATGGTTAAATCTTATTGTGAATATCCCGGCGCTCGCGCTGTCGCGCGTTGACAGAATGAGTAGAAACAATGGTCGGGTTTTGATCGTAAATATCGTAAGCGCCACCTCAACGTCGGAGTAGAGCTACTCTATATTATTATCGCGCGATATGACAGCTCACAGCTGTTTCAGATTGATATTATTCTTTGAATTGATCGATTTTAGCAACAAGGTAGGTCATTATATCGTATATGTACTCCGAATTGTTTGCATTGAATATGCAAACATTTTTAACTGCTAATTGATGTTTTTTTGAACACAAATTAATTATGTTAGAGTATGCAGTGGTTTTTATTTTTTTATATTCTTATTCATACACATGAACAGAACATAATTCTGTCATATTCCTAACCTCTCAACACTCGACCGTCTTGAAGCTACATTTGGTGTTGCAAATCTTGAGGTAGTGCGTTGTGACAAATATTATCGTAAGTTGGTAGAATGCCTGTCAAACGCGTGAACGTGCAAGCGCCACATTGTGTTTTGCCCTTTAAACTTTTATTACTCTTCAAACATTTCAAGTGCCAATGCTGCCATTATTTGTTCGTTTATTTTTGCACAATTGTAAGCAGTGCCAAGTCCGGGAAGTTAATCCAATACACTGGCTGTATTTTACTGCCACAAATGAAAGTTGAAAGTAGTCTGTGTCACTACTTTAGATGTTGGGCGAGTCCGAGATTTTAACCTCGTACATCACCTGCACTGGGCTCCAATTGTAAGTAGAGCCAAGTCCGGGAAGTTCATCCAGTACACTGGCGGTATTTTAGGATAAGGAATATGGAGTTTGAAAATTCTTCCAAAATCGTTTACGTAACGCACATAACTGAACGAATTTTTATGATTTTGGTTTGTTGGTTAAGTCAGGTGTTAAAATCATTAAAATCGGATAAGATACAGTGGCGACAAGATATGTAGGAAGGTGTTTCAAAAGTTCTATGAAATAGCCTTTGTCGCAGGGTCTTTAAGAATGGTGCTTGATGTTTTTTTTTTTTTTCAAAAAAGAAAAAAAAAAACACTACCAATTGATATTTGGAGATTTTCGAAAGAATAGAAAGCACAGTAAAATATCCTTTCTCTCCCGAAAAGGCTAGGTATATGTGGTAGTCAAGTGATATTGTTCGGTGAATTCAAATATTTTTTTACAAAAATTATTTGTTTATTTCAAGCATTCTTTCTATAGTCCCTGTGAAACACACCCTTTGGCTCATATCACCTGGAATATATTTCCTCATTTGTGGATGATGAACAAATTTACTTAGTATCTTTCATTCAACATATAAATATGCAAACGAGAAATACTTGCAAGGATGCATGAGTCGCACAATATTTTTAACAGTCACCGTGAAGATGTTTGCTTTCATTAGTATCGTTCTTACTCGTATTGGTGATTAATGATGTACTTCACACTGCTTTGTCATCCGCTAATAAATTAACCGATAGTGTCTGCTTGTTCTCTCACAGGATCATGGATCTCCACCAAATTTCCCTAAATAAGAATAAGGAGGCAAATACTAAAAAAATTAGCCTTCAAGGCACTCATATGCCTAAAGGTTGTAACCACTAAAAACAAGGTTTATGACAGATAGATTCTCTGCCAGTATGCCGGTAAATGAACAAAATATAAAAAAAGCTTTTGGTCTACAAATCGACCATTCAACATCAACAAAACTTGAATATCGGCGATTTGTACTTTGAAGTTGTGATGATATTTATCTAACTAGAAACATAGAACGACTCAGAACATAATTTCAGTACCGAGATTAGTAGAAGAATAATAGATCTTACCACCAAGTGTTTTGTTCTCAAAAGCTGACTGTAGTTGAAAAACAGAATCTTGTCAAGGAGTTCGGAAATTGTACCTGGAACTCTAACGCATTGAAAATGAAACTTCTTATCCTCATTTTTTACTTACACCTACCCGTAAATACTTTTTCTAAAAATATAATCAATCTTGGTATTGCTGTAGAGAAACTCAAAAAAGTTGGTCTCTCCATTTTGTCTCTCTGACTATTTTTTTTATTTTTTTTTTATAATTTGCACGTGTTAAAGGGGATATGAATACCCTTATACTAATTTTTAGGACACGAGCGTTTTTTGTTGGAAGGGGAAGAGACTGATTGGTGTAGTTCGTTTGAAACTCAGGTGGTAGTTAAGTTTCAGTGAACTCCAAGGGTGGCTGTCCAGATAACTGGGGAGTATTTTTTTGTTTTCGCTGTTATTGTCGTTGCTTATGATTCACAGTATTTTTTTCCGTCCTCCTGATGTCATCATCATATACCACCCTGCTGCCAGTGTTATGTCTTCACAGTAAAGTTGGCTTAACTTTCGCAAGTGATCGACTTTTTTTTTATTTATTTCATGTGAAATAAATAGATGATTCTTGACATCAGGATTCGAACCGTGAACCAACAGCGTGACAAGCGATGATGTTACCACTACACCACGGCCACACTAACTATCTGTCCACCCTGGACTATCTGGCCACCCTGAACTATCTGTCTGCATGTATGGTCGACTTCAGCCTAAACGGTTAGACTTATTTTCTTCAACCTCCATATCTGGGATTTTAAGGTCATAATTCGAGGCGAAATCAGAATTTGCATTCGGGCTGACTTGTGCTTTTTACAGAAAGGCTGTAAAGTATTTCTTTAATCTAAATAGATATATAGCTCAACTTCATGAATTCCCATTTTGCGATATGGTCGTGGCATATTACACAATAGTTGACTGTAACGCGATGAAGATGCATTGTTTCCTTGAGTTGAATGGTGTGTATCTAGTAGATGTGTTCTTACTGAAAAATGCAGTGAAATATTAGCTTTTCCCTTCTGCTTTAGTAGGTCGTTGATATTGAGTAGAAAAAGAGTTGATGTAAGTACAGATGCCTGTGGTACTTCAGCATTTACAATAAAGATGTCGGAAAACACACCATCGACCACAACTTGAATTGATCTGTCCTGAAGAACATTTTTCACTCAGCCACAGAGTTTGCCCGATAAGGCTATAAGTTAGACTCATTCGAACACTTTTAAGATATTCGGAGCAACAGCTCTTAATTCGCTGTGGAGCTCAATGGCTGAGGTCCATAGTTGAATGATGGCTGCGGAAACCATATAGCCGTTCGCTTACGATCTCATGTTCCTCCAGAAATGTTAGTTATTTTGGTGTTAATGGCTTTTTTCCATTCCAAAGCATTTCTTTTCCAGCATAAAGGAAACTTTTCTACTCGTATGGCTCCATTATGCTCTGTACCGTGGACTGTGTCATATGTGCAGTTTCAGCTTTCTAGGGCATAAGGTGGTTTCTAGAAAATTCATTTAAAATGACTAAGTGTTTAAAGCTATCCGTAGGAGATAAAGTTCGATGTAATTTGGTGCCTTCAGGCTGGAATAAATCATAAAAAAGTGTTATAACGAAATTTAAAAATAATTTTATTCACAAAATTTTTTCTCTTTTTTTTTTAAAGTGAAGAACAAAAAACCGTATTTTGGCCAAATTCCCCAAAATGGCGACCAGGGAAAAATATAAAATTTCAAGGGCAAGGCTAGAAAGAATGTATGTACAAATTCCCTGGAAATATATCGTTAATCCGGGGACAACCTCTGCAACTGCTTTACGTACGAAAAAAAGTAAACACTTGGACAAACTTTGTATATAATCACATTAGAATCTTTTTCCCAATATACATTTACAACAAAATACACTGACTTTTCAATATTTATTGGATTAAAATATTTCAGAAATATGTGTAATATTTTCTTAGGATGCAGCCAATTCCCTGATGAGACTTTCCTCTGGAGATAGATGCGCAAAGCGTGAATTCCGAATCTCTTCATCTGCGAAAACTACTTCAGGTGGTATCAGCACTTCCACCTCCGACAGTGCTAGCAACTTTTTCGTATCCATTCGAAATTTGTCGATGACTTTTCGCATTTCTTCATGAGCAACAATGAAACTTTCAATAGAAACCATATCCTTACTATGTAGCTGTTTTTTTTCGATATTTTCAATTCGGGTTATCAACTGAATGAAAAGATAATCGGCGTAACGTTTCTTGATTTGAAGATGCGTCAGTTCGTCATAACACCGCATCGAATCCAAATTGATGGCAACCACAAAGACCAACATCAACGATGTTAATAGCAATAGTATGGGGAGAATGATTAAAGCTTCCATTTCATTGAAGAAGAGCAATAGGTTTTTCCAATGGATCAACTCCTCACTATTATGCTTCAGTTCGAAGTGTAAATAGCCAATGAATGCAGCAACTACCACAGATAGCAGGAGAATGTGCGGATAGTAGTTTTCGAAGAATTTTCGAAATGCCCGATGAATTTTCCAGAAGCGAATCATAATTTGGATTTTTCTTTTAATTATTATTTTAACTAGAAATTTTTTTTAGTTTCTTTCTGAAATTTGATTTATTTTGATTTTTTTTTTTTTACGATAAAAATTCGGAGTAGCTACTATGTGAGGGTTTTTTGGAAAATAGTCCAGTCGAATTAGCACATGAAGTAGGTCTAAGCGACGGTTGATAAATCTCTAATTTGGCCTAGAGCAGGGCACTCTTTGAAAAGCTCACACATTTTCCTCCACTTTCATAATATTCTCAAAAATGTACAATTTCTAGGTTTGAAGTGAAATATTGCTAAAACCGAGCAAGACAGGATTCAATGCTGTGGAACTAAATTGAAGACAATAAAATTTCATACAAAAACTCTTCGGGGCTTATGACTATGAGAAGGTGTTATGTGGGATTTTCAAAGTCTTAAGTTATGAAAGTTGATCCCTGTATGCAATTTGGAAAATATGTTGGACCTTTAAAGGCACCTGGATACAACCGAAGATATCTAAAGAAATAGCGAGCGAATAAAATTTCTATAGTTTGAAACACAGCAAATTTTCAAAAATGACACTTTACATCTTCTCGCTCTAAAGGCTTCAATTGTAGTTTATGCGTGGAAAGTGTCTATAAGTTAGAGCTCATTTATAGCTAGGTAGCTAGGAGTTGACTGTATCAGCATCTCATGCTGATATTTAATTAGTGCTTTAGCCACAACTCACGTGATCTATCGGGTGTTGTTGGGATGAAAAACTATAGAGATGAGCGTTAACCTTCTTTAAATCCACTCTGTGGCATTAAGAAAGCTGATAACTTCCCCAATGCTTTTCTCCGCAATCTCCTTTAGGTTGTCAAAAAGGTTTGCCTAGTGTGCGCTATCTGGCCCTACCTAGAGCCGTATATTTGTAGAGAAAATAGTTTCTATCTCCCTTGCAATATTGCAGCTGCGACAAAGTGCATTGCATTATATGTTATCTCTAATCTCATCACGTGAACTCAAATGGGCCAGTAGCCTGTACTAATCGCCACAATTCTAGCAATATCTGCCCGGATTTTATTTTGTAGATCTTGTGTTCTCCACTAATTGTAGATATGACGGAATTTCGCTACATATGCCATCGGCTATTGGCTTTTGAAAGGAAATACGCGAGGATATTGTCCTTAAGAGCCCTTAGCGGTCAAGAGCAGCTCACTCGTTTCCCCCAATGTTGCTGCGTCGCGGCGTCTAGAGGAGACTGATACTGAACCGATAACCCATTAGTTTATAACTCAGGAATGACACTAAGATCTCGAAAATATATAATACCGCCTGAGACAGCGTTACCCTCTGGCCTCATCGATCCCGGGTACACTGCTTCCAATTTTCTAGACCAAGCATTCTGGCATCCACAAATGTTTGATCTTTGATCCGGAGGATCCGTCTTCCTTGTCATCTCGAATCTGTCCATTCGCTCGATGTGACCGAGCCAATGCAGTTGTCGTATACAGTACAAATTAGTTGCTTTTTTTAAATAGGCTCAGTAGAGTATACTGAACAACATACATACGGAACAATTATGTACTTCCCGCGATCTCTCATTTTTTCCTAAAAATTACATAATATTAGTTTGCATTTTTATTCTTTGCAGAAATCGCGACATGATCTTGGAAGTTCAGCTTTAAAAATAAAGTACTTCAAGGTGCGAGAGTGGGAAGTTGGGATGTATTCACTCCAAAGCGGAGCGTGAACGAACATTTTCTTTCCAGTTTTTAGTTTTAGTCGCAATTTGTTAGCAATGTTTACTATGTACTCCTCTTCGAACGAAGAATGAATCCTTTTGTTTTTGGCACTAGAAGAAAATGAACATAATAGGTATGTAACATTATCTCTGAAAACTTCTATCATCAAGCAAACTTCAAGGAAACGTTGCCTTAAACCAAAGTTGTTTTGCAAGGTTTCAAGTCTGCAAATCACCAAATATTTCTTAAAATTCTGTTTTGTATCCAATTTGCTCTTCAAATTCATTTCATCGCTTATTCCTCAAAAAATAAACTTTCTCCTTTCGGTATGTGTGTTAAAAGCATCCTTCGTTAAAACGACCACATATTCGAATTTGCTAGTGCTTGTATCAGATTTTGAGAACCAAAACCACATTATATTGCAAGCACCGCAGAAAGTCCAGATCCATCCTTATCTGTTTCCGAAAACTTACTGGTTATCGAAAAGTCTTTAAACAAAATTCTGTCAACGGATCGTTAATTTAAGTGCTTTTTAACAACAAAAAGAAACCAGAGAAGTTCAAAGTTGTTTTATGGAAAATATTGTTCTAGAAATGTCTATTGAAGTTCAGGTGAATACATAAAGTTGATCTTGAAATAAATAGGAATAAATCCAAATAGGTACACAATTTCGACAAATAAAGAAGAGTTTGTCCACCTACTAGACTTCACTGTCGACAGCTCTAACTTCACTGTTATAAAGGAATTTATCTACCTTAGAGTAAACGGATAACTCAGTCCTACACGATTTTATAATATCTTGCGTGGTTTTCACAATATTTCAATTCTTAGTTAAAAAGAAAAGTTTATCGTGGAGTTTTTAATATTTTTTTATGTCTTTTAGATTAGATAGATTGATTTTATTTATGCAAATTATAATTACATTCCATTATTTTATGAAAATCAGTATAACATGCCGTCTTCCGTCTGCCTGGTTCTGTGTCCGTAAATCTAACTTTTAACAATTTTTAGATAGTTTTCTTTCGCCACAGAAACTATGTCTTTTACTTTCTCTCAGTGTTGAACAATTGCCTACACAATGAAAACTATTCTCCCTCTCCAGCAAATTGCTTGAATTACACCATAAAGGAGGTTCGTCCCTGTGAGACATATAGTTCAAATTAAGCAGTTCGCCACGCACCTTCATCACCATGGGTGCTGCATCTACGCTATACTTATCATCAAAATAATTAATGTGCTGTAAATTGTGGTTTAGTCGGCTACAAACTGATCTATTCTATGAACTTGCTACTTCTTCGTAAGTCTACATATATTTCTCATTCACCTTAGATTCCGCGATATTCATATCATTTTCTAAACTGCAGCTGTGAGTTAATTCTAGCCAGTCCCCATACCAACCGATCATATTGTTTATTGTTTTAAGCCCCGCTGTATTAGAAAGCTGATTGCGTGCCATGTTCAACACTTCCAGTTTCCATATTTGTATAAAAAGTGGAGAAAAGCCCGTGCTTGTTGCCGAGACGTTTCTCTAAATTCCATTGATAGCAGTATTTGCCTTGGATAACTTATCGTTCAGATGCCTTTTCATGTTTTCAATGGTTTTTGTTAAATACACACCAAGATATATGAATCCATTGACCAATTCTATTTCTTCGCCTTTATATTGACACTTTTCGTTTGAACTATCTTTTTCTCCACCATTTTTGAAAACCATAACTTTAGATTTCTCCATATTTACTACTCGTATAAGACTCCATAAACTGCAGCACTGGTGTAGCTGATTAATTCGAGGACTTCAATTAATTGTGCAAGCATAACAATGCGCATAGTCAACACCATCTGACACAGAATCAATTAAGTTTTCATTGAAGAGCGTAAATAGACTTGGGCTTAACGTAGTACATCCTTGCCTCACCCCTGACTTTGCCTCAACCCATTCAGATTTTTCAAGTTCTGCATAACGACCAAATTTTCTAGATATACCCATACCATACAGCTTATAAAATAGCTTTAAAGTCGACAAAAAATGTTTAGAGTGTTTCCTTCCATGAAAAGATTCTGCAAAACTTTTTAACTATTCTGAATTTTGTTTGGCATTCCCCAGTAAGTCGGGTTTGCAGAATAGATGTAAAAATTGTATACGAAGCAAAAGAAATGCTTTGCTGGGTCTGACAAACATTCAGAAACACCAACTTGTTCATGAGCAATGGCGTACTTATAGAATTTTCCAGGTATCTTATCGGATCCTGACGCTTTGCCATCTACAAGTTCCCTTAAGGAACCTTTTACCTAATGTTAAGTAATGGCTGCATCTTAGACGTCATCTTTAAAACCAGGTACTAAAAAACAGCTCTCTGAGCTGTTGAATGCAATAATTACCTAAAGTGTTCCAGCAGAATGTCGGGGGGCGATCAGCTGTGTAGTATCCTCTTTCTTGGTCCACATACTGTCTAACCTATTCCATACTATAACACATATGGAGCAGCATTCGATTTAAAAATTATAACCCAATCATGGCTTTCGAGTTGGCCAAATAGGCGTTGGGTTTTTTGAATTTAGGCTGTTTCTGGTTATAAATTTGTTTCGGTTGTTAGTCGATGGACCATATTTCTACCAAAAACCAACACACCGAGTTACCCCTTTTAAACCCACACCATATGTATGTACGTGCGGTGGTTAGTTTCGGAAATTGCTTCCTACCATCAACACACAAGGCCAACACCAGCTGACCTCAATGCAGCAGATCCACATCTGTACTGCTCTCCGAAATATATCTTTTTTGGAGAATTTTAATCCAGTTTTTTTCTTTTTTTATCAAAGGAAACCAGCAGAGAAATGACAAGACCGGCTAAACTAATTAATAATTATAATTGGGACAGCTGCAATAGGGTGGCGGTTAGGTTAGGTTCCATTCTGAAATAAAACGGAAATTAAATGAAAATCCGAATGCAAATTGTACTCTTTTGTGTTGCCGCCATAATTTAACAGCGCAAACAGATGCTCTCTCGATTTCGTATTCCCTTTGAATGGGGATGTTTGTTTAACCGACAAAAAAAAAGGAGTCGTCTTCGTCATCGTCAATAGCGAGGGCTCCGAAATACCCCAAGTCAAGGGTAGATGCTTTTGTTCAATTGTTATACTTTGCCTAGGAAGAGACAGCATGAAGTTGTACAATCAGTCTCGTGACTTTTATGTTCCGCTTATTGACATTTTTAATGTCCCATCATTGTAGCTACTCTTTTTGGGCGGTTGTGAAGGGAAAAACCAAAAGTGTAGGGGGGTTAAAGCTGTTAGAGCTTAAAAAAGGGCAAGCCGGCAGGCCTCGTGTTGGACATTTAATTCAATGGCAGTTCTTAGTGTTTTTTTTTATTATTATTATTGGGTGGGGTAGATACCTATGGTTGACGTTGTTTTTATGACATTATATAGAGTAGACTGGATGAGAGGCATTTAATTTCCTTACGGAAATAGTTAATGTAGAGAGAAGGTCAAATTGTACAGTGGACAGAGGACAGATGAAAGTGCTATTTGAGAAAGGGTTAATGGAATGGGATAGGTAATTACATTCGTTTACCAGTGAATACATTCCAAAACGATGTGAAGCACGAGAACGAGAACTTCAATAGTACTCATCGCCCAGTGGAGTAAGTAGAGGCAAAAACATATCACCATGTCAGAATAATGGGTGATTTGAATAAAACCGGGGATAACCTTTTACTAGCACATTTTTAAGTAAAACCATAACTTTAGGCGAATAAAGTTACACCGGTATGCTTTGGAGTCTCAAACAATTTTATAGTATAGTGTTTCATACCGTCATTTCATCTTTTCCTAATTTTTCTTCCTCCTTAATCCGGAGAAGGTTAGGTTAGATAGAATGAGTGCCCTGTGATAAAATATTTAATTTTTTTGTTTTTATAGCCTAGTAAATATGCTAATGGAACCTCTTCTTATCGAAGACTTGCTAGAGTATTCTACAGGATAGTCCAATGGATATTTGCTCTTTTTTATGGTTGCACCATCGATTTAGCGATAGATACTGCTAAGTGAAATGTCTACAAAGCCTGGAGTATCCATATGCCCTGGTACCTAACATAGGGTCGCCATATTTGTTGCTGATATCCCATTTAAGGTGCCGTCTGCAGAGTTTCACTACCTTTGGTTTAACTTTTTTTTAACTGCACAGCCTTAATGGTCGAATGGTTGTTAACATACACAGTAATGATTTTACCGTCTATATTGTCATTCTTGACCAGTTTTACAGCGTAAATGTGGGCTGTAACCTCGAGTTGAAATACAATCATCGTAATTATTATCATCAATCATTATTAAAACTGTGATCGCCTTTGCTCAGCGACGAGTGCTTTAGAACTCTCAACGCGAGGTTTAAGTTTCAAATCTCAGAAAAAGGAAATCCTAACAAGTTTATTCACTTGCAGTAAAATTGTCATAAGCAGATTTTCAATTACGCCCTTAGATATGGGATAGCATAAAGGCCCCCGTCTTCGAAAAGAGGCCCCTAACTTCACCCAACTAGAACAAATTGAATACGTGGAGAATCTGCAAAACAATTTTTTGCTTTCCAAAAATATTTCATTTTTGGTTTTCATGGTTGATAACAACACCTTTTACTAACGTCAAGCATGTTTTTGTAACTTTATTTATAGCACAGTTTAAATCTACAAAAAATAATTTGCTGCATAGCGAGAATAACTTGCTGTGGACTTTATCTTCAGTAAGGACTGCTTTTGCTGCTTTCCACAAATTACTGGAAAAATTTAAATACCTAAAATTAAAACCGTCAGAGGATGCCTATACGAAACCTCTCTCTCATCAATTGTTAGGTGTAGGACAAATAGTTTTTGAAAAACTAGTATTCAAATTACTTAATGGCGTTACCAGGGCAATAACAGCTGCATTTTGTTTTTGAACTGATCCGGTTTAGCTCAATTTTTCAAATGCAAAACAGCAACAGCACAAAAACTGGACACAGAACGAGTTCAAGAAACCAGTTAATTCTAAAGCCGAGTGTCAATTGGACTAAATTTTTGACGTTATCGTGGTTAATAAAATTAAAATATTTGGACGTCAACTTATGGTTAACCTCTGAGAGCTGCATAAATTTGATGATCCATTGGAAAGTAAAATGGTGGAAAGGAAAAGAAATATTTCTGTGCGATGTAATAATTACGAGTGTAAAGGAATATGAAAATACTGAATTTGATTCACCATATGGGTAGAAAGCCGTTTATTCCATTGTATACATTTTATGTCACAATTTAACCGAATTGACAGAACTAAATTTCACCAAAGATTAATTTTAATTTCACCACCACCGCTCAATGTCAAAATTTAACAATAAGATAAAACTTAACCATACGCTTTAATGTCGTTTTCCATTGTGTAAATATCAATTTTTTTTTTAACTAGATCACTTTCCGTTTTCCATTGGACAAAAAAATCAATCTTTTTCTTAACTAAATCAATTTTCTAAAATCTTGATTTTTTGTTAGAATGGGCATATTCTGGATTCCATTCTCTGACTGCTCAGTTATGTCAGATTAACCAGAGCCCAAAGTTTGACTGAATTATAAGGTAACCTCCACACTTTTTCATCACTTAGTTAAGACAAATAAATTTATATATATAAAAGAATATCGAAATCTGAAGTACCCAATGGAAAACGACATAAGTCTCACCAATACCTATACCTATCGATGGATCATGCATCGGAAAATTTGGTAAAATTTGATATTTGACAGAAGTCATTCAGAATTTTTCTCATTTTCTGTTAAAGTATGTACCATAAAACGTGAAGTGTGTGCAAAAAACAAATTAGAATAAAGAATGTTCATGCTTCCACCTATTTTAAAGGCATTTCGTTTTCCTCCACATTTCTATTAACAAACGTTGTAAGAAAGGTGCTGCCAAATTATGTACTTCCAATTTTTTTGTTTTCTAAATTTGGCTGATCTGAACCAGTTCAGTTCAATAACAAAGAATTTTTTTAAAATACGGCATAATTTACCAAATAATTTTCTATCCTTTTATTGTTTTTCTTTTCTCTCTTAACGTCCCTTTACCTTACCTACCAGCTGATATCGTTATATCGTTAGTTCGCTGTTTTTGTTTGATAGAATACATACAAACGCACATACATACATAGCAAATTTGTTTTCAATGCAATCCTTTTCGTGAATAACTTTTAATCAGTCGTTCTTACGTCCAAAGCAAGAGGAAACAAAACAGTAAACATTAGTAATGAATACAATATTTCTTTCCAATCAAAAAGCTCACAACGATGACTGCTCGCTCGTGCTCCCTATCGCTCTGTCTTTTATAGATGCACTCATTAGCTACAAGCTGTGTCCCACTAGAGGGAAAAGGTAGACTCATTTTCCAAATGGAACATAATGCAAACTTATTGTTGAACCGGCGACGCGACAAATTACTGCAGAGAGATGTGAAAATAGATGTCTATCAATATGTTAAGTAATTAAGAGTGCCCACAAAAGCATTAAATAATTATTTATTGAACTATTTAATGCAAAGGTCATATAAAATTTAAAAAAGCAATAACAAGATGTGACACTTCTGTTGTCCCCAGTACCACCCTCGTTTTCTAGATGCACTTTCTGACAGGACCAATATCAAAGATGTCAACGAATGCCATTCTGTCACGGAACAGTAACGTTGCAATGAAAGAGTAAAATCGGGAAAACATCCGGAATATCATCGCATTTATGCTGTGAAAGAAACATCCGTTACTATTTCTGTTGGTTTACTTATTTCTGTGCTTGAAAGGGCTCATAGAAACCATGTGGTGGAGAGGTTAGTTAGATTTTTGAAAGAATTTTTTTTTTTTCTTGAACTCAATTGTGACGTTTGGCTAACGAAAGTAGGATTGTTGCTGTCATGTCTACATTTACAATCAAATATGGGGAAATGGGGGTGTGTGGTTTTTGGTTGCCCTGGTGTGTGTACCTAACTTGAGTATTAACTTAATATGACTTTTACTACCTGAGTAACAGAAAAATATTATGCTGGCAGTAAAAATCCCTTATTAAAGAATTATAGAAATTGAACATGTAATTAAGGCGAAACAAGTACTGTGTATATTATGAAATATGCATCAGTATATTTTTACAGAATGTACTACATATGTACATATTGTAATATGCGAGCTACGGCTCGAGTAGATAAAACAATTATTCTGTGAAATTATTTCTTTATTTTCTACTCTATAGAACAATTCAAGTTCACACTATACTATTCTTCGCAAATTCTTTTCTTACAAGGTCTCTTTCCTCTCAAATCACTTTATCTCCTTTCAATTACTTAATTCACAAATCCAAACTAATTACTTTTTCTTGTTCACTCTCAACTTTCAATTTATCACCAAATTACAACTTCGCCCATTATCACTTTTCCAATCTCTTCGCCACGGTTCTAAACCAACTGTGTTTTTTTTGATCGCCATCTGTCCTTATATAGCAGAAGTTTCTGATAGCCAGAAACTTCTAGCAAATTCTTCGACCAAAAACAAAAATACCTAAAAACAAAATCCCTAAAAATTATGACAATCATTTCGTGCAGTTATAATTCTCTCTTGTTCTCTTTTATCCGCGATATTATCCGAGCTGTGGTGACTAATTTCAGACACGAACCTCAAAAGAAAGCAATGAAAAGACACTTCGAAATTTGTTGCCTGTTCGAGGGCGTAGTTATTATGCTACATTATGTTACACTGCCCTCCTCTTAGACTTGTTCGTCCCGAACTAGTGTGTCCTCACTTCGGCCATTGTATCGACTCAGTCGGTCCACATGAACCACTTTCATTTTGGCCCTTGGTCCTCGTCCGTGGTACGACAAGCTGCATTACAAACGACTTTCCGTCGGAGGATTCCCATTTTCTTCTCAGAACACCTTCTTGGACATGGAGGGAGTCCCACTGCGCAAAATATGCCTTTAAGGTCGGGCTTCTGTGAGAGATGTCCTGATGATCCGGTTTCTCCATGTTCTCCTTCCAGGCCAGAATCGGCTCGATATCCGGGTCTTCCTTCTGAGCGTTCCGGATCTCATCTACGCTCCAGCCGGCGATAGGTTCGGCTCTCATTCTTTGGATGGAAACCAGCTCCCGTTCTTCCTGACGCGCACAATGTTTACAATCCGTTCTGCATGGTCTCCGGGACAGTGCATCCGCATTAGAGTGGAGTTTTCCTTTACGATGCTGTATTTCGTAGTCGTAGATTTGCAGCCTTTCGATCCATCTTGCGACCTGACCCTCAGGACTCTTGAACTGTAATAGCCATTTTAAGGCTGCATGGTCTGTGCGAAGAACGAACTTCCTCCCGTAGAGGTATTTGTGAAAATGCTTCGTAGCCAAGATCAAAGCTAGAAGTTCCCGCCTTGTCACGCAGTAGTTCCTTTCCGGCTTAGAGAGCACCTTGCTGAAGTACGCAACCACCTTCTCTTGGCCGTCATGCACCTGGGAGAGTACGGCTCCTACCCCGACATTACTAGCATCTGCATCCACAACGAACGTTTCCCCGGGAGTGGGGTAAGCCAGTATCGGGGCATCGCATAGCCGTTGTTTAAGTGCCTTGAAGCTCTTCTCGCACTCAATTGACCATTTGAATTGTTTTCCCTTTTCCGTCAACTGGTGCAGGTTCTTTGCGATCCCGGCAAAATCCTTCACGAACCGTCTGTAGTAGGTGGCTAGGCCCAGGAAGCTCCTTAGTTGGTGTTTGTCTTTGGGGACTGGCCAGTTTTTCACCGTTTCGACCTTCTCCGGATCGGTTCTCACTCCTTTCGCTGAAATTATGTGTCCCAGGTACTTGACTTCCGCTCTAAACAGGGCGCACTTCTTGGGGTTGAGCTTCAGGTGGGCACTTCGAAGCCTTTGAAACACATCCCTTAGATTGTCTCGGTGTTGCGCAAACGTTTTTCCTACGACGATGACATCATCCAAGTATACCAAACAGGTTTTCCATGTTAACCCTTGCAGGACACATTCCATCAATCGCTCGAAAGTCGCCGGAGCATTGCACAGCCCGAATGGCATTACCGTGAATTGCCATAGCCCATTTCCTGCGGTGAAGGCGGTTTTCTCCCGGTCTTCTGGATGGATCTGTACCTGCCAGTAGCCACTCTTCAAGTCGAGAGTGGAAAACCATCGGGCTCCTGATAGTGTGTCTAGCGTGTCGTCAATCCGTGGCAGAGGGTAGCTGTCTTTCTTGGTGACGTAATTGAGCTGCCGATAGTCCACGCAGAACCGCGTGCTGCCATCTTTCTTCTTAACCAGTACAACCGGTGATGCCCACGGACTTTTGGAACTTTCAATCAGACCTTCTTTCTCCATTGCCGACACCATCTCTGCAACTTCTGTCTGCTTTGCCAATGGAAGGCGCCTAGCAGGCTGACGAATTGGTCTAGTATCACCAGTGTCTATTCGATGTTGTACCAGGTGTGTTCGGCCGTATTCTCCGTCCTGTGAGGCAAATACATCAGCGTACTCATTGATAAGATTCTCTGCCATAGTTCGCTGCTCCTGATTCAGCTCACTGGACTGGAGAATCGTTTCTCTCGTTTCCGCTGTCCAAGGTGATGTGAGAGGTTTTGGAGCATCACGTTCAGATATTGTTGCGACGGCGGTAATCGGCGTGCATTTTCCAGTCACCTCCCCTCGCCTTAGTTTGACAGTGTGTGGTCTTGCGTTCAAAACTCTTACTGGAACCATGGTGTTCTTTGGTTCGACTAACGTCTTTCCCACGATGTAGTCTTGAGAATTCTTCTCTGGGTCTGGTTCTACTATGTAGAATCGGTGGCTCCCAAGATCACCTTCCAGTTTCGTCCAAATGATTGTCTCTGAAGACGGCGGCAAAACTTCGTCTTTGCTGATGACTGTCCTGAGAGTTACGGCATTCTCATTTCCGTACACCATCGGAATCTCCACATTTCGATACCTCAGTACTTGCATCCCGATGTCCAAGATTACTTCATTTGCTTTCATGAAGTCTACTCCGATGATGCACTCGTCGCATATATCTGCCACCAGAAACGCATGGGAGAACGTCAGTCCTGCCAGAGTAATCGTAAGACGAACTTCTCCAAATACCTTCGCCATTTCCCCTGTTGCAGTCTTCAGGCAGTAGCTGTTGGTGTTGTGCAGCCAGGAGCTTTTGACGATATCTCTTCTTACAATGGAGGCAGTGGCACCTGTGTCGATGGTGGCTACGCACTTCTTCTCGTTGATTAGTGCCTCCACTGTCAGGCTCTTGTTACCCCGTTTGGTTTGCGAAACTTGAATGGTGGTCCTGGGGGCCTCGATTCCAGTAACCAACTTCTGCCCCGCGAAGTTGGTCCTTACGCAAAACTGCTGGTTTTGGGAAGTCTGACTGACAGGATGGATGTTATCACCGCCAGATGCTTCCTCTCTGCTTCTCCTACTTCCGCAATGTGAACAATTTCCTCGTCTAGGTGCACTTCTGCACTGCCGTTGTAGGTGTCCGGTTTGGTTGCAATTCCAGCAACGGATTTGACTTCCGCGAGCTCTGTCTTCATCCATGATGGCTGTTCTCTGGCATGAGCATTCCACGACGGACATTTCCCTGACACGGTGTATTCCCTGGTATGCTTGGTCCGCAGCCTTCATTGACAAAGCGAATGCCAATGCCTCGGGGAGTGTTCGCTTTTCAGCCATCCTTACAGCCATTTGCAGTTGTCTGTCCTCTATGGCCTGAATAAAAGCTTCCACCGCCATTTCGTTGATAAGCTCCTCACCGGCTTTAGGGTATGAAAGATGGGCTAGTCGCTCTATATCCGCTTGCAACTGTTGGAGCGTTTCCCCCCTTTTTTGGACTCGACTACGCAGCTGAACCCTGTACACCTGCTGCATGTGTTCATCCCCAAACCGCATTTCGATAGCCTGAACCAGAGAGTCGTAGTTCTGCTGTTTATCTTCCGGGATGGTCTGCAAGAGCTCCGCAGCTGGACCCCTCAGTGCAAGTGTGAGTGCAATGGACTTCTCTTCATCGTCCCAGCTATTGGTCATTGCGGCCGCTTCGAATTGCCTTTTATAAATTGGCCATGATGTTTGACCATCGAAGATAGGAGGCTGCATCTCCTTTCTTCTCAGACCGTCGGTGGAATATTCCCGTGCTTTCTGTCTCTTCACGTTGCTGAGTTCCTTAGTAAGATTTTCGACTTGTTTTTCTACTTTTTCGAACTGAGTCTCTATTTTCCCGAACTGAGTTTCATGCTTCTCAAAGTTTTCATCGAATCTAGTTTCGACTTTTTCGAGTTGCGTCTCTACCTTCTCGATTTTCTCTTCGATCACTTCGAATTTGGATTCCAAGTTCTTGTTTTGCTCATCAAGTTTACTTTCCAGAGCATCTAGAGAATTCTTTTGTTCGTCCATCTTAAGTTCTAGAGAATTCTTTTGTTCGTCCATTGCCTTCTTTTGTTCATCCAACTTAAGTTCTAGAGAATTCTTTTGTTCGTCCATTGCCTTCTTTTGTTCATCCATTGCTTTCTTTTGTTCATCCAACTTAAGTTCTAGAGAATTCCTTTGGTCATCGAGCTTATGACTTTGATCTTCTATTGCTTTCTTTTGTTCGTCCATGACTAACTTAAGTTGCAGGAGCAGACTTGTTATACCCGGGTCGGCTACTGTACTTGCTGGTTCCTCTTCCACGTCAAACTCTATGTCATGCGGATTTTCACCTTCCTGCGTTACTGCTTCTTCCAGACGAATCAGTAGGGCATCTTTTCCCCCAGTTGTGTCGAGATTCCGCTTACTGAGTTCTGCCTTTAGTTGAATTATAGTTAGTTTTCCCAACTTGCGACCCATTATCACTTTTCCAATCTCTTCGCCACGGTTCTAAACCAACTGTGTTTTTTTTGATCGCCATCTGTCCTTATATAGCAGAAGTTTCTGATAGCCAGAAACTTCTAGCAAATTCTTCGACCAAAAACAAAAATACCTAAAAACAAAATCCCTAAAAATTATGACAATCATTTCGTGCAGTTATAATTCTCTCTTGTTCTCTTTTATCCGCGATATTATCCGAGCTGTGGTGACTAATTTCAGACACGAACCTCAAAAGAAAGCAATGAAAAGACACTTCGAAATTTGTTGCCTGTTCGAGGGCGTAGTTATTATGCTACATTATGTTACAATATATATAGATTACCTAATCAGATTCTACATCTATTTACACAAACCGCTTTGGACAGACATAATTGAAACAATTCAAATTCCATTTTATGAAGTTTTCCACCTCCTGAGCTGATGGATGTTTCCAGATTCGAGTGGTAATACTAAAAGGAGCAACAATAGTTTTTCTCGAAGGAACAACTTTTTTCAAAAACCAATTATTCAATATCCAGATTTTATAGAGGATTTACACATGCAAACATTTACTAGCGCCATTTTAACTTTCGCAACAGTAAAAGTTTATACACTCAAATCAAATTTAGCACACCGGTTTCGTTTCAAACTTCTTAAAATGTTCTTATTTTTGAAAATTAAATTTTGTTCTTACTTTTGAGCATCAAAAAGTCATCAAAACACCACCGAACGAACGAATAACTGAAATCGGTTGGAGTTCGAGAGTTCGTTCATTCACGTTCATCAATCTGAACGAACATACGTTTCCATCTGTGTCCCATCCTATTTTCATATTGTGTCAAATTTAAACGAAACAACTATAAATTAAATCAGTATATCCTAAAAATATAAAAATAGCAACCGACGTCTTCCAGTTCAATTGAGAATTCATTCGCTACTTACTTTTGCTCTATCCACATTTTGTACGAATTATTTATGAGAATTTGCGGATGTTACGACTGATTAAGAAAATGAGCGAACATCAACGATTTCGTTCGCTCATGTTCTGCTCGCTATACAAATTACGATAATAGAATCGAATAAATTCATTCATTTTTTGATGTTCGCTATAATCTAAATGCATTTTTAGAAAAAATGTTAGAAGTAATTTTTTCTATTCATGAATGCAAAGATCGAAATGGCACATCACTAAACGTTTACACCTGTATTTTACTTTTACTGGTGTGCCAATATTCACTGGCTCCAGCAAATCATTGTAAACCCGCCATTACTGTAATAAATTTGAAAAAAAAAATATAACCTCAGTCCACAATATTATTGTAGAAATTTAGATGTTCCATCTTCGTTAGTTAAGGTCATTGAATATCAATGTTAACGTTATGGTGAACGTTGGGATAATTTACATACCTCAGAAAGTCAATAGGCTCCACAGATATTACGTTCGTTCGAGTACTCCTATGCAAACACATGCAAGCGTAATATTTCGTCTTAAAATGTCAGAAAACTGTACGCGAACTGTAATATTTAACGAAATTAAGAGCCATATTGTCTTCGTTAATTTTTATATAATTTTCTTCATGTCAAATGATTTGCAGCTGATAGATTTGCAAGTAAAAACGGTTTAAAATCAAAAGAAACATATTTGTGGAATATTATTTCGAATTCAGAAATACTTAATAAATATATGACCTGTGGAATCTGCGATATATGTATGTGTTCGGGAAAAACAAATAATTCCGTTGACATTTATTTGAAAACCACTTTAAATTGACGTTTCTCAAGATTTCATACGAAATGTGTACGGAAACTTTTTTTGAACTTGAAAATTCTCTTTCGATTTCTGAAATTTGACGTTTTTCATTTTCTTTCAGAATGACGGTTGTATATGATATCACATCTAAATTTTTGCATTCAAATACATGCTTTAAATTTAAGTAATAATACATATACAGTTGTGTTAGAGGTCGAAATTATGCATTTTTAATTGTTTCGAAATAATACACATTTTTGCAAAAAAAAAAAACATTAAGTCAGTTTCTTTTAGTATTTCTAAAACTATTTGTCCTATACCTACAGATACGTATGATGCTTATGAGGATTGCAGAGTGAATTGTCAAATAATTATCTTTTGGTAGTTTTCCTTTTATTATTGAAGTGTTGAACATTTCGAAAAATTCAGCACCAACTTTACAGAGATTTTCAATTTTTTTTTTTTATTCGAAAACTGTTTGCAATAACGAAGGCATAAAGTCATATACCTACATATTCTTTTAAATTCCATACAATTTTTTTAATGTTTCAAGAATTCGCCCGCCTTCTTATAGAAAATTTCAAAACCTCTACTAAATTTCTACTATACAATTTTTTTTTTTTTTCGTAGAACGTACTCTTGTCGGTATCGTTCAACTTCCAACATATTTGAAGATTCCATAGAACTTTATAAAACTTTGAACAGTTCGGCACCCTACATGTTCAAAACCCAAAATTTCGATCGTAATAATATTTTTCATGCAACCCATCGTTATCGATATATTCGGAGTCAAAATCGATTTCAATTATCTGTAATCGGCAAATACTAAACGAATTTAATTGAAATTGGCTTTTTGAGTTTGCTATGACATTACATACTCATACATACGAGTACATGTCAACACTGAGTGCAGATAACATTTAAAGATTTTTTAGGGTCGTAAAAATATTTTAAAGTCAAAATCTTCAAAAAAAATTCTATATTTTCCAATCTTCATTTTGTAGATTTTGTTCACTTATTTACGAAGACTTATTTAAACGCTGGAGGGTTTAGGTGTTTTTTTTTTTTTTGATTTCAGAACTTAGTTTTTCAAAATTAAGGTTTAAGGTCACACAGTCATATATATAACTTCTAAAAAAAATATTATTAAAGAAAGGTCTCTGGTGTCGTTGTCTTGACTTCGTATATTCTTGACCTGGCGATATGAAAAGTCAGACTTATCAGAATATATTTTAATTTGTAAGTCAAAAACAAACATAATTAGCTTGTTTCCCTGATCTGAACATAATAAATAGAAGCTAGGAATCTTCCTGGATATGTCTTAGAGCAGGCGATTAAATTAATTGTGAAAGTGAATGGGGGTGCATTTTGTAGTTAGAACATATATTTCACATCAATACCACCAATGTTCTACAAACTCAGCTATTCGTAGAAGGCTTTTTCATATTCCATGATAGCTCAATTGGTGGCTAAAAACAAATCTATCGTAGAATCGTTCCCTGCCAAAATAGTGTAATTCTGCAACAAATATTTCATTCTTTAGCGATTAAATTATTAGCTTACGGTATAGAAACGTCCACATTTATAACAGGAAAAATATGTTGCCTGGCATTTGTTTAATTGGACACGAATCAAAAATTATTAACGAAATTGTTTTAATATTGATCGGAAGTGCTTCTCGCCATTAGACAGTGCAAGTGGCCTCGAGTGTGCCTTTCAGTTTTTGCTCGCACACTTCAATTGCTGCTATATCGATTTCCATCAAAACAAAATAATGCCTTCGATGCACACTCGACACACGGCCAGGAGGTAATCAATCAACTGTTTGAATAGTGCAAACAAATAAAGTCCATAAGAGGGCAGTCCGGTCTAAAATGCTTTGTTTTGCATTCGGTTCGGATCCATTTCTCGTTTCTTTCTGCGGGCGCAATTGCATTAGTCGGGCGTTGAATCATTAATAGCTATTACTGTGCCATGCAATAATCTATTAGCAATCCGAGGTATTTACTTTATTATAGCTTCTAGCTAATAATACCGAGGAGGGATGTTTGCAATTTGTGCATTAGAAATGCAAATAGATAGAAACAAAAGGCGAGAATTTTTCACAGTCCCTGTCGGTATGGTGGAAGTGTGATAACATTGATTTGACGCATTGGTGTTATGCATTGCTAAATAGAATCCACAGAATCATTCATCTCTTTATTCTTCCACTGCACCATACTATGACAATTGCCATAACAAGCAAAGTGTCCTTTAAATTTATCTCTGCGTATTCCTAGAACCTTGTTCCAAACCAGCAACTGCGACGAACTCCATCTGTCGCATTCAATGATTCTAAACGAAATGAGTGCCTCTATTTAAAAATAACTCAATTAGTCTAACTTAGTTTTATCGCAATTGCACTACAACGAAACCAATTTTGTTCATCTTAAAATTAGTGTAAAAAAAAGACGACTTAATTAAAGCCAAATTCAAAGTTATCTCTTCTCCTTGTGGCACAGAAAAATAGTGGCAGGACCCACAAAAAAAAAATCCCTTCTCGTGTCTAACGCGCGAAAAACTTTCTTTTAAGCTAAACCGTCTCCAATATATTCATGAATGCAGTACTAGCGCTTAATGTAATTTCATATTATCTTACGGTTTTGGGCTTCGTAGCCTTCCTTCCGTCTGTTCGTTTTCATCTCTGTAACACCCCGTCGTCGTTGTCATTTCTCTGTCATGCACTGGAGATTTCCCCACCCTAGGAATCACTGGGGGAACTTTTTTTTAATGTGATAACTTTGCGGTTAGCTTCGGTTTTGGATGGCTGCAGTAGCAGGGAAAAAGATAGATTGTACGAGTACGTACTCGTACATCCAGAAGCAAAATTGGAAGGATTTTGCATTTCCACGATTAGGCTGCTACTGGTTCTGCAGTTGTAATTTAGATGAGTTACAGTAGCAGTTATGCAAATGACTATTTGTGGCCAATTCAATTTCACAGGACATAATAATAACTGAATTGCTGAGGCGGTCATTATTCAAATTGACCCTGAGTGTGAGAAGGAAGTAGAGTTCCACAGAAATTATATATGGAAACAGTTTTATAGGATGGTGAAAAAGTAGAGAATTTAGCCCTATCTCGCATCTTAACGAGATGCCTGCTGGGGTATCTCATAGTGAATTAATCATGAGCAAGTACTGAATCTGACCAACAATGACTTTCGGACTTATTCAAGGTGCCGCAAAAATGTTCAATCGATTACCTAAGGCAGTAACTTTGTTTGTAAATAAAAATAATTGGTTTTGTTTGTTTACGAGTATTATATTTATCTAAATGTTAAATTTTGTTTGCATTAAGTCGTGAAGATAATATCGGTCAAGTGGCCGCCGCCAGAGTTGATACATATTCGGATTCGTTTCACAGCATTTTCCATGACTTTTCGCAATATTTTTGGCAATAAATTCTGCACTTCTTCTGGGATGTTCTCCTTTAAATCCGCTAAGGACTGTGACTTATTCGTATAGACCCGTGACTTCAAAAAAAAACCAAAGAAGGAAGTCTGGAACGTTCAAATCGGGCGATCTGCAGGCCAGTGCAATCGCCAAATCGAGAGATTAAGAAGCCATGAAACGCTTTCTGCAGAATGTCCACTGTCGCTCGTGCTGTGTTTGTGGTTGCATTATTTGGTATCAACCACATATTCTCCAAACCCAATCCGTTAATTTGAGGCAGTAAAAAATTATTTATCATCGTCTGGTTGATATTTGAGGTTTTGAGGGCCACAGCAGCGATATTCTCGACCAAACGGCTGCTCCGGCATCGGTCACGTCTGATACGCCGCAGTGGTTGTCCAGTTGGTGCCAGACGACAAGGGAATCGGTGACGAAATATACGTTGAGGCAAAACTACCGACCGATTATTTGTCAAAAATATTGACACAATTATTCCTCTCTTGAAAAGTATAGCAATCCATGGTATATCTACGTGTATTATGCTTCTGTTTACTTCACAAATGTCAAAATCGTGATGACATGAGACGCCATTTGCAAAAATGAGAGCACCTTCCGATAGGATGATGACTTTCACGCCATCTTGTTCATGCATTTTTTGGACTCTTAAAATAGCATCTGCAGCCATCTAATTAGCGGGAGTCCTTAACTTACATAAATCTGATATTATGTCTCCTAAGAACTGTGGTAGGAAGACATTTTTTTTTTAATAGCGTTTAGTTCTTCATTAAAATTTGAGGTTTAGAACCATTTTTGAGATCAAATTATAAAAAGTGACACATGACTGAATACTGTTCTTTCAAGCACCGAATATGCCCCATTAAAGTGCTAATCGTGCTTTTTTCTAAGGAGACAAATATGTCCCGAAAATTCCACTTCAATTTTCAATATTTTTCTCTACAATATTTGTGTCTAAAGCCTAGTATGCTGCTCAAACGTAACGAAATTTTCACATGGTATGGTAATGGTAATGAAAGAATACTTGTGGAGAATGTCAAAGGTATTAGAAAATTTTAAATTTTTTCATAATACGAGTATTTATGGAAGTAAAACTTGAAAAAAAACGTTAACATTTCGCTGTGAATTAATGTCGAAAACAATTAATTTCGCTAAAAAAAAAACAGAGTAAACTGTTTCGCTTAAACTACGAACTAAACAGCGAAAAGACGAACAGAATTTTTCGTTTCTGATTCCATCCTGTCAATTTTGTATGGAATTTTTCTTTCCACTTCAGCAGTATACTACAACGCTCCGGACCGGAAAGTCTTTGAATCGTCCCCGGAGACAGAAAACGTGGTAAAGAAAGTATGCTTGATGGTTGAAGCCCAGGTCCACCCCGGACTGTAGTGCCATCTAAAGTAAAAGTAAAGTAAAATAGGTCAAATTAAAGATCTACGAAGCTAATCATTTCTTTTTAAGAAGCGGTAAGGTTTAGGAGGTTAGTGCCTTTAACATATGTATCTGATGAGTACATTTCTGAGTAAATTGCACCTACATAATCTGCTGATTTCTGTGAAAACGAAATAAAATAAGTACTAATGATCAACAGCATCTGTGTTATTGTTACAGCTGCAGTATCTCAAGCTCTCTACTCCCAACTTCAACAAAAGTACCGCACTGTACATGAGTCAAAACTGTAATCCACCGTAAGCCACCATAAGCCAATGTTTCCAATCTATTGACGCAACCACGGCACAAAAAAGGATTGTTTTCCATGAATAAATTCATGAGGCTACACAACTCTGATGTGTGTCGCTATAGCTGATGCCATTAATGAATTCGAAGGGGAAACATTTTTTTGTTTCATTTTTTTTTTCTTTATAAACTTTGTGGTGCTGTTGGCACCAAACGTGCATTTTATGTCAAACATTTCCTCTCAAGACAACCGTTCCACAATATAAATTTCCTTTCCAAAGCGGGCGACAGCAATAAATATTAAATTTAATAAAACTTAACAACTTCATTATTTACACTGAGAAATTGTCAATTTGCCAAAAAAGTATTCGGCAAATCCTTCGTCTTCGATTGTGTCGCGACCTTTGGCTCAACGCAAAAGAAATGCCAAGTGGGTCTTCACTGTCCAAAAAAAAAAAATGAGTCGATATCCTTTGTGCTTGTTTTCAAATCTTTTCAAAAATTTCTATGTGCCCATAATTTTAACTCAAATGTAGCGTAAATAATTTGTAAAAATCCATTAATATAGGAATGCAGTCATCACGTGACTTCAACTCTATGCAAACTCATATCCTTTTAAAGGACAAAATTAATTCCATAAAATGCTATCAGTAGAATGCATTTGTAACACGAACGTCCTGCCTTAGGTCATAAAATGCCAACACAACAATCATTATAAGCGTTAATGGATTCGTAGATACTGCACAAATTTGCATTGAAATATGAAAAAAAAAAGATTCTGAAATGAAATGTTGTGCTTACACAAGAGTGTTGTGTCATGTCTAGATACTTTGTGTTGTGAGGGGTTGGAGTATTTAATTTATTCCAATGATGCTCTATTGAATGTTAATGAAATTGTATGTAACCACACTGAATGCCTGGCACTAGAGTGTGAATGGAACCCAAAAGTGGAAAATAGGTCAAGCGGTGCACTTTTGTTGGGAAATGTGTGTTGCTATATGTTTTGTTGTATTTAATTTAATTTAATTTAATCAAAGTACAGCACAGCGTACCTATACTTGATGTGAACTCTTGCGTTAAATATCAAAGTGTTGCGCTTTGATTTTTTTTATGTTTTATTTAATTACATTGAAACATTAATGTATGTCAGGGCGGTAAAATTAAATGCAATTGAATTGAGAGGATGAAGGACTTGGAATAAAAAGTTGAATGGAAGTAGAATCTTTTTATAGAATTTTTGCATTTAACGTAAGCACTAATCCACTGAGGCAGAAGCACATTTCATAAGACGGTCACGAATGAATTTTAAATTTCCCTCAAGAAACCAAGTTTTGACAGTTTATACATTCGAGGAATATTGATGCTCACGAAGGTCTTATTTGGTAGTAGCACGCGAAGTGTCTGACCTTGTGATACTTTTTTAAAGCCTCCAGGACTCAAGAGAATGTAGCGTTTGCTATAGTACACCCAATTTGCATCTTGCACATGTTGTAAGTGCAAAGTGAATCTAAAAGTAGTTCCGAATGGAATCACATACTCTGTCGCATTAATATTGACTGTAAAAAATGTTTTTGTATCTCAAAAAGTAGCTTGCGGATATTCAAAGGAAGCATCAAGTACGTGAACGCACTTTTCACCTTTTGCATCCACTACTACTCGAGTAACTCAATGATTGAAGTCTATTACTCCGCCAATAAGCATCCATGTTCAATGTTCATGTAGAATGTTCATACTCCTAATGTTACTTGTCAAAAGCGCTAAAGCATTCATTTTCATTTAATTCCACGACTTAACTAACTAATTAGAACACGAGAAATTTTAATTAATGGAATCAACCAGCTTGCTCAAAACTTGGGGGAAGGATGGATACACAGACTTGTGCTGCTATGACAAAATCACAAGAAACTATAGGGATATCCTTCCATTACGTTTTGTACATACATATTCGAATGTACCTACCTGGAGCTAACTATGCAATTTTTTCTTCGGGGTAATCTGCGAAATTATTTGCGTGAATTTGTTAACGCTTTTAAACACATAATTATTGAAAATGCCTATAAAAGGGCAAGTATTGGTTTCGTTAAAAAATTCGACCTCGAGATTGTGATCAATCTTGGTATAACTCTAATGCAGAATCTAAAAACAAATGGGTCTCGAAATTTTGTCTGTCTGTATGTCTGTAGATATATAGCCTAAAATGCTGGACACATTTTCTTCAAATCTAATATTTGAGTTGCAGTAGACATATGCCAACAGATGGCGTACAAGGTTTTTTTGCTTAAAAATGCGGATAACAATTATTTAATTATTGAGAGCTAATTATGTCTGTTAACAGCTGATGCACAAAGACTATGTCGGCAACTTCACGACGTTTTCAGATGGTTTGGGGATTGACCAGTTGTAGTTGATCTTCATAGGGAGGCAAATTGTACCCCTCAATCCAAGTAAGACCGTGTAAGGCGAAACGAATGAACCGACGCTGGGCAGCTTCAATATAGGGTGACCAAGCTTGATAAACATACTTTAGGAGGGGCCTTACACAAGTTAAGTAAATTGATTTGGTAACATAAGGATTGGAGAATTCCTTTGAACATTGCTTGATAAAACCAGGAGCGGAGTTGGCTTTGTTTATAATGTGATCGGGGAGAGAAGGTAAATTGAGTTCCCTGTCGCAGATGATACCGAGATCACATAATAAAACAACTAGACTGATTGATTCGTTGTGAAAGGAGTAGACTCTAGGTGGTAGAGGATATGCTATTGCTTTACATTTACTGACGTTCAGCTCAAGGATGACACGAAATGTAAAAGCTGTTTAGATTATTCTACAGTAAACAGGAGTCGGTTAGGGATGAAATTTGTTTGAAAATGTTCATAACATCTGCGTAGATGGATGGGTCAGAGTCTCTTAACATAATTTATTGATAAGAGAAAGATCATTGGTCCCAGATGACAACCTTGAGGAACGCCCTAGGTAGCATTGATGGGGTACTTTACTTATATATTGATCTTGTTTCCCATCACTATTTAAACAATATTTTATATATGCCGCATTATGACATACCAGGTTTCGGAAAATTTTAAAAATATTTTTCTTATTTTTAACGGATGTAAAATAAAACTGACGATTTTATTTATTTTATTTACATATATTGAACTCTAATCTATGAAAAATCTCTTCCTGAGACACTGCTGCCTTCATTTTCATTATTCTTCACCACTTTGCTTTCAATAAGGCAAACTTATAAACTGAGACATAGTGAACATTTTTGCCAAATCATTTATGCAAGACCAATTCATATCTTTTGTTGTTCCACTAAAGTTGGGGATCACGAAAGTCGACGTCTGGTGGTGAGTTGGGCCATAATCCAAACATTAATGCAGCTAAACACCAGTTTTCAAAAGCACTTTTCAGCAAGTAAATATCATCATTATTATGCACAAATATCAATTTTTTAGGTTTACTGCCACGCCCTAATACGGAAACTTAAAATAAAGTACAACAACAAAAAACTGTCTTAATGAAATATGTAAATGCAAGTGTGCTCCACAATTCTTCCATACAATGTTTATGTACACGCCCACTTTTGGGGGTGTTTTATTAAAAAACATATTTCATTCGTCTAAAAATTACGTTTTCTTCAATAAATTCTTTTGAAATGGAAAAAATTGACTGTTCAAAATATGTAAATGTCAGTGTACACATAATATTCATATCCACGTCCACATTTTGTATGTGTTGTCTTAAAAAAAAAATATTTTGTTTGTTTTTGAATGGTAAAAACACTGTTGGTAAATGGTTTACTCAGCTATGTTAATATATTTAATCCTAATGTATGAATTTGGCTCATATTTAGTCCCAACCACGCCTACATTTTTTGATTAAAACCTTTTTTAATATTTTTTCTTGAAATAGAAAAAAAAAATAATAAGATAAGTAGGCATTCAATTTGCTCTATAAATTAACCACACAGTGTATAGGTCTACAACCATTTTGGTAGTGATAAACGCCCAACTTAGCATAACACCCTATTATTCTGCTGACGCCACATGTACCTATATGTACTAAGTTCATAGATTAAAATTGAAAAAGCTGTGCCCATTTACCAAAAAAAAAATTCATTTCTTTAAGAAAACGCTTCCAAAAAGTGGGCGTAAATAAACATTGTAGGGGAGTTTTGTAGCGCAAACTACATAGATATATAAATATTTCCTTAACTCATTTTTATTGATTTCTAACAAATTTGTTGAGAATTTTTTTTTTTATAATTTGCACGTGTCAAAGGGGATATGAATACCCTTATACTAATTTTTTACGATACGGGCGTTTTTTTGGAAAGGGGAAGAGACAGAGAGAAAGACAAATTAGTATAGTTGGTTTGAAACTCAGGTGCTTTTTAGTTTCATTGAACCCCAAGGGTGGCGTCCAGATAACTGGGGAGTATTTTTGTTTTGCTGTTATTGTCATTGCTTATGATTCACAGTATTTTTTCCGTCTTCCTGATGTTATCATCACGATCAAGTTGCATTTTAGCCATATGACCACCCTACTGCCAGTGTTATGCGTTCGCAGTAGAGTTGACATAAGCTTTCGCTTATGCCGTTCTTCGGATTTAAGAATACGTCCTTTTAAGTTCCCAGTAGTAGGCGTGGCAGTAAACCTAAATAATCGATATTTGTGCATAATAATAAAAATGCTGAATACTGAATGTGAATTACCTGAATCCAGTTAAACTATTTGAAAAGTGTCTTTAAAAGTTGCCGTTCTGCGGACTTAAGGCTGTCAAAACCAATCAAAATATTGGGCATAGCTGCCAGCTGCCGACTTTTGTAATGACCCACTCTAGTACAACAATAAAAGATATGAATTGACTTTCCCAAAATGATTTATGGAAAACTTTCAATTGTTCTTAGACTACATACGAGTATTAGCTAAGTTCAATTACTTTATGGAGCGTTACAATCATAGATAGTTAGTGGATTTAACAATACAATAGTTAGTAACTGACAATAGAATACAGATTACGTGACGAGTCATCTATTCACAGATGCAGTGATTCAACCCCTGAGCATAGCATCATAAGAAGATATGATATTAAGGCAAGTCTTCGAATTGATATTGCAGCAACTGCTGCTGTCACAGCTTTGGCTATTCACTTAACTTCAACTAAAGCTCTCGACAAAGAAAAATGATTTTGCAAATGTATGCAGCTACACCTTAGATTTAGAGAAATATACGGGTGGTATTCATACACGTTGGATTTCCATTCAGTATTCTACTATCGATTGTTTGTAATTGAATGATTTCAACTATCGAATGATTTCGATTATTCATTCATTCAGAAAGTGGATAATAAAGGAAAAACAAAAGCTTCGTATGCAGACAAATCTTCGAGATATTCGTACTCGAATTTCGGGGTATAGTCGAACATTTTAGAAGATTATGTCCATACACATATTGTAGAAATTTGTGTATGTAAAAATTTTTTTCGTAGGACAGTTTTCGAGATATTCTATCTCAAAAACGATTTTAATCTTTAGCTTTGGGATAAAATTTGTGAATGTAATAATTTGTTTTGTAGGACAGTTTTCGAGATATTCTATCTCAAAAACGATTTTAATCTTTAGCTTTGGGATTAGCCTACTCGGCTAATTCAGGGAACAAGCGAATGAAATAAATTGAATATAAGAAAAATTTAATAAATGTAATATGTAATATAGTAATGTATGAATTTTAACTATCGAACGAATGAATATTTCGATACTATCGAATAAGTCTATCGTTCTTATTCGATAAATCCCATCAGTGTACTTAGCACACACACGCACAACTCAATCTACTGCTACTTGCTGAATGGAAATCAGTTTTATTTTTTTAGATCAGGGCAACAGATTAATTATACTTATTGCTTAGCTTTAGAATAAAGTGCAAAGATAACTGACTTAGGTAGAAATCTTTGTTAATAAATTCTCGTACTCTAAACAACAAAATAAATTTCTTTCAAACATGAGAAGTTAAATTATTCAAAGAAAGAACTTTTACTGGCGTTTAAAATTCCAAGCTATTTTTTATTATTATTTTAATTTAATTGCATTGAACTAATGAGTGGTTTATCTTCGGATACAAATTTGAAAAACCATATAAACTATCATAGATGATCCACTTTGGAGTCACTAGTTGTTAAAGAATCTGTATGCCTCTTCACTTAAGTACTGAGTTTTTAATTTCGTTTGTCAATGTTTTCATTCTTATGTCACTATGAAGATCCGGATGTACCATGGTATGTTATCAATACTCCGTAGTACTTTATTCTGGATTGTATTTTTCTTGACGCGCTCCATAATTGGATGCTTTGCGTATAACATTGTGCCTAGGTCCGGCAGTATCGTCAGCAAAAGTATCGATAATATTTGCTGATACTGTATGTAGACGCTAAGAAACGCCTACTTTTATTTCTTACAGTACTCTATTGGGTGTGATGCTTCTAGTATGTACAAGTATCGAGCAGACTATCAAGTTTGTAGTAGGTGGAGCTCTTTGGGCTGCTTGAGATTTGGGGGTATTTATTATTCTCTAAGCTTTAGTTTTGTCACAGGAAGTTAGTAAAATCCGAATTCTGGGAAAACTCAGACAAATTTTAAGAACTTGGTTAAAGTGGAAAATGAGGTTGGAAACGAAATTTTAATGGATATGAACGAATGTTATTCAACATTTTCAACCCACTAATTACCATTTCCATTACCAAGCCGAAGTTTGTGTCAAAATTTCAAAATTCATCACCATAAGGCAATTAGTCTCTATAAAATCACAAAGGTACCCTCCACTGAAGAAGCCTGCCTTTCATTCAAATTCCGCTTCCATCGATAAAATGTAGCATCCTTCAAAAAACCTAGAAAGCAATAAAAACCCCCACCACCTTTAACCTAAATTTTCATCAGTTTCTCTATAGGTATATACTCGTATATCTACAAAACAATGACTCAATGATATGCTCGACGACAGTGGAAATCGAAATTTTATTTCATTCCCTTCTCAATTTTGTCTGTGTGTATATGCATGTTTTCTTCCCTTTTCTATCTTTTATTCTAGTGCAATGACAACTTTTAATTGCTAGACTCCAGCGAAACGATTAACAAAAAAAAAACAAAGACGAAGGCAGGCAACAGTTAAAGAAAGACAAAAGGAGTCTCAAAACATCTTTATTTCTCTGGAACCAAAAAGGGAACTGGACATCTATAAAAACATAGAAAAGGATTTTTTTATTTTTATTTTATTTAACTCTTGAGCATGAAATCCATTCACAATGTTACATCCGTAACGGAACTGCATCCTCTTTCACTTTAAAAACAAAAACCATAGGAGACACAAACAATATAGCAAGGATCAAGAAACGTTCAGTGCGCAGAAAAGAACACAAACCTTAACGGTTGGGGTACATCAAGGAGAGCACCAGAAGATGACTGCAGAGGAAACACGTAAAAGTGGCGTCTATCTGTCGGCAGAATTTTATCTAAAAGCCATTCATCCAATTGCATCAGCTGTATTCCCCTCCTGCTGGGGGTGTAACAACATTCTGTCGAACGGTAGTACCTGCAAACAAAACACGTACCCGATAGTTCTGGGTACAAATTTGACAAGACCGATTGGCCGATGTTAAGTATACGTCCGCGATGCGAAATTGAACACGCTAAATGTATCTAAATGCAATAAAAAATAACTTACATTAATGTCGTTTAACTGAAATGAAATTTCATCTACGACGGGAGGAAGGAATAGCACTCTCATATCATTAGCACTATAAGGGCATACATCCTTCAAATTGAACATCCCACGACGCAAACTACACTACTTCGAAAGCGGAAAATCTTTTCCACAAACAACGTATAGCTTGTTAACAAACTCGCTCACTGGGGGATGTGTGCGGCGAATGTGCATGCATTTGGTAGTCGCACTATTTTCGGCAGGCTAGATACGAGTACATGAAAATTCGATAAAACTACTAGTACCACCACACACACAGAAGCAAAAACACAGATTGGATCTTTAAAAGTGCTCTCTATCGCTCTCTGGTGGTAACATCAAGTGTCCTTGCTAAAGCGGTCGGGAGTGTGCATTTGGCGCGAGATTGCACCGGTCCCTTTTGGGGGATTTATCGAGAGGACGACTTACACATATTTTTAATTTTCTTTCTATCGTCATTGTTGTTGTTTACACTTAACGCAGAAACGATATGTAAATATGAAATGTGGAAATCGTGTTAAATTTAACCCAAAGATACGTGATATGCGCCTTGTGTTATAATTAATTTATATTTGACTCGTAAATAGTGTTTTAAGGTTTTACCTATACCTTAAGTAAGAATTGTGTTATAGTTGAAATTAAAAACATTACAATATGGCGTTCGCAGCTGCTCGTATGATATTGAAAGATAAACGACGGAAATCGAAAGAGGAATTCTCAACACCGCAGAGAACGCGGAGCAAGGTATCTAGATTTATCAACAAAAAAGAAACAGAAATGTATTGTAACATACACCGCAAAGGTCAAAAGTTAATTGGTGTTATTGTATAGAAAAATTACCGAAATTTGATTGATTGGTTTTAGTTTTATTTGCCTTAGATTACCACATGATGACTATTGATTGGTCTTTAAGTATACGAGGGTATTCAAATACTTGTAGTGGGTAAGGAGTTTTTGAAGCCCATAAACAGACGTTGTTTGATAATTTCAAACCTTAACACATCTTACCAAACAAAGAACAGCTCAGACAAGTTCAATCAAGGTGTAATTGCTTTTTCGCAGTGGCGAAGATAGGGTATAGAATAAATAGACCCTGTCTTATCAAAAATGTTAATCATTTCACAGCAAAGAGTACAAAAACCATAATTCATACTCAATTCCATTCTATTGTATCTGAAAAGTCCATTCCTTTCACTCAAATAATAAATCCTCTCTTTTTATAGCAACCGACACATCTCAAATAGGTCATTCTCAGTGATGCCAACTTTGAAATGTCGTTTAGGGCTACCTGCCTAAAAAATAACATGTGTTTAACAAAAAAAAAAAACACAATACAAACAGACCACAAAATATGGCTTAGGCCTTACTTACAAACTTAGTTTCACTTAAATTTAAGCGATTTAGAATTGTACTAAAAGTTAACTATGTAGTGCTTATCTAGAAATTACTGCAAACTTAGTTCGTTTTAGTTGTTAGAAATAATAGAAAATACATATACGTACATATATTTTACTAATGAACATTTTCCCAAGATTTTTGACACATTTTCAGGGCACAAGAAGGAAATCCTTATAGTGAGAGGCAGTTGTCTGTCCGTCCATCTTCCAGGAGAACAGGCACATCTACAATTTATTAATGGGTAGAAAACACTTTGTGAACATTTTGCGTTAATTACAGAAACTTTGACTCAAAGTCATCATAGTGCTAAAAGAAAAATTGTAATGGCTACACTAGAGGAAAATTGGTTAGAGTTGGCATCACTGACTATTAGTCAGGTAAACATCAACTCAAACGTCTAGTATGAGTAGTACTACAATATGTTGGCAGAGATTATATGGATCAGAGTAGACATTTCACTATGTGCCTGTCTACTCTACTTACTCATATGTACGAGTATCTTTTGCATATTTCCCTCTTCGTATGGTCTTTTAATTTGACCACTAAAATATTTTGAATGAGTGAAATGTATTAAGGGGATCCCATACCCGTAATTCAGTATGTTCATAAAAGTGAAACACATCAAGCAGGATGGTCGCTATTGTCATAATACTTGCTAGTAATCGAGTTGCACTTTACATATCTGAGTTATTTATTGAATAGTTCGACACTGTTTCTGGTGTCTCCATCCCTACCTAATGAACACGAAAAACGTGCGTCATGGACACTATTTTTTATGTTTCTTCTGTGTGGATCAAAAAATTCAAAAAATCTATCTAATTTGTTAGGCTAAACTATTTTCTATCATTTTTAAGTGGATTTTTTTGTATTTATCTATCCATTAATTTTGCATTAGCTTCATCACTACTTTGTCATTATGACAAAAAAATTTTCCATTCTCTCTAGAGAAGTCGAGAAAACCGTACAAAGCCAAGAGCAATTGATGTTATTTTGTCTATCTCCTCTCGAATATTCTCCTTTAAGAGTTCCCGAGTCGGTGCCTTGTTAGCATACATTAGTGGCTACAAAGAGCAAAAGAGGAAGAAGTCTGGAACCGTCATATTGAGCGATCTTACTGCTCACGACAAATTGCCAAACAGGGAAAAGAGGCGGCCTGGTAGAGTGCCTTTCAATAAGTCATGTGTTATTCCATGCGCTATATAGGTATATAAAGCAGCACTGTATATACCTTGAGACCATCGACGAATTTTTTCGCATAGACACAATTATTCAACATTCTTGAGGAGTATAGATCTCCATTGCTTATTTTTGTGTAATTTTCGCTGCCCGGTTAGGCGATTAAGGTCGCATTTTCTTAGCAGAAATGGACTGAAGTCAGCCCCTTTCAATTTGGATCTCATGCTCTTCTAATAGGCTTCCTCTATGCAGAACATGACATTATTTGATCTTCTTTAGCACAACGCATGCCAAATGAACTTCCTGTTGATAATGCCCGGAACCCTATTCAAAATGTATCTGTATTCAGGGTATTATTTATCATAGAAGTTGTTGATATGTTCGATACAGGAAGATCGAGATGTTCATTTTGTTTTTCCTATCTTTTTTGCCACTGCATGAAGTACGCAAATCTCTTTCGCATTCCATTAGATTTCCTTCCTTAGGGAGATTGACAATGATTCCCTTATTCCACTCGGGAAAGTCCTCTCAAAAACTCCCTCTCTACAGAAGTAGAGTATCTTGATCGATGTAGTGATCTCTTTTTACTTGCTCCTATAAGGCAAGTACTCGTATTGTTTTCGTAAAAATGTTCGATCTCGAGATTTTGGTCAATCTTGAGATTACTGTAATAGAGGAACTCAAAAAAGTGGGTCCGCGATTCTGTCTGTCTGTCAGTGCACCACAGGTTGCGATTTGTGGGGAAATATGACATTTTCATTCTAACCTCAAAGTTAACGGTTTTATTAAATATTCTCAAATACGGCTCTAACAATTTCTATAAAATTTCATATCTGGAGTAATATGGAAGTTTAAAATAAGACTGCGTACTCAGTTTTTTGCTACATATTCGAATAACGGTACTTTACTTATTAGCGGGATTACACA
Source organism: Pocota personata (assembly GCA_963082735.1). NCBI lineage: Eukaryota > Metazoa > Arthropoda > Insecta > Diptera > Syrphidae > Pocota > Pocota personata. The sequence goes on from OY720430.1 coordinate 36,073,999, forward strand.
AATTGGCTATTTTTTAGATATGTTTGAGACGATCTTATTCAAAATCAGTAACTATGTCATTTTTGACAAATGTAAGGACATGGCATTAAAATTTTTGACATATGCTCAAAAAAGTTTTTCAGCTTTTTAACACATTTTACGAAAAAGCGGATTTTTGTTGCTCTTTATCTATTTGGCTTAAGTTGCAAATCTAAATAATTTTCGGACGAACAGTACATATGGAGCAAGTACGTGCGCCCAAGTTGTGCTCTTTATTTGGTGGTATTCGGGAAGTTTATGCATTGGAGAGCTAGTGCTGGTGTAGCGAACTTTAAGTTGTGTATAATCTTCAATTCGTCTCAATGTATCTACGGAAAACAGTGTGCTGTGCCGACAACACTTTCAGTATTATATCTGTCAAATGATATTGGATAGTTGACAGCATTGAGTTGTATATTGTTTTTACTCTCAAACTTTAGGATGACGGCAAAGGTTTATATGATACTTCCAAAAATCCACGATAAGTGGCGCACGAGTGACATCAATGAGTATGCTTTAAAGGAACATAACAAATGTCAAATTTCGCTCTACTTACTTTTTTTGACATGGAAAAATTCAAGGTACGAATGCAAATACAAAGGAATCTGGCATTAAAGGGCATTGCAATGCATGCCAGGCTTTTTGCTGGTATATAATGCATTCTTAGTGAAAAATGCTCACTATTACCTCCAATATCATTACAATAAGGTGTTGGATCTAAAGTTATGTGTGGTAATCTAGGTATTTGTACAAAAAGAAATTAGAATTATACTTTCTATCTACTGGATGATTTGGTCTTTAAAAATTGTATTTCATTCAAATCTGTCTATAAACTTGATTTCATTATAAACTTTATTTAAACGAACACCCAAGGATCAATTTATGATTGTATCTTAATTAAGTGTATAACTTGTATTATTTTTTACACGTCTGCGATGTTGTTGCTTTCTATTATTATTTAAAATTATATTGCACAAGCTTTCTATGTCTGCTCAAAAAGAAAAAAAATTCATCCATTTCAAATCGATTAGGATTATACCTTTACCTACCCCAGCACCAGGATACATTTTAGTGATATACAATTTCATGGAATCAAAAATTGTACAACAAATCTGATTTTAAATTTGCATTCTTTCTTATTAATTTCCATTGCATTATTATTTTTTTTCTTGTTTTTTTCTTTACATTTTACTCTTCTTTTTTTTTTTGTTATTTTCATCATTTTACTCTTCTACTCTATACCACTCTACTACTACTCTACTACTACTACTGCTATGACTCTAATATTTCATTTCTTTCAGGCAAGAAGTGTCAGCACAAGTAGCTTTAGGAGTCTCAGTCAGGTACTGAAATCTAGAAAGAAAAAAAAAAACAACACTGAACTTTTAAAAAAAAATAAACAAAAATGAGTTCAAACATTTCAGTAGAATTTATAAAAAAAAAACACATTTTTTTTTTGGAAAACAAACATGTTTACAGTTCATTGCCGCTGTTTATGCTACGTTTATGTACTTTCCTTACTTTTATTTTTGGTTTCTTAATTATTCTTTTTTTATGTATCTTTTTGTTGGCTTTCTCACATTGAGCATACTACACCTTCGAAGTTCATTGCATCTTTCATAGTTAGTTTGGTAGTTCGATCTGAAAAAAAATAATGAAAACACAAAACCAGAGCTGACTCACTTAGCCTGGATTTTAATAAATCGAATGCTTCTTCTTCTAGAATAGGATAGAGTTTGTTTGAAAAATTGGCATGCATCACAGTTCCTTTTTTTTTAATCTATTTTTCTTACATTGAATTTAAGTTTTAGTTACACAATAGAAAGAAAATAAAAGTGAACATTTTTTTAATAAATCAAAGATATTTGCATGTTTTCCAGTTTCAAAATGTCTGTCTCTTCTTGTCTTATATAAGTGATTATTTCGAGATATCTTATTGACACCTGATTTTTAAAGTGTATTTTCTGTAATTACCTATATTTCTGCGCGATCCCATATGATGTGGTCTTTACTGTTGGACAATTTATTTAAAAGATATTCAATGTAAGTCAGAATGAATAATGAATCATATACAACATTATCTACATTATATAGCAATATTGCGCTCTTAGTTTAGATCAAACGAAAAATGTTAACTTAGTGTAGCTCGAATTGGTTTGGCAATAGTTGCTTATGCCCGGCAGAAAAAAAAAGAAATTATAAACAATTTTTGCCCTGAAAATATAGTTACGTAATTATAATATTTAAAAATAAACATTTTTTAACTTAATACATTTTAGTAACTTTTGTACTAATTTTGAGTGAAATTTCTATTTGTCGGCCATTTTTTTATTATTAAATTTCAAAAAAATATTTTAGCCTATTTGTTACTATAGAATACCTGGCCTAATTATCATGACAGATTGCTTGACTATTCGGCGCGTTCCAAGCAACCTGCTTAAATGTAACAAAACTACTATTTAATCCAGGATGACAAAGCCGTCAAAACTTTCCGCTACTATGCTAGAGGCGAAATGTGGAGAGGGTATAGCAAGGAAATTTCTCTCTACAACACTTAGCCAGATAAGAACAAGAAAAAAACGTTATCTGTCACTAGTGATGGGGTCTTCGAATGGAAGACGAAAAAAATCGATATTTGAAAAAGAATTATCGTTTACTATCGATAATTATGAATACATCCAGTGAATTTTCGAAATTATTTGTATCTCAATTAAAATCTTGTAGAATTAGTCTACCACTTACTAAGCTTTCCATTACAGATCATTAGAATTTAATTAAATTTCATTTTAGACTGCTCTCTGATATTTCAAAATCTTCGTAAAATTAAAAATTGAAAATCGATGGTCGGAAAGTGTTATCGATAGAATCATTCCATAATTAAATTAATTAAAACATGTAGATGTTCTAAATTGTTGGTAACTAATATCAAATGACATTGTATACGTAAATTATTCTAGCCACTAACTATTTAGTCATCGCTGATTCGTACAGCGACACCTTGAATCGACTGCAAAAGTAGTTATTTTTTCCCATTAATTGACTGTATTTTAATCCAAAAATTCTGCCTGATATTTTAGTGAGTTGTACAAAATATCGAAATCAGTTAGATAGGCCAAAATTATCGAAAGTAATGACTACCGATAGTTACCCACCTCTAGTAAATTTAGCGAGTTTCTAGCTATCAGTTGTTGTATGGCTAGAAGGCCGTTACATGATTCGCTACTAGTGGATAGCAAATTTGGTATGCTTGAAATGCGTCGATTGTCTATATATCCAAACTGTGGACCGAGGTAAAAGTAATCTTCATACCTATTGCAGGTGAAAGCTCATTGTTAACCTGTTAACCCAAATTATCTCCGTTCCATCAGCTTTTCTTCCTCCATCAACTTGCGCTTGAGTATTAACCCAGCCATGCAATCGGCGTTCCAACATGCGTACTGCAAAGGCAAGTCAGTTGAGATGACATTACATTCGCTCGTGTGCACCATTGGAAGACTACTGAGCATTAAAGAGTATACTGTGGTTGTTTAACTTACCAGTAAGCTTTTAGCAATGTCAGATCAGAAGCCATTACTAACGCACTCGCAATTCTGAATGTCGAGACTTCGCTCGAAGTGTTAATCAATCAATTACTTACAGGCAGGTTTATTAACACAAAACTGAATAGCGACAGCAATCCAATTACTTTGCTCGGTGACTTTGCTGACCTACCTTCGCACAATGACGGTGTGAGCAGCACGTAGTTGGTTACAAAGGATAGGCCATCTGTTGGTATTTTTTTAAAAGCAACATCACCAAAACAGCTGATTACATGAGGATTAAACTTAGTGTGTAAAATATCGATTGTTGGATGTCTGGCACGTAGTGCTGTTTTTCTGGAACCAAAGTTCGTCCAAGTTTATTTCCTCAGTTTTTGTTCCGAAAAAAATCGGTTATCATGACCCTGTAACGCTCTCCGTTGACTCTAACGTTGTTGCCATCTTCATCTTCGAAGAAAAATGGGCCAATAATGCACAAACTACACCAATCAGTCACACGCTGAGGATGCGTTCGCTTGTCTATGACTACGTGTGAGTTTTCCGAGCCTCAAATACGGCAGTTTTGCTTGTTTACATAGTCCCCGAGATGAAAATTCACCTCATCTGAAGAAAATATTTTTTTTTTCAGATAAGCGTTAACGAAGCGGGTGGTCATTTTGCTTCAATTCCTGAATCAGTTTGACCTTGTAAGGAAGTCTTTATGCATAATTCTTCTCAGGCTAGTGCGGCTAATGTTCAGTTGCTGACATCTGTGGGGAGTTGAGGTTCTTGGGTTTAGGTGCACACTTTCGGCAACAGCTGCAATATTGTCGGTTGAGCGCATAGGACGAACACGAGAATAACTTGTGTTATCAATGAGCATACCAATCTCATGAACTTTTTTCACAAACTTAAGTATAGCAGGCACTGGTGGTGCATAATTTCGACAGAAATTTCTTTCCAAAATTCGCATTGTTTCAGCAACAGAGCACTCACCTTGTTCAAGCGTTGTTCAAGCATAAATCGATTCATTTCGTACTGCTGATTTCGATATGATACTGTGTTTCTGTAAATTTTTTGAACATGAAAGAGCTGTCAGTGTCAAAATAACATGTAATTTAGAAGAAACCCGCAGATGGCCCACCTGTTATTATACAAGTCACTCTTTTCTTCTTCAATCGATGATGGTGACATTCCTTATACTCGTCCTAAAAAGAGCCACCGATATGCGATCGATAAAGATCGATTCAAAACAAAGAGGGATTCTTGCTCACTACTGCTTAACTTCATTCAGGAAGTTTACGACAACTTCAATTGTCGTCAGCATAGTCTATAAATTGTATACCCGTGGGGATGAGGAGCTTCAAAAGGTGGCTGTAGATAGATACATTTAGGAACATTATATTCTACAGTAGGTAACCTAGCAATGATACGAGCGAAACTCCTTTCCTTTATGTCTTACAGAAGTACCATTTCCTTGAAGTAGCCCTGAAAACTGGTACCCACATTTGCCTCTAGAATGTGTCCCCAGTTTGCATAGTGGAAGCCATTCTTCAAATCTAGTATCATACATGATTGCTCAGTATTTCGTTGTGCCTTTACTGTTGAATGGGCATTACGGAAACTCTGCTGATGCTCCGCCAGATCTTCTACTACATTGATTTCTATTTCCAATCGATTACATATCATAGTATTTTACCCTCTTTGGTGAGTTTGTAAATCGGCTTTTGTCTTTTTTAGTCAGTAATACAGGCCTTTGTTTCTTCCACTGTTTTAGTATATATCTGCATATGTATTTCTTCAGTAGAGTATCGAACCAGACCACCTCGGTTTGAATTCCACATATTCAAAAGTCTTCAACGTGTGATTAATTCCTAATCGAGGCCACCCTCTGTATCCTCCAATTTAATTGAAGACGGAAAACTTTAAGATTTACATTCCTTCTTATGAATTTCACCTGCTGAGGTTAATGACGGATTAGATCTCCCTCCAACGAACAATAATAATAAATCAAATCGTTTGTAAAACAACGGAACTTCCATAATCACATTCCTAAATAATTGCTCACCACACGAGTACTAACCGTCTTTTAATACCAACTTTCCTCGTGTACATACTCTTCCCAACACCTCTTGCTGCAAATTATGATTGTTATGGTCGCTTTCAACTTTCTGCCACCATCCGAGTCCTTTAAGGCACTTGATTGCTTTGTAATGCCATTACCACTGTGGTAGGAAACGAAGCAATAAAACACGTATAACAGTTAAACAAGTACATTTATTAGATTCACTTTTAAATTGTTCATCGCATATAAAATAAATTACAATTGCATTCCTTCCTAATGGATCTGAATTACCGACCTTAGTCTCCAGTCATCATTTCCATGAATTCTAGACAAAAGAAAAAAATTTGCAAAATCCATTATTGGATCAGAAACTTAACGAATCTAAAAGGAGGCTGATAATCCCCTTCAAGCACTACCACTCACCTTCGAAATCAACTGTTCCTGAGCCATCGGTATCAATTTCGGCAATCATCTCATTCAGTTGGTCGTTGTTTAATTGATCGTCTAATGCCATGAGGATTTCCTTCAACGAGGATGTTGGAATGTAACCATTACCAGCCTTGTCGTATAATCTGAAGGCCTCCTTCAGTTCTTGTTGGATGGTCTCATCATCCTCCTCTTGGAAGTGGTTTGCAACACGACTGAATGCATCGAAATCAAGAGTTCCATCACCTATAATCGAAGGAAAGATGGTATACGTGTTATAGATACTTTTTTTTTTTTTTTTTTCTTTGGGGATTTATTGTCGAGGTTGAATCAGTTACTCGTACGTCATTGTCTATTTTTGTGAGCCTTTTATATCCTCAAAATGATTGCGACAATTCAAAAAGAAGGTGCAGAACATGCAATTGAACACGTTTCAATTGAAATCGCATTTCCTGTCAGGATAACTCTCAAGTGTATTGGTTTTCACTTAAGGACATGAATTTAATTTAAGTTTTTTTTTTTTTTTTGTTCTTTTTACAATCTGTCATTTCACTCAGTTACAGTTCAACCGTTTAAGAAGGTGTGCAATATTTATAAGAAGAAAAAAAAAGTGGAATAAGGACATTTCTTTCGATATACAAATCTCAATCCCCTTCGATTACTAATGAAAGCATTGCGAAGTCTAAAAATAACAAATATGTGCTTGAGGAGAACTCAGGTAATTTTGTAGACATACTGGTACACACATCAACCAAGTGGAATAATTACCACTACGCATAACAATGAACAATGAAAATACCCACGATGGGGTCGGGCGGCAGCCTATCGTGAAGGGTAGGGGCCGTTGAAGTTGAATCATAAAGTTTTATTTTCACATAAATAATGGTGAACGGCCGCGTGAATGCTACCTTTCACTGGAGTAGAATGGGGTTGATGAATACGAACGACAGAAAGTGTTGAGACAAATTGCCAGCACCTGGGTATTTGTCGGTCCTCGGGTGCAGGAGCCATTAAATTCCTTATGCACGAAAATTAACATTTGAATTAATTACATAACTTTTGACGGTGAACCGGTTGCAATTAAGAAATTCAGTTGTGAATTCTTGTGTGATATAGTGTGCTCCCTAGAAGGTTAACGAAGTTCTAGGTTATCTGTCTAACTTGGTGAGACTTAAATTAAGAAATTGTGATGTCGTGTTTGTAATTATGTCTTCCTTTTTCGAAGAAACATCTCTCATGTTGTATATTTTGAATGCAAATTCTCTTAAAACTACGTCATGCATTGCCTTAGCTTACACGGTTAATTTTGTCTGGGACCAAGGCCGATGTAACGCTTTGAATACAGTGCTATACTGGTTGGGTCAGTCCACAAAATTGGGTAACCTAGACTTTATAGTCTACAGCGTGTAAACACTCTGAACTATTGGGTTTTCTACCATGCACTAGATGGCGCTTTTTAAAGAAATGTCAGAATGTCATTTTAAAGTCACACATTTTATTGTCCCATCCGCGAAATTTATTTTGCAGCTATAAAACCTAGCAGAGCTGAACAAAAATAAATATAAACATTGCAATTGGACGGACAATGAGACGTGAATATTGTACAAAGCTCTTCAGATGGTGGTTTTGAAGGGAACAGTGCCATCTCTGGAAGAGTAGATGGTAAGGAATATATGTCCTTAATATCCACGACCTGGATTGCCAAATTTTGGTGACTCGCTGGCTAACTATTATTTAATATAGAAAAAGATTGCAACAGAAGGAAAAACAGAAATAATTTCCGTCGTCTTAAGAGGCCCATTAGTGCCGACCTTCTTAGTAAAAAAATTGTCTTGTTCGCTTCTAGCCAGCTTCCAGTGAAATTAAAATCCTTAACACTTAGCATTAAGCTTTACAACTGGTGCACACAATTTTGTCAATCGAAGAGCTTATTTGACTCAAAACTTCAATTGCAGTTGCTTCAACATTGGAGTGAGACCAACTTAAAGCCCAGTACAGCACGTGGTGTACGACGGAGTAAACGCATCAGTACCAAAGGACTTGCTTTACTAGCTGATGGAGCAGCAAATAAGTATGATAGTAGGACCGCTTATGATAGATGGTCAAAATTCCAAACAAGTTCAAGTGAAAATTCTTGACGGTTTTCTGATATCGGTCGAAGGTCAACTCAGAAGGCGAAGAAGCTGAAATTACTTACCCGATAGCACAGAAATTTTGATGAATAAAGCTCAAGATAACGGATGTGAAAGTAAAAGCTGTCCAGAAGAGTGGAAGAAAGGTTATTATCAAACTTCCAAACACCCTACGGATCTTCATACAGCAATGTGTTGAGTATGTGTAGATCTCTGCTATTTGTCAACTTCGAGAGAGATTTCAACAGTATCAAGCCCAATTTCTAATTTGCCTTGCATAGGAAAAGTATCCTTGACAACTTACGAGGTTGCTAAGTGTCTTGTATTGCACAATAGTAAAAAACAAGAAAACATTCATAAAATGGGTCATAGCCTAGAAGTCGAACCAAATAAATTTCACGTCGAAGGCAGACTTTATTTTAATTTAGAAGATTTGTCTTGCGAAACAGTGCCATTGAACTGAATTTAAGCACCAGAATGAAAGCTGTGTTGTCAAAAATCTGGAAAAGCAGTATTTTGAAATGTTGCTGCCACTATCACTCGAAGGCTGCAGTCCTTTATAAACAAACCAAATCATATCTCGAACGAACAGCTCCCTTAGACACCTTAATTCGTCGAAAAAAGTGACAAGAAGATTATTTTGTTACAAATTAATGCATGCAGTGGAATCCCCTAACCCATTCCGGCAGAAAAGTGGGTAGCCCAAAGCAATCATGACTCAGAATAGTTGAAGAGGAATGTTAAAACATCTATGCCTTAGAAAGATTGACAGGACAGTAGTAAATTGAGATGAATAGCAGAGAAATACCCTCATCTGATGGCCAATAAACTACCATTTTTTAATTTCTGAAATTTCATATCACGGCTAATTAATGTGTTCAGCAATTCTATTTAAGTTCAAATTCAATGCGGCACCCTAATGATCTAGTGTTCTATTTCTAATGGACAATAACTACAATACTTTTTAGTATTCCTTATCGAAATAGTAAAAATAAATCCTTGTGAACTCAACACTGGGCAAGTGCGCCTATCCGTCCGTCATGCACTTATAACTTTTGAACCATTTGGACCCATCAGCCGACTGTATAAAATATTTGTTTATGATATACTTTTTATTTTAAAATAATTTAATCAGAAGAATTGTTTAAAGACTTTTCCTTCAGAGAAAGTGGGTGTGGCTGTTACCACTTATAATCAAAACTCCCGTACTCTGATCTTCTATCATCTTAAATAGCCTCGGAGATTTTGAAATCTCCAAAAGCTGGGCGTGACCTTATAAACTGTATAGGCAAATTATACAGAATATCAACGCTGTGGTATTGTGGTTAAGTGTGTGATTACTGAGGAAGATGCTCAGGATACTAATGCCAATAAAAAAAAAACCTTTTTCCACAGCCCCATCTCTTGCGAATATTTGAAAAATATCGGAGAGCAAAATTGTACTCGTAGCCGCGTTTTTTGTTTTTAATAAATAACTGAAACATTAATAACCTTACAATTCTGCGGAACACCAGTTGAAGACTACTGGGAAAGGGTATACAAAAAAAATGGCAGAGATAATAGCTCACCCCATCATATTTTACTCTGTCTCTCGACGAAGGGACAAAATAAGATTTTTTTGTGTACCCTATCCCATAGGGTATATTAATTTTGTCTCATAGATTGCAGTATACAGAAATAATTGTTGTATATATTCCTACGCCCATAGACACGCCCACTTTTCAAAAAAGTGTATTTAAACTGAAAAGTATTATCTTTATAAAATATAAAAGCAAAGCCTATATTCCTTGGCCACGCTTACTTTTAGGGGCTATTTCTTCAAATTACTACTTATGTTGATGGTTAAGATATCGATTTCTTAAAAAATTGTCACCATAGTTGTGGGCATGTAAATCAACTTTCTCTACCCGTACTTTAAATCGAAACCCTGCAATCGGTTTTTTTAAAAAATCTCCTTAAAGCCATCGAAAATACAGCGCAAAATGTCAACTGAACCATGGTTATATTTCATTTGCACTCGCATGCCTTAAAAATAGACATAAACTCAAGTTGAGCGGAAATTTTCATCGTATCCTGAAAAACTACAAAACTCAGCCACCACGCGTAAAACAATTTGCAAGCGAGAGTCCATTTCTCATTCCCATTCACACAAACTAAAGGCGTATAATGTTCTGCGGAGTAATCCGCCACCCCCACTGTCGGTGATAAATGCTAAACACTCAAGCTTTCCCCCATCGATTCCTACATGGCATTCAAACCAAAGGCGAACAGCAACGAAACAAAAAAAATAGATTTGCATTAAATATTTTCCGGTGTAATATGTTTCACGAGTGAGTGTGATTGACTATTTAAAAGTGTTTTCCGTTGAAACGAAAAACAAATCCTTCTGTCACGACAAGGACACACTCTCGCTGACGAATACACAAACTTTAGCTGATTCAGATGAACGGTATAGCCTAGGCTGACTTTGATTTATATCCACGTCCTTTAGCCATGTGGTGTTGTAGAGAGTCGCCTTCAAATGTTTGTATAGATGGCTATCGTCCGGCTGTGAGAGCCACATACTATACATGGTCATTTAAGTGGAAACTTGCCAAAGTTTAAATATCTCAAAATGGATTTCGGAAATCTTAATCCTATTTATTACGCGGAGTGTATCTAGATAAAAAATTTAAATTACTTAAAATGCACTCTACTTTCCGTAAGAGAAAAGGTTAAGTATACGTCAGAGTGTATAATTTGTTTTAGATTAATCGCATAACAATGTTGGTATTTTGTGTATCTTTTTTTTTTTATTTATTGTTTGTTGACAGCTCTTGATTTACTACCTAAAGTTTGGCGCTAAGTGATTTATTATTGAATCAGTTAGCAGGAAAGCTTACGTGATTAAGAAATCATAAACTGAAGAGGGAAGTACTCTGGTGATGGTGGTTGGTTGAGTTTTTGCTTTTACTAAGAGAATCATAATCAATTATTTGAGTTTTGATTGAATGATTACGTATTCATAAAGGTTTGTGTGCAAATATGATGAATTAGTGGTTGGATTCGGGTAGATTGGAAGTAGGGGCTATTTTGCTATGTACTGGTATTAAGGGATGGCAATACTTCCCTCGCATTGTATCTTTTTTATCTCGACCGTCAATTTTGGTGGTTAGTTGCTTAGAAAAGTGTTTCAAACTGGTTTTTGAAGCTTGTAGGAGGAGAGTATACCGAAAATGGTGTCAACAAATCCAAGTTCGATTGCCAGTTCAATCCAATCCGATGAAGCAGTGCTACTTGTTCTACAGATCGCAGTTTTTAATATTGATCTACAGCCTAGATAAATCCCTTTATTGTTTGGTGGACATATTGTGAACCTAAATTAGTTTTTTTTTCAGTTTTCTAGCTCTGGCATACTTTTGAAGAATTTGGAGACAAGTGCGCGAAACCGTCGTTCTTGTAAAACGCAAAGTATCTGCTTCACTGATGCTCATAGCCAACTCCTGTATCTCTGATTTGCCCGCCAATTCCTTCCGTTCTATATGCTAAGATACAGCAGAATACAGAAAAGTTTTATTTTGTGCTAACTAATGGCGACATTTCATAAATTTCGTTTAATTGTAATTCAATTCTATTTATTTTAGAGTAGGCTCAACAACCAATATTGCTATTTCCGATACAATAAGATTGCTCTCTTGTCATTTTCTTGATTGTAAATATTTTTGCTTCTAAGAGAGCACATATATTTGATTATGTTAAAGCCTTCTATATTTGTAGTTTGAATAGGAGCTTTCTTCCGTACCTAAAGTCACTTTTGAACAAGCGATGATCACTTATCATACTACTTAACATACAAGGTGAGCCATCTTTTATGCCGGTAGGTAAATATTGAATAACTTTAACATTTATCAACTGATTGACTTGAGTAGACATGTTTTTGAAACGTCAATTCAGTACAATTTGAACCATGAATCGCTTCACACCGAAACAAGGTGCCGAAATAGTGACGCTGTACATTGAAAATAGTCGTTCAGTTGTGTTAACTCAACGTGCATATCGTCGAAAATATCGTGGCGAACAAGCACCGTCTGATAACACTATTCGTCGTTTGGTGTTGAATTTTGTTGAGCACGGGACAGTGGGAGATCGTCGACATGCCGTTCACCAATGTCCAAGACGTTTCAATGACCTGGTTGAAAAGGTAAGAGAGAGTGTTGCCGAGAACCCACATGTGTCATATCGTCACCGCATTTAGCATTTTGGCGTCAGTGGAACCATCTTGTGGCGCATTTTGAAGGATGATTTGCCTTTGTTTCCATATAAAGTACAATTGACTTAAAGAATATTACCGACAGACCGTCCACGTCGCTTGGGATACGGCCAAACAGTCGCTCGAATGGTTGACACTGAACCTGATTTGTTGAAGTAAATTTTGATGACCGACGTGGCCCATTTCACACTCTCTAGCACTGTTAACAAGCAAAACTGCCGCATTTGGGGAACGGAGAATCCACACGAGATCCATGAAACACCATTGCATGGCCAAAAAGTGACTGTTTGGGCCTCTGTTTTCGGCAAAACCATCATTGGGCCATTGTTCTTAAGAGAAGGCGAAACAGTCGATGGAAATCGATATCGGTGGATGTTGGCTCATTATGTCTGCCCACAAATGTGTGAAAAAGGTCTGCACTGTTACTGGTTTCAACAATGCAGTTTCTGCAACGAAAATTCCCTGGACGTGTCAAAAATGGAGACATTGACTGGCCACCCAGATCTCCAGATTTGACCCCTCTGGACTTCTTTTTGTGGGATTATTTGAAAAACAAAGTATACGCCAGCAATCCTCAGACCATTAACGAGCTGAAGGCAAACATTTGTGCCGAAATCATCGCTATACCGCCTGAGATGCTCGAAAAAGTGTTGGAAAACGCAGCAAACGTAGGATTCAGAAACTAGTCCAAATAAATTATAAGGACCAAATTAAATAAAAATACCTTATATATGGAAATCGATTGTTTTTTTTTTAAGTTATTTAATATTCACATACCGACATAAGAGATGGCGCACCCTATATATTTTGCCGCACTCCTTTTTTAACCCTTTAAAATCGGTTTTCGGTACATTCCACCTTATTTCGTCCAAATTTTCAAATTTCTACATGTTACAAAGATACGGTGATTAGTGTGGTTACTTTAGTTTGTATTTGGTAAGATATTTCAGTCTTTTTAGCCCGTTGTCTGTATAAAGGACTTATTTGCTAATTGGTTCCATAATTGGTTCTTTCCTTTAGACGTACAACTAACAGGCTGGCTTTAACTAGAGTCAATCTTTTGGCTTTTAGCTGATTCACTGGATAGGAAGGACCGCATTCCAACTACAATTAGCCCTATATGATCATGTCAGCAACTGTATTCACGCCTCCATCGAGAAAACATAGAACCCAGTTAAAAGCTGGTATACTTTCTATCGACGTTCTTATATTTGAAAATTGTTGATTTTAGGTGCTAATTTCAACAAATATACATTTACTGAATCAGAAACTACCATGTTCGTATAAAGAATACAGAAATTTAATAATATACTTCAACCTCTAATCGTTTTTTAATTCAAATTCCATTACATCATATCTTACAGAAGGATGTATAATACAACTAACCCTTTAAGTCTTAAGTTACCTATGTACATTTTCATCGTAACCAATTATGGTGGAATTAGAAAGCTTCCAAGGAAACCACACAAGTTCATAACATTACTCGTACATATGCACTGCAATGCCATCTGTTTTAGAATAGTAATTATAATAATTTCTGTGGAAATTACATTACTCCAGAACAGAGTCAACAGTTATTCTTGGTAAGGATTTTGTTGGAAAGGTAATTAGAAAATGTACTGAAACTTCAATGTACAGTGATTGAATTCTAAGAATAATAATTATGGAATTCCACATATGGAATTATCTAAAGTTTCGTTGAGATTTAAAGTTTCGATGGAAAATGTTTCAAATTTACGTTCAATGAACAGCTGTTTGGAATTTTTATATTTTTACCTGGGTTTGCGCACATGTCTGACTTTTATAATATGACTGTAATCACTACTTTTATAAATAGGAGAGGAGGATAGAAAAAGATTTAGATTTAAGTGTTTTAAAGCTTAGATGATGATATTTCTGTTTATTACATGGGTGGAGCTTGAAATAACGGAAGATAGAAAAACATTTACGAAAATTCGATAAGTGTACAATTTTGCTTTATCAAAAAAGTTGTTCTAAGGAACTATAGCGCACTAAAACCAGGACCGAATTAAATATTTTGTACTTTTTTGGAAGGATGTTTTATTCATAATACAAAAAAATTCCAAAAATAGAAGAGGACTTAAGGCCGCACTACAGGTAAGTATATATAGCTTGGTGGTTAGAAAGTGGAGGATGGATATCCAAGTCTGGCGATGCTGCAAGGGTGGAGGTAAATTGAAGGTTGGTGTAATATGACTGCTTGGAATAGAAACGTTTCGCGAGGGTTGCTTGGCGACTAGTTATCTATACACTACCTTCCAGGCAAACAGCTCGCAGTACGGTCGCAGCTTTAGAGATAACTCGGCAAGCACAAATTGTTGATATTATTATATTATTATTATTATTTTGTCATATGTGTTAAGCTCCAGTAAACGTTTGTTATTATTTTGGCCTTAGTATCAAACTCCTTGCAGCTTGCACTGACGAACATAATTCAATCGAATTCTTTATAATGCTGTTTCATAGTTCCATAATTTGTTTTCATATTCTCTGTACGTTGTGATTTCTCTAATCAACAACATGAGAATTTTGTAAACTAAACGTAAGTAAGTAAGAAACAGCTAAAAAAATATATCAAGTAAAAAGCAAAATCCATTCACTGGCTCACTGGCACATTCATCACAGTATCTCCGAAACCACTAGGCGTAAAAACCTGAAATAAGATGAAGTTTGCGAATTTCAAGCTTTAAAGGTGAAAAAAGGGAGTTGGAAGCCAACAATATTACTTTTCCATTTAAAACTGAATCATTACATGCACCTAACTACCATCTTATCTGATTTGAATATATGATTCATATTTCGAATTTGATTATAGTAAATTACTCCACGATCATGTTTGTGTATTATTCTGAAGCTAAGTAATTATAATAATAAAGTGGATCACATTTTTTAATTATCCACATCAATTTTCAATCAGCGGATGAATTTGTACGGTTGTAGATGCACTACAGAGTGAGCGGGAGATTAATTTTGCTATTTTTTTTTTTTTTTTTGTTGTTCGTCTATTTCTACAGAGTTCAATCTGAATGAAATAAGAAATTCCAACGCATATTGAAGACAATAGTTTTTACGTACTTACTTAAATCCTTTCATCCCTCAAGGGGCATAGGGGATCAACAACGCCTGCAAGTCATCTAGATCGGAGTTCTGCAATGCGTTTGAGCTGCCTCCACCTCATTTCCAAAGAGTTTGATTCCTCCTCAACTGTTCTGTGCCACGTTTCTCTAGGGAGTCTCGCGGTTCTGCCTGTATAGGTGAGCGGACTCTACTGCATGGGATAATACTATACTATATGTAGGTTCTTGGCCCATTTTCTTATAAAGTTATTCGCTGGCTATATTTCTTAGATATCTATTAACGAAGGTCTGTAGCTTGCGTCTGCTAGCCGTATCCACTACTGCATATACTAGTAGCAGTACTGATTCTACATTGGAGCAGAATAGTCGCAGCTTGGTTTTTGTGCCGAGAACATTGCTTCTTCATACTTTAGCTAGCATTCCTAACACAGCTTTTGCCTTTCCAATTTGCTGAACACATCTAGTTCGGTGCCACAGTGGTTAGCCGAGATATAGAAAGTTGCCCACTTTCTCGACTTCCTGTCGGATTATGTTGAGTTGAGCGCGTGTATTAGAAGTACTCAGGGCTTTTATTTTGACCGTATTAATTTTAAGCCCAACTTTGTTTGCCTCATAGGTCATAGGTCATAGTCCATCGAATTCCATGGTTACCTTCCGTCAATGCTACACGGTGTACATCGCTGATGACCGCCAAGGACAACAGCGGTAACAGTATGCACCCCTCACGTACTCCACTTTGCACATTAAAATCCTCCGACACCTTACCATTGTGTAAGAAGTGACATTTACTATCCTCATATGTAGCCTTGATAAAAGCTATTAGTTTTCCTGGGATGCCACTCTTGCGCAAGGCCAACCGCATAGCATCTCGATTCAAGCTATCCAAAGCCTTCTCGAATTCGATAAATAGTAGATGTAAAGCTTTTATGTCGTCGATGCAGAAGGATCCAGCATGAAAGCCTGCCTATTCGACATCGAGAGTTGAATCTAAATGTTCTTTAATCCATTCAAGACAACAGTTTTTGGGTATACGAAAACTTTTCTTTTATCGATTTTGACGAAACTCGAAATACGGAATAAGACAAAACTAGAAAAGCTCTTATAATCCTCGGTATTTTATTTTTACAAGACGGGCTCAAGTATTGGTTTCCTGAACGTTTTCGATCTCGAGACTTGCATACTGAAACTTGGAATAATAGAGAAACTCAATAAATTTCATCTCTAAATTCTGTTTGTCTGTTTGTATGCACGACTGCAGTCTAAACTGCTGGATTTACGAGTACTTTACACAAACTTCATATCTGGAATCTATAGGGTCACATTCGAGATAAAGTCGGATTTGCATTCTAACTCCGAAATTATCGATTTTCTCAAAACGATTATTTCGGAGTTAGAATGAAATCAAAATTTATATTTGAATTACCTTTGCTATCAGATGACCAAGATTTTAGCAAAAAAAAAATCGTGTAACGGTATTTTACTTATTAATTGTTTTTTTTTTTTAAAGTTAGCTATTTCTCAGCTATGGCTCATTCGAAATTATCTAAACAATATCTGATATATAAAGGGTGTCCCAAAATTCACGCAATATTTGAATTTTGCGCCATTTGTGCGGTAAAGTGTTGCCAACGAAAAAAAAAAATAAGACAGCGTGACAGCTGACAGTTCAGGGTTATTAAAAATGGAGTGCTATGCGAAAGAACAACGCAATATTTTAAAAATAATGAATACGGAATAATGATTTAACTTCATCAATTGTAAAGAGATTAATTCAAATCAATTAGTGATCTTAGACACTCTGGCCGTCCTTCAACAAGACTTCGATAGCTGGGTGAAATTACAACTGATGGCAAAGTCTTCAGGTTGTTTTTCTGTTTAATCAGTTCTGTTTTTAGTATCGTAGCACATTCAAATAATGGGAGTTGAAGTGGCCGAAGATAAATGCAATAATTTCTCTCTGTATCTAGACAATCTTGTCAGATATATGCTAAAATACAAAAACTTGCTGGAACCATTTAACACGAGTTTTAGCCATAAATATCGAAATCATCAGGCTCCATCCAATTTCTCCCTCTGGCAAGACATGTTCCACATTTACGAGTAGCATATAAGGTGAAATAATATCCCCAGGTGCCAGTATGTACGTATATGTAGACAGAATATAAAAGTAAATAAGAGCACGAACGTATTTAATGCCTGAGAATATTTTTGGGTCATCTTGAATGAATTACTGAAAAAAGAATATCAAATTGTTTGCAATTTTTTTTTTCTAAATTTAACTTAAGAGCGCAAAATGTTTGGATGTGTTAATGTAAAAACGTTTTTATATTAAAATACACAATCTATTTGCGTTGACATCAATTGTTAAAAAATTGAGACCACCGACTTTTATGGGAATTTCATTTTTTTTATATTTCAACTTGTTCCCGAGAGATGACGTTGTTTTCTTTTTACTTTTTACTTTACTTTACTAATTAGAAAAAATGGTAGGATATTTCCATAAATAAAATTCTAAAATCTTGACAAGTAAAGCTAATATTACACTATGCTCATTCTTGTCCAATGACAAACTAACAATAAATAGCTGTCGAAGTATATTTTAGTAATAATCGTTCAAAAGTGTCACCCTAGATAGTAAATTACAATTTTAATTATTCTTGATACCTAATTTGACATCTTTTGTGACCAAAAACCACTCTGATTTCTTCACAGTTTTATTATCTCAAAATTCCCCGTGGCATTGATTTACAATCATTATTTCTTAGCTCTAACAATATAAAAAAAAGAAACTTCTACATTACGACCGGAAGTAATAACTTAAAAGCGTGCGATTCCATAGTCCATTTTAAAGAAATATTATATAGAAAATTATATTCTCTTTGTTTTACTTTTTTTTCTAAAATTTGTTTAAAAAAAAAAACCTTCTCTTCTGTCTAACAAATATCTATCCCATGAATAACCTCTGAAATTCTCAGACATAGTCGAATGACTTTGAACATTGAAAAATGTTAATTTTTTTAATTGAAAGAGAAACAAGAAAATTTCTATATAAATCTAAATTTATATAAAATACTTTCACAATGCTTAATAAAATAATTTATAGCCTTTGTTCCACTTATTTTCTAACGTGTTGAAGAATTTATTTTTTACAAAAGAGAATTTTTTTTTTTCTTCGTTCACACACTAGATCAATGGAAAAATTCAACCCCCACACATGCCACTTGAGTAGAATAAATGAGCAAAGAAAAAAAAATAATATAATGTTGATTAGAAGGTCCAATAAAAAAAAAAAAAAAAAAAAAACTTCTCACTTGATTCCACACAGGCACGGATTTTTTTTACAATATAATTTCTTAGTATTTATATATTAAACTAAAAATAAATAAATACAGAGAAATTGAATCCACCTTGATTCTGATTTTTTTTTTTTTTTTTTGTGAAAAATTTACGCATTTTCTAAAATTTAAATTCGCACACTCTAGGAAAGAGTGACAGAAAAATCTAAAGAATAGATTTCTTTACTTACCGGCATTTTCAGCATCGATAAGTTCATCCAATTGTTCATCGGTAAAACGAAGTCCAAGCGTACTCAGAATTGTTCGGACTTTTTCATTTTCAATGCGTCCAGCTTTTTTGGAATCAAACATTTGGAAAGCTTTAAGAAGCACTGTAAGGAAGGAAGAAGGGTTTTGATTAAATATTCATTGAATTGGTAACAAAAAAATCGTTGACAACTTTTTATTTACCAGCACTTTGGTCAGCCTGGAAAAAAAAGGGAAAAAAAAACATTAAAAAATAAATAAATATGACTCCATATGTAGAATTTATTGAGGACTTTAAATAGCTATAAATTCTTGTAAAATTTATATGGTAACGCATGTCATATTTTTAAATGAGATAACCCTGTCGTTAATGCACTGTGAGTGTACATAAATATTAAACTGCCAACTTAAAAAAATTAATTTTCAATATTTTATGATCTTTATATCGTAATATACTTTACAAGAGTGGCGTCATTAAATAAATTAAATATTTATTCATAGGCTATTTGCATGCATGAGCCGAATGCATTAAGATTCTTTAATGTACTTTTGGGACTTGAATGATGAGAAAAATACCGGCCATAGGTTGATTTAATTTTTAAAGTTTCATCGAGTATACACTCAAGTACTCGTAGTTGGTGTATAATTTAGCAAAATATACAAAAAATCAAAATTGCTGATAAGAGAAATGGGGAAGAACGTTTCTATTGTTAATCTTCTTTTGTTGTAGTAGTCAGGAAACAAAATCTCGGGATGGAATCAACAATGGCGGCAGTTATTCCAGTAGTGACATATGATGCATTAATCGATAAACAGCCTTCCGGTATCGATTTCCGGCCCCTTCTTTCTTTCAGTGTACTAGAACTTGCTGAGATAAGGCATGGTTATGGAAAATCGGTTTTGATCGAAATGCCTTGTATGATCTGCATCAAAGCCTACTACAATATTAGACTATTAGGTGCGCATTTCCCAACCAACGAATCATTTTTGAAGGATTTCAGTGCCAAAACTAGAAAAGTGTCATTAACGTCTTTGACACCCCTTCACTATAGTACAAGGTGGGGCGAAAGTAGTATCATAATGTGAATGTTCCACAATTTTTGCAAATGGTGTTTAAAGCTGTAAACCAAGCAAGCTGCAATTTGCAAACAGTTTTCAAAAACGGTCTTAATACATTTATTAAGTTACTAAGTCTGTTAAGCTTGGATTACAGCTTTGGATTATGACATTTCAGTATGACTTTACTTTACATTATGACATTACTCTTGTCCCACCCTGTAGACATATACATGCACATACATACATGTTAATAAAAATTGTTCTCAATATTATATTGGCCATACATTTTTAGTTTGCCGTTGTGGAATTAGAATATATCCTCGCTACTGCGGTGGTCCTTGTAGAATATTCATATTCAGTTTGTGTACCCACACAGCCATAAAGAGCTGCAATAACCAAAATATTGACCTTTATCTTATTTTATCCATTATAATTATGGCCTTAATTTGGAAAGGAAAGAATTTCCCACATACGAGTACGCTTCACTTATTGCAAGTTCTCCTGGTCTCATTATCCTGCATATCCATATGCCCCGATAAAAAAAGTAGGAATACCATACTCGTATAGATGAAGTAATTGAAAATGGTATTTGTTTGCCTCAAAATGTTGCATTCTTGTTAGAATTTTTCTCATCGATGAATTGTTCTCGGCTTGAATTCGACCACGTTATGAAATATTATATGCTTGTGGCGAAGCAGGACATAACATTTTGTATACTATTACCAGAGTGTATTCAATAAAGTCCACGACTGAGTCGCACGTACTTGCGCCTGCATATATATATGTCGTTTATCTGCAAATCACTTTAAACAAAATCAAATTTAAACAAAAAACAACAACGACAAAATCGTTAAGCCATTTTTTTTTTAATCCGTTTTCCAAGCGTGGTATGCCATAGGCTTGTACATGTCGGATATTGTTTAAACATAAACGAGAAATAGCAAATTTTCAAAAACCAGCTAATAAATAAAGTACCGTTATACGCGTATTTTGCAAAAACTTGGTACGCCATCTGTTAGCATATATGTATGTAATCTAAATATTAAATTTGAATAAAATCGTTTGATCCGTTTTCGAGAAAATCATTTTTTTTTTCAAAATTAGACATTAGTAAAGTACCACTAATTTTGAGGTTAAAATGAAAATTGTGATTTCACCTCGAATTAAGAACCCACCGACCTCAGATATGAAGTTTCAAGAGAATCCGTCCAGCCATTTAGGCTGCAGTCTGACATATGCATAGGTATATACAAACTTACAGACAGACAGACAGAATTGAGAGACCCACTTTTTGAATTTCTCTATGACTGTAATGTCAAGTTTGATCAAAATCTCGAGATAGAACATTTTCAGGAAACTAAAATTTGCCCTTATAGGTGCAAGTAAAAACATGTAGGTGACTTATCTATGGCTAGGAATATGTAAATCGATGTCAGGCACGGAATAATTCCAAGCTAGCCTTATACTTTACACATTAGTGACTTTCTCTGAGCTTATCAAAAATTTAAGTATGCTAAATACAGAGTAATAGTCTAAGAACTGTCAGGGCACTTTAATTAATGTAGCAACTAAAGACTGACATCAAAACTGTTATCGATACCCGCTAATTCACCAAGCGGGCATATTAGCCACAATTCAGGTACCCACTAGTAGTTACTAATTTTTAAGTGTCCTCTAGTAACTCTACTGGTAATATCTCCTGGTACATATTTACTAGTATTCTCTAGTATGTGCCATTGTTTTTGCTGAAGAAGGTGATGGGGAATACCGAATAATACATAGTTATCGAATTATTCGATAGTATCGAAATATTTATTCATTCGATTCGATTCTTTCATTAAAACTTTTTGCTCATTACTATTTTAGTTCTACTATTTTCATTCATTACTACTTTCGTTCATTAAAATTTATTTTCATTCAGTTTATTTCATTCGATTATTCTCTGATATATGTTAAATATGCGAAGTTAATGGAAATCGTTTTTGAGTGCAAATATCTCAATCACTGTGCATCATACGAAAAAAAAATGATTACAACCGGAATTTTAAGTGTTAAAATTCTCTACAAGATGAATGACGAATTTTTTTGGATTTTCTGAAATTGTAGGAAATGTTTGCCATTAAGTGTAAGTTAATTGAAATCAGATTTTGAGTGCGAATATCTCGAAAGCGGTGAGTCATACGAGGAAAATTTTCTGTTTTCAAATAGTCTCTTTCGAAAATTACCCCGAAGTTAATTGAAATCTTTCTTGAGTGCCAATATACCAAAAACTTTTTCTTTTTTTTTTTGTAATGTGAACTATCGTATTTTCGACATCACTGGATTGTTAAAATTATTCGGATATTTATCGATAGTCGAATTTATTCGATAGATTCCCACAATAGTTTCTGTAACCGTTGGAGTACTACTAGACAATGCTAGTAAAACCTTAAAGTATCTTTATCTTTTACCACTATTCATTTAAATTTTTTTTTAGTAGATTTATCTAAGGTCGATTTGAATTACATATGTATGTATATAGTTTAAATTAAAATTTAAACTATTGTAAATTATCTTTGTACATTGTCCTGAAACTGAGCAATAGCATTTTCTTTCATTTGATTTATATATGCTCTGTACACCAGAGAAGGTGCAGACTTTATTTTGGTTTTGTTTCCCCTTTTTCTGTCTGTTTCTATGGGGTTTATACTTAGGAACATTCTTGGGTATACCCTTAATTGTGAACCGAATTTGATGATTTTTGTTTTTTTTGTCTAGATTTGTTCTTGGACGAGAAATATATGTTTGTATGTACGTAATCGTCAAAAAAAGTACATAATGCGTAAATCGTTCATACATTATGTTCATGAGTACTGTAGATCGAAGGATTTGCAATCCACGAATGAGAATATTTTCCTTTATGCGAGATGGTGTCAGCTAGTGCATACGAGTATATGCAGAGGATGATTCGACTCACACAATTAAACTTTGATAAGTGTGGGGTCCTTCTCCTTTCCGATCCTTGCTGTGGGGGCTAGACATATTTTTTTTTTACTAAAATTTACTGCTTTGAATTTGTTTACGGTACAATGAGTGGATATGCTTGCCGAGTCAATTGAGTTTCCTATTTTATGATATGTAACACTGTGTATAATAATTTTAATTTATACGCCCCAAAGGAATCCAACTTTCACCTCCGACAATCTCATGATCCATGCTTTCAATATGAAATTCATCACCCTAATGTTCGATTAGCATTTTTACAAAATCATGACCATTTCAATGGGCAAATCCTTTCAGTGAGGGGAAGGGCTCACTGAATTCTCAACGTTAATCATAGAACTCTCACAGGGCAAATCCTTTCAGTGAGGGGAAGGGCTCTGCTAATCATAGAACTCTCACAAATCTGGTAGGCAAATTAGCAAATTACTTATTGTGGGTTATATGGGTGTAATTATAAATTTTCAAAACAGGTTGGCTGAACTATTGCTCCAATTTTTTTCTTTAAATCACAAATTAATGAGCTTTTTTTTAAATCTGTTCTCTGTAGTTACGCACTTCTTTAAAAGTGGTAGTGAGTGACTGTTCCACCTATATCTGGACGCACGATCGCTCAAGCGCCGGCTCTTATTTCGGTCATTATAAAAATAACCCCTTACAAATAATTTATTTTAATGATGACAAATCTATAAATTCAATCCGTATGAGCCTAAATGAACATAGTATAAAATAATTTACATATTTATGAGATATATATGTATTTTATGCACTCAATTTATTATTAGATGCACGAGGATGATTTGTTTAAACAAATTCCAGGAAGACACGAATCAAATGTCTTTCAGGACCTTTCACTGATCCGATTCTGATTTCGTTAATTGTTAAATTATCAATGTGACCTTTGCGAAAATTAAATAGAAATTTCAAGGACTAAACATAACGAAGTATAAAACAAATTTCATTGATCATGCATCTATTTAGTTCTACAAAGGCGTATTAATAATGATACGTAAGTGAAACATATTTAAATATTTTTTTAAAATATTAGAATGATTTGGAAATATAAATTATATGAAACAAAATTTTAAATCAGGGTGTTTTAGAACTACCAATGAGCATATGAATGAACAATTTCAGGTGGCAAAATTAAAAAAGGAAAATAATACTAAATGAAAAATTTATTTAAATTTTAGACTTTATCATTTTATATAGCGTTCAACATTGTATTCAAATCAAATTGTAAATAAACTTTTCACCCAAAAAAGACAAATTTGAGAGCTCCTGTCAAGGTCAACCCAAAAAATTGTACCAATTTTGCTAAGAAAATCAATTCGAGAACATATTTTAAAGCTTATTGTTGAAATTAAATCTTAATAAACACTAAAGAATAAAATTGAATTGCAAAAATAAAACATTTAAAATCAAGTCTAGAATTTATACAAATTTAAACCACAATTCCAAAAGTAAATCAATTTTTTTTACTTCAATGTAACCTGATACTTGACTTTAAATTTTCTTAAAACTGTTAATTTTGTTTTTTTTTTTTTTAAATTAACATGTCCCTTTCAAACTTTAGCAATTGAAAAACTTTGTTGTAACGTTTCTTCACTGTAATCTTTTTTTTTTAATTTTTACTACAAACTTAATCACCCATCATGCTGTTGAATTCCACCCAACGAAGTTAAAAAAAAAAAAAAAATACTCAACGCTATAAAATTAGTTCATTACTTCACTCTTCATAATACCAATCACGTTATTCCATACTCCAGGCGAAAGAGAAATTCCAGTATAAATAAACTTTCATCGGAAATAACACTTCGACTTCACACCATTTTTTTTTTTTTTTTTTTTTTATCCATTCACAGAACAACCAAAGAAACAAAACTCCCCCAAATAAAAAAACTGACATTAATTACAAAAAAGATTACAACACACAATTTGTGTCAGATGTCAAGATAAAAAGAAATAATAAAAATAAAAAAAAAAAAACTTTTAAAACCGTTTTCGGAATTTTCCACTCAACCACCTTACTAACCATTTTAGCGCACTCTGTTTACCCTTACACCGAAGAAGACGGAACGGAACTACTCAGATTCAACGTGGTCAACAACCAATAAAGAAATGAAATGAAAAGAATTCGAGTTGATGAATGTTTCAAAAATGAAAAAAAGCCAACAAAAACAGACAAAACAAAAAAACGTTCGCCTCTTTGCTTGGCTTTTTTCGTCCATGAAAAACCTAAACCTAAACATAATAACGGACTACAAAAGAATAGCTTGGAATGTTTTTTTTTTTTTTTTTTTTTTTTCGTTTTTAGAAAACAATTTTAATTTTCCAGTGGATTTCGAAAACTATTTTTCACACAATGTGTCGGTGGCAGAACAAAAGTGCGCCACGTCAAAGTTCAACTTTTTGAATTGTTAACCGAAAACAACAGAGAAAAAGTTTGAATTGTTCAATTCAGCAATGTATCGGTTATTGAACGTACTCCAGGAGTTTGGTTAATGGAAGAGTTTTTAACACCAAGGGGTACTTTTTATTGCTTTTGAATTGGAGGAGTCATCGTAATTTTGAGAAAAATTCATGGAAGTCCGATTTGAAAGCGTAAAGTTTGAAACAATCATCGATTCTTTCAGTTCATTCTCATCGCTGTAGTTCATTGCAGGATATTTGTTTATATCACTTGATAATTGCATATACGAGTATAAAGTTCAGTGAAGCGTTTCAGGAAAAAAAGGTCGTTCACTACTGACTTTGATCTACATAAGCGCTACATGCGATGGAGTAAAGTGAATGCACCAATGTTTTCGACGAGACTTTTTGACTGTTATATTAAGATTGGAAGTTAGTTTATTACCAGACTCACAAGTTTGGGCCAATTATCGCAAATTGGGCTAATCGAAATAAATATTAGGTGTTATCTTTTTGAAAAATATTTTTTTTAAAATAAGCTAACTCTGACCACAATCGGCGATATTTGGCCTATTTAAGTCACATTTTTGATGTTTAACCTACCGACTTTAAGAACTTATTGCTTAAAATAAAAAGGTTTTGTTTAACTATTGTGAATGCACCTAAAAAGAACATGAACACTTGCCAAAGAAACCATTGGTCTGGTTCAGTTGGTCTAAGCATCGCTTAGTCACCAACTGAACGGGGTCTAGCAATCATTTTCCACTCCGTCCTGATTATTTTTCCTAAGTTTTCTTGGATAAACCTTAATTAATTGTCTACAAAAAAAGAGGTGCAAATGCGGCACTACTAATTTTAAATTTTAGATAAACATTCTTTATTATTTTTTGTTATTTTTTTCAAAAACAAAACCTTTTTATTACAAGTTTTTCGGTCATATTTACTTAAAATAATGTAATTGTAGCATTTTATTGTACGAATATTCATCTTGAAAGCCAATTTACTATTTGAAAATTGATCTATTTTGGTCTACAAACAATTAAAGATATAGTTAATTTATCATCTTAAGATCTGACAATGCTATTTTTTACTATTAAATCTTACCTATACCATTATGTGCGCGCATTTGAAATCATTCTCGAAATGTCACGGATTTTGAAAAATGTTCCAATGTGTTTGGAACGCACTCTTAATTTACGATTAGTCTGATATATTCTCAGTGTATTCAGTAAGTTTTTTTGCGAAACCAACCAACTAATTCCAATTTAAATTGATACTTTTGCATCTGAGAACTATGAATATGGTTAGAGTTAGGTATGAGGTTTGTTGAATGGGTCTAAACTCTGCCCATAGTTTGTATATTTATGTGTGAGCATTAAAAAGGTTAGGTTGATTAGTTATGAAATTTTGCATATTGCCACATTGAAAATTATCTGATCCCATTATGGCTTTGAATTCAGTAACTTTAGATGATTCATTTGTATTTTGTCTCAACTGTTCACCGCTACAGTCAATGCTCGTAATTGTTAATTTTGTGGGATTGGTACGTAAACAGTTGTATTGTCTAATAATGCACATCGTTCGGACACAACCTAGGCAACTCATATGCATTTTTTCTATTGAAGTCATTGTGGTTTGTTACCAGGAACGGCGGGTTCTGCAAAGGAAAATCCAACTACTCTATTTTCTTGTCACCGCTGCCATTACTCTAGTGACAGTTTTGGTGGACTCCTTGGAATTATCCCCCAGGCAATAAGGACGCAAAAGAAATTAAGCTCACGACTGAGTCCCACATACTTGCTCTATATGTGCTGTTGGTTTGAAAATTAGACAGTTTTCAAATTAAAGTAAAATCTATAGAAAGTAAATAAATTTAAGTTTACATTAAAAAGCTTAAAAAAAAAGTTGTTTGACCAACTGTACAGAATTTTGATGCCATGCATATATCAAAAATAATCAATTATGAATAAAAGAGCCTTAGCCAGTCAATGCAAACATTCGTATTACCTTTGATGTGAATTTTTATCGAAATCGTCATATGCGAGACCCACTTTTTCGAGTTCTTCTGTAATAGTAATCTAAAACTGATCAAAATCTCGAGATTGAAAATTTTCACGAAAACTATACTTGTAGCGGTAATAGTTTTCAGGTTTTCATAAATTTAAGATTTGTTAAGATTTAAAAAAAAAATAATAATTGAAAATTGGCGAACTGGGGTCGTTCATCAGAATATATTCTGAATGGGGGAGTTTCAACTCATGGTATTGGCTTACTAGTTCTGATTTATTTGTTATTGTGAATGAGACGTTTTTGATCACAACTAAGGTATCAGCGAAAATTCCGAAATCGGCGAAGAAGCTCTCGTGAAGCCTCGGCAATGCCTACAACTTTGACTTTTCTCTTTGCTTGAAAGTTATGGATCGTGCAATAGCGGGCTTGTCCACTAAGATTCCAGAAATTACACAATTTTTAAACCATTTGTGGAAAACATATATATGTATATCTATACTCTCCAATCTTTATTTGTATGGATTTCTATTAGAAAGTTCTGATCGTAGTCAAGGTATGAGTATTTTTTTTTTTTTTTTTCTGAATTGCCATTTTTGCATACCTAGAAGTGGTACGCACACGGTGCGTGATGAGAAGTAGATCATCTACAAAAGTGTTATAATGAAAAGGTGCAAGGTGATAGCCACCCTCTACCGTCCATCACCAAGACCTCTGTACATTAAAGATGGATCAAACGGTTACAGCAGACCTCTGCAGTAGCCAACTGACCCGTTTGGATGATCAAATCCACCAACATTGTCCTACAATTACAACAGAAAAGATGTTGTTCCCATCACTACAATACCAGATCGTATGTCGCATTGAGGGCGAAGCAGAAATACCTTGGGTATAAAATTCCGCCTCATTCTACATAAATACTCACTGATCTGGCATCAAGCGAGGATCTTTTTCTGTCCTTGCAAAACTTCGTGAAGAGGAATTTAAAAATCCTGACCAACTATCTGTCCTCCAAACCCAAGACTTTCTTTAAGTCCAGTATTGATAAGTTGGCAGATTGATGAAGAAAGGTCACTGAAAGTGGTGGACAATATGTTTTTAATTGAAACTTACTTGGGTATTTGGTCAAAAACACGATAAAACTTTCTTGCCAACCTATAATTTTGAGCCATTCACAGTTACCTATTGCAATATGTTATCGTCCATAACAAATCATTGACAAACACACCTATTCTACTCCACCAAACTCCCCATGTAAGTCCAACAAGTGTACACCATTTCCACACAACATTAACCAGAGGCAATTCTTGTATTATAAGCTTTTCTGAAAATAGCATCTCACGTAGATTTGAACTTAATAATCAGCGCGCGGCTCCTTGATTAAAAAAATTCTCTGAATGCTTCACCTTCTCTTGTTTTTTTTTTTTTTTTTTTTTTTTTTTCTTATTCTTGTTTCGTCTGATTCCAAAATGGCAGCGCATACGGCGCCATCTCAGCATTTGTTCAACATTCAATATCAAATTGCCGTTTCGCGCCTCGGCCAAATGATGTGCCCCTGGATGAGTATTTCGAATATCATCGAAAGTGTCTGTCCGAGCAAGATACAAGTCGTAGAAGAGGATGATGATGATGATGATGGCCAGAACAGAACCTGAGCGCATGAGAAAAACCATTCGCGTTCCGTGATCATCATTTCCACTCCATGTGGGTCGTGGAGGAGGCATTTCTTTTTCTTTTTTTTTTTGCGGCCCCATAGTGATGATGAAGAGAGTGGCAAAGGCTATATCGTTGCGGTGATAATTCGATAGAAGGAATTTTTTCTTAGATTTATATATCATTTTCATATTTTTATACGATTATACGTATTTCTTGTTTATTTATTATTAAATTAGTTGTTCAGTGTTTTTGTTTGTCATTATTTAATGGCCTGTGAATTTTCATTTTCTATTCTTATTTTGATTTGTATCTATAGGTAGCTTTTATCTTCAGAGGAGATGATTTTGATTATGATGATGGAACTTAATGCGTTGGATTTTTGATTGATTAAGCGAGGGACTATATAGATATTTCACATGGCACACACATGTTGTGAAATAAAAACTCAATCTGCAAATATTTCCAGCGGAAATATCTATCCGTAGTTGATTTTTCTTATAATTAAATAAAGATTCAAAAAATATGAGTGTGTATAGGATGCGTGGTTATTTTGGGGCGATATCTGATAGAATCTCAAACACCTGTATGTGGCGCGAACTGATTGATTAAATTTTCTTTGAAAAATTGACGAGCTTTGGCAAATAGACGCAAATTGATAAGTTCCTGATGGATGCCCGTTAATATGAATGAATTTTTCTTTTTATTTTCAACAATTTAGAAGTTTTTTTTTAAGAATGATCTAAAAAATTCCAAATGGATGTTAGGAAGCTAAAATAAAACAACTTTAATACAACTGCAAGTGAATTAGTTAAGACCTTCTGCAACAAACATTCAGAACAACCTGGAATAACCTGAATATCTGTCAAAATTGTTAGCTTCTGCTATGACCTAATCAAAGCTAAGTCAACATAACATGCTACTCTTATATACTAGAGACTTAGATATAAAATATAAATCGCAAAGTAGCAAATTTATAAACATATCCATTGATATTAATATTCTCTATCAGATAGCGCTAACAGACTAATACTTCTTTGACTAATGGAGCAGGTTAAATTCGTTCGCTAAATTTTAAATTTGCTTCAGTGAATAGGCAACCATAATGCACCTCAGTTTGCTTAACCTTATGTCAAAACTGAACGAAAAGTTCACTCGATTTCTGTCAAATGCTCTAGTTACTCATAATGACCAAATTTATAAATATATTGATTGCAAACTTCAAAATTGGTTTCAGTGTAGAGAAAAAAACAGAGAGAATAATCTAAAAAAATTAAAATCGTACTCAGAGTATATTTCTACTGCCATCGTTTTATCTTCTTTCATTTTTTGTCGGCTGCTGTCAAATTTCCTTACAGAATACTATATGCCATTTCATTTACAATCTCCGTAAGTTCACTGAAGTCAAAGAAAACTTGACGAAACTGAGCATACTCCCATTGTGATTAGCCTTTAAGCCAAACAAATGCCCAGACCTAATTGATTTCTACATAGTCAAAATCATTCTATTAAAGGAACTGATGATAAATCCTATACATTTCAGTATGTGTCTGAAATAAAAGCTACTCCTAGACCACACCAGCTCTATAATCGTAAGACGGATTGGGAATCCTTTCGACAACTCATAAGACGACATCTACAAACTAACGTACCATTAACATACCAAAACGACGTTTAACGGGCAATAATCAACTTTAATGAATCAGCTACCGATGCAGCCATTAAAACGACATCTGTAATTACCCAAAAAGAATATAAACATTTTACTCCACGTATACTACGGCGACAAATGGAATATAAAAGAAAACTCAGGTAACAATGGCAGACCAGCAGATCCCCAGGAGGCAAAAAGAAGTACAACAAAGCGGTAAAAGAACCAAAAGCAAGTCTGAAACTAACTCAAAATACACAAATTACTGACTATTTAAAAAACCTCTGCTCGACGTCAGAAACTAATTACTCATTATGAAAAGCAACAAAAAGACTTAAAAACAAGATAACTCATCAGCCACCACTAAGGAAACCAGACGGAACGTGGGCCAGGACGAATCAAGACAAAGAAGATACTTTTGCTAAGCACTTTGAAGAAGTTTTAACCAATGAAAAGGACCATCCTGTCATAATCACCAGCAATCTGAGGATAAAGAAAATAAAAATAATCGAAATTGAGCACTGCATTAAAAAAAGGATTAACCATAAGAAAGCTCCAGGATATGACTCCATACATAGTAAAATACTAAGAGAATTACGCAAACAAGCCATAGAGTACCTAAGAAACATCTTCAATACACTAATCCGATTAAAATACTTTCCGAAGACTTGGAAGCAATTGCAGTATTATAACCTGGTAAAGATGCAAAATCCACATCATCCTACAGATCGATAAGCTTGCTTCCCATACTGGGAAAAGTTTTCGAGAAAGTCTTTTACGATCGACTGCATCTAATTCTGACTAATAACAATTCGATGCCTGGCCACCAATTCGGTTTCCGCAGACAACACTCAACTATCGAACAAGTCCACAGGGTAGTAAATAAAATCACAACCGACTTTGAGGAAAAGAAGTATTGCATTGGAGTATTTTTAGATGTACCTAAAGCAATCGACATGGTTTGGCATAAGGGATTATTACATAAACTTCAGACCGTCCTTCCACCAGACTATTACTTATTTAGAAAAGGCTACTAGACAGCTAATTCTACGTGAAATGTAGGGACCAAACTTCAAACATATTCGGAACGAGAACTGGAGTACCCCAAGGATCTATACTGGGACCATTATTATATGTTCTCTATACTGCTCATATTCCTTCTCCAAGAGACTGTACATCGGTGATAGCTACTTTTGCTGACGATACCATTTTTATAACTTCGAACGAGAATCTTGAAGTAGCAAAGCCCAAGCACAACAGAACTTGGATAGTACAATAAAATGGTTTGACAAATGGAGTATTAAAATCAACTGAGAGTGGCCGTGGTGTAGTGCTAACATCATCGCTTGTCACGCTATTGGTTCACGGTTCGAATCCTGATGTCAAGAATCATCTATTTATTTCACATGAAATAATTAAAAAAGTCGATCACTTGCGAAAACTAAGTCAACTCTACTGTGAAGGCATAACACTGGCAGTAGGATGGTCATATGGCTAAAATGCAACTTGATCGTGATGATGACATCAGGAGGATGGAAAAAATACTGTGAATCATAAGCAACGACAATAACAGCGAAAACAAAAAAATACTCCCAAGTTATCTGGATAGCCACCCTTGGAGTTCACTGAAACCATTGTATATGAAACTTACAATACAATACAATGCTGAAACTTAACTAAAACCTGAGTTTCAATCCAACTACACCAATCTGTCTTTCTCTCTGTCTCTTCCCCTTTCCACAAAAAACGTCCTGTCCTAAAACATTAGTGTAAGGGTATTCATATCCCCTTTAACACGTGCAAATTATAAAAAAAAAAAAAAAAAAACGAAGAGAAAACTGACAACGCAAAACCAAATTACACTTCTATACCTCTCACAATAGAGGACAAAATTATAACAATTGACAAAATAACCAAATACTTGGATATACACTTAGACAACAAGCTAAATTCGAAGTACCATATATAGGGTGGGCCAAATAAGACCTAACAATGTTCTATGGCTCCTTTGCTAGGACTTAAAACTATCTACAAATAATAAGTTATTGTTATACAAAACGATCATAAAACCTATGTGGGAGACGTCGAAAAAAACAAACATCGCTATATTTCAAACATCCTACGAATTATTATCAATGCGAACTGATATATTTCCAACTATGACATTCATCGAGACCTTCAAATGTGAACAGTAGAGGATGAAATGACAAATACAAGTAGAAGACATCATAATAATAAATGTAGAATGAAATACCCGGTAAAAGTTGAATTATTTCGAATCTCAAGCAACATATTACAGTGTGACCAATAACATTAATGTATTAATGATTCCATTTGCTTTAAAGCAAACTCTAAAAGGCTTACAGCGTTATTTGCCATTGTAAATGGTACCAAAACATACAAAATACTCGTACTACACCGCTGTGCTACTACCTTTACCTTTATTTGAACCCATTCTACTGCAGTTCATGTTTACAAACCAGCAGTGTCTATAGTTCTTGCCATATTCAATTTCTTCGTCCTTTTGCTGCACAAAGGGTGAACGAACTCTTTCATTTAATAACCTAGCTAGCCGGGGGCTGCAAAAAATGCACAATTTTTATGTATAATGCAAGGTGGGGCAAAAGTAATGTCATAATGTGAATGTGCCATAATTTTTGCAAATAGATCAAATGTCATTGTGCTTTGACATTTATGTTGTATACAGATAGAAGTTTAGTTGACAACAAGCAATGGAGAGATACACACCTCGGGCAACGCTGAAGATTTTGAATCACCAATTTCCGGGCCGTGTGATCTCCTGTTTTGGCGTTTGGGGCAGAAGTAATGTCATAATGTGAATGCATCAGACTTCTTCCTTTGGGGCTTTTTAAAATCTCGCGTTTACCATAACAAATAACAAACCTTGCAAGTCTTGAAGGCCAACATTGAAGAAGAAATCATCAATTTGAAGCTAGATATTTTGCGAGCAACAATTCAAAATGCAGAGGTGGTCATTTGATCGATATCATTTTTTCAACTTAATGTCATCAATTTTAAACCTTCTAATAAACTGTTCATGAAAACAGAGCCCAATTTTGGCCATTTCTTACAAAATGGCAGCCAATTCACATTATGACATTACTTTTGCCCCACCTTGTACAAATACCGACTGGCTGCAACTATAGCTTCCTCCCCAGCCAAATCCAACTGGCTTTGACTCCTCACTCCTTAATAGGTGGCCCGATTTCATCCATAGATGTTGGTACGTCTGCAGTATTTTCGGGTATGTAACTCAATAGTAAAGTGAAACCATTTACCATGAATCTCATGCAATTAATGTTGTTAATTATCGTACTAATATTTCGCGTAAGTACTTTAATTTTTTATAATAATTGTATCAATTTATATGTATATTAAGAATGCAAAAAAATGAAGTTGACTTCCTTTCTTTGTCACACAAATATCATCAATATTCAAGTAAACAAATTGATTCCTACTTTATTGTCGTTAATTGATCAAGATGTTCCTTTAACAACAGCTCTACACCGTAACTTTAATCCTGATATTCCACTGATGTTGTCCGTGCTAAGACCTTAAGGAATCTTGCATTTATTGCTTATAGTGAAAAAAGAACTCATGGGAGCTCAAAAATATGTACTAAGTGTAGAAATAGAGTTACAAACCTAATAAAGAAAGAGAAACGCTAACTTGGGCTTAATAAATTCTCTAACATTAAGGATTCAAACGATTTTTGGAAAAAGCTAGAAACTTTGGTGTGGTTAATAAAAACAATAATAATGCTTACAATTGATCAACGAAAGAATTCAACTAGCACTGTCTTCAGTCAATTACGAACACGTTAGAAAGATTCAATTTTGAACAAATTAACGAAAGTGGATTGTTTTTTCGTAGTATTTCTAATGATGATTACTTAACTGGCTTATTCCCTATTAAAACGAATTCCGTCGGTCTTTACAAGCTTTCCTTAAAATTTATTAAAATTCTTTTACCTGTATTTAGTAATCCATTTTTTCACATTATAAGCACAGGGATAATTTCTAAGGACTGAAAAAATAAATATTTATTTCCATACCTAAAGCTGCCTATCCCCTTCAAAGCTTTCAAATTTTCGACCAATTTCTATTTTACCTATTCTCTCCTAAGTTTTCGAGATCAACTTGAAAAATCATGTAACTAAATTCCTCAATGAAATGGTCTACTCTACTGATTTCAGTTCAATAAAAAATGTGCTGCTTAATCTTACAAAGGGATTCGAAACCATCGATCATAAGTATTTATGTTCCGAATTGGCTTCCAATTTTCACTTTGCTCTGACTTCTTGCAAAGTTATATGATCTTACCTTAAGGGTAGACAAAAACAGGTACTCTTGGAGTCCTCGGTGTTTTCGTTTTTAACTCTTGGCCAAGGTGTTCCTCAGGGCTCAGTTGTGGGACCTATCTCCTATTCTAAAATAAAGTTTTTCATTTTGCAGCCTTGGATGACATTGAAATATGCATTGGCAAACGATGATTTGAACAACTCAAAATTGATAGTTATCCTCGGTTTCATAGTTCGTTCTAGAAATGTCATTCTTGGCATTAAATGCCATAATCTGTAATTGGATCCCGATCTCATCTGGTTTTTTTCTCTTTTTTTTTTTTCTTCCGCCTGTATTTCTCATTGAGGGCAACAAATCGATTTTCAATTTTCATGCAGATTCGTTACTCCTTAACAGCGTCGCGGTAGGCACTCCTTCTGGAGTCCCGAAGCGTTGGATTAATTTCGATTATGGTGATGACATTTTCATCATCATTATCTAAATAAGAAAAGTTACTTTTATTAAAAGATATACACTTTCTAATGAATGAAACAAACCTTTCCAAGTGTATTGGGTTGGAGTAGAAACTTTTGCTGTGATTCTTTTTGGCTTTTTTTCTTTTGTCCCCTTAAGACGTTCCCTGCCAAATGAAATGGTCTTTATGTCAAAAAAAAAGAATTATTTCCGAAAAGTTATCTAATAGCAGAGCCATTTGTTAAGAAGATTTCGAAAATGTTCTTGAGAGTGTGTTAGTTTTTACAGTTTTATAAAAGTGGAAGCTCAATCTACGCCGAGCTTTAAATAAATTCACTTTTGCGAACTGAAACAAAGCGATAGGAATATTTAATGCATTAAATAGAGAGAAAACATATTTTTTTAACTTTTGCAACTTTTTGTACTTTTTTCTGAATGTAATTTTATTGGCTGTCATTTATATATTAATTCCCTTCTTCTTGGTTGATAAGTTTGTAAAGCTGAACCTCCAAGAAACAAACAAATTGCAATGCCTACTTTTTTTTTATTAAGAGGTATCAAACGATTTGTTCCAGATGGCTTCTAACTTTTCCATATGTCTATTTGGTTTTTAAAGAGCCAACATAATGGACTTGAATGAAATAGTATTTCATGACCATAATGGGATTATGCTCGGTTTCGTCAAGTTTTCGTTAACTTCTGTTGGCTTAGGGAATGTCTCAATGAAATGAGACATTCAGTACGGAAATTTGACAGTTGACACAAAAAGAAAAAAAAAACAAAACAAAATTTCAAATCATTTATTTTTGATAGGATATTTATCCCTTCCACTGAAAGATGCAGTAATTCTAATTTTTTTAAATTGTTTTAGTTTATTTTCCATTTTCTTTTTCCTTGCACTGAAACTAAACCGAATGTAAACAATTTGACAGACTATAAGTTTGCTCAAGTACATTATGGGTAATTAGAGAGTTTGACAGAAATTGAGTGGGCTTTTCGTTCGGTTTTGACATAGGGTTAATCCCACTGAAGTCCATTATGGTTAGCCCTTAATAGCTGTCACCGAGCTCCACCATCAATGCCACCTCAATACTTAATTAGCGTAAATCTACCATGTCAAACTAATAGGAAACACATCCATAGTGCTACTTTGAATGTCGATTTTATAAATAACTTCTAAGGAAAAATCTTTTTATATACGCTAATGGGAACATTTTTGAACTTTAAACTATCTGAAAACTCATTAATATTTTGAGACACATAAAAAGTCCCAAACCTCCTTTCGTCTGTCCGTCAAATAAATTCATTGCTCACCAAAAAAAAAATACAGGTCAGGAACTCTATCTATCTATGTATATTATACGAGTATTTCTAAATTCATCTCTCTTCATTAATCCGACAAATTTCCAAACTAAACTCAAAACGCATTATTAATATTCGCCCATAAAATTATTTATGCTCGCCCATAGATGTCAACGTCGACATTCCGAAATTTAACAAAATAAAATAAATAGAAAATTTTCCAAAAAAAAATCAATTTTATTTCCTGTCAACAAGCACCAGAGGTCGACTTTGTCTGAATTAAGATTTAATTTGGAACACTAACAGTAATTTATTACTGCAAGATACATGAAGAAAATAAATATAAATACATCGGACTCAGCGGCAAGATAAAATAGCATAAATGTCACTGGGGTGGCATCGATAACACAATAAATTAAAATTATCTCTAGCTTTAGTGTTTCCATTGATAACTATAAATTGGAATTATGATTATGATGTTGTTGAAAGATTTAACTCCAACATACAGTAGGTCACGTTTATTTTTTTTTTTTTTTTTTTTCGTGCATGAAATGGTTACAATAATGTGGCTGGATATTAAAAATACATTAGTTTAGCTAAATCTTTATAATACAGCCAGCACGGCCTACATCTTTTTCTCATCAAGAGGCAATTGAGATAATCAGGACACTATAATGTCACCCCATTATATTGTATCTAAAGATTTGCGCACACACAGCCTAAGCTGAATTAATTTGCCATATTTTGTTTGTGAAATTTCTATGAGAGAAACATAATGGCATTTGAAATGATAATTTAACTAGATTTTTAATATTCACACAGCACGTTTAGTTAATTGGTAGAAAGATAAAATTATTTTTATATTTTTTGCATAATAAAAACAAATCGTTGAGTTGATACCCATTGAGAATGAACATTTTGAACAGAATTGCTCCGAGCAGTGCCGATCAATATTGTTAATAGATTTTTAATGATCTCAACATATGTATCCGTAAACACTAGGATAATAAACATAGAAACAAGGGCATATTTTATCTGAATTAAAATAACACCACATGAGTTTGCAAAAAAAAAAAAAACATTCCTATGTATAATTTAAGTTTTTTGTTTTTGTTTATTTAGTTTTCGATTTCGAAGGTTCAATGTAGATGTTAAATAATTCCTTGGGCCATCAATACGACAATAGAAAATAAAATTGTATAGTAGTTTTATTGTATATAGTATTGTCCAGTCTACAGTTTCTGTATAGGTGGAATGCGCGAGAATAAGGGATACTTGAACCAATCTAAATTTATTGTTCCCATTCCCAAACGCAAAGTAGACAATCGTTGGTGCAAGAGGTGTGGACAGTATCCCACTATAACGCCAGTGGACTATGTTTTGGTTGCCAGCACTGCCATATGTGAAGATTTATCTTCAACGAAGTATTTTTTTACTAAATTTTCCTGAAAATCTTCAACTGGAGATATTTTTGCTATCTTAAAATGTCCGTACAATAAATCTTAAAATTGAAGATTTCCTGAACCTAAGCTTTTTATTTTTCTCTATATTATTCCAATATAACATGTTGTGCGCAATTGTCCGTAATCACATTGCACCTCTATGTCAAATTGCTCCCACTTATTTTACAAACAAACTTACCTATAGAATTGAACGCATTCATTTTTGCATACGACAATGAAATGGAATCCACTTAATAATCTTCTCTTTCAATATTTATTTTATCCGTGGTTTTAAAAATATGAACAAAATTATAACTCAGTAGAAAACGCTTAACAGGGAAGTGACCTTACTCTCTATCCTTTTGTTGCCAATCCTCAGCTTTTCTCTATATCCTTCATTTTCTCTCCGTCACAGAGTTTTTTAAAGGACATACATATATATACAGTTCACTGATGCATTTAGAAAAGTACAACTTATTATTGCTACTTTTGCTTGTACACTTTGGAGATTTATTTCAAAAATGGCCAGGCATTGTATTTGCATCGGTACGTTCTGTATGACTTGTATTATTTTATAGTTTATGAGCTTAAAGATGGTGACAGACAGAAGGACGCCCTAGCGAGAACAATAGTGTTCGATGGTCTATTTATGGAAAATAACATATTTTTTCCAAAAGTACTAATCTGATTAACAGCAGAATTGACAAGTCTCGTGTCATAGTTCAGATAAGTACTCTCAAAAGAATTATTCAAATTAGTTAATTTTTGCATTAGTTATCGTGAATGAAAAACATGGCGAAATTACACAAAACAGTTATAAAACCTTTAATCCGTTTATCACCAGGATCAAGAGATCTTGAAT
This sequence comes from Pocota personata, assembly GCA_963082735.1. Lineage (NCBI taxonomy): Eukaryota > Metazoa > Arthropoda > Insecta > Diptera > Syrphidae > Pocota > Pocota personata. The sequence goes on from OY720430.1 coordinate 36,113,189, forward strand.
AATACTTAAGGTAAACACGGTAAAAAGAATCATTCAAATCAGTGCATTTACGGCAGTGCGATAAACGGATACACTCATAGTCGCCATGCGGAGAATCACTTTCTGTATATTTTGAGTGCAGTACCGTTAGAAACTGATCTTATATCGGGTAACATATTTTAGTAGGATGACCAATGTCTTTGAAGCCGCTGCAACTAAACCCGAAGTCAGAATTTTAAATTCAAAATGGCGTTGAAAAATGGCGTCCAAGAATAAATAGAGAGGCATTTTGGATTTCGAAAATTTTGTGATTTGAATGCAGTGACCTACAAAACTTATATAAAAACTGGTCGATATAAATTTTCATAGGGATTTTGAATTTGCCATTTTTAATTATGAAATTTTGACTTGAGATTCTGATTATCGTTCGTGTATGCTGTCTCTTAATAACTTGAATAGTTTACGAAGAAATTTAATTTTTAATGTTTTTTTGCTTACTCACTTTAAATGACGCTACAGTCTGAGGTGGAGCTGGACATTAACCAACAAGCGACCTTAACCAACAAGCGACCTTAACCAACAAGCGACCTTAACCAACAACCATTGTTGCCAGCTTGATTTTGTTCTAGCCGCCTCCAGTTTTACACACGAAGTTGGTTAAGGTCCCATTTTATTACTTCTGGGATAAATTCGAAGACTTTCCGAGCTGGAGTATCCATGTCCATTCGCTCTATATATCCTATTCAGCTTAGGCAATAAATTTGAACCCTTCTTACTAAGTCCATGTTGTTGTACCGTATGCTGCCGATACAAATTGAACCAAAAATCAGTCGATTTTTTTTTTCAAAACAACCAAGGGTGTTTTTATCCATCTTCTGTACCGTATAGGAGGATGAGGAACTTATGTAAAATCGTAAAATCACCTTAGATGTTCGTGAGAGGTCTTTGCTACTTAATTGCCTATTTATCCCAAAGAAACAGCGGTTAGCAGGAGTGATTCTTTGCCTGATCTCTGTGCTGGTGTCATTATTCGAATTTACAGTATACCTTAACTACCTCAAAATTGTGGCTATCTATTGTGTCGTTCTGTCCAAATCTCCGATGTTGATGGAAGTATAATTTTTGTTTCGCCCTTGTTAATCGTTAAATCCATTTTCGCCATTTCAATACCCACGAAAGCACTAATTACAACCCGCTGCATTTTTCCATTTATGTCAATGACAATGATTTTTATTTTCAGTAATAAACAATTAAGCGCCGTTCGGATTTTTGCGTATGTTAATCTATACTTTTTACGAGTTTTTAAACAAAAACAAACATAGGCTGGGTTGCAGATACGCGTGAACTTCCTTTTTTTTGTAGTTTGACTGTAGCTACTATCAGATAAGTACTCATAAGATTGCTACTGACTAATTGAATGACATTTCGAAAAAACCTATAAGTCAAAGTGCTCGTCCACGGAAGACATAATACCGAATTACGTTACTCGTTATACGATCACGGATAATACGATGCCAAATACACGCTTTACGTGACGAGTTATGCGTTCACAGATGAGATGATTCGACTCTTGAAAAGTCGCAGAAAAATGGGTCAATAACGGTTAAAAAAGGACATGTATTGAAAAAAGCAAAGAAAAATTCATCTTAACTTGAATGGTATAAGTAAAATCGTATTCATTTAGAATAAAGTAATTTTCAATTTACTTTTCCTTTTACTTACTCGTATATCTTTTGATAAATAAAAACATTTTCCTCTAGTAATTCCTACGACCTATACTATGTCAAAGAATTTTATTGTGGGAAGTTTATTTTATTTAAAATTTATTTTTTATTTGTTTTCATGTGGTAAGGACAATAAATTTATTTATTTGTCTTATTTTTTTATATTCATCTGCTAAGAGTTCATCACTCAACATAGCAGCAACCATTAAAATCTTGAGATTTTCGAACTTTTCTGGCTTTTCTTATATATTTCAAGGACGATATAAAAGAATGACGTAAATCGCAAAATTTTACAATATTGCATCATTATTAATTTTAATAAGCAAGCAATCATTTTCACGGTGTATTAACTAGATACATGAGAGAAAATAAAACATATTCCCGAATTGCCGATAGCTATACTGAAAAACAAACTTCCGTAAGAATACTGAAATATGATATTTATTCGAAATCGAGACATCTTGTTTTCCCATTAATGAAATAGACAGGACCGCCTACTGCATTTTACCAATTATGTTAATGAATTTTGCTTTTGCGCATGCTAGTAGATGCACAGACTTTGGAAAATGTTTCCACCGATTTCTACTTGAGGTACATATGTGTTACCCCACTAAAGTCTGAGATGGAAAAAAAATTACGTAAAATCAGACAGACGAACAGACAGACAAACAAAAACACACTTATTCGAGTCCTCTTTGAAAATAATACATGTTCGTATCAGGATTGTTAAAAATGTTGAAATTCTTCACGAACTCAATGCCTTTCTCTGTAAAGAGAAAGTTTATAAAGAAAATGTCCAAATTGTAATAAAATAATGTTATTTCCATTTTTAGGCACGAAATAAACCTGCAGATGGATCTAGTCACAACGCCAAGTCCGGGCAACGTGATAAGACCCCCGGCCCGGGTCAAAAAGGCGGCGCACCAGCTAAGGCCACAGCACACACAGCCAAACAGCCAGCACCTGCTAAACAGCAATCCGGTTCAGGCAGTAACAAGGGTTCGTCGACACCCAAACAATCTCTTAGTGCGGGTCCGCCAAAAGCTGCAGCGCCTGTTCCAAAGTCACAGAAGAAAAGCAAGAAGAAACACCAGACTTACGATTTGGTCGTTAAAATTGATTTGGTTTGTCTATAACAATATTTACTTTTTTTCTTGAGTATCTATATCGTATTGTTGTACTTTGTAGACGGAGCATGGGCTCTCTGAAGATCAAGTTGCAGGTAAGCAAATTATTTTTGTAATTTTACGAACGAAATGCCAAACTTCTACTGTCATATTCCTTCAAGTATTAAAAAAGTTTTCATCAAAATTGGTTTAGTCATTCCTGAGTTATAAAAATATTTAGATTTCTAACCATAACCTAACCCATCCCCAAAAGTCTCAAAATAACTCTATACTTTACCATTCCAGAATTTAAGGAAGCATTCATGTTGTTTGACAAAGATGAGGACGGTACTATATCCATGTCCGAATTGGGTGTTGTTATGCGATCCTTAGGTCAACGTCCAAGCGGTAATAATTCAAAACAAGTTTGACTTTTTCTTTTTAGTAATATTTTTCCACACTGAATAGAAACTGAACTTCGAAACATGGTGGACGCTTTTGACCAAAATGGAAATGGAACAATTGAATTTAACGAATTCCTTCAAATGATGTCTAAAAAAATGAAGGATCCCGATGGCGAGGATGAACTGAAAGAAGCCTTCAAGTAAAATTGTTAAAAAAAATTTAAAATGAACAAATTTTGAATAACTTTGTCTTGTCTGTCTGTAGAGTTTTCGATAAAAACAATGATGGACTGATATCGTCATCGGAACTTCGTCACGTTATGACGAACTTAGGTGAAAAACTGTCGGAAGCTGAAGTCGATGATATGATCAAGGAAGCTGACATGGATGGCGATGGCATGGTCAACTACAGCGGTAAATAGAAAAACTTGTCGAATACGAACAATTTCAGATGGTCGAGATTTGTCAAAATGCCATAAATATTTTTAAAGGGAATGAAAGCCTTAAAGCTGTTGATCCCCTTTTTTAGACACATTGTGATGAATTTAACTTTTCGTTTCATTAGGTTTGGGCTTAAACTAGGAGATATTATAACAATTTTAAATCGGCCGAGAGTTTGACTAGAAAGGTGCTCACTCGGATTCACAATTCGGGTTTATATGTTGTTCGTAAGGCAACCCTTAAATTGAAATTATTTTATATATTTAAATAATTGTTCAGTTCGCCAAAACAGCTGGCATTGAAAGGATTAAATCATGTTGTTAGTCTATGTAATCTGTTTCAACTACAAGGGTCTTACAATCTATTGTGGGATTACGAATTGCTGCTCTTGCACAAGATATGTAACTTTAACCATGGCAGACAATTGTAAAGGATATACCTCGCTTAGTACATAATTCTACCGTGATATTGTCGCCTATGATCTTGGACTTCACAACAGACTCGAAAGTAAACAAATTTTCTAGATAGAATCGCTCTCTGCAGTAACGGCCTGTAGACGAAGCCTATTTGCCCATTGCAGTCGGCTTACAAATTTCACGAACCAATTTGTTAGCATCGTCGGGTTAATCCTAATTTCGTTCATTAAAAACTTCTTCTCGAAAGATTTTGTTCGACATCTTATTACAGCAATCTTGGAAGTTTCACATTTGAATTTTGTGCTGTGAATATTGTGTCTTCGGGGTTTTCTGCTATCAAATTAACTTTATACTTTCCTACAACTCAGCTTGCTCTACAGATAAGTAGAAACCGCTTATCTCTATGACTTGTAGTTAGTCTTAATCATTTTTTGCTCACAAAAACAGGGTTAACGTTTGCAATTTAGTAAGAGTTGATTAGTTATAATGTCCATGACGATGCACAAAATTGCAGGTCACATTCTTTGCTACTTTAGTAGGAAGATACCACTTTCAAGTCCTGAAGAGTGGTTTACCTTTGAAGTAGGAGTTAATGGCCCATCCTACATTTTCGTCAACTAATTAGGATCCCATTGTGTTGACTGCAATCAAATTAACTTTCAACAATCTGGAAAGTGAAGAATATTACGGTTCCTTAACTAATTTTAATTAACCTTACCTTTATTTTGTTGGTTTTCCTGAGGACTTTGGAAGTTTCTTCTTTATCTAGATGCTTCTGTAGTTAAATTCGTCTGGTCATAGAAGTTACTCTGGCAAAATTACTCCCACTATTGTATATCTTCTTGCTTTTTCTTTGCTGAATTACATACATGCCTAGGAGTAACTTGCTTACAACAGACAGTTTACCAGGGGCAGATTGTCTGAAGTGTAATACACTGAAGTTACATTTTTGGTTTTGTATACACTGTTTTTTCCTATTTTTGTTCCTAGAACAATTAATAAACAGGTCAATAGATGTTAAAATAGAGTTCACCTCTTTGATGCAAACAGCAATTGGATCATTTGCGGCATAAATATTTCAGTGAATACGGGCGGAAGTGGATAGAGATTTGCAAAATCTTCCGAATTTCTTTTAATGAAAACCCGCATATGTTAGCCTTGCAAACAATGTAATCGCAATGGTCTTTAAAAGTAAGGCAGAGATCAAGTACTATGCCCAAGTCCTTCTTTGAATGATTGTAAATATGTAATAGGAGAATAAGACCTAGATAATGTGAAATATTGCGCCGTGGCTCAGTGGTTAAGTGCGCGATCACTGAGCGAGAGGTTTAAGGTTGGAATCCAAAAAACATAGAAAAAAAACTAACTCAACCATTCGTGCGGCGCACAGCACATGTGGCTGGAAGAAACTAGACTAGGCCCTGCATTAAGATGTTAGCGCCAAAATATTTATTTATTTAGTGTGAAATATTGACATTTTGGGATATTCAAAAGTCGATCACACCATTCATCTACGGCGACAATATCCTCTTGAAGAAAGTGGCAATTTCGATTTAGTAGGATGAAATAAGTTGAAGTCGTCTTCAAACAAAAGACAGTATGACTGCTTAATAACTAGCAAAATATCGTTGATTAAAGCAACAGAAACAGCAATAGATCAGAACAGAAACAAGAACTACAACCCTGTGGGACCTGACCTAACTTTTATCGACTTACAATAACAATCATTAATTTTACAATAACATATTGGAAATGATTACCTAAGTACGATTTTATCCAACTAAATGAATAGGAATGAAATCTTGAACCAACTAATTTTTGAATTAGATTCTGTGATTAACTTTGTCAAAGGCCTTCGCATAATCTGTAAAAATTACATCCATTCACCAACCTTTTCAAAATTGTTTAGAATGGAATTATACCAGAATATAAACCCAAGTTGATTATTTAGTAGTACATTTTTAGCTAGAAAAGATATCTTGTTGTAGATTTTTTTTTTTAAATAGCTTTGGGATTTAAGATATTTTACAAATATTTCAATAATTGCGGTCATTTTGTTTGGAGCCAGACTTGTGGATTAAAATAATGTTAGATATTTTCCAAACATCTAAGAAGCGTCCACAAGAAGTCGATTTACTAAAGATAATATAAAGCGAATCTGATAAAGATTTTGCGCAGTTTTTAGTAGTATTGGAGCAATACCCATCAGTATCCTCACTTTGAATATTGAAAACTTATTTCCAAAGTTAGTGCTGTGTTGCTGAAACAGTGCAAATTTTGAAAAGAAATTTCAGTCGAAATAATGTACCAACCCTGCCTGCTATAAACAAGTTTGTAAAGAAAGTTCGTGAGATTGGCTTGCTAATTGAAAACACAAGTGACCCTCGTGTTCATCTTGTGCGCTCAGCCGAGAATATTGTTGCTGTTGCCGAAACTATGCGCCTAAGCCCGAAAACCTCAATTCGCCACAGGTCTCAGCAACTGGACATTAGCCACACTATCCTGAGGAGAATCATTCATAAAGACCTCAGATTATTCCCTTATAAGGTCCCACTGACTCAGGCTTCTCCGTTATCGCTTCTCTGTTCGGGCTTTAAAACAGCTCGAAATTTACTTTGATTTTGCTAAAAAAAAAAATTATTTGTTCGGATGAGGTTAATTTTCAACTCGGCGGCTATGTAAACAAGCAAAAAGCGAATGCATCCGCAGCGTGTGTTTGGTGTGGTTTGTGGAATGGCGGCATTATTGGTTCATTTTTCTTCGAAGATGAAGATGGCAACAACGTTACGGTCAACGCAGAGCGCTACAGAGGCATGACAACCAATTTTTTTTTATCAGAAACTTGCTGGTTCCAGCAAGACGGCACCATGTGCCATACAAGGAGTCCAACAATCGATATTTTGCGCTCTAAGTGTAATCAGCCGCTTTGGTGATATTACTTAAGGCCGAACTATAAAAAAAGAAATGGTTTCGTACGACCACTTCCGAAACAGTGCGACTACAAAGGATTTGTATTGTGTGACCATAAAAGTTTTTTGCTTCTATTCGTTAAGTTTTCGTTCACTTTTGCTCACTTTTCTTTCGTACGAAAATTTGACACAACAGATCAAATGACAGGCAAAGCGATTTGACAGTTGCTTCCGAACATATACGCCTATTATGGTCTACTTGAGCAATTGACAGTACTGAAGGAAACTTAACGTACAATTGTGACATAGGTTTCCGATTGCTTCCGACTATTATAGTTCAGACTTTAGCCTCCGCGGAGCTGCGATTTGACGCCATTGGACTTTTTTTTGTAGGATACCGATCGATGTTATGCTGACAATCCAGGAACGATTCAGGTACTTAAGTACAATACTAATCGAACTATTCGTTAAATAGAGCCCCGAACCATTAAAAAGATACTGCATAATTGGGTTTACAGGATAAGCTACTGCCAAACCAACCGCGGCAGCAATTTAAATGAAATTATTTTCCCTGAATAATCAGAAAGTATATTCTCTTCAATAAAGCAAACAAGAAGCCAACAGATTCGAATTCAACTTATTTTCTGTAGAAATGATGTAGGAAGGGTATACAAACTTGTTAATGGTATCAAATTTTCGCTGGCAAAGTAGATACCAAGAAATCTTTTATAAGCCATTCTCTTTGTTTGTTTTATGTACAATTAACAACTTTTTTGTTTATTCCTTTCTAGAATTCGTGATGATCCTGACTAAACGAAACTAGTGCAAACTTTGTAATCGTCGAGGTAGAAAGAAATCATAAATGACTACAGTGCATGGACAACGTTTTCCTTCGCTCGGTGTTTCATTTCAACTTGTATCCTATTCTATTACCAATAGATAAGAATGCAAGATGAATTGAAATACAATCTTTTGGAAAATGAAACAACAACCAAGAAGTCGGCAAAACAAATTTTTAGGGAACGTGGAATTTAACATTTTATTGGAAAATTGCAATCGAAAACAAAGGACCAGTATTTATATTGTATTCATTATAATATGTATAAGGAAACGTAAAAATTGCTTCATAGAAAACCTCGATGATTATAATAAGTAACCAACATGCATAAATACGGATGGACGACACCATAGTCCGTCTAAAGGAAAAAAGAACGACGACGATGAAACAAGTTGTTTCTTGCCAAATAAGTCAAACATACATATACATATGTTAGGGATAAAAGCCAAGACTTATAAGATGACAAAACGAAATAAAAATCTTTGTACTAAGTACTCTTTTTTTAGGAATGCTAATCTTCGACTGGACCGATAAAGAAATATTAACAGAAAAAAAATCTTTTAACTCAAAACATCAACATTATGCTTTCTAATCTATAACCATTCACCGCTATTCTATTCTAACTAGAAAACATATAAAAAAAAAATCAAATCAAAATGTAAAATCAAAAAAAGAAATCAATGAAATTGGAAAATTAGTAGTTAACTTATAAAACAATAGAGATTCTTGCTGCTTTAAAGAAAATAAACCATTTATGGCTAAACATGTAGATCGCGCTGGAAACGTTCTTAAAATAAAAATAAAAATAACAATCGGCAAGCAAACAGAAAGTACATAAATTTGTATTTGTAAAGTATTGATGTATTTATCCAAAGGAAAACTATCAAAGTGACATTTTTATTGGGATATCCAAATTTATAGACATAAACAAATTGGTGGATGCTTAAGTTAACTTAAATATTTAGTCAAATAAACTATACACGCATTGTATTTACATAATATACATACTAGAGAGAAAGTGTTAACATAAGAATAAAAACAAATAAATAATAAAACATGATGTAATAAAAAAAAAAAACAAATCAAAAATAGTTTAATGTATGTCCGTAGGTAGAGGTTGTCTATACATATACATATGATAGCTATATATACATATATATAAACTTTTCACGAAATGTAGTGTTAAATTCTTCTTATGTTTTTTTTTTTTTTTTTTGATTTATTTGCTTACTTTTATTTATGACTTTTATTTTTCTTTAAACATCTATGTATACTATTTAGAACTTGACAATGGGATCGTTTTAATAATTATTACTTATAAATTTGTTTGTTTTATTGTTTACCTTTTCGTATACAGCTGCTTTAAAAAAAAAGTAGCAGTAAAAATATGAAATTTGCAAAATTCTGTGTTTCATAGTTTTTTTTTTATAGTGCTCAACATTTACTTAAAACCAAAATATTGACATTTTCTTTATAAATATACAGTTTTAATAAAAAAAAAATCTTCGAAATTCAATGACAGTGCACATGTGAGTAATCAAAATAATAGCAGTGCAAGTGTTTTATTATAATAAAGTCTTAAACAACATGAAAATAAAAGTAGAAACGCAACTGTAATAATTATTCAACTTAGTATTTTGTTGTAAAACCTTTACTTTATATGACTGCCTGACATTGGCGTTTCATTGAATTGTTTAAGAATTGACACACCAGCGGTTTACATTCCATGAACGCTGGACTACGCTTTAATTTGATTATTGTTGAGCGTCTTAGCCTCAGAAATGGTTTTTTCCTGCCCAAAATTTTCAATTGTCAAATTCAGCATAAAGAAACATGATTCGGTGAAGAATGTGATCGCATAAATTTTGATCAATTGACTCTTTTATCCATAAAATTGGCCCTTTACTGTAATACGAGAATCATGTCCGAACCATAATACTGGACACCCTATGTTTGAACCTCGTACATCAGTGTTTGATGGACGCCTCACGGGATCCAGTATAGCCATAAAAAACAATTTTGCTGTCGTCTATTCAGATGATATTTTTCAACTTTTCATTGGACCAGTCAACATGAGTTTTGGCGAAATCATGTCTTTTTGAAATGTGCTATTTTTTTTAAAGTGGAACATTTCTCGTACCATTTATACTATTACGATACCAACTGCTAAGTTTAATTCATTTTTTATCTCTCTAGGTGGGGCACTGGGGCTTTTCATTGAATATCTAACAAAGCATTTCACCATTCTTGCAGACAGAACTCTTTTTAAACCTCGAGTTTAATGTTTTGCTTCAAATCTTCTAGCATTAAAAATATTTTTAGAAAAAATTAACAAAAATACAAGAAAGTCACGAGAAACAAAGCATTGCTATTATTTTGAATGCCAAAGATATAAGTATTGGTCCCCAAAATGACGTTTGGAAAACAACCGTTGTTTCCACAAAGTTCATTTCAATGAATTTTTTTTTTTTTTATATTCTCCTACAAAAACATAGACTAGATAAAGTAATAGATTCACTAGTTATCAGATTATGAACAGAAATATTGTAAATGATGCTGCACTGCCATTATTTTGAATGCAACTGTACATATACAGTCGGACTTCGTTATAACTCTTTTTATCGGTCATAAGTCATAAGTGGGATAGCTTAATGCGGACAATGAAAAGAAAAACTTGGAAAAATATAATAGTTTCTCAGAGTTTTCAGTACATTTTATTCACCGAACAATCTTAAACCATTATAAGCACTCTTAAGATTTATAAGTGATCCCAACTACTCCCAAAGTTAAGAAAAATAATACTGTGAATTGTCACTTGGAAGGCGCAAATTATTTGCAAAGGCATAATTTGTTTTCCTTTATTTTGTTGACTTGATGAACTATGGTTGTCTTTACAATCAAAATATGTGCGACAGTTTGTGTTTTGGTAGCTCCATTGTTTATCTATGTATTTCTAAGACAAAATATTGAATGTAGCTTATATCCAAATTTCGTAGTCTCTCAATTTGTTTATTTATTGAAGCTACAAATTTCACGTTCATGTTGACGAGCAATACAAGATTTGAGAGTTAAATAACAAATCAAATCGCAAATCGGCAAATCGAAATTCTTGGTGAACAAAATAATAATTTTCTTCATTCTCTAGAAAGCTTTAAGGAGTGGTGTTTTTATGATAGCCGTAGTATTTTGCAGTCTAGAATTCCACAAAAAATAGGCCTATAGACCTTGTCGGGGATCCTTTTATTGGCAAAATGTCGTTAATTTTGTTTTCTTTAATACTCTCGTATCCTGGTACCTACCACAGTTTAAATATACTGCGTGTGGAGGCTACCCGAAGAGCATTGAAACCTCATTCATCCTTACGGGCTACTACTTTCTTAACGAATAGGTACAGGGGGTGAACTCAATGATGGTTTATATGGCTGCAGTCGTTAATTGTTGTTCTTGTTTCCACTCAAACTTTTACTGAACTGAGGTTCATTTTTATAAACAAACACGGTTATTGATGGTTAAAATAAAGCCTATGTTTAGACAGAATAGTTACAGTTTCGTGTTTAAGCTGCATTGTTTCTCTCTATGTATGTATCTAAGACAAAATGCCGTATGCAGCTAATATCCAACTTCGTATTCTCTCAAATTGTTTATTTATTGAAGCTACAAATTACACATTCACGTTGACGAGCAATACAAAATTTGAGAGGTAAATAACGGTTAGAATATTGATCCAATTTATCTTTAGCCACCTAGGATAGCTTGTTAACAGTAATTTTATGTATTGTACATCCATATGATGGAATAAAAGGCAAACATCATTAACGAAATCGAATTATTGGAAAAAGTAGCAAAATTCAATTGGATTCTGCTACCCCCATCTGTAAATAAATACATAACTGATCACGATAAAGTAGTGACGATAGTACACAGCCTTGTGGGATACCACTTTGAATCACTTTGAATATGTAGCGCTTATCATTTCGTGGTATCGTTTCTTGTTTCGGATATATTCAATTATAGTGTTTCAAATAGACTTGAACTTGTGTGGAACAGAGAATTATCGAAAAGTATTATATTTTTTTTCAATGACCTTGTTCCAGGTAGTCCAGCACATAATAGAATAAGTCTGAGGTCAACTAATTTCGTCGTCCAATCATAGAGCAACATCCAGACAACTTAAACCTTCGTTTGTAAATTTACTTCTTTTGAAATTGATTTGCTTTGAGTTAAGTTCGCTTTGAATTGTAACATTTGAACAGCAAACCATACTAAATACTATAATTAATATCAGAGTTATTAATTTAAGTTCATTGATTACACTCTACTATAAGCTATTTATTGTATTTATCAAATTACTTCTTACATATCGGCACATTTCATTCTTAATTTGCTTCCAAGATTCCATTGATTAGAATTAAGTTACTAGCTTCTTTAAATTTATATTAATTTTTTTTTTCAAAAATTTATCAATAATCTTATGCGAAAAAGACTTTTTAGCAAATATATTTCTGTTGTAAAGTAAAATTTAAATATTTAATTAAAGAAAAAAAAACTGAAAAAATATATCTATATATTAAAACTAAAATTTAACCGTATACATATAATATAATGCTGTCTATAAAAAAACGAATGCTATTAATTGTGCTTAAAAATCGTTAAACAAAATAAAAAAAACTTACTCGTCAAAACATAAGAATATAATATCTACAACACAATAAAGAAATGTGAACATAGATAAATATTAGTAAATTATATATTATAACGAAAGATAAACAAAATAAAATTATTACAAACGAATAACAATTTAAAATGTACTAAATAAAAATGTACTAAAACAGGGTAATTCTATTTCATTTATTTGTAAACCAAATGTCGTCGTTCATTAATTTACAATAGAAATTTATACACAAACACACACAATTTAGTCAAAAAATTTACCGAACTTATTACTACTACTTTTCTTCTTTTTTTTTTTTAAAAAAAAAATTTGTATATGTAACTTTCACTGTATAAAAAATTCATTTAAAATAATTGTATAATTTAAGCACTTTAGTATTTTTTAGTCTTCCTGGTATATTTTCTTCTTTTATTTTTATTTAGTACTTAAAAAATAATCCTAGAATTAATTCATTGCAAACTAAATAAAGTAATATAAAAAAAAAAACATTATAGTTTATATATTTTTAAAGTAATTTTTACTTATAGAACTAAAATATTTTATAAATCAAATATAGCAAAAATTTATTTTCTTGAAATTTATTACTAAATATATTTTTATCAAGTAATATATATTTCTTAAAACAGAACAGAATGAAAAGTGAGTACATAGTTATTTTTATAATAAAGTCAAACACACAATATATACATAACAATATATTTTACTATAATTTTTGTTTTTCTTCTGAAATTTTTTTAAGTACACAAAGTTAATGGTACAAAAAAAGATTTGCAAAACTACCAGTTAGAAAAAAGAATAAGTTCAAAATTAATAAAATATAAAATATTTACAAAACCCGAAATCTCAATCAATAAGAAATTTGAAAAATTGTTAGTAAAAATAAATAAATATTTAAATTTAATTAAATCATTCAGCAAAACTCTTCGATTGGCACTGACAAAAAAAAAATAAAAAATTCGAAATATTTATAAATCAAATTATTTTTTTTTTTTAAATTTAAATTTTTACAAAATCATTTTTAAATGAAATATTTTTTGTATAAATGCTATTAAAGAACTAATGCTGAAAAAATTCCAATAAATGAATATGTTAAAAAAAAATGTGCTAGAAGTGAAATGTATTTATTGTAATAATCACAAATCGTATAATCAAATATTTTATCCATTGTATAAATATGTTGTATAGAAACAATTATGTTATACTTTAATGGTAAATGGATATATATAAATATATATATATATATATGAGGAAGATGTGTTGCAAATTTAATTATATATGAAATTCCTTAATAAACAAAATTAAATAAAGTGAATAAAATTATATCTTTATAATGGGAATTATAAAGTTAGAAATTGTATTGTGTTTTAATTGTTTGTATAATACATTGTGGAATAATAGAGCATATTTTTTTCTATAAGGGCTATGGACTAAGCAAATAATTTTTTTTTGTTAATGAAGGTGAAAATCTCGAAATACGCAGAGGGTTTAGAAACCCAAAGCAGTGTGAGACTCTAACCGCACTAAAAACAACTCCTTGATCATGACCAATCAAAGAAAGATCGACAAATGATTTTATTTTCAACGTTTAGTTGCCCTTGAGAGGGTATTATAATTTAAATACGCATATTCTTAATCTACGAATATTATTTCGTATATTTAAGACGTCTTCTATTGAAGGATTTATATGCATCTGCAGACGCACGTTGTGATGAATTGCGTTCATTTTAATTTCTCCCGTTACCGGATTAATCTGTAAATCACGATGCAAGTCAATATTTCTAATGTACCATGGGGCATTTACTATTCCCTGAAGAATTTTATTTTGAAAAGTTTGTATTATTTGTACATTCGTTTTTTTTTTTTTGTACAACCCCATAATTGGACACCATATTCCAAACAGGTTTTAATATCTGATTGTATAATAAGATTTTGTTCTCAATGGACACTTCTGAATTATGTCCTAACAACCAAAAGAGTTTTCTATATTTAATATTTAACTCCTCTACTTTCTTTTTCATGTGTTCCTTCCTACACAGATACTTAGCTGTGTTAGAATAAGGAACTACTTAATTATTAATAACCACAGGAACGTTCGTTATATTTTTATTTGTAAAGTTGATATGGGTGGACTTAGACTCATTAAGTTTCATTCGCCATCGTTTCGTCCAATCACATATCTCGTTCACTGAGTTTCGTAGCTTTTCTGTTGCTGTGGCCACGCATCCATCAGTTGCTAGAAGAGCAGTGTCGTCTGCGAATGTGGCTAACATGGTATCATTCGCATGTGGAATGTCACTAGTATATAGTAAATATAGGGTAGGGCCTAGAACACTCCCCTGTGGAACACCTGCTTGTATTTCTTTAAGTTCAGAATACGCTGAACCATAGCGAACTCTAAAGAATCTATTAGCTATATATGACTTAAGTATCTCATAGTATTGTCTAGGTAGATCCCTACGTAGTTTATATTTCAAGCCCTTATGCCAAACTTTATCAAAGGCCTGAGCAACGTCTAGGAGTATTGTAGAACAAACTTGTTTTTCTTCTGGTGCTTTTTCTATAACATTAGTTATACGATGCATTTGGTCTATTGTCGAGTGCTTATTTTTAAACCCGAATTGATGTGTGGGAATAAGCCTTCTTTGCTCTATGATTCTATCCAGCCTTTTAAAAAAGCGATATTGACCTATATGAGGTAACTTCTGATAGGGGCTTACCTCGTTTAGGTATAACAATAATTTCTGCTATTTTCCAGTGATGTGGGACATATCTTTGTGTAAAACAGGCATTAATTAAAAGCTTGTGTTTTAACAATGCTACGAAAGGTAGTTATTTCAGGATTTGGGCATTAAAAGGTAACCTGGTGATTTTCTACTAGATAGTTTAGAAATACATGTGCTAATCTCTCTTGGTGAAACATAAGGGATTACCTCTTCATCTATTTTATCAGAGAATTCTAGTTCATTTGCCACGTTAGGTGGAAAAGGTTTAAACACATTTGTTAGCTGCTCCGAGAAAAAGTTTAACCTTTTTTTGGGTCGCCGATCCATTTCCCTTCAGATGTTTTTAACGGGGGATCCTGCGCTTGAGGTCTCTTTAAATGGTTGGCAGCCTTCCAGAGGGAGTAGTCTGTGGCTTTGTCAGCAGTTAAGTTACAAAGGTAATTAGTTAAGGATCTATTTTTAAATTCACTGATACTTTTTTTGAGTTTATTATTCAGTCTATTAAACACAACTTTATCACCGGGATATCTTGTCATTTGCCACCTCCTGCGAGCTCTTCTCTTTTCTAATATTAGTTCCCTAATTTCTGTGGGATATTTTACCGATGCTTGTTTTTTTTTTTTGTTAATAGATCGATGTACTATCTTCTGCTGCCTGTTGTATATCGGCAATGAATTGGTCCACTTCGATGTCAATATGGTTTGTTGTGGTCAGAGGGGATCTAAGATTAATAAATCCTTCGAGTAATTCTCTGAATTTACACCAGTTCGTTCTTTTGTTGGTAAGTCTTACATATATTATCTTTTGTATTAACATGTCGTTGATCGTCAGGATTACGGGTGTATGATCCGACGACAGATCATCACTCTTTTCAACTTTTACTTCTCTTCTATTGATTCCTTTCATTATGAAGATGTTACTAAGATCTGGTGTTTTCGCTGGGTCAGATGGCCAATAAGTAGGCGATCCAGTCGAAATGAAATCACAGTTAAAATTTCGCCCGGCTTTGTAAAGCTTCCTGCCTTTTGTCGTTATTAATCTTGACCCCCAGTAGGTATGTTTTACATTGAAATCACCTCCAATGATAAAGCTGTTGCCTAGAATTCGGAAGAGGTCATTAAGATCTTCCTCTGTCGGGCGAATACTTGGGTGAGCAGTATATGGCAGCTATTTTAAATTTCTTGCTTTTAGCCAAAATGTTTATTATCGCTGCTTGCATGGTTTGTTTTGCTATTTTTGGCAATTCATAAGGTTCCAAACTACTTTTTACAATTACAGCACTACCTCCCCTAGCACTGTCAGCTGGATGGGGAAAGTGGTAACAGAGATACCCTGGGATTCTAATCTTTGTTCCCTGTTTGAAATGGGTTTCAGAAATCGGGCAAACATCAATGTCTTCATTGCATAGAAATGCCTGAAATTCAGAGATGTGTTGGAGTAAACCGTCACAAAATGTGACCGTATCACGGTCACATTTTGTCACCCTGAATTGCCCTTTCAAATGTCCAAACAGGATAATTCCTTTGGTGAACTGTCCGTGAATTGGTAGCACTCTTAAAAGGGTTTAAGAATTGTTACTGGAAATCTATGCTTAGATCCAGACCAGTCTAGAGATTGAGCGTTCATTAGTTGCCTAAGTACCTTAATTATTCAATACAACGAATATCAAACTCATCTGTTATATCTTGACCTGGAGCTATTTACTCGTACTACCTACATATGAGGCTTTGAGTCTAATTGCCACGTTGTGCACAAAGTTAAGGTGTCGAACTACTTTAAGCTCCTAACCGGAGTGCACACTGTCACCACTGCTACTAACGATCGTTATTAGTGACGTTTGTGTGCAGAACTGATGAACTAGACTAGAAAATACATACACATACTAGGCTGAATACGTTTGTTTCTATCCGTATATTCACTGTTGAAAATCCGAACCAACAGTGAGACAGAGGATTATTACTGCCGTATCACAATATTTGGACAATTTAGACAATTATCACTCGTAAGCTACAGTTGGCTGAGGCCTACGTCCACCCGGACTCTAGCGCTATCTAAGGTACAGTAAGAAAACAGAACAGATCAGGATCACTGCAAGCAAAATTCCGATTCCAATTCCGCAACAAATTGGGATGCCCTAAGCAAACATGACGTAGAACAGTTAGAACAGTTGATAACGGGGAATGACTTAGGACAATTGAGACGCGTTGGAGAACAAAACCATTGCCGATTATGTGCTATGTATGGCATGCAGGCGTTGTTGACATCCAGTGCCACATGACGAGTGACATGTCGAACCGACATATGTACATACTTAAGTATGTAAGTACACAAAAAAACCCAGTGAAAGATTGGTTGCTTCCAAGTGAGGCAGATCTTTTACGTTGAGTATCGCAAAGAGAAGATTTCATGGAGAGTGTAAGCGCCATGGCTCAGTAGTTGCGTAAATACCTGAATAACTGAGGGGGAGACTCAGGTTCAAGTCCCAGAAACACCAAACAATTTTTTCACCCAAACGTCTGACAAACACCCGAGAGTAAAACTGTCATGAAAAACTTTATCAATTACACATACTCTTCGGAAACAGCAATTAACTGTAGGTTCCTTCCATTCGTATGAAAAGAATGTAATGTAACATGCATAACACAAGTGGCTGCGAAAAACTAGGCCAGGCAATATATGAGCTGTTAACACAAATTTATTTATTTACCAGCTTTTGGCCGCCACCTCGTTTTTGTTGTTTGAAATTCCAGCGCATACAATTCAACACAGTCTTACATTACACACATTCAAAAAAATTCTTCAATCATTTACAAAGTCTGGTTGAATTTTATCAATCATAGTCTGTTCTACGTCATGTAATGGGCACAAATTTGTGCTCAGTTATGACTTTGGTCAATCATTTTGAAGAGAAGATTGATCATCTGTATCGTGTTTAAGCATGATACAGACGATCAATCTTTTTTATCAATCAAATTGAAGAAAAAGCATACCCAAATGATTGAAAAAAATGTCGATACACACCTTCAATATTCATTTCAATCTCTTAATTAATCGAATATAAATAGATGCTATCTATAGGAAAAAAAAGTCAGTTTGAAATTCCAACGCAATTCAATGCAGTGTTCACATTGCAATTGCACACATTTAGAAATTGTTTCAATCAGTTACAAATCTTTGGAAGGAAGGTAATACGTTTATACCGGCGTTGTGCGGAGGGGACTGGAGAATTGTCCTTCCAAGGTTGGCTCCGTTGCTGTTTATTTTGGAATATTAGTCATTTAATAGAGTGGAACTATTGCTGCTAAAAAGCTGTGTTGTAGCTTAACCTCCCCATCTTCTGCCAACAACCTTAGGAGTACCGGAGCTGGGCTTAGTAACTGTGGCGAATTGACGGAAAATCTTTTCCTTTTTTTTTTGAGGAAACTACTTTGTACTCTTTGTTTAACATATTGTAGCATAATAATAACTACGCTCCTATGTCTATGCAGCAAATTCCGAAGTGACTTTCCATTCTGGCAGAATTTTGGTTCGAACTGTCCTTTCATTCGAGGTTCGTGTCTGGGACGAAGTCTCCACAGCTCATGTCAACGAAAGAGACGAATAATATCAGGGATAAAAGGGAATTATAACTGCAAGAATTATTTCTCTTGTTCCAGTGGTCGAAGAATTTGCTAGAAGTTTCTGGCTATCAGAAACTTCTGCTATATAAGGACAGATGGCGATCAAAAAAGACAGTTGGTTTAGAACCGTGGCGAAGAGATTGGAAAAGTGATAATGGGCGAAGTTGTAATTTGGTGATAAATTGAAAGTTGAGAGCGAACAAGAAAAAGTAATTAGTTTGGATTTGTGAATTAAGTAATAGAAAAGGAGATAAAGTGATTAGAGAGGAAAGAGACCTTGTAAGAAAAGAATTTGCGAAGAATAGTATAGTGTGAACTTGAATTGTTCTATAGACTAGAAAATAAAGAAATAAATTTCACAGAATATCGTTTTATCTACTCGAGCCGTAGCTCGCATATTACATTGGTGTCAGAAGCTGGGATAAAACTTATTCTGTGAATAACTATTTCCGTGGTGTGAAATTGCACAAGAAAAAAAAAAAAAAAAAAAAAAAACGATTTCTGTGTTGAGTTAATTAGTTGCGCAAAATGGGTCGCAAATTGGGAAAACTAACTATAATTCAACTAAAGGCAGAACTCAGTAAGCGGAACCTCGACACAACTGGGGGAAAAGATGCCCTGCTGATTCGTCTGGAAGAAGCAGTAACGCAGGAAGGTGAAAATCCGCACGACGTAGAGTTTGACGTGGAAGAGGAACCAGCAAGTACAGCAGCCGACCCGGGTATAACGAGTCTGCTCCTGCAACTTAAGTTAGTCATGGACGAACAAAAGAAAGCAATAGAAGACCAAAGGAATTCTATAGAACTTAAGCTGGACGAACAAAAGAATTCTCTAGAACTTAAGCTGGATGAACAAAAGAAAACAATGGACGAACAAAAGAAAGCAATGGACGAACAAAAGAAAGCAATGGACGAACAAAAGAATTCTCTAGAACTTAAGCTGGATGAACAAAAGAAAGCAATGGACGAACAAAAGAATTCTCTAGATGCTCTGGAAAGTAAACTTGATGAGCAAAACAAGAACTTGGAATCCAAATTCAAAGTGATCGAAGAGAAAATCGAGAAGGTCGAGACGCAACTCGGAAAAGTCGAAACTAGATTCGATGAAAATTTTGAGAAACATGAAACTCAGTTCGGGAAAATAGAGACTCAGTTTGAAAAAGTGGATACGCAATTCGAGATAGTAGGGAAGCAAGTCGAAAATCTTGCTAAGGAGCTCAGCAATGTGAAGAGACAGAAAGTACGGGAATATTCCACTGACGGTCTGAGAAGAAAGGAGATGCAGCCTCCTATCTTCGATGGTCAAACATCATGGCCAATTTATAAAAGGCAATTCGAAGCGGCCGCAATGACCAATAGCTGGGACGATGAAGAGAAGTCCATTGCACTCACACTTGCACTGAGGGGTCCAGCTGCGGAGCTCTTGCAGACCATCTCGGAAGATAAACAGCAGAACTACGACTCTCTGGTTCAGGCTATCGAGATGCGGTTTGGGGATGAACACATGCAGCAGGTGTACAGGGTTCAGCTGCGTAGTCGAGTCCAGAAAAGGGGGGAAACGCTCCAACAGTTGGATATAGAGCGACTAGCCCATCTTTCATACCCTAAAGCCGGTGAGGAGCTTATCAACGAAATGGCGGTGGAAGCTTTTATTCAGGCCATAGAGGACAGACAACTGCAAATGGCTGTAAGGATGGCTGAAAAGCGAACACTCCCCGAGGCATTGGCATTCGCTTTGTCAATGAAGGCTGCGGACCAAGCATACCAGGGAATACACCGTGTCAGGGAAATGTCCGTCGTGGAATGCTCATGCCAGAGAACAGCCGTCAAAGCTCGCGGAAGTCAAATCCGTTGCTGGAATTGCAACCAAACCGGACACCTACAACGGCAGTGCAGAAGTGCACCTGGACGAGGAAATTGTCCACATTGCGGAAGGAGGAGAAGCAGAGAGGAAGCATCCTGTCGGTCAGACTTCCCAAAACCAGCAGTCGGGAGATGCGTAAGGACCAAGCCTGACAGTGGAGGCACTAATCAACGAGAAGAAGTGCGTAGCCACCATCGACACAGGTGCCACTGCCTCCATTGTAAGAAGAGATATCGTCAAAAGCTCCTGGCTGCACAACACCAACAGCTACTGCCTGAAGACTGCAACAGGGGAAATGGCGAAGGTATTTGGAGAAGTTCGTCTTACGATTACTCTGGCAGGACTGACGTTCTCCCATGCGTTTCTGGTGGCAGATATATGCGACGAGTGCATCATCGGAGTAGACTTCATGAAAGCAAATGAAGTAATCTTGGACATCGGGATGTAAGTACTGAGGTATCGAAATGTGGAGATTCCGATGGTGTACGGAAATGAGAATGCCGTAACTCTCAGGACAGTCATCAGCAAAGACGAAGTTTTGCCGCCGTCTTCAGAGACAATCATTTGGACGAAGCTGGAAGGTGATCTTGGGAGCCACCGATTCTACATAGTAGAACCAGACCCAGAGAAGAATTCTCAAGACTACATCGTGGGAAAGACGTTAGTCGAACCAAAGAACACCATGGTTCCAGTGAGGGTTTTGAACACAAGACCACACACTGTCAAACTAAGGCGAGGGGATGTGACTGGAAAATGCACGCCGATTACCGCCGTCGCAACAATATCTGAACGTGATGCTCCAAAACCTCTCCCATCACCTTGGACAGCGGAAACGAGAGAGACGATTCTCCAGTCCAGTGAGCTGAATCAGGAGCAGCGAACTATGGCAGAGAATCTTATCAATGAGTACGCTGATGTATTTGCCTCACAGGACGGAGAATACGGCCGAACACACCTGGTACAACATCGAATAGACACTGGTGATACTAGACCAATTCGTCAGCCTGCTAGGCGCCTTCCATTGGCAAAGCAGACAGAAGTTGCAGAGATGGTGTCGGCAATGGAGAAAGAAGGTGTGATTGAAAGTTCCAAAAGTCCGTGGGCATCACCGGTTGTACTGGTTAAGAAGAAAGATGGCAGCACGCGGTTCTGCGTGGACTATCGGCAGCTCAATTACGTCACCAAGAAAGACAGCTACCCTCTGCCACGGATTGACGACACGCTAGACACACTATCAGGAGCCCGATGGTTTTCCACTCTCGACTTGAAGAGTGGCTACTGGCAGGTACAGATCCATCCAGAAGACCGGGAGAAAACCGCCTTCACCGCAGGAAATGGGCTATGGCAATTCACGGTAATGCCATTCGGGCTGTGCAATGCTCCGGCGACTTTCGAGCGATTGATGGAATGTGTCCTGCAAGGGTTAACATGGAAAACCTGTTTGGTATACTTGGATGATGTCATCGTCGTAGGAAAAACGTTTGCGCAACACCGAGACAATCTAAGGGATGTGTTTCAAAGGCTTCGAAGTGCCCACCTGAAGCTCAACCCCAAGAAGTGCGCCCTGTTTAGAGCGGAAGTCAAGTACCTGGGACACATAATTTCAGCGAAAGGAGTGAGAACCGATCCGGAGAAGGTCGAAGCGGTGAAAAACTGGCCAGTCCCCAAAGACAAACACCAACTAAGAAGCTTCCTGGGCCTAGCCACCTACTACAGACGGTTCGTGAAGGATTTTGCCGGGATCGCAAAGAACCTGCACCAGTTGACGGAAAAGGGAAAACAATTCAAATGGTCAATTGAGTGCGAGAAGAGCTTCAAGGCACTTAAACAACGGCTATGCGATGCCCCGATACTGGCTTACCCCACTCCCGGGGAAACGTTCGTTGTGGATGCAGATGCTAGTAATGTCGGGGTAGGAGCCGTACTCTCCCAGGTGCATGACGGCCAAGAGAAGGTGGTTGCGTACTTCAGCAAGGTGCTCTCTAAGCCAGAAAGGAACTACTGCGTGACAAGGAGAGAACTTCTAGCTTTGATCTTGGCTACGAAGCATTTTCACAAATACCTCTACGGGAGGAAGTTCGTTCTTCGCACAGACCATGCAGCCTTAAAATGGCTATTACAGTTCAAGAGTCCTGAGGGTCAGGTCGCAAGATGGATCGAAAGGCTGCAAATCTACGACTAAAAAATACAGCATCGTAAAGGAAAACTCCACTCTAATGCGGATGCACTGTCCCGGAGACCATGCAGAACGGATTGTAAACATTGTGCGCGTCAGGAAGAACGGGAGCTGGTTTCCATCCAAAGAATGAGAGCCGAACCTATCGCCGGCTGGAGCGTAGATGAGATCCGGAACGCTCAGAAGGAAGACCCGGATATCGAGCCGATTCTGGCCTGGAAGGAGAACATGGAGAAACCGGATCATCAGGACATCTCTCACAGAAGCCCGACCTTAAAGGCATATTTTGCGCAGTGGGACTCCCTCCATGTCCAAGAAGGTGTTCTGAGAAGAAAATGGGAATCCTCCGACGGAAAGTCGTTTGTAATGCAGCTTGTCGTACCGCGGACGAGGGTCAAGGAGGTGTTACAGGAAATGCATGGCGGGGCGACCGGAGGCCACTTGGGAGTGAATAAGACGCTAGAAAAGGTACGAGAACGTTTTTATTGGTTAAAAGCGAAGGAAGATATCGAAGACTGGTGCAGAAAATGCGACGTGTGTGCAGCTAGCAAGGGTCCGAGAATCAAAACTCGAGGTAAGATGCACCAATACAACGTGGGAGCACCTTTCGAACGAATCGCCATTGACATCGCAGGGCCTTTTCCGGAAACTGACAATGGTAATCGGTATATACTCGTAGTGATGGACTACTTCAGTAAGTGGCCGGAAGCGTTTCCGATCCCTAACCAGGAAGCCAGAACCGTGGCGGAGCAGATCGTCTACCATTGGGTTAGCAGATTCGGTGTGCCCTTGGAATTGCATTCTGACCAAGGGCGGAACTTCGAGTCAAGAATCTTCCAAGAGATGTGTCAACTACTCGGAATCAAAAAGACAAGGACAACCCCGCTTCATCCACAGTCGGACGGTATGGTGGAGCGCTTCAATAGGACTTTGGACGAACATCTCTCGAAGGTCGTAGGTGACTACCAACGGGATTGGGACCGGCAGATTCCCTTGTTTTTGATGGCCTATAGAAGTGCCGTGCATAGCACTACTCGACATACGCCGTTCGAAATCTTATTTGGTGGAATAGCTCGTTTACCCAGTGAGGTGAAATTTGAATCTCCTACCAATGAGCCCAGAAATGAAGAAGAGTACGTGGCGGACCTTAGGGAAAGGCTTAGGGACATACACCAAAGGACCAGAAGCCAGATTAAGATGACGAGCGACCGCATGAAGACCAGGTATGATGCCAAGGCAACAACGTCAGGATTCCAGGAAGGAGATCTGGTGTGGCTGTATAATCCCCATCGCCAAAAGGGGAAATCACCTAAATTACAGCGGAACTGGGAAGGTCCCTACAGAATAGTAACCCGCATCAACGATGTTGTCTACCGCATCCAGCGAGGACCGAGGGCCAAAATGAAAGTGGTTCATGTGGACCGACTGAGTCGATACAATGGCCGAAATGAGGATGCACTTGTTCGGGACGAACACGTCTAAGAGGGGGGCAGTGTAGCATAATAATAACTACGCTCCTATGTCTATGCAGCAAATTCCGAAGTGACTTTCCATTCTGGCAGAATTTTGGTTCGAACTGTCCTTTCATTCGAGGTTCGTGTCTGGGACGAAGTCTCCACAGCTCATGTCAACGAAAGAGACGAATAATATCAGGAATAAAAGGGAATTATAACTGCAAGAATTATTTCTCTTGTTCCAGTGGTCGAAGAATTTGCTAGAAGTTTCTGGCTATCAGAAACTTCTGCTATATAAGGACAGATGGCGATCAAAAAAGACAGTTGGTTTAGAACCGTGGCGAAGAGATTGGAAAAGTGATAATGGGCGAAGTTGTAATTTGGTGATAAATTGAAAGTTGAGAGCGAACAAGAAAAAGTAATTAGTTTGGATTTGTGAATTAAGTAATAGAAAAGGAGATAAAGTGATTAGAGAGGAAAGAGACCTTGTAAGAAAAGAATTTGCGAAGAATAGTATAGTGTGAACTTGAATTGTTCTATAGACTAGAAAATAAAGAAATAAATTTCACAGAATATCGTTTTATCTACTCGAGCCGTAGCTCGCATATTACAATATACTTTTACTTTTATTTTATAAAATGGTGAGTATTTGGCTAATAAAGATGCTAGTAGATAATAGAGATCATCTTTTATTTCTGCGAAACTTTCGTCATAAAACTGCTTCTGATTTCCTGCTAGACATAAACTCGTTAATATTATAGGTTTATACTACTTTTTTACTGAAGCCAAATGAGATGAGATGTCAAAAAATCATAAATGAGGTGCTAAATTATCACATATCCCACACATTTTCCTATTTCCTAAAATATCACATTACCAGCAAATAAAATGGCAAATGAACACAAAACAAAGTTTAAAAGGTGAACATACCTTTTATTGAATTGAATGGAACAGTAAAAAAAAAATATGACATTTGGAGTATGGGAACAATGGCTTTGTTTCAGTGCATTGCTGACGTCTCTGCTGTAATAGTTAAACAATTGTTCGATTGTTACCTTACACATACACTTAAACCCTAAAAATGTCAGCTTTGCGAGTTAGTGCTTCGAATGCACTTACAAAAAGACAAGAATAGCTCACTTACAAGGGGAGTAGCAACTGGTTATCCCAAGTTATACACCTAAGATGCTCTCATGGTAGAACCTAGAACGACCTCTTGTGATGTAAACTGTCAAACCAAATGAGCTGAATGTAGTGAAAACACCTCGAAATGAGATCACTATTCTCTCACCATAATGGTGGTCACGCAAATGAGTTTTGCGTTTAAAGCAAGATAATGCATAGCGAAAAGTCATCAGCCAATAAGGGAGAGCATTACTCGTAATAGTTCTAACGAATTTGGACGTCATTCTTTAAGCAGGAAGCATAATTTTGGGTGAAAGAGGATAGTGTTCACTCACTCTAGCTGTAGAATTACCTTGCATGGTCAACACCGAGTTTGCTGCGTAGCGTGACCATATAAATACACTATTATGCAGCCAAATGTAATTCTGTAAATCGGTTTTTTTTTTTTATAAACAATATTTTGTTTCTATGTAAAGTAATTTAATACTTGGACTTTATTTTGCTTTGTTTTTAGTTTGGCTGTGATATTTTAAATTTGCTGTCGAAGGATTGCAGACTTAGTTGATAACTAGAAGTAAGTCTGCATTTTCTTTTAGAATTGGGCATGTGTTTATAAAGACGAGGACTTAAGTGAGGATGTCTTCGACGGTATTTACGCTCTTAGAGGGTGTTCACACAGGACTAACGGACTGGATTTTTTTTTTTGACGTTTACAGTCAAAGGGGGAAGTGGAGACGTGACATGTTACGTCAATCCGGATTTTTTTAGATTTTTTAAAATGTTTGGATTTTTTCTGAAGTTTGAAAATGTCAATCGATTGTCATTCGACAAAAGTGTTTAAAAAGAAATTGTGAAAATAAAAAAATAATACCGTATCACTGCTATCACTCATTGTTTAATTAAATTTCTTCAAATTTGCGAAGTAAGCAAAAAAAAAAAAAGAAAGCAAAACAAACCAATTTGATAGACACTGACAATTAATATGTCAAAATGATTCCACGGAAATGTTCGGACAGGACTATCAGTCTGAACACGAAACGTCAAAATCCAGTCCTTTAGTTCAGGGTGAACACCGTCTTATAAAGGGTGGTTAAATTTTAAGGGCCGATGTTGAATGTGAACCACACCTAAACGTCAAGTTTTGTGCATTTCGTGATTCTTTCGGTCAATTTAATCGTCCAAATTTGCGTACAATCGGAAAAATCGTGCAAAAATTTGTGCAAACCGGGTCTGTAGGAGATGTGAAAACACCAGTGCATGCTCGTACAGCTCGTACTGCAGAAAATATTGCTGCTGTTCGCGATAGTGTGGCTGAAGAGCCGTCCACCTCAACTCGTCGTCGTGCCCAACAATTGCACCTCTCACGCTCGTCGTTGATGAACATTATGCATAAAGACTTGCATTTACGCGCTTACAAGGTGCAATTGACTCAAGAACTAAAGCCTCTTGACCATTTCAAGCGTCGTCAATGGTCACAATGGTGGCAAGAAATGGCAACAGTGGATGATCAATTTTCGAAGAAAATCATCGTCAGTGATGAGGCACATTTTCACCTCAGTGGATTCGTCAATAAGCAGAATTGCTGCATTTGGGCGAATGATAATCCAAGAGTGATTGTCGAAAAACCAATGCACCCACAAAGAGTGACTGTTTGGTGCGGTTTATGGGCTGGCGGCATCATCGGGCCGTATTTTTTCCAAAATGAGGCCGGTCAGGCAGTTACTGTGAATGGTGTTCGCTATCGTGAGATGATAACGAACTTTTTATGGCCCGAATTGGAAGATATGGATGTGGACGATATATGGTTTCAACAGGATGGTGCCACTTGCCACACAGCTAACGAAACAATGGCTCTTTTGCGCGACAAATTCAATGGCCGTGTTATCTCACGTGGTGGCGATGTCAATTGGCCGCCAAGATCATGTGATTTGACACCGTTGGACTTCTTTCTTTGGGGTTATTTGAAAGAAAAGGTGTACGTCGATAAGCCAGCAACAATTCAAGAGCTAAAGGATGAGATAATTCGGCACATTAATGGCATAGAACCTCAATTATGCCTCAGCGTCATCGAAAATTTGGACCATCGGATGGAGGTGTGCCGCCGAGGTCGCGGCGGCCATTTGGCCGATATTTTGTTCCATACATAATTGAACCATACCAATATTATCATAATAAAAAGAAATGACAGTAATTTCCTAAATAATTTGTTTTTTATTCAAAATCAACATCGGCCCTTAAAACTTAACCACCCTTTACTTGATGGTTAAGGCTAGATCTGCATATTATTACTTCCTGGACTCCAACATATCACGAATATACAAATTAAACAGCAGCGGTGCGAAGATTAAAGCTTGCTGTAGGCCTTTATTAAAATGCTTGCTTTTGATCTTTTTTTAGAAAAGCTTGGAAATTACGATTGATAAGCATATTGTTAATAGCTTATCATACTATTAGTGGGTTTTGTTTATCTATCTGCATGGAATTACTTTAATCAGGCAATTTTTATCAAGCATATATACATAGCAGCAAAGGAAAAAAGTCTTCAAACTTTTGTGTATTTATGTGTATATTTCGTGAATAAATTATAAGTACAGGCGTTATTTAAATCCTAAAACTGAAAAAAAAATGCACTCCTAAGTATCCTCAGGCCTTTGCGCAAATGTGCCTTGTTCTATTGTGGTTCAAAATATAACTTAACTCATTTCTAAAACATTCCATCATACCGTCCAATCGGTATCAGTACAATGAAAAATAAAACAAAATTCCTCGTCACCAGCTTCCAATCATTGGGTACCGCGTATGGCAGCAGAATTTGTGTAATCCTATGTACTTCATGTGAGGCACAAACAAAAATAAAACTCGTAATAATCATATTTAGCGTTGGAAAGCCCGGCAGTAACACCAGCACCCCATGACGATCGGCTGCCAACCAAATGTGATACTGACAAATGAACAGCTCTAAGGAGATCCGCCCAAACCAAGCGAAAAACGTTGAATACCTCGTCCTCAAAATTCCCGAAATATTCCTTAGAATAATGTAACCGATGATCGGGATGAACACAATATACGAGTGAATCTCTTCGCAATTTTGCTCATTGCGGCAGAGAAAACTGAATGTGGTGTAGAATCCAACACCTATTATAGCCAACAGAGTTACTGTTAGTGAAGTTCGTCTAGCGAACAAGTTTCCATGATTATTGTCATCGAAGATGCTGTACTTCTGCGCGATGTGGAAGCAGGCGGCGAAGATCATTCCAAAGGTGACTGTGTAACGATCGATTTTCCACTGATACCACCACTCATGGATGTCATCATCTGTGGTGACGAACAGCGCCTTCCAGGGTCTTGTCACGAAAATTCGCTCAAAGAACACTTCGGACATGAAAAGGACTGTAATGACACTCAAGCAGCCAACAAATTTTCCCACCAAGTAGAGATAGTGAAGGGCATTGCTATCGACGCTCTGAGATGTGATACGTGGTGGCAGCGACAAAAGAAAGTAAATGATACACACCCAGAACGAAAGTAGCGGGACGAAGTAGTAGAACTGATAGGGGCGATTCATACAGAAGCATAGGACGATCGTCATAAAGTTGATGCGGAACATCACTTGAAAGAACCTCACCAAACCAGAGTTCCCTGTCTGCCACATGTACGTGAAGTGGCTGTAGCCGGTGAGGAAGAGATATGCACTGATTAGGACGCGAATATGCATGTGTATTGGCAGAACACGATGCGCTCCAGTCATGTAGTAGATGAGGACCACGCAGAGAATCCATCCTTTTAGTTCGTCTGTTTGGTCACGGTTCAGCACTTTAGTAAAACGGCTATCTTCGGTGAAGAATAGACCCAAAGCGACCACATATCCTACTGGGATCCAAAAGCTGAACTCCGAGTAGTATTTGTTTTCCTTCATGAAGAAGTTGGTGCGGTCACAAAGGTAGAAATATGCGAGAATGATGCCCAGAGTGGCCAACGCCACCACCGGTGTGAAGTAATCTACTGGGAGTGCCACAGAGCCTGAACTACCGCTACTATTTTGATTCAGCGGCATGTAGAGTGTTTTGCCCCGCAAGTGCATGATCCAACGGCGAGTGTATATTGCCACAACCAGAGCGAAGCTGTAAAAGAATTTGTGAATCATCGTTAGCCTCTCAAAAGAGTACCAATCTTACCACACGCCAAAGACAGCATAAGAGACAATCTGTAGGATCGTGTAAGGCTCTGCACTACTACAGCACGTCCCATCATTGTAGTTCATGTAGTCATTGCAGTACATGTTCAAGATTATCTGAATATCATGGCGCAGCCCCAGGGCACTCAGCTTATATCCATCCGCCGCTCCATCTAACAATCCACTGGCTATGTGCGACGATGACTCCCACACATTGGCCGCGCAATAACGAAAGACATTGCGCGCAATCCTATTGAATTTATCAATATCCTCATTCTGAACTGCCTTCCAACTCCCAGTGAGCTTCTCCTCGTTCACTCTATCCTGTAGCTTCCACAGAACCTTCGATTTCTTCGAAATCAACTTGTCAAAGGGAATCACCAACCTCGTCAGATTGTAACTATAAACCTTCAACAAATCAGCAGTCACATTCCCACTTAGAAACCCCTGATGTGTGAACCCCACTATAACCACCGACGGTGAGGGTGTGTCAACCTCGAATTTCGCTAACAAATCCAACAAGCCATGCGACATCTCATCAGCATACACATAAATCGCTTTCATCTTCAACTTGGGATCCTCGAAATCTGTGTCAGACTTCTGACCGGCCAGCAGCAATGACCCATTGTCATCGTCGTTCGGATGCAAGTGATTTATGAACGTCTGATAGAGCATACGCACCCGAGTGTCGCCAATGAAGACGAATTGGTTTTTATTTCCCCAAAAGTCCAGATAACGAAAACAGCGTCTCGTGTCACTGCAATGAGTCATTCACTTGATAAAAAAAAAATTTGGTCAACCTAATCTTTGGAATTATTTTACGTTTGCGAGTACTTGTGCATCATACAGCCGTATGGTTGCCATTCTTTGTCACCTTTGAAGCGACCTTTCGAGAGGAGCCACTGGCACGAGTCGCTACCTAGAGGTTTTGGAGGAAGAGATTTTCTTTTTTCAGTGTAAAAATGTTTAAAGGTATCCATGCTCACCGTATCGATAGTTAAGGATTCCATGATAGGCCACAAAGCCGATGACTAATAATAGGGCGACTTTTTTGGCATTTGTTGCGTTTAGCTGTTGAATTAAATGCTCCGCCTTGGATTGATTTATTTCGGCGCTCATTTTTTTTCTTTGTTCTTTTTTTTTAAAATTGTTTGAAGAATAGTTTTTAAGAATTACATTTTCTGAAGGCGAAACATTCGCGATTTAATTGGGAAGGAAAGAAAAAGTGGTTGCGGTGTGTTGTTTACAGACACATGACGTTTAAACAGCTGACAGAAGTGCATTTCTGTGGAGAGTACAGGTTTGGCCAAATGGAAATTGAGGTGAGTTGTTCCAATAAGTGGACGCATTCAGGCCAAGTGGAGTTTCTAGTTACAAACCCGTGACAGATCAAAACTGATTTCGATCTCACATCAATCATCAACGTACGAATGTGTGTATATTTTTATCTCACTTCACTTTATTGTAAGATATCTATTTTTTTGCAGTGTTTTCCCCTTGCCTTTCATATGCTTTGTCTAGAAAACATGTTCGACAAGTGATGCAAGAATACCAGTGTATAATTGATAGGTAATAGATGCATTCCATTGTTAAAATATGTATATTTCTAGATGAACAATAATAAAAATGTTTATTTTGTTCTGGAGTTGTTCCAGTCCACTATCATAGAACAGAATTATTTGTTCTTCATAAATAATTTTGCTGTTCTTCCACCTATTCTGTGTAATGTCAAAACTTTGGTAAAAATTGTCAATCCCGGAACACCTTAAAACTCGACTTTTTTTTAATAGTGAAGACAAATTTGAAATAAGCTCAAAAGTGCAAAAATATGAATTTGGCGCTCTATTACCAATAATTAATTAAGACCTTTTAAGTCAGCTTAATTTCAGTATGGCACACAACAACAACAACAGATTAGGAAATTTTGTTTCGCGCTTGCGTCTCACCCAGGAACTATTGCAATGTTAAATTTGCTGTGAAAAGGTAACTCCAAATGGCTTTAACTCCTGAACAGGAAAAGTCAGATTTTTTTATTACAGTTTTTAAATCAGCACAATGAAACGCCTCGAATTGCATCTAACTAATTCAAATTCAAATTATTGCACCATTTTGACAGGGTTAACCTATCAAAAATTGATTTTTAAATAGTCCCAATTAATTATCGGTATGCGAGCGTCAAAAATTATTCACACTTCTGGGCTTCTGTTATACCCGTGACAGACCAAAATGTTTAATCCCGCTTAACTAACTGATCGCGATCAGAGAGTCGGTCTGTCACCTATAACTTAGATGAGTCCATTGTGAAACTGAATTAGGCCTAAGCCGGTTCACAGAACGAGCTCAGATCGATTTATGAAAGCAGAGCTGCTGAAGCAGATTCGAAAAAATGCAAGTGGATTTAATTTATTGTACATAGATTATAATAAATATTGTAGTTCGTTTTTTCTATATATAAAGCCTAATTGATACATTATTTGAGAAAATTAGACTTTCAAACTATCTGAAAAATTTTCAGATTCAGCTTCCTAACAATTTTAATTTCTGTGAAAGTCAGCGATTTAAGAAAAAGTTACAAATTATATTATATATTATAATATATCGCCTTATAGGGCAAAAGTGAAAAAATTTGGAACTTAGGGTTGTGTTATTACCGAAATTATTCTTTTGGCTGCTGATAATTTAGAAGGAGCTGAAATTCTCTCGCATGTAACATAACTGTGCGTTCCATATTCACTTAAAGAAAACCATTTTTTATACATATGTTTGATTGCAATTTATTAACGCATTGAACAGTTTATTGCAATTTACTTCTGCATTGAATAATAAATAAATATTAACCAAAGATTTTTCTCTGCAATTTAGTTGAATACTTTTCTATAGTAGTAGGCAGTAAAAGCTGCAAAAAAAAAATACAAAAATACCTTAGGTTATTTTTATTTTCATTGTTCACCTAGAAATATACCTATTTAGCAAATTTAGAATATTTAATTAAAATAATGGAATTCGTCTATTACCTATCAGTGAGGGCATGGATATTTACTGATGAGTATATTTGTTCAAAATAATTATAAAAAAAGGAAATAGGATTCATTTAACACGGAGTGAATCTTCTTTTATAGCAGGTAAGTAGTAAAATAAGTGCATTTCAGGCTTATCCTGTTCCGGTGTACCAGGGAACAAGATATAGGGACGTAGAATCGGGAGTTACTCTCTGTCAATTTTGGTCTGTAACGGGTTCAACATGATGAAAAAAAAGAAAGAAAAAAAATCGATTTGAAGAAGTTAAATCCCGGATCGGATTGAAAGCATTATGTGCAACACTTTTGCCGGAATACAAATACGGCGCTGTTCAGAATACAACTCAAACCGAAACTCTCCAATATACCATCCCTGACAATTGACCATTTCCTCAAACCAAAAGTAAACAATCGGTTCCTCCCACTCCCACGGGTTGATGTATGCGTTTCCACAAATTTCGCATTTTTCATTTTTCACCTCAGTTGAGAAACTGTAGCAAAGTAGTGTGGTCGTGGCTGTGTTTTCGGGTGTTCTTATTCTGATTTGGAATTTTGACTATATTTCCGTTCGTGTTTTTATGCAACTGGAAAGGAATTCTTTCCTCTTTCTTTTTTCTTTAATCTTTTATCTACTGTCGGACGAATCAAACAAATAAATTTAATGTGAAAAGTAGATGCTCGTAGTGCAA
This sequence comes from Pocota personata, assembly GCA_963082735.1. NCBI lineage: Eukaryota > Metazoa > Arthropoda > Insecta > Diptera > Syrphidae > Pocota > Pocota personata. The sequence continues at coordinate 36,146,519 of OY720430.1, forward strand.
ATATGAGAGAGAAATGATAGTGGCGCTGATAAGGGAAATAATTGATAGCAAAACGATTTCCCTTCTGTCGGAATTAGCTGTTGGTACAAGCAATTATGTGCATATCTTAGCTTATCTAGCTTTCATTTGTTTAACCAGAGGAAATCAATTGGAATACAATGTGGTTCTCGATAAAGGTGGGTACTCATCCTTCTCCGTCCGCTCACAAGTGCTATATTTTAATTATTCGCTCCCGTCTATTTACAATGCACACGCTCTGTCTATTAAAGCGCAGAAATCTATTTTTAGACACGTATTGTTTATTTATACGCTCCCCAGCAGTTGGACACTGTTGTCCATTCGACTCCACACTTGTTGCCGCCTCATCGCTGTGCTGTCTATCTGTCTGACTTTATGATTGCTGACAAAATAGTTTTGATGGGTTTTTGTTGACGGTTTTCATTCTTTTTTATGATACGTATTCGAACGATATTAAAGTAATCAGTTATTTAGCACTGTTTAGTGCTATAAATTTGTAATTTGTCGTTAATCAGTGCTAAATATAAATTTTAAATTCTACAAAGGTGGTGTTTATACAAATAATGGGGAGTTGGATCTTTTAGAAGAGAATCGAAAGGTGCTAATTTTTGTTTCTGCCAAAGTAGCACCTACTATGTACCTACATAGGTAGATACTACATTCTCAAGAGTTTGGATTGAATAACCGAACCGGTAATTACCGGCTGTAATTGTGCATGAACATACTACCAACTGAAAAGAATCGCTAAGTATGCATGAACGGATTTTTGAATGAATTTGTTTTGTTTGGGCGTGCCTTTGTACATATCAGTAACAATTTCGGAGAAAACGTATAAAAGTTACATATATTCCGTCTGGAACGGATCATATAATACCCTATCCCTCATCTTCTAACCCGCCCGTAATTAAGTGGGCGTGGCATTCTGAAATTTTAAATACAAATTCAATGACATTCGCATCTTTCTGTTACTTACGCGACTTTTAAGAGATTTTATCAGAAAAGCTGATTTTATGGCTTCGTATAAAAAAAGGGAGCGTTGCTGTAACTCTTTGTTACTAAAGTTCATAGATTCTGATGAGATTTTGAAAATAAGGTTTATTCATCGCCGTAAGTAGCTTTAAAAATAAAACATGAGGTAGATGAAAGTGGGCGTGGCATTATGGAACTTATGGTCAAATTGTAGGGAATGTGAACGATATTTTTCAGTTTCTAGTAAAAATATTGAGAAAAGAGCTTCTTTTTTTAAAGTGGGCGTATCTGTGGGGTGATTTTACAGTTGTACTACTTTTGCTATTTAATTGGAGGTTACCATTTAAATTTGAAATACTACCTTGGTCAAAAAGTTTCACGAATTAATTCAAAATATTTAAAATACAAGTTTTTTCTTGACAATCGATATTGTCCCCTTCAAAGTACTCTGCATAGACTGAAACGCACTTATGCCAGCTCTTCGATTTTTCTACTATCTCCTCTCGGCTGCTAAAACGCATTCGCATGGAGCCCAATCTGGCGAATTCGGTGGCTGTTAGATGGTATTCGTACTGTTCTTGGTGAAAAACTCACGAATAAGGATGGCATTGTGCGTTATCGTGGTGCAAAACTCACGAGTTATTTGCCCACAATCCGGTCTTTTTTGGCGAATTGCTTCAGGCAAACGTCGCATAACGCCCAAATAATAAATTTTGTTGACTGTCTGACATGAATTCGTGATGCACAACACCGTTGTAATCCAAGAATACCGTGGGCATCGCCTTCTTTTTCGACTGAAAACGACATTCGGTGTACGCCATTCACTCGGCTGATGACTGGATTGCGTTTTGTACTCATAAACCCACGTCTCGTCTCCAGTAATTATGCATTTAATGTCTTCGCGATGTCAATGCAGTCCCTTTTTTGCATGAAATTCAGGTCTTTCGGCACCAGCTTTGCAGCGACACGTCTGAAGCCCAAATCTTTAACCAACATGTCTTGAACGGATCCATAAGCAATGTTCTAGTCCTCTGCCAGTTCTCTGATGGTCAATTTGCGGTTTTCGGCCAACATTTCTTTGATTTTATTGGTGTTTTCGTCGATTTTCCATGTCGACGGCCTACCACTGCGTTCGTCATCCTCGACGGACCCACGACCACTTTTGAAGCGTTTGTGCCACGCATAAACGTTTGTTTTCGATAGAGTATCGTTGCCGAAACACTTCTCCAACATTTCCAAAGTCTTCGCAGCGTTGAATCTATTTTCAACACAAAATTTGATGCAAACTCGTTGTTGCAATTCCATTCTTATTCCATTTTTAAAATCGTATAAAATCGAAAACGCATGGAGGCAGATGTACTCTCGACAACGTAGCTTTTACAAATGTCAAGTTACGACGCTAAAGTTTGGAAGGAATGTTGACAGATGTGTCAACCTAAAAAAAAAAACAATCAGATGACTGAAAACGCCACACGGTAGTTATTCCTGAAACTTTTTGATCAAGATAGTAAAACATTGGTTTTTGATAGACCGTTGATATTTTTATTTCAATATAATGTTTGACTTTAAACATGAAAAATTATATCACTAAAATGGGCGCCACGGCTGGCCTTGCAGACTTCCGCTTCCAATGAAATTACCCATTACTTTCCGGCATAGACCCTGCGGTAATTCATAAATAACGCTTCGAATCTCGTCCTTCAGTTTTGGAATCGTTTGGGTATCATTGGCATACACCTTCTTTTTCACATAGCACCAAAGAAAGCCAACGGCGTGATATCGCGGGATCTTGGTGGTAAATTTGTGTCCAATTGGTGCCAAAAATAATTTGTTACCATGTCGCCATAACTTTTACCAGATACTATTACAGCAGTACCAAGAGAATTTTCGAAGAAGTACGGCCCAGTCACGCCTTCGGTCCAAAATCTACACCAAACAGTAACTTTTTGTGGATGCATTGTTTTTATGACCCCAAATGCGACAATTTTGTTTGTTGACGTAGTCATTCAGTTGTCATTCAGAAAGTGAGCCTTATCGCTTGTGGTTCAAAGTCACGACGCTGTTCATTGTCTGTTGGCTTCGAGTCCACAGTCAATTGGATCTTGTAAGCATACAGATGCAAATCTTTTGTTAAAATAGGCTACGTGGAGCTGTAAGAAAGGTTCAATTGATGGGAACGATGGCGAATGGATTGTCACGAATACTGTCACTCACTTGTGCGATATTTTCGCGTGACACACAATGTCCACGAGATAGACGGTTAGACCGACATTATTTCGCAATTCACGAATCGTATTGGTTAAATAATCCCCATTTCGTAGATGGAATGGTATAACGCCCCATAATTACAAATGTCAGTGCTTCGTATTCACGGATGTCAAATAGCAGCTGTTTATTTTTGAGAACCACAGTAGTGGTATCTTTAAAAAGTGGGCGTGTTTGTGGGCTGATTTCAAAAATGTTTACACTTAAACTGCTTCGTATTGTACAAAGCTTATATATGAACTTTCAGCTTTCTAGCTCAAAATTAAAGACCGAAAAAGTGGTGACATACAGACAGACAGGCAGACGAACGTACGAACTTAGCTAGATGTACCCTATGATATAGGGTATACAAATATGGGATAAGAGTCTGTGCTCGGACAATTCTGAGCAATCTTCTACCCCTCCCCACGATCATCACATTTCGTCAGACCACACAAACATGAAATCCCTCTATATATATTACGGCATACATTCACGCACTTTTCCCTTCCTCCTAACACAATATATTCACCGGTGTATATCCGATGCCGGATGTGTGAAACGAGCCTCACTGTCCAAAACATGGTTAAACATGGGTGTAAGTCTTTATTTATCCATCTGTGTTTGCTCTGACTGGTACCATAATATTAATCTAGAAATGAAGTGTTATTTACCATGCTTCAGGTAGGAAACGAACTAAGGTTTTCTTCGGGCATCGTATGTACGAAAAGTTTTTTTAGAATTTAGTGTAATTGTATACCGTACAATGAAAGTATACAAATATGATTTTTAGTTGAATTTTTTTGAAAAACCGAATTGTAATGGATGTGTGAGGTTTGGGGTCACCACCTTTTATTTATTTAATCTACCAGGCAAAGCTCTCACAAATCAAAGATAAATTGTCATAAAGTAGAAACATTATCCATCGATAATTATAAGATTGTACAACAATTGTGTGATTGTTTTAGCCATTTCATAAATTGTTCTATGTAGTTGTAAGGGGGTAAAACAAGTGTCTTTCCTAAGGTCTCACAGGTGGATAAAATGGTGTGAAAAAGAAAGGAGCTCCCCACAATTCACTCTGTTAGAAACGAGATCATTTAAAAACACCAATGACTGAAGTTCTCTTACTAAAACAGGTTGTAAATCAAACAATAGACAAAGCACTTTCTAATATGGAAGGTCAGAATTTCTATTGAATTTCCGCAAAGTAAATTTAGTAAACTATTTTTTTTTTTTTTTTTTTTAGCTTTTTATTCATTTCATACTTACTTGCTAGACAAAAACGCTTAAAACTAGCTTAACTAACTTAACTATCTTACTCTAACTTACTGGCCCTATGCGGGCTTTATTCTTATCTATGTCTTTCGACTTAATCTACTACTTATTAATATTTTATTTCCAGAACAAATTAAGACTAAGAAAAATTTTGTATTTATTTTTTAAAAAACTTAGTAACAGTACTTTTTTTTCCATCTTATATATAAAACTTAAGTACTACCTTAAAATAAATCATAACCTAACTTAACTACTTGCATAATCAAATATGCACTTTTTTGTGGTTTTTATGATTTTTTTTTTTTTTTTTTTTATTCAAGTGCTGTGTTTTTGTTTTATATTTTTTTTTTTTCGTATAAATAAATTAACTTAAACTACCTAAACCTAGACACCTAACTATGTAAGCCGGCCAAGGCAAACATATGGCGGCCAACTTTGCCGTACTGGACCTACCCCGGATCAAAAGGGATCGACGAGGGAGCTTCCTCCATTAACCACCAGAATTGCTGGTGCTGCCTCAACACATCTTTTATATCGCGCCCCGATACCGATCTACTGAATCGGAGACGCTCCTCAGTGCTCTGTGCGACGTCTCGACTGTAGTTGAGCCGCCTGTCCACAGTAGTCCGGGCAACGTGAAAGATTAGCAGCACCGCTGATCTATCCTGGATCAGTCCTGTCTGATCGATATAGAGGAATGCTTCTGGGGGAACATAGCCGTTAAGGCGCACCTTCTCATGGTACGTATAGTTGGGGTTCATCGAGGTCATTGCTCTTGCAATGCGCCTTTGAGTCATCTTGACCAGGAAATTGTCCACTCTTATCAGATTCGCCCTGATGTATAGGACCTCATTAGAATAGAATTTTATGTACTGAGACTCTGGTGTTCTGTACAAGTGAAGGCAAGCCCGAAGGCAGGCCCTCTCAAACACCCGAATCTTTTCCATCCTACTTGCCGCTATGTTGAACCACACGGGACATCCATATGTGAGCATGGGCCGAATGAGGGCCGTGTAGCAGATTACCTTTACCCTTGCATTGAGTTGCTTGCTATAAAAAAGTCTCTTCCAATTATAGAGAACTTTCGCCAATTCTTTCTGGTATCCCTAGAGGCCAGAGACAACGGCGTTCTGAATAGAATGGTTTCCGACTTCTGAAGGTTGATCTTCAACTTCCAGTCGTTTAGTAAACTATTTTGCCGAGATACGTGAAAATCGTAATAGGGGTCCCAGATTACGCAATAGTGTACTCTAATATAGAGCGAACTAGAAAGAATTTGAATACATTCCACTAACTTCTGGCAAAGTACTGTCTACGAATTTTCTTCGAAGGATTGGACACAATCCTAATGAATTGAAGACGTCCTCGTTTTGATAGAGGTTACAAAGGCTGCATATACTCGTGAAGAGGGGAGATCATCTCCAAAACCATAAATTCGTTACGTCTCCACATTCCAATAAGATTCCAAGCTTTCTTTCGTCTTATATACTCGTATATCTTAGCTACAACCTTTGGAGTGAACAGGGCCGGCATAACATGCTTCTTAAAGAAATTACAGTGTCAGAGCTACTCAAACGTCTCACGAAATTTTGGGCTAGCATTCGATTAATAATACCTGTTTTTATTAGTTTTGTAAAGTTGTTTTCTCTTTCATTTTTAATTGTTCCAGTTTGAATGAGTCTCCTTTGTGCGACATATTTGTTTTCTCCTCCAAAAGCTCATGTTTATCTCATTTATTTTGATTCATGGGTGTTGCAGATAAACACAATAATATTACCAGTAGAATGCTAGAGTGCATGACGCGAAGCTATCTTTTTTTAAGAATACAATTTGATAAGAGCAAATGGAAAAAATAAATAAAGACATTTTTAACTGAGATAGTCAGATCTAAAAATAAATAATAATAAATTGTTTAAATATTCCCAACAACAAACTTAGCCACCCACCAGAATAACTTCGACTTTCATTTTGGGCTTGAAACCTCTCTGTGCATTATTCGCGTGTTGATGTAAGTGATGGCACCAAAACTTTGCATACTGCTTGTTGTCCAAAATTATACGACTTAAACTTAAGAATGACGTTGTTTGTTCAAATTAAATCTATGTTTTGACTATGTCTATATCGAGCTCGGGATGATTAGTTTTTAATCATCTGTTACTTAAAAAAAAATCTTTTCAGTGAACAACAATTTGTTTGGAGTCATTAGATCGCAGTTATATCTATTGTACAATGTATCAAGTTAGTTTTTGTACAAATGAAGCCTGATTATGTCGCTGTTTTCTTTATGAACTAATCTAGCGGAAAGATTTCTAGAATCGTATCCATAACATATTTTCGTGTAGTACGTAATACACCTACGTATGCCAGTCGTTCTGATGTTTTTTGTGTAGTGGTAACACAATCTAGATATATGTGATAACAGGTTTCACTATCACTTTAGTAGCCTGACGTTGGTGATATTCCTCATCTTTGGCCACATTCTCCTTTCAACTGATATAACACTTATTTTATCTCTACATCTCCTCTTCCCACAAGGTAATAATTCAGTTCCTGTTTGAAACGAAAAATGTTAGTCCTCCGTTGGTACTCGAACCGATAACCTTTGGAGCAACACAGAATCGGGCTTCCAACTACAATCAGGAAACACTAATTGTTATGTCTTTCGTGGCATAATGTGCCCCAAGAAATAAAAATATTTAAACCCCATCACGCGAAATATCAAATTAAACCTGAACAAGGAGTCCAAAAACTCAAAAATCCATCGCATAGGCCTTCTCTATCCCCACAACTATTAATGCGAAAATTAAAAAAAAAAAAAAAGGCATGTAAATTTATGAGGGTGAAAGACCAAAAACAACGTGGAGATCAACAGCTACCCAGTTACCCAAAAAACGTGGCCACAGCTGAAATATCTAGCTGCAGGAAGATGGAAGAGATTTGTTGCCTCCCTATGCCCACCCGGTGTTAAAGATGATGATAATGATGAAGTTTATGAGGTGGTAAGGGGGAAATTATAACAAATCTTCGCGCACAAATATCTTACCCCGTCTTCATCCGATTTTAATGATTCTCAAACGGCAATTTCATAAAAATCATTTGGATGATTCTTCAGTTAAGCGTATGCCAAATATTCCTCCTCACATTTTACTCCCACTCTATTCGATGTCGGTGGGCGCCGTGGCTCAGTGGTTAAGTGCGCGATCACTGACCGAGTGGCTCACAAGGTTCAAATCCAAGAAAACACAAAAAAAAAAGTTTTCTCACGGTCCCACCTCTCGCGAACGTCTGAGAGTAAAACTGTCATGAAAAAGCTTCTCTCAATCGAAAAAATTGCGTTTGGGAAACGGCATAAAACTGTAGGTCCCAACTATTCGTGAGCCGCGTACCACGAGTGGCTGCATGTAACCAAGCCAGGCCCTGCATTGGGCTGTTAGCGCCAAAATATTTATTTATTTTATTCTATTATTATAGATGTCGATCAATTTCAAGTGGGAGTACTAAAGTATCAGTTACAGATAATACTTCGAAATCCTTTCAGTAGTTCTTGAGTTAAGCGGCTAACAAGGATAATTTAAAGATTTTTGAAAGCCCATTTCAACATTTCACTCACACTTGATTGATTTTCGATTTTGGTGAAAAGACATATATGTACGTATCAGGAAATATATACGTACAAATTAAATTTCATCAAAATGTCTTGAGTGATTCTCGAGCGAGTAGTGTAAGAACAAAAATGCACTTAAAATAACGGTGCGGAACTCTAACCGCGCGAGGTTTGACCCGCACTTGACTTGATTTTTTTTTTTAATGTTCCTTTCAACTTGGAATTATTTTCTTTAAAGTGTAAAACCCAGTAATACAGGGGATGAAAAATGTATAGGGGCACAGATAAGAAGAGTGAGGTAACGATGTGCGTTCATTTTAAGTATTTGCAAATTACAGATACTGATACTGATACTTTCGTTCATGTGCAAAAACCTATTCTATGGTGGTCGGTGCGCGCGAAACCAGGCTATAGAGTACATGGATACGCAAAATGGGCTGCACATGTTTTACGATTAATTAGACGGACAGGCGGGACACAACTATATATTTCTTTCTTACGGTGAAAATACCGGCACAGGAGCTCTAAGCATGCAACATTCCGGCGGTGTTCAAACGAAGGAATTTGATTACATCCGAATTATATTTTAATTTCGGACGAACATAAGCTTTGGCGGCTCTCACGCCAAAGCAATAAGCAACAGACGATATTATTGCTAAATCTAGTTTAAATCAATTTAAATCTGAAAATGATAACATATTGCGTTGCTAGAGCAATATTTCAGAATTTGGCTATATTTACAAAGAAATAAAGTGTTTTATTTGGTATATTCGATGTTTTCCGTTGTCTCAATGTGAAACAAGTTATTAATAAAATTGCTGGTTGGCAGTTGCTGGTTGTCTATTGACCAAGCGTAAGAGTCGCCTAGTAGATAGTGGTCAATAGGATTGCTCAATCAGGATCCCGGAATCCCGTACTAGTTTTCGCTTAACCTTCTTGAAAACCATTTCTTACGTCTGTGAATTTTTAAGTCGTCAGTGATACAGATACAAAGTGAAGCATCCCATAGGTTATATGCAGTGCAGTGAAAAAAAGAATATAAAATGAAATAGCTACAAAAAATTTTGTATAATTTATGTTTTATGTTATGTTTAAAATAAATAAATATTCCTCGGTTTTCTCGGCCCAAAGAAAATAATCCCTCGGCGTAAAATCCCACGATCTTCGTGGCTTATTTTGGTTGCCAAAACCTCGATGACGAGGCTGGGAAACTTTGTGTGCAATAACTGCATTGTTTCTGGCGCTGTGTAGCAGGTGGTACCGTCTTGTTGCAATCACATGTCTTCCAAATCAATACCAGCCAATTGGTTTACCATTGACTGTTACAATAGCACCACGAAAAATTTCAAGGAATTACGGCCCACTCACGCTGCCGGCCCAAAATCCGTACCAAACAGTGACTTTTTGTGTATGTATTGATTGTTATTGTGGATTTTCATGACTCCTGCAGATCTTTTGTTAAAATTCGCTGCGTGGAGCTGTAGAAAAAATTCAATTGCTGGGAACGATGAAGAATGGATTTCAACGGTTTGTGACATCCAAAAGTGACCCGGTTCGATCGAATTTTTCCATTAATTTCTTAACTGCGGCACGAGATGGACGGTTATATACATCGACATTATTTCACAATGCGCGAATCGTGTTGGTTAAATTTTCCCCATTTCGGAGATGGGTTTTAACAAATATAATGCGTTTCTCTCTCGCATACTGCTCCATTATTACAAATTTTAATGCTTAATATTTACAGATGTCAAATGTCAGCAATTTATTTTTGACATAACCACAGTATTGCCAGATTTAAATTGTAACCTCCAATTGAATCACCCTTTATATAATATTTACATTTTTTTCACTTACTATGGATCCCGGGATCGTTGTTTTTTTTTCCGGAATCCCGAGATTGAGGAAACCCTGAGAAATGATAAACCCTAGTTACCAAGTCTGTAGGGGAGAAAAGCCGTTTATTAGGAATTTAGTTCCACCTTTTACAGCATCACTAATCTGCTAATTTCACCGAAGGTCTCCACGCACTCTAAGTTTGACCACATTAGTATACCGCTTCAGAGAGAGGAGACAACACCCAACTTCACCAGGTTTTTCGTACCCCAATTGCTAATAGCAACAATATCAAAATTGACTTCGATAGACATTCGCTGCCGATGTGATTCGACGAGGGAATCGCTACAAGTCAAGAGTGCTATCGTCCGCAAGATAGCGGATCGAATTACGAGTAGCAGAAAAGAGATTATTAATGTAAATCAGGAAAAAGGTTGGAGAGAGTACTGAACCATCGGGAACACCGGCATAAGTCGAGTGTGATGGAGAAGTGCATTCTTAAAAAACTCGCAATCCATTTCACGAAAATTTCTCCGACGCCATGAGCTTGTTAACAAAGGCACTAGGCCACACTTTATCGAAAGCTTTGCAAATATCAGGGACAACAACTCCATGAAGATGAATGCACTGGTTTCACTTTTGTTACTATTAAGATCCTTTAAAACTCGAGCTACTAGAATATTTTATTCTTTTCACAAAATAACAAAAAGATTTACTGCCCCGTTGTAGTCTTCTGCCGCTCACCAGAAAAGCTAGAAGACAACTTACTGGCATTCTGGTGAACCGCTACATGTTCATCAAGCACATTAATGTACTACCACCATTTGCGAAGCTTGTGGAGAAGATGACAGCGCTGCGGGACAATTACTCTGGAGAGAGCAGATCGTCTAAGTATGGAACTTCTTCACCACTAAAGCGCCTACTTGTCTTCCTATTAAAAACGGAATTTAATTAACAGGGGTTAGTTCCTGGTAGTACAGTGGACCAATATTGAGTCTGAGTGGTTCAGTGAAATGAAAACTACAGGAGTTCTTAAAGCGTAGCGACCCCAAACTTCTCATTTCAATTACATTATATTCGTAACAGTATAAAATTGTCTCTCTACCGAAATAGACTTTCACTTAATACTATTAACAGCTATGTTATCTAAGCTAATTAATTCCATTCTAGTTCGGAGTACTTGTATTAAAACCTCATTTCGATTATAAAGCGAACACTTTAAGTAGAATAAATGTTTGATTGATAAACACAGCAAGAGTTGTCTGCCATTGTTTGCTGAGCACAAATGTTTACCATAAAAATTATGACCCATCACCCACGAAAGTGTACACAAATTAGCGACTATAAAATGTGAGTTTCAATGGTGATACCTGATCCACACAGAATTAAACTGGGTATAGGGAATGAAGGACTCGATAACAATGATAATTGTGGGCGTTTGTGTGCTAACTAATTAATGAAGCACGTTGGGGAATTATGTAAAATAATAGGTACCTGTTTTGTGGTTCAAATTCAGCATAGTTACTAAAAACAGAATGAAACCTTGTCTTTATTCTCTCTTCCTATTGCAGTCATTAAATAAAGCGATCGTTCTTTGGCTATGCATATGTTGTGCCGTAATCGAACGCGTAGTACCAGAAGAGGATATACAACCAGAACAAGTGCCACAGCAACAACCAGCCCAATCGCCATCTACGTCTTCGTCAACCCAAAATCCTATCGAGAAAGTGACCGATTACAAGAAGTCATGTTTTTACGCGGAAGCAGAACTATGCCAGCAATGGGGCAATGAGACTTTATCGGACACGTGCCAGTGTCGCTTGCATCCGGTTGTCTCAAACTCATGGGTGTGCTGTAATGTTACGGATTTCTCTATGGTCTCATCTTGTAGCAAAACCAATGGATGGGTTAATCTGCACATTCGTAATGCAAATTTACGATGGCTCGACATATCACACGCAACATTTCAAAAGCTTGAATCATTGGCAATAACCGATGGTAACATCACAAGGATTACCAATGGGATGTCTCGAGCTGCCTACGTTAAGTGCCTTAATGTATCAAATAACAATTTGTCGGAAATATTCGCTCGTGCCTTCATAAGTTTGCAAAACTTTCAAGTACTCGACATATCGAGCAATAACTTGTCGCGGATTCCCAATTTGAATGCCCATCAGAATTTGACTGTTGATATCAGGTAAGGACAGTTCACTAGTTGATGTAAATTATTTAATTTTTTTTTTTTTTTTTTTTCAGTGGTAACAAATGGATGCTGTGCGATTCACTACTTGATTCCATTGTTCGTAGTTCTTTCAAGTTTGTCGGTCCAGATACGACATATTGCCTTTGGAATCAAACATATAATTGGTTCAATTCAACGGACTATGTGCCTATACGTCAGCTGGAACGTTGGAAGCGACTGCATTCAGAGTGTCCAAAGATACCAGGCTATGGGAATTGTACATGTGACGCGGAACAAATGGTTTTCGCGGTAAGTAAGGTATTGAAAATGTATGACTTTCCCAACTAAATAAACGTTTTGCACTAAATGAATCCACCAGAGCTATAAAGGAACTAACTAATTATGTATTTAATTTCATTTTAAAGACCAAAAACGATAAACCACATCTGCTGTTCACAACTAAAGTAGACTGTTCCAATTTGGGTTTAATTGAATTGCCGCCAAAGTTACCCGATAATACAATATCTCTGAATGTTTCCAATAATAATGTAAGTGAATGAGGACACATCCGCTTATATTGCATGAAAAGATAACAAAACGATGCATTCTCATTTACAGATTACCAGCATTGGAAATCACTTTCATTCGAATCCAACTTACAGAAATATTCTCAAATTTGACGCTGATCAGAATCAAATCTCATCTATGTACGAGTTGGAGGGAACCAAATTCATGGAAGTGTTCCAAAAGTTTTACTTAAGAAAGAATGCGATCAATAAGGTAAAGTAAGCTTTATATTTGAATCGGAGAATTACTAACACGATCTGACCTTATTCTAAAAGGCGCACTTATACTGAGTGATTCATGTTATTGTGAATTCAAAAACGTCAAAAAAAAAACCGTGCAGTGTTGCGGCAACACAACAGGCTTTGTATTGCTGTTGCCCTGCACAATTTGTTTTGACATTTGCGAACAGTTGTATTGCAATGCTATACACAGTAGAAAACAATTAAGAACATAATCAAAAGTTTTATTTTGAATAATATTATTACACAAAGTATAGGATAAAATAAATAATAATAACTGATGAACTGTAACAAACAAAAAGCTTATCTAAATCAAACGAAAGCAACAGCAAAACAACCATTGCGCAGGTTGCTCTGTTTTAACGTTTCATTGTTCTGGTGTTGAAAAAAAAATCATTTGATTTGAGCAGTACTGCCAAATTATTTCTTTTTTGAACTTGTTACTTTTAGGTTGCCGCAACGCTGCATTTCTGAATTGGGCCATACTCAGACGACTTTGATGTTGAGATGTTTCTAAATCAGCATAAAAAAAAACAATTCGCAGTGAAATTATCGAAAGTAGAAAGGAATGCAAATCCAAAAGCACATACCACAACAAAAATAAATCCTCTCTTAGTTTCCAGTTTTAGTAAAATGTATTCTTTAGCAATCAGTGCTCTCTTCCAATTATAAATCTAAAAGCAGCACTGTAGATAAAACTCGCTGCAAGCCATTGAAGGCTATGCAGCAAATTGTGGTTTTATTTCTGCTGTGATGAATATAGTCACAAAAAAACGCGACTAACATATGACATATTTTTTTGGAAAATTGTGAAAACAATTTTTTTTCTTTTTAACACATTTTACTTAAAATTAAAATCTGAAATCTGGTTTGTCAATGAACTGCATATAGGTGCAAGTATTTATATAATTTTCTCTCAGAAGAGGCAAAGCTATAACGAATGGAAACACCGCACCATGTCTCTTTTCCTAAAATTGTTAATATGCAAGCATACATAGATGTATTCAGAAATTCTGTACACCTATTTTGGGCTTAAGTCTACTACCAGCCTTCGATAAGCCAATGATGGGGGTTTGAATGTTAGTTCGAGATATTCTATCTAGCAAACTGTTGGTCTCTGTATGCTGAATGTTCTCACGTTTTCTCAAGCTCAATACTCAAGATGTGAAGTATATTTTTGCTCTAAGTAGGTAGCTCAACGTCATGGACGCTGATTCTGCAATGTTGGGAGATTGCTGCTTATTGTTCCTGACATGCATTATACAATCCGGTCTTGTATTTTCTAAAGGTTTTTCTTCACCCTGTTCATTGTAGTATTCTTGTGTTTAAAAAAAAAAACTTTGGAGCGAAATCTCGGATGTTTGTCAGATGTTCGTGAGAGGTGGGACCGTGAAAAGACATTTTAGTATTTTTCGAGACTCGAACCTTAGATCTCCCGCTCAGTGAGCTCACTTAACGACTGAGCCACGGCGCACAGTCGAACATTCATTCTAACCACAAAATTAGGCCCTGTTACATATTACGAGAAGAGGCATTACAAATGATTTTCAGATAACGATATCCACGACTTGCAATGATTATGTGTAACGAGGCGAAAACATGTTTCCAGCTGAAAAAATCTATCCTTTTTAGAAGTGCAACTAACTTCGCTTTTGTCGACATATGTAAAAAACGAAGAAAATTTTAATAGTCGGCCAATTTCTCCCAAGCAATTTTTGTTTTCACCCCTGCTTGATTGTTTGGCATATATGTAGTTCTTCGCGATGTCATGATTTCTTGATAATTTTCACAATATTTTATTTTCATTACATTTTCCAAACAATCACATCACGAAGACAATGGCAAATGACAATTAACTCTTAACGACGTGCTGTGAGGTATGACAGATACCATTCTCATAACGATAACCTTAGATGTAATACAAATCGTAACACTTTATCACAGTTTTATTGTTACGATACCTAGACATCGAGAATGGTTTATCATAATGAGGCCCCAGTCTTGACGATTGAATTGTCTGAACACGATGTTTACGCTAATATATATTTTGAAGGTCCCCATCGGTGAAGGGTGGACATTCTCCCAGTCATCTTCGACCATTCTTTCCATCCATTTTGTCCGTTGTCTGACTGTCTTTCTTTTCATAATTTACTAGTCTTTGGACTTTAAATTCTATGAAGCTAAGAACATAGAATTTCACAATATAAAATTTTTTGTATACAGTTTTTAAACAAAATGTCATTTTCAAAGTTCCGGTAATAGACCACGGAACCCTATTGCTCTCGCTAACGCGTCCGTCCGACCGATTGTTCTAAATCAATTTATTTTATTATTATTAGTTCTGCTGTTTTGTTTACCGGTCTCTACGAAGACCAAGGTTTTTAGAAATGCCTACCTGGGCAAATGATCTTTTGTTTGTTCAATTTGTTCCCTCTCTCTTCTTTGGCTTTGTATTTTTTCCCACTGACTCAAGTTTTACTTAGCACACCTATTTCTGTGCAGAGGGACGTCAACAATTTCTTTATTTATTTTAATTCATAAAAAAAACAATTTCTCTCCTACAGATCCCAGAATACCTTCTGTCCAATGCGCTGGACAATAATCCAAACGGACGTGCAATATATCTCGGGGGCAATGAACTAAACTGTGATTGCAACTCAGCCAAAGTGCTCAAGGTAAAACACTTTACTACATAAGTCTTTGACTATATTCACATTATCTATCCACTCAGCTCTGGCTTCTAGCCCGCCATGTAAACATACCCGACTACAATCAAATACTTTGCCGTAATATGCCACAAAAAGTCATCGAATTACAGGAAATCAAACTCTGTCAATCACCACACGATTGGACTGATTATATTTACTACCTAATTGCGTTGGAAGTGATTTTGCTCTTCGCTCTCATAATGAAAGTCTCCTACGACTACTGGGTGTTCAAGACAGCCGGTTACTTGCCATGGCCAGCTAGCAAAATGCCAAAGTTACCATGCGATTGGCTGTGTGAATCCTAAAACAAAACAAAAAAAAACAAAAAAACGATTTTATGACCTCAAATGTGATGTTATCTCTGAACAAGTGCCTATGAAACATATATTTTGTAGTTTTTTAAGTGAATTGTGTTGGACTGTGTAACTATTAGTGTCTTTAAAGAACGTAACTTAAGTGTCAATTATTGTAACTAAAATAAAAACAAACATTTTTTATTTATAAACAGTTACTTCTTTATTTTGTTTTTTTAGCTTCTTTTGTTTAATTTTTTTCTTCTTAGGCAAGTCATCATCCTCGTTAAGCAAGTTTTTTATTACCTTATTCCTCTTCTTATTGTGAGCTTTCTGAAGTGACTTATTCGTCGTATGCTCATCTGTACTCGCGCGACGTTTAACGAATTCTCCCATTTTGCTTAGCTTCCTTTTCCGGCGTTCTTCGAATTTAGGATCTGTCGAGATGACATCACGTTTGGGAGCGTTGTTGGCTAGCTGCTTCTTATCAGATTTCTTAGGTTTCTTCAACTTAAGCATGTACTCGGGGACAGTTCCGCCAGAGTTTTTGATTATTTGTGCGATGCTATGAAATGGATTACCGTCATTATAAGATTGCAAGAAATCAAACTATTAACATACCTTCTTAGATTGGTGGTGTCGTTTTGGGTAAAGAATGTGATAGCACGTCCCGGTCGACCGGCTCTGCCAGTGCGACCTATTCGATGAATATAGGAAATCGTTGTTGGTGGAAAATCATAGTTGATGACTAAATTAACGCCTTTAAAATCAATACCACGCCCCATCAGCTCTGTACAAATTAGAACCCAAATGTGACCTTCACGAAATGCACGCACAACATTGTCTCTCTGCTGCTGTGTTCGATCCGCGTGAATGACGTCAACGTTGATTCCATCATAAAGTAGTTCATCAAATAACTGCTTAGCACGGTCCTAAAAATTAGATGATTATTTGATTAGATTTGTGAATTAACTTATGGCCGATTTTAACTTGGCTGGCGGGCAAAACCACATCGTCACCTCCTGCGTAGTAGCCTTTTAGGTAACGAGAGTGTGGTAACGATGCGCTTTAATTCTGAATTTTTACTCAAGGATAGGTTTCAGGAAGGCAAGTTCCATCCGCAGGTCAAATAAAATTCGTAATAAAATTCTGCTATAGTGCAGACACGCGTAACAGCTATTCAGGAAATACTATGGCATGGCACAGACTTAAGATGAACAAAGTCCTGCCACGTAAGAGCACAAGGCCAGTCATAAATTCAGTTAGGGGTCAACTTAGAGGTAGTGAAGTCGCAACCAAATTGACGGTCGATGGTTTAAAAATCGTCTCCTAGATGACCGAAGTAGACGAACATATCCAAATTCGTACTGCACAGCCAGAAGCAACGAAGACATAACCATTCGAAGAGTCAAGTATAGCAATGGCATGCTAAATTATCACAGAGTGCCAACAGTTGCAGACCATCATCTTGCGCAAGGAACACAGACACGCAGCAGAACCATGCAGAGCAGAATAAGAGCACTAGAGCAGAAACAACATTAAGCTTGCATTGCATTCCATTCACGCAAATCTTCGTTCCCAGTATGAAGATAAGGAAAGTTTAACTTACGAGTGAATCATGGCAAATAAAATTTCATTACTGCCGCTGAAGGTTAAACTATATGCGACAACAGAGCAGTGTACAGAGGCAAAAGTTTATCCAGTGCAATATCGTTCCAACTGTGTTATATCGAAGGGGCCGGCGTGTGCACGTATCTATGCGGACAGCATTGAAACCATCGGCAAAACAAAGCGAGTAATCACTAGTGGTTATAAACGAGGATAAGACGACAAAATATATGCTGCCAACAAAACTCCACGGAGATCCTATGGAGATCATTTCCTCATAAATCGCTATCAAAAAGAATTAAGAAGGCGCTGCACCAAACTCTCATCTGCTTTATGGTGCAAAAGCGTAGACTCTATCCAAGTACGATCCATGTTCCTCTTTACATCGACGGTATAAGGAGAAGATTCAGCCACGAATTGCACGAGAAAATCCGCAGTATTGCGAGAATGCAAGCCTCACCTTCGATGGCGTAAAGAAACGTAAAGTCATCTCAACCAACTTGGTGTAAGCCACAAAGTCAAAGTTAAAGAGCATTGAAACAGAACATAGAACAAAGTATCTTGATAAACCCTTTTCTTACCTTACTCTGCACAAATATCAGCACAGGTGGCTTTAAGCCTGTTCGCACTAAGTCCCTCACTGCAATCAACTTTCCCGATTCTGATCCGACAAACAACAACTCTTGATTAACCAATTCCGTTGCAGAATTTTGCTGTCCAATTGTGACCCGCGCTAATCCCTTTAGATGCTTCAATGCCCACTTTGCAACCGGCACTGTATAAGTGGCACTGAACAATGCCAGTTTCTTTGTCGTACTTGTGCACGCTGCGAGAATATCATCGAATTGTTCTTTGAAACTATTTTGACCCTCTTCCAACATCTTATCAGCTTCATCAATCACAAACCATTCAATGCTGGAAAACGAAAAAATAAAAACTAAAGATTACACATCAATGAAAGCAATACCAATAAGACGTACCCTTTCAAGTCCAAAGCGGGTGGTTCCTGTTGCAATAAATAGCGCACTCGATTCGGTGTCGATATTAAGATGTCATACTTCTTATTGCTCTTCGGACCGAATTTCTGTTCAGCTTGATTCACTTTACTGATGACATGCACCTTCAGTGCAGTTTTCTCTGATAACCGCATGCATTCACGGTAAATCTGTTGAGCTAGCTCACGAGTGGGTGCCAGAATAAGCGCTCGAAATCCGTCCTTTTTCGGAGCCTTAAGGTCATTGATGATTGGTGTTAGAAATGCTATTGTTTTACCCGAGCCAGTTGGAGCACAGGCCATCAATGGACGACCCTAACAAAAAGTAATGCAGAACATATCTATTATGAGGTAGAAAATAAAATTATTATACAAACCTTCAACATAATTGGTATCGCCTGCATTTGAATGGGCGTCGGTGTTGGATATTTACATGATGCCAGATTATTTATAAGCTTTGGCGAAACTTTGTAGTCCGTTTCCAATTCCTCAAAAGTTGCAATTGGCGGAGGAATATTCTTCCCATTTACGGAAATTTTATTCGCCTTTCGAAGGTTTGCGATCTGCAATGATTTGAAAGATTTCAAGGAAGGTTTCCTTCAAATAACTAAACTAAGACACCCCTTTAGTCAACACGTACAAATTCTAGTCAAAGCAGAGGGGTTTAATGGCATTGTTGTTAGTCTTGTGAAAATAAAAGCAAGGATAACTCTGGAAAACTTCAAGCCGGGCCCGGTACGGAGTGCTTTCAATGAATACAGGTTTCTTCTTCCGATCGATTTCCGACTTCGAGCTGTCTATTAATCAAGTTATCTAATATACCTATAAGGGCAATAAGTGTCCCGTTTTGCTCAACAGAAAGGATAGACTTAGAAGTTAATAGCACAAGAAGATTGCATATTGTCACCACTTACTATACTTGGTAGGGATCAGCGATATTCTTCATGCAGTCCTGACAGAAGAAAACTACAGTATTCAATAAACAATAACAATTTACCTGCGAAAACTGCCCAAACCAAAGTTAGTACCTCACGAGGCTACCCTGCTCGCTATACTAACAAGATGCGGACTAAACCGTGTTGTGTACGCTGATCCTATTACGATGATAGCCAGAGGCAAGTTCGTGGAGACACTCGGTGATACAGAGAGGTCTGAAGAACTAAGCTGTACGGAGTACTGGGATGCATATGCATGCCAGGAGCAATGAGGGCGTTCCTCGACCTTTCACCTCTACACTTCGTAATTAAGAAAGTAGCAAAAGGAGCAATCATGAGGATCGTAAAAAAGGGAATAGGAACGAAGTGTTAGATGTGTACCTTGAAACTACCAGTTTGTTACTCCTCTCATTGGTGAAATACCCTTCGCTGTGTGTAAGTGCAATTCGCACAGCTTCGCCTTATGCCATTGCACCTCTTCTTAGACATGGAACGCATTCTTGGTGTATGTTGGCAAAATTTGCTTGCTTGTACATAGGACTTTGAATCTGTATAGCTGGAAATTTAGAGGGTTGTGCAGAATAGTGAAAGAAGACTACTTTTGGCCATGGGCTATGTATTGGAGAGATTACTCATAACCCGGCTGATACCAGAAGCATTCATATTTTAGTTGATCTTTGCTCAGCTAAATTATAGAAATAAATTATTGACATAGAATGTTTGTTATTCTATGAGTCTCTTGCTTCATTATGAAGGTAACTGCACAAGGCAATGGGACTCTCCTAAAGAAGAGATTAGTAGCTTTGGCAATCGAATCATTTGGTCCATATAAGGCCCCTGAAATGTTCATAATACTGCAAAAGCTGGAGGAAATTATTGTTCCTTAGCTCCAACGAATCTACACGAAATGTCTTATGTTGGGCTACGTTCCCAGAGTCTGGAGGTAGGTACGGGTCATTTACATTTCAAAATCCGAAAAGACCAGTCACTTCAAAGCCAAAGACTTCAGGCTTATTAGTCTATCGTCCCTCCTCCTGAAAGCTCTGGAACGCTTCATTCATCTGTACGTCAGAGGGTTTGACAACTATCTGTCCAAATCGCAACAGACATGGAAAGGTAGATACAGCACTACACAATGTTGTATTTACAATTGAATAGTCGCTCCAGCACTTTACCGTAGGTGCTTTTCTCGATATAGAGCGGGCCTTCAATAAACTGATTTTTGCGACTGGATTGGGTTCATACTCAGAGGACGCATAATCAACATGAACCTAGGAGACGTCATTCAAAGCAAGGGAACCCACATAGGAACTCGTCAAGGTGGTGTCCTTTCCCCACTGATATGGTTCCTCGTGGTCGACGATTCCTAAAAATTTAAAAGAGAACGGTATACGCTGACGATGTTGTTGTTCTAATAACAGACAAATTCTCCTAAGTAAGCGAAAGACTAAGTTACGCAATTTTGATAGTAAAAAACTGGGTCAGCGGCCGAGGGCTGGAAATTAATCTTTCCAAGACCCAAAATAATGGTGTTTACCAGAAAAGATTCCATTCCCGAGCTCTAAGGCCCCTTACATTGGCATTCTACGCATACAAAAAAGCGTTCGATTGGGCTTCAAACCGAGCGTTGTACATCTCTCCAAGATCCAATGGCAGCCTGCATTGTGATAACTGGATCTCTAAGATCGACTCCCACAGCAGCATTGGAGAGATCTTATCCCTCTGGATCAAGACTGTACGGCCATTCCATTTATCCATTTCCGACACTAATTTTTGATAGAATGTCCACTACTAGAATTCCTGACAGAAATAACTGGACAAATCAGATGGCCACCACTAATGAAGATCTGGCCTTATTTACTGACGGATCCAAAATGGACGTTGGTGCAGGAGCCTGAGTATTTTGTTTACACTGTCAAGCCGAGGTCACGGCCATCCTTCAGGCAGCTAAATTAATCAAGGACGGAAATATAGTCGGCGAAGACCATAACTATGTACGTTGACAACCGGGCAGCCGTTAAGGTTCTGAAGTCATCAGCAGGTTAGTTAAACGAAATATCAGGAACCAATACAGTGATATTTTGCCCTTCCCTTTGTTGACATCTGGGACACTTGTTCAATAGCGAGAACACTTTGACGGTTTCGATAAGAGATCCACCTAGCCAACAGAAGACTAAGGACTCTTAGCAGTCATTTTCAGGTGCCCAGGGTACACGAAAATAGCGCACAATGGACCCGATTGTTGGTTTAAGTGAGAAGTGACTATTGTCATCGAGCACCTATCTATTTCACCTAATCTAACGAACAGAGCGGGTAGGTGATTTCAATGATTGCTTCTAAGGATTCGCTTGTGCACTTGACTCCTGTGATTCCAAGCCACGATCACCTTTGTAGCCGTGGAAGCTTGGTTATCGCGTTTTTTTTTTTGCTCGACGTTCGTCCACTATACAGTTGTTCAGCAAAACTTACCCGTTCTTCTTCTCGTAATCGCTTTTTTTCCTCCAAAGTCATGGAACTCTTTTTCTTTTTAGGTTCATCAGAAAATGACGTGCCTTCTAAAAGCAACATTGGCTCTTCCTTTATGATGGGTGACATTGAAATATCTTCATCTCCGGTTAGTTCTTCTTCTTTGATGTCATCCTGAGGTTCCTCTTTCACAACTTTGGTCTAAAAAACGTATTTTGGGTAAAATTAAAGGTCTGAAGAGACATCAAGGGACTTACCTTATTATGAGTTTCTTTCTTTCTTGAAAAACGTGCGCCCTTAGTTAATTGGCAGAACAAGTCGAACGAATCCATTATATTTATTATTTACGAATACATATATATGTATATGGAATATATTTATTTAGTAATCTTATTTCTCGTTTAAAAAACAAAAATAGTTTTAATTTTACTCTGCACGTGTAGATTCAAAACAAATTAAATGACAGCTAGCAATTCGCTGCCAGATTAGAGATGAGACATAAAAAAAAATGTTCAGTCAAAATTTTAATCCTCTGAACTATGGGAATGATCAAGAAGAAGATTTACATGTTGCGACAAAATTTCCGAAAACATGATCCAATTATATTGGATTTATTTAATCTGTGACAGACTAAAATTGATTGCGATTATCTCCCAATCCCACTTGAGACTTATTCCAGATTAGCAATTTAACCCTGACACACCGAAGTTGGATGAACCTGAAACACACTCATACCAGCGGATCACTTCGTATTAAATCAAGTCTATTGCTTTTTATAGAATTCTTTTCAACTCTTTTCATTAGTAAATATACACATACAGCGTATTCATCGATAGATAATAGACGAATTTCATTATTTGAATTAATTCCAAATTTGCTAAAGTAGGTAAACAATGCACACATTTGCAGCCAAATTTGCATTTGCAATCATAGATAATTTTGATGATAAAAACTAAAATTGTAAAAGATGTTGAAGGAATTTTTACTCGTAATATATAAAAATATATATATTATAGAAGTTGGTCTCAATTTTTCCTTCAGTTTGGAGTTTAGCCAAAAGTTTAATTTTCTCGAGTAATATATTAATTAAGTTTTATTGTATAGTGGAAGAACTACAATATTTACTATGACTTAAAGTGATTTCCCCAGTACAATAAATAAAATCTACTCGCATTTTTCCGAATCTGTTCCGGTCCTAGCTAGTTTAAGCTTAATCCAGTTAAAATCGTATTTTACGATTATCAAATTGTGAAAATACGATTTTAGGCCATATTCGTCTGGCACCACTGAGTACAGTGTATGGACTATTCCATGCTGGCATTCCTGCATCGATTGTCGAACTGCTTTTAAATACAAGACGTATGAAAGACAGAGGGAAATCTGTACAAAATTAATGTACTTTGGAGAGATATTTGCAGCAGAAATGAAACGTAACCTATAACGTTAGTGTGGATGCACTTTCTCTTGTTAAACCGGTGTCACAACTGATACAAGAATACAAGGGTGGAATGGCCAACACAACACTCTTGTTTAGTACGCCTTGAAGGAAGCACATGTAATCACTGTCATGTATATTATCTGAATGCACCCGCTCTTCTATTACTTTCGCAAAATGGCTTTCCTAACATCTCTAAGCAGAAAGAATAGACCTGTCACAGATTTTAATTGTATGAAAATAAAAACAGGTGATAACATTCAACACGCAATACAGTTTGCTGTTGTCTGGAGAAATCGATTTCTTTTATTATACCTTTTTTTTAAATAAAGAATAACAACAATGAGTTTATTTGGTCTACTTCGTGTGCCAAAAATATCACATTTTTCTATTAAGCAGGAAAAGCCAAATAAGGTACAAATTTCTAAATCTCTGGAAAAGAAAACTGTAAATTTGGCTTGTTTTCTAGGCCGTTGTAAAACAGGAACCGCTAATTGCTAACTTCAAAAAGGAACCAAACGGTCGCTGTGATGTAAATTTATCTTCATTAAAAGTAGAGTCTGTAGTTACACCAATAAAACAGGAAATACCCCCCGAACCAACTAGATACATCGTGAAAGAGGAGCCTGTGGTCATGAAAATTATATCGCCCACACTGCCCACTGGGTGTCTCTTGAAAAGAAAACGTAGGAAAGAAACTCCAGGTTCGCTAAGAAAACGGGAGTTCCGAAAAGCCGTGCACATCCATAAGATCCTTGTTGCTAAAGACCCGGAATCGCTTTCTAACAGAGAACTAGATTCCCTGACCTGGGCTGAGGGAGTCATTGTAAGAGACACATTCAGAAGGACTAAGGATGCTGCCGCTATGGCAGATTCTAATGGCGTTCAACTTCGCGATACGATGGTGAATGAAGAGAGGGTTGAGGCTGTCCCTGAGAGAGCAATATCACCGAAAGTAAGAGAAAGTCAGAGAACAAATGCCCTTGAGTTGAAAAGCGATATAATCACTGATACATTGCAGCTAGCCGTAGTAGATTTTGGGAGACCCGGCGGCCGGTATTCATTTGAACAAGGGACATTGATCGAGAATGCTCTGGGAACATCGGTCGCCAATCATGTTCTGAAAAATCTTGTCATGGCCTCGCCGACATATGGAAAGTCAAGTTGGCACGATGGAGTCATTGTTTTGGACTGTAAAGATCAATTGTCATACGACTTTGCAAAAGCGGCAGTGAGCGAAATGAAACTGTGGAGGCGATCTCTTTTAAGAGCAGTACCTCCTCAAGCGTTACCATTCATGTCAAAGGGGAGGCTTTTCGTTCCTGATTTGGGAATAGAAGCAGATGAAGTACTCGACGTTCTCAGATCTCAGAATCCATTGGTCAATATGAGTAAATGGAAGGTTATGGAAGAAGAAGAAGATATCTCGAAGAAGGATTGCAAGGGATACACACTATTGATGAATGAACCGCCAATAACATTGTTGGAAAACAAACGAATCAGATTGTTCTTTGGAGCCGGAGAGGTTACTCTCAAGCTTCTTGAATGCAACTGGCCTGAATAAGTTTGATAAGAGCTGAAAAATTCTGTGGAGAAGGCGATTGCGGCTACCGATAAAGGTTGTACAATTGAGACTCCATAGTAAAAATCACTCAATAGGGGTCTATATGACTCGATTGGGTGCATGCTCAGCAAACGTTGTCAGTGAATTCCTAAACTCCAATGTGGCAGTCTATGCCAACTGTGTTGTCCTTGTGATATCTAATAAGTTATCATATATTTTAAGCAAAAGACTACTTTTACTTGTAAAAAATCATGTTGACGTCCACAATTCAGAACTTTCGAATCGACAAAATGTCATCGAAAGTTCAATCGCCAGAGGCGTTTTTTATGATACAGAAGTAATTTGTAACTAGTCACAAAAATAAAATAAACTACATTCTTATTGGCTTATTTATTGAAAAAAACCAAATCGATAAAAGTCGATCAGTTTAGGCAGGGACATTATTGTAGTGTGATTGCAATGGGGCCAAATCGTCTCATCCAGGAACGGATAACTCGTCGCGTAAAAGTGTGTAATGACATTCGTGCTTATCATGAATAAAATTCCCACCGAATTTTTTCTCATCGGGAAACCCGGTATTGTGTATAATAACTTTCCGATGGAAATTTTCACAGAATTTCCCTCGTCATTTTTCTAGGGAAAATTAAATAAAGAAAAACAAGTTCGTAAAATTTTAGAAAAGTAAGTATTTTTGTTTGTTTTGGTGGAAATATTTATGAGCGTGCATGTATTTATAAAGGGTGGTTAAATTTTAAGGGCCGATGTTGAATGTGCACCACACCTAAACGTCAAGTTTTTTTCTGCATTTCGTTTGACATTTCTCAATTTCAGACTAACTCATTTTGAACCATGGAAAGATACACAATCGAGCAACGCGTTAAAGTTATTCAGGCTTATTATGAAAATGGGCGTTCAAATCAAAATGCATATCGTGCATTTCGTGATTCTTTCGGTCAATTTAATCGTCCAAGTGTGCGTACAATCGGAAAAATCGTGCAAAAATTTGTGCAAACCGGGTCTGTAGGAGATGTGAAAATATCACTGCATGCTCGTACTGCAGAAAATATTGCTGCTGTTCGCGATAGTGTGGCTGAAGAGCCGTCCACCTCAACTCGTCGTCGTGCCCAACAATTGCACCTCTCACGCTCGTCGTTGATGAACATTATGCATAAAGACTTTCATTTACGCGCTTACAAGGTGCAATTGACTCAAGAACTAAAGCCTCTTGACCATTTCAAGCGTCGTCAATGGTCACAATGGTGACAAGAAATGGCAACAGTGGATGATCAATTTTCGAAGAAAATCATCTTCGGTGATGAGGCACATTTTCACCTCAGTGGATTCGTCAATAAGCAGAATTGCCGCATTTGGGCGAATGATAATCCAAGAGTGATTGTCGAAAAACCAATGCACCCACAAAGAGTGACTGTTTGGTGCGGTTTATGGACTGGCGGCATCATCGGGCCGTATTTTTTCCAAAATGAGGCCGGTCAGGCAGTTACTGTGAATGGTGTTCGCTATCGTGAGATGATAACGAACTTTTTATGGCCCGAATTGGAAGATATGGATGTGGACGATATATGGTTTCAACAGGATGGTGCCACTTGCCACACAGCTAACGAAACAATGGCTCTTTTGCGCGACAAATTCAATGGCCGTGTTATCTCACGTGGTGGCGATGTCAATTGGCCGCCAAGATCATGTGATTTGACACCGTTGGACTTCTTTCTTTGGGGTTATTTGAAAGAAAAGGTGTACGTCGATAAGCCAGCAACAATTCAAGAGCTAAAGGATGAGATAATTCGGCACATTAATGGCATAGAACCTCAATTATGCCTCAGCGTCATCGAAAATTTGGACCATCGGATGGAGGTGTGCCGCCGAGGTCGCGGCGGCCATTTGGCCGATATTTTGTTCCATACATAATTGAACCATACCAATATTATCATAATAAAAAGAAATGACAGTAATTTCCTAAATAATTTGTGTTTTATTCAAAATCAACCACCAAAAACTTAACCACCCTTTATTTATAGATCGAATGCAACAAATAAAAGACAGACTTTTTGGTAGGCACCTTCCGCGGAAAAAGTTCTTCACCAGCTAAATTTAAATTAATTAAATTTTAATTATTTAGCTGATCAGCTAAATATTTAAAAGGGTCCAATCGGGCCATTTGGCCAGACTGCCTGGCCTCGATACTAGAAATGGCTTTAGTCTAAACTATTCTGAAAAGTATGGTTTTGAAATCAGGTTCGCCGAAAATAGCAAGGCGTTTCAAAGCTCTGCTCTAACAGAACAAAGTTTTGAAGCTATGGCTTACTATTGCCTTAAAATCCCAATGCACATGAGTATGGAAAGGCCTTTGTACTTACAATAGCTGTGGTTAGAAACTTCCTACAGTCCTAGTTCGAAATTATCTAAGAATCCAGTTAACTTCATAAATGTCAAAATGCGCCATTTCGTTCCAATTTATTCTGATATCCTTTTTACACTGAAATCATTTCTGTACTTACTGATTTTGGCACTTTGTACAATTAACTAAAATTTCACGCAGAATTTGGTGATTAAAATCCAATCAAATAACGGAAAAAAATAAATGGTTTTGCGGTCAGGTCGAAGTCTTCCTACGAATGAGCCACGACTAATTAGCGTCTAGAATAATGTCTGTGTATAATGTCATTCGGCTTTAGTTACAAAAAAAGCAAAAAAAAAATATTTGTTTCAATTGATTTAATTATGGAATGATTTCGTCGATTACGCTTTCCAACCGTCGAATTTCAATTTTGCATTCTGTCGATGACATTGCAGTCTAAAGGAGCAATGTAATGGAAGGCTTAGTAAGTGGAAAGCAGGAAACAGTAATTTCTAGCATTTATTGCAAGAATTGATAATTGTGGAGAGGTAACCAGTTTTTTTTTAAATATCGATTGTTCTTTGACTTTTATTAGAAGACGCTAAGGAATTGAATTGACAGATGGTTTTTTCTTTTTCCTATTTATCTAAGTGTTATTTACCACATTTATATGCAGAATCGAGAGATCGAGTTGAAATTTCGATCTGAGTATTTCTACACACCGAGTCGAAAGATTGAAAAATTCAAACGTGGTTGAACTGACAGATAAGTATAGAAGACATTCTTCTTTTGATTGTGTTAGTGTTCTGTTGTGTTAGATTCGTTATCTGAAATCACACACACACAGAGACAACATGTCATTTCAACCCCTCAACCCAGGTATACATGCATTTTTCTAATTCGATCCAGCTCTGTTAGCTGAGTCGAGTTGATCAACTCGATCTGCGTTTATATGAATCTCAAGCCGGGTTGTACCTGGCTTCAAGTATGCATATAAACGTAGTAAATAAGCGCTCTTGTGAAACTATATATCCCCTCTAGCGAGAGTAGCGGAAAGTTTTGACTGCTCTGTCATAAAGTGCCATTATGACAGAGCAGTCAAATTAAAGTCGTTTTGCTAGATTCAAGCTGCTTTTGCTAAATTCAAGCAGCTTGCTTGGAACGCCCAAATTCTCTTCAAATCGTATCTGAATTTTTGTTCGGCAAATGTTGCAAATATTAATTGTTAAAGGAATGTACTATATGATTGAATTAGGGCGCACTTAGCTCACCCGAAGTATTTTCTCGGGTCAAAGCTGTGAACTGTTACTTCCAAGGAGAAAATTATCTGCGAATGGACAATTTGTTTTTCGTCAAATTTATTATTTATTGAAACCTCTCAAACTTCATAGTTCCAAACATTTTCATACACATAGTTGAAACTTAATAAATTTTTTTTTGTTACTGATACTACATCTCTAGCGGCTCATGCTACTATGCTACCCAAACTTCAATTATGTTACTTTATTTCAAATTTTCAATTTCTTCATAGTAAATATATATACACATACTATATATACCTGCATTTTCAATAAAAAAAACAACGAAGATTAATTTAAATTTCAACTTTAATGCCACCATCTGCCGAGACGTTAACAAAAAAAAACACGACAATAAGTTGATGCTTGTACTTTCGTTATTATAAATACATAAAAACTACCTGAATGCACCCTCTGATCTACTACGTTTTTGAAATCGATATTTTACTAACTGTATAGACAGCTTAATGTGTACTCTGACAGAAATTTGTTATAAGAAAAGGAATTCTACTGCGCGAAGTGTAATCGTAATCGTTTGTTTAGTGACTTAAATAATCTAAAAAATAACAAAAACCATGGACGCATTTAGCGTATTCGACAGGGAACTTCTGCCCCCTAAAAAGAGGAAAACACAACCAGTTGTAAGCGATGTAGATTTTTACTTCAACAATTCTTTGATTTTTTTTTTTTTGATTTTAGCCCGTAGAGCCCCAAGGATCTATGCTTCCTGAAGCAGAGGATGATGTCGTTTTCGTTTCGGCTTCACCTGCAATAAAGCAGGAACCAGTAGAACCGAAAAAAGAAGTGATTTCGGAAGATGAATTAGAAGATGTCGGGGTGGAGAAAACTGTAAGTGCGGGTTACTTTGGTAAAATTACTTATAAAAACTTTCGGTAAAGTTGAAATACAGTGTCGAATATTTAAGTAAGGTAATCTTATAAACGTACCTCTTACCAACCAACTTTTGTAAAAATGACACTACTGAT
The DNA here is from genome assembly GCA_963082735.1 of Pocota personata. Taxonomy (NCBI): domain Eukaryota; kingdom Metazoa; phylum Arthropoda; class Insecta; order Diptera; family Syrphidae; genus Pocota; species Pocota personata. The sequence continues at coordinate 36,176,099 of OY720430.1, forward strand.
TTCCAATGTAAAAGGAGCCACTAATAGAAAATATTTTAGTGACACACGAACACGACACAGGAAACAATTGAATTCATATTACAAACATCACATCTCAGCTCATTGATGGGCCTGTAAAGAAACCTTGTTTGGGCGAAATATAACATATCTAGGACATGTTTTTACAGACGCTTTATTTATTTGTTTTTGTTGTTGTTTACTGCTGTTCTTATGTATACTTTATAGCTTTATGCTTGTAAAGAAAAATCAACTTCAAGAGCGCATGACCTGAAAGTACGCCTTGCGAAGATTAACTAGTATGTACATATCCGCTTTTTCTAGGCACTTTGAGGTACAGAATTTGAACACTCTTACTTACCCATTAGAACTACTCGCACTATTTACACCGAAGTAGTAGGCTGTCGATGATACGTTCATGAGAATAAGTTTCGGGGTTATAACAAAATATTTATGTTGAAAGAACACTCAATACTTAAAAAAAAAAAATCGATAATGGACAATTTCTAATTGGGCGAATGTATATACCCCCCTCCCCCATTTTAACTTGCACCTATAAGGGCAAGTATTGGTTTCCTGAAAATGTTCCATTTCCAGATTTTGATCAAACTTGACATTACTATGTGGGTCTCCCAATTCTCCCTGTCTGTACGCAAGACTGCAGCCTAAGCGGCTGGATGGATTTTCTTCAAACTTAATTGCTGGGGTCGGTGGATTAACAATTCAAGGCGAAATCGGAATTTTCAATCTAATCCCAAAATTAACAGTACTTCACTAATGGCTGATTTTCTTGAGGACGGCTCTATCCAGATGGTGTAACGGGTTCTCGAAAAAAATAAAAGTATAACGGTACTTTATTCGAAATTAACGTCTGGACAATATTTGCTGAATGCAAACTTTAATGGATTGTCAAAAAACAAAAATTTGAATTTTGGGATCTTAAAAAAAAAAAAAAAAATTAAACAAGATACGTACATACAGCCATGGCCATATAAATAGCACAAATTAACTCGTAATAGAAATATCCGTATACTTTAAATTGTACTTGTACTATAGTAAAAAGGTTTTATTCATTTGAAATCTTAAGTAAAACAGAAATAAAATTTACTTCAGTAAAAGGATATGTTCAACATTCAGCGAATGTTTGAGGGAAAAAACTTAGGGAATATGAAATTTCTTCTGGACACATAAATAGCACAGATACATTTTCCTGTAAATAATTAATAAAAAATGAACACATCGTTCAGTATATCTTTTGATTTTGATATTACCTTATCAGTACTTCGTACTATAGCCTGAATTTTGAATTAGCGCCAGACACCGCCTTTCCATACTCTCCACAAGCTTCTGGCATCTACTCTTCGGAATGGAATACCAAGCTTCTTTTATTCCCTCCCATAACTCATCATTGTTCTTGTAATTTTGTTGCCCAATTTTAACCTTTACATCATGCCATAAATTCTCAATGGGGTTAAGATCGGGACTTTGAGCTGGCTAGTCAAGAACATCAATACTTTCCCGCAAAAACCAATCTTTCACCACTTTAGCTGAGTGCTTTGGGTCATTGTCATGCATGAAGATCCAATTTACTGGCAAAGACTCGAAAGCGTAGGGCTCCATTGCAGTTTTCAGTATATCTAAATACTGGAATTTGTCCATAGTACCCTTTTCCAAAATTGCAGGTTCTTATTTTGATGAGTTCTTGCAAAAAATAAACGATTTTTTATATTTTTTTTTGGAAAGAAGTGGTTTTTTCCTGGAGATGCGTCCAAATAGGCCAGCTTCATTTAATCTCCTTCTAATCGAACGACTTGAGATATTTAAGTCAAATTCCTCCCGGATTTCATTGCATATCTCGCGAGATGACTTAAAAGGATCCTTTTTGCTCCTCCGTATTATGGTTCTATCCATCAGAAACGTTGTTTTTCTTGGTCTTGGACGGCGATTTTTGTTACGGGTTAAGTGCACCTTCTTTTACCAGTTTAATAGCGTTATAAACCATTTTTCTGGAGCATTTCAATTTTTTAAATTGAGCTCCTTTTTTCGGAAGTGCAGTGCTTACCTCTACCCATTGTAATGTAAAATGAAATTAAACACTATGCGAAAATATAATAAAACAAACAAATTAAGACTACACACATTATTATAAGAGATATTCCAATTACCACGATTTGAGCTATTTTTGTGTCCAGCCACCAAGACTACTTCAAAGAATAAAGCAACAGATTTGACATATGAACTCATTGATAACGGTAAAATTTGTTCTTCATAATCTACTGGAACATAGAGGGAGGCAGTAGGATGCATACAAGTTTGCCTTACATCGTTTAAAATAAAATGAGTACAGTACGGTACAGTTAAAATGTAAGGTATACATTTTGTTTCGCCTTGTGCTATTTATGTAGCCATAGCTGTATATGTAGGTACAAGTACGTGCGACCCAGTTGTGCACTTCATGTATTTTTTATTTTCATGACAAGTTAAAAGTGCAGTGAAATAATGAGAAGAGAACATTTGTATTAGTGTGAAAAATGTTAGACTTCTCGTCGCTCTAACTGAAAAACGATTCATTTAAAAGAAATTTGCTAAGAACACTTTCAAATTGATATGTTCCCAATTGATCCGCTGCAAGCACAATGGACTTGGAAGATTTAACGACCTCCTTTACACGAAAATTAAGAGAAAATTCTTTGAATGTGTGCTATATTTCTGAGCTTATAGCTCGATATTAAATGGTGAAAGGCACAAATGAAATGCCTTAGAAAACTTGCGACTCTAAATTAAAATTTAGAAAATAAAACTGAAAAATACAGAGAAACAATTGTATTTTAATATTGAATATAGGCATAAACATGTACCTATATATAAATATACACATACAGGGTTATTCATTTTGTGCTTTAGGATTTAATAAATATATAATATAAAGGTTCCTTTAAACGGTTCAAAATTGACCCTTTCTAATCTATCTGGATCTATTAAGACTTATCAAAACGAAAATTAAAACCATTCAGGCGTACAACTGGTCACAATATTTCCATCATCACTATACAAAAATCAATGTCAAAAATGTTCAACTCATACATCCAACGACAGCTTCAAAACAGTGATCCGATCCTGGATTTGACGTTTTGCCATTACTCAGAATAGGCGAAATAAATAATTGAACCTTTTTCAAATGTTATTGCGCATATATTGCACGTATTGTATGCACAACCAAACAAAAACAATACATAAACGAAGATGATGTGTGTGTTTTGTGTGCACATAACCTCAATTCCTTTGTTGTAGTTTCCCAAACGCAATTTATATTTTTTCAACTCTAAATAAACTTATTTGCTTCATTTTTGCCTTTTTTTAAGAACCATTTGCTTTTTAGAACAGTCAGTGTCTGTAGCCTAATATCGCAACCGGGCCATATGAAACAGTGCACTAATGGATTCAACAAGATGTCTGTCAGTCTGTACGTCAGTATGTCACATGCTTGTAACTTTTGAACCGCTAGACCGGTAGAGTTGAAATAATTAGGAAGAACAAAAAAAAAATGTTTTGGAAAAGCTTTTAGGGTTTTCACCCCAGTATTCGACATACACTCAGGGACAAAATGATAAAATACCCCCACAAATATTAAAAAAAAAAAAAAAAAAAATGTGCGTTACATTTGTCAAATCTGATTGAATCATTAGGTAACAGTGTATTTAGACCGCAGCGCCATAAAATAATTTCTTCAAAAATCAAAAAACTGTGGTATTGCAACTAGTTTTCTCTTGCAAATCTTTAGGAACCTAGCAAACTTTAAGAAAACTTGTATTTGTTTTGAGCCACCGAAGAACGTCTTTCTCTGAGGTCTGCAGTATGATCGGTTGAATATTATCCATTCCGAGTGGTTAACACGTTCGCGGACAGTTGAAATTTAAGACGGTGATTGAAAAGTACACCCACCGTACTTGCAACTACAGATGAAAAGCTTTTGCTAAGACAATTTACAAAATATTTTATTTTCTACTGGGACACAAGGTTTCATTGTATACAGAATTAAATGGAAAATTAGACGGCATTTGCCGCTTTGTGTTTTAGAGGATAGCAAACTTGGACGGGATATGCCGTTTTGTCCCAGCAAAAACCACAGAATTCAGCGGCATATGCCGCTCTGTCCACGAACGTGTTAATATGGAACAAATGACTTTATTGTCTACATTATCTCGCGGTTATTGTTTAATTTGCTGATAGCATCCACATCCACTCACGAGGTAGTATAAAAAGATGACTTAATTATCCTTGGATACCAAGTAAAGAATGAAACATTGTTGGAAAATTGCTCAAAGCAGGGAACGATCCTGCGATAGATATGGTCTTAGCCCCCAATGCTATACCAACTGAGCTATCCCTGGATGGTTTCTTCTCTGATCAGTTCTTCAACATCTTATGAATCCCTTGTTAAACGGTTTGTAGCTGATTAAGAACCGTAATTCGTAGGCAACTTCAAGTTTTTGGAAATCAAAAGACTGATTTGCATAACGAATTTTAAGAAGATATCCACATGTTTACTGGAAAAAAATCTACTCCACATGAAGTTAATAGCTGCTTTAGGCACTACAATTTTGTACTTGACATGCGGACGGAGATCAAGATTGTAAGAGATAAGGACCTCTAAATATTTAAAATAGCTTATAACTTCAATAGGTACGCTTCTAAAGGGACACTTCTCCCGCACACTTCTACGTGTTGATGGTTCGAAAATCATAATTTTAGATTTGATTGTGTTGATTTTCAAGTCCCATGTATCGCAGTAACGCCCTGACATGTTGATTTGTAGGTGAAGATTATGTGGACTATCGGTCAGGGCTACGTGATTGTCAGCGTAAAGCAAAATTCTTAATTTCCACACTTCTGAACTTAACACCACCGGGCAGATTGTCAGACACGTCATCAATAACAAGTGCAAGCAAGATAGGACTAAGAACGCATCCTTGGGGAGCTTTTTCCTCAATATTGAAGTAGCAAGACGTAACTTTTCCATTCCACACCGCTGCAGATAGACTATAACCTATATATGGTGTCGAAAGCTGTTTTGAAATCTACAAAAAGGCATAATGCTTCTTTTTTTGTTTGTCAATGTACCTCTAAGCAGTACTTCTCAAAACAAATATATTCGGCCGCAAAAAATATTCTATCCCCAGGGACGCACCTAACAGCGGACGTCTTAATAACATGACAAAGAACTTTTGCCAGCTGGTTGAAGGAAAGATTGCTCAATTCTGAGAAGTTGTTGACCGAAGAGCTGTCGCGTATATAATCCCGCTTTACCGTTACACCATTTTAGTCTGTCGATAGCCTAATATATCTATATATACATATACATATATATATTTATAGCCTAAAGTATGTATATTTGTTTTTTTTTTCTTTTCGGATTTTAGCCTGCGGAAAGAGAAGGAAGTGCGGATGATGTCATTTTCGTTTTGCCTTCATCTGGAATAAAGGAAGAACCAGTGGAACCGAAAATAGAAGTGCTTTCGGATGATGAGGAAGATGGATTAGAAAACGTCGAAGTAGAGAAAACGGTAAGTGTAAGGATCAGAGTTTTTGCAGATGAACAACTTACATATATGTATGTATGGACGTGGAAGTATTTGCGACTCAGTCGTACACTTTTTTTTATTTCTGCAGACTTGGCCACGATCTATAAAGCTGATCAATTTATTCGTAATACACCTGCTGATTTTGCAGATGCATGCACTTTTGAACTTTGCTTTCATGCGCACCGATCATCGTAGGAGATTGTTTTTCTTTAGCACGAATGCCGACTAACTTATCTCAGTATTATCAAAAGCCGAGTACCAGTTTTAGCTTACGAGCTGAATTTCATCAATATCTGTTAAGACATTCTTGAGTTAGGCGGCCAATATGATTTAAATATTCATATGATGCAGTTAAAATAACTGTACGGCTCGCACTTGACGAATTTTCTTCATCTTTTTTTCATGTTTGGTGAATGTATTTCACCAAATGATCGATGTATCGGAAAATTAGGTATCTCTAAAAAATCACGGAGTTTTTTTAGGACTAAAACATCGATATGAAAATTACGTTTACACTTATTCAAGGCAGGGCTCTGGCTTCATGTCTCTAAGTGCGGGTTAGAATCAACGAAAAAAGGTTTCTAAGTGGAAATTTGCGAGCTAGATTTTATATTTCATCTCCTAATTTACCAATTTACACCGAACACCAAGTTACAAGGTTCCTTGACTAATAAGATTTATAACTGATATTTTTTAAAGCATGCTTGAAATGAACGCACACGATGTACAATTTTTATTTTGAAGCTTTGTCGAGAAACATAGACGTAGAGTTCAGATTGTGGTTAAAACTTGGAAGAAATAAACAAGAGACTGATTTGATTTCCCTTGGCTGGAGGGCTAGAAATGAGATTTTTTTATTGCAGGTTGATCATCACATTATACATTTTTAATAAAACTAGCTATGTATTGTATAGGGTGACCAGATAAGAACGGTAGGACAAGAAATTTAAATAAAATAACAACGGTGTGAGATATCAAATTGATTCTGATTTTATTTTGAAGCTACATTCATGCCATCATCATTTAAATGGCCGCCTCGGCTTCGCTGGCAGTGCTTCAAGCGGTCGGTCAAATTTTTGGTGACTCGGTCCAATATGTGCAGCGTTATTCCGGCAATAGCGTCTCGAATGTTGGCCTCGAGCTCGTCCAAAGTGGTTGGTTTGTTAGCGTAGACTAAGAACTTGACGTAGACCCAGAGAAAATAATCGAATGGTGTCAAGTCGCATGATTGCGGCGGCCAATTGTTGAACGCTCGCCGTGAGATGACCTAGTCGCCAAATTTCTCCGTCACCACTTGTAGCGCCGTCTTGTTGGAACCACAGCTCGGATATATTGATGTTGTCGAGCTCTGGCCACAGAAATTCGGTTAATATCGCTCTATACCGAGAACCATTGACGGTAACGGTGTCTCCTTCCTCATTTCGAAAGAAATAAGATCCGATGATGCCGCCGTGCCATAAACCGCACCAAACAGTCAATCTTTGTGGATGCATTGATGCTTGGTCGAACACTTATGGATTGTGGTCGCTCCAATAACGGCAATTTTGCTTATGACATAGCCGCTGAGCCAAAAATGGGCCTCGTCCAAGAAGATGATTTTTTGGCCAAAATGCGAATCTCCGGCCAACATTTCCAGCGCCCAATTAGCGAACTCACGGCGTTATCTATGGTCGTCCGGCTTCAATTCTTGCGTCAGCACAATCTTATACGACTCTGGCGATGCCCAATTCAGCTGATCGGTGCCGAATCGACATTTCTGGGTCTTCTTCGATATTGGCCGCTACGGCGGGTTTGTTTTCTTCACTTCGCACCGATCTCTGTCTGATTGGTGGCTTAAGGTCCAAAAGAATGTACTCAGGTTCAAACTTTTCCACGGTACGATGAATTGCCTGCGCACTGAATCAATGATGACGACCGACCTCACGACGAAATTCACGTTGCATATTTACAACTGAACCGGAATTTCGATATTTTTTAATAATTTCCACACGTTCGGGAAGTGTCAAACAATGCATGATGAAATGGCAAACCTTACTGGATATTTTGACAGCTGGATGTCATTAGTAACTTTGACAGCTGCTGAAACAAAACAATTGGAAAAACTATCATTGTTATCTGGTCACCCTTTACATGTTATTTTGTTTGTTTTATTCAAATTGATTAGAATTGGTTACCTTTTAGGAAGAAACTGTATGGTCGCTACTAAAGAACTGGGAGTTGGATAAGCTCATTCCAATTTTTGAAAGTGAGTTTTTATATACATAGTTTTACTAATTGTACATATACATACTCGTACATATATTAATACTATAATAATCACTTTTGTATGCAGAGTATAAAATTACCCTGAAGGTATTGCAAAATATGTCAGAAGAAGATCTAAGAGTAATGATACCGGATGAGGATCTCGCAATAAGGATTTTACTTCGCACTAATTTGCGAAAATGGCAGAATATTAATGTAAGCCTACTTACCTTACTTAAAATAAAAAAAAAAAATATTGTCTTTGTTCTTAAAACTCTTCAAGGGATATGGTCCATTTAATTTCGAAAATATGCCTTCGACCTCGACAACATCCGCTAATAACACTCAACATTTGGAACGTAGTGGATTTGCTATAAATATGTCTGCATCAATTAATTCGAGCAGTGAGGATATTCTATCTAAGGTTATTGCCATAACTATGTACGTTTACATATCAGTAAGGTTTTTTTTTTTTTTTGTCATTTAGGACATAGAGAGCATTTTAAAAACCAGTGCGAAAGGAAAGAATGTACTGAATTATAGCTTTCTGAACTCGAATGAACGACTTTCAAGGAATTGGCGTTTATGTTTGTGTGAGGCTATCGCAGATTATTGCGTTCAGCATAAATACATTTTGAAAAATACCCACTTCAATCATCTTAGCAATGAAATTGTTAGACTGTTTCCAGCTGAGGATAAGGTAATTTATTTTGCATTTGATTTCATCATAAGTGCATGTAAAACTGAGACATTAATTTAAGGATAAATATTTTACACCACGAATTTCCAAAGAAGGAAGGACGGTGTCTGATCCATGTGGGTATTTAGTAGATGAATATAATTACAGCTGCAAAAAATTACGACTAGTTTGTCAACCTCTTTCCAACTACAAAGAAAGAAAGAGATCCGCTTCTCCAAAGCGAGAGGTGGATGGTTATTCACAAGGTGTCTGTCGTGAATTAAAATTTTCTAATTTTCTAATTTTACACTTATTCCCAGAACAATACGAAGTCGATAAATTGTGGCTAAGAACAAGCAGGCATCCTTGGTATAGACCCGGCGGTGTCGTCTCTAAATGGAAGCAATCATTCCATTTCCGAAGAAAGAGCTTTTTAGAAAATGAGCAGAAAGAGCCCCTGGTTGAGGAATGGCCAATATTAGGTCACATGCTAGGATACACATTGGCAAGTAGAATATATACAGCATTGTCACTTTAAATAAACCTTCATTATTATGATTTATTAAAAGTAAAATAAATTACAGATAATACAAATTAAGCAGCACTAGCTACCAGGGCTTTCGGCTGGCAAATAAAAAAAAAAAAAAAAAAGGGTTGACATAAAGAGTCGGCAGTTCCACGAGATCTGGTTCGTAGGACTGTCAACTCTCGACCACCCCCACTATAGGATATTTAGATTCTTTGCTTAAATGCTACGTTTTCTTATGATGATGTCTCGAATTTTAATGATGACATAAGTTGGATGGTTTATATTGCGGATTGCGCTAAGCATGGAGAGACTATCAGTACAGATGACAGGGTTTCTATCGATTTATGCAGCTTTGAATACTGCTAGAGCTTCAGTGGAGAATATCGAAGAACAATTTGGTATTTTCTCGGCTGTTAAAATATGACGGTTTGTGTTGACTACCACAAAGTCGGTGTGCCGTTTACACTCTTGGAGCCGTCTGTGTGTATTATATCTCATTGTTTTTCGTCGTAAACGCTTATCATCTCATGAAATAGTTGTGTGTATTTTTCTCTGGGCGTAAGGTCCTTCTTATGTTTAGAAGGATACAAGAAGAAAACGAACAAAGTCCAGAATAATTAAAAATTAGAATACGAGTATGGTATGATAAAGCCCTTAAATGTCCTGGCCTAGCTTCTTGCAGCCATTCTTGCTGTGCAACATACAAATGAAAGGGACCTAGATGTTTATGCCGTTTCCGAAATGCATTTTTCTCGATTGAGAGACGCTTTTTCAAGACAATTTTACTTTCGTATGTTTGTCAGGCGTCCGCAAGAGGTGGGACCCTGAAAAAACTTCTTTGTGTTTTCTAAGATTCGGACATAACAACTGAGCCACGGAGCCCAGCTACATATACATATGTAGCTTTGAAAGGTTACTTATATATGGCTAAACGTAAAGGAGAACAATCAACTCAGTGCGAAGTTATTGACGATTTAAGAAACTGTTTACAGGGGGAAAACTAACTTAGTCTAATATAAACTGCAGAATAACGCAAATAGTAATTTACAAAAGACTGCCTTGGTTATTGAGGTTTTTTATGAAAATATTTTTTTACATACTCGAATTCCTTGGAAGTTTAAAAGATGGTAGATTCCAACTGAAAAAAGGTTTATTTAAATTGAAAATGCTATATTTTAAATTAAATTATTAATAATATATTTTCTTCGGTATATTTTAGATCGAGTCAGACTTTGACCAAATTTACCAAAATAAAAGCCAAGTTCTTTTTGAAAAGTGGGATCAATTTTGTACTAAACTCATTCCGATCATCAAGACTGAAATCAAAGAATCATACGGCTATCAGCTATTCGAGAATTATCAAAGGCTTTCAAACAAAGGTACTGTTATGCTGTACGAGTAAATGTAAATTTGTGCCTTTTTCGAAATCCTTTCCATTTCAGAAATGAAAAACTGCATTTGTTTTCAACTTATAAATGTCCTTCTGCCACCAACGGAGCTTATTCCGTTAACAATGATTACAGCAAAGGGTAAGAAAAACAGAACTTCATGGAAGCCGAGCATAAGAGATGCGTGCACCTCGTTTTTCACCTTGGAGTTCTCTGAGGATGATGCCAAGGCGACTGCAAAAATTATGGCAAGAAGATATGCTACATTGGGTCTGATTCAACAGCCTCTAATATTTGGCTTAGGTTATAAGCGTGAATCTATAAAACAGTTTACTGTTGTTTACCACAATATTTCCTACACAGTTAATTCGTTTGTTAAAGCTATGGATATAGTTTTTAAACTATATCACGTCATTGATTTGCATTATAATAAGGAATCTCATTTAATGTGGTTGTTTATCCAAAAATATTTTTTTGACATTGTTAAGCCATGCGATTTGAAATCGACGGAGCTCTCTGATTTAATTTCACGTTTGAAGTACGTAGATTGACCACTTAATTTAATACCTTCCGCAACATCATTCAACTGAATTTAAATTCATTCATATCTACCAACCGACGTAGTTGATGACGACGACCGTCGCCGGCAATGAAGTATTCTCAGTGTATTTTATATGAACGCATTCACATTGAACGTTACACAACCGCACCAACAGCTCTTGGGATGATGGTATTGGTATTCGTTGATCGAAAACTGATTATGATAATTTATTACAGTAGAGTCTCGGTTATATGAACTCTCATTAACATGAACTACTCAGTTTTATGAACTCACTAACTTTAACTCAAATACAGGAGCTCCATTTCATTTAATTTCAGTTCTGTGCGATACCTTAGGTGAGGTCTTTCTTTACCGCGTCGTCCCTCCGGTATGGATGCAAAGATTTTCCTGGTCGGAGCGTTGGTCCATTCGCTCTACGTGTCCTAGCCATCTTAGGCAATGAATTCGAACCCTTCTAACTATGCCGATGCCGCTGTAAAACCGGCATAGTTCATTGTTGTACATAGATTGTCCTCCATTCTGCGTCGATACAATCGGGTCCAAAATTCGCTCAAAGAATTTTTCTTTCAAAACAATAAAGAGTGTTTTCACCCGCCTTAGATGATAACGCCCATACTTCTTTTCAATTCCTTAAACGAATTGTAAAATTAAGCTTTTACATTAGCTAGCTGCTAATATATAAATAAATATATATATTCTGGCGCTAACAGCTCAATGCAGGGCCTGGCCTAGCTTCTCGCACCCACTCGTGCTCTGCGACGCACGAATGGTTGGGACCTACAGTTTTATGCCGTTTCCGAAGGGCACTTAACCATTTAGCCACGGCTCCCGAAAGCCTTTCGGCTAAAAGAGAAAAGATTTCGTTATTATTAACTAAATGAATTCCTAACATGAGTTGAAATGAATTGTTTACATTTTTATTGTTTATCATTTTTAGTTCTTTGGGGTTTTGATTAGAGATTTGATAACAGATTGAGTTTACTTGATTGCAGTCCTAATAGGTGTCTTACAGTTAAAATAGATTTTTCTTCACAAAGATGGCAAAGCGGTGGTGATGCATTGGTAAAAAGATGTTTATGAGTGATGTTAGTGTAGTCAATCTTAAGTCTTATAAAAGTTTTAAACATTCTCATAGAAACATTCTTTGAATAGGTGACGTTTTCGGCGGTGGGGTTAAATACCTTATGTAAGTGTTGGTAATTGATCCAGCAGGTTGAGATGATGTGTTTTTTGAAGTCTTAGAAAGCGATGAGGGGCTCCACCAATGCTGAATTGGCAGCTGATTCTGCGTACTCATTGGCTTTTAATCCCAGCGTGACCCAGATTTCATGCAAGTTTAAGTTTGCCTCTTTGAAATATTTTATACTTCTCTATTATATGAACTTCCTCTGCATTAATTAGTTCATACAAGTGAAACTCTACTGTATACTAATGATTACTCAGCTTTTGGACAACATAGAAAAATGATATACACATATCTCTCAAGTTGATCGAAAACTAGTAATCTAAAAATAAATTAAATTTGTTTCAAATCAGAAAAGCCCAGCGGCAAAAAGGTGTTCTTAGGGCTTTCAAACCCCATTTCCATTGGAAGTTGGAATTACGCAAATCCCCGTCTAAAAATAATCAGCACACAATTTTCTAAGCGCAGGGGTTTCGGAAATACGCTGATGAATGGGCCAGTGTGTTTTTTTTTGTCTTATTTAGGATTAAAATATGAACATCACAACACAACACGATATGTTTTTGGAGAATTCTTTGCGGTCGTGGTCGATAAATATGAATGGACCTTTAGTAATAAGCACCTAGATTTACGTATATTTGTATGTGTATTTGATTTATTTGTATTTCTATATGTTGTTTAAATAAAACATGGAATAATATTATGGCCTCTATTATAGAACACAACTTGGGTTGTCTCAAGCCCAAAACAGATTTGCAGAATTGTGCGTACAGCGAAATTATAATACACATATTTATATGAGTCGGGCCATGCACATATCCTATTATTTATAAATACATGTATGTATATACCTATATCATATATTTTATTCCTAAATTTGGTGATCTAGAAATTCTGCAAATCCGTTTTTGGCTTTAGACTTGAGTTGTTTTGCATAATAGGGTGAGTAAGGATCTAAGCAGGGTAATCGTCCTCACTCTATATATCGTAAATAAATGTATATAAAAAAATTAAGTCTCTTTGATTTTATCTCAGAACATATAGCAACCATACGTACACGTGTTAATTTCAGAGGAATCTATGGACATAATAGTCACACGGATAGCATTGTGTCATCGAGATGAAAAAGTTTAAGTCTGATAGTCAATTATTTTGTCACGTGCATTGGTGACACAGGTTATTAAAAACAATCACCCTTATTACCAATGTCACTTTCGACTCTGAAAAAAGCGACTGTGATAATTCGGTACTGCGCATGTCGCCCGGCGTTTTTGTTCGCCTTAAAAAGCAACCTTTATCGCCTGAGTCGTCGAACACATGTGGATTATATTTTTGCGAACTACATTTATAATGGAATAGGTGATTTTTTGTTCAAAAGCTCAAAGTATTCGCATTAAAAATCATAACTACTATTATCTTTGAACCGAAAAATGAATGTTGCACGCGAATCACCGTACTTGACTTATCGTTCGCTACTAGGTATCATCATTCGTGAACATAAAAGTAACGAGTTAAAACAAATTAGTATTTTTTTTCTTTCTCGCAGACCATAATCGCCCTTATTCCCAAAATACTAGCGACATATTGTCACCTCAGTTAATTTCAAACTTGTTACCGTATATAAAAATACGTGCGAAATTGTACGACCTCAGGTGAGAAGCTCATGATGTCACTTGAACGAACTAATAATGAATAACAATTTATATCAGTCACATTATTTTTAGGTGACACGACTAAGAGAATACGGGTGAATATAAAGCAGTTACTTACGCCGGATTTTTAGTTCGATTCGCATATGGTAACAGGGCCTTTAAGGTTCTCCCAAAAGAACGCGACACGGAAGCGGCAACGAAAGCCACACATGACCATGTGTCAATTCGCTGACGTACTTTTGATAAATAGGCTATCCCCCATGTTCTGCATTCCACTTTTAGTGAATTCAACCACCAAAAGTGGAACTAGGTCTTCTGCATTCCGACTGAAATTATGAATTGTGGATTGTATGTTAGAAAGTGAATATTTTGGTGTTCTACATTCCACTCGAAATGAAATCGGTAATTTCATGGAAATTGACGTTCTGCAATTGGAAAATTTTTTCTTTTCATGTGAATTGAATTCGCTTGAGTTTTGTGTTGTGAATTGAATACACATTACTTTGTGATGCGAATTCACGTGGTGTTAGCTGTGAATCAAAATCTTCCTGCGAACTCTGTCCATCCAGTTTTCTTCTCTGTTTTCACCAATAAATAAGCAGTAAAATAGCATCCATTTTTTATAAAAAACTATTTCATTAAATTTTTATTTCACTTTCACAAGAAAAGCTAAGCAACTGACATGATTGTGACATTTCAAATAAGAATTCGAAGTGGATTAAAAAAATCGAATTCACTCGGAATGCAGAACACTGAATTTCATTTCGAGGAAAATTGAAATTCGATTTCAATCCACTTTCACTCGAAATGCAGAACAGAGCGGTATATCTTAGAAACGAAACGGCTTACCCGATTTCAATGACATTTCAGTACTTCACTTAGTTTCGGCGAGCATATTTTTGAAAAAAATACATATAACGGCACTTTTGAATATTGGCTGTATCTCATACTCAACCGACTTATATGCAATTTTGATATTTTAGTTAGTTTCAGCGGAAACTATAAAATGGCGTAGCAGGTTTTTGTAAAAAATTCTAATAACGGTACTTTTGCAGATCGGCTATACTATATGTATCTGAGAAATACCTGTGGTCTTTGTCTTGCACGACGATTGTCATTTCGTTTTTCAAACATTATTCTGCAACCTCAACGCCACGGCGTTAAATACGTCCACTGACAGATAAAATAATACAGTCTCAGTTTCAGTCAATTTTTTTTAATTTAATTTATTTAAGTAAAAAATTAATAACATTGCAATGAAAGCAGAAAAGTGACCTCATATGTATACGAAAAAAAAATTAAGGACGGATGTGTGAACGAAATTGAATTTGATGTGTATGGAGTTGAATGCTTTTTCGTTGATATAGATTGCTGTGTTGTCGAATGTATGTAGCAGCCAAAGATTTTCCCTTCCGATTGATTATACAGGAATGAAAATTTGAAATAGCTTCTTCCAAATCTGACAAATATTTGTGGGGGAGATGCCTCGTTGCGTGAATATTATGTTTTTTTCGATTCCGGTATTTAGTTAAGGACGAACTTTATGCCTTTCTTTCCCACCTATTGACGGTGGTCCTAGGCTGTTAGCAATTACAGCAAAATTCCCATTTGATTTCACCATCAACACATGAAGCTCTTTCCATTTGATTTCGCCATGAACACTTGAAGCTCAACTTTTAAAGCCCTTTGCCAAAGAATTTTTTTTTTTCACCATCACTAACGCCCTGCATTGTTTTTGATTTGTAATTTTCACCCTTGATTTCAAAATAATTTAATTTAGTCAATTAAATACATTAACGATTTAAGAAAAGTTACATTTTCACTTCTTGGCGATCACTACATCATCAACTACTAATACCGTCGTTTTGTGGCGTTCAGCGCCATAAAGAATAAAGGAGTGTTCACAGCTGGCGACCGAGCGAATAGTCGCCAATTTTGACGTCGTTCAAAGGTAGCAGCAACCTGAGAATCTCAATTGTCATTCGTTTTGTGTTAGTAAATAAGAAAAGTGTACAATGGGAGTCAGTCAACGAATATTGAATTAGCGCCCGGCGAATGGGCTAACTGCGAACAAACCATTTTTAGTACATTTAAAGGCACACAATTGATAACTTTACTATTCCAAAAGAACAGAGCTTAATTTATCTATCGATTAATAGGAAAAAGTTAAATATTAATTAATTTCTGCGAAGAAATTAACAAATCGCTGATTTTTCTGTGAATAGGCCAGATACTTCTTGCGAACTGTCAAATTTCATTCACATTCCACATTCGCGAGAGTTTACCCTCACAATTCTTTTGTTTTGTTCTTGCCGGTAACGAATGACGTATTCGCAGGTCGCTGAGCTGAATGAATGGACCTTTAAACACAGCGGATTTTTTATTCGCGAGAATGTGGGATGCATTCCACCTTTATGGACTGTGCATGAAAGTTAGCAATTCGTAAGAAGCATTCGCTTATTCGCCGAAAAATAATCCAATTGTAATGAATTAATAAAGTGTAGAATTTGTAATTTTGCGTGTATAAAAGTACTAAAAATGGTTTGGTCACAATTCGCGAACTGTGAATACTCCTTAACACTGAAGTTGCTCACCTGACATTTGTCGTAAGGTAATGGGTTCCACATGGCGTTCAGCGCCATTGAGAATAAAGCTGACTTTGTAGATCAATACAATAACGAATGATGACCTTTAAGTGCGTCCCCTACCCTCCAGTTTTGTAGCTCGATATTTAGTTCCGAGATTTAGTGCATATTACCTTTATATTGTTGGGTACCTATCACCTGAAACAAGCGGGCGAACTGGGTTAGTACCCAAACTAAAAAAAAAAAAAAATAATGAAACATTTCGAATCCATTTCTTCATGGAACTGCCTGGAACAGTTAATTATTTTTTATTGAATAATAGATACTCGTTACAATCGTCTACAGCATTGAGGGTTATTGAGAGATAGAGTTTGAATAATCATAAGTAAAATATAAAATATTAAAACTACCACTACTACTACTAGAATGTTTGCAATAAGATGCTGCCGTTCAAACGCACGACCACCACGACAGAAAAGTCAAATCAAGAATGTAATTATTTCTTTCGTCAATCATTTTGCGGTGACAATGCTCTACAACACTCATATATGTACGTTACAAACGGACATTTCTAAGGCAAAACCGACTCATTCGTCCACCTGGAAGTTGGTGCCAAAAAGACTGTTGCATACAGATATGGCAACGTTCTTACGAGCGATCTTCTTTGAACGGCCTGTGCCAACAAATTCCTGATCATCGACAACCACTTTTACTGTCTGGATAGGGTTAGCAGTATCTCCGTTATTACCACAGTCTGTGTAAGTCAGACGAGGACGCATCTAAAGGAATGTTAAAATTATGTATTAATTATTCAGATTTCTTAAAAAAAAAAAAAATTTAACGTACGATACATAATAGAGTAGCTGGATGCATAATCTCCCAGTTTGGTGGTAGTTCATTGCGTCCCACCGGCTTCTTTGTTGCGGTGGAATCAGCAACCGGTTGAGAATTATTCGCAACAGGTGGAGGAGCAGTATGGAACTCTGGAACATGGAAGCCCTCATTTTCCCAAGCAGTAAAAAGTTTATACAAGGCATATGAAGCCAAATTAACCATTGGTACGTCATCTGCTTCATCTAGGCTGTTTTCATCACCGTTGGTTGCTGCAATTGGTAGTTGTTTAGTGATAAGTGATGATGGAGAGGGGGGATCTATAGCATCTTTACCGTCATTGGATTCACCAGTATCCATAGGCTCGGACAGAGACTGTCCTCGTGGCTTTTGCATCATCTTCTTAATGATATAGTCTCGCAAAGCTTTCTCACACGCGTTGGTTTTGGCGTTGCCCTTAGAATTGCCTGTACCTTCGTACTGGCAATTGTTTACAGTTACTAACGCAGTAAAGCCACCTTCCATGTTGGTGTTAATAATGAAATCTCCAATTTGAATACCCTTAACCTCATAGAGAGCCATCAGAGCATTCTTAGGTAAGATTACCTTGCGCAAATGACGATTTTGACGGATTTTCCTCTCCCTGGCACGGACTATAAAAAATATACAATAAAAGGACTATTGTTAGTGGATATTAAAAAATTAAAAAGTAATTTTTGTTCAAATAGAGTAATGACAAAGCAGCTACTAATATGTACTTGCTTATTGTACAGGATAAATAACTATTTTGGCGCTGACAGCCCAATACAAGGACTGGCCTAGCTTCTCGCAGCAACTCGTGCAGTGCGCTTGGGACCTACAGTTTTATGCTGTTTTCGCAGGACAATTTTTTCGATTGAGAGAAGCTTCTCATGACAATTTTTACTCTCGAATGTTTGTCAGACGTTCGCGAGAGCTGAGCGTGAAAAAAAAGACTTTGTTTTCTTGGATTCGAACCTTAAACCTCCCGCTCATTGATCGCGCACTTAACCACTAAGCAACGGCGCCCATTGTATTGTACATGATGCAGCAATTAAATTAAGAAACCTCAATACCTCGAAATAGTTGGAGATATGAGAAAAGTATTTATAAGAATAATAAAGTTGTAAGAAACTAAGAGAGAGTTTGTTTGGTGACATTAAATAACCTGCTCACTACTCCAATCACACCGACAGGAAATTGTAGGCTTTTCACACATCCATGCGTCGTTATTTCTATTGATCTTCTGATTGTGGTCAAAAATTGTTTCATCGGAAAAAAACCAAAAAAAAAAACTGGATCTTCCGGATGCTTCAATTTGTTGAGGCGCTTTCCTCGGAACACACGCTGGTTTTTCGTTTCCTCCGACATAAACTGGCCACTTCTCATGGCTCAGACACTTGAAAGTCCTTTGCAATTGACCTCATCGACAACTTTCAAAAATCGCGATATTTCGAAATCACTGTGCCAGAGCACACATACGGCAACAATCACCTGGGAAAAACTTAAACGTCTGCTTTCATCGCGGTCAACACAACGACTTAATAAAGACATGTCCTCAAAAAGCCTTTGCACCTTGTAGTATGCTGTAGAAAGAAAAATAATTTGTTGGGCTAGCTTTTGGGGAAATAAAAAACAAAAAATGTTTCCACCCCAACATGCGACAAATCAAAAGAAAGCCAGAGTTCTAAGAAATTTGAATATGTAAAAAATATTTTTTTTGGATACAATCAAAACAAAAAAAAAAATATCAAAAAGCAAGGTAAAACCCTTCTCAATGTTTGAAAACAAACATTGTCTGAAATCTGAAATGATCTGTCAAGAGTAAGCTGCGCCAGTTTACAAAAGCTAAAATGTGAAAAAGAATCACAATAACTATTCTGAATTTGTCTTCTGCTAAATCAGTATCTAACATATTAAGACGACATATCTTTTTCATAAAGATGACTTCTCGGCACATTTCTGACTGTGTATTGCGGCCACAACATAGCCCCACAAAAAGAAAGGGACGGGTTTCCAATATAGAAAATTTTTTATTTCTTAATTAGTCTAAAATGGTCTAAAAAGCTTAAAAAAATTTTTTTTTTTGAGAAGTTAATAATACTATAAAAAAAAAAAAAATTTTCTTCGAAATTTTACCTTGAACTATTACTTAATAGCTAAAAACAAATCAAAAACAAGATCAATTAACTGTAATGTGATAATCAAAAAAGAAAAGTTTTTTTTCAATTATTTCTTAAAGTCGCCGTAAACATGTAAACTTGTTTTTAATAATTCCTCCTTGCTGCTATGCAACTGTGTACAGTGCACTCCGTGTAATTAGGTCACATTGTGCACTTTAACTATTTTAATTTAAAAATGAAATTATTCCAAATTAAATTTGGATGATTTTTGGTAATTATTTCGAAAAGCTAACTATATATCCAACAGGGGGTAAGTGTCGCGCTTCGCGCATAATTTATTAAATTCCACTTTTCGGAGTGGTTTAGACGCTCACGCGACTTCGTCGCTCCGCTAAGGGTATGTCAACAACTGTCAGGCAGGCGCCTGGGGCTAAGTTTATTAGAGAACAGTTTTGTGCCGGGCAACAGTGGAAGAGAAATCGGAAAATATTTCCATTTTCTAAATAAAAACCATTAAAATTTATAATTTTTTAATTTTAACACCCTGTAAAGAAATAAAATTATGTCCATTTATGTTAAATTGGATATACTGAGCACTACAAGTGGACTAAACACCCTTTTGTTGAATTAATAAGGAAGAAAACATGCATTTTACTAGTCAAAACCGAAAACTTCAATAAAAATTTAAAAACACAACAAATTTCCTCTCCAAAATGTTTACATAGTATATCTTAGAATAAGCCATTATAAGTAAAAAAATAATTTTAAGTGAAAAGTGGATTTCCTATATTGGAAACCTCAGCCAAAAGAAATCCAACGGAGTCAGATCTTGGTGGTCAATTGATGTCATCAAATCTCGAAACTAAACGGTCGGGGAAATTGTTGTCCCACATTTGCCTGTGTATACGTTAAGCGATGGTTAAACCATCCATATTGTAAAATGGTAAGGCAAGAACTTACTACCTGTCACTATGGATGACAAATGGATTTGACAGATGCCATATGGCATTATTTATATTCGTATTCCACTTTTTCTTTCTTTTAAGCATCGATACGATACTTCTGAAACTCAAGTATCGACATTTGTTTCAGTATTTCCATACATTCGCTAAGAGAAATTATAAGGAGGGATAGAATAAAAGCGATGCTACACAAATTGGCTAAACACAGTGTTGCATCATACGATGAGTGATAGTATTGAGGAAGCATAATCTATGCTCTACAGCATACAATAGAATACTTACCCAACACCTAATTCTAGAGTTAACTTACTTGAGGGCTTCTTGCGTACTCCACCAAAGATTTTCTTAAAGAACGGTTTACGTGAACTGACACCATTTTCTTCGGTAGTCTCCAATGATTCAGCACTAGCAGCGTGCGTCATTCCTTCATTTTCAGCAGCGACCTGCATTTCTGTGTCTACTATTACTTCTGGTTTTTGTGGCTCCTCTTCGGGCTTTTCTTCGGGTACAACAACTGGAGCAACTGGAACTGTTGGTGTTTTAACATTTTTCAATATAGGCTTCAGTGCTGGTTTGAGTGGAGTTGTAGTTGTAGTTGGAGTACCAGTACCAGTACCAGTTGTCTGAGACTTTATCGGACGTGGTGTACTCGGTTGTTGTTGTTGATTTCCTCCTGTTGTTTGCTGATACTGCCTAGTGCTAAAATTATTTTGTGCACCTTGATCCTATATTTAAAGCAAAGAATGGTAATTAAATCATAGTTAATGAGAATTAGTGAGCCACAATAGAGTTTAGACATTGTCGAAAAAAAAAAATTGCAATTGTTAACGATTTTTTACAACAACAAGTGGGAATGTTGCAAACTAAAATTAACCAAGTTATATAATTTTATTCTTATTTTTCCTTTACGTTCATTTACAATTTTTTTTTTTTTTTTTTTATGAATTAGTAACACTTTTATTTAACAACTTTAGACTTACTGTTTTACAGAATAAGATGTTAAAAAAAAAAAAAAAAAAAAAAAAAAAAGACAATGTGTGGTAAATAGATTTTGCTCTCTAGTCTACAAACCCCATTTGGCTCCATGGATAGATAGAATCATTGAAAACATTGGCATTTTGGAAAAAAACGTTACACCCATGCAATGCTGGTGGCACATATTCCCCTGTAGTACACTAGTCGCAGAAGAAAGAGGTGCAAGCCTTGTCGTTCCACTTTCGCAGACACTTATATATGTTTTCTCCATTCCAAACATTATTTCATTGTTTAGGAATAGCTATGGACATTCCTACAGCCAGGACCCAAACGATGTATTTTCTTCTTCTCATTTTTTTTTTTTTTTTTTATTGTTACCTTGGACTTATATAATTGTTACAAACTATTTACCCATTAAAATCGACTTGCAGTTGCGGGTGGTTTTACTCATTTAACGCTCAGTGAGTTTATTTACTCTCATTTGGAGCAGGAAATTCATTGAGATTACAATGAGAAAAGCCAGAGGTGTGTGTTTCTTTTGCTGTTATGGTTCGAGCTTTTGTATCGTTTAGACACCGGACAACGAGATCGATGCTGGATGTTGTCATGTCGAAATGAGCATTTTAACGGATAAATAACTGGTTAAAAATTATATAATTCTACATGGAGTGCGAAATGTTAATATAGAAACAGTTATATACAATTTCGTTTGAGGTTTGAGCAAAGTAAATGAACATAACTACAAGAAAAATGTTTATTTATTTATTTTTTGGTTGTGATCAAATATCTGGACCGAGGCGAGATATTTGCTGCTAAAAATTATATAAATAAATAAAAAAAAAAATTAATAAAGATGTAGCCATGATTGCGATAATAAATATTTTTTTTTTATTTTATATTAATTATAATCATGTAAGCCTTGTCACAAAAAAACACACGTTGGTTCAATGTGAACAATTTTTCAATATAGTCGTCATATTTAAATCGAAATCTACATTTCATTCTAATAAAAAGAAAAAAAAAATAATAATAATAGTGCACATTGAGTCAACTTTTGCTTGACGAGGATCATTATAATTTTTAAATGATCACATATACTCGTAACCCCTTTTTGTAAATGCTTGTTATTTTTGTTTACTTTTTTAATCAATATATCAAGTGATCACTTTACAAAATGATGAAATTAATCGTAGAAATTCCCTCAGTCCAATGTAAACTAGTTTTTTTTTTTAAAACAAAGACCTGAAATTAGCAGTGTTTCTTGTACGAAGAAAGCTTAGAATGTTCGTCGATTTTATACCCTAATAGGTTTAATTCCGAGTTTATGAATATGTAATTTTAATAATTGCTATTATTTGTGATCAGCAAAATAATGAAAAATATGCTAACTATCAAAATAATTAATCAGCAGAAAAATAAATCATCCCCAAAGAAATCGTTTTCCATTCAAAAGTTAATTTTTCCCACCAAGAGAAAATACTTTTTCAGCTTAAAAATTATATGATTGACAGAAATTAATTATTTGATCAGCAGAAAGAAACAATGTTTCAAAAATTGAATCCTGTATAGGTTTCTGGAGGGCAAGTCATTCCACATTCGTATTGAGTGATTGAAAAACCATACTTTGAATTTCACTGTGTGCGGAAGATACTGGACGCATATTGCAATGGAACTGACGGAATAGCGGGACACAGCTACATGTTTCATCTGAACACACAACATTTCGGAGAGGAAATTTGATTGCAAATAGATCACTGATCAATCTACATGCTTGTCGCTATCGGCTCTCCCGCCCAAACATGCGAGTTATATTGAAGACTCGGACGAATGTAAGCTTTATATGTTGTAGCCAAGTCTGTGTGACATTTGGCAACAACGTCAGTATTCTGCTGGTCACATGCATGCCAATCATTCATAAGCCACTAGTAGATTCCTCAACACCAACTCCATTCAGTTCGCCTACGTTAGTCTCTAGCACTGGATTTTGGACGCGTTGAACTCAACTAGGTTTTTCGTCAATGGTGTCGGTTGACATGCGCTATCGCTGAGACTCTACAGCTGGGGCCCATGCCGTGGAGATGTTAAGTGCAAGTGAGGTCAATAGTACTATCATCCGAGAAAGAATAGATTGGATTGCGAATGAGAGGAAAAAGGTCATTAATAATTATTAAAAACAGGGTTGGAGAGAGGACTGAGCCCTGGGGTACACCAGAATTTGTTGAGAATGGGGTAGAAGTACATTCGTGTAATACAACTTACTCGTATATTGACCGATTACTTAAAAAGCTCGCATTCGCAACACCATAAGCTTGAAGCTTATTTACGAGGACGCTATGCAACACTCTATCGAAAGCTTTGGATAAATCAAGGGCAACTACTTTACATTGATCCATTTTTCAGACAGGTATACCATTAGCTTACCCTGTGGAACCATACTGACGGTCATTAAGGAGATGGTTTCTATCGAGATACCATCTCCATGACATTAGAAAGAACTCGTTCAGGCAATGGTTCAGTAGTTAGAAGGGGGGGATTTTATTGCCCTTTTTGGAAACTTGTTGGACATGCGCAAGTTTCCACCAATCCGGAAAGTACGACAGGTGGAAGAGCTTACGTAGAGGTTTCGCCAGGGTAGAACAACACCTCTTCAAAACAAAGCGACAGATCCCATCTAGACTTGAAGATGTGTTACAATTGAGATCTTTAAGAACTCAAACTACTGAACGGCAAGCCCCAAAGATTATTCAACCGAATCTAGCATAGGTGCAAAGAGAGAAAGAGAGCAATAAGTCTTTCTTTTCACATATAATTTCCAACAATTTTGCAGATTATTTTTAATTTTTTCTGCTACTTTTGCTACTCAAAAAAATATGTTTAGTTGATCAAATATTTTTTCTTTTTTTTTGCTGAAAAAACAATTATTCAAATGATTTATTATATTCTACCGATCAAATATTATTACTGAAACTACTCTATATTGCGATATTTTGTGATACCCCTGGTAGATGTATGAGTGGTAAAATCGCGACATAAATATCATCATGTTATGCTTTAAATTATTATAGCGAATAAAACCGAAGTAAAAAATAGTGGAATATGCACGGCGAACAGAATGCAAGAGAACGAAATCGTTCGCTAAGGTATGTTCGGACGGAATGGCCACTTTCCTGTCTCCCCCCACTTGTTTTATCTTTTGTTCACTATAATCTCAATGTGAACGTAAACTTTTGGCACCTTCATTCTGTTCCAATTGAAGAAAGTAAAGTTATTGTTTAGATTTTTAGGTTTATGAGTTTTTTATTATATTTATTATTTAGTATGTGCATAGTACTTCATTCAATAAAACAAAAAATATTTGTTTTATTTTTCTTTTTGCCCTTAAAAAAACCGTTTATTAACAAAAGGTTATCGTGTACGTAGACTTTTGTCAATAAGAGTACGTGTACAATGTCATTCGATTCTAGTTATCAAAAGTTCAGAACAAATTAATTATTTTAAATATGAACTGATTCTACTGATAATACTTTCCGATCATTGATTCCGATTTTTCACTCAATGTAAAAGAGCAGTCTAATATAGAATTTAATCAAATTCTATTCACCTACGAAACCCATAATTTCGAGCATTTATTGCATGTATTCATAATAGTCTTTTGAGTGGTCTCGATTCTAACATTTATCCGCTTGAGAATGATAATTGCCATTAGTTTTGGAAATACTACGCCCAATATTCGCTGTGACAGGATCTTCTTTTACGAACTGAGATGGTATGTCACAGTCTGGATTTCTGCAACTGTTTGAGGTCCGGTGCCAATACCCCTGTAAGATCTGCGCATGTCGAGCTACGAGGGGCTCATTGATGCACTCTACTTGCCGGAATCGTCTTTAAGCAGGGCACAAAAATGTTCCTTCCATCTGCGTAGCTCATCTTGAATTGATATGTGACATGATATGTGCCGTTTACATCCGGTACAAGATGGTTGGTGGTGCTTTTTGGCCGACAACTTCTTTGGATATTCTGTACAGTTCGCGATCGGGCATCGACCACACCAACATCTTGCGTATCATTCACGAGCAATCTGTCGAGTTCTAGTCACCGCTTCGCCTCATATTAGTCGATTTCAAAAAGTCCTTTGACCAGGTAGAACGCGAATGCATATGGAAATCTCTTCTTATGAGAGGAATCCCCCAAAAATAGTTGCTACCATAAAGGCGTCTTACAATAAGGCATTGTGTTTCGTTGTACATGCCGTGGACAGCTCTTCGACTCTTTCGAAGTTCAATAGGGAGTGAGACAAGAGGATATTGTCACCACTGTAGCGACTGCCACACTCTAGGTATATCTGAGAGACATGGCATCCAACGGAAACCGCTTGAAAGGCTGTCATTTGGACTATGCCGATGATATCTACTTCCTGGCAAGTACCATAGCGGGCTAGACGAGTTGTATCAATCACTGCAGGTGAATGGAGAGTCAGTCGGTCCCCCCACATTTTCCTTTAGTAGCGTACATCCTCGTACAAAAAAAAAAAAACGTTTTACTAGATTCTAGCACCGTGCTTGGAACATGCCGGGTTCTAGAATAGAGGAGGCCATGAATGAGCATTATAAAATATTCATCTCTAGTTTTCTCAGATTATGGCTGACTCAATTCGCCTCCCAATCTTAAGGTATAAATAATATATTATTTTCAGTAAAACAAAAAGTTGCTGATAAAACGACCTTTTAGGGAATACAAAGTGCAAAAGACATGGAAAATAATATTTGAACAACGAAAGGTGTTGCAAACCAGTAAGCCACCCACAATCAGAGCATATATCTGTACCCAACATACAGTAGGTAACATACAAACTAGACATCCAAATAAGTTTCAAATCGTATTAATTTATAAATTTTTTTCACATAACTACCGGCTTGCTTTTGGCAAATAAATTAAGTTTTTCTCGCGAATATGATTAAAAATAGGTCACAAGCAAGGCTACTAACCGGCATGATACATTTCTCTACAAGATGAATGAAAAGTAGGTAACTGCATTTAAATAAGGGCATAGGCGAATTCATACAAAATGGCCGACTTCACCGAATATAAATTTTCCTTGTCAATATTAATTTTTAGAAATGTATTGCGTTTTTTTAAAAATTGCATAACAATAAATTAAAGTGATTCACTTTCGGTTGTGAATCATCAAAAACAACCCTGCAGTTTTATTTTGTAAAATGATGAAATTGAAATGTGCTCTATATATAGATTTGTACTGCAGTAGCCATTTGGTAGAAAAATCGATTTTTCACCGGCACATCAGCAAGTGAAGGAAATACCCAAGCATTTACAAAATACATTAATTTAAATATAAAAAAAAAAGACAATAATTGGTACTTACAAATCCACCCCCTGTACTGTAAGAATTAGGATTATTTCTCCTTGCTCTGTTCATCTTTTTTTTCTAGATACTAACTGGAAAAAAAATAAAGAAAATCGCACAATTGAGATCAAAGGAAAACTCAACTACACAAGTCAACGGCTGAATAGCGTGTGATGAGTGCATTTGACTCATCAAACGAAATTAGCCAGCCCTGCTTTCTGTGGATTTTGAGTTCATTCACAATAAATGCTGAAGCAGTGATGCCGTTTAAAATTCATTATTGCTATATTTTTAAAAAAATAAACCCGTGACAGTTTAAAAGATCGGCAAAATACGATTCGTTCCAGATGGATCGTAACTTTTCTGTATGTTTTTCAGAATTGTTTTGAACAAACATAGGATTTGAATTTCATAAGTAAATATTTATCGTTGGTACCTACAAATAGGCTAATTCCATTATTTTAATTAAATATACCAATTTTACTAAATCAAAGAAAAATTAGGATATTTTTGTATGTATTTGTTTGCAGTCGTTCATAATAATTCAACAAAGTTGTGGAGAAGGCCTTTAAGTTATTAGTCAGTACAAAAGTAGACTGCAATTAAATTTTCAATGCGTTAATAACTATGAATAAAAAAAAACTTAGTGTTATGATATTGTAACATCGTCTAAAAGTATGCAACAATAATGTAGAATAATAACTACGCTCCTACAGCCCATTCCAAACTGTACTTTCATTCGAGGTTCGCAATAGCTGACAAAGCCACGGATAAAGAGAATTATAACTTGAAGAAATGATTGTCATCTTGGAATTATTTACAGTGGTCGAAGAATTTGCTAGAAGTTTCTGGCTATCTGAAACTTCTGCTATATAAGGACAGATGGCGATCAATAAAAAACACAGTCATTTTTAAACTGTGGCGAAGAGATTAGAAAAGTGATAATAGGCGAAGTTGTAATTTTGTTATAAATTGAAAGTTGAGAGTGAACAAGAAAAAGTAATTAGTTTGGATTTGTGAATTAAGTAATTGAAAGGAGATAAAGTGATTTGAGAGGAAAGAGACCTTGTAAGAAAAGAATTTGCGAAGAATAGTATAGTGTGAACTTGAATTGTTCTATAGAGTAGAAAATAAAGAAATAATTTCACAGAATAATTGTTTTATCTACTCGAGCCGTAGCTCGCATATTACAATATGTTTGAAAGCCCCTTTCGCCCCCACCAATTTAGTTGGATGGTCAATTGGACGTCCAATGCTTCTGAAGACTTTATTTTTGCATGTCTCCAGAACGAACAAGTATGGGGTTTGAAATCGCCAATCGCTGAACCAATTATTCTTACCCTCGAGTTCATGGGATGGTTTTGTTGATAAATATTTTTCTATTAATTTATAGTTAACAATTTTATACCAAAAAATCAGGCATACCAACCATTTTTAAAGAAGTGAATCTCAAATGGTAAAATTAATTATTTTTGGAGAATTGCACAAAAAAGAAAACATTTGATCCAAGGTCAAGGAACGATTCTGTTATAGATATGGTTTTAGCCACCAACGCTCTACCAGCCGTGCTATATCTGGATGCTTTCTTCATAGGTTATTTCTCCAACATCACAATTTTCTATCATATCTTTGCTATTCGTGTTATAGCTGATTAAGAACAGTAATTCATAAACAACGGATTGGAAATCTTATGCTTAACACGAACATATATGTATGGACGTTGTTATTGCATATCTGCTAAAATAATTTGTCCTTACGTCCAATGCTTCAGCCATGCTATTGCTTTTTTAAATTGCATTTTATACTTAGACTTATGATTATCATAAATTTTTTAAAATTAAATTATTCCTGCAGAAAAACACAATTAATTTGCAATTCGATTGGATTGTGCCAAGATAGACATCTAAGGTCTTTATTTTCTTTTTGAGAAATAACCTAATCTAATATTCGATTTGTAATATGGAGACTACATGTGTATATGTTATTTTGAGATAATAAGTTTTATCACTTTTTTATTTATTTTAGGTAAATTATTTATTATTTTCTCTTTAATAATAATAGTAATATTTTGGATTCGATCCTTGAACCTCTCGCTCAGTGATCGCGCACTTTACCACTGAGCCACGACTTTCCCTTTAAGCCCCAGTAATTTATGTCTCTCCAAAAAACATGTTCCCACCATTTTATTGGAAACTATTTCCCAAATTTACATTTACAATCATTAATCATTTTAAAGCCAGAAACTCTATGTGTTCATATGTCACGCTTACACAAACTATTACTGACTGAAATTAGTTTCAATTTTGCAGGTACTTTTTATAGCTTTATGGTAATTTTTTCTGGACGAACACACCTGTCATTTCTGTAAAACTTGAGATTTTTGAGAACATAATTTTTGCTCTTTCGCAACGTTTGGGGCTATAGACCGCTGATACATAAAATACTTCCCTAATGAAGCAATTCGCTCTAGTGAAAATGTAGCATAAGCAATTCTATAAAATGTTCATTGTGAATGCAGCGCTGACAGAATGTTTAACATTCTCAAGCTGTCAAATTAACTTTTCTGTTAAACATATTCCGACTCTGTTAACATGACAACAAAAGTAAAAAAATCGATACTTGATTCCGAATTTTCTTAATCGAGCAGCACACAGCAGGTAGTTTATTTTTTGAATTGCAATCAAAAGATGGAAGAAAAAGCGTTGATAATAAATATTGCCACCATATTGGCAAAAGACATTGCCTTCGATCAAAGAAACAATTTTAAACGACCGTTACCCTCGTATCCATCAGGAAAACCTCCACCACTGCTACAAAGTGACGATGAAGGATTTGAGTTTTTTCTTCGCCACCATCTGCAAAAGACAGGGAATCCCAAGCGTAAGGCTGATTCGGAAAAGGATAAAAGTAAAACTCCCGCTCCTAAAGCAGCTAAACGCAGTGAAGAACCCTCTACTGGCAGAATCAACCTGGTGCAGGATCTTACAATCAATGTTTTCGAAAGCAATCTCCACCTCAGCAAGAGCACATTCCAGGTAAGTGTTGGGCGGCATAGTAATTCTGAAATAGAATCTAACGTGTATCCTTCCAGAAACTCTACACATCGATTGCAGGACTGATTAAGCCCCTGCACACCAACAACACAGTAATCTCGAATCAGACAATCTTCTCTCTTGGTCTGTGGAAGCTAGCCACAGATGAGCATTTTGAGGAGATATCGCGACGTTTTAAGATCCCATTACAGGCGTGTCACCTCATCATTCGCAGCTTTTGGGGTGTAATCTCTGAGAACTATGAGACCTTCATCAAATGGCCAAACTCCCACAGTGCACAACAGATTCATTTGAACAGCTTCCAGAAGATGGATAACCTGAAGCATTTTCCTAATCTCTTCGGGCTGATCGCCATAAAGCGGTTAGATATCTTCCTGGAGAGCGAAGATGAAGAAACATCAGTGGTCCTGCAGATAATCTGTGATGGCGATCGAAAGATTATTGACTGCTTCGTTGATTTTGCGGTGAACTACAATTTTGCTAACAGCCCCATAGGACAGACTCTGGAGAGGGAGACCGCCGCTGTCCCAATCGGTGGCTATTTGATTGGAGGACACAATTTTCCACTCAAACGCTACCTTGTTCGTCCATTCGGGTTGGAGTGCTTCCACGATGAGAGTCGATTCAACGAAATGCTACGCAAGGCATTGGAAGTTTCAGATTCTGTTCTCACTAAGATGACAAGACGTTTTAATACGCTATATGCACTCGAGGCTAAAGACATGAAGGAGGTCCGCAAGGTGTTGGAGACAATATGTTCATTACACAATCTTTGCCAAGAGTTCGGAGATGGGTGCATTCCAGACACCTGGGAGCGCAGTGAAAAGTGTATTCTGCCAACAAAAGTGAGCGAGAACAATCAGAGCGGTCGGAAGCGGAGGTTGGAAGTTATGGAGGAAATTTTGAGAATGTAAGATTTTTTTTTTTTGTAGAAATAAAACGATAAGTCCTCCGATCATTATCAGGTCTGTTTACTCCTTGACTCTGGCAAGAAAGATCCCCAAAACACCAGATCCCTCGGAGTAGAAAATGAGTTCACTCGGTAGAAGCTGAATATATTTGAATTAAGTAAGATAAGGCGGTTAGGGACTATCGAGTAACACTGCCTTACTCTATTCGGGAAGAGCGAGTGAGTCTGGTGTAGATTTACACTTAACTCCAGATGTATACGAGACTCTCGTATCTTGGAGATCCTTTAGCGAACAAACATTAATTGCTAGATTTCGGACAAGAGTAAGGAACATCACCATCAGCCAAAGCTGTGCTCCAGATCCATCATCTGCGGAAGGAAAATATGATTTCTATAATCAATAGCGGTGCGGCATACCACAATAAGCCAACAGGCTAAGGATCTTCTTCCTCAAGGAATAGGGAGGAGGGCTGGAGTGCTATGATAAATGTGCTTACATCCGGAGCAGAATGATTTGTCAGGCCATATTGCGGATGCGATTGAAGGTTAAAAACAACTCATTGCGCCTTATGAAGATGAACGAAGTGCAGTGAAGCGTGTGCCGTATCGAAATAAATTTTATCAAGATCCGATAGCGAAACAAAATCACCTAAAAGCTGATTGTTACAGCTAATGTCAATAACAAGTAAAGAGTTTGGGTAGATAGACATAGCTTTTATAGACCCGATGTCCAAAATTGGCATTACACTCTGCAGTAAGGTCGGGAATATTGCACTCACTCATCGAAAATATCTGTATATCTAAAAAGCACCCTCGACAATGACCAAGTAAGTTTCTATTCTGGGTAATCCAGTGCTGACCACATTAACACCTTACAGTTACATGGAAAAAGTTCATTATTGCATGTCTTACGCAGGAATAAGAAGACACGTAATGTTACGTGTTGCTTAGGAGCATATTGTCAGACGACTATCGCTATTACTTTTTTTTTGCATGAACCATTGGAGGCCATTTTAAATACCTTGAGGACATTATGGTATACAAAAGTACGACAATTAAAAATAAGCCAGAAGGGATTATTTGGGATCTCGATAATGGTAGTAATGGCAATGGTTGGACAAATTTGTTATGATCACCTTATACACAAGAAAAATAATTTATTATTGTATTTGACTATCACAAAAACGACTTACACCTATCACCTTAGCCGATTACACCCAATATTCTGGTGAAAAAGGTCGATGTTGAACAAAACGAGGTCAAAACCAAGTACATACCTCCACTGTCCCCCATCTAGTACAGAACGCCATCGTTCATCGTTCATCGTTTTGATAAAAATTGTATTTTTTGTCGAAAGTTTTACCAGAGGGTAAAGAGAGCATGCCAAGTTTGCCAAGCCCGAACAGAAGAATGTAGGGATGAAGAAGGAATTTTAGTAGTGCAGTCACAGTCGGTGCTGAGAATACCACTTCTACAGACTGTTAAATAACGTTGACTATCAAAATTTCGCTGTCAGTCACAATTTTGCATTCAAACCAGGCGATGGCGATCAACAACTCCTTCCACCCGACCAAAGTGAGGTGAAAATAGCAATACCTAAGCTTAAATCCAACAAGGCTAGAACAGGTAGAGCTGATGGACATCAACGCTCCGGCCCGAAAAGTCCTCGAATCCATATTGGAGGGGACTACGAGTAATTCGTCAACTCGCTCTTTTCCCTCTATCACTAGGACTTCGTCAAATCGACCCTAATTGATAGCGACCTGACTATCAAACTAGTAAGTTTTCGCTTGGGCCTTGGGTCGTACTTGAATGTCTCGCAAGCCCTGCGAAGTAGCAGTAATTCCGGTTGAAGACAATGACAGAGTCCTGCAGGTAATAGGACCTTTATTTACGTATTTAGTGACAACGTCTCCATGTTTTGTCATGAACCATATTAATGAGTTTAAGCCTCTCATCAACCCACCGTTTTTCTATACTTCTCCTAGTGGGGAAATCCGCAGAAAATCCTGAGGTTCAGTCTAGAGCTGATGTAGTCAGTAGGAGACTTAGCCAGTTCTCGTGGTGATAGGTCGGGAATATGGCTGTACGGCTTAGTAGTTCAACACCCAAATTCGTTGAGCCTGTATGTATTGTTTGTTACCGCTTTGAAAGTTTGTACTCTGGACCTCCTAGCTACTTGGCGTTTCAGAATAAAGTTGCAAGAGGTATAGTAAACGCATCATGGTATATAAGTGTAACCTTAAACTAAAAACGGTAAACAACCGAACACTGAGATGACGTACATAGTATATATTGTAGCATAATAATAACTACGCTCCTATGTCTATGCAGCAAATTCCGAAGTGACTTTCCATTCTGGCAGAATTTTGGTTCAAACTGTCCTTTCATTCGAGGTTCGTGTCTGGGACGAAGTCTCCACAGCTCATGTCAACGAAAGAGACGAATAATATCAGGGATAAAAGGGAATTAAAACTGCAAGAATTATTTCTCTTGTTCCAGTGGTCGAAGAATTTGCTAGAAGTTTCTGGCTATCAGAAACTTCTGCTATATAAGGACAGATGGCGATCAAAAAAGACACAGTTGGTTTAGAACCGTGGCGAAGAGATTGGAAAAGTGATAATGGGCGAAGTTGTAATTTGGTGATAAAATGAAAGTTGAGAGTAAACAAGAAAAAGTAATTAGTTTGGATTTGTGAATTAAGTAATTGAAAGGAGATAAAGTGATTTGAGAGGAAAGAGACCTTGTAAGAAAAGAATTTGCGAAGAATAGTATAGTGTGAACCTGAATTGTTCTATAGACTAGAAAATAAAGAAATAATTTCACAGAATACTGTTTTATCTACTCGAGCCCCAGCTCGCATGTTACAATATGTTAAATTTTAACTACTTGTTCAAATAAATATTAAACACATGTTCCAATAAAAAACAAAACTGTAGGTCCCAACCATTCGTAACAGCGCACAGCACGAGTGGCTGCGATAAGCTAGGCTAGGCCCTGTTAGTGTCAAAATATTTATAAATTTATTTAATAGAGTAAATAAAAAAAATTCTTGGAATTGCTAAAGAAATATAGCATAAGAAATCTATCACACCTTCCTTGAATATACAGCCTATTTCAGAGAAACGTTCCTCAAATTATTCCTTCTGCTTACATATGTGCTCTTTTAACTTTGGCGCATTATGTTCATTTGCTCAACACAGTTTAAGTTTTCGTGAAAGCAAGAACAATTTGTAATGAGTTCCGCGTATAAAAATCGGTTTGAAGTGAAGAAATCTGATTGAACACCCAAAAGGTCCAAAAAAGCACGCATCACACATCAATTTCTTTTGTAAAGAAGTGGACCAAGAGATATAACGAGAATGGTAATGTGGACGATGATAGAGGCTGTAATACGGACACCTAATGCACACTTCGAACACTAACTCAGTACAATCAAAACCAGACTTGAAAAATCCTTAAACAGTTGCTGACAAAGGAAAAAAGAAAATTGTGCAATAACTTTAATTAGACTGGCATCGCAGAGTCCAGATGCGAACCCTATTACAAATGTGTGGAAACTAATGAAAAATAGACTTAAACAAATAAATACTACTCAACATTTGTTGCATTAAGATCATTTCCAAGGGTGTGTGCAAAGATTACGCTGAAAAGTTGATCGAAAGTTGCAGTAGATAGTTGCAGGCTATCATAGGCAATAAAGCCAGGGCACGTTTCTTTGAAACAGACTGTAAGAACTAAAGAAACTTTGGCTCCATACAGACAGCACCCATCACTGTCGGTATATTCAGAGACGATTTATGGGCGCGCATGATTGCAGAAAATTTACCCGAGGGAAGCTCCAAATTTTTAACTTTATATGCAAAGTGGCGCAAAAGTCCTCACTTGATTTTGTTTATTTACACTTTTTGTTTTCCATTAAGTCTCGAAGATAATATCGGTCAATTGGCCACCGACAGAATTGATGCACATTCGGGCTCGTTCCACAGCATTTTCTCAAAATTTCTACTTCTTGTCGGGTTTCTCCTTTAGGCCAGACAAGGTCTGTAGCTTGTTCGTATAGACCCATGACTTCAAAAAACCCGAAATAAAGAAGTCTAGAACGGAAAATCGGGCGATCTTGGGGTCCAGTGCAATCGCCAAAACGAGACATTAAGCATCCGGGAAACGCTTGCTGCAAAATGTACACTGTCACTCGTGCTGTGTCTACAGTCTACCCAATTCGTCAATTTGCAGCAACAAGAAGTCGTTGATCATGATATCTTGATGCCCAATGTCGTGGCCCATCATCTGGTTGATGTTTGAGGATCTTGGACATCTGCAGCCACAGCAGCAATATTCTCGAGCGAACGGCTGCTCCGGTGCCGGCCACATCCGATACTGTCTCGTGTTGAGCTAGTCTCTTCAAGGCGTGCGGTTAAACGCCGCAGTATTTGCCCAGTTGGTGCATGAACAGAGTATCGACGACTAAACCAAGCTTGAGCCAACAATGGATTATTTGTTAAAAACATTGACACAATTATTCCGCGTTCTTGAAGAGTATAGCAATCCATGATTTGTCTACGCGTATTCTGCTTAAAATGTCATAGTTGCGATAACATAAGACGCCATTTGCAAAAATGAGAACAGCTACAGATAGCGTGATGACTTTTGCGTACAAATATCAAGCACTATCGTGAACAACTCTATTGAAACAACTGAGTTGACGCTATTTTATGTTTATATGACCATTTTTGCAAACAAAAGAACATTTGGAAACATTCACACTACTACAAGCTAGAATGATATATAAACTGTACTCTAAAGCCTGAGGCGTCGTCTCTATGATACTTTTTCAGATTCTTTTTCCTTTTGTTTAATAGCTGCTTCCAATCGTTGAAATTCTTTGTCGGATATCTTATCAGTTTCATCAAACACTTGTTCGACTTCCGTAACCTCGGGAATATAAAATTGCAGCATATTTTGAACGCCATTCTTCAAGGTGACAATTGAGCTGGGGCACGATGAGCATGAACCCTAGAGGATGAGATAATTTAAATTACCACCTGCTAAATGTAAAAAAAGGTTGACCTCTCTACCTGCATCTTAAGCTTCACCACACCACTGTCATAACCCATGAAAATTATATCACCACCATCTTCCTGAACTGTAGGTCGAATTTTACTATCGAGCAACTCCTTGATCATCATCACAGTTTCGTCATCATCTTCGAGTATTTCCGTATCCGCATTTGGCTTAGATTCAGTTAAAATGGGTAAGGAGCTCGCAAAGAAATCCATGATAACCGCAAACACCTCGGGTTTTATAACACTCCAATCAGCATCTTCTAACTTTGAGATTGTTATAAAATCTCCACCGAAGAACACCGAGCGTACTCCTTCGATGCGAAAGAGCAATTTAGCTACGAAGGAAATCAAATTTATAACATGACCGACTCTAATACTATTCCACTTACCCAACGGACTGCAGTAAGCCGCTTGTGAAGTTGGGAAATCCATTGTATTGCCTTTACCAAGCACGGCTACACCAGGACAGAACTTCAAACTGTCCGGATTTGGTGTATCCTGAGTCTGGATAAACATCAGACGACGGTTGGGGGCTGATATCTCTGATGTTTGGAGCAACAATTTCTGTCCAATTGGTACCATCCGGCCATTGTAGTGTATCAAATTTCGTTGCGATACTCTGCATTCGAAGAGATGTCATGCTGCAATTGTGGGAAATATAAAATGTGAAATACTTACACATTTGATAAACGACTGCAGGTCGGATAAACAATTTGTGGGTTACGGAAAAATCGCAAGAAAATATTGGACATGACTACAAAATTTGCCCAGAACAGTCGCAATTAAACCTATATTTATTTTAAACGTCAAAAGTGGGATACGTTCGTTGATAGAGTTCCAGTGCTGTCACTTGAAAATTCATTGCGTACCAGAATAGTGTAGTAGTAGGCAAAGAGTGTATTGTTTAAGACCGCCGAACAGAATGCTTTCAATCAGATCTGTTCCGGTGCTTCCGAAAAGTTGTGCATAATTGGATAAACCGGTAGTCATAACCTATAAATTTGGTATTTGCTGGTAGAATCGGCGCAAATAAGTTCCTTAAGTGTTTTTTTTAGCACAATTGTTTGTTTATTTGATGAGTGTGTTGAACTTGTTGAAAGGCGGACCAAAAATTGAATTATTTTTACTGCCTAAATGGATGAGTGAAATTATTAAAAAATACTTTTTGTTGAAAAGTTGATGTTGTAAAAGTAATCAGAAATTTGTATTTAATTTAAAGTTATAAGTGTTATGTTATTTAAGTTATTCTATTCCGCGACTATGTGTACAATCTCTTGTTTAATTTATCACCTGCAATTTAAAGTTAATTTTAAAAACCGTCCCAAAATTTAAAAATGTTGCATTTTCCACCAATTCCAAGTTTTAAAATAAATTATCATATTTTTCATATCTAAATTTAATTGATCAAATTCCTCAAAGTAATAAGTCTAGAACGTTGTAGAGCAAAACGAAATTGTTATCGGTCTCCAAATCACCCAATAAAATCCAAGCCATATCCAGGCTAAATAAATTATTTTTAGACACGTCTCGTATAGTCTAATTAGAAAACTTTTATTTATCAAGTATTCATTTCCTATTGCTCTGGGAATACCTTATGATACGTGATTGGCAGAAAGGATACGAGGAAAAGTATTTGCCAAGTACGAATGGAAATGTTCTCACAAGTAGCTACCTGTGTACGTTCAATTTAAATCTCGGAAGGAAGTATGTATACAGAAATACAGACGATGGTAATTTGTTCCACGTGTTAAAAAAAGAATCCATATATATCACTAAGAGTTGGTTTGTTGGGTATATTTATCCTTTCGATTGTCATAACTGGAATAGAGCATTGAGAGTATTTTAAGGAGTAATTTTATTTACTTATTCATCCGCAAAACTATGAATCGAATTATTGGTGGAAGACAGAAGATCGTTTATGAAAACTAGGTACAATGTTGGGGAGAGAACCGATTCTTGGAGAACGCAGGAGTACATTTTAGCATAATTGGAGATGGTTCTGTCCAACACTGCTCGTATAATACAATCTGAAAGGTAACTTTTTAGCAATTTTTGAAGGAGCCTTGGACAGTAACCGTCATTATACGCTCTCGACCCGATATATATGAAATATTCTAAGGATATTCTGGCCTAACCTTATCTCTAATGAACAGCTCATTGAGAGAACAAATAAGGATCTTACGATGGAAGTGGCAGTTAATTGGTCATACATTTCGAAAAGGCTACGGTTCTATTCTATTATGAACACAACTCGATATGCACATACGCCTCTTAAAATTAAAAAAAGCCTTCGTTTCAAATTGGTCCAACTTTGTATTGAAATCTTAAGTTACCCCTGTTGACTATATGGTTTGCAGTACTGCTGTAGAGAAGTTCCTCAAAGCAGTCACTGTGTCTTTTTAATATTTCCAATGCAGATTTATCCCATGAAGAGTCCACCATACGACGAGTCACACTCACCGTATTATCGCAATCGCTCATTGCCTTGGGAAATACAGAAATAATTTTTTAAATTCAAATACCACCCGCCTTTATATATGCAACAATGGCATGACTGTAACAATACAACTTTTCCCAGTCGCCTGAACACCGCATATAGACCAATGCGCATATAGCAACTTGAGTCACATATATCTCTCCTCCTCAGATAAATGTTCAGCTTTATGAGCATTCGTTTCGAACAACAACCAAACAAAAGATGTGTTTTTCGCTTCGTCCAAGGAAATAAAGTTCAGCCATACTTCCTAACAATCAGCATACATAGCAAATTTTTTTGTCTAAAAATTTCCAAAACTAATCAGTTTCTGATAGTAAAACAGTGAGTTTCGCCCACAAAAAGTGAATCCCTCTCGATAAAACAAAAAATTACAAATTGTCATTTTCTTAAAATCGACAAAAATCAATAAAGACCCCAGAACAAAAAGAGAAAGGCGCGCGTTTTTTTTTCCATTCCAGTTGCCCGGAAAATATTTTCATCATCGCCATCTCGTATACCCAGTGTATAGTGTAGTTGTTTGTGTATCTACCAAACGAGAAAATCTTCCAATTCGAAAAAAAAAAAACAAAAAAACCATCCCCAAAACTTGCACACTACCAAAGTGAACACCTAACGCCACTAACGCACATATATACAATTGCAGCAACAACAACAATATATAGTAGTGTATACAAGTTTGGCCAACAACGTTTGGTTTTCTCAAAGGCGAACACGTATACACGGCATCGTTGCTCTCCACTCTCGCATTGTGGAAGAAACTCCGTCGAACACAGTTGTCCTCTGTATCCTCGTCGTAGTGCGTTCAGTTCGCAAAAATTTTTCACCAGCGTAGTGCTACAACAAATATTGTTGTTTGTGTAAAAATCTATCCGTTCTCTTTGATTGGCTGCAGCAGTTCCTAGTACAAAAAAAAAGGGAAGAATATTTATAAAATCGTGTGCGGTTTGTCTCTCTTTTTGCGTTCTCTTTGGCGTTGAGATTTTTTTTTCTCCTATTCTGCTTTCGAATCGCGTGAAGTTGTTGTTTTTGTGTGTAGTTTTTTTTCCGATCGCGCATTTGTGTGTGTATCTCTAAAAAAGAAATACACACGAGACACGGCACAAAAGAGTAGTGTGTGGAGTTCTCATACAATTTTGTAGAAGCACAAGCTGCCGTAATCTTCGTCTCGTTGGCCGTACACATTATTTGGTTACCTACATGGAGCATTTTCATCAGATTCAGGTAAGTTTATTATTTTTCTTTTTCTTTCATATTTCTGTGCTTTGGTGTTGTATTATTTTGTTTCTTTTTTTTTTTTTTCATTTTTTTTTTTTGTGTTCACCGCGAGTTTCTTTGCATTGTCGACAAGTTTTGTGGGAAATTTTTGAGAACATTATTGGGAATAAATTGGGGGAACATTTTTATTAAATGGATATTTCAACTGAACGCGAAATGACATCGAAATTGGTCGCCGCCACGCCTATTTTTTTTTTAAAGATGAGAGGTGGCGGCAGCAATGACTATTGGTGTGTATTTTAAAAGTGCAAAAAAGAAAAGTAATTTGTTTAATTTAGCTGCCGATTGATTATAGTGTTATGTGGGGGAGGGTTTTTTTTTTTTTTTCGTACATTATGTGATGCAATGTGAACAAATTTTATTTATATTTTGTTTGCTCAAATTTAGTGATATAAATTTGTATTTGTTGAAAATTGTGTGTGCAAGCGCAGCTGCATCTGTTCTACGAGGAAAGCAAAATTTCCGCTCCGACATGTTTTAATGAAGTAGTCCGACCTCTCCGCAATTAAAAAATCATAAATTTCAAGTGAAAAAAATAAAATAAAAGAAAATGTCTGCAATTCAATAAAAATCGACCAAAACAATGGATACCAAAATATTTTCTTCACAGAAACACACACACACAAAATAATGGCGGATGCTATTGAGAAAAAAACATCGCATATGTCTACGATGGTTATTTTTAGGAATCGTTTATGCGTTTCAAATGCATTCGTTTCGTTGATTTTTAAGGGAAATTTAAAGAAATTTGAAAATTCCAAGTTTTTACAAAAGTGTAGTTTTTTTTTTTTTTTTAGAAATTTTGTAGGAAAAAAAAATTCAACCATTACCAATCGGAATACATAGATTTTTTCGATGTTTATTTTTGTTTTTATTTTTGCGCTCTTCGTAGTGTGAGTTGTGCAATGTATAGAAGGGTTTGGGTGTGTGCGTTCCAAGAGAGGAATGGGGTTCCTTTTTCATGTGCTGCTACATAGTTATGAAATTAAAAAAAAAAATGTTAAAATAAATCCTTTTAATTGATCAAAAAACAAAAAAGTTAGAAAATATTTGTAACATAAAATTCTTCATGAAAATGTCTGAAACTTTCCTAATTTTCTCATCCGGGGACATAAAGCGGCGCTCTCTTTCGTTCTCTTTTTTTTTTTCTGAGAAAATTTTGTGTAGGCACTGGGATGGGACGGTACAGTACGACGCTCTACGCCGCCATATCTTTTTAGCTTTCAATTTGTTTTATTTTTTTTTTTTTGTTAATTTGTTTTTTTTTTTTTTGCTGTTTTATGGACGTCGTCGTAGGTGATTTGATTTCATGTTGGAATTATATTTCGCGCCAATTTTTTTTTTTTTGCTATTCATGCACCTATTGTAGGGGTTGGGAGAGTAGAAGATAGGAGAATCTGAGATGGATTTAAGACTGGGATGAATTTTCTGAGAATTCTCATGTTATGGCAGATCTTTTTGTGAGAATTGCAAGTAAGTTTCCTCCCGCTGATCCTCCTCCGCATTGCCCCATGATAGTTGCTGACCAACGAACTAATGCGTGTTCATCGGAAAGTTCATCCGTGCACATTTTTGCTGAAAGGAGTTTCTGTTCTCTCTGTGCAAGCATAAAGCAATCAGACCGGTTGTTATTGCCTCGTTGGATATTTGATTAACATCAGAGTTTTTGTTTTATTTTATTTTTTTTGTACGTTTCTCTTATTTTTTCTCTGATGTCACGTTTGCCTTGTGTTTCTATGCGAACCATAGTCAAACAGAAGAAGGGGGTGGTGTCGGCGGAGAAGGAACAGGGAAAGGATATGTATGTATTGGAAAACTGAAAATACATAGGGATGGGAGTGTTACCAATGAGCATTTTAAGGAAGTGTTAGGAAAAACAATAGAATCTCGACAGTTTTTAACGACAAAAAAGTTTTATTAACGAATTCTAATTTTCAAGTATTTATTATTATATTATATATTACAGATAATAATAAATTAAACAGCACTAGCTACCAGGGCTTTCGGTTAGTAAATGATGAAAAAGGTTGGAATAATACGTTTCACGTGGGGGTTATCGGGAGTCGGTAGTTCCATTTTATAATTCCCATACGTTTTGACAAAAGCTGGGAAGTTCACTAAAAACTAGTATCTAATTATCTTATTAGTACTACATACATACATATGAATGTGTGTACGTAATTTTCGGTGACTCTAAATTGTAACAGCTTTTTGCTTTACTAAATAACAATTTATTATAGAGTTTGGTAATTATTTAGAAAGTGCGAGTCGGGTCTTGCGTGGTTTATGTTCCGTACCGTTATTTTAACAATTCCGTGAAATTTAGTAGTATATTCTGATACTTTTGTTAATTCTGTCTAAAAACTGTCAAAATTCAGAAATCTTTTTAAATCACCTTAAGAACTCCTGAAAGGATTTCGATGCAAATTGACATGTGGCGTCCAGCTCGAGAACCACTGAACGGATTTTAATGAATGATTGTCCATCATATGTACGTCTGTTTAAAATCATCAAAATCGGATATCGGATGAAGACGAGATAAGATATGATGGTGTGACTTTTCATCCCACTTATTTCAAAACTTGGTGGAAGCTCGGTTTTAATCTAATATCTCGTAAACGATTTGCGTGTTGTTTATTACGATCAGAAAATATTTTACACCCGCTAGAAATCTACATAAAATATGCTTTCCGGCTATACCCTCCCGCGTGCGATGCGTGATATGTACAGAGAAGTAGATGACTATTCTCTACAAAAAATCAGGTAAATACGCAAGTATAATTCGTTTAAATCTGTGCACTGTTACGCTGACTACATGCACTGGAAGATCTAAATTAATAAACGATAAAAGCTCAACAAATACTAACCCTGTTTTCCAAAACCCTGAATGAACAGGAAAAAACGTGTTGTCCTCTAAAAGAAAAATGTATAACGACTTTTTGAGAAATTAGACTAATCATAATATTACTTTAAATTTGTAGCCCGACTTTGCCCTAAAAGCCACCAAGCACACTTCCATGTCCTTTTTGGTAAGAGACTATAGCCTATTTTAGAAATTCATAGATCATCCTATTGTTCCATTTCCTAAGGTTAGTGAGAAATATTGCGATTAATTTCCGTTCACTAATATAGAGAATACCGGGAGTTATGGTGTTAGCTTTATTAGAGAGGAAATAAAAATTTAACTGCCTGTTGCGTAGTTCCCAGATAGCTTACAATGTTTTTTAATTGATACTGTAAATGACAAAATAAGTTACATTTAAATGAGCTAAGCGAATTTAAATTTATATTTGTGATGACGTTAGAATACAAAAATGACGGAGAAATAATACATAAATAAAAGGGATGACTTGACGAGAGCTAAGTCCAGGGACATCTGTAGATTTCTATAGCAAGGAACACTTGGTCGTTCAAGAATATCAAACTGAAATTACTAAGGATGGTTTCAAAATGATGAAGTCAAATTTCATACGCCAAAGTCAAAATTGCCCATTATTTGTAAAATGTTTCAAAATGAATAACGTAACGCTATCTTCATTTGACTTGAACTTATATTCTTCCTTAAATTAGCGAAAAATTGTCTTACAAACTTTTGCTGCTCATAGCGAAATGAAACTTTGTGTATACATATGTGTGTATATGTGTATCAACAATCAAACAACTAATAAATCAGCAGTACAACAACCCCATCTACAACTACCATCCCATTTACCAACGAACAATCATCGGCAACCAACCAAAAACCCTATGAAGCAGCTAATCATTCCGTCGAATCAAACCAATCAACTAAGCAGTCAATACATGAATCATTTAACCAAACATCCTATCTACCAATCAACCAACGTCTAGAAATACTCACCTCATCAACCAATTAAACAACTAACCCGTCAACTAATAATCAACCATCCCCCTAAAGCCATTTACCAGCCAACCATCTAACTAACCTATTAACAACCATTCAATCAATATTTTTATAACAAAAAAATGATTCCTTTCGATGAATAGCCTAAAATCTGCAATCTTTTTAATAAATATTTTCGGCAAAAATTCATGAAGTGTCCACAAAATTGTTCACCTTATGAACTTTCCTAACAATTAAGGCTGCCACCATAATCTTTTCATGTAAATTGCACTGTCTTTTCCAAATTGACAAGGAAATTAAATAAAAGAAAACTTCGTGCAGGCAATGCCTATGAATTCAATTTATTCGAATGAAATCCGAGAGATCGGCATAAATTGGACATAAATAAATAACATATTTCTATATTCTAGGAAAGCAAGTGTGATACAATAAGTTAGAATAATACGGTTATACTTCAAGTATCAATTTACAAATCTGTGAATGTATGTATTTAAAAGTTATGAGTCATATTGCCATAAAATTAATAAACCGCAATGTTGAAATATAATACAATATGGAAAATTGTTATTGTTTCGTTTTGTTTTATTGGTACTAAAATATCGTAACAAACTTCTGGGTTAGAAAAAGTATTTGATCGAAATAGTTGATGGCCATTGGATATCTTTTAATTTATTTAAAATAGTACATTGTGACTTAGGTTGATTTACGAACAGTTCCAAAGAAATGCGGGGGCAGAAGCATATAAGATATGTTTTCAATCGAGGATACAAGCCGATGCCGCGGCAAGTATTCTATTGTGTTATCCTTAAGTGCGTGGACACCACTGAGCGATAGACTCAGGTTCGAGTCCCAGAAATAACAAAAGTCTTGCCACGGCTTTATCTCTCGCGAAACGTTGGAGAATAAAACTGTAATGAAAATTCCGTTTGAAAACATCAATAAACTGTAACACCGTTTCACATACATCCGGCATCGAATATCCGGCTTGAACTGTAACGGTTTTGTATTTGAGGATAAACTATGGGTGGTTTAGTGCCAAAAATTCGCGGAAGTCGTATTTCCTAAGAAAGGCCGTTCAATTTTGGTTTGTCTCTTTGGTCTAATGGCACCATCCCCATTGAGTTTCATATACCTCAAGCCGGACACCAGATATATTCAAAAACTGCTGGAAAATTCATATCTGGCATCGTATATCCGATGCTGGATGTATGTATGTGAAAATTGGGCCTAACACGCACAGCACGACTGGCTGCATTCATTCAATTCGAAAGCATATTCATCATCTCATGTTCCTTATAATTGTGGTCTCGTTGGTAGTGAAATGGTTGACTCGTAAAAGTTGGTGCATCGAATCCCCTAAACCATTTTCTAGTGAACAAAAAGCATATATCAAGAGCTTATCGCTATTCGAATCCAATAATATTCCGCTGAACTCATCAAGGCTAG
The DNA here is from genome assembly GCA_963082735.1 of Pocota personata. NCBI lineage: Eukaryota > Metazoa > Arthropoda > Insecta > Diptera > Syrphidae > Pocota > Pocota personata. The sequence goes on from OY720430.1 coordinate 36,220,880, forward strand.
GCTTTTCCAATTGACTACAGTAGAGCCTCGATATAAACTGACGTACAAATGAACTGTCACCGTACGATGATTGTTAAAAAGGCCTTGTCCTCCTTCCTGTACAAAATAGCACAATAAACACACATATCCACTTGGTATGCATCTCTTTCATGGAAATCTTATAACAATCACAACTGTCACTGTTTAAGCAAAACAAACGAAGTTATCTATAACCAAAAATGTTCAACTCCTATTGATTCCAGTTATGTGTACTAAAACCACAACATTCGGATCAGATTCAACCCCGAAAAAACAGATGAATCAAAAGAAATTAATTTCTTGCCCCTCTGTTGTTCCTTGTTGAGCACGTACAACCACATAAACCCATTCACTGCTGCACCACTGTTGGCAATGATATTTGCTGATTGCATATTGATGATTTGAAAAAGAAATGGTCGCAGGGAGCTAGAAGATGAGGGTTAATGGGTGAATGATGGATATACTTCGGGCCGTACCTAACGGTGCTGCTCACGGAAACGCACAATCACTTTGTTTCGAAAGCCAAGCTCCTAGAATTGTTTGCCTCCCTAAATCGAAGTAATAATAAGATGTAAAAGGTCAAACGGATAGATATATGCAAGTCTTGGGGCTTCTCAAATGTACCTTAGTTCTCTTTAACTCTTCCCAAATTGTCGCGATTCCTAATCCTCTATTCTTAGCTACGTATTGCTCAATTGGCCAGTTCGTCTGCCATCCTTAGCTATAACACATTCGATTGCATTGCTTAGATACAAGACTGTAACTTCACCTTACATAAATTATACGGGTCCCTATCGAAACAGTGATAATAACTTTCTTTTATTCGTCTATTTCTTCTGCGACCACGCGCCATCATATGCGGTGTGTGTTTCCTAATGCTAATTTTAGATACGAATATATCGCTTTTTTGCAAAGTGTGACTAATCCGCAGCCATATACGATGTACAGTGGCAAAAAAAAACATACAAACTCATTGACTACCATCTGTCTACCGGTGACAAGAGAGTCATTTCAAATGACTATGTATTTTTCTCTACCAATCGTCACCTTTCTATTCAAACTGTGCTATCTTTGCACAATTGTAACTCCACGTTTTTCGATTTTTTTTTATTCAATCATACATCTTTTATAATCAATGAGTAACTCGATCTATTTCATAATTTGCATAATGGCTTCTTAAGGCAAACGTTAAACGTTTGTGTGTGACTCGCGTGATGTTCGATGCGTAATCTCTTAATGTATTAATTATTTAAATTAGCCAGGTTAAGCGTGTTAATTACTAAATGACTAAATAAATAAATTAGTTTCGATAAATCATTGACATATTGATTTTATCATATGAATTCAATGTCATACGACGTTCGTCTAAGTTTTGTCAAATCACTTTTTTTGAATGAGGTCAGCGACTTTTTTCTTTGTTATCGAAGACGCACTATCAATTCTACACAACGCATAACATCGAATGTAATTTTCATATTCTTTTGTGGAACATAAAATACAATAACATACATATGTATGTGCCGGTGCGGGAGAAAAATAGCGTGTGTCCCTTTTTTTTTTTAAGTTGAACCCGCATAGCTTACTTACTCAACTGACACTGCGAATTGAACCTCCATGGAACTGAAAGTTAGATCTGAAGTACTCGTAAGATCTGGGACTATTTTGTTCGTTCTTAAAGAAGAGTGGCTGGTTTTGAACTGAGAAGTGAAGCCCCTTCTGAAATATTTGAGTTTGCTACGAACACTGACGGGACATTGCCACAAAATGTTCTCTTGATCTCCGAGGAGATCTGAGAGTTTAATTTAAAGGTTTGAGGGTATTTTGCTATTTATTATATCGCCTGGTTTGAAGTTGTAGTGAAGTATTTGAGGCAGACTCATCGCGTCTAATCTACAGTAGAATAAGGTCCTTGAAGCGTTGCCAGCCGCAGGTAGGCAGAAGCGGCTATCACCGCGAAAATATCTAATATGTTTTGCGCAGAGATTTGATAACTTTTTTACTGGTAAAGCATATGTGATTGTTGCAATAATACTGCATCGGGCAAATTTTTCTGATAGATGAAATACTCATTTAGCAATGGCTGTTATCTAAAATAGATAAGTTTGTGTGACGTGCACTAAAAAAATATAACAATGACTTATTGTTATTTTGTCACCAATGATACTTCCCTTTTTACACCCTCTTCCATACGGTAGGAAGATGAGGTTTGCTACTTTAACCCTCTTACTACCCGGAGCAGTACAAGTGTACAATTTTTTTTAAATCCGCTCACAAACACGCCCACATTTAAAAAAATGTCCTTTAGTAAGTATTTTTACTAGAATATGTAGACATTCGCATTCTCTACAATTCATGCATTATATAATGCCACGCCCACTTTTGAGGGACTTTTCTTTAAAAAAAAACTTTTATTGCTTTATCAAAACAATTTACGGTGATGTTTAAGTCTTATTGTGAAGGTTTTACTAAAATCCTTGACCTTGGCGAACGCCACGCCCACTTTTTTTATTAGAAAAAGTCTTAGCTACAAATTATGTGGTAAAATCTCTTCAAAATCGAGAGAGTAGAAAGATTTCATTGCATTTGAACCAAAAAGTTCACAACACCACGCTCACTTTATTAAGAATGGGTTAGAAGATGAGGGATAAGGTATCATCTACGATTTAAGATCTTGGGTAATTTTTTTGCTAACTTGGCAGGGTATTTACTAATCTCTCCTGGTGTAGATTTTATGTTGTGCTGTTGGGAGAGAATGTTTTTCATTTTTGTTGAATCGTTAGTTTCTGAATCTTAGAAATGGGTTAACAGAAGTAGTATAAACAAAAAAATGTGAAACTGGTGTATCACTTCCTCCATGTTATGTTGTAATATTTTTTTTCTCCAAATCGCCTTTCGTTCCACCTAAAACATTACAGAAGAAAGGTCTCTGCTATTTGGGCTTTATCGAGAAAAATAAAAAAAAAAAACTGACCAAAAATGTATGTATATATGTATGTAGGTATGTACCTTTTAAATATTGACAAGACTGGATTCTATTAAATGTCGAGCTTTAAATAAGTCGCGTTTTTTTTTTTTTTTTTTTATTGTAAGCGCATATAACTTATATGTTAGATTCCACTTATGAGAGCCAGCAAAACTAATTGCGTATACCTACATGAGATTTAAGCACGCTTCAATCAGCCGTATTTAATAAATAACGTATGTAGGTACTCTAAATAAATGCGTGTAAAAATAGTATAACAAGCGGAGATGACAAACATATGTATGTATGTATATACTTAGATCTACTTGTACCTACATACATAATGTGCTCTTCATTTGCAAATCACTTACATACCTGTAGGTTTGAAATTTAGGCGAAATTGTGAAGATAAACTTTATTTTTGAAAAATGCATACATACATATGAGCGTCATATTCGGAAACTAATTTCCATAAATTCGGTAATAAGTAAAGTACGACTATTTTTCAAATAATTGGTGCGCAATCTTGTGTTACATGTACATATGTATGTTCAACCCATTTTTTTTTTGAGAAAATATATTTTAATTCGGGTGTTAGAATGAAAATTTTTATTTCGCCTTGAATTGTCACCTCAGATCCCAGATGTGAAGTTGGTATGTACAATATGTCCACAAGACAAACACAGACAAAATTGGCAGACGTACTTTTTCGAGCACCTATACTATTCGTGCCAGGATCAAAATCGATCGAAAATGTTCATGAAACCAATACTTGCTCTTCAGATGCAAGTAAAAATAGCTGAGAATAAATCGAAGAGAATCATATCAGTAAGAGAAGAATGAACCAAAGTGATTTTGAAATCCTTATGAGCGTTGTTTTGAAATCCTTATGAGCGTTGTTTTGAGATTGTTATTAAGCAATAGTATAAGCGCTTACAAAAAAACACGGCAACAACGCCTGTGTGTTCGAAGTTCTGATATGCGTGCCAGAATTCAACCACTTTCCGTGCGTGTCATTTTTTTCGACACGCCTAGCTTATAAGTTGAAATTGAGTGAGGAGACATAATTTTAATCATCAGATGATAAGAGGAGGTCAAAATTAAAGAATTGAACTGTTCGTTTTGCTGCATCGAATCTAGTAGTTACATAGGTACTTAATTTGAATTCTTTTCTTTCTTATATAACTACGACTCACCTAAAACTGAAGCAAATTAAGCAACTTTTATTGCATATGTTATCGCATGCACGTTTCTATTTTGTCTCGAAAGACTAATACCTATATACGCATACGATATTTTATATTAGAATACGACTATTGGAGCACAAAAGAGTTTCGTACTAGCAGAATTGCAACCAAATTAGGGTTATTAATTCCACTTTCTAGATAGTAAATCGACATTAAATCAAAATCTTCGTAGCTAGGAAAGGTCAATTACTCATACCCTTTCAGTGTCTATTTTTATTCAGTTAAATTGACAGATCCACTTAGTAGCCTTGACTTCATCGTATTCCATTACCACTTTTTCATCTGAGTACCTACTACTTCCTCATACCCTTTTCCCCATTACGCAGTACGAAATTTTGGATATACACATTATAGGTACCTGAGACTGTAATAGATTTTCATTGTTTTAGTTGTTTATACTATTAAAACTTTTCATAAACAATTTGCACTCTTCATTCCACTTCCACTTGTTCATTACTTAGTTTTATTGCATTGAAAAAACTGAAAATGTATCACACAAAAGGGTTGAGCAGATCACCTCTAAAAACGTCCCGTTTCCCTCGTAGTACTAACAAGTACTGAAAAATTCAAAATTAAAATTCAAACTGCAACACTTGTATTCTGGGGCTGCTCATCTACACACACAAGTAAACGCCTATACATGTATATGTTGATAAAATTCGTTCACCTCGCTTTCTGGAAAAATCGAAGCGGAAAGCAAAAGACAAAGATACATCGTTGAATTGCGCAGCGTTCAAAAGGAAAAGAGGGAAAGAAAATCCGAAAAAAAAAATATTGCCACACACACGCACACATGTTTCTATATATAGGGAGTGAGTTGAGTATTGGTGTTTTGCCAGCACTGTATATTTTTCACTTGGTTGCATGCACACCACCAACTCAAACCTCACTATCTCACCAGTTTTTCTACTTTTCCTTTTCCATCTTGTGTCGTCTGACTGGCGCGTATTTGAGTGTATGCCTAGCGCGTCCCTCTTATACCAACAGCCTTTAAAACCGGTCGAAATTAAATTTACTATGTGTGTGAGTGAGGGCAGAGTATATAGCAGCAATTTGTTTTTTCCCAAACGTTTTCTCTCTTTCTGGTGTTTGGTTCTCCCCTTGATTGCATATTCGTTGTTGCCAAATTTCAGATGAGAAAAATTATCCAGTTTTATTTTATTATTTTCCCCCTGAATGGGAATCGTGAATGGAGTTTTGTTTTTTTTTCTTTAGATATTGCTGAATTTTTCCAAAATATCTCGTTTTTCAGGTTATCTCGAGAGAAAAAAAGAAAGAAAGAGAGAGGTGCAGTTCTGTCATTAGGCCAGCCAATCAAGGGGGAACAAGAGGAACTTAAGAAAGAGATAGGCAGATATTGTGAGAGCAATCGCGCGCACTTTTTTCCCATGTGAACATGATGATTATTTTGCCACCGTGCCGCGCTATTATTTTGTATTATATTATGGTTATTCGCTGCCAGTCAAGTCAGCAAACGAGAGCAGCCTATCTATATTGAATTCAGCCGAAGGAAAAAAAAAAAGAAAAAAAACCTTCCATAATCAGAGACCGCGTGTTAGAGAGTAGCCCGTTTTCACGACGACACGATGTTTACTATAATGAATTTAATTACTTCGAAGTGTATTTGATGTCGTACGTGTTTTCTTTTTTTTCTTTCGTTCTCTCGCATTATATTTTTATTTATCGTGTTGCCGCAACATCGGTAATCTCGTCCAAATCAAAACAAAAACGCATTTCTCGTGTTTACATTTTTAAAAATAGAGAAAAAAAAGCCCAATTTTATTTGATTTCTTTGATTCCATGACATTTTTAAGTTGAAGTGTATCGATTTTTTTGTTTTTTTTTGTTTGTGCGTTGAATGCAATTTACGGTCTTTAGCGGTGGATATGTTCAGAAATGCAATTCTTTGGGGAATAATTTTATAATTTTTTTTGTAACAGTGAAAGTGAGGATAAATTTAGAAGAAAGCAAAGAAAAAAAAATTGTTGAATTAAAAATAAAAATTAAATTTAAATTTTTTTTTTTTTTTTTTTTTTTTTTTTATCTTGTACATTATCTTCTTCGGTTGGTTGGTGGTGGCGTAGCGCTGGTACGCTGCACACAAGAGAGGAGATAGTCTGACAGAGTGTGAGTGTGTTCAATTACTGGGCGAAAACGACAACGACGGTACGGTGGTGGTTCTATATATTGTCTTATATAGGAGCATCTATATATAAATTGTATATACGTCGACGAGGAGAGAGGGTACATCACCACGGTTGGGTACTGCTTGATATTTTTCTTTTTTTTTTTTTTTTTGTTCGTTTTCTTGTTTCTTCTTTTTACACGACATTCTATATGAGGCTATATACAGAACGTGTATACACAAGTGTATTAGTGGCCAAGGGCTAGCGCTATAGCGTCTCTTTTGTTTTAAAAAATTTCCACAAAGAAGAAGAAAGCATGTCCAACGACATTTTGTTGTTTCAAAAGGGATAATTTGCTGTAAAAAATAATTTTGAATTTTTTATTTTTTTTTTTTAAAACAATTTTTTTTGTCTCTTGGTTCTGTTGAATGAAGTAAAGGTGCGCGGATTTTTGTAATTTTAGAATTCTTAAGTGCAATTAGATAAGAAAGTTTTAAATTAAAAACGAATAGAGGAATAGTTTTGAGTGAATTTGGCAACTTTTGCAATGCAAAATAGTGTACCACGAAGAAATCGACAAAGAGCAGGAGCAGAAGCACTCTGTTGTAGTGTTGGTGAAGAAGAGGAAAGAAGAGAAGGGAGAACAGGAGCAATATCAGCAGCAGCAGAAGTAACGCTTATGGTGGTAGATAAGTTAATTTTAACGGCAAGCTGAGTAGTTTTTTGTTTTTTTTGTTTTTTTTTTTTTTAATTATTATTCATCCCTTGATTGTCCGTCCTTTGGTAGAGAATCAAAAATTGTATATCTTCCGATTGGGGTGTTCTCACAAAAACGTCTTCGAATTTTTATGGTTAAATAAACCTAGTTCGGGACAAGAAAAAAAAAATTTCAAAAAGTAGAAACGCGCGTTCAAAATCCGTGATAAAGCAAACCAACAACTTCCAAGAAATATTTCAAAAATTCGGAAAAGCATCTCGTTAAGCCAATATTTTGTGTGTGGTAATAGTGAATGACAAAGTGGTCAGAGAGTTAGCCAATTTTTTCGTTTTCGTTTTGTTGAAAGTAGAAAAGATTTCATTAAACATGTCGGAGCACCATCGTGGTGCTTGGGATAATCGACAGGCAGCAGGCGATGCTGTCTGGTGGCCAGCAGCGGCTACGCTTGCAACACAAGATCAACAAACCCTGCATCATCAACATTTAATTAATCAACATCATCAACAGCAATTAGCTGCACAGCAGCAGCAACAACAACAACAGCAGCAGCAGCAGCAAGTTCAGCAGCAGCAGTTGCAACATCAAGTTGTCGTCCAGCAACAGCAAAATCAGCAGCAGGCGCACAACGATGCGTCACGTAACAATTGTAGCACAACATCGGGAGTAGCGACACAACAATTGTTCTCGTATAAAATGGCAAGCAGTTTTCAGAATCCTGCTACGACAATGGCACAAGTTGTTGCCACATCAAATGCTGGTAGCACTGGATATGATTATCGTCTGAATATGGCAGCTGCAGCAGCTGCTGTCCCAGGCTCACAGTGGTGGTATTCGGCAGCTAATCAAGGGCAAATTGATGCAAACGCCTTGCAACAGCATCAACAGAATCAGCAGCAACAGCAGCAGCAGCAACAACAACAGCAGCAGCAGCAACAACAGCAAGCTGCTCAGCAACAGCAACAACAACAGCAGCAGCAACAACAGCAGGTGGCTCAGCAGCAACAACAAATGACTATGAATCAGACAGCAACGGTGAGTTTATTTTGTTTTAATTTTTGTTTTTAATTTAAAATTTATTCATCCACCCCACAGTGCTTAGTTTGATCATCTGTTTGACGTTTTGACATTTAAATGTAGAATTTTTGACTTACATAAACGATAAACAACTGACAACTAACATAAATGAATCGCTTATCTGACAGTTTGCTTATTCTGACTGTATTATTAATGGCATCATATTACTAATCTCCCTGTTTAGGTTGGATCATCACAGTCTGATCTATATTTAGGTTTTGATTGTTGATAGTAAATTTAGATGTAAATTATATTATGGTTGTGAGTTGCTATAATGACTCTAAAAATCTCTAGACAGTTGGCTGCTGGATACACTTGATTTACAATGCAAATCTTAATGACTTGAGATTTTAATAGAAATCATTTAAGTACACATCAACACATTGTAGGCATGTGGTTAAGAGATGCGTTCGATGATCGTTTTAGAAATTAGTAAGTGCTAATTGCCCATTTAAACTGACTAAATTGGCTTTGTTCTGTGTCTGAATTGGTTTACATTTTGACACAAGAGTTGTAATTTCAATCTAATCTAAAACCATAGCTAATAGTTTATACTGACATTTTGTTAACTCAGTTTAAATTCAGCCGATTTATAGGCATAGCTTCAAGTTTCAAAGTCCGAACAGTGAATCCTTATTTGGACATTTGTATTCACCACAAGCAGCACGAAATGTATAGGTCCTGAACGTCGACAGTGTTTGACGCAATAGTTGTAATTTGACTCTAAACTGAAATGCAAAAATAATTTGTTTGTTTTGCATCGAAGCATGTAGAATGTATGTATGTAATCAAAACTTGACCATGATTAGTTTTTGATTCACCACGTAGGGAGCATTGCATTGTATTTTATTAAGGTCATGTCTAAATTTATTATCTATGTATTTATAAGGAATATTTAAATTTGTTTCTGGCGCATTCATGAAACTGTCAACATGATGTAGCAACCCCTGAGTGCAGGGATGTCTATGCCCTATCGGAAATATGGCATGACTGTAAATGTAATTAATACATTTTCGTACTTGTCACAAATTTACATTAAATACCGATTTGGCATCACTGCAGCCATAATACATTTAAGAACTCAAGGAACATTCTTCTGATTGTGGCCATGTTCAGCAACTAATCAATTCGTTACAAAGTTGTAAGTAGGAAACGAATTCCGAGTTGAAATTGTTACAGCTCTTTTATTAGCAGCAATAAATAAAGACACTATGCAGATGTGTAAGTCAGCGAATTAGCTATTGAAACCGAAAAATAGATTCCAAATATCGCGTACCTTATAAAGACAAGCTTTGACAAACCTTGGTGTAAAATTACTTTTCAACAGTAACAAAATTTGCACAATTGTGTGACCATAGAACATAAGGAAAGAGAAAATTTTTGGAGCAATATTTTTTTGAAAGGCCAAAAAATTGCGAATTTGAACGTTATTCGGACATTGTTAACGAAATTAAGATAGATACCATTTTATGTTTCCTTTCTATGTAAGTACGTACATAGATGGCTATGGCTGCGGTCCAGAAAAACTTAGTTATGTCAGGTGCTTAACAAAAATGTACTCTACATCGACTTATTGTATTTACCATACTGAACTCAAATGCACAGAAATTGAAGCTAATATTTGAATTGTGAAGGTCAAAGTTGACATCTCAGCTAAGTTCGATGGCTTCGCAACGTATTCCAAGACTAATTTTCAGACTTATCCAGGATAGGAACTTTTTAAACTTTCGACGCAAGTTTAGCCAAGCAAACCATATTTCATTGTGTTGTCTAACTGTTAAATAATAAATGGCGTATGAGAGTACGGTGAGACTTTTGTTCATAATCAAAGCGTTCGGAGTTGTAACAATATTTAAAAATTTGTTGAGTGAATTTAATTTTTAAAGAATATTGTCCATAACCTAGAAGTTAGCTTTAGTTTCTGAATATGTAATACAAGTACATCATCTGAAAAACTGTTCAGGTTAAAATAGTTGATTATGAGTGTGCAGTAAACCCATTTCACGGTTTGAGCGCTAAAATGTCTTACAATAATGTGTAACGAATAATAGGCCTACGTACATGGAGATGCTTTAACAGAGAGACTTTTTCATTTGTTACACAAAATATTGTATTCACATGTGTGTATGTAAAAATGGGCACTCTTTGAGTTGTCATTTTCCACAAAACATGTATTGGTGCCTTACTCTCCCTCCTTAAGCCACTTGGATTTCGGTTGAACATTTCGGCATTTCTATGTAAGTTTTCAAACTGTGACCCTCCCCGAACCATCTCCCTCAGAAACACATGTTTCACGCGGTTTGAGTATACCAGTGTATAAGCGTTCGTAAGCATTTATCAATTTATTCAAGCAAGCATTCTCCAAAATCTACTTGACAAGCTACCTGCTCGTCAAATTGTCAAACCCACGCATGTTGCATCGATAAGATGTAACTGCAAGTATATTTTTTATATTTCCGTTCTGTTCCAGAAGAGGTCACGATTAGCATGACCTTGTTCACATTTGTTTAACGCTCATAGATTGACAAAAATAGCTGACATTTCGTATGCAAGTAAAAAAAAAAATATATTTGCCAAAAAGTTTACGTAATGTTGTCTAATTTTTTTTTTTTTAAGTGGACACGCTAATTAAAGAAAGATTAACTTTAGCTTTCATTACAACAATTATTTTCCTTATCAATAATATTTCTGTTATAGCCGGACCAATTCAAAATCGGTTCCAGATTTTAAAAAGTTTACACTACTAATGCTGCTGCTATCCAATTTTACATTGACCCGTATTACCCATATTCTTTAAGTCGTGGCAAAGTTTGCCCGTATGTAATGAGTGTCGCCAAATTCTCTTAAATTTTATACCGCCATTCTCATTTCAAATTTTATAACACTTCACTGGATTTACAAAATACAGATTGCCAACCTTTAGTTACACAACTTTAGTCTTGTTTTCTGTTCTATTTCCGTTAAATTATGTTACACGATGAAAAAAAATTCTAAATTCTCAGTCGTTGATAAGTAGTATACCAAATACAAACTCTTACTGGCAACTAATCCAGATTTCATCCACAGCCAGGTGCTACTTAGTTTAGGTAGGTACTCTTGACGTTAGGAGTTGAATTTTAAAAAATAGGCTGTGTCTTTACTATTCATTGTTGTTGTTTTCTTTACTATTTTTGACAGATCAAACTGTCAATCATTTGTTTGTGTCGCTGTTGATACATTTCTGAATAAAACACGCCTTATGTACAGAGCACACTGTAACTCCAAGACCAATTCAATTGTCGCCTTACTAATCCCCATTTCATTAACATACATATGTTCCACAATATATACATTTTTTTTTTATGCAAAAATCATCTCGAATCATCATAGAATTGCATCCGGAGGTATCTCGGCGCGTCTACATATAAACACGCGAGTATGACAACAAACCCCCTACGACGACGCACTTATATGCCCACAACGTTCTCCGTGTGTGTTTGCCTTGATCAAATAAATTGCTATCGCCGAATAGAGCCGCAACCACACAGCCTCTGGCCCGAGGCTAGATAAACCCTTGACCGAATTTACAGTACTATCACCATTCACCAGAGTGTTGTATCTCTCTCTCCCTCTCTCTTCTCTATTTCTGTCACACACATCGGACCACCATACCATTAAATTTCTTTATCAGTTATAGGCGTTATGTGGTGTTGCCCAAATCGGACTTTTACATTGACCACGTGGTGGATGATAATAATGACGACGATGTTTCGGTCAATTACACGAAAATGTGCAAAAAAAAAAGTAAATATCCACAAACGTCACAAAGAGAGCAAACGATTTCATTTTTTTTCTCGTTTTGTTTGCTCTGATTTTGGTTTCTCTAAGCTTTATGCTACCGGTCTGCTGATTTCCTTCTTATATTCCGCAACAAAATGACAGGGCGCGTCGTCGTCGAGCACATGTTTCTCATTTTTATTATAATTCATTTGGCGCTCTCAATTTTTTCGTTCTCTTTCTCCGTATCGAAATAAGTGGAGTTGGACAACGAAATCCATAAATAAACGGTAAATTACCAGTCAACATAGAGGAGAAAAAAAAGTAACAACCTCCTCACCTCTAATCAGTTTATAACAACAACAGGAGGGAGCAAAAAGAAAAAAAATCAGCTTACTGCTCTCCAGCTTGGTTTGATGGGTATGTTAAGTATCTGTCGTCACTCTACAGAGATAACACAAAAGTATCCCGAGCATTTGAGAAGTAGTGGCATGCTATTCATCCTCTGTTGCTTGGTGATGAAAACCTATAAACAGTCGCGCAGCTATATGTAGCTATAGCAGAGCCCTCTATTGTTGTCAGTCGGTTGTGATGACGACCGAGAGTGGTGATGAGGAGGTGCGCTGAGACTGAAGCTGGTGATGATGCCGATGATGATGATGGTGGCGATGATTTTCAAACTTTTGTATTTGATTGAATTCCGAATGATGGTAGCGTAACACACAAAAACAACATAAAAGTAGCACTGCCACCACGTGGTGGTGTTCATTGAATGAAATGTACACAATTTTTTGTATTTCCCTGGGTTTTGTTGTGTCTGCCGCGCCGCCACAAATATAGAAAGCATATCATTTTTTTTTTTTTTTTTTTTTATATATATTCCTGCAAACGTTTATCTATACGTGTATATCGTATGGACATGACATTTGTTTCAACGCTGAATTCAGCAATAATAATTGCATGTTATTACGTTGGCTGGCTGGCTGGCAGCGTCGTCAAAGTCGTTGACGGGGTGAATAAGTTTTATCGTGGTGTAGAGGGTTCCTTCACATTTTATGATGAATGAGAGAAACATGTGGAAATGTTCTTTATGTGGCGGAATTGTCGGGTTAGTTCCTTGGTTGTTACGCAGATGTGTTATAGCTCGACGATGTGATATGAGATGTGGAATGGGGACATAAGCCTCTCAGACGTAAATTGTTCTTTCTTATGAAGTCATACAGGGATAAATTGGAGCAAGTTCAGGAAAAGGAAGACACAAACGAGAACGGCTGATGTTTTTTATGAGCGCACGGAGAGGGTTCAGAGAAGAGAAAAGGAAAACTTTTTGAATGGGATTTAAATTCTTTAAGACTGAAATTGCTGGGAATTGTGTTTGTTCGTAATTCACTTTAATGGTAATCTTTTATAAGAGACCGTGACATTTAGGATTCGTTGAATATAGTTAATTAAGGTTTATATTGATTTAGAGCACTCACAAGAGTGAAGGATAATGGTACAATTTGACTGGCGATGTTTTTTTTTTAGCGTCTTCTAGTTATTTTTCTAGAATCGATTTCTACTTGAATTTGAGTCTTAAAGCATTTGCCAAATATAATACAGCCAAGCCATTGCAATTTCAGTACTATACCACATGGTCCGAGGTGACCAAAGTTCAAATGGACGACAAAATTATCGAATAGTGCGAGTAGTACAACCATATTTCCAACATCGTAGAGTCGGTTAAGTTGAACACGCAATGGTAGCCTTAGTTCTTCTGTAAACCATCGATCCTATGGCCCTATCTGCTGATAGAAACAAATATTCGTTCCATAAACGGAGAATCATCTTATCTCCCGACACCTTAAAATTTGCTGTCTCAACACAGAAACTAGAAATCTGCAGGAGGGGCACAAGATTTTCCTCAAATATAAAATTGTTTAGACTATCAGTTCATTCTGTCATAGTGACCTTCTACTAAATAAAAACCAATTCGCTTATCAGGCAGGTACATAAGTGCAACGTTATGACCTGCAAAAGATATGAACCTATGGTTGCCTCTAGACATTGCTAGGGATTTTGAGAACACGTCAAAACAATCATCATCAGAAAGAGCAATTTCAGTCTTTAAACTTTACTGATACGATGTTGAGATCCCGCCTTCGAATGAGCTCAAATGTTTGGGAGTAACTCTAGTGAGCGCCGTGGCACAAACAATTTTCTCACGGTCCCACCTCTCGCGAACGTCTGACAAACAATCTGAGAGTAAAAATTGTCATCAAAAGTTTCTCTCTTATTATTTATTTATTTATAACTCTAGGAAAAAAGGGACCACTGACTCACTTCGAAACTACACCTTGAAAACCCCAAGCAAAGCAACGCTCTATTGACTAAGAATGCTGACATACATGTATGGAATAAATCTCTACATTGTGTTGGCATTACAAGTGCTGTGTGTTCATGCCAAACTGCAGTTATGGAAACCCTTGCAAATCTTATTCCACTGCACATAATGATCAAGAATCCTTCCGCGAATGTATGGACCTAAATTCAAACTAGCAGTCCGTCTCGGATGCATTCATCTTCCAAGCAAAATAATATAAGTATTGTATATGCAATAAACCGCAATCTCCGAAGATCCTATATAAATATCTTTTAAGGCAGTCAGATAGTGGCTCTTAACTCATTGTTTTGGTAATAATCTCGTTTGGATAAGAATCTATCTGCTGAAAATGAGGTTATCTTCCTTATCTCAATTCTTGAGAATTTCAAGAAAAACTGTGTTTGCCAAGAAATTTATTATTTTATAAGAGGAGGGGTGATTTCTCTAATTCGTTTTACCCATCTCAGCTTGACAGAACGGTAGTTATCGCAGTTTCGCGTATCATTTTTTCATTCATATTTGTCAAAGGAAGAAGATAACTTTCCCTCTACTGATTAGGCATTGGATCACCACTCATAAGTTTGGAGATAAGAATCATGAGCCATCTGGATCCGATGTCTCCCATCTTTTTCCAGAACTCAGACGGCACCTCGCCTGGTCCAACCGTTTTTTTTTTTTGAGTATTTGACCGCATTCGTTCCCTCTTGGAAAATATACGCGGGGAAACTGTTACTGTCTCCATCTGTGGAGAATTTTGTCGTCTTCCACAAGAAGCTGGCCTTGAGCATTGTTAATGAACTTTGGGGAACGAATCTCCTGAGCATTTCTTCTTCTCTGGGCGGCTATTTTGAAGATAGTTGTTCCCTTATTCAAGTTGTTTTGTCGAAGATCCTGGATAGCCTAGTTCCTGAAGACGATATTTCCTCCAACTCCCGATAGAGGCCTTCCATACTTTTTGGAGGGGTGATTTCTCTAAGTCGTTTTACCCATCTCGAGTTGAAACTCAACCTACCGAATTTTCTTACACTTGGTGCCACTATTTTAGCAGCTCAAATTGATTGAAGGCGTTAGTTGTTCTAATATTGATCTCAGATCATCATTAGGCTAACAATAGGTGTACTCATAAGCAAATTATGCAAACGTAATATTACGTCTGAAAAAATCAACAAACCGTCTCGCGTACTGATGGAACTTAACGAAATTGAGAGAGATCTGATTTTCCTTCGTTAATTTGTTTATAATTTCCTTCCATAGGAATTTCGCCTCACATAAAGTAACTGCTGCTCATAGGTTTGATAGCAAAAAGACCTTCAAAACAAAATAAACAAATTTGTGAAATAAATTTTGTATAAAAAAAAAGTCAATAAACTTGATTTCATATTATTTGTGCAATCTGCGATTTGTTTGTGTGGAAAAAACCAACTTTTCCACTGACATTTATTTGAAAAATATCTGGAATTGATATATCTCAAGATTTTATACGAAAAACGTTCAGATACTTTTCTTGAATTTGAGATAATTCTCTTTCGATTTCTGAAATTTCACGGTTTTAATTTTTCTTTCAGAAAAGTACACCCACGTTCCTAATAATTAAGCTACAATTCTTTTAAACAGAGTTAAATTTATTCGTCGATTGAAAAATAGAATTATATGACTCTCAACAACTTTCAAGGGTAATTTCTAAGAAAACCACTTGAGTATACGAAAAGCGTACGGATGCTTTTGTAGAATTTGAGATAATTCTCTTTCGATTTCTGAACTTTTACGCTTTTCATTTTTCATTGAGAAAGGTACTACCCCCCCACATACCTAATCATTAGGCTACATTTCTTTTAAACAGAGTTAAATTTATTCGTCGGCAACTTCCAAGGGTAATTTCCAAATTTCTAAGAAAACCACTTGAAACAGAAAAGTTAAATTTTTCTTCTGCCTGTGCTAATGCTTTTAAAGTCAGATCATACATAAACTTGAAAATATTCGATTTCTGGACATTTAGGTGGTAAAATATAAAAAAATGTGATGTTGTAGGTCATATGAAAATGTATTGTACATATTTTCATCGGAATTGATTTGCAGTTCATGGTCTTGTTGTAACTTAGTTGCAACTAATAAATAACAATATCCAATAAAGGTTTCGGTTTTCTCGCAAAACAGTGCATCGATTTAAAAAAAAAAAATTAGAAATGTTGGATTACTCACTGATCTTGCTCTGTGCCAAAGCTACTTATCTGAGGTATTCGTAGTATTCATCCGTTATTCTGTCATAGCTCGGTGTCCCATTTCACGAAGAAAGTTCCGATCTCACGATGCATTTATACGGTCATATGTAGCAAGATCGGGGTTTTTTCAATATCTTATCACTCATCATTTATCAACTTATCATTTAAATTAGTTTTTGATAACCTTGTTATTTGAAACATCAATTTATTTTTTGGGCTAAGTGGAAGTGAAGAGTTCCTCTAATAAAATTAAATAACTTTTCAGAAAATTATACATAGGCAAATAAACACATTTATTTGCGTAGTATAACATTATCACTTTATAATTAATGAATTGATTAACATTTCTAGTTTGGTGAAACAAAATCCGTTACAGAAACCAGATTGAGTTCTTTTCAATTTTTATTTTTTCGAACATTATGATAAGTGATAAGTCATTGTAGAATCAGGGTCCAGCTATAATAAATAAACTTTTAAAAACGCATTAACTCTGAATCGGAAGCCGAATACGAATAATCTGCAAACTAGTTTACGGTTTTGAGATACGTTTTACCAAAACTTTTCACGTCAATAGTCGTCTCTACAAAGCAAGTAATTGCTAAAATATACATACATAATGTATACCATGGAAAAGAAGGGATCTTTATAGCAAAAAAACTCAATAAAGTGGGTCTCTCAATTCTGTCTGTTTGTACTCGTATGTATGTTCGACTGAAATTTTAATTCTAACCCCAAAACTTTTAACTTTTCTAATGGGCGGCTTACAAAATTTTTAAAAATCTTATAAACAATTTTTTTTTCTGATTTTGTTTAAATTTTAAATCTGGGTGACAATTAAATACATAGTATGTATAGGTACGACCTAGTCGTGCACTTTTTTTTTTTTTTTTTTGAACTATTGAAGCATAGTCATCTACAGAGAAGTGGTCTCATTAATATAATGTTTATAATCTGTAATTGAGCTCCATAATTTTTTTCATAAATACATACTTTAAATACTTGCTTCCACTTTTACAGCCACTATACGAGGGTGGGTCAATAAGTCCCTGAAAATTAACACAAATTGTGTCGTCACCTTAAATTTTTTTTTTTTTAAAAGAACGCACCCAAATTTTCAGACAGATCTGTCAAATAGTTTTGTTATGGCAGCCATTTTATATAGACGGCCTACCTAGTATTTTCGTTAAAATGTAAAAAAAGTGAATTTCGAGTGCTCATTAAACAAAATCCATGGTTTGATAATGGACGATCGGCGAGTGAAAGTGCGCGAGCTTGAAGAGACCACAGGCTTATCAAATGGCTCAGTGATTTCGATTTTACATAAATATTTGGACATGAAAAAGCTTTCCGCAAGATGGGTGCCGCGTTTGCTCTGGTGAATCGAAGCCGAAGAAGGCCAAGGCGGGTTTGTCAGCAAACAAGGTCATGGCGGCAGATTTTTTGGGATGCGCGCGGTGTTATTCACATCGATTACCTTGAAAAGGGTAAAACGATCACCGGCGCATATTACGCAGAGCTGCTGGATCGATTCCAAGCCGATTTGAAACAAAAACGGTCGCCTTTTGGCGAAGAAAAAAGTTTTTTTTTCACCAGGACAACGCACCGGCGCACAAGTCCGCAGTCACAATGGCAAAATTGCATGAGTTAGACTACGAACTCCTTCCTCCCTCATCCAACATATTCCCCAGATTTAGCCCCCTGCGACTATTTCTTGTTTCCAAACATGAAAAAACGGCTCGGAGGTAAGAAATTTGGGTCGAATGAAGAGGTCATCAGTGAAACAAACGATTATTTTGAGGGGCTCGAGAAATCGTATTATTTGGAGAGCATCAAAAAATTGGAGAAACGTTGGATCACTTCATCCAACGTTTCTCCACTATAGAGCTAAAAGGAGACTATGTTGAAAAATGAAATGTTTTTATACCGAAAAGAGTGTTCCTTATTTAATTTTTCAGGGACTTATTGACCCACTCTCGTATTCGATGAACATAGATGCTTTGCGTCGCTGTTGACAGCTAAATGTCATTATAACTGCAAGGACGTACCAATCTTCAAAAAAAAATAAAAAATAAATATCAGGTTGGCTAGGAATTGTTTTAATGAACCACTGGCTGGTTATGTTTAAAAAAAAAAATACGCCCTTTGTATTATCCCCGAAAGTCATAGCCTTAAGCTTATTCCCACTGCCCTTACAATAATCTTATTAGCATTTCCGAATAAAATGATGTTATGGATGGATATCAGTATGTAGCAATATCTGATGGTGTTATCCGTAAGTTTTAGTGAAATAAAATTATATAGCTCCTCTGTGACACAGAAGTCCTACTCAAAGGAATGCCCTTATTCATTTACGCTGAAATCACTACAAGCAGCCATACACTTTGTTTTGCTTAACAAGATTTCATATTTTATCCAGAATCACCGTTAAATCATTTGATATTTAAATTTCATAACATCACGTAACTCGTCGCGTGAAGTTCACTGAAGAATTTCGTTAACTCCACTGATGGTCGATGGTGGTGTGGTGGTGGCGGCGAAGATTTGTATGTAAATGCAAACATTCTTACATTAGTAGGTATACGCAAATTATTTTTGTATATATATATATATATATTTTTGTATTTTTTTTCGTCTTTAAATTGATTTTTAATGAGGCCAATGACTTTTTTCAAAATTAATTCAACGAAAATAGAATGATGGTGGGCTTATCAAGTTCTCTTTAATTATTATACGCACGTTTCAGTGATTTTTCTTTCTTTTTGTGTGCTTTCTTCTTCAGTTTCATTCATTATTATTATTATTTTATTGTTTTTTGTTTGTATGTACAGACATTGGTTAGAGTCGGCGGTTAGTTACAGAGTGTTGTTTAGAGACAACGTTGAATACATTTTAATGACTTTATAGAAAGAAGACTTAGATGATAAGACAATGTTCTTTTGAGTGATTGAAAGGTTTATAAACGGGGTGAATTAATGTTATAACCACAAGTAGAAGAGTGTTTACAAGAATGTATTCTTATTAGGCGAGATAGTGCAGCTATCTGAAGTAGTATTTTCCGTAGAATTTGTATTTTTTTTTGTGCACAATCATGTTGTGTATTCGACTGTGTGTTCAGTATTCGTTCGGAAATATTGCGCAAGCTGAAGGACTTAAGTTGAGAGACCTCATAAAAGTTCATATTTACACATATCTTGATCTGATTTCAATAACTTCCAAGTGACATTACTAACGTCTTAGCCTATTCGTATAAGCTAAATTTCATCAAAATCTGTTCAGGAGGCATATTCTCATATTCTCTCTTCATATACGAAGAAGTGCAAAAGGTTTTACGGAATCACGAAAGCGTGTTCTGAGAAGACGGAGTCCTTTTAACCGCATAACAGACAAGCCAAGTTATAAGCATGCTGCGAGGAATATTCAAATTGATAGTAGCGATGTCTACAGGACATGATAACTTGAGGTATAATCTAAAGAAGGTGGGAC
This sequence comes from Pocota personata, assembly GCA_963082735.1. Taxonomy (NCBI): domain Eukaryota; kingdom Metazoa; phylum Arthropoda; class Insecta; order Diptera; family Syrphidae; genus Pocota; species Pocota personata. Next base: position 36,240,845 of record OY720430.1, read on the forward strand.
TTCAGGACGACGATACCTGGAGGTAGTGGAGACGGTGTAACATGCAAGACGTATTTATAAAAATAAGACCCTGAGATCGATCTCATTTTTGAGAATGATTTTGCTTTTTGTATGCATGAAAAGTTGAAATTACTCTAAAACATGACGGTGGCCATGGTCGTAGTGGGTAATGTGTTTGCTTGTGACCCTAACTGTGCAGTTTCGAGCCCAACGGTGAATGGCAACCAACAGTCACCGAGCATAAAAGAGTCTGCAACAAACTACATCAAAAAAGAAGTCTAAAATATAGAGCTCAAACTCGGGTATGAGATCTCAAAGTTCGATCTAATTTTTATAAATATGACTCAGAAAAAAACTAACCCGCCGCATTGTGTTTTTTTTTTCGAAATGCTGCTCTTTTGTGTCATCATGGAGGATTTGTGAACAAATTGGTGGCCAATAAGTGCTCGGACAATTCGTCGAAGGCTCCAGAACGCCAACCTTCCAGAGAGAATTGTTCGGAATGTTCCACTTTTAAAACTTGAAGTATAGAGAAAAATTCGCATTAAGCCACAGCCTTTCGTAAGGACTTAAATGAATAAAAAGAAAGCATAATATTCTTTGGAGTGATGTCAGATTCTGAATGTAACGTTAGGAAGCTAAATGGAAACCAGTTTCACGAATGGTAGACAAGCATGGAGTGGCAATATTATGGTCTGCGGTTGTTTTTCGTGGTGTGGCGTCGTCCCTATCTTTCGAACAATACCATGGTCAAATTTGAATATAAGCCAATATTTGAGCCCTTGGCAGAGGAAAACATGCCCCTCAGATGGCATTTCCAACACGACAATGTTCCTCCGAACCACACTGTAGGTGTTGTTAAGGAGTGGCTTCGTGATTAACAAATATCTCAATTCAATAGTAAAAAAAAATCAAAATATCTCATTTGTAGGTCGACACAACCTACAGGGTATTTCAATTCAAGTGTAACCAACTTCAGACTGATGTACATATCTATAGAACGTCAAATCGAAATGTCAAACGCTCTTCAACATTTATTTGTCATTCAATTGTCTGTCAAACGCAAATAACCTTTTGAGAAATAAACAAAACCAACTGACGCTATGGACTTGCAAACGAAACGTGATTCAGTGGTCGAACTTTGGCGTGAATTCATGAGTTGCTGCATCTAAACGCGAATCATAATTTATATTTTTCAATTGGATTTTTCAATGGTACACTTCATTGACCATACAAAAATATGAATTTCAACAATAAGCGTAATTAAATAATTGTTTTCGAGCATATCTTTGACGAGCTGTGTGCACCCGCAACCGCATAACATAATACAGTTGTTGATTTAAAAACTTATTGCCGCAGAGCGTTGGCGCTTATTATGTCTACAGGACCCCGTCAACTTAGCCTTCAAAGCCCTTTCTGTTCTGGGTCGTTGATACTCATTCTATCTGCATAACCTAGCCTTACTCAATGAATTCGAACGATGTACACTAACAAGTAACTATGTAAATACAAGTTACTGTAATAAAAGTCAAAACCGTGTACTCTCTACACAACTATCCCATTTCGCACATGACTTCTCATTTATTACCATCTCGTATATCTGTCAAATAAATCTCTTGTCATTCCACCGGCCGGCGTGCGGTTGTCGTATCTAATTTTAGTTGCCAGCCAAACGCCATTCACTAACCAATTTCCGGTTATATTTTACGAACACTTTGGAGACGAATTGATGTCTCTGTCTATAAAAAAAAAAAAAAAACAGAGAAGTAAACATAAAATTCATTCCAGCTTTACAGATAAAAACAAACATCCCACAAATACACAATTTTTTGGTCAACGAACCTGAGAAGTGTACTCTTCAGTGGATCCTCTGTATGTTTCATGTTTATTTTATTTTTTCTGTGTACTCTCCTCAGCATACTTTTATGCCACCAACTACGCCCCTAAAAAACACGAACAAAACAACACAACCACTCTGTGTATTCGATTAACATAGGAATCTCAGGAAAAAATATTGATTTTGCATATTTATTTGTTTTTTTTTTTTTCATCTCCCCTCCCCCGTCCTCCTATTATTTTGTCGTCGTCGTCGTCTTTTTTGTTTTCTCTTTTAATGGAATTTTTTTGTGAAAAATTGCTTTTTTTTTTTAAAATTGATGAGATCAGTGAAATTTTGCTGTCGCCGTCATGTTCCACGAAGAGAAAGATAACAACTTGTGGCCCAGTAACACATTTCAGAGTTGATAATGCTGATAATTGGACAAATCCACACAATGACGACAGACGAGTAGAGTAAATCGTTATGAATTTCTAAAACAAAAAAGAACGAGACTAATTTCCCAGGCAAAGGAAAACACACCATCGACCCAATCAAGACAAGAAATCCCTCATGAGCTCGTCTCTCTCTCTCTTTGACTCTGTAGTATAGTGTGTCCAATTAATTTTCAAATAAACCTTTCAATAGAGGATACACACAAGTCTCTCCTTTCCATGCCATAAAAGGCAACACCACGCATTTTGATGCAAAAATCATGCAATGCCACGTCGAACGATGGACAAGAATCGTGTCCGTAGTCGTGCACTTTCATTTATCTGCTGCTGCGCTGCGCTGCATTTTTTCCCATAAAAAGGTCAAAAGTAGCCGGCAACATGTAAAAGTATAACCAACCACCATTATCGCAGTAGCAACATGTTGCTGGTTTTTTTTTTTTTTTTTTTGAACGTCGTTTTCAAGGAAAAAAACGTAGTTTGGCTGCATTATGGACCGAAACAGCTGTTTACTTGTATCTTTTCGTTCTAAAAACCACCTGTGAATGTGTAATGACATTTAAATTCTATTTCTCTATTCTGAGATGTAATGTAAACGATGTTGGCGGCGGCAAAGAAAGAACAGATGCAATAAAAAAAATCTCATTAACACAGATTTAATTTCACCTATATAATTCTTTTTTTTTCTTTCATCTTATTTTTCTTTCCTCTATTTTCAATTTGTGTGTATATTTCTCTGCTGAAATTTTATTGAAGAGAGACGGTCGGTGAAATCATTAACTTGAATATAGCCCCAACCCAGCCACCAAAGTCTGGGCCCTTTTTTTTCCCCCTGAATCGTCTTGTGGTAAATGCCGAAGAAGAAAGATGTATGAGGCGCAGAAAACACGTTAAACAGACCTTTTTTTCTTCTGCTTTCCTTTCTGTTTCTATGAATTTTTTTCTTGTTCCTTCCCCCGGGTGGCGGTTGATGGCGAAGCAAAAGAAATAGCAAATAAAACTCCTGAAGGAGCTCCTTGGCTCGTCCGTATATTTTAAGGCACTTAAGCCTGTGTGTACCTGCAACACACAGACACTACCTGTCTTCTTGCATTCAGTGTTTCTTTGTAACGCGACGAAGTAAATATACAAACATTCCAATAAAGTATGTACATACATACAGAAATAAAAAAAAATGGTACAAGGCGGCAGGGTGAAGGAGGAGAAGAAATCCGAATGCATGAAGCACGATTTAAAAAACCGAAAACAGGTTTAGTTTCTTTGGTTATTCCCTTCCCTTTAGCTGGCTGCATTCTGATGATATCACGAGTTGACTTTTTGCCTTTGACTTTATATCTTGAGGTTTTCTTTAGCAATTCATGAGAAGGAGTAGAGTAATAAATCCCAATCGAGGTTGATATATTCTGTTAGATAGTTTTTTTTTTATTTTGCTTAATTGTCGGTGTTGCAGGTGGCAGGATAATTAGGATCACTCGGTGCTATATATGCCTTAAACTGAATGATTCATCAATTTAGGGTTTAATTTTGTAGGGAAGTTAGTAGGTGTAGTGATTGAAAGATATCCTGCAAAAAAATAAGCCTGTTTTAAATGTCACAATGAAGAATACACATAGGATTAGACATATTTTTGCATTCGTTGGGAGCAAAATAAGGCTTGAATGACCTATGAGATTGATATTTCCATTCTGTCTCCTAGCATTCAGGTAAATTTTGTGAATTTGAATAAATTCACTTTCAAGCTATGTGCTTCACATTAGTCAACATGACTTTTAGGCACCCTAAGCGCCATTCTAAATTGCTGCTGTTGATTACAGAGGCAATAGAATTTTGAAGTGATGTCTCAGTTACGAGATACGTGTTTAGTAACTCAGCTAATTTATTTTTTCAAAACTCGTTAAAAAAAATACGAAAAATAACATAAAAGGCTCGCAAAAATCCGGGCAGGATTTAATTGTTTTATTAGGCCATGCATCAGGGAATTCAAAACGAAATAATTTCTACAGAGTTATTCATTTTGTTTTTTTTAGAATTTTAATTTCAAATAAAATAAAAAAGTATTAAAGATTTCAATGACATTTTTTTTTGATTGTTTTAAATTTTGGATTATGCCATTATGTATGGAATACAGATCGGTTAAATGGCCGCCACCGGATTTTTCTTGCAAACTTCGACTGACTGACTTTCTGGCTATATTGCTTCCATAACTTCACGGATGTTGGTTTTTAAATGCTCCAAAGTTTGGGGATTGTCTGCGTAGACACGATCTTTAGCACAGCCCCACAAAAATAAATCCAAACAGGTTCATACCACACGATCTTGGTGGCCAAATCTCAAAATTAAACGGTCGGGGAACTTTTCGTGCAACAGATCCAAATTTACCAGTGTTGTGTGGCACGTAGCCCCGCTCTGTTGGAACAACATGTCGCTCATATCAATGTGAGCGACAATCTCAGGTCAAAAGTTGGCTAACATTTAACCATGGCGCAGAAAATTCACCGTAACAGTGGCGCCTTCGTCGTTTTAAGAAAAAAAGAAACGGTCCGATCACTCCACCGGTCCACAGCGCGCACCAGACTGTCACCCGTGGTGGATGCAATGGCCTCTCAACGATCACATTTGGATTCTCAGAATCCCAAATTCTGCAATTTTGTTTGTTTGCGTAGCCGCTGAACTAGAAATGAGCGTCATCGCTGAAGAATATTTTGTTCGAAAAATTGGGCGATTATAGCGATCATAAAATCGTGATACACAGATATTACAGAACTGTTATTTTTGTAGTAAGATACAACAATTTTAATGCTTTGAACGGCGGTTGAATGATCCATATTGTAAATTGGCAAGACAAGAACTAACTATTTGTACTATGGATGACAGATGAATTTGACATATGCCATATGACAGGGATGTGAAATACCAATCTCGAAATGAATAACCCTTTATTTGTGATAAGCATCGGATATTACGAGTAAGGCGATCTAGCCATGTCCGTCCGTATGTCACCAGTATCTGGGCCTTAAATTTTGATCTAGGAAGATGAAATTTGGTATATAAGCTTTTTGTAACTCAATATTTTTATTAGATACTGAAAAATATCGCCTTAACAAAATAAATGGACGTTCACATTCCCAGAATTCGTTCATATGTTGTATAATGCCACGCCTACTTTTTGGGGGTGTTTTCTTCAAACAGGCAATATTGTTTTTTTATGGCTACTTATGGTGATCTCATCAGAATCCATGAACTTCGGTAACAAATAGTTACAGCCACACCAACGCCATAAAATCTGAAAAAATCTCCTAAAATTCGCGGAAGTATACTCTGAATAGAAAGATGAAGGATAGGGTATCATACAATCCGTTTCACATGCAATGTAACTTCCCTGTATATTCGTGTACTTATATTCTCAGATATTGTGTCAATTTGTGCCTTAATTTTGACATTTGGGTGAGGGTGGTAGTTAAGTTCTAAAAAAAAAAAAAAATAGCCCAGCTGATGACATCCATTACAAAAAAAAACTCGTTTATGTTGTTTCATTGGTCATGAAAAAACGGGGAGATACGACAACAAAATCTGAAATGCCCAATAAAAAACGACATAAAATTTAACCTAATTAACAGCCAATTCTGTTTTGATTTTTTTTTTTTAAATTGTGATTGATTTTTACTCTTCGCTTTTAAAAATAAAAATCATGATTTAATTTTTTACTTCCGATTAAAAAAAAAAAAATAAAAAATTGTGATGGATTTATATATTATATTGAGTTATACAAATAAAAGCCAAGAAATAATTATTGCGTATAAATCGAAGTAGTTATCGTGTCTGTAAAGAACATATGAGTTTGTTCATATGCATCTTGAAAAACAGGCGTCTAAACTAGGTTTTTATCCAATGTCTTGCTAAACATCAATTTTACGAACAGAAAGACTCTGATATCTGATCGTTTTTAAGTTAGATCCAAAAGAACAGTTTATTTCACTTGAGGCAATCACAAGTAAATGGACGAAATCTTTAGTTGTATTCAATCTTTGACATTTTCTGCGCACCTTTATACTTTAAAGCCTATTTTGAGCGCACAGTAAAATACTTTTTATCTGTAAAGCTTAGGAAATAATATTTAAAGAGTTTATTCGAAATGACCGCCATTTGCATTTATGCAGGCCTTGAGTCGCTCTAGCCACTTATCGATCACAGCACAAGCCCATCGCCTCTCACAGCTTATAATCCAAAGGATTGAGGTCTGGACTGCTTGATGGCCAATCGTCTGCTGCTATGAAGTCCAACACATTGTTTTGGAACCACTCTTGTGTTGTTTTTGCCTTATGAGCTGGCGCGGGGTCTTGTTGGAAAGTCCACTGGTTATTTGAAAACAAAACGGGCATATACTCTTGTCATTTTGCTTATTGAAGGATTCCTCAATAGTAAACATTTTCATTGCGTAGAGCTTTCGATCTTCCATTCCGCGTTAACTTAGCATAAATGTCACTCATTGAATACCTGTCAATATAGAATGGGTGTGTTCAATACTACAATAGTTCCACGATGAGTGCGTTTAAACTTATACCAGTATTTATTTATAATATGACTAGGTACATACAAGCTCGCTTACCAAAGATTAATATCGGAGTCATTTAATTGGCTTTTGTCTGCTTGCTCGCAGCCTCCCTCTAAGACAAAATAGAAGCGTGACCGTAGTGTACTGATGACCTCAATCTCATTTCGCCCAACCTGAGTACAGTTTTAGTCACCATGTTGTTGCAGTAATCGTTCTTATGGGGCTAAATTAACAAAATCTTTCCAGATAGATTCATACTTGGCAGGTGCAGTGTCGTACACCAAGTTGGTTGAGGTTAGTTTCCATTTGTGCGCGCGCTACCTGAGGGAAGGTCTTCATGCGCCGCGATTTTCTCCGAGATGCCGGCGTAATTTTATCTTCTTCTCCGTCACCATAAATCGTAGGCGAAGGCTCCAAGTGTGATTTTATCAGACAATTCATAAAGTTCATGCTTCTGCACTATACATTGGGACTGGTATGATGGGGTTTTAAACAGTGTTTTCCTCGAACTGTTTAATTGCTTTCTTTCAGTCTACTTTTTTATGGACTTGCATCAAAAATACTATAATCAGAATTTCCTGGACTTTATTGATTTTTAATTAAGGCTGTTCGAAGTGTAACCGGTAACAGTGCAAACATATTGGCGACCAACAAGGAATCTCTGCATTATTCATTTACTTAATTTTATTATTACAATCGGTGTTTAAAAAGCAAGTCGATCAGAAAAATAAGTAAACTATCTTCTTGTCAAGAGACTCGTTAGTACGAGTACTTATAATTCTGAGCAACAGGCAATCTCTGATACTGACACATTCTTTTAGAAATCTTACGTTTCCAACGGCGAATCATTTAGTTTCAAATATATAGTTCAAATCTGACAGAATAAACGCCTCATGTTTTCTAAATCACGTTATTTTGCACGTGCAGTCGTAGAGCTGGAAAATTAATGTCCATTAACTGAGTCTAAGAGACGTTTGGATTCAATGTCTTACATGATATGGGTTTAGTTTACTTATCTGGCTGACGCAATCAATTTCTATTGGTGCATGCTCATCCTTCTTCAGTATAGCAATTTGCCATAGTAAAGTTTCAACAAGAGTCCTTATCGTAGGTGGCTGTCGATTTGGGATGTACGAACATACTTTCGATATGTCATATAATGAAATTTTCAAGCTTGAATGACCGTAAACGATCCATATGACAAAACTTCAAAAACCACTTGTTTATGAAAGCAACTTGTAATACTGTGTCAAAACAAAGTTGGATTAGTAAGTGCTAAAAGCCTCATAAACTCATTGTCGTCACCTTCTTTCGTAAGTTTATAGCCCTCCTCCTCCACAGACGCGCAAGTGTCAATTGTCAAACGTATGTGAAATGCCAGGCGCTTTATGTCACACCAAACCAATAGCCTTCTATACCGTATGAAAAACACATTGTATCACGTGCACCAACTTCGTTGTCCGCATGTAATTGCGCCTCCATATCAAAGTATCTCTCGAACAGGTGCGGGTTATAGATATATTTACTTTGATTTTTTTTTTTTTTTTTGCTCACCGAGAAGAAATTTTATCTTCTCCCGAGCACACCACCTCGTCCATATCTATTGTTTGGTGCGGCGTTGAATGCACCCGTTTGAGAGTGAGAGAGAGAACGCACGCGACAATACCACTTTTTGGGCTGATTAATAAGTTTTTAGGTGTTCAGTGACACTATGCGCCGGCATAGTGTGTATCTCGCCTCAAATGAGGGGCGACATAAGGTTTTTATGTGTTTTTTTTTTTTTTTTTATTCGTTTTTCTGTTTTGGTTTTTCAGAGAAGGAAGACGCTTTATTGTCATTGTTATTATTATGTGTGTTTTTGTTTTCGGGGGGTCGTCGTTGTTGTCGAGTATTTTGTAAATATTGAAATATTGTATCTCTACAACTTTGTTGGTTGTTAGTGGCTGGCGTTCTGAATGAATGAATGAATGACGTGTGTGAATATGTTCATATATGACGCTGTGCAAGGCGCGGGAGAAGAACGAATTGAACACGCGAACATGAACTTGAATACGAGAAGAGAAACAACTCAAAACAAAGGAATGTAGCGTCTTCGATTTTGGCGGGAAAATAACTTTGCATCAGATGTGTAGAAGTGTGTGTGTTTGTCAAGCGTGATATGTTTGTATGTGTGGTAGAAACGATGACAGCTGAAATATTTGAATTGATATGCAATTTCATATTTAATAGCGTGCTTGGTTGATATGATAATTAGAATGTTTGTGTGCCTGCTTTTTATGTGTCTATAAGACTGTTGGGGTTTATTTATGTTTCCAAGAAGGGAATTGTATGCATAAAACGCTGAGAGGTGACATAATTCCAATTGATTTTGGTTCTTTTTTTTTTTTCTGCAGATTATGGGGCTTTGTTGTTATTAGGAAAAACGTGTAGGTAGGTATATATTTTAGAAAGGGAAAATGAAAAATGTGTAATTGGGTCAGTGATATAATTTGAGGTTAAAGGCTGCGACAGTTGACATTTGGGAGTTTGTTTCATATACATATGTATTGTCGAAAAAGTCCAATGACTTCTAACAAATCATAATGGACTTGTCAACTGTATAATAATATTGTTCCTTAACTCAACTTTTTGTTAAATTCACACAAAAATACTCTTCAACTAAACTAAAATGTCAAACAGAACAAGAAAATGAACGAAATTGACCACATTTTTTTAGCTCAGCTTTAAAAAATTATGACATTTCTGCTCCGGTTCGCTGCTGCGTTAGCTGAACAACTTGTAACCTCGCGGTGTTTCTACTTTCTCGCTCTATTCGCGGAATAGTAAGAAGCTCTGGGAGTGTAGTCTGCAGTAAGTTTGCTTGCGACTCGAACGGTGATACAAACATGGCTCGATTTCCAATTTAGCTTAATAATTTGGAAAAGAATCATTCAAACAGGCCTGTTTATTCAAAACCTTCTATTCGTTTGACACTAAACTCAATACACATTGAACATCGACAAAAAAAAAATACATTTCAATGTTACCTTGCACAAACAAATCTAGAAATTTAACAAACATATATGTACATACATAGTCCTACTTTATATTAACCGTTTATCTATGTAATTTTATATAAAGTTTAGCTAAGTTTCACAAAAAAAAAAAAAATGATTCCTACTTATTTCGATAAATTTGGCACTACTGGTTTAGTCGCTTATTGGGGCTCAAAGAATATTAATGTTTCTGCAATTGTAACACTTTTTCTTTTGTTTAATTATTTATTTAATAATATTATATTGAACAAAGTCTAAAATCAATGAAATTAAAATAATTATTAACAAAAACCACTTTAGCGACATCTGCTGCCTGATAGTCGAAATGTGCTATACTTAGGGATAACTTTGGATAATACCGAAAGTTACTCAAACTGTATACCCAGTTAGTTATTCTTATTTTGCATTGCGAACTTTTTCTGAACTAGGATAATTTTCACAAAGAAACACATTAACTGTTTCCAAAAAAAAAAATCATTTAAATCGGTGGAATTTTGCAGAAGTTATAATAATACGAAAATGCCGAAATTGCACAAAATTAACAGTGTTTTCAAAACTGCTAGTCCGATTAACACCAAAAGCAATAGAGCTTCAGTCCTCACTAAGACCCCTATATGACACGCAAAAAGTATCTTCGGATTCGGTGCATTTTTGCTCAAGTTATCGTGAATGAAAAAAATGTATGGAAAGAGAATCATTCAAATCGGGAAGTTAGTTATCGTGAACGAAATAGGCGAACGGCAATGCTACTGACAGACGTTCAGATGGACAGGAACACGTACAACTGTCATGCGGAAAATCACTTTCTTTTGGTGTTGCCATTTTGAGTATAGTACCGTTAGAATTTAATCTTATCTCGGGTATGATTTTTTGACACGATCACCGTGGAAGTAAAAATAAGTTCAATGAATATTTGTGTGAGCTAAACAATTTTTGGTCTTCGATTTCAAAATTGCCCACTGGTCCTTCCATTTCAGGCCAAAACTTTCTGTACCTTTAGTCAAATTACTTCGATTTTCATATCACAGCTTAAATTGCGGAGGAACATATAAACCAGATCGTGCATGTAATTAGAAACACCTGTAATATTTTGATAAATGTGATCCTAATTACGGGCACGATGCATTTAGTTCACTTCACTAAATTAAAGTAAATATGTTGCCATACGATTATTGGCAGTCGTGAGCACTAAAAACAAACGGTTCAGAAAAGGAATAGAGTGAAAACACAGGATCTTTGAAAGTAAGAAATGCGGCATGGAAAACGTTTCTAATTACCTGCATGCAACTATACGTATTTTCTAAAAATGCATTTGGACAATATCGGTTAAATTTTAGATAGTAATTTGCAGAAGAACAGCACCACACATACATACGTATTAGGCGCACATACTCGAACGTGCGATCCTCGCCTTATGAAAGAAACACACCCACAGTATTTAAATCTTCCAACAGTCATTACTTCACATTTATTTTCTCCGTCAATTAAACAATTATTAAGAATTAAGTATGTACTCTTAATTAACAGTAACCCAACAGTTTAAACACTCCCACTGCCATTTGTTTATTTAAGACCCCACAAGTATTCTTTTATTTGAAAAATAAAGAATTTCAAACATTCGTTTTATTTCATATCGACGCAACCATAAACTGTGTCTGCCCAAGAACCACACACAAGCAATATTTATGACTAAAATAGTAATGAATTCTAAAATTCACTGAAATCAAAACACTATACCATTTCAATTACGGAAACAGAAATAAATATAAATGAATCACTCAATCAAAACACTTTTATGAGCGTGTTTTTGCTTGGATTTATTTTAACGAGTTTTGCTGGTTGGTGCCCGCCACTGATGTTTTCTTTGAAAATACAACATAACGACGTATAGGTAGTATTCGAATGCAGTCGAGTAGAAGAGAAAGAAAAAGAAGTAAAGGAGAACACGACTGCTTTTATTTTGCCATTAAACAAAGTGCCTAATTAACCAAAACGATCTCCGCTAGACCGACAGAGATTACTACATAACAGAATCCAAAAATTGCAGCAGCATTTTTTGTTTTGTTGCATCATCGTTGTGAGAGTGTCTGCATGTTTAACATGCAGCCTGATGAAACAATTTCATTCAAAAACAAAAAAAAAAAAACGTGTTTATATAATTTCCTATCGATTACGAGTTATTTCGAAAGGTTAACCCTTTTTGAGGTGAGCTTCATAGGCCCACCTCATAGTTAGAAAAAATAAAATGAAATGCAACTGGAAGGTGACAGACATAAATGACAGGTTTGAAAATGGAAGTGGTTTGGCGGTTCTATTTTTAAAATTCAAATTAGAACTAGGTCGAAAAATATCTTTTCTGTTAAAGGTTCAGGTTAGTTACAATTGATACTCTAAAGTTGGTTTTCTTTTTTAATATTTGAATGCTGTAAGATGTACTTTTCCTACAATTTACGACTGTCAATCTTGTTGTGGTTACATATGTATGTACATACATACTCGTATATAATGGCAATAACAGACATGAACAAATGGATTTTGTAATGACTATTTATAAATCCATTATAGGCTTGAATACACATGTAGGACTTCGTTTCTATTTTTCATAATATTGCCTTCCAATTTTCACAATTGTCTGGTATCTGTACTAACAAATTTATTTTTTGGGAAATTACGAACAGCAATTGTTTTACGTGTTTTACCAGTAACGCGGTATCTTACAAATAAAAATACTAGAATGTATTTTTTTTGATTTTACTGTATGCCTCGGCAAATACTAGTTTGTACAGTTAAAGAAAACTTAAAATAGGTAATGGTGATAATAACAAAGTTAATTACTTGCTAGCGAAAGGTGTGATAGACATTTGACGGATTTATTTGTCGGTAGTTGGTGGAATTTTAAACATAAGTACATACAGTGCTATGCAAAATAATACGTGTGCGCATTAAATTTATTTAAATCGCTGATTGTAGTTGTTATTATGTGGGTGGCCATGGTGTAGTGGTAACATTATGGCTTGTCACGCTGCATGTTCACGGTTCGAATCCTGATGTCAAGAATCATCTATTTATTTCGCATAAAATAAATAAAAAAGACGATCAATTGAGAAAGCTTAGTCAACTCTACTGCGAAGGTATAACACTGGCAGTAGGTGGTCATATGGCTAAAATGCAACTTGATGATATCAGGAGGAAGAAAAAAAAAAAAAAATACTGTGAATCATAAGCAACGACAATACAAAAATACTCCTCAGTTATCTGGACGGCCACCCTTGGAGTTCACTGAAACTTGATAATACCTGAGTTTCAAACCAACTACACCAATCTTTCTCTCTGTCTCTTTCCCTCTCCACAAAACGCCCGTGTCCTAAAATTAGTATAAGGGTATTCATATCCCCTTTCACACGTGCAAATTATAAAATGATTCAAATAATAATATTATCTATGAAAGTGTTATCTCCTCTTCTGCAAATGTTAGCATGGCATTTTCTAGGACATTTTTGTAAACTACTTGATTCATTACTCCCTTTATCAAAAAAAAAAAAAGAAAAACATCGTGCCAGGAAAAACAGCACCGAACCATCACACTTCCATCGCCATGATTTATCTTTGCCGTTTATTGAGAAGGAAGTTCCTTATCATTTGGTCTTCAAACAAATAAATTGACTTGAGTCGCCAGATCATAAAATGTTTCGCCATATTTCAGCTGTCCAATTTAAATACGCTTGGGCAAATAGTTTTCTTGGTCAAGACCGGTCATTTCCTGGGGCCTCTAACGGGTAGATTCTTTTCAGTCAACCTCCTCCTCCTTTTGGTGGACGTGTTTATATAAAGCAACAGATATGTACTTATTTTTATTTAAGTGGAGTTAGTTTACCATCCTAGTAATCTGACGAACGCTTTTATCGTGTCTGTGTTGCTGGTGTTACGGGAATTTGGTGCTCGGATAGTTCATTCAAACTTGGAAAGTGGTTCAGTGTTACGGCGAAATGCTTCGTTCACTTTCTAAACTGCATATTATCCGAGAGTCTAGAATCTTCTTTGGGCATTCTTTTGAAGTTCAACCAACTTGCCGCATTTCCACTTATACTATGAGTCTGAAACTATATGAAATGTGAATCAATTTATCAGGCTTAAGACTTGGGTAGTTTCGGCTTTAGCACTTAAATCAAGGGGACTTGGCTTTTATTTTAGGCCACACTCTGAAAACTACGATCGCTTAGAAAATCTTCCAATGTTATTACGATCACAAATCTCAAGTTTAGCCGCATCTTTTTTTGTCCTCGACATTTTTGTTTTGACTTGCCTTTGTCAGTCTCTAACTTGCCATGGACTCTTTTTTTTTTTGGTGTTTATTGGGAGCATCGACTACTTCTTTACTATTGATGATGTGACCCTGGATTTATTGGTCTTTGGCATTTGTAGTTAATACTTTCCCATTTGGGGCCATAACGCAGAGAATTCATAGTAACAGTTGCGCCTTCGTCGTTTTCAAAAAAGTACGGTCCACAGCGCGCACCAAACTGTCACCCGTGGTGGATGTAATGGCATTGCAACGATCACATTTGGATTTTCAGAACCCACTAGTTACCAAGCTAGAAAGAAGATTTTGTTCGAATCGCTGAAGAAGATTTTGTTTAAAAAATCGGTGGTTAAACGATCCATATTGTAAAATGGCAAGGCAACAACTACCTGTCACTATGGATGACAGGTGGATTTGACAGATGCTATACGGCAGGGATGTGAAATTTAGCGCCCAACGTGAGGTACTTTATATATTGCTGTCTTTTCGTTCAACAATCAATCTTTCTATCAAGGTACAGCCAATTAGTTGACAGAACAGACTGGTTTTAGAGTCATAAAATTCTGCAAGATTCTCTAACGACAAAATGATTAAATACACTTGCATCCTGCTAAATATAAAATGACTATAGTTAAGCTATTAAACGAGTGACTTTCTCCAATTTTATTATCCGACTTGTACCTACATACATATATCTGTATTTTCTTTAAGTGTAGATAAAACATCGATTCCTCTGATGACGTGCTACTGCGAGGACTTATACGCTTAGATACATGCTAAACTCTAGCGAATACCTTGCATTCGTATCTGTGCGAAACAACTAGCGATTTATTGAATTTTTAAACGATTAGCTAACATAAAATAGAAATAATTTTATTACGTACGACTTTTTAATTACAGATGAATCAAACTAAGCTGATATTTTGTTCTACAAATTTATTTATATGTGCTTTGTGTTTGTGCATTTCTGCACTTAAACATTTTATGTTTGTAACTAACTCTTTTGCATTAATATACATTTTTGAGATTCATTTATTTCATTGTTTAATCGTATTTGTGTGTGTGTGTCTGGTATTTGTGTTTTGTAATTCTAATCAATATTCAATAACGAGAGAAGAGAGCAAGGAAAAAACATAATCGCATCTAATTTTTTTTTTTTTTTTTGTGTATATGTTACTTTTTATGTGAAGCTTCATCAATCTATCAAAAATTACATGCACCATCATCCATCATAATCACAAGTTTTTCTGTCCGTCCACACCATACTACTCGTCGTCCAGTTTCGTGTCGGGTGGTGGTGGTGAAGATTGTGTGTCGCATCGAGTGGTACTTAACGAAAAAAAAAAAAGAAAAAAGTATCCAACGAGATCAAACAAAATTTTCGGATGTAAAAAGTGTGGTGGTGTGCTTCAACTCTTTTCTTGTTTTGTTTATTGATTGAATTACAGAATCCCCAGCAACAACAACACCAAACGACGACACCACAAGAGCAATTAAATAGTGAAAATAATAATCAATCACAACCACAACAGCAACCACAACAACAACAACAACGTGAATACATCAACATCATTCAATTACAGAAACAACACAGCACAATGATTCGTGGCAAAGCGGACGCCAAGCCCCGAGGCCGAATGACAGCGTACGCGTATTTTGTACAAACATGCAGAGAGGAACATAAGAAGAAGCATCCCGATGAGACAGTTATATTCGCCGAATTCTCAAGGAAGTGCGCCGAAAGGTGGAAGGTGAGTCATTTTCTTGTTGGTTTAAATATTTGGTGGAGGGAATATTATACACGACCGAGGGGCTGCAATGCAAATACATATTTGAAAATTTACCGTGTCAGTAATACAGTGCCCCATCGTCTAAAGTCTTAAACGCCTTAAATACCTACTCCATACATGTTTGCGTTCTTTTGTTAGGTTATCTGACGCAAATTTAGGGGGAAGGTTAAATTTGATTGCCACGAAATTTACCTATAAATAGATATTTTCATGCCTAAAGTCGAGATTTATTTCTATTTTGTCAGCATTTTAAAGAATTCATTTAAGAATACCTAAAACATATAGCAAACCGCCATCTGTTTCTTAAATCAAATTTGTAATTTCTTAATCCAAATTAGAAATTAAATGCGCGTGTATGGAACTGAGTGTTAGAGTAAGGCCATGCAATGAAGAAGCTTTCTGGGCCTTTGTAAACTTAGAGCTGTGGAGTGTCGATATCTGCAGATTCCGTAACAAATCGGAAGGGTAAATAATCGGACGGACACCTTAATTCTAAAGAAATTAGTGATACTCGTAGCCTCTGCATAATGGAAAAAGTCCAAGTCTAATGGAAGTAGACACAAATTGTGTCGTCACCTTAAATTTAATTTTTTTTTTGTCAAGAATCATCTTTCAAAAGAACGCACCCAAATTTTCAGACAGATCTGTCAAATAGTTTTGTTATGGCAGCCATTTTATATAGACGCCTACCTAGTATTTTCGTTAAAATGGAAAAAAAAGTGAATTTCGAGTTCGAGCTCATTAAACACTATTTTTTGGGAGAAAGAACTATCACGCAAACCAAACAAAAGCTTGACAAATATTATAGGGACGGACTCTTCACCATCGATTGGAATCATTCACCACAGGTTTACTCAATTTCGATGCGGTCGTCCAAGCCACAAGTGACGCCGAACGTTCTGGTCGCCCAATTGAGGTCACCACACCAGAAATGGTCGACAAAATCCATGGTTTGATAATGGACGATCGACGAGTGAAAGTGCGCGAGCTTGAAGAGGCCACAGGCTTATCACTTGGTTCAGTTATTTCGATTTTACATAAATATTTGGACATGAAAAAGCTTTCCGCAAGATGGGTGCCGCGTTTGCTCACAATCGACAACAAACGCATTCGTTTGACAACTTCAAAGGTGTGTTTGGCGATGTTCCAGAAAAATTCGGCTGAGTTTTTGCGTGGATGAAACCTGGATTCACCGCAACACACCAGAAACCAAGGAACAATCAAAACAATGGACAAAAATTGGAGAAACGTTGGATGAAGTGTATAGAACTAAAAGGAGACTATGTTGAAAAATTAAATGTTTTGACAGCAACGTGTTTTATTTACGTACTCCTTTTTAAAACCTGATTCAACATGATCATTGATCAAGTCATAATTTGGACATAACAATTTTGTATTTAAATACCTAAAACACAGAATAATTGATATTCGGACTGAAATTTATTTCAGTTTTAATACTCATGTTAAATTTAAGTATGAAATTCGATCTCATTCATATGACCACCGCGAGAACATTTGCGGCGATCGATTCTTTGAAGCTAATTTTCCATCACTCTTCCACACATATCGGCCTAAGCTCCTCTAACGTTGTTGGCTTGTTGGCATAAACCACCGACTTAAGGTAAAAACAAAGAAATCCATCGGCGTTAAATCGCATGAGCGAGCTGGTCATTCGACCGGACCGTTTCTCGAGATTACGCGATTACCGAACTTCCCCTTCAATAAATCAATTGTTTGACCAGCTGTGTGGCACATATCATTGATGTCAAGTCCATCCAATTCTGCCCAAAAATAGTCTTCCAACATGGCACGATAGCGAACTCCATTGACCGTAGCATGACGATCATTTTTATCGATGAATCACACCTCCGGCATGAAATCCACGGCACACGGTCACTTTTTGTTGATGCAATGGAATCTATGGGTTTATTGCTGTCCAATAACGCATATTTTGCTTATTGACAAAGCCATTAAGCCAAAAATGAGCTTCATCGCTGATTTCCAAACGTTGCTCGTTCGTGAACTTCACCATGATAAAAACGTAAACCTTGACTGACGTTTTGACATTGACAGATCATAAAAAAACTTTAAGGGTGCGTTTGTATTAAAATACAAAATTGTTATGTCCCAATTGAAAAACCCTTTATTTTAAATATTAATTAAGGTGAGTTAAACTTATAAGCCTCTTAATCCCGATCAGTTTAACTTAGGTATGTTGATAAACTTTTGAAAAAATTAAAAAAAAAAAAAAAAACAGCTGAGCTTTATTTTTAATTTACATGTTATTTTGACACTGACAGCACTTTCGCGCTCAAAAAATTGACAGAAGCGCTGTACGAAATGAATAGATTTACGCTTGAACAACGTTGGGAGATATTGAAAACTTATTTCCAAAGTAAGTGCCTTCGAAAATGTACTGCAAAATTGGGCTGACAGGATGCGCTGTCAAGCCAGCCATTTAAATGAAATTATTTTCCATAAATAATCGGAAAGTGTACTCTCTTCAATGAAGCAAAAAACGTTGAAAAATATTAAATGGTTTTTTTTATAGCAATTTTAAAAAGATTTCAGTTGCGAATGGATATTCTTAGAAAAATACGTACTTTTGTTTGGAAGACAGCTAAGTGTGTTATTTGAGGTGTGCGTCATTGAGTTGTATTTCTTGTTTGGATGCAGGGGCTATGCTCTCATCGTCAGTTAAGATCTCCAGCTCGTATTTGTCTGAAAGCTAAACTGGAAAGAAAATATCAATGACTAATAGAGAGCTTAGAAGGGTAGACACATGTAGGGTAGAATTTTTAGGGAAACCATGGGTTTCAAATCAATCCCTACATTATTTTTGAAGTATGTGTACACTGTGATTATGAGGAGATCACAAACTACAACAACTACGATTTAATCAAACTTCCATACACAGCAGTATTTTCCAAGGCCAAGATCCTGACGACAAAATTAACCGCGACGTCACAAAGAAGGCATCCATGTGGCAATCAAATCGAAGCTTTCATGTTGTGCGTGTTATATTTTTTTAGGATGTCAAATTATGCACTGAATTTGAGTATGAATTACCGAATTTGAACTGTAAATTAGGAATCTTATTATGGCAATTATAGTCTCTGATGTTTATCAGACATTCGCGAGAGGTGGTGTCGTGAAGAAAATGTTTGGCTTTTTTTTTCGAACCTGTATTCAAGTTCGTCAGTCTACTCAGCACTTTAACGCATTAGTCAGGTAATTAGAAACGAACTGTATTTGTATGAGTCTGTGATTCATTATACTCGAGCTGGAGCTCATAAATTCGGAAATATGATATTTCCATTTAAATCCTTATTCACATTTCAAGGGCCAAAAATACTCACCCGTAGCGCGTTCAAACGTAAGGCGTACCCAGAAATCGACATAACACTGTTGGCAGTTGACTCCAGTTGTTTGTGTATAATAATATTTCAAATTTGCTTCCGCTTTCGCCATGGAATGATCTTATAAAGACAACCGCATACCTGTCGTAGGATGCTTTATAAGTATTGTTTGACTAAAGTTCAGATTTTCAAGACCGCTGTAACCGCTAGGGATTAGCCAAATGTTTACAAATTATTTGAGGATACTGGTGACATTAATGATCGCTAGCGATTTGCTCTGAGTACGAACGCCACAAGTCATCAAACCTTTCAAGACACGAATTCAAAGAAATATCTGTAAGCGGGAAACACTAGCTCGTGAGATGAATGTAACGCAAAAGTCAATGAAGGGCGGATATCAAAAAAGTCTTGGGCCTGATGGCTTTCACACGCCATACTGGGAAATTGCAGACTGGCCCTTAAAAAAATGTGGTCGAAAAATCAAAGCCAATCTTTTGTTCACCAAGAAGAAAAGATTCAACAAATAAAATGATACAGTCTACACACGGTCATCTAAGGAAGCATCCAAGTTGATCTCAAAGGTCCGGCAAAACACTACCCAACGTCAGTGAAGGTTTGTTGGGGTGTCTCTTATGACGAGTCATTGACCTGCATTTTTGCGGAAAAAAGGTGCCCAAACATTTACCAACAAGGAGACCGTTTAAGAACCCGTTGTAAATATTACCATATTTCAAAAAAAAGATGTGGACATTCCAGCAAGGTTCTGCGTCAGCCCATAACGCCAAAACTACCCAGACCTGGCTGCACAGAAATGTACCCCGTTTTATCAGTACCGAAGACTGGCGTTCTGCCAGCTCAACCTAATGAATTACAAATTGTGGATTTTCTTAAAGGACATTGTGTGTCACAAAAAATACCTTAACATCAAATCCTTAAAGCGCGCTCTAACTGAAGCTGTAGCTACAGAACTGTGGTGGCTAACAAAGAAGTGTTTCAACTGCACAAGGCGAGAAAGAACGAAAGACTAATAAAACTGCATTCTTCAATTGTTTTCTTCATAAAAACTAATAAATCAATACTCGTACAAAGCGAATAGAAAGTTCGGGCAAATAGGATGCGAAAATTAGTTAAGCTTGGAAGAAAGATCACAAATTGACTTTCTTCAAGAAGGTATGACAAGTTGCGGCTCGTCGTGCTATTACTACAAAATTGGTAGGAGCATGTAAGTGTTTTAAAACTACATTGACAATGTGGAAAATTAATGCAAAAATATTGTAGGTTGCAGATAGAGAACCATAAATCTGTCACGATAGACAGGCTGGACATAATTTGGATGTCGTTCAAGTGTATCGACGTTGCAAAGAGTGATAAACACTTTCCCACATATAGATTTCGAAGAATGCAACAACCATTCTTTAAGCAAAAATAGATTTTTTTTTTTAACGAGGTGCATTGCTTGAAAATTACAATGAACGCAATTGGTCGTTTCGAATGTAGTTCAACTTAGAGGGCCCTTATGACTATACTTGAATTGGTGGTGCTAAGGTGTCCAAAGCTATTTCGTATTACATATACTGGAGAATGAATTCCTAATATTTGCTTGATGCTTTTATTTGTCTGCAATAGAAATTCGATATGAACGACAGCGTGTATTGCAATGATAATTAAAAATAAAATAGAATTCAAAGTCAATATATGGAATTTCTACAGCACCATTATTAAATAAATCTTATGTGTTTCTCTGTCCATAAAGGTTTATGAAAGTAAATGCCAGCATGAGAACGAAGAAGGTTTAAATGCAGAAGAATATCTTCATTTGTGTCCCCAAAGGACTTGATACCAAGATATTAAAAGAAATAGGGTGGCTCTATTTCGGTGGTATGAACTGTATGTACAGATGGGAGAATAAAAAGCGATGACTATTGCTCAGCTTTGGGGCAACGTTCAAAGATGATTGAAATGACCGTAGATTAATTTGTTAATAATTGAATTTTGTTAAATCAAATTTTGAAAGACTTGTATAAAGGGGACCGAATCCCCTTTACTCGTATACAGTCGTCTTATCTCTCGCCTAAAAGGAATCACCATGGAAAATTCCAAGTTTCTGATGAATAATTCAGACTGTGAGTCAGTGGGTTTTGCCTTTTATATTAATTAGAGTTAGAGGAAGAACACAGATACTTTTTCAATTTGATACCACAACAAATTTTAAATCGAGTTTGGTATTGCCTATGAGTTGACAACAGAGAATAATCTAATAATCTTCGAAATACGTAATGCTTTCTCTATATTTATTGAAACTGATATAATTAATATCTCTATACAGAACGCAGTCTTTTAGAAGCTTTAAACATGCAATTTGCCACTTCATTCCTTTCAATAATCGTTCCCTTGGAGATGGTTTCATTCATTTTATTCCATTGTCACTCGTTCACTGACATTGGATCTCCTTCTTCTCGCAAACCCCAAGGAGGAGAGGGTGGCACACGAAGCGTACGGAATCACACCCTCCTATCAATTTCTGCGAAAAAGAAAAACAACTTTTGACATGCAGCAAATTAATGGAATAAAGTAGATAAGAGTAGTTCCTTGAAGCCAGAATTTAATGATTGATCTCTGTTTCTGTTGCTTTGTTTTCGACATCGAACAATTAGTTTCTCACTGAACGCAACCATACGCTTATGACTTAATCCAATTGTATCCCTAATAAGTTTTATCAACAAAGATTAAATCCATCTACAGCGCGCCCTACTAATTGGCTAATTTGCATATATCCCATCCCGTAAGCAAATTAAGGTGTTGACTGAACATTGCAATCTTTGCCAAAAAAATAAAAAATAACCCTTTCCTCTTCCTGTCTCGACGTCATCAAATCAGTCAAAACAAAATGACATGGCGCGATGAAAGCCTGCACAGGAAAAAAAGGTGCGAGAAGCGAATGAAAAAATTCATTATTTAACTTTTCCTGTAGAGAACTATTTGTATGGTGTCCTTGTCCTCCTTCTTCGGTGTCCCGTCATACATCAGTTGTTAGAAATTATGAATGAAACTTATAAAAATGTCGACGAAAAAAAAAGAAGCGAAATCTGTTTCTATACAAAAATATGAAAAAAAAAAAAAAAAAAAAAAACGAATAAACATTGCTGGGTGGCAATTTGGAGAAAAAGCCAGAAGAAGAATACAAAAAAAAAGAAGAAGAAATTAATGCCATAGAAATAGATAGAGAAGCATCTGCAACGAGGACAACGACGACGACAGGAGAAAAGGGTGTGGGGCGGTAGAATTGAGTGCACTCGGCTCACGTATGCAAGCGGAATTTACCAGCAAAGAGCAAAATGAAAACCCCGGAGAAACGGGCTTTTATGGGTGTGGGTGGTGGTAGTTTGAATTTAGGGCGGATGGGTGCTACTCTCGAGGTGGCAAACGAAGGGAATCACCACGTACGCACGCAGCACCGCACACCCTTTCTCGGACCAACCAGGGACTTAATGTGCTTCATTCAACCACCAGCCAACGAAATGAAACCAACCAACCAAGCAGCAACCCTCAATCTCCCACCCCTGTTTTGCTAATCCTCATTCCTTCCCTCATTGTTATGTGTTGTTGGTGTATAGCTGGGCGAAGGGCGAATCTGCCTGCCTGGGCTTCCCTTTAAAAAAATCAATGGAGAACATTCGCGCGGTGCGCGAGCTTTAAAATACACTATTTTCCGTCCCTCCTCCTTCCCCCCCACTAGCAACCCAGAGTGAAATGAGTTGTGAACCTCAGAACAGGGGGTGTGCAGAGTGCGATGGCTCCGTAATGGAAGCGGGAAGAGGGGGTGTGAATGTGTATAGCACAACGACGACGACGACGATGGTTGCTTGATGGAAAATTGTTTGCTAGTGGAGAGGATGGCCAAAGACAAGGCCGAGGGGAAAGGCAAACGAGCAATTTATCCAACATGGATGACGTCGAAGGTACAAGAGTGGCGGAGTAGCAGAGTGAAACGACGACGATGAAGAGGATGATGGGGGGAACAGCACGGCAAGGGACGTCGAAGTGATAAAACGAGCTAAACTTATTAAAAAGCGGGTTGAAAATTTGGGGTGGTGGCAACACAACGACGATGATGTTGGCATTGGGGGGTGGTGCATCATCGTGCCCCAGGGTTAAGTTCTAGTATGTGTTTGTTTCTATGTGTGTATATGCTAGCGCTCTACTGGCTGGCTGTTGGGAAATTAATATGGATGAAAGTGGGACCTGACAGGAGTTAGGGAACTGGGTGTGAAGTGATTGTTGATAGGGGGAGGGGGTAGGTAAATTGCTCCTGTCCAACAACAACAACAATCCAATACACACTGCACTGCTAAACTATTCGTACGAAACCCGGCACATGGGTGTCTTGGGCGCTGCTGCTCATCGTTTTAGTTTTGTTCGTTCGATATCCATTTAGCCCATTTCATCATCAGAAACTCATTTAACGCAAAGGGTTTTACCTTGTGGTCGTTGGTTGTTAGTGTGAGGACGATAGCTTTCCCAACAAATCAACAAGACAAGAAAACAAACCTGAAGATGGAAAGCACTAGAATTAGTGTTGCCAGATTGGGCCTGCCTGGATTCTAAATTGAATTAAATTTAAAACTGAGTTATTGGTGTAAATAAAGGCCTTCTTGATGTCCCAAGTGAATTTTGAACTAAAGGTCTTAAATGGCGCCCAACGTGGGCATACATATGTACATGTGAATGTATCAAAATATTAAAGTAGGCTGATAAAAAATACTCAACACAGCCTGTCGGTGAAAGTCTTGGAAACTTGAATAAAGGTCGATCTCACGTACATACATTGCAATCATATCATGTTAGCATCACAGGAACACACTACATCTCCTAGCGAGGATTCTCCTGAATGAAAAGACAAAGATATCAGTTAGCGACGACTAACAGTGATAGTCACACCCACATATCAAAGCATAGTTGTTTGTGCAGCTTTAAACGCCCTGGAGATATAACTTCTGTGCCAGATATGTATAGGTATAATCCAGGTGCACTTTATCCAAAGCCGTCTTGAAATAAACAAGTCTTAGAATTCACTTGTCTTGAGTGATTTGATCCATTCAAGATCTGCCTTATTGGAACGCGTAGTTATTCAGATTCGGGACTATGTCTTTGTGTGTGGCTAATCAGTTATCAAAGCCAGCTGATTTTCCATATAAGACCGTGACTTTTAGAAATTATAGGTCATAGCGAGTATAATGCAAATTTGAGTGCACAGCCCTGTACGAAATGTATTGTGTTTGCTGAGAATTTAGCAACTCTTTCCTGAATGGCGACCATATGTAAATGCATACGATTGCGTAAATGCTTTTTTTCTTCAAAAAACTGACCTGTGTAAATGTTTTAAGCGATTTCACGTTGGGCGCCATTGTTGTAACAGGAACAAGCCACAGAGGCCTAGCTCTTCGAGCGGGGTAGTTTTTGTTCGCCTCACCCACAATAAATATTGTTTAGTCCTGTAGAGGAAGTTATGTCCTATTGCCGTAGAGTGGAAACACCTTTCTGCCGACATGTGATGGTCGTGCTGGATCAGCCGAAGGACTGCTTTGCCATTGTCGCACCTTTTTGCTATTTTTTCTGCTTGTGCAAAAAGACTGGTGGTGTGTTTGCCTTTGCCACACTGCTAAGCAGCACGTACTTCTTTCTGTTCCCGCGATACTGAGATTCAAACCTGACTACTGCTGAGACAGCTTTGATTGTTAAATGGTTCTCGAACGGTGTCTTAAAGGTAGTCGTGGATGTTTTTACCATATAACTTTTTTTCATAGCTCTCATCTTCCAAGCTGATTATAGTTTTGACTTATTTGCCTAAATGATTCCTAAATAGTTTAATGAGAGGTTTCTGTGTAAAGTTGGAGGCAACTGCAGTCTTACTACAGGGTAGGCAGGCTACAGAGACAATATTCTGTGCAAATGAGGACGACGGGTTAGATCAGGAAGTAAGAATTTCTGAGCTCGTAATCTGAGGTCCTGTCGGTTTTTGGGTCTCACGTCGGGCGCCATTGTGACTTAGATAGAGGCTCACCTCGTCAAAAAGAGTATCACCAACGCTGATGGCGTATCAATATCGTTACTTGTAGCCGATTTTTGGATATTCTATTGTATTTCGTATTGTAAGACCTATTGGTTCTCAATTCCCACGCTGGGCGCCATTGTTGTGAGTATTATGGGTTCGCAGTTGTTCGACTCAATTGATCGGACGTGGTAGTTCTTCACTCTTGGGATAGCCTGTGTTGTTTCGTATTCATCGATTTTTGCGTATAACTTTTCAGCCAGTAATTAAGGATTCGTTAGCACATTGGGCGCCATTGTTGTGAATTACGGTAGGCCACAGGTGCAAATGAGGGACATAGAGTCAGAGTCGTAGTTGCTTGGCTCAATTGATCAGATGTGGTAGTTTTGTTTGTTCCCCCTCCGTGGCCTATTCTGAACTCATAACAGAGCACCATGTGCCTGTATTCGTTAATTTTCTCCTTTTTTTTTTTTTAACGAAGCTGAATTGGGAAACCCTTTTGGTGGGCACTTGGTATTTTTACTTTAGAAAACCTTTGTCACCTCACTTCTCGTATGATGTATGGTCGTGTTAACAAAATTCGAAATAGTTTTCTTTTCGTAACGTTGTGGATTTTCTGTGACATTGGCAAAACAATTTAATGTACAGCTGTCAATATTCTTCTGTGACAACGTATCATTGGCAATGTGTATCACTTAGATCTGGTCCACTTTATGGGAACGTCTTTCTTTCAACAGATGTACAACTAAGAGTTTCTTTTTGTTTGTCCTCGGACCCGATCAGTAACTTTATGGATCGTTCACCGTTCAAATTGTATGGTTTGTACTGCCTACTGCGTGTTTTTCTATAATAAAAAACCGACATGTGGCAGAAGATTTGCCGTATGCACATACTTATGTATAAAGATGAAGATATGCTCTGAAATTCTAACAAATTGTATACGAGCGTGAGATCTGTTTGACCTTCACGCTCGCAAAGCGAAAATTCCACAATTCAGCCTTGAAAAGCCTAAAGTAAGCGTAGTCCATATGATTGGTGGTGGCAACACCACAGACTGATTCAACTCGAATGAAAAGCGCCATCTACATGGCATCCATGTAGAACTGAAAGCATTTTCTCTGTGCCTAGTTTTCAGTATGTGGTGTCCCTCTCCGAGTGCAGCTGCAAACACCAGAGGAAAGAAGAATTTCAGCTTAACCCGCGCTACCAGCTACTACCCCCTATCGTCAGCGTTGTCATCGGCAATTATGTATTGTTGGGTATATATGGTGGAAGATGTATGAAATGAAAACCGGTCTCCTTGCAAATGCCCCTTGTGCCACCATTATACCTAACGTCGTCCGCCGCACCCTTTGCGCACGCCAGCGACCATCACTTTTGGCTGAATCGAACGAACGACGACAACGACGATGAAGCCCAGCAGCAGCAGCACCACCACCAGAACTCGTTTGTGTTGCTGTGCAGAGCTGTGCTGCCGTTGCCATCATGTCGTCATTTTGTTCCTCGGTTGGTTGGATTCTTCTTCCTCCTTTATTTCCGCTTACCCTTACCCTTCTATGTTGTGTATAGTTGGTATGATTTCAGCTGCCTCTCTACTACTACGTTATGTGGTGTGGTTGGTGTGGTGGCAGAAGTCCCCTCGACAATGTCGTTTTCTCGTCCCCTTCCCAAAAAATACAAAATAAAAAAATATTCCACTCATACACACAT
The DNA here is from genome assembly GCA_963082735.1 of Pocota personata. Taxonomy (NCBI): domain Eukaryota; kingdom Metazoa; phylum Arthropoda; class Insecta; order Diptera; family Syrphidae; genus Pocota; species Pocota personata. The sequence continues at coordinate 36,267,908 of OY720430.1, forward strand.
CAACTTGCTCTCGCTCTCGAATATAAATTGAATATATTTGGGGTTTTTGAATATATTACCATAGCCCCCTTCTCTCTATGCCAGTGTGTAACATGCGTGCGCTTGTGTGTGCGGTCGTGTTTTTGAAAATATTCAAGTTTTTTTTTTCGGCATTTTTGACTTACTTTCGGCTTTGAGTACTTTTTCCACCACCTAACCCACCCTCTGTTTGACGAACGATGACGCCGAGGCTCTGTAGTTCTCCCGCGCTCGTTCTGCCACACATCAATCTTGTTGACTTTTATTGTTCTAATTACGTTACACATATTTGTTTTGGGTTTCTCATTAAGTTTTTCTTGTTTGTTTTTAATTGTTTTTTTTTTTTACTTATATGTATTAAACTGCGTTGTACCAGAATTACTGTACTAATTATAAACTGGTCAACAATAAATAATTCCATCAATTCTTGGGTTGAAAAACTATTTAGTGGTTGACTGGCTGTTCAACTTATGTATGAATTTTATTTATCAAAAATTAGTGGTGCCGTAATGCATATTATGTCTAGGCTTCATGAAATACATACTTTCAAGACGGTCGAGTCGAGTCCCGGTATTGTCCCGATTTTAATAAAATTAAATATGCAGCCGCTTCACAGTACTACTGTCATATTGATGAGTACCTCTTGACCTACTTTTGCTCCACCCTTAACTTAAACTAAAACTAAGTTGAATTAACTTCATCAAGACAAGTCTGTGCTTGGAGAGTTTAATAGTCTGATTGACGGTTAGGTTACTACACTGCCACTTGAAAGAGCTTGACACCGTTTAATATCTCATCTGATCCATTCAGTAGTAGAAACATCTTGATCTCAGAAAGTCTTGTACATCAGCGACACAATTTGATCACAAGTTTTCCCTCTTAGAAGCATATCCTGCCAACATACATATGTATAGCCGGAGGAGTTTCTGGAAAATGCTGATATTTTCTGAGGTAATAGAGTAGCCTAGAACTTTCTAAAATATGTCCTCAGTGGTTACCGTTGGAACGGGAATGTTAGAACAGTTCTAAATACCTTTATTTCGATGTAGACAATGGAGAAAAAAAATATCCGCCCTCAAAGTCTCGAAAAATATGTCTTCCCTTTGTATCCATGTACATATATATGTATGTGTGTTTAAAAAAATCGGGGAAAAAGCTCGCACGAGGCCAGTCCGCTCACAAGATTACGATGGCATATAGAAAAATAAAAATGTTCAATATACTGTTTGTTGAAAATCAAGTATCGATAACCAAAATGAAATACTGGGAGTTTAAAGCCTCTGTCGCGAGCGAAGCGAGTCACCCATTTCGAAAATGATCCCCCAAAATACTTGCACACACAAATGTGCGTAATCCTAACTATGAAAATGAATTGTTTCGCGAGTATCGAGCGATTTTAAACGTGTGGATTTAAAGCCTCTGATGCAAGCGAAGCAAGTCTGGTCATTGTAGTCGTGTATTGTTTTCCTGAAATTTTTTGTTTTATATTTTTACGGATCTAAAATCATTGTCTTGAGAAAAAAGATAAAAAATGTGGGGGCGTGTAGTGTATTGTGCCCACATATTTCTTAGTCTAATCTAATCTAGTCTAATGAAAACTTAATGGCTATTAGAACTTTAACTGCTGAGGCTGAGGGTTTGCCACCATTTTTCTCAGTATCTTTGGCTGGGAGTATCATGTGATCTGCTGACGAACGACTCTCACAAATTTTGAGTTGATCAGATCTTTTCTTTTTCCAAGCAGTATAAGTTTCTTAAATTTATTTTTCTACTTACATATGACCAGGTGTTGGTACTTCCCTAGAAGTCTTCTATAAAAGACAGCATCCTTTAACCAAAACCACCTTAATAAGGCATGTTCAGCGTCCTTTATCGATTCTTATCTTTTCGATTTGATGTCCTCTTTTAGTTTTGGAAATGAGAAATAATTGCATGGAGACAAATCTGGGTTATGCGGTGGATGGGAGAAAATTACCCATAAAATATCTAGAGATTGCCTCGAATAATGAATTGAGACGTTACCGTGATGGAGTTTTCCAGATCTTTTATTCTGAGTTGCAGCTTTCAGTTTTCCATTTTGGACAAAATTTAGGACAATTTTAGATTTAGAAATAAATAATACGAACAATTCACCTCAAATTCTATAAATAAGTTGCAAACGCGATTTAAAATATATTCAGGAAAAATAGTGATGATGAACGCAGCCTGTTTATTTTCTTGATATATAATATCGTATAAATGCAAATGTTTTTTGCAAATTTTATCACTGTCCTCAATTGTTTTCCGCTACAATTTTCCACTGTGAAACTGCAGTGTAATCGGGGGTTCAACCCATTTCGCCTCAAGGCGTGTTTGGTGACACTTTCTATCTCAATTACCTGTAGAATTATATTTCGCTATTATTTATGTACACTCGCAATCCAATACATTTGATTACGTGAGGAAATGTCATAATACCTAAATATTTTAGGGGAGCAATCTTAAAATACATATAAACAAAATGAATAATATGGGTGAATCTATTTTCTGACTCTGAACCTTACTAATGTGTATGGGAACTGCGCCCTTTATTTTACTGTTGCATTGTCCGTCTGTCCGTCCTTTCTTGAAACAAATCACTAACCGTAGAGGCAAGTTGAGAACGTTGTATGAAAAATAGGAAACTGCAAAAATCCAAAATGGCGTTATACGAGTACGTTGAAGAAAGTCATATCTTCTGATCAAAAAGTACCCGGAATTTCCCATTCAAACAAACCGCGCTTGGGATATTGTCTTGAGTTATTTTTAGGTTGGTACATCTGTCATCTGGCGTTCAAATACTTGTTTGAGCGCCATTTGTTGGGAGTTTGTGCGTGACAGCTTTGTAAACAGGTCAGTGCTTGCTGTGTTCTGCGAATTTTCTGAATTTGTTGCAGAAACAGCATCGCATTGATATGCTAAACAAATGTTTTCTTTGGGTCAAAATGTTATCGATGGCATCATTACCGGTGACAAGACATGGGTCTATGAATATAACATCGAAACTAACCAACAATCATCGGAATGGCGCTTCTCAGACGAGCCAAAACCCAAAAAAAAAACACGACAGAGTCGATCCAAAATCGTCAAACGGCTTTGTTGACCGTTTTCTTTGATTGCCTTGGTGTGGTCCACTCCGAATTTCTTCCGCTAGGCCAGAGAGAAAATAAGGAGTATTACGTGAGCGTATTAAAGCGTTTGAGGGAAAGTGTTCGTCGCAAGAGGCCAGAATTGTGGAGAAACAATTCGTGGTTTCTTCACCACGTCAACGCACCTGCTCACACATCTCATCGTACGCGACTATTTGATCAAAAACTACGTTTATACTGTTCCGCAAGCTCCGTATTCACCTGACATGTCTCCTTGTGACTTTTTCCTATTCCCATGACTCAAGTTACCACTTCGTGGAAAGCGTTTTGAGACGATTGAGGCGATAAAGGAGAATTCGCAGAAGGAGCTGAATACGATTCCAAAACCGGCCTATGAAAAGTCTTTTAAAGATTGGAGGAAGCGTTGAAATATGTGTTTTGCAATGGAGATTACTTAGAAAACCGTTTTGTTTTATTGAAGAATTCCTGATACTTTTTGATCAGAAGGTACATTACCCGTTTTAAATGTTTGAGATAAGCTATAAAAAATCTATATACCGACACAAGATGACGAATCACAAGTAATGTTTTTAAATATGGCTGATCAACGTTATTCCATTATCCACAATATGAGTCAAAATTTATGGTGGTTTTTGGGCTTGCAAATTACGGCATAAATTGACTTTAACAGCCATCTTGAATTTAAAAGAAATTACTTGCCGACGTGTTTTCAACCGCTAGAGAGACGACCTCTGTGTCCATCAACTTTACTCTTTTTCATTCGATCTGATGTATATATTTAGTGAAAATGGAATAAGAAATGGTCAGACTCTTTATCATTCCTGAGTTATGAGTAATCGGAGTATGGCCAGTGTGGTAAAATAATTGGCGCCCAACATTCGGCTCATTTTCAGACTTTTGAGGTTTGCTCATGCGTTCATCTGTCAATCTGTCACTTCTTAAGTTATAAATGCTTTATTCATGATTTCTAAACAATTTGTCAAAAAGAATGACCTGCAGCCCCTTGTGTCGTTTGTATAAATCCACTATTTTTTTGTTTTTGCAGGCGCACAAGCAAAAGCCGGACCTTTTTTTTTTTTTTGTATACGTATTATGTATACGAATGTGATTCATCACTGAAAAGAGAGACCTATTTGGGTGTGGTTGAAAATAAAGTGCACAACTTTATTTGCACCTCCATATACAGTGCTTTGCAAAAGTCTGCGTACAACACCATGAATCCACTTAAAAACGTTTTAAACTTATAAAAACAACAAAATAAAAGACAAATCCATTTGAAAATAAAAATAAATAATTAACATAAGTAGAGTTTCATCTCATGTTGTTTACTAAGTAAACAATATAATAACTTAATTGTATAAAAGAGTTTGCAAAAGTCTGCGTACAGTGGCTAAATTCATAATTTCTCAATGTTCAATACTTGGTGGGGTACCCTTTTGCATCGATAATAGCTTGTAGTCTTCTCGGCATGGATGCTACAAGATTTTTTGTAAGATTCGCGCTAATTTTTTCCCATTCTTCTAGCAAAATTTGGCTGAGTAGGTTTTTGTTAGTTATTTCATGTTTTCTTATCTGTTTTTCTAACTCAGCCCACAAATTTTCAATGGGGTTTATGTCAGGCGATTGTGGTGGAGTTTGAAGGAAGTGGGGAGTATTATAAGCAATCCATTGTCGAACTTGATATGCAGTATGCTTAGGGTCATTGTCATGTTGAAAATAAAAATGACCAGCCAAGCCTAGTTTTTCAGCACTAATATGGAGATTATTTTTTAAAATATCGAGGTATAAGCTCTTATCCATAATCCCGTTTATGAAAACCAGCTTCCCAGTTCCGGCTGCCAACATACACCCCCAAACCATGACCCCACCACCGCCATGCTTCACAGTAGCATTTCAATTTTTAGGAAGCATTTCTTAACCCTTTCTTCTCCATACCAATTTTCTCCGTCCGATCCAAAAATATTAAATTTACTCTCATCAGAGAATATTACTGTTGACCAAAAATTAAAATCCTTATTTACGTACTCTTTTGCGAATTTTAGCCGCTTTTTGCGGTTAATTTCGGAAACGAATGGTATTTTCTTCGCTACGTAGCTTTTATGGTCAGCTTTGTGAAGTGCTCTAGATACAGTTGAAGGATGTACCGAGGTATCAAATGTGGTCTCCAGTCTTGTAGCTATTTTACTTAAGCTCAAGCCAGGTTCTTTGGCAATTTGGCGCACAATAAATTTGCTTTCAGACTTACCGATTTTTTTTGGGTCTACCGCATCTTTCCTTTAGTTACAAGCGTTCCTCGATCCTTGAAATTTTGTATGACCCTGTGGATTGTTGAACGATGTCGGTTTGTAATTTTAGAGATCTCACCATACGATTTGCCTTCTTCATGTAACTATACAATTATTCTTCTCTCTGAAATCTCCAATTCTTTGACTTTAACTATCTCCATGTTTTAATATAATTTTCTATGAGTAATAGCGTCGATCTTCTACGAGGTAAGGCAACTGAATGATAAGACAAGCCAATTTTAAAGAGCAAACCAAAATTAACGGTACATTTTTTAGAAGAAACGTTGGAAAATGAGAGAAAATGTGATTGTACGCAGACTTTTGCAAAGCATTTCTTTCATATGCTGATACTCTTCATTTTACTGTTACTTTGTTTTTTTCTTAATTGCTTAGTTTAAATTGGAAACTGTGGATTAATATTCCGTTATCAAATAAAAATTGGGATATATTCATTTTTTGGCTGCTAAGCATAAAATATATGTAAAAACAACGATCAAACCTCAGTGTACGCAGACTTATACAAAGCACTGTATGTTTATTTCTTATTTGCAAATCACTTTGATTTGAAATTTAAACAAAATCGTAAAAATGATTTTCTTTTTATTTAAATAGCCAATTTTCAGAAACCAGCTAATAAGTAAAGTACCGTTATACGCATTTCCTGGCAAACACGTGATACGCCATATGTATATTTAGCGAGTATCCACAATAGTCCAAATGTCAAATTTAAACAAAATCATTGGAGCCGTTTGCGAGAAAATCTAGTTTTTTCCAAAATTAATAAATGACCCTTAATTTTGCGGTTAGAATGAATATTTCGATTTCGTCTCGGAATTGTGAACCACCATTCCAAATATGAAGTGTAAGAGTGTAATTTAAGAATTCGTTAATGAAAGTTACATTCAAAATTTTCTCAATTTTATTCGAACATTTTGGACAGGCCAGGCCAGGCCGGTTCGGCAAGTGTTATGTGATTCGTGCACTCTCGCTTGAAACGCAAATATTACATAGGAGAAGTTTTTTTTTCACTCTATAATGCAAAAAATAAATTTTATTAGAACAACATTTTGTAGAAACCTGAAAAAAAAGGCAATGCCAATCCTTGCTACAGGTAAACCAAAGCAACAAATAACTTATATAAACTCCCACATTTCCAGACAATGGTGGATAAGGAGAAAAAACGTTTCCATGAAATGGCCGAAAAAGACAAGCAGCGATATGACCTTGAAATGCAAAATTATGTTCCACCCAAGGGTGTAGTCGTTGGACGGGGAAAGAAACGGAAACAGATTAAGGATCCGAATGCACCGAAAAGATCATTGTGAGTTCGTAGAAAGAATTTGTATTTTAAAATTTATATAAATGCTTTTAACATTCTACTTTATATGAAACTAATTCAATTTTGATGTTTTTTTTTTTTTTTTAAATTTCTCTAATAGATCGGCATTCTTTTGGTTTTGCAATGATGAACGTAATAAGGTTAAAGCTCTGAATCCAGAATACGGAGTAGGTGACATTGCCAAAGAACTTGGCAGAAAGTGGTCTGATGTTGAGCCAGAGACAAAACAGAAATATGAATTAATGGCTGAAAAGGACAAAGCGCGTTATGAAAGGGTAAGTTGATGAAAAAAAAAAAGAAGACAAATCAAGGACAAGAAGGGGATAGAATTGAAACCAATTGTTCTCTCGGAAATTGAAGAAAGTTCTTCTGATTAAATACGTGTGGATATTTTAGTTCTTCGTAAAAATGTGTATCGCCGAACAAGTGTGGAAAGATAAAACACGTTTAAATTCGAATTGTTTTTTTTTTTTTTTTTTTAAAGAAAAACACATATTTCTCTAATGCCTATTTATAAAACATCAGAACTCGCCTCAGAAGCTTGTTTGTATAAATTTATAGACACACTTGAAGCAACTTATCTTGTATCAGTCATTCTAACACTACCTACTTTCTCCCCCCTGACACCATGGGGTATGCAATGAAATCTAAACTCATTGCATTCAGTGGTATAGTTCCAGGTGTTAGATTTTGAAACAATTTCAGGTTGCAGTGTCATAAAACCTATCTCCAAGGGATATGAAATGAAAATCTAAATTGTTTTAATTCTTCTTTAGCGTATTCTAGACAAGCTACTAGGCAGTTTCAAATTGAAAAACAATTTAATTAAAGTACCAAAGGGTAGGTAGTGAAAATGTCGGTTTTATTCATTTTTTATGAAGAGATTTACATTAGCGTAAAATTAATAGTGTACCGGTGATGACATTTTCGGAAAACGTTCTTTCTTTTTGAGGAATATTATGGTGTAGTGTGTTCTTACTTTTTTTTCTATCAATAATTTTCAGCGGACGTGAACGAGAGCAGTCTTCAAATTCCTAGTCTCTCCAAATAGATACCATTTCCATCTAACGCTCTTCTAGCATATGGTCATTAAAAAATAATTATACTGTATAGGATGAACCACCAAAAACCTCTTTCAGGCTGCTTGTTGTCTTAGCTAATTTCTACCGATTTAACTCATCAAGCTTCGCTTTCGTTTATGAGCATTGTTTCTCTGAAGAATTTGAAGAAAAAGCGTGTTCTCATACATCTCTCCGAGAACTAGAGGAACTATGCTGTGTGGAGACAACTTTATTTCTTACTATTAGCCCAACAAATTGTTTTTATATTTTTCTTTTTAACAGAGGAGTTTCTAATGACAATTTTGCTCTTGACTATTTTCCAGACATTCGCGATAGGTGAGACCGTTTCTTGGACTCCAACCTTGAGTCAGTCTCCTGTTCAGCCACGGCGCTTACTCACATCACCGCTGTATTCTCCTTATTTTGTTAAAGTCAGTAACGCTTTTGAAAGGCGTGGCTGAATACTTTACACAGGTGGTGAACAGTAACCCAACGCCCACTGCGTTACCACCACATTCTGCTATAGGCTTCGTGAAGTAGTCGTGTTTCAGAGCTTGTCAAATGGGCCGGTACTATAGACTCTCCTGCAACTGTAAACTCTTTATATATATATGTATGTATATATAAAAGAAAACTGTAACAGTGATGGGGATTACTTTGTATCTGTAGTTGACTTTTATGTCCTCAACCCTCACTGATAAGGCTCAATTAGGTTGATGATGAAGGGGGCTTTACCCGTACGGCGTATAAAATATCGGTGAGCCTGATGACTCTGAAGTTGAGGCCATACAATGGTCTTTTTTTTTCTCAAAAATCAGTGGTTTATCTCACGCAGCTCTAAAGTGTTTGGCTGTCAGTTCATCAGCTTAAGCTTGTCTTTTCAATGCAAGGTTTACTTAACGGCGTTTCATTGTGAGCGTATATACTTTTGTTTAAAGAATTCTCAACACAAATTCTACGCTCTACGTTTGCAAACATATTTCATATCGATGAGAGAACAATGGTCTCAATTCCACCTAGGTGTTAATTGTTTTATTAATTGTTTCTTATTTTCTTATAGGAAATGACAGATTACAAACAAAGTGGGAAAATCCCATTATCGGCGCCGTCAATGCAAGCTCAAGCGCAAGCAGCGCAAAAAGCTGCGTTACTCGCTGCCGCCGCCCAACAGCAACAGCAGCAACAACATCATGACGATCATGATGATGACGATGGTGACGGAGATGACGATGAAAATCAGTAGACTTAAGTGCGTAATTTAATTAAATTACATTTAATTACATAACTATAATAATTAAACTATAAAAAACAGAAAAAAATGAAAAAAAGTGAACAAAGATAAATAAAAAAAACCACAAAAAACCAACAAACAATATTTTTTTGTAAAATATAATAAAGCTGGTAAATTAAATTAAAAAAAAAAAAAAAAACAACTTGATAAATAATTTAAGAAAACAATAAGAGTAAAAAAAGAAAATAATAATAATAATAACGCTAATGTACGATAATAAGATTAAGTTGAAAGCGAGGAGCGATAGGAATCCTTATTTTCAATTTATTTTCTCTGTAAAATTAGTTAACAAACAAAAATATTATTTTCCTTTTTTTATATCCTGAACTGCATATTATTTAGTATAAAACTAAAAAAAAAAAAAAAACTAAAAATTGACATCCTTCTTCCTCCCACGATTTCAATAAAAAAGAAATTTAACAAAAAAGAGACACAAAAATAAAATGTTTTTATTTTCTTATAGGTATATACATATGTATATAAAAAAAAAAAAATTGAGTTTTCTTTTTTTTAGAAAATCATATTCGCCACATTCACTCATCAGAAAAAATTAGTAAGAAAAGTGTAATCATCACCCAAGAACACGCATTGCATTCTATTTGTCACGAATCGTTATCATTTTTTTTGTTATAATTTTTTTTTTTTTTTTTTTTTTAGATAAACCCCCCAAAAAACATAGTAAGTAACGAAAAAAAAAAAAAAAAAATGGAAAATATGTAAATAACTAAAACAAAATCTAAGAACTAATATTTAAATAAGAGAAATAATAAATAATTGATTTATATAAGATTGAGCATATAAGTATATAACTATATAAGATCTTACGTAATTCTTAGTACTTGTACATAATGAAATATTAACATTAAAAACGTATATAAATAATAATAGTAAAAAAAAACAAAATGACAATGGCGACTTGAACTCAAATTTATTCTTTTCGCTGCAACACTAAAAACTGTATTTAATATTAAAAAAAAAGTGAGATGATGTACATGATATGTGGAAGTATGATGACAAACATTGAATGTTGTGGTCTTTTTGTACGTAAAAAAAAAATACAATAAATTAACTAAAATACTTTTAAGTAAGATTTTCAAATTAGGGATATGCAAACTGTAAGAAAATGAAAATACTTATATAAAAAAAAAAGAAAAGGAAATTAACACTGATAAAAACAAAACAAATGTAGGCAAAATTTCAAAACAAACCTTTTAAAGCACTTTGTGTTTAGTTGCGTCTAAAATGGAGTGTATCTTTTTTAATATACATTTTTATTTCTATAACTAAATTCTCTTAGTTTTTCTTTTGTTTTATATGTGATACGTTGGAATTCCGAGTGAGGCTCATTAAAAAAAGAAATTATAATTTTAAGCCAACATCCCAAATCAGTTTTATTTCATATAGTCGTTTGAAAAACCATTCGAATCACATTTTGAGGATCAGGGTGGAGTGTTTTCATTTGAAAAGAAAGTAATATTACATTATGTTGCTTGTTGTGGATGGGGAGACGAAATAATAGTGAGGAGTAATTTACGACACAGAATACTAAAAACAATTTCGCACAGTTTATTGCGACAGTAGAAGGTTACAATCAAACGTTGGAAAGAGGTAGGAGCGATGGTTCAAAGTCCAAACAAGTGAAAAAAAAAAAAAAAACATTCACTCGTTCGACTGCAGAAACATTCACTCGTTCGACTGCAAAAACCATCGAACAATTTTTTCAACCCTTGCGATGGTGCAAAGTCCAAACAAGTGAAAAAAAATCATTCATTCCTTTGATGTGCGATGGTCACACAGTGTTCATACACAAAAGGGCAGAGCAGCCGTCGCTAGAGTCAGACAGTGTACATACACAAAAACCATTCAGTAGAAGTAAACTATCGGACTATCGATAGTGAAACATTTGAATGTTTTTTTTTTTTCATTCGAATGAAAATAGTAATGAATTTTGAATTTTGCAACCATCGAATAAGTTGATTTTTTTTATTCGATAGTTCCCAAAACTAGTCGCTTCTCGTTTTCAATCGGTATTATGCATCAAAAAAGTTACATAATGCCGATTCAAAAACGACACGACAATCAAACCGACAGCAGAGATTGATACTTACATATGTTAGTATGTTAGTATCCATGATAGAAGAACTCGAAAAGTGGGGCTCCTATTTTACCCTTTCTCTATGAGGTCATATTCTGAACATGAATCGAAATTGATCTCATTTATATCTCAAAAATAACAGTACTTTTCTACAAGACACCGTAGTTAAGTGCATGGATCACTGACCGGGATACTCAAGTTCTAGTCCCAGACACCACCAGAAAGTTTATTCCCTGTTCTACCTCTCGCGAACGTCTGACAAACATCCGAAAGTAAAATAGTCATGAAAATGCTTCACAAATATATAAAATATTCATGGGAAAAAAATAAAACAAGCTAAGCTTTTAATTGTACAAAGCGTCAAGTTAAATTTTCCAATTTTGTCTCGAAATAACCGATTCATCTCTTTATTTCGATTCGAAAATCACAACTATTCGAAAGTGTTTTTCGATCGTAATACTACCGGAGCTTGACAGATTGGCCGGTACTATAGACAGATGTCTTGTTCTTAGAGAAGTTTATAAAAAAAAAAAACTTAAGTTGGTACTTCATAAATTCGAATAGAATGCATTTGTTGCCTTATATTACGGAAAGAAAAAAAAATCTATTCGTATTCTCGGACATTGGAATCCGATTTTCGAACTATTAAAAACCGTCTATTGGTTGCTTCACTTTATCGATGTTCACTCTACCGCAAGTCAACTGCAGTTGTAAAACTTTCGGATCTGTTGTTTTATGCTAAGTCTAAGTCGATTTCGAGTTGAGTGAAATACGTATTTTCTAAGTCCAGTGATATAAGAACAGTTGACAGTACTTCTTACCTAAGCGGTAAAAAAATGTCATAAACTCGTCAACAAGCAGAAAATAAAATTATATTTTTTTGAGACTTACGACTCACGGAACAGGCAAATTTTATCACTACAAGTGACAGTTCTGCCATTGAAACATGAGTTTTTTTTGTTCTGAAGCAAATTTAATGTCAACTCGCGACTGATTAACCCGCACTTGTTTGTTGGTTAGCATAGGAAATATGTGTGTATGTATTGCAATTACTTGCGGAAAACGGTTAAATACCCTCTCATATAATGACGTTCATTGAGATGCAACCAGCCCATGTGGTGATTTGATTTGCCTGACATCAAGCGTTGAACTTTACTGTGTTTTAGGCGAAGTGTCTAAAAGCTCGCTGCGGACTCTGCTTTGAAATTCAAGAAGCGTTCAAAACATTACCGTTAGGGCTCAATTCCACGTTCGAAATCAGAAGAAAGATAACACTATTAGAAAAATCTTTCCATAATAAACAACTGGGGCATTCTGTTGCCGTTTGTGGAACAAAATCCGACAAATGCTCTGCATACACCTCAAAATCTAGAATGTGATCGTGAACGATAATAGAACCTTTAAACTACTCCACACAACCAAAGCAACATAATTTACCCTTACTTTTATTCCATATAAATTTTGTTTCATATTTTTCAGTTTAAAAATATTTCTTTAATTTAACTTAAACCAAGTTTAATTTGTATTTGTACATTAAATGATATTTCAATTTATTGTAATTTTCTTATTGTTTTTTTTACAATACAGTTTAAATTGAAAAATGTCAAACAAAATAGCGCATACACTTTTTTTTTTTTTTTATATTTGCAATAACTACAAGAAGAAACAATTTCAGGCTCGAACGATTCCTATTTATATAAATAAACACATAAATATGTAAACCAAGAAAACTGTAGTATAACTTTGGCTTTAAATCTTTAACACAACAAAACAAAACACAAAAATATAAAAACAATAGAAAAGATGGAAGACATCAACTGCCACGCCTCCAAATACTAAAAAAAAAAAAAAAAAAAACGAATACAAAAAATAAGTAAGCAGAAAAATCTTGTCTGTTCCTTAAGAAATAAAAAAATAAATAGGTTTAACAAAAAATAAATAATCAGGGGGGAACTACAAATTTGCCGGTAAATGAATGATCGTACATTTAATAAAAAAAAAAGTATAAGAAAAAAAAAAATAGCCAAACAAAAATAATAGTTTCTTAAATCTTAAAAATAACAGAGACAAGAGTATAAAAACAGTATTTCTTTATTTTTCTTAAAGAAAAAAGAAAAATGTTCTCTTAATTTTTTTTTGTTATCTTTGTTTCATAAAGTTATCGTTTTTATTTGAGAATATTGGGAGGGAGTTTCCAGCTGTAAAGTCTAAACTAATACAAATATAATTATATTCATTCTAAACATTTTTTTAAAGCGTATCCGTTTACTAATAGCGGATACGAAGAACTTTTTTTTTTCTAATTTAAAATTGGATTTTTTTCCAAGTTACCAGAGATTATTAAGAAAACAAAATTTAACAATGAGAAAAAGGAAAATAACTATGACAGTGAGTAAAGTGAAAACTAAACATGTAAGAAAAGTAATGTAAAGTTTTTTTTTTTTTTTTAAACCGATTAGTTTAGTTTTAGTGATTTTTTAATGATTTTTTTCATTAAATTTTTAAATTTATAGTTCGTTATTCTTTTTTATGTGTATGAAAAGTATATAAACAAATAATAAGTAATTATAATTACGCGCTCTTATTTAAAAAAAAAAACAAATAAAAGAACAAACAAGAAAAAAATAAATCAACAAATTCCCATTACATAATTAAAAATTTAGGTAATAATTATTAATGATGAAAGAAGAAAAAAAAAATATAAACAAATAATAATTAAAACATAATTAAGAGTATGTAATAGAATTTTAAATGAAAAAAAGTGAAAAAAACCAACTGACAAAAAAACTACAAAAAATATAACAAATAATGTCATTCTTAATCTTAAAATGATTTTAGAGTTAAAATGAACAAACAAAAAAAGGAATAAAATAAAAAAAATAATTTGGTGTTTATTTTTTAGTTTTAAGAGAGGGGTGTGTGGCAATGTGTTTCTACAGGCAATCTTTTGATTCAGATGGACAATGGCGCCTATGGTTCAAGTCAGGTGCCTTATTATGTGTTATGGGACGAAAGGCATGACAAACAATTTCCAGATACCGATATCTACGACTTTTAATGATTATGTGTGACGAGGGTGGTAACAAACAATTTTGATGAAAGGCAAAAATGCATGCTAATTTGAACCGCACCTATCTTCACTTCTATCGAAATTGTGTTAAAAGAAAATTAGTGAACAATTTTTGGATATAGTGTTATGCTGAATTTCCTGCGGCAACTCTACAAAATCAAATTTTCGTGAAATTATTTTATTTATGAACTATAAATAAAATAATCTACCAAATTGTTTATTATTGTAGTTTCAGGAAAATATACCTAATGCACACACAAGTTCATATAAATGTTTACATTTGTGATAAATAAGCAGCCCTTGTGCTCTCTCAAACGACCACTAAGTAGTTGCCGCAACGATATGGGCGACCAGAATTGTAGCACATAATCATAATTTGGTATTTACATTAGCTAAGTAACGAATGACTTTTAGTGAATGCATACGTTAAGTAATTTAAAATTATTGAGGAATGTGACTCCGCTTTCGACAAACAACATCAACAACAGGTGATTTTTTACCATTGAACATCGACACCTATAATACGATCATTACCGTTAAATTTTATTATTCGAATTGCAGACACTACCGAAGTTGTTGATTTGATTCTGATTGAGAATTCGACTATGGGGCATGAAGTAGTGGGTGGCCCACCAAGCGCGCATGAGCGAAAAACCAGGTACAGACACCAATGAAAACCTAGCCAATTTTCGGTTGTCAACCACAGACGTGGGACAATGAAGAGTGTGCATATCGGAAACGGCTGACGAATAGTTGTAGTAAGAAGACCAAAGGAAAATGGATTGTTCCAGTTCGCGCAGAACAATAAGACAACTTAATGGACCGTTACTGAATGATCAACAAATTGTATGACAAGAAAATTGTATGTTTAAGACAGCGAACTTAGCACAGGGGCCTTATTATGTTCAATCATTATCGTAACGATTTTGGACACATTTATGATTGTGGTTACGAGAATGGTATCTGTCATACCACACCTCACAACACGTCCTTATAATTATTTTTTATTAATTTATAATTAACAATTTTATATCAACAAATTAGCTGTCCCAGCCATTCTTAAATAAGTGAATCTCAAATGTAAAGAATGATTATTTTTGGAGAATTGTACAAAGAAGAAATCATTCGATCTAAGGACATGAACATCACAATTTGCTGTCATATGCGCTCTTTGTTATTCGGGTTGTAGCTGGTTAAGAAGAGTTAGCACAAACACATATGTACTATAAGCGCACTTTTGTACTGCATACCTATCTTCAGCTTCAATAAGTAGGTCAGCAATAGACTTCAGCTTTATTAAGCAACAGTTTGTGTGTGGCATGTAGCACTGTCTTACTGGATCCACTTATTGTCTACGTCCATATCTTGCAATTCGGGTCAAACAAAAATCGATTATCACCTCTCGATACTTTCCGCTGTTGACAGTTACCTCTCGTTTCGGAAAACGTACATTTGGCCCGATGACGTCTCTTGACCAAAATCCAAAAATTAGTTTTTCTGGATGCAAAGGAAGTTCCCAGATCCGACAAATTTGATTATTTACGAAACCATTCAGTCAAAAATACGGTTCTTAGCTGAAGATGATTTTCGTTTGGCGAATAGGGCACGAATTTTTATAATAAATTTTGACTCGACGCGTTATGATAAATGGTAACTTTGACAAGGCACAATCGTCATAGAATGACCGTGCTGTCATTTCAAACATAACCACAATCGCCTGTCAAAGTTTAGTGACATTTTTTTGGATTTATTTCTTCACTCTCAAAATTCCAGAGAGCGGTATTTTGACGTTTAAAAATGATAAATGAGAACCATAGGGTTTATTTATTGGTGGGAGAGATTCTTGCAATTACACATAATCCAGCAACAGTTTTACTTTCACTTTTATTTTGCAATTATTTTAATATGAAATAGTTAAACAAAATGCACAGCACACAAAAGAATACGCCTCTTTATTAAAAAAAAAAAAAAAATAAAATAAATTAAAAGAGAATCAGAGAGCGATGAGATGTGCTTTTGACAGCTAATTTCCTCCTCAACGGAGAATTCGTGTTCTCTGACGGATGCGTATGTAAGTCAAACACGTCTAAAATTTATCTAAAATAATTGCTTAAGTTTTTTGAAAAACAATCGGTTATTCTATTAACAGAGAATAAACAAATAACCGATTAGTCGCTGCTGATTAGGTAAACTGTTATTAAAACAACCTACTATATTTGCCCATACCTAGTGGAAGTGTTAACTTTCGTCTGCCGAAAATTACAGTTCTCTGATCCATACATGAGTCAGCTAACATAGAACTGTGTAGTGTAATTCTTGGCCGACGTGTTGTTGAACCGGTGTTTCAAGAATACTAGTATGGGGTATTGCTATACACACTCATATGAGCACTGTTTGATTTTTCAATCATAAATGCCGGTCCCCTATAAACAAAATTGTTATTAATCTGTCGCCCCAGGATTCTGAAGAACAGCGTTTTCGAGCGGTTTTCAAAACGTTTACATTTATGGACGAATAACTTTCCCGCGTATTAACCTTTAGCACTTTCTAAGTCGAACCACTTAAATCGAGACGATACCGAATTTTAATTTTGTCTAATTACGACGGCATTTTCACAGTTAAGGTAAAGAATGCTGCTGAATTGTAATATTAATTCTCTTACCTTACTGCATATAAAGATCACCGATTTTCACTCAAATTGGCTGTGTCCCTTCGATCTGGGTTATAAGATTTAGAAAATACACTCCTCTACCTAATCAGACCAACTCTCGTTGTCGTTCATCGAATATGACGATTGACGTTTTATTCGCCATGTAGTTTCTAAATCGGTATTCCGTAACTTCTTCGAGACGGCAGATTTGCAATCGAATTCTAAACGACTAATAGTGGAAACAGACTGCTGTTATTGATACCATGGTATAGTGAATACTACAACCCCTGAATACTACAACCGACTGCATTTCGTAGTATTCGATGACTTTGGCGTTAAGTAGTATACTCTGACGTTTGTGTTGTCTGTCATAACAAATAAAAATAGAAAATTCAAGACAGGATGAATAAAAATGATTTACTTTTGTGCCAAATGATGAATAAAAAGAAAATTCAAATACTTGAAAGCGAAAGTCCATACCTAAGAATTTTCAAAGAAGCTACGAAGACTAGCCAATAGAGAGAAATTGGCGCTGCAATCAGTAAGATGGTGGTATACAAATTTGCGAATCTCAATACCAGGTATATTTCATAGTATACTAGCTTTTTACGTAGTATTGCAGTGACAGACATGTGGTATAGAACGTAGTATTGATATACCATGGTATCAATACCAGCAGTCTGTCTCCCACATAAGGCGACCAGCATTGTTGTTGGTAGTAGTTAACACGACATAAATAATACAAAATGGCAATCGCCGCATTTCAAAAAAAAAAAAAAAACGCGAATCAAACTCTGACTTTGACCCTCTACTTACGGGGTAGCTTGGGTACTGCTAATTCTTCAGCAAAATAAACATTTTTAAATTTGTTGATAATAATTTGTTTGCTTTATTTAATAGAGCTCCTAAATGTAAAAAATAATTCTAAGCTGTATAAATTTACATACAAAAAATATAGCGATTGCCTTGCCATTCGTCATAACTTTAGTCTCTTTGGTGGAAATTTTATTTCTACCGAGTTTCTCCTCACATCGTTTGGATTTGAAACAAGGAATATATTATCGAAGCTTATTTTTTCTACTTCCGTGCTTTCTGCAGTCTTCTCATTTTCTGGAGTGTAGATCCTTTGCAAGCAATTCATGTAACATGTTCCATAATTCTCTGGAACAACATTCAAATTAACACTCTTTGGCTTGATGAATTCCAAGAAGTCTTTCAACTCCGAGCAACTACTGTGATTCGAATACGCTACACGATACTCATTTCTATCGCCAACTTGCAACACAAACGGTTTGCCTCGTTTCCAATTTGCCCAAAACATTGCCGAAGGCTTAATGACTCGGAAATTGTTTGCAACGGATGTCTGCGGTTTAAAACAACTACCCTTAAATTTCGTGAAGATTCTGCATCGCCTAGCATCTGGCGATATACAATCATCCATGGCAGGTAAGTAGACATACTTTTTCCACTGTGTCTCGTTCACGTGGATTTTTTCTCGTAATTTTCGTTCAATGGCGATGAAGAGAAACTCTATTCCATACTGTGCGGGCATTTCAATGAGAATCTTATTGTCTGGACGATTTTCTAGCCATTCGCTGATGAGTGAACAAATTGTCGATATGCTTTCGATTTGCGTGGGGAATTCGCTGTATCTGTCCGAGAGGAATGTGGAGTCCAGATGGAGGGAGTCTATCTTTCTATTTCTAAGGAGTTCATATTGGTCAAAGTGATTTTTAAGGATTCTGGAAGAAATCGTTTATACGTCTGTTTTCAACGAGTACTGTTGTACAAACCTGAAATCTCCAGTGTATAGCACTGTGTGGTACCTCGTCTCAAACAGAAACATTACAGATCCAGGGCAATGTTTGGCAGGAAGGGCAGTCACCGCGAGATTAAACTGCTTTCCATCGACATGGTATGTGAGATCCAGTGGCGCTATTAGAACGAAATGCAAGTGTAAAGAACGACAAAAGCCAAATTGTACTCACTTCCAATTTCCACTGTTTCTATTGCGCTGGCTATGTTTGGGAATTGCTTTTGCAGGAACACCGCCGATATAGCACTAGTAAATAGCGGAACTGTAAGGCTTCCAACTTCTGAAAGACCAACCATGTGATCCGCATGACAATGTGAGAGAAAGAGGAGTTTCGATTGCAGGCATTCTCCTACGAAGCGGTCAACAGCGATGCCAGGAATTTCTTCAAAGAAGCCCTTAAACGTGCTCATCAGGGATAGAATTTCACCACAAATGACATGACGTCATTAGTTTGGGATAATCGAAAATAAAATTTCTTATCACATAACATGCATTTAACAACCAAGGAACAGCTGAGCGTTTGACAGTTCTCTGAAATGAATGAGACAAATGACAAGTTACAGGGTGCGGCGAAAATAATTTGTTTTATGAAAATAATGGATCAATCGTACCTTGATTCCTGTTTTCGTTCTTCAACGATTGTCGTTTTATGAATTTCGCATTTAAAGCGAGATAAAACATAGCGAAAAGTCTGCTCTCAGTAAGGAACAGCATTACAGGTTCCAACAATATCGGACGTCATTCTTTGCACAGGAAGCACAAATTTATGTGTGAGCGAATTTCAACAAGAGTATTGAATTAAAGATCTGAAATACGCTTACTTCATGTCTTACAACTTATTGCGCCATCTTTGTAGTCGAAATGTGTCATACTCAGTTAGCGACAAGTGTAGATAATATCGAAAGTTTCTGAAAATGCGAACTTTAACTGAACTTGGAATATTTGTTTACAAAGAAACAAGACTATTGAATGATTAATGTAACAATAATAAAAATGGGAACAATAAACAAAACTGAAATAGGATATCGTTTTCTGTATTGCTATCAATCCCGGGACTAGAAAATTTCAAATCCTGAATTCTCCACTCGTCCTCAAGGTGCGACCGAACATAGTTTCGGCGGTAGATGTCGTTCCGTAAGTGTTTGTTCTATAAAAATGCGTGCTAAAGATCAATTTTGACTAGCAATTTCTAGAGTAATTTATTGCCCACAATTTATTAGTATGGGTAAGTTGAGAGATATGGAGTAAATGGTTGAATACCCGTGACAGACCAAAATGGTTAACCCAGCTTAACTTACTCATCGCTATCCGAAAGTCGGTTTGTCACCTATGAGTTAGCTCTAAATGAGATGTGCGCATTGTGGAACTGGCTTAGACAGAAGCAGGCTTACAGGACGAAGTCAGCTCGTTTCTTGACAGCCAATGGGACAGGAGGCACATTCGGAAAAATTCGAATAGATTTGCTTTATTGTATTGAGGAAAACTACTTTAGTTTTTACTATTCAATATTACTATTTGTTAAGTTCCAAAATACTTGCAAAATCAGAACCAATTGAAGTCATTACTTAGTTGTATAGACATTTCTATAATACATACATTTTAATGTAGTTATTAAAATGCTAAACACAAAATAATTAATAATTTACCTAAAACAAAAATAAATAATTAAACTAATCATCAAAGCGTTATGAAAAAGAGCATATAGTCTTCATATTGTAAATACAATATTATGTTTCTATTTGACCAAAAGAAAAAAAGGAATATATCTTGGCACATTATAATCCGATGTGGCCAGCGCCAGCAGAGAAAATTCAACGAAAATCCGCAGTTTAGGAATAAAGTACAAAAAAAAAAAAATAATAAATAAAAAATATTGGACAAACATAAAAAAAAATATAGCTTAGGGTTGTGATATGGCCGAGATTTTTTGTATGCCTTCTGATGATGCTGAACAAATTCAAATTCTCCCACATGCGTCATTACTGAAGTTTCATCAGGTGCGCTTATTTGAGACTAATCAAGATTCTTAAAGAAATCCTTTTTTTATTCATATATTTAATTGCATTTTATTGACGCTTTGCAAATTATTGCAGTTTGCTTGTACATTAAATAATAAAGAAATAATAACTTAAAACCTTCTCTGCAATTTTGTTGAATACTTTTCTATGATATTGGACAGAAAGAACTGAAAAATATCCTCCCTTTTTCTCGCATTTTTATTGTTCACCTAGAAATATACTCATTTCAGCAAATTTAGAATAATCAAAATAATGGAATTTGCATATTACCTATCAATAAGTGCATTGAATGTGGATATTCTATAAAAAGCAATAGACTTAATTTAATCTCCTTCTATCATGACAATTTTATTCTCGGATGTTTGCCAGACGATCGCAATAGGTGGGACCGTGAAAAAACAATTTTTTTTGGGTTCAGTCAGAAAATTCTAAAAAGTTTGATTCCTCAGCTGAGATATTCAGTTTAACAGCTGATCCCTCAAAAGTCTTCGAGGAACGCCTAAATGGAACATGCCTAATATACAGCAGTTACTATTAATAATTAAACGTAATCCATTTGCCAATCCCTTAAAGATTTTCCTCCAATTCATCAGAGGAGAATATTTGTCAAATTCTCTTCTAAGGATGAAACTAGCTGTCAAAATCATATGTCATCTGTTTTAAATTTATTCTAAAACAAAACAAGAGGCGTATTTTGTTGTATTTTTGGTTCTATTCTATACGAAATAGAAAATAAAACTCTTTCTGAATTATGTGTAATAGCAAGAATTTCAAAACAATGGCTCTCATTTACGGAGAGAGAATCACTAATTTCTCAGCAGAAAAATTAAGTGAACAGCGGATCCCTCAGAAGTCTCCGAGGAAAATGTCTATTAAAGCAAAATTTTATAGTCATTTAAATAGTCACGCAAATGAGTTTAGCATTTAAAATGGGATAAAACATAGCAAAAAGTCTGCTGCCAGTAAGGAACAGCGTTATGGTCGACTTATGTATGTACATGGTCACGCAAGTGAGTTAAGCATTTAACGCGGGGTGAAACATAGCGAAAAGTCTGCTGCCAGTAAGGAATATCATTATTAGTTCAAAACAATTTGGACGTCGTTCTCGCAGCAAACACAATTTTGGATGGGATAGAATAGTAATCCTACTCCAGCTCCAGAATTAGCAAGAATGGTCAACGACGAGTTTCGATTACTAGTTTTCTGCGTAGCGTGACCATGGAAATCCACCATTACAAGTTCCAACGAATTTGGACGTTGTTCTTTTGACAGGAAGCACAATTTTTATATTATTATATATATATATACCTACATGTTTATATTGTTATGGTTGGATTACTTCCACTTCACACTTTTTTCCTTCCCAAAAAAAGGCAGCTGGTGACTTGTAACAAAGTATTGTAGTTGTAATCAATGAATATCTGAATGGAATGAACAGTATATACGAACGCAAATTAAGTAAATAAAAAAAAGTTACAAGTGATAAATTCATTAAAATAGTCATGCACATTATAAATAAATTGTTTTGTGATTTGTTTACATTGTTTAGGTAATAGTATCTGTCAAGGACTGCCTATAATTTTCAGGAAATACAACTTTTCGGTATGATTTATTATCTCAATCTAGCTCTAGAATTAGCACGGATAATCAACAACGAGTTCCCTTTTCTAGTTTCCAGTGCGGACAGTGGGTCAATGCTATGTAAATACACCATTAGACCCAACCAAAAATCATTGAAGAACGAAACACATTTAATACACCGTGTGGCACAAGTCCATCATATCCCTTGCATTTCCACCTTAGGAAATGAACACCAAACAATTCATTCTAATAAGAAAATTTACTTTTGTTTTGACAACTTTTCTGTTTTCTCACGATTTTCGCTTCCCGAATGAAGAAAAATTCTTCACACCCCAGCGCAGCGTACTATTTGTTACATTTTCGTCCTGTCGCTCTCGTAATGTTTCCCTAATTTCCATTTTATTTAAATTATTTCCCAGAAATAAAACCAAAAAACGTTTTTGTTAAATGAAAACTTGCATTTTATTTCGTGTTTCTTAAATGAATCGTTCCCTGTTTGGTGAAACCAATTGAAATCTAATTATCGCGTGTATCCTCGTAATTGTGTCGTAAAATGTCCACAATAACGTCCTCGTCGTCGGCAGAAAGTGCAGCGAATAAGAACTCAAAGGACATGTTCTCCGGTGTCACCTCGAAGGTCGGGAATCTGGACTTTGATGATTTCACGAGTAGTTCAATCATAGAGTTCCTCAACAAGGAGCAGGAGTGTTTCTATGGCTCCAGCCGTGATACCAGTGAAATAAACGATGAAATTATATTCGAAGAAGTTAATCGATTGTCGGATAACTCGGACACTCGCAGTGTCGACGAGATACTCCGTGAGGCAGAGCTCCTGATAAATAAACAACTCACGGTGGGTGGTGCGTCATCTGCGGTAAATGGTACGAATGGGGGATTCGAGGCGTACAAGAAGTTAAATCTGAATAATTGTGATTCGTGCTCGGCGGTGGTTATGGTTGTAAAGGAGACGAATTCGCCTCCGCAAATTGAGAATAACTTCGAGAAGGTCGTCGACAATGTACATTTGGATTCGGTTATCTCTGATGAATCTACGCCCAAGGATATGAGGAATTTCACTGCAAATAATGCTGAAACTGATGATATCGACGAGGATACCACTGATACGGTGAGTTTTACATGGAAATTTATTTGTTTTGGGCAGAATAGGAGTCCAGGCTGATGTGCACCTGCCGTTTTATTCAGAGTCGTGTTGAATGCAAAATATGTGGCATAAATTTAGGCGTTTGATCATCGCCATATCATTGCCAGATATAAAATAGATAAAACAATTAAACATTTTTAGTACTGGCAAGTATTCACCGAACAATCTTATACTATTAGCTTCCAGTCAATAATAGTGGCGATTTATGACCATTTTTAACACTTATGAGTGGTACCAACATATTAAAAAGTTGAAAGAAATGTTAGGCGTGTTCCACTTATGGATATTTACCTCCGATTCCTTCGAAAAAGCGTATTCTGGTGTATGCTGTTCATTTGTATAGCTATTTTATATTAAAATAATTGTAAAATAAAGTAGATAGCAAAACTGTTTTTGAATTATGTGTAATTGCAAAAATCTTTTCCATCAATAAACCCTATAGATCTCATTTGTCATTTGTAAACGTCAAAATTCCGCTCTTTGGATTCTTGAGAGTGAAGAGACTAATCCAAAAAAATTTAGTTGCAGAAAATTCGAAAAACTTGCGACTCCTCAGCTGATATATTTAGTGGTGCAGCGGATCCCTTAGAGATCTTCGAAGGATCCGTAAGTGCAACACACCTAATATCTTAAGATTTTCTAAATTTCCAAACATGTCAAAATTATTATTAAATTATCTGCGATGGCGTAATTTTAATTTTTTTTTTGTGGATTTGATGAATTGCAATCAAAATATGTACGACAGTTTGTGTTTAGTTAGCCGAAATCTTCTCTCAAACAAAAAACATCTTAAGGAAGTCTTGACACTCATAACGAACGCGACGCAGATGGATTGAAATGTCATGTTAACGACGTTGAACAACTCAGCGGCCACGACGCTCACGACATTTAATATTCCTTCAATTTCCTTCCACTTATTTGCTATTAAATTGACGTTCTTATGAACTCTGCAGGCTTAGACAATTTTCAATTTTTTTTGATTAATTTCTCATCATTACAATTTTGAAGTATGCAGATTGAAATTCTCCCACTAAACAACACGAAATTGAAATTTAGATGCGTAAATAGTTGGAACTGAACCAACATTATAACGTCGTTAGAGTCGCGTCCGTCGCGAAGCTGTCGAGTTTGCCAATTCTATGTGCTTTCATACAACTCAACATTTTTTTTGATAGTTTGATGCATAACGGCTGTTAACGAGATATTGCAAAAGAGAGGTGTCAAACTGTCACTTCTACTATGGAAATAAGATGAACAATTTATAGTAACACGGAAATAAAAATCTTAAAGTAAACAAAAAAAAAAAACACTAATAGATGACCATGGCCACCAAAATGTTTGAATTTTTGTATTTATTTATTTATTTATGACAATATTAACTTATAATAAATTATAAAATTAATATATATAATATATAGCTCTAGCTGTTGGGCTTTCGGCTATTCTTTAAACTAATTGAAAATTTTTATATTCTACTTTCTAAGTTTAATGAAGAGAGCAATTTGTTGATGTTCTGAATATTGTGTTCTGTATTATTTTCACAATTTTCTTCAATTTCTAAGTGTCAAAGAGTGGCTCACTACATTTCGCGCTATTTTCTTTTTGACAATATTTAATTCAACATATTTACTGCGATTTCGGAATATATATTGTTTACTACTATCAAATGCACTGTTTCTGCCCAGTTCGAAACAGAATTTGGAAAATTATTTAAGGATGCTTTTGGAACCTTGTAAATTTAATTTTCGCATATTCGAATTTTAACTATTAGAGCTTGGTGAATAGCCGTCACGATTTAAAATTGAGAGGTTCATAAACATAAGAGCGGTTATTATTCCTCGGCGAATAGCGCTCTTAAGTTAAATTTTATGAAGTTTGTGTATTATTTACAGTTTTACAAAAAATAATTATTAAGAAATTGTTTCTGGAAAATTACAAAAAACCCACTGGTATTTAGATTGGGGTATACATTTGTTTTTAAACAATAAGCTATCTCAAAAAAATTAATGAAAAAGACCACAAAGTTATGACGGAGATGTGATCCATAAATAAATTGTACTAAAATATAACATCGAGACCAGTTTTGGATCAGAACCTTGCTAAGAAACTGGTACAACGAGGTATTAATCTGGTGCACTATAGAAAAATAAACGGTGTGACACGACACTGAGGTTTAGTTTCGGATTATGAAATTTCCAGAGCTTATAGAGCTACATTACATAAACGAAAGAGCACAAAATGGGGCAACGAAATATGAATAAAATAGCTGTGAATTGGCAATTTAATCGTAAGGTGTGTTCAAACTAACCTTTCAGAAACAGTTCCGAACAGTGCTGCCGCTTTGCTACGCTTGTAACAAATTTGCTACATTTTCAAAAAAATAAACACATTTGCTACTTTGCTACCCACTTTCACCAAATTCATGGATTTTGCAACGTTTAAGAATTTCCCTCAGTTTGGTTTTGTGTTCCGTCGTTATGCGAATAATATGAAGTTGCGTCATCATATGTGATATACAACAAATTGTTGATTTCTTATTCCAGTATTTTCAATTGATTTTTCCATTCCAGAACATACCTCAATGAAATTTACTTTCTAGGTCCGGTCTAGTATATTCCACCCAAAAAGAATCAAAAAGAATCAGATTGGGTGTGAGTGAAATGTAGGCGATTGAGTGCTGAAAGTCGGCTAATAATGTAGTTCTTGCGTGTAAATGGTTCTGTCTGAAAATCATCAACATTTAACAAAGTGGTAAGATATGAGTGGTGGAAGGTAGGGTCTCAAAAATCCTCAAAAATAGTTCTTGTAACACGGATAACACAAGAATCACTTAATGGATTTTTATTAGACGTACACGATATCATTTGTAAATCATTACAATCGAAAAGAGTGGTGGTAAAATATATCTGCGGAGTGATGTTACAAAAATCTTCAAAAATCGTTCCGTCGCACGCCTAACTTAGAAACATTGCACAGTAATTTGAAATAGTGTGTGGATAGTTCCATGTGAGAATCATTAAAATTGTATGAAGTGGGGTTTTAAAAATTAATAACTCGTGAAATACTGAACGGTAAACATTGAGTGGTCAACATTAATTAAATATATGATTTGAAGACCCCACACCCTTAATTCACAATCTGCAACCTTCATAATACACATTTGTGCAACATTTTCCATAACTCAGCAGCACAGAGTTTGATTTTTAGTGCCAGATTATCAGTTTATGTTTATAAAAGAGACACGACTCTTAATTACCCTTAATTTAAAGCTTTCGAATTCAGAAATGTTCTAGATTCTGAAGTATTGAACTATTTGTATTTGTCGAATTAAAATAACAAAGCCAAAATAAGGAGATGGTAGGAGAAACGTAAGAATATGAAGTTCTAAAAAATCGGACCAATGCTGGCTAAGACTTCTTTTTTCTTTTTCAAAATAAGGATGCCGTGTCTGTCTGTGGTCTACACTATACCAAATGACATTCGTAAGATATGTCGTTTCTTCGCACTTCACAATCTTAGCATCTCCATTGTTAATCAAATACTTTACAAGCTAGTGGCTCAGTCTACCATCGTAGACCAGAACCTTCATTCCCCCCTTCGATCTCACATTTTTTTGTACAGGTTATCCCATCAAGTTCCAAAAGGCTGTTGAAAAAGAAAATTTACTAAAAATCTTTAAAAAGCGAAGGTAGTTAACGGTTATAATTATTATTTTTTTAAACTAAGTTTATCTGCTGCAAGTGCTTTAGCAGTCAATTATCAGACTGTTTTATTTAAAACTACCATGGGTAAGGACCCATGATAGTTTTAAATAAAACAGTCTTAAATTTCATTAACCACTGCGCAGTATTCGTAAGAATGACGTTAAGAAAAATTTTTCAACTGGGTATCAAATCAATGAAGACAACAAAAAAAAATCGAGGAATCCAGGATAAATGAATTTCATTCATACATAGCTCCTTCGCGCCGCAGTATATGATAATTGACTGCGAATAGAAAAACTATTTCTTAACAACTGGAGCACACCAAGGAACGGAAAAAATCTGTGCATGTCTGCGATAAGAAAATTAAATCAATCAAAGCTGACTGGGTGTGAAATTCAATTCACAATAGTAACTGGAATCCTTTTCCAGGGTATAAAAGCGGCATTCGCGACAACCAGAAGCACAGTTCATCTCTAGTCTCAGAGAAGAATAACCAAAGCTACTGCCAACAAGGATTTCAAAAAAATTTATTTGTCTCTTCAAAGTCGTGTATAAAAGAACAACAACATTGGCATTGTGACAATGGTTCTAGTATCTTGGCCACTAAATACGGTTGTGTTAGTTTTGTTCGTCAGTACAAGTTTGACATTAGTGCAACGGTGTGATAAGAATTGGTTTCGTGAGCCCGGTTATGATCAAAGTCTTCTGGTAGAGAAAGAGGATATAAGTGATCGAGGTCCAGACTGGAATGTCAAACGGGAAAGCAATTTGTTAGACGAACGCTGGGAAAATAATTGGCGACGTACTGGCAGAGAAGACGTTACCCGCTTATTGAGAGCTGAATGGCACTCAGGGAGGAGGTCAATTGCAGAGCCGTGGATACGTGTTGACAACGCTGGCATTGAGCGATTGGACAAGCAAAGGATGGTATATGAAGGACATCATGAAAACCGAGATGATCGTCATACTTTAAGTGAAATTTTCAGGCTTGTAGTTGATGATGAAATGATACGTTTTCAACCCTTGAAACTAGACGAAAAACCCGACTTGCAATCCCAAAGACTTGTTGAAAGAGAAGAAACTCAAAGACAAAGAGACTTGCGTCGAGAAAGTAGAAGATTACCAGAACGACGTGGAATAGTCATTAGAGAAAGAGCATCACGGCGAATTGAACGACGATTAAATGGTAGGTTTGAGGACCGCCGACACCAGCAAGATGCTCAGAAGAGCGAACGTGTTGACCGAAAAGAAAGAATGGCCGATGAACGTGAACGACTTAGCCAAGATCAAGTTCACAGACGTGTAGACGAGCAGCTAAATGATTCCCCTAGTCAACAAGAACAAAGAAGCCACGACCGACGTTATGCCGCCCTTTCACGAGACCTTTTTGATAATTCTGTTAAACAACTTGAAGTTCCAAATGAACAGCGACAAGATCGATGGGAACGAGCTGATCGAAAACAGACGCGAGTTGAAGAAGAAGCAAGGCGGTCTGAGCGATTAGAAGGCAGGAAGGCTTTCCATGTTGAAAATTCAACTGAAAGGCGCCAAGAAAGACGACGTGAAGACTTTAAACGTGCCGAATTCTCTGACACCCATAAAGAGTCTGATAGGCAACAAAATGAACGGGAAGCTTCACAGCAGCGTACTGATCGAGTAGAGCCTCAAAGTCGTATCGATACAGTGCGACAAATTTCGCGAGACTTTGAGGAACGATCCAAAACTTTAGCTGAACAAAAAGACGAAAGTAGGGAAACTGTTCGATCTGATCAACAAGGACGTACCTTAGATCTACTAGCCGAACGTCGAGAACGTGCCCTGCAACGAGAGGTAGATCAACAATGTGAAGACATTCCAAAAACTGAATATCGAGGGGAAAATGTAGGAGAACGTGTTGAACGTCAAGATATAAGGCAACACATGAAACATGAGAGCCGAGAGCGATTTTACGATGCTACTGACCGACTCGAAAAGCGAAGCAGGGGAGGTGATCGTGTAGATCAACGACGTGAAAAACATGGCCGATCCGTACGTCGACGAAAAAATTCACTGGAAGGAGTAGACCGAGAACAAGCAAGGCGGGTCAATATACGAGGGGGAGCTGTTCGAGTACATCGACGAGAAAACTCACGAGATCGTGACACTGGTCGTTTAGAAGAACGGACCGAACGTGATGACCGAAAAGATTCCAGACGACACATCTTACGTGAGAATCCAGACCGGCTTGATGAGGCTACAGGTCGAAGCAGGGAAGCTGATCGTACAGATCGACGACATGAAGTCATTGTCCGATCTGAAGATGCACAAGAAAATTCACGAGACCGACAAGATGCAAGACAAATCATTACACGAGAGAAGGTTGTTCAAGTCAATAGACGAGAAGACTCACGAGATCGTGACTCCGATCGATTCAAAGAGCGCGTCAGAAATGCTGACCGAATTGACTCGAGGAGAAAAATTTCACGTAAGGGACGAGACCGACTTGATGAGGCTGATCAACTCGAAGAAAAAAGCAGTGAAGCTGATCGCGCAGATCGACGACATGAAAACTATGCTCGATCTGAAGTTCGACGAGAAAATTCACGACAACGAGTAGACCGAGAAGACTCAAGGCGACGCATTGGACGAGACGAGCCTATCCGAGCTGATCGACGAGAAGTTTCACGAGATCGATTCGAAGAGTGCACCGGACATGCCGACCGAATTGACCCAATGCAACGCATTTCGCGTGAGAGCCGAGACCGACTTCATGAGGATACTGAGAAAGGCAAAGAAGTAAACAGGGAAGCTTCTCGTGCAGATCGTCGACGTGAAGACTTTGACCGATCTGAAGATCGACAAGAAAACTCACGAGATCGTGACATCGGTAGATTCGAAAATCGCACCAGAAATGCTGATCGAATTGACTCAATGCGACACATTCCACATGAGAGCCGAGACCGACTTGCTGAGGTTGCTGTTCGACTTGAAGAAAGAAGCAGTGAAGCTGATCGTGCAGATCGACGACATGAAGACCATGCCCGAAGAGAAAATTCACTACAACGAGAAGACCGAAAAGACTCTAGGCGACGTATTGTACGAGACAAGCCTATCCGAGCTGATCGACGAGAAAATTCACGAGACAGGTTGGAAGAGTGCACTGAACATGCTGACCGAACTGACTCAATGCAACATATTTCACGTGAGAGCCGAGACAGATTTCATGAGCCTACTGAGCAAGGCAAAGAAGTAAACAGGGAAACTGCTCGTGCAGATCGTCGATGTGAAGACTTTGACCGATCTGAAGATCGACGAGAAAATTCACGAAAACTATTAGATCGAGAAGATACAAAGCGAGTCATATCACAGGAGAAGACTGTCCGAGTCGATCGACGAGAAAACTCACAAGATCGTGATATTGGTAGATTCGAAAATCGCGCCAAACATGCTGATCGAATTGACTCAATGCGACACATTTCACGTGAGAGCCGAGACAGACTTCCTGAGACTACTGTTCGACTCGAAGAAAGAAGCAGTGAAGCTGATCGTGTAGATCGGCGACATGAAGACCATGCCCGAGAAAATTCACGAGACCGAGTTTACCGGGAAGATGCAAGGCGAGTAATAACACGAGAGAAGACTGTCTGGGCCAATTTAAAGAATGTAGCTGTACAAGAAGATCGAATAAAACGTGCTTTGGACCGATTATCGGATCAGCGAGGGGAAAACTCTAACCAATCTGAAGATCGACAAACTCTTAGTGAACATAACCGAGAACGTGCCTTATACAGAGTAACCGATGAACTGCATTTCGTTGAAAATCGCCAGAAACAACTTGAAGTGTCTCGTGAGCATCTTGACTGGTCAAAAATTCGTGACGAACAGCGGGAAGATTCTAAAGAACGTCTTACAAATCAAAAATTCACTGTAAAACGAAAACTATCAATCCATGTAGAACATGAAGTGCACCGGGAGCGTTTCGAACGGCTGAACATTCGTAGCGAACGACATGAAGTTTCCAAGAGACAAATATACAAGGTATCACCACAAGAACGAAATGATCGCGATGAACGTCAGAAAGTTGGAAGCGATCGGCGCGAATCATGCAGATTAGAAGTAGCTCCCGCTGCCATGTTAAAGAAAAGTCTAACTGAGCGCCGTGAACATTTTTTTAACTCACAACGAAGTAATCGAAGGTATGCTTCAAAACAGAACACTGATGGAGCTAACGAAGGCCAAGGAAGCCAAGTTGATGACAGGGATTATGCGCAGAGATTCGGGAAGTATATCAAACCAAGTCTTTTTTCAGTGATTCAAGGAAGTCTACTTGCAATTGTGTTTATGAAGTCCCTTAGTTTTGATAACAAAAAGTTTGGGTAAATACATACATCGAGCAAATAAGTTTGAAATGATTCAAAACATGTTTTTTTTTTATATTTAGGAACGAAATTCTCTTCAAGGCTATGGAATCAACTGGCAACGTTAAGACTTAAATTTAATGTTGATGAACCTCCTCCGAGTACCTATCTATTATTCAAATGTATCTCAAGCTTCCCAATAATTATTTAAGACAGAATGCAGTTGTAAAATGTACAAATCGCAGTGTATTATGTATAAACTTAAAAATAATGTTACTCTAAATAAATGCATTAATACAAACATTCATTCAATTGAAAATGTTCCGAAAACGAATCTACCAATTTTCTAGCAAAATTTTTGAACTATAAACTCGAAACGATTCGTTAAAATTTTTAAAAAAGTAACACTCCTTTCTTAAATACATACATATGATTTTTTTTTTTAATTTATTATAAAACACATCATTAAGTACACTTGTAAATGGCCTAGAAAAACCTTGTAATTGTATCCACTACGGTGTATCCCTCTCTGGCTGTGGCTTTGATTTGTGCCTTTGGTAGCACAAAACCATAATACCCCCGATCTCTCAGTTCAACTGTGTACACGTACTTTGTTCCCAGCGCTGCTCGGCACCAATCATCTGAACCACCACCAGCGATACCCAATACCTCGTAGGTTGTCGCAGCTCTATAAGTGTGTCCTGTTTCCTTTTTAATATTCTGCAAAAGACATTTTATAAAATATCAGCAAGGATAAAAAAAAAACTCGAACTCACATTAACAGCCAATTGTGCAGCTTTCTGTAGGTCCTTATGATCCTTGACCTTCGCAGCTTTATATGCCCATGGATATACAATCATCTCACCGTAACTATGAAACGTTAAATATGCGCCAAGATTACTCTTGCGTCGACTTAGAAAACTAACAACCGCTCGAGTTTCTAATTCTGATGCTGCTGATGTACCACGAAATGTGTCCGAACATGGTTGTGGCGATGAACCTGGTCCTTGCCAATTAATATTGAAATTACGATTTAAATCGACACCATAACAACGATAACGACTATTTTTGGAACGATTCTTTCGCCATAAACGATTCTTGTTACGACTATACATGTATCCGTCAGGATTCATGACAGGCATTACGTACCAGGTTTTTGATGTCAGATACTTTGGTAATGTCGACCAATTCGACAGTAGATTGTATAGAATGTACGTGACGACAGCTGGACTAATCCATTCGCGAGCATGAATGCCACCATCGATCCAAATCTTGGTATTATCTTTGGGGTTTTCTGATATCCTATAAATAAAAAAAAAGAGGTATATAAATATATACTCGTACATGTACAGTTCGATATAATCATGAGATGGGACGGTACGAAGTTGAAATAGATAAACACCATCCCCAGGATGTGCTTGCCTTTTAATACCTGGCGATATATTTTTCGTAACATACGAGTAGATTAAGTAGGCGTTTGACTCTGAATTCGATGGCATTCTTGGAAATATGAAAACTTCAGATGCAACTACTTTGAATGTTCCACTCGGAAGTTAATACTTGCTTCAATATTATTTAAAAGAAAAAGCTTTTGATGCGTCTATACACACTCACTTATCTGGCTTTCTTTCAATAAAAACAAAATTAGAAAATCGTAATATTTCTTCTGTAAAAATATCAGGAAGATGACCAAATATGTCATTCTCTTGTTCTCCAAATGTCTTCGAGGGACCCGAAGGATGCTAAAAGTTCTTCTAACGATTCTATCATTAGAACCTGTCCTCTCCTGCTGTACTGAATGATCTGTTTTCAATTTTCAATAGGTTTTCGAGCACTCGGTCTATCCATCTAAAGCTGGGTCGAAAAGTCTTCATTCGCCAACCAATTGTCAATTTATGCAATGAGCGTTGCCAAATTTTCTTAGGTACAATTCATTCATAATCGTTATAAATTTAATCACCTCATTGAGGTATATACCGTTTTATCCATAATGGACCTTAAATCGGCAACTCATGGACAATTAGTCCGCACTGTAATTTCGACGTAATGGTGCGATAGTCGTTGACCTTGTCTCAATTCCCTAGTTGTATGGACAGCTTTAGCTATCGACCCTTTTCTACGTCCTACCGACTTATTCATAGGCAGAGTTTTTCGCTGTTTTCACTTCCGTATTTTCTTCATTGAGTTGGTAGATAATTTTGACGGCGTGTTAGTAGACCGTTTATTTAAATTTAACGACTTAAATGAGTCTTCACAAATCAGGTCTGATGCAAGTTGACGCAAATAATCCACTAAAAATCTATGGAAATCTCGATGCTAGCAGCATTGCATATCAACAAAATGAGTGGGTAATCTTTGTTTTTTTTAAACTTTTATTGTTCAGAGAATAACATAAAACAATAATTTACGTATTAAAATAATCGCGGGAAATTAAATTTCAATCAAATCGGTTAAACTGTTCCGAAGTTATGGGCGTGGGTGTCCATTTGTCTTCTAATTTCATAGCCGAAAGGCGCTGCGCCTCAATACAAATCATTGGTCAATACACAAACATTTTTTAGAACTTAGAGTAATTGAAATATAACCGGTTAATTTTAAAAATAACCGATTATTAACCTATATTCTCTGTTCCGGTTATTTGGCTTAAAAATAACCGGTTATTCGGTTAAATTTTGTTTTTAAATCAAAATTTTATTATTATTAAAATTTGTAAAGCATTTTGTGCTTTAGGATTTTTAATTCAAATAAAATAAAAGTTATTAAAGATTGCAATGAAATTTGTTTACTAATTTAAATTTTGGACTATGCCATTTTATGTAGGAATGCAACGTCAGTCAAATGGCCGCCACGGGAGTTTTTGCAAACTTCGATTTCAGGCTGTATTACGGCCATAACTTAAACGGATGTTGGTTTTTAAGTGCTCCAAAGCTTGGGGATTCTCTCCATAGACACGATCTTTAGCATAGCCCCACAAAAAAAATCTAATGAGGTCAGACCACAAGATCTTGGTGGCCAATTGATGCCGCCATATCTCGAAATTAAACGGCCGACCGGGGAGCTATTCGTGCAATAGCGCCAAATTTGTCTGCGTTGTGTGGCACGTAGCCCCGTCCTGTTATAACAACCACATGTCGCTCACATCAACGTCTTCAATCCACAGACAAGGGTGGCCGTGGTGTAGTGGTAACATCATCGCTTGTCACGCTGTTAGTTCAAGATTCAAATCCTAATAAAAAATTTTCTTTCTCATATGCCCAACTCAA
Source organism: Pocota personata (assembly GCA_963082735.1). Classification (NCBI taxonomy): domain Eukaryota; kingdom Metazoa; phylum Arthropoda; class Insecta; order Diptera; family Syrphidae; genus Pocota; species Pocota personata. The sequence continues at coordinate 36,302,726 of OY720430.1, forward strand.
GAACCACAAATTTTGAAAAAAAGGTAATGATTTCATAAAAATTGTCTTGCTTGAGATTTTCATCAATATTATTTATCCTGATAAATGTCAAATCATCACTCCTAGCTTTTTTAAAGATTAAGAGGTTATTCCTAGCAGTATCATGCCATCGATTCCGCAAGTATAACTTTTGTGGGTTTATTGTGAAAAGTGCGTGTTACATTTTTGGAAGAAAGAAGAAAGAATTTGGATTCAAATCAACGAAAAGATACTCCCACTCCTACTATGGGATGTCTAGGCTGAGGTTGACATTATGCAAAAAATAATTCTGATGATATTCATACTCGTATACAGTGAGTGACTGCAACACGTAAGCACTGGAATTGCTGTTGCAAATTAACAATCCTCATTACTTTTATAATTAGCAACAACCATTTAATTATAGCTGTGCGTAATCTCAGAAGCAGATGTTTTCTAAGATAACTATTTAATATGTCAAACAGAAGTCAAAAAGAATATTGCAAATTCAATTTACCCACAATATCTTTTTTTTTTTGTACCTACTCGTATAGTTGCCATTAATATGTTCGCCTCGGCTATGTTGTACAAACATTTAAAAGATAAACATTTGCGGTCTATTGCGGAACGTGTGTCAGTAAAACTAACATCGCTTTGCGTGGAGCACTATTACCGCCAACGTCGAGTCATGTTGATTCTTTTTAAACTAATTAAATACGAGTCCGTTGAAGATGGCAGTAGCATGATTAGAGTTAATTTTCCTTGTTGGGCATCGACACAGACTTTGAGAGCTCTGTGTATCGCACGTTTGAAACAGATCTGTCGCATCACAAAATATGATGAACACCGGCATAGTGTATACTTGCACAGGCATCTGATGGATGCATTGAGTTTTGTATTCAAGTTAATTGCATGCAAAAGTTATTTGGCTTAATTGCTTGCGGAAATGAATGTTTCGTGCAAGTGTTTAATAATAGAAAAAATGAAAAAAACAAAAAAAATAATGGAATGAGTTTTTATATAAAGGAAACTATACATACAGAGCACTTGGTGTATGATTTGTTTCTATTTGATTTAAACAATGAGACCGCATTCATAGAGATAATCAAAAATGGGATGCCATTGAGATAATGTGATGTTCAAACTTGTAGGCCTACCTTTCTGGGATGTTGTCAGTGCATACAACGTCCCTTTTAGGAAGCCTGTATTCGTAGCTTATTTCTACATAAACTAGTCCATATTCGGAGCTCCGTGCCTTGATAACGCTGTTTGACATAATCGCAATGTGTATAGTGCGTATCCAGTGTAGAACACCTGTATCGCTACATTTTACCTAGGCTAGGCCTTGTTCATTTCATAGCATTCTATAAAGCAACAAAATAACCAGTAAGAACCTAACCCGCTTCTACTCAGTATCAATTTATGCGAATCGGATAGTTTTAAATGAGACAGAAGTTCTTTTTTAAGTTGATGCTTAGCTCCACCGAGAGATCTCGTTCTAGAGTCGTCTCGGTATTATATCATATAGTGGCTCCTTAATACAGTTAAAATCGCAGTTTGTTGGTTTACCGAGGAGTTCGTCCACTACTAGGCTCACCAGTGTTTCTATAGATTTCGTACTCATCATCTCCACGCATCACACACACCCCAAACCAATGTTACGAATCAAATTTCATCAAAATCTGTTTAACAGATCTTGATCCAGACTAAGGGACAAACAAACATATATACACAGAAGAAAAAGTGATTATTTTGCCCCTAAAGAGATGAAAGGTAAGTTTGAAATCAAACCAGCATCTTCCGGCATTCATAAATTTTCACAGAGCTTTTTTATGCCTTTACTTCTGTAAAATCAGAAGTATAGAAATTATGTAATTTTCAGAACTTTTTTTTTTAAATTTTAGATTTGTGTATTAAATGCAACACACGGTATGATGCTCCTAAACTGATTTTGGAAAAATGTCCTGCATACAATCGTTGGAATGTACATAATGTAAAGTCAGATCCGTACAATTACACCAAAACACGTCGCAAAAGTCTGGATACTTTATTGGATCTTGATATTTTGCATAACAATAGCCTCACTATTGTAATAGGAATTGAGCTTTTTTTTTGTATTATACTGGCTGAACGCATTCATTCCATACAATTCTCCTAGCTATAGTGTTTGATTTGTAGATTTAACCAGAAAAAAGGTTCTCTGTGAGCCCGTTGCATTAGCAGAACTTGATCGTGTTATCAAATATCAAACCATAACTTTTATGTATGTATGTATAATTAATATCAAACCTTAAATTATGTACAGTATGCAAAATTCATATTCGTACACCCCTATTGTTATTGAAAAATTGTTTACTAAAACAAAAACAAAGCAAAATAATGAGTGAGTTACGAATAATTATATTCAAAATTTGTTAGCTTATAATAAAAAATAAAAATAAAAATCATGTGTTCACAACTTGATCGTGATGATGACATCAGGAGGTCGAAAAAAAATACTGTGAATCATAAGCAACGACAATGATAGCGAAAACAAACAAAATACTCCCCAGTTATATGGACAGCCACCCTTGGAGTTTACAGAAATTTAATACCACCTGAGTTTCAAACCACACCACTCTGTCTTTCTCTCTGTCTCTTCCCCTTTCCACAAAACGCACGTGTTCTAGAAAATTAGTATAAGGGTATTCATATCCCCTTTAACACGTGCAAATTATATAAAAAAAAGAAAAAAAGTCAAGTGAACTTCCAAATGACATAAGAAAATTAATAATAAATTTGCGTACAGACGGTAAATCTTTGCGGCAAATTGCAAAACTTGTTAAAAGAAGTCCATCTACAATTCAGTATGTGGTAAATATATATAAAACGAGTGGCCGCGTCGAAAAAAAAGTTCGGAATCAAAATAGATTCTTATTGGACAGAAGACATCAGTCATTTTTACTTCGCCAAATCCGCAAGCCCAGTTAACAGGCAAAACGCATCACTTTTGCAAAAGAATATCTAAAAATGGAATGCAGTTATGGAATTTTTTCCGATGAATGTAAATCCAACATAAAAATTTCCGATGGACGAGTAAAAATCTGGCGTGAGCTTAATACAAGCTTAAGGAGACACAATCTACTGCCAACTTTCACACATGGTGGTGGTTCAATCATGGTGTGGGGGTGTTTTGGCGCAGCAGGTGTCGGAAAACTACATTTCATCGACGGCATCATGGGTTCTAAATAATATATTAATATTCTGAAAACAAATGTGCGTGAAAGTGCTAAAAAATTAGGTTGTGAACGGAACTTTGTTTTTCAACAAGACAACGACCCGAAGCATACGGCGTTGAATACACGTCTATGAATATTGTATAACTGTCGAAAGTACTTAAAAACCCCTCCTCAAAGCCTTGACATAAACCCTATAGAAATTTATGGTCAATTTTCAAAAAACAATTGAAATACAATATTATGATATTAGAAACATCAACGACTAGAAAACGGCTTTGAGCACGGAATGGGAAAAAGTTCCACAAAATTTAACAAACAAATTAGTAGAATCTATGCCTACAAGATTAAACTTCGTATGTATAATGAAATCAAATACTAGCTGAACGCGTTCAAAAATGCAACTTAGCCAGCCATATTCCAAATAGTTCAAAAACTGAACTGTTTGACTCCAGTCAAACCAACTGTTGAAACTTTTTTCTATAAATCTCTTTTTATTTATGTATCAACAAAGTTGCACCTAAGACACACGGCCCTTAGAAATATAAATTTTTACAGTTCGACTTTGAAAACTTGTATTTTTAAGTTTTATAGAAATTTATATGTCTATGAAAAGAGATTCATTGAAAAAAGCTTCAACCGTTAAGTTTTTATAACGGGTGGGCCATCTGTTGGTTTCTTTTTAAATTGCATGTTGTTTTGACACTGACAGCTTTTTCGCTCAACGAATTGACAGAAACACAGTATCATATCTCCGCGGTACGAAATAAATCGATTTACGCTTGAACAACGTTAAGAAATATTGAAAACTTATTTCCAAAGTGAGTGCTGTGTTGCCTAAACAGTGCGAATTTTGAAAATAAATTTTGGGCGAAATAATGCACCAACCGTGCCTGCTGTACGCAAGTTTGTGAGTAAAATTTCGTGAGATTGGCTGCTTATTGATAACACGTGTTCATCCTGTGCGCTCAGGCGAGAATATTGCTGCTGTTGCCGAAAGTGTGCGCCTAAACCCGAAAACCTCAATTTGCCACAGATCTTAGCAACTGAACATTGCCTGAGGGGAGAATCATGCATAAAGACTTCGTTATCGCTTCTCTTTTTGGCCTTTAGAGCAGCTCGAACATTGATTTCGCTAAACTAACATTTTTCGGATGAGGCGCATTTTCATCTCGCGGCTATATAAACAGGGTATTTGAGGTTTGGAAAACCCACACGTAGTCGTAGAGGAGCGAATGCTGACAATCCAGAAAAGATTCAGACACTTAAGCATAATATTGATCGACCTATTCGTGAAATAGAGCACCGAACTATAGAACAAAATGTGATTATACTGCAAAATTGGGTTGACAGGATGGGCTACTGGCAAGCCATATAATAGTCCGATTAAGTTGAAATCTCACTCATCAGGAGCCGAAAAATAGTCGATAAATATTGGGAGTAGTCAGTTGTGGCTGATAGTTGACTTTCGTCTAGTTTCAGTTGTGGATGGACTATCTAGTTTCCTTAATAAAATATGAGATCGCGTCTAATAGGCGACTCTTATTTGGCGTGTATGATTTTGATTGTGAGACAATTTTGCATGTTTTCAAACTGACTAATAAATTCATGTATTTTGTTTGTTTTTCTTATTTCGATTGAAATAAAAAATAGTATAAACAGTTTTATGTTTGGGCTGAAAGAAAAATTTTCAGTGTGATTTACTGTAAACTTTACCGCTCAAATAGATGGACAGCAACTAAAAAGATCAGTTGTATTTGAGAACATATGAGTATCTAATGTTTATTACTCCTATGTATGTGTATAACCAAAAGTTAATTGACACTCTGAGTGGTATTGAATGTGCCTACAACAAATTGCAACCGGTATTTAAACTATACTACGAGTACATCATAACCAACATCAATTTAACCATAACATGCTAATGAACGACTCACAAGTCATAGTACTCACTCTCGAAGGTAACAATCCGATACCTTTTCTAATTTTGAATAAGTAGGACACCAAATGAAAGCGAATTTGAAGATATGTATGAATAGATAAATGTTAATTTCACTTTCAAAAGTTTGTCGCTTTATGGTAAAAATTTGGGAAATTCACATCATGAACGTGGTGCCATAGTGCATGTTGATAACGTCTTGAGTGATTGAGCGTATCGCAACAAAAAATTAAGTATGTGTGACTATTAAAATTGACATAAAATCTATATTAAGACTGGTGATTATTATTGAAATTTGTTTAAAAAATAATTTTTAATATATGAGGAGACAATCCTAATTATATTATTACAATCAAAGTTTACGATCGAGTTCTTTTTTTTTTGTTCAACTGCTACTTTTTCTAAATTTCGTCTAAAATCAACGAAATAATAGCAGTCATGTAATCAAAGTTGTTGCTTGTTGTGGAGTGAGAGTGACATAGAAGAGAAGGAAAACTTTAAAGGAGACTGAAAGCATGAAACACTTGTCCTCTCATTGCTAAATCTTCAAACCTGCCATCTTATCTATATGGGGAACAGACTACAGTCGGGTCTGAATTTACGCTGCAACGTTTTTTGATTTCTAGTTTCGACTTCCCCACGTCGCAAATTCTCGGAAGAAACGCAGTCTTTGATAGATTCAAATATTTTTACGTCACGCCAGGGTAAACAACGTCTGTCCGTCTGACTGGCCGTACGTTCGTATGTCACCTTAAATTTTGAGTTTTGGAACACGAAACAGTACAAGTGTAAACATTTTTAAAATCCGTCCACAAACACGCCCACTTTACTACGAGGGCGAAATTTGAGATGCTAAAAGGCATTGGTTCCATCTACACATTTACATTTTGGGGACGTTTTGTTGATATTTTACTTTTTCGAAGCCATTATCAGATATTATCAGAATGAAATATTAAGGCCATAAATGGTGATAGCCATTTCTCCTTTCGCTAAGGAAAATGTCCTATTATTAGCTTTTGAGATCAAAGCTTTTAAGAATGGTGGCAATAGCTTCTAATTACTAAAATATTATTCCTTTTTTATTAAAAGATTCACATGGCATGCCTACATGGTTAAAAAGGTGGGTACCCCCATCTACCAAATGATCGATGTGTCGTTTTGATTTAAGTCGCATTTTATCGGTACATTGATCTTGAGAAGATCTTAAGAAGCTCTTGTACCTTTGACATGATACGAGTACATCAAGATCACAGATTTATTCCAGCAATGTCTGCCCGTCTAGGAACATTGTTAGAACTACGACTACACAGGACAAGTAGGACTCCATCAAGCACACTCAATGCGTTCATCTTCCCTAAACTATGTAATAAAACCAATTAAAAAAAGCTATGGAGTGGGCAACAAGCATATTATGCGTAGACCTTTCTAAGTGAATGTATAGGCTTTTTATATAATAATCACAGTGCCAGAGGCCAAGTTTTATTGAAAGTGCTCACTAAATTAAATCCATAACTTTTCATTCTACAAACGTTTTTTCTTAGAACCTTCTATGTACGATCATAATCTTGATTATGTGCCACAAGTTGGTATAATTAACTCACTCCACGTGCCGAGGATTTTGAATAAAACAAATTGATGTGCCAAGTCTCAAGTTAAATGACGCCCGTTACACTGACACGTATATGAAATAAAAATAAAAAAAATAAACTGATTCACCCAGAGACCACATTAACATTCTTCTCACCTCTTGGCGAAAACACAAGTCTACCAGTTTAATTAAAACACATTGCAACCTTACTCACCTCATAACCTTCAATTCTCGTCCTTCAGCGGTCTTTCCGATCGTGTACAGTCGACATAGATCAGGATACTCCAATCGCATTTCCTTCATAAATTCATATATCACATCGATGTCATGATACTCGTCCCAGTTCATTCGTCTCAGTCCACTAGCCTTCTCTAGGTATAAACTTAAATTTTAATTTGACACATTTCCAGTCAAGCGCGGCAACGAGAAACAATTGCTTACTTGCACGTGTCGACCTAAAATCCTCAGCAGCATATAGTTCGTCCTGATCCAGTAAATTTTGAATATTTTCATTGAGAACCTTTGAGGAGATGTTCAATTCCCGCAGATAACTTCTAGCATTCTTTACGTGTTCCTTGCGAAAGGATATATCAAGGAACTTTGAGTTCTCTTTCCACACATTGCCACCTGGAAAAATAGACATTGCTCAGTCAAACGTGAAGAATGACCACACATGTCCCTGGTCGATTACCAAAACGATTCTCCAACGTATGAGCCACTTGTGATGCACTTCTCAACCTGGAGATGTTGTATATCCTCCACAACTGCGCCTCATCGTAACGCACCGGTATCTCATTGACTTCCATAAATTGGCCATTGGCCAATTTGTCTATTGTGGTATTTCCTGTCTGCTCGTAGAGGATTTTATTTCCTGTCGTGACATTTTCCTTTGGGAACTCCGGAATCGGTACGATTTTGTTTAAATTCAAAGTCACCGCTAGATTTGCAGGAAATAAAATCCAAACACACACGACCACTGTCACTGTTAGGGCACTGGTTAGAGGCATTTCTTAATTTCTAATAAAACTACCCGGGAGGAGCGAACGTAACCGACACTAGCGACAAATTAAAGACTACTATCCGCGACGCTTTTGGATTATTTATTTATTTTTTTTTTTTAATTTGGAGTCTACGACGACGCCATGACAATCGAGACTAAGCGTCAGAAAAGATTTGCAGTAATTTTTATATATCCGAGGTACGTCTATGCCAGCATTTATGACGGCTACACTGGTGCCCTGTTGGTGAAGCTTTGCCGTGAGGTTTTGATTTACAAAAGATTAAGAACGTTCCTACTCTCTGTTTTGTTTGAAGTTTTGGTTTTTGTTTTCTTCTATAATCAAATGGGAAAGTCTTTAGAAAGGAAGTGAGTGGGAAATTGATAAAAGTGGAGAGAAACAAACCTTCTTTTGTTTAAAAGCTTTAGGAAACTATGAACAAATAGAAATGTGTTACAAATATACCACAACACATTGTTTGGATTTTTGTTTTGTTTTTTTCTTTTGATCAATTTTTCTGTTAGAATTTTTCGTTTTATCAGCGGTTAGGTACAGGGGCGGTGCGAGGGTGTTATTTTCACTGGGCGATATGGGCATTTTAATTTTGTGAACTTTTAAAGCGACGAGTAGCAGATTTTCAAGGCATATAGGCGAAGAAGAATTTGGATTATTAATCTAGAAACCATACAGAAATAGCTGCCATTTTTTGTTGGCACCTTAAAACTTGAAATCTACTGAACGAATTTGATCGTGGATTAAGGGGACTTATGCATAGGTATACGTATTTATAATATGGCTGATTGAAATCAATCGGCAACCAGCTGAAATATTACAAAACAAAAACTTCAGAACAGCTTAAGTGATTGGAATGAAATCTGTGTTGGTGTTCAGAGTTCATGAAATAAATTTGGACGTTATCTTGAAATTAGCCAAATAAACATAATTCAATTATTTTCCTGGTCTACTCATAACCGAGCGCAGAAAACGTTTCGATACCCCAGCATACGTCCATGAAATGTTAATCGGTGAATACAGCGGTGCATGAGGTGAGTACCACCTCATGTAACTAAATATAATCAAAAAAAAAACATTCTACTAAATAAATTCATCGACGAGCCTTCAATAATGTCAAAATTAAAGCCATTAGACAAGCCCTATTCCAACTGAGCATAGATTCGTCACTCTCGGCTCACATAAACAAATTCAATGTATGAAAAGGTTTACGTATAGCTAAATTTTGTTGACTGAAGGGTATTCTAAAGTTTGTTTTAAATTCATAATATTTTAGGGGGGCTCTCGAACTCAAACTCACCTCTTTATTTATTTTCTACTAAGTTGTCTTTTCTCACAACATATATAATGGATCGGTTTAAATCCAAAATATGTATACCTGTGTTCCGCGCCGCCCTCCCTACAACCTATACCTGTCTATCTTCTTTGATCTAGAAAAACAAATAACTTCCATTCAGCGAGTGCTATTGAAACCGGTGATGATGCAGTGATCGGATTGCGTTAGTGTAACTTAGCACTTGCTACAGGGGATATTTTTTACAGTCTCCCTCTCTACGGGATTTGTATGCTGTAGAATACTTTAGTGTTTGAGATTTCTTTCATTGAATTAACATATGTATGTAATTGTAATAGAGTTTATCATAATATAACAATATATCAAAGTACGTAACAGTTAATATAGTTTTGCTAGTAAGAGTAACTTACTTAACTAACTTAACTTGCCGAGAGTTTCGGACCAATTATTGGGTTTATAACTTAATTCGTGCGGTTTTTTGTCAAAATTTGAACGTTTTTTTAAGAAAAACATGTACAATAGTATTATTCAAAGTATTGCCCATCTGAAGCTATGACTTTTTCCCATCTTTCTGGCAATTTGTGGATCCCATCCCAAAAGAACTGCGCCGGCTTGGCAGCCAAGAATGAATCAAGCCAATTTTTGATATTCTGCTCTGATGTGAACCGTATTTCAGTGAGGGCGTTCTGCATCGACCGGAACAAATGGTAGTCAGAAGAGGCAAGGTCTGGGCTATAAGGCTGGTGGGGTAAAACTTCCCATCCACTGTTTTCCAAATAGTTCTTAACCGGAATAGCAACGTGGGGCCGAGCGTTGTCATGATGGAAAATTATTGCCTCGTGTCTGGTCGCATATTCCGGGCGTTTTTCGGCTACTGCTCTCTTCAAACGGATTAATTGTGTTCGGTAGCGTTGTCCATTGATGGTTTCACCCGGTTTTAGCAGCTCATAATACAGCACACCCTTCTGATCCCATCAAATACAGAGCATTACATTCGCGCCATGGATATTCAGCTTTGCCGTTGATTTGGCTGGTTGGCCGGGTTTCACATATGATTTTTTGCGCTTGGGGTTGTCGTAATGGATCCATTTTTCATCACCAGTAACAATCCGATGCAAAAATGACTTCCTTTTGTGGCGTTCCAGCAGCATTTCGGACATGCAAAACCGCCTTTCGACGTCTCTCGGCTTGAGTTCATGTGGAACCCAATTTCCTTGCTTTTGAATATATCCAGCTGCTTTTAAACGTTTTGAAATGGCCGCTTGAGTGACACCCAAAGATTCTGCGAGCTCTTCTTGTGTTTGGCAACAATCTTCATAGCACGTTCGCTCAGCTAGCGCATGTTCACCATAAACTTCCACCAAAATACGATGACTTTCGGCAGCAGTTTTCTTCATATTAAAGTAATGAAGAAGAACTCCCCGCAAAAACTCTTTTTCAGGCACAAAGCTCGACATATTTGAGTAAAAAAAAATTATTGTTGTTATCCCTTCAAATGAATGACATACTGAAATGACGTACAATGACAGTAGCTTTCGAATGCATGTTCCAATAGAATAATAACAATGGAATAATACAAGTTACGCCATCTCTTAGCAAACCGCACGAATTAAGTTATTGACCCAATATAATAAATACGAGTAATTATCAATATGTAACAGCCGCTTTTGAAAAAAATTTATGTTCTCGAAAACGGCTCTAACGATTTTGTTTAAATTTTATATTTCGATTGAGTTAGACATAATTATGACACTAGATGGTGTACAAATTTGTTGAAACAAAGTTATTGATTCTTGTGATGCAGCTTGTACATAGCATCTGTATACATACATACATACATACATTGCTGTTTGTATCGTTAGTGAGTACCCTCCAAACCACCTTAGCGTTGTCACAGTTAACATCTCAGTAAGATGGTTATGTTCGCCTGTCGCAAAGTACCAGTATTCTTAGGCTACAAAAAGAACGCTCATTCCTAATTAGAGGGCAAATTTACAACCATTTCTGGAACCTCTTTCCGGGCTTATCACTTTAAAATATGTGCCTTTAAATTGTTCCATCACTGAAGTTTTGATACATCTTTACTTGGACTTTTCAGTAATTTAGAAAGTGTATACACAAGTATCTATTTAAACTTTCTGTCCTTCAGACACGATTTTTAAAGGAATATATTATACTTTTGTAAAGCGTACGTTTAAAAAAAAGTTCTAATATAAACTTAATTTTGTTTTTCTTTTTATTTTCAGGTAAGTCCATTAAATTTCAAAAGAGTCGTAAGTAATTAATTTGTATGCATACATTTTGTACAAAATTTAAAGGAAAAAAAATTATAATTGTTGGAAAAAAGTTGAAAGGCTTAGAATACTCTTAGATAGACAATTTTCAATTCGTTAATAGTTTGATTGGGGAACGATTACTCTTAATATCTATTAAAATGCTTTAAAATTCAATTTGGGGCTGATTGAATAGGTTTTGTTTTCACACACGACTTTTAGTATGATAATTAAATTGAATTATTGAGGACACAATGTCGATCGGCTTATCAAATAATATATGAACTACAAATTTGGTCTCACTGAAATAAATATATAAAGACTTATGTATATGCATTGCAGTGTCTTCTACATCTGCATTCTCTCATTCATTAAACATGCGCCCCTTTTACTCTGAATCTAACCTTCATCCGCCCCTGTGTATCAACCACTTCTTGACACACATTTTAATTCAAATACCGCATCTCAATACAAATGCGCGCTCGCGTCGTCACCGAATCGAGCAATTGGCACTCGTCATATTGTGGACTTAAATTGTCCGGCACTCTTTAATCAAATGAGAATTACAGAAGCCAAACAATAAACCTCTGATTATTCTAATCAAAAATCGAAATTTCAATTCCAATTACATTCAGACAGCGATCAAGAAGGAAATAAACTTTAATGATGACTATCATAATGTTGGCTTCTGAGTATTGCGACTTTCTACGTGCTCGTGACATGGTGGCTGTGACATGGCTATAGGTTACCTATTTCTCAGAGGCTCGATAGCATGCATAATACAGATGGATAGATAGTCTAATAATTGCTTTCTTTGGGTTGTCGGTGGTTAATCTCGAGCTGTTCTTTATCATTTTTCCGTCGTGAAAGAGAAAGTTTTTATTTTCTACTTCTACTATTATGATGAACAATTGAAAATAAAAGAAGAAAGGCATATGAAAAGCTCTTCTGTAAATCTGTGGAGGAAATTATAAAGATTACCTTTACAATGATATGGGTAGTTGGGTTCTAAAGAGTTTTTTTCTTATATTTCTCTGGGTAATTTTATGAATTTGAATAGAAAAGCTTTTTAGAATATCAAAGCAACAACATTGTATAAAAAGATATCCGTATCTACTTGTTTTTGTATATAAATGTGTACAAAGCTAAGTAACTTTGTTAATTCATCTACAAGATAACAACCAACAAGTCTCTCAAGCGAGGTAGATCTACATCTCTCCAGCTCTCTCCAGTTTTGCACACCAAGTTGTTTAAGGTAACTTGCCACTTGGGCGAACAGCATTAGGTGAGGTCTTTTTTTACAGCATCGTTCCTTTGGCATACATTTGAAGACTATACCCTGTACATGTCCTTGCATTTTTAGGCAAATGAAATCGAACCCACACACGTTACAGTTTCTCGTTTTATTCTTTTCCATTCTTAGCCAATATAAATGGGTCTGAAAATCATTTGAACAATTTTGGTTTAGTAACAACTAGGTAAGTGTATTTTAATCCGCCTTTGATAATGGATGCTCCTTTGCTTTAAAGCAGGACTTGTGTATACTTGTACAAAGTCTCTTTAGTTCTGAGTCAGATGGCTTTGCTACTCAAGTGTCTTCTTAGTCCAGGGGAATGGCGAATGGCAGGAGTAATTCTTCGCTTAATCTCTACATCGCAGCCTTCGATACCGTCAATACCTAAAAATTGTAGCTGGTAATTGTAAAAGTTCCTCCATGTGGTCCTTGATGACAATATTTATTTATTATCGTCGCCGAAGAGATTTTCTCCGCTTCTACTCACGAGTGCAACACTGACAACCCACTGTGTTCTTCCGATTATATCAACTCTGATGTTAGACAATTCTTACAAGATTGAGGTTAAATAAATCACATTTTTATCTACGAGCGTATTCATATTAAGGGCAACAGAACCGGACAGACACATAAAGATACAGCAAAGAGCAGCACGACACTTCTGCGGAGAACATTTGGTCTATGCTGGTACGTGTGTGGGGATAATGTTTATATGCCTTAGATTGTAAAGACATCAAACACCTGTATATTAACAAATTTTTTCTTCAAAAGCAAAGAATTTTGTTGCTACTTAGATCCTTCAGGCTACGCGCCTGAGGCGTTCAATACCTGTAGACATAAACGGACCTCTTTTATACCAAGATTCGATGTTTGGAATTTAGGAGGGTATGGTTTGACCTGGTCGAACAACCCCATATCGGTGGTCCAAGTGATATGTTCACCCATGAAACGGTGGTCAGATGGAGCAGGCTTTGAGTGTGTGTTTCACAATTGTATTTGATCATCCTAAAAAAAGCTTTGTACTCTCTGTGTCTCATGCCCTTACACCCGAACAAAATGACAGCAGATTGAAATGGGCACGGGACATGAACAAGAAATTCAATAATGGAAAATCCTTTCAATTGCGACAGCTGATAAGATTTTGCTCTATTATTAAGTCGTTCTAAGAAAGTCCCAAAGCAAGGTGTCGGACTTTTAAGATGAGGGTATTCCAGCTTATCCCGTTCCTTTCATGAAAAAATGATAACCGTATTTTATAGAAAGACGGGTTTGGTGATGGCAGTTACGCCTGAACAGGAACACCTTTTGTACATAGAATAAATGACTGAGGTAGATCGAGTATGGTACGAGTGGCTATTTCCTATTTCCTGTACTTCAGAAGCCTGCACTACAAAAGCCTGCATCACAAAAGCATGCATCATAAATGACTGTATTCCAAAAGAACGTATCATAGAAGCCTATATTATTATGAATACATACGTATGTGCGCGGGTACATGTCTTTCTTTTTGATCAAACAGTTTGAGGCCAAAGATGTGCCCAGAAGATTGAAATAAATTCCGATGCATATGTATGTATGTAGATGTGATGGATAGAAAAAATGCAGGGTTCACATTTAAAAGTCTCTTCAATAATTTTTGTCGTCTTACGACGTTGTTCAATCATTTTGAAGAAAATATTGATCGTGTAAACAGTGCATGCACTTATTGATAACAAAGCAGATTTCCGTAATACTGTTTAAAGCCAGATACTGGATTTACTGGAGTAAAAGTTAGCAGAAGAAAATGATTGTTGAAATTCTTCATCACTTCACTTTGAGCTTTCGTACAATCAACATGAATGTGAATTGTATTAACAACTAAACAATGAGTTCATGTACCATTCGGAGCAGAAGATAAAGAAAAAAACTTATAATTGTATAATTGTTTGCTTCTACTCAAATTAAAAGTTGTCATTGTCATTATCATCAAAAAATCGACAAACTTCCTTTCGATCATTCCCATTAATCCGTTGCTTTCGAGATTCCCATAGCTAATGCTAAGCAGACGGTTGACGAGTGAGAACTTATACCAGTATACATGCATTAGACATATTTCAAATACAGGCATCTTAAACACAGTCATCCGATATACGAGTATACGCATCTTTCATACAGGTTTCTCCTTTGCATTTACAGTCTTTGTTTTCATAGTGTTTTGAAATACAAGATTTCATGTGTATCCTGCGGTTCATCATCAGATTTAGATGATTTTAAAAAAGTTTTTCGAACACCATTCGAAAATCTTACCTCTACTCCATCCGATTTTGTTGATTTTCAGATGGAATCATGTTTACTAGTCCAATAAAACAAGAAACAAGCCAAAATCTGTTCAGCGGTTCTAGTGTTAGACATGACAAAAACCGCGGCTTATTCTTCCAGTCCATTTTTTACATAATTTCGAAACACAGGGGCACGCACAGTATTATTTCTATTCCATTTTCCATTTTTATCGGCATCGCTCATAAAGTATAAACTTTTTATGTACAAAACTCTTTTTATTATTTTCCACTACTCCTTTTTTAGAAGTGAAATAAAATATTTTCGTATACTTTTGATACCTTTTATTGATTAAATATTTACTTTCGGTTTCTTTCCTCTCACTTTCTATGTGCACCTTATTTGCCTTGTAATTGGAATTGTGTTAAATAACTTACGCAATAAAATTGTAGCAAACGCAAATATTGATGTTTGTTTTGGGAGGTGTTTTTTTATGTTTATTTAGTGAAGTCATATAAAAGAAGAAACACGGGATATTTGTTTCTTATTAGAGTACGTAAGCAGTACATGGCAACTATATAGGGTAAAAGTATCAGATATTGAACAATGAAATCTGTATAAATTTGAGTCAAAGGGTGTCTTCTTTTTCTATTTTTGCGTTAAAATCACCAAGAACGATCTTAGTCTGAGGAGTTCGTAAAAACGATCTTTGGTGACGTTGTCTTTATGTTCACACACAGTGAGCCTTAGTGCTAATAGACATTAGGCACTTGATCACCTGAAACTCAAGATTTCTTGCCCAAGTCTGCATCCAAAGAGAAATTTTTTTTAGATATTCGAATTCCTTGAAAATCTGTGGTCGAATCGTCTCATCCGTGAACGTATAGCGATTGGGATTATGACAATCGAATGCTGACGGATTGTATTTTATTGCTGTGAAGTAACGATTGTACTAGACTGAAGGTGACAAAGATGTCATTCGGCGATTAAAAAAAAAAATCGAATGGACGTGAATACGTGGCTTTATCTTTCATTTGACTAATTTTAATTGAAGTGTAATAATACTAAATATACTAAAATGACATAATGTGTTAAAAGGACTTTGGTGACGTTGTCTTTCTGTTCACTCACAGTGAACCTTAATGCTAATAGACATTAGGTACTTGATTATCTGAAACTCAAGGCATCTCGCCCAAGTCTGTCTCTATTGATAAATCAACATCCTAATAGACCTTGCTGTATTCCCTCCCTATGCCTGCCACCGTATTAGATGTCAGATTTTTATCATTCTTTTGACCGGTCCATCCATCGTTTTTGCCGTGTTTTTTCAGTTTTGTTATCAACTAAAAGAACATTTTTTTTTTTTAAATATGTACACATTCCTTAGAGGTATGTGGTCGAATCGTCTCATCTGTGAAAGGGTAGGGATTGGGATTATGACACACGTAATTACGGATCGTAATTTTTTGCTATGAAGTGACTATTGTACTAGACGAAAAGTCACAAAGATGTCATTCAGCTGTTAAAAAAAGTGTTTAACCGAAGGGATGTTAGTACGTGACTTTATCTTTTATTTTACTAATTTTAATTGAAGTGTAATAATACTAAATATACTACGTTGACACAATGCGTTGAAAGGAACCTATTTTTACTGTCAAAAATGCTTTGTCACCAATACTCCGAACAGCCAATTGGTGGTTGCTGGCTAATTTCATGAAATCAAGTTCTTGTTGGAATGATTTAAAGTGCTTTTATTTATTTTTGAGTGAAAAGGTGGAAAATATGTAAAAAAAAAAAAACGTAGTAGGAGGTGTTTCCTTCTAAATTATGATAAAAATGTGTTATATCGAATCCATTGGTTTGTAACTTTTGAATGTTCGAACAGAATATTATATTTTGTATATCAATTAAAGGTTAATAGTTTTATTATTGTGAGTTTTCACTTTCCAACAAAGTATGAAGCATTAAAATTCCGTTTCCGTTTTATACCGTTCTAGTACTGAACACTAAAAATGTGAAAAATGTAAACGTATGCGTGCAAGTGTTCGTTCACGGACGACATAGTACCGAATTACGTTACTTGTTATTGGATTACGTATACCATGATATCAAATATATGGTTGTACGTGACCAGTTATCCGTTCACGGATGAGATGATTCGATCACTGGCTTTAATTTAGGGTGGACAAATTTTTTCCTGGGGTATATTATGCCCCCAAAAAAATATTTTTTTTATGCCATTCTAGTACTGAACACTAAAAATGTTCATGAATCATTAGAGTGTAGATATGTCAGAGAGTTTAGTACAATAATGTATTAACAGAAATAGACGATTATTGGCAAATAACAATGAAAGACTTTTCTTCTTCAATAATTTAAAAATGTCATTCTTTTATTTGTCACCTATGTAGTTGGCCTGTCTAACATAGATCCAGTCTTCCTTAACCAATCCAGAAGCAACAGTTTTTATAATTTCATATGCCTCCTCTCCCGATTCGACAATATAGTGCGGAGGCATTAGATAGCCATAACGTCCTTGATCCTTCAAATATACACTGTAAACATATTTGGGATTTACATCATGCTGTGCCCAATCAGCAGTATTGCCAGACTGAGCCAGTTTCATTCGATAACTTGATCCAATTGTGTACTCTGCTTGGTTTAGCTTTCGGACATTCTAAAATCGAAAATAAATAAGTCAGCTACTTTTAATTGGAATTCATGATCTTACCATTCGTGCCCTCTTGGCCACCTTATGCAAATCTCTGCGATTTTTCGTTATAAAATCAGCATCACCCCAAGGATACGTTATCAGCTGTCCATATGCTCCAATTGTTATGAATGCATCCAACTTCGGACTGATATTCACAAGAAACTGCTTGATTGCCTTCGACTCTGGCTCCGAGAAAGGCTTTGGACCACAGTAGAAATTATTGCAAGGATCATCAGAGCCACCGGCACCACCCCATTGGTATTCGAAATTCCTATCTATATTTGTTCCATAACATTTGCCGAAATGCCGACGATTCTTTGTCCACAGACGATCGGTCAACCATGAGTATTGAAATCCATCGGGGTTCGCAACCGGCAAGAAATACCAATCGATGCTTTGCAAATTAGTTGAACTATGATCCCATAGCCAGAGAAGTTTCGAAATTACATACGTGACAGCGGCTGGACTAAGCCAATCGCGGGCTTGTAATCCAGAGGTTATGAAGAATGCACGATTTTTCAAATGACCGTTAGAGATGCTGCAATAGAAATTAGTATCGGAAAGTGAAGACTTTCTCTCAAATGTAATGCTCACCGCAAGACTTCGATGTTACGTTTGTTGTATGTCCGACCGATGGTTATTATCTGTGCGATGTCTGGATAATTGTCCAAGCAGTAATGCAGAAAATCTGTTATGTCACCCATGTCGTGATAGCGATTCCAATCCATTAGTGTTCCTATAAAGAAAATGTTAGCACTTTCATATTTTTGAAGATGACATGCGACGATGAGTGATGAAACTCACCCTCCCTCTCGAGCCATGGCATACTGGGCTTTGTGTTATTAACTTCAAGATATGTGTCATCGACGGCAGACTCCACATCTTCGATCATAATGTTGTACGTGAAATTTGTTTTCGCTATATAATCCTTAGCTGACTTCGTGTTCTTCTGGTTGATAAGGATATCTATGCCATCCTGGTTTATATTCCACACCTCTGCACCTGTAAAATGTGTTAAGTGTTAAAGTTTGTTCTGACAAATTTTAATGGCGGTAATTAACATGTTGAAATTAAGTCATTTGGGGTGTAATGACGGTAATGAAACTTGAGTCTAATGAGTCGCATGGTGAAAAAAATGTTGCACGACTCTTTCAAAGAGAGGAAGGCTACTGCGCCGAAGGAGTAAAGACATTCGATATTCTTTGCAAGATTCATGGAAAATGTTATAGCTAAAAGGGGATGCCTAGGCTTAATATGAGAAGAATTGCAAATTCAAAAAGGTGAATAAAACGGCACAAGTTCGGCGATTGTATACGCAATGTCAGCGAACGATTTTCTGACCATTCATAATAATATACTCGTACAAGTGCTATGCGTTTTTAAGAATGCTTGTTCAAACTTGAATACCAAATAATCGGACCATGAGCAGAATATGGTCTAACTACATTCTTATAAGTCCACAGCATTATTAAGATCCCAGTATCTGCTGACCTTTTTGTAGACCTACAAATCATAGGTTGTATTTCCCGGCTTTAGGATGAACTCTGTTTTGACCCTCTAAAGTAGGAAAGTGTGCTCTTTAACAAAATTAAAAACGAAGCCCTTATAGTGGGAGTCAGTTATTTGTTTGTCCGTCAGTCCGTCTGTCACATCTTCATAACTTTTGAATAGTTTGGCTAAGATAGTTCCAAAAGTAAAAAATTGGTAAAATGGAAAAAAATAAACCATAAAGTTTTGGAAGTTTAGAGTATAAGCTGGAATATATTTTTTTTCTGTAGTACATTAAACTTCCAAAACGATTGGCGCAATCACAAATGAATAGTGAAAGTTATAAATTAGGGCAGATTTTTAACTATGACTCTATTAATTTTAAATCCTAAGGAATCTTAAATCTCTGTCTGTCTGTGCACCTAGTTTATATTCTACTTTCATTCGATATCAACTCCTTGGGTCATGAAGCTCTATATACACTGAAGGCGGGTAAAAAACATCAGTGCGGCCCATTAAATTCAATATGCCGTCTAAAATGCAAACGGTATGTGAAAACAGCGTATGAGAGTCTTTTACAGTTTAACTTGAAAACAGCTGAGCCGATTTCAGTATAGTTTTCTGGGACGGATCGAAGGTACATTTGATTATTGTCCGACATCGGAAAGATGAACACTCAAGAAAATATATTTCACAAGTCGTGAGAAAATTATTGGTCTGCCCCAGTAAATTTGATATGTTGGCTATTCTACAAGGTCTTCCAATACGGACTTCCGAACTTTGACAGTTGATAGCGGCCATATTGTTGAAGCTACATCTGTCAAATTGGCTGTCATTTATTCATTATGTTTTGTCAAATCACCATGGACGGATATAGTGTTTAACAACACGTGCAAATAATAAGATTGTTTTATCAAAATGGGTGTTCTGTTCGGGCAACGTTCCGCGCGCTTCGCTCATTTTACGGTCGCCATAATCGTCTTTCCGAGATGATTATTCGCAGTGGGGTGGATAAATTTGAGTCCACTGGTTCAGTAAACGATCAACCAACACCCGTACGTCGACGAAACGCAAGATCTGCCGAAAACATCGCCGCTGTCCGTGAGAGTGTGCAGGAGAATCCGAGGCAGTCGGTTTCGCGTCGCTCACAAGAACTCGGCCTTTCGCAGACCAAAACTTGGCGAATTTTGCGTCGTGACTTGGGCCTGCACCCGTACAAAATTCAACTGACCCAGGATCTGAAGGTAAACGACCATAGACAACGACGTGTGTTCGCTGAATGGGCTCTGGAGCAATTGGAAACTGACCCTAATTTTCATCGAAAAATCATCTTCAGCGATGAGGCCCATTTCTGGATGAATGGATACGTCAACAAACAAAATTGTCGAATTTGGGACGATACCAATCCACATGAGATCCAAAAGCGTCCAATGCATCCCGAAAAAGTCACTGTTTGGTGTGGATTTTGGGCTGGCGGCGTCATCGGTCCATATTTCTTTGAGAGCGACATTGGCCAGGTCATCACCGTCAACGGCGAGCGCTATAGGTCGATGACTACCAACTTCTTTTGGCCTGAATTGGATCATATGGACACCAACGACATGTGGTTTCAACAGGACAGCGCTACGTGCCACACAGCTCACGCCACATTGGAAATTCTGCACGAGCGACTCGAGGGCATGGTCATCTCACGTTGAGGTGATGTCAACTGGCCACCGAGATCGTGCGATTTGACCCCGCTAAACTTTTTCTTGTGGGGTTTTCTGAAGGTTTCGCAGGTCTATGCAAATAAGCCACAAACCACAGCGGCCCTCAAAGCCAACATAACCCATGCCATCGGTCAAATTCAGCCTGATTTATGCGCCAGAGTCATGGAAAATTGGACATTTCGGATGCGCGCCACCCAGAGAAACTGCGGCAGACATTTGAACGATGTTATATTCCATACATAATGGCATCGATAGGCCTTTCAAACGAATAAAAAATTTCGATGATATCTCACACACACTTTGTTTTATTTAAATTTAAAGATAGGAAACGCTAAATGAAAGACCCTTTATTAGACATAAGTCCATCAAATTGTTGTTTGACAAATTTTTAGGACTTGAGCAGTTCTATAAAAAAGTTCGCGAGAGCATACGTATATATTTCTCAGATTAAGAGAAAACTCACAATAATTATTTTAATATTTTTAAAAATATTCACACACATGTATGTATAACTTCAAAATAGCTTAGCTCATTTAAATGTAACTTGTTTTCTTATTTACTTGTAAGCTACCCATAGCTTATTATTGCACATCATGTGGGAATTGCGCAGCGGGCACTACATTTTTTTTTTCGTCTCTAGCAAAACTAGCTCAAAATTTCAGGTATTCTCTTTATTAGTGAACGGAAATGATACGCAATTTTTTTCATTTTAACTTTAGGAAATGCAACAATATTATGATCTGGGAATTTCTAAAACAGGCTATAGTCTTTTAGCAGAAAGGTGCTTGGTGGCTTTTTGGCACGGGTGAAGCCGGGCGGGTCTGCTAGTAATTTTCTAAAACCTAAAAACGGTTAGCGCGATATTAATGAACGACTTAACACTTTTTAGAGCAAGCAAGCAAAAATTAGTTCAAAATTTGCACGAATTCTTTTACTATTATCTTTTTAAAAATACTAAATAATTTAATTAAATATAATATTAATTTATTTTTGAAATAACTTACTAAAAACTGAAAATAATTGGCCCAATATTAGTGAATGGATTCAACACTTTTTTTGGTACGACTGCAGGTCTGGAATTTTAATTCTAACCCCAAAATTAACGGTACTTTACTAACTAAATTTGATATTTCATTTTGAACAAACCAATTTTGTCGAAAACGGGTCCAACGATTTTGTTCAAATTTGATATTTGAGTTACAGTGAACGTATGTCAATAGATGGCGTACTAGATTTTTGTCAAAAATACGTACGTACATATGTATAAGGGGCGATTTTTTATCAAATTGAAAGCAATCTCAAACTTTTTACCAGAAGCAAGAATAAATCAGCAAGCGGGCCTAAATGTTTTGTTTATGGGACATTGTTTCATTAAAAAGGAATTATACTATACATACTCGTATATATATCTTATCTACATACATACATATGTATATGAATGTATCTACTGACAAAAATGATGTTTTGGAGGCTATTTAACCATTCGCGAAAGGTGAGATTTTGATTTCTCCAGGACGGGCGAAGTCGAACGGAGGTCATCTACTATAGTTTAATTATAAATAAAAACCGGGGTTGTGCCGATTTTTTACATTAAAATTTACAAGGAAAGGAGCATACTTGTGAACTTACATTGCCGATCTAAGTAGTTTTCTATTTATAAGTACTGTAAAAATTTGTTTCATTTACTTGTGTTCTTCCCTAAATAAGCAATTCGATTAGAAGAAATTTTTGAATATAGGGGCCTCTACTTCTGGATTCGGTAGAGCATTGGATTTCAACCAAATCAAAGTGCCCGACTGAGTCGCACCTACTTGAACTTATACAGGGAGTCTCAGATTAAGAGGTCGACCGGCGCGGATCGATTCCTTAGGACAAGAGAAAAATTGTATCGGAATGGGGGTGGAATTCCATCCCCTGAGTTTTTTTTTTCTTTTTTGTTTAACTGCGACTTTCTCGAACGAAATTTTGTCTAAACACTCCATACAATGTTTCTGCATCTGATCAACAGAATAATTGTTATCATGCAATGAAAGTTGTTTTATACTGTTATCGAAAGTCAATTTTTTCGGTTGATGTTTCGGATGTTTCTCAGATGATCGTGTAGTTAACCACCGACCCAAAAAAAAAAAGATATCAAAGTGAAAACTTTTAAAAGATAAATTATGAAAAATGGAGTTTATCTGTGACGAGTTTATCTGTGAAGATAGAGTCAAGTTAAGAACATGGTAAGTAAAAATAAAAAAAACCTGTATAACTCCATAGGGGTAAAAGTTGGACCCAATTTTAGCACATGTTACTCTACTAAATCATGAAGTAACGGCCCCTATTTAAGAAACACCCTATATTTCAAAACTTTGGCATTTGTGCTGATTTTAAATGGCAGTAATTTGAGAGGTGCTAAATGGACCAAAATCCCTCTGGTGATTGACTTTTGTTATAGAATAGAACAAAGTCACAAAAATCATATATAATGCTTTCAAAAATGTGCTAAGTGTGACCATACACCTTCATCTACACGAGCACGATATTTTCAAATAAAGTTTTGTAAAGATTGCTGATGTGGTCCACTCATAGTTTTCCTATACTAAATAAGATTCTTTTAAAAAGGTTTTATTTAAGTTAATGACTAAGTTCAACACTATGCTACTGACTTTTCTTTTGAATCTAAAACTCAGAAATGAAGTTGAGTTTGTGTGTACAAAGTTTACAAAGAAGGGAATTGTTACACTACTAATTCATGAAAAGCGTGAATCAGCAACCGGCAAACGTACTGATTTACATATTTTGATTTATTTATATTTTTAATGATCTGGTTTTACGTTTTGTTTCTTACTCTATGCCGTTAAATGCAAATAATGACACCACTGGCGATGAAAACGCTTGTTGTTGATTGTGACGTTAAATTTAAGGTTGATTATACTGAAATAATTAGAAATGCTAATGTTGCTAACCATACTTAATCCAAAACTTTTGCAGTGTCCTTTCCTGTAAGTCGGTCTCATGAACTTTCCACAGCTGATAGCCTCTATATCGTCGCACTGAAGTACCCTTCTTGGTGAGTGAACTCGAGTGCACTTGTTTTCTCTGTTGGTGTTGTGACAGGTAGAATAATTCTCTTTGCAAGTTTACCACATCCAATCCGGTGAGAAAAATATAAGGAAAACTTCGTAATACTAAACAATCGATATTTAGAAGGAGATTCAATAAAAATACTAGCGGATAGACTTTTTTTGGAAACATTTCTCCGGATCTATTAATCTATACGAAGACAGAGTAAAAATATAACTAAACAATGTTTGAGACCAAATTGTGTCTGCTGTGTTACTTTTAGGGTCTTTCTTTTGAGAATAATTAACATATGTAAGAACAGTAGATACCGCTGCAAGCTCTTAATGGTGTGTCACTTGATAATTTTATAAAGAAGAATGTCTTCGGATGTATGGTTGATAACAACAATTTTTAGTTTTTCGTCATATGTAGATTATTGCCTTTTCAACAAATTTAAATCCAAGGTTTTCCACTCCGCTAACTATATTTTGAATAATACTTTCCTCGCCTAATCATATAACACATGACTCGCAGCATAGGCATTGTTATAGATGGATTGGACGGATTCAATGCAAAGAAAACCCAATTCGCATTTTTCAGAAAGAACACGTCTACTGTATCACAGTCTCTTTTATCCAACTGGTTTTGCTCGTTAAAGTCAATTCTAGTATAACATGGCACGGCCACGTATCCAACATAGCAAAATCAACGATTTAGAACAAAGAGATACTTTGCAGCGAAACAACCGACTCTGCTCGACTCTGAAACATTATCTTCGGGATCGTAACGTAAACTCGGTTTTCAAAATCCCGAGTTTTGAAAAAATCCCCCTTTTCAAAAATCCCGCTTATTAAAATCCCGCATTTCATAATTCGCGACCGAGTGCGAATAAATAAAAACAGTTTTTGAAAAATTTTTCAAATCTGGATTCTGAGAGTCGGGATTTTGAAAAGCGGAATAACGTACCCATTTTCGTCTACTTGACATCATACAGAGACGAGCACTTCGCTTAATTGATGATACCGTACGTACTAACATTCAACCTCTACTCATTGGTTCATTGAAGGCTGGTAGCAGACTTAGCCTATTTTGTAGATACTATTACGGCAGATGTTCCGAAGATGCGACATTTGAGCTTTTAAGAAAAGCTTTTAATCTCCAGCTATTCAAGAGCAGGCATCTCAGGGCGCTGTATGAATCTGTTGAGTCAAATGCAATGACTTCTTGTTGTTCAGAGGATGTTTCCTTAATTTTATCAGAAAAACTGTTGTGGAACCATTTCTTAAATAATATGGGCGTGGCTTTCACCAATTGTTACCGAAATTCATGGATTCTGATGAGAATTTCAAAATAAGGCTTAACCATCACTGTACGAGTAAGTAGCTTTGAATGTATGGACGAATTGTAGAGAAAATGAATGTCTAAAATTTTGTTAAATCGATTTTTTTTTAAAGCTGGGCGTGCTTGTCTCAATTTTTTTCACTTTCGATGCATCGGATTTCGAAAAGTTTCTAATTTGAATTTACATGATACATGATACTTACCATGTATATATGTATACACTTTATGGAATCTATGGTCATTATTTCTCTATGTTACAAGCTATGTGTCAGAATTAATGTACTCTACGGGATAGTGTATAAAACCGCCTGTTTTGGCTTATCAACCCAGACTTACAAGCGGTTGTAGCCATTGTGCGAGTGTTTTTCTTTCGTTCTCCCTTGTGGTGTCAAGTTTCGAAACAACTCAATTAGGTCTTTGTTTTTCAATAACGTTCGTAAGTTATTCTGTCATTTTACTCAAAAAACCGATAAAAAATGAATGTTAAATAAATTAAGTAAGCATAGTATACACACTCATTTTGATTCCCTATTAAAATCGATATTATTACGTTTTTGATGATCCCAAGTGCCGCCGAACTCTCGCGAAAGTTCGTGAACGCATTTTGCGACAAAATCACAAATCAGTATAAATATAAATCACTAATTGCTATTAAAAGTGAAGAGGTAATTTAATATTAATGATCTCGTTGACATTATATTTCTTCGCGTGATTTTTTTTTGTAGGCAAGCTGTTTCATTCACACGACAAGATGAGAGTTACGAATTATTACGAGAAGCGCGAATAATTTTAAGTACTGATTCCAGTGTTTTTATATAGCTCTCGATATAAACTAAATGTCATGACTTATTCTATGGGTTAGAAATGTCCTTAAATTTGGAAGGTGACCCTTTCGAATGTAATCTTTACTCAATGCTACAAATTTGTTGCTAACGGTGAAGTTTACAAAATCTCAGCAACAAAACACTTCCGTTAACACGCATTTTTGGTGATAAAATGCAAAAATTTTAATAATTGATTATTTAGGAAACAATATTTAAAGAAATTATTCGAAATGGTCGCCATTTATCGATTGCAGGACGCACCCCGTACATTGGAAAATTGTCCACTGCACGGGTAAGCGCGCACGCTTCAAGGACTCAATATTTGTTTGTTGAGTAGAACAAGCCATTGCCTCTAAAATATACCATAGCTTATAATTCAAAGGATTGAGGTCTGGACTGACTGACTGACGGCCAGCCGTCTGCTGCTATGAAATCTGGCACATTGTTTTGGAGCCACCCTTGTGTTGTTTTTGTCTTATGAGCTGGCTTGTTGGAAAGTCCACTGGTTATTTGAAAACAAGTGTCTTTACAACGCCTTCCAGAACATCCATTTGGAAGATTGCTGCCGGTATTTCTACTCAAAATTTTCCTCTGACCAGTTTGCGCGTACCGGCGGGGTAGAGCTTTTGATCACTCATTTCCGTTTTTGTTGAGTAAGTGGCCAGTGTGTCTTTTATATACGCTGAGTTTCATATCTTGTTTAATAATGCGAGACATGGATTTCTGCGATTACTTCATTTCTCTTTGCCTCAGCTTTGATCGCCTGTGGAGTTCTGACATTGCGAAGGCGTTTGAATCTTTGACGGTCAGTTACTCCACCAGTGTCCTCAATTAAATACACAAAATTCCGGGTGATTCCAAACGGTCACAAGGCCCGTTCACGTTTCCGGTCACAAATCGAGGCTGTTATTGATACTGAAGGTGATTTTATTGAATAAAAATGGGCTACAGACGTACGGATACTCGTGTATGTATTTATATCCATACGTCTGTAGCCCATACATTGTAATAAACGTTTTTCTGTTTTTGCTTTTTTTTTTAAATTTGTCCTCAAATAGCCTCTGTATTGTCCCTGTATTTCACAAAAAAAAGTTATATTATTCGCATCGAAATATAGTCTCACCATCGATTTTACGACTGTCTTTCCATATTTTTGAGTTTTTTTTTTTAATTGTGTCTTTATAAGGCCGCAAGTACTTTTAAGCAAAGTATGTAGAACCAATTAAGTTATAAAAATATCTGATAGAATTATGGCCCATGTAAAATTTTGACTGTGACGGAACGAAAAAGTAATGAAAATTTAAAAAGTGATGCATCCGAACCTAGAGTTTGCTCGTTGCTTGCGCAGAAGTTCTAGAGTAATCAAAAATTACTTTAAGAACAAGGAAAATCACATAAAATTTCATTTAACACGTCCAATAAAAGTAACAGATCGAGATAGGAGAGCAATCTTACCGGTTGCATCAAATCACATATAATGACATCAACTGATGATAACCTGAATAGAGCAATTGTTCATCGTGTAATTCAGAGCTCTGAGCATCGCAAAAAAAAAGTTTTGAATTTGCAAGATTGGCGGCAAATTATTTTCAGCGATGAAAAGAAATTAAATTTTTTACCATGACAAGGACCACCATGACTAATTGGTGTATCATTAATGATTTGCGGTGCCGTATGCATCGATGGGTTGATCTATTTGGTTGTTCTCGGTCGTCATGATTCGCAAGAATTCTTATACATGCTCTTTTTACAGCAACCAAAGTCCGCTGCACCTTTGCTATTTGCGGCTATTTAGCATTAAAAACTTGCTTTGACGAAAAAACTTGGATGTTTTGCTTGAACATCATAGAAAACTTGTTGGGATACTTATTCCCCGAAATTTACTTAAACGGAAAGTAGTACAATATAGTTAAAGAGTGAAAAGGGGCCATTAAGCGGATTTCGTATACAATTTGTATAAATCATGTCAAAAACCCTATGAAAGTTCATCATAAATAATTTTTGAAATTATAGAAAACGAAGAAGCCTCAAATAAGTACTAGAGCTATATTTAAATCAACATGCTCCTGAAAATATGAAGATTTTACGTACTGAGGCTATATTTTGAGACAGCAAAACATCACAGCTATTTATACCCTATCCCATAGGATATATTAATTTTGATACATAGTTCGTACGAGTAACAAAAAGAAATTATAAGGGTAGACCCTCAAAAGTATATATATATTTGTGATCAACTTCAAAAGTCCGACCATCCGTCCGTCTCTCTGTATTTCACAATTTTTTGGTATATAACCTGAAATTTGGTATATAACCTTCTTAAAACATTTTTGAAATTCTCCCACAGACTTTTTAAAAAAAATACCTTTAGATGTTCACATTCCCAACAATTCGTCCATATGTTAAATAATGCCACACCCACTTTTGGAGGACGATTTCTTAAAAAAAAAACGTATTTTGCTTTCTCAAAGCTATTTACGGTGATGATTATGTCTTATTGTGAATATTTCGCCAGAATTCTTGACCTTCGGTTATAAATGGTGACCGCCATGCCCACATTCCTTTTAGAAAATATCTTAGCCACAAATTATGTGGTAAAATCTCTTAAAGATCTAAACAAAATCCTCTGAATACAACGATTTCATTGCAATTGAACCAAAAAGTTCACAACGCCACGCCCACTTTATTAGGGTTGGGTTAGGGCATGGGAGATTTGGTATCATACGGTCTATTCAATATGGATTGTAAACTTTCTGTATGAGTATGCTTTTCTTTTGTTAAACATGACTAAAAGTGATTGAGGCTACTCGTATATTTTGAGACGCACTGTAAAGTAAAGTTAAATTTAAAAATAAAGTTGGGCGAAACGATGCAAATTTTATCTTATTTATGAAATAGCTGTATGTGACAAGATAGAAGTCAAATACATGCCTATGGGCGATTTAAATTATTTGCATATCTATATAACTCAATCATTGTGGTATAATATTTTTATTGTATTTAATTCCTGTCTCAGTCATTACTATTTCTTTCACTATTTACATTGTCTGCAGAAGGGCTTTGACCGAAAAAGTGTGAGATTCTTTGCGAAGCACTTACAAGAAGATGCCAAATGGCATTATGGAATGACAACATACAAATGCTATTATAAATAAAATTTCTAGACCATATAGAACCTAAAAGCCTAAAGCTACTGTCTTTAAGTTAAATTTCTAACGGTTTGTATTTTTCATTATGATTTTGCGAGGCTACCACTTAAGGCCAAAGTGCTTGGAGTCATACTTAGACAAACTGTTTCAACATTGGTAAATTGGTGATATACAGGGTGTTAAGGTGTGTTAAAAATTCAGTCGTGAAACTAGGGCCAATTCTAAGACGATGATATTTTAGTTAGGGCTAAGTTCTGGAGATATGGTCCGTTGAAAAATACTTGTGCTTCGCGGTACCCTGTTTAAAAGTCTGCGTTGAATTTAAATGTCAGTTAGAAGATAAAGATATCATTTCCAGTAGGAAGTCCAGGGGTAGGAAGTTTGGTACTACTAACATGTCAGTCTATGCTTATAAACCAAATTTGATAAAAATTCGGCCTGTTTTTCTTAAGTTAGGTGCCTAAAAGGATGATTTTTGAAGTCTTGCCCGTACATCTTACCCATACTATATTAAATTTTGACAATTTTTAGGGGAATATACTTACATTTCAGAACAAATACATAAACCACATTTCATCAAAATTTGTTCAGTTCTTCTTGAGCAAAGCTTGTTAGAAAGAGTAAATAAATATGTAAAATAGAAAGTGTTTGTTTCCACTTAACCTTTTCAAATTGGATTATAACTCTCCCTTATTCTCCGGATTAACGTAGAAGCAAAACTTAAAAAGGCTAGACTGTACGAAACACTAACGTCGCGGGGCCTGACTCCCATTTAAATATTTTTTTTTTTTTTGAAAACTGTATAAGATAAACTGAAATAAAAAGTCTTTTGATCGAAAATTTCATTCCTTTCGATCAAATCGATCGATCTGAAATGGACGATCATTTAATTTAATAATTTGATCTCTGAGATCGATCAAATCTATTGACTGTGTCGTGTTGGGAATAAAAATGTTTTGATCAGATTTTCATTGATCTGATCGCCGATCAAATTTTGATCGCTGTTACAGCCCCGGGTAATAGGTGAAATCACGTAAAAAAGTGTTAGACTCTATATTAGTGATGTTCTATGATGAACACATTCAAGAAAGATTTCTCTCCGGAAGTCGTGTTTTCTAGCATCGGATATAAATATATAAATATGATAACTTTTGCAGCTTAGAAATATACATATATGAAAGAACATCCTAAGCAACTGCTACTTACCCAAAGCTGTGACCAGCTTGTCAATCTCTTCACTTTGTGAGCCATTTATCTTGACCTTCCACACTTGTGCGCCATGATAATACAAAGAGTTGTCATCGGTTTCACTGCGAAAATTTGGCTTTTTACGAAGACTTGCGCTGTTATCGAAAACTCGTAAAAAATTCTGCAACTCCTTCAAATTCGAAATGAATGGCAACCTTGACAGTATAAATTGTGCAGGTGACGTCTCATTACCATCGATTCTGGTAAATGAGGAGAAATTAAAAAATTGTCCGATAGTCCTGGGAAGGAAATTCAAAGCAACTACTACAACTAACACACGACCTAATGACCGACCCATGGTTGGGGCACGCGATGTTGACAATTTGAACTCCGAACTCGATTTGAAATGCTGGCGTTCGGCCAAATTCAACCGAATGCAAATATCTCGCCGATTTGAAATGACCTGAGTCATCTGTTCCATAAGGTTTCTCTATTGATTAATGAACCGAAGGGGGGAAATTCCTTTTGCTGGATTTTAAGCGGAACTTGAACATTATTTCTGTTTTATTGGCTTATAATTAATATTAATTTCTCCTCCTCCAAATTTAGAGAAATTCTTTGTTTTTTCTCGCATACTTTACTTTCTATGGAGATATATTTCAAATTTATCTTTGATTTAACTTTTATGCAATATTTCTAGATAATTTGCATTTGGCAAGCAAGGCGGGAACAGTGAACTCGACGAGATAATAATAGAAAACTATCTCTTTCCGGTTGTCGCTGACAGAATGTCTTTCGCAATTCAGATTATGGTAATTTCTTTGGTGAAGTAGATTGTAAACAAGTAATTCAATTTGTAACGTCATTATCGTTAGTTGAAAGTGTTTTTCTCTGTCAGATAGGTGAATCAAGGTGGATAAGGGAATTGATGTGTTTGGCGTGGAGTGCCTTATCGGTGAGATTATATTTTGGCATAAGATTTTGTGGTCTTTGACATTTGATACCCAATTTCACATTTACTGCGCTCGACACTTTGAAAGCTGCGAAGTACATACATATATTTGCATTAGTTTCATGTTATTATAGATTTGTAACATAATACGTAACGACTAAGGGTGGTTCTGACAACTTGAAGAAATTTTTGTATGGTATTTGGTTGAATTTACCGTTAAGTGTGTCCATTATGTTCAACAAGGTGAAGTGTTTGCTAATTCGACAGGAGTTTCTAAAAATAATATCAATGGCCGCGTTCCATGCTAACGCTGACGGAAACAACTTTTTGTACAGGGGTAACAGGTCATTCGTTATCAGGAGTTAGCGAAAAAAAAGGCTGAAAAATATTTGCTAGATCGCAAAGAAAAAGAGAGGGAGAAAATTTGCTCCCAAGCGAATTTTTAATTTGGCTATCAGTTGTATTGGCGCATGTTCTACACTTTAACACGTTACCAATTACCAAATTTTGTAAGTACGGAATGCGGCCAATAACAAGCTGAAGCCCCTTTAATATTAAATGTCGTTATTAAGGTCAATTGAAAAATACGACAATCCCATGTTAAATGAACGCATGATAAATAGTTAAATAAAACTTCAACGAGAAGATACTTAACTTGCTAATTATCACTCCATCTAGTGCATTCATCTGCGAGGGAACTAAAAGTGAATTGTAACTAACGCATAATTTATTGATATTTTCTTCGGAAAATTATTTTTCCTGCAATTATTTGCAGAAATTACTTACTATTGGGCCTGTTTCATACATATTTGGCATCGGATACACGATTTCTAGTAGTTTTCACACGTATTCGACCCGTGATATACGACGTTGGATACTCACGTCCAGTATAGAAGCATATTATGGATTGTATAATATTCAGTAAGGGCGACCCAATTTTAAATCTTTTTTAGATGGGACCACCAACATACTATACCACTCTTAGAAACCAAATTTAATGGTTCTTAAGTTAAGGCAAAACTATTGGTCCTCGTAGTACCTACTTACTTATCTGGCTCCCGACCATGAAGACTTTCTGCCTGAGATCACAGCCTTCCATCCTCACTTTTCTTCAGCTCGTTTTGGTGGTATATGCGCTCTGACTTTACAAAAGACACCTGAAGATGAGGTGGACTTGAGCGTCAGCCGAAAGCTTTTCCAGCCAGCAGGATCTCTTGCCAGATGTTGTCAATTCCATACGTCAAGTTGGTTGAGATTGTCTTTCACTAGCGCACGCCACCGTAGATAAAGTCTATGTAGTCCCACTGGGATCGATTTCAAAACTCCCCAGAGTATTGGTAAACATTCGCTACACATAATCTAGCCAATCTGAATCGGTAATACGTTGAATTGAACAGTTATATTATATATATTATGTTATATATTAGTGGGATATTATGTAATGAAATATGAGGACAGAAACTGAAAAAAAACGAATAGATTTTTTCCATTTTTTTAAAAAGCTGTTTCTTGCCCTCCCTCTTACTATCCTGAGTGCTTAATTTTATTTTTGAGGAGATGGACAAAACCCAATGAGATTTCCCCATCAAATGATCATCATCAATTTTCAGTCAGCGGATACCATTGCCAACAGCTGTGGAACAGTGGATAAGATTGAGCAGTTGCATGTGGTCAGAACAGCACAGCATGGAGTGTGAGATTGTTTTGCTTTAACTAAAAGTTGTTCGTTTGCTTTTTATTTTTACTTGCACCTTTAAGGTCAAGTACTGGTTTCATGAACATTCTCGATTTCGAGATTTTGATCAAACTTGATATTACTATAATAGAGAATTTAAAAAAGTGGGTTTGTCTGTATGTCTGTATTCACTGCAGCCTAAACTACTGGATGGATTTTCGTCGAACTTAATATGTGGGATGGTTGGTTTCATTCTAACCGCAAATTTAATGGTACTTTATCAATGGTCAATTTAGAAAAACATCGATTTTATCCAAAACGGCTCTAACGATTTTAATTAAATTTGATATTTGAGTTATGGTGGATATACATACATGTGCTATCAGATGGCGTACCAGGTTTTCGCCCCAAAATACTTGTATCGGTTTTTTTTTCTATGGTCCATTGTACTACCAGGTAGAAACTGGTTTTTGGTGTAGTGGTTGGAAAAATTTAGATTTTATTCGTTTCTCTTTTAATCGTGGTGGCTGTTTGTTGTTCCCCATTCGGGCTTGAACCTGTACAGCTCGGGTTAGAAGCAAACATACAACCCACTACACCGTTGCCACCGTACGATACTTCTTTTATTAACTGGTTCTTAAGGTTTGGCTATTTCCCGGTTACACAATATTTAAAATATGCAAGGCAAACATTCTAAGTTTTGGAAAATTGTCAAAATAATTTTTTTTCTAATTTTAACAGAAGAAGAAGAAGAATATTTAAATTTCAAATCTGAGTTTTTGCAGATAAACAATATATGTAGGTGTAGGTAATTGCGACCCACTTTATTTTAATCTGTTTCTTGAACGTTGAATATGAATATTATAATATATTACCTATGTACATATGGTGAGAACTGGAGTTGATGATTTTGAATATACAAATTGTGTTGTTTGTTTCAGCTATTTTTTTTGTGAACCGATTTTGATGAACCTTTTATTTTGTAGATTGGAGGATGTGTCTGTGCACTTGGGAAACATGTATGCATGTTCAAAGAGATGCTTATCATGTACAAATTTGCATTTGTAACAAAAGGGTGGAGCTTTTTTTCAAAATACTCAGTTTAATTTGTAGACGAAGAAATGTTGTTCCAAGTCATTACGTCAAAAATTAATTTTGATCGCAGAACTGATACAATTCAAAACAAATATCTGTTTCTTTCTAGCAATAAGATTACTTTGGACTTTTAACTGCCAGACTAGTCAGGCCTTATTATTAAGCCTATTTTGTTATATTCGGGAAACATACAAACGACTCTCCATATGCCTTTTGGACTTGACGATCATTTCTTTCCTCCACTCGGCAGGAAAGGTGCCGGTATTCCAAGTCCTTTATACGATTTGATGCTTAAAATCTACCGATACTGTGGTCGAAGCTCTATAGACCACAGCTGGAAAATCGTCAAATTTGCTCCGATCACAACAATAATTTCGTTCTTACTAGATGCAGTGCGAATTCGGTGATTTTGGAGCTTACTTCTATTCACAATGGGACGAAAAACAATATATTCTTAGGTGATTCTCACTGTAAATTAATAAAACTTTACAAATTTTTAACCTTTGTTGTGAAAAGTTGTAACTATGTCCTCTTTTGTGTTAAATTCTTTTGCCCTATACCCACATTGGTCTAACGTTGTATTTTATGTAAGCTTATTGGCGTGCGCGTTTTGTTATGAAAATTTGCTTGTTATTGTTCGTTTCAACTGTTTGCGCGGATATCTGATATGCAAGCTGGACATACAGTGTTTTTGCTTCTCACTGCGCTTTTCGATTTGACAATGCTTTCTGTTCGTTATACAAGCACAACATTTCAATACATGTCTGTTCAGTGAGACGAACGCAATACGTTGGATCACGGACAATGTGACAATGACGGAGTCTTCATAGTGGGTCGAAGTACGCCCGGCAGTAGCTTTCATCACCTTCCTCCTTATTCCATAGTTCTACTTCGTTCTTGCGTTACACTGAATGATGGTTATCCTCCTTTCACTTGCTCACACTTTACTCCCAAGTGATCGCTTTCAGTTTTCAGTAATATTTGACGCACATTAACAGAAATGATTAAACAAATATTTTATGTTTTATTAATTTTTATTTTCACTTAAATTATTTGAGAATTTAACATCATCACATCATCCCTATCATCACTAGCTTAAGAGTGTTTTCTTTCATAATAAATTAACTAAAACAAGAATAGTTTCAATAAATAATAGGAAAATTTAAATAAATTAAAAACAAGTGATTTTAAAGAACTTAAAGCTCACGAGCTTGCGACACTGCTCTGGCTACTGTGTCAACGAAGATATATCCATCTTTTCCGTTTTTCTCAATGAAATTGGCTGGCAAAACGAATCCATACCGTCCTGTGTCTCCCATTTCAATGGTGAAGGCGTACTTTATACCAGCAACACCCTTAGCCCAGTCATCAGATCCTCCAGCAGCTGGATATAAAGTTTTTGCAGCCGAACCCACTGTATATCTAGTGCTGCCAGAGCGTGCAATTTTCTATAATCAAATTTTTTTATTACAAAGTTCTTAGAAAAAGTTTTATCTGACTCACTGTAGCTGCCTCACGGGCAACACGGTCCAAATCGCTCGAATCCGATGGTAAAACTGAATCATGTCCCCATGGGTATAGAATATACTGTCCATAGCTGTGGAATGACAAGTAAGCCTTAAAGTATCCTCTTGGCTGTTTAGTTATGTAGCTAGCAATAGCCATAGATTCTGGTTCTGAGAATGCATTGCCTCCACGATAGATCTGTGCGCAAGGACTGGCAGATGTACCCTTACCACCCCAAGCATATCCAAAGTTACGATTTAAATCCACTCCAGGACACTGTCTACCATGGGAACGAAGATTCTTACGCCACAATCTGTCGGTGGTATGGGTGTATTCATAGCCATCGGGATTTGCCACCACATGAATGTACCTAGAAGTGAATCAAATAAAATTTCCAATTCCTCGCTTGTTTTCGTTGAAAATGTATTACCAATCTATGTTCCTCATATAAGCTGGCAGATCATCCCATCCTTCGACGAGATTGTTGAGGACATATGTCACCGCAGCTGGGCTTATCCACTCTCTGGCGTGCATACCTCCATCTATCCAAATTGCTGGGTTGCCCACCTTCCCATTTGATATCCTAAACGTTTAAGGACGAAAAAAAAAAAATCAATAACTCCCATCATATTTATTGAAGGAGAAATATTCATACTTAAGAATCTTTAGTGGGCGTTTCTGCACAGAGTAGCCAATTGTCTCCACTGTACACAGATCTGGATATGTTTTTGCCAAGTAGTCAACGAAACCGTGGATATCGGCTAAACGATGGTATGCCTGCCATGTCATGCGGTGTCCTTAAAAGAAAAAGAAAATAAAATGTTTCCATTAGAAAACGAGGGTCACTCCCTATTGCGTGCTCTAGTCAAGCGTAAAGAAAATTTAATTTCCTATAAAAAAAATCCATTATTTTCCTAGTTGGGGTGTTTAATTGGGAAAAACACTTTGGATTTTCCAATTGTTGATACACAAAGCCATCGGGGAAAAATATCGACTAAACAATGATTACAGGGGTTTTTCCGTTTTTCTTGATGCATTTCAAATGAAAAGTACTCTTATTGTGGTTTTATCGTAAGTACAGTCTTGCGGGTTGTGGTTTCACGACCATGACCTGACCCATGCTTTCGAAAAAACTTCGCCTTCGATGTTGGACGGTCTATTTGTTTGTTTTAAGTTGACCAGTAATGGAGAATGGTTTTCCAGTTTAATGATGGAGTACTCCTGGTTAAAGTTTGAATTCAATAATAGCAGACTCTTGAGAGGTGGAAATCGGTATGCAGAGTTTTGAGGTTTTTAAAAGTTGGTTGGACTAATGAAAAGTAATCCTTGAAACAGATGAAATTAATTATCTACTTTGAAAGGTAACAGGATAAAGTTTTCGGGTGTCTCTGTGAATGTTGTTTGCTTCATCATCCAGCGATCAATGATGGGGAATGATTTTTCAGTTTAAGGAGTGGTCAAAGTTTGAATCAAATAATAGCAGACTCCTGAGAGGTGAAAATCGGCACACAGACTTCTGAAGTTCTTAAAAGTTTGTTCGATTAATGAAAAGTAATCTTTGGGATGTTGTTGGAATTATTTACTTTGAAATGTAAGAGGACAAATTTTCAAACGTCTCTGTGAATGTTTGCGTCATCATCCTTCTAAAACGTTTCTCATGAAACTTTATAAATAATTTAGGCACCTGATAGTTTATCTTTAAATATAGACCTTAGATCACGGAACAAATTTAGAGACCGATTTATTGAAAAAAATTTATCCGCGGAAACACGCTTTTCAAAACTTATGGTCATTTAAAGTTGACTAATACTACGTTAAGAGTACTTACATATGCAACACAGGCTTTTTGATTTTTTTTGGTTGTTCATCGTGTATTTTGGCATTGATTACGAATTTAAGATAAATAAATCTACCGATGCATGGGGTTTGGAAGCTGTACCTACATAGCGTTAAGAGCACATTGCTTACCTTAGCCACAGGTAAGCGGGTGGCTCGTTTCGCTTGTGGCAGACATTTTAAACTCTACGGTATATGTTTTTTGAGAAATTGCTAGACTTTTAGAAATATATTGTTTTTAATATTGGTAGAAAAGTTTTGAGTTCACGGATTTTTAATAATTCCATATCACTTCCCCAAGTGCGCAAAAAATACTCAATTAGAAACAAATTTCATCAAAATCCATTCGTCGCTAAAACAAAACAAAATCCTTGATCACAGAAAATTGTCGTTTTCCATTCCCATCACGTACCATACAATCCCATAAAAACAGATGAAAAAAAAAACAACACACAACACGACCCCACAAACCCAACCACTGGTGCATCGTTGTTGGCAGTAGTACCAGCAGAGTGAAAATGAATTGAATCAGAAATCGAATTTATTATGCTTATTAATCAGTTTCAGAAATATTCTTTGATTAATACCTTAATCGATTTTGTAAAACGGAGAACAAATGGTATGGAAATCAATTAAGACGATGTGGAGTTATCGCATTACAATGCATAAAACGGAGAAGGAGACCACTTCATTCTAATTTTTAAGGATGTACCAGACAGTCGTATGGAACAAAAGATTTAGAATACTCATGGCTATCCAGTTTTCGAATTAAATATAATAAATTATTTATATAACAAATACGAGTGTTTTTTAGTGTTCCATACCAGAATGGTATAAACGGAACACTAATGTATTTAACACGGTGGCTGTCAAACCTTTGTAACTTTTGAACCGTTTGAATTCGAGTACTGAAGTTTTGCATAAAAATACTATGCGGTGGTCCAAAAATAGTCCAGAAAAAATTGTAAAAAGGTGCATATGTACGAGTACTCACAATTTACTTCCAAGGAGAAAAAGAAAAAAAAAAAAATATTTTTTTGGATAAAGTTTCTTGAACAAAAAGATAACTCAAAAATCAGTTCATTGCCGATGTCTCCCTCCCTCTATCTCCGAAACTATTAATGCGAAAAATTTGAAAACTAATTTGGGGCTTGTTAAAATTATAACAAAACCTCTGCCACAAATAGTTATTAAACAAAAAAACCCCACCATATCTTATCCCGTCTTCATCTGATTTCAATAACTTTCAAAAAAACGTATTTAAATATCTGAATCTAAAAACCCAAATTATGTACATCAAAATCCGTTCAATGGTTCTTGAGTTAGGGTTATGGAAAAAATGATTTGAAAATATTTTAAACCCACTCAGATTGATTTCAATAAATTTACAGTGGATGTCTACGTGTCAAATTTCATCGAAATCCGTGTAGGAGTTTTTCAGTTACTCGGCTAACAAAGATGACTTAACAATTTTTGACATTTATTGTGATAGAATAATTTTCAAATTTTTTTTTTTTTAAATAATTTAATCGGTGCTTATTTCTATGCTTAACACATGAGTTAGTTTTTTTTGTATCAATAAGGGGGATTGGCTGTAGATACTCGTATTCAAAACTGAGTGAATGCATTTCGAGACCTTTTTTGGTTACTTTTCAGTGACTTTTTTATGCCAAAGTGTTTTCACACAAATGACAATGAGAAATGATTTCAATACCAATTACGAGGGAAAACTAAAATATTTTTCTTGATTTGGTACAATACTCGTATGCTGGAAATAATTAAATGAAAATGCTGGATCCTATCCGAGCCAAAAGCACGAAGTGAAGTGAACAAAAGGCATGGAATAACACACTGGAGCCATATAATGCATTATCCTCCTGCTTTTAATACCCGGAATACAAAACGATTAATGAATGCGAAGTAAAAAATATGAGTACAATGTTAGTGCGACAACATGAAAAACATTTAACAAATCACTGAATCCACATGCATTGTAGAAGTTATGTACAGATGATGTTCCATTTTGCAGCAGCTTTCGACAAAACATTTCTTTTTGTATTAATTTACTTTCAAGGAAAATTAACTTTTCGTCAAGGTACTCTATAATATATAGAAGAGACTAATGATGGTCGTCACATTTTTCACTGAAACAAACTAGTACATACTATTTCATTTTCCACGAAAGGAATTTTACTAATTTGGATTCTTGGTTTCAAAACATGATAATTTAGCGCTCATTGTTTGACTTCTTTACAAGCCTCTGTAATAACCACACCCTCGTATCTCATTATGTCCTCCACATAGTTTTCAAGACGTATGAATGGTAAGTTGCCCTTGATAGAAGTTATTTGCAAAATTGCTCATGTGAGCTAAAGAAGGCTCATGATTGAATCACATGCCGTACAGAAGTTTTTTTTTTTTTAAAAAAAACGGCGTGTGATTAGAAAAAAGCAAACATTTTTTTGAATGCCTTACCCTATTCAAATAATGGTATACATACCATGCTATAGTTTATAACAGAGAAATAATGAAGATACATCCTGATCAGTATCAATAGCTAATTTGTTTGAGCCATGTCCGCCCGTCCGTTTGTATAAGGTTTTGAGGCCTTACAGATCTGATCGAAACAAATCAAACTTGCGTCTTAGAGAGTTTGAATTTGTAGAGCGCCCACAATTGTGTTAAATATCCGGACGTATTGAAATTAACTTTAAAATGGATGAATATAAATTTAAAACTGTCAATTTAAACTATGAAGAAATATATCGCACAATAAAAATAATCTAAAGTAAATAAAAGAAATTTAAAAATAATTCTTGAACGGCAAAGTGGATGATTTCCGCTTTATCTTCTTAAATTCTAAGGTATGTGTTTTTTGGGCAGACGCCCGCTATACTAAGTCAAATTAGTCATGGCAAAAGTTTTAAACTCTGCGGTATGTCTTTTTCGGGCAATTGCCCTAACAGTAGTCATTTTAAATTCCATTTTGAATTTGTTAATATTCGAATTGTAACTACTTATTCACTTTAAAATGCAAACTATTAATTTTAAAGTTGTTTTGTTAAAGATAAAATCATGTTTTTTAAAGTTATTTTATTTGTTTCCTTTAAATATCGGACAACCTCCCTTTTATGTCAGTTTTTAGATCATTCATGTGTGAATATCGATCATTTAGGTCAACTGTTACACCTATTTTACTATGAGTATTACTAGTCTTTCAGACTTTCAGATTTTATCTTCTTCGTCCCCCGTTCATTTGATGAATGGTCACTACTGAATCCATTATTTCGACTATTCAAGGCTCTTGTCTAGGTTTCAGAATTACTATGTATGGCTGACACGGTAGCCAGTCGGGGAAATAGTACATAATTTTTAAATTAATTATTAATTTTAATTTTAAAATACGCGGGCTCTTCGATTCTGGCAAATGTTTTTTTTTTTAGGTTGGTAGTACTGTCACTGACATCTGTGTCAAATTTCATGTCAATATCTGCATTCGTTCAATAGTTACGTGTTTTGTGACCAACAAAAAGTGAATTTAGCGATTTTTACAAAGTCAAGTGCAAAAG
Source organism: Pocota personata (assembly GCA_963082735.1). Lineage (NCBI taxonomy): Eukaryota > Metazoa > Arthropoda > Insecta > Diptera > Syrphidae > Pocota > Pocota personata. The sequence goes on from OY720430.1 coordinate 36,343,685, forward strand.
GTGAGTCAAGACCAAGAAGATCGCGCCAAAGTCGTTCAAAAATCAAGGTCATATTAACAGCTTTCTTCGATTATCGTGGTGTGGTGCATTATGAATTCCTTCCACCTGATACGGGGCAGCTAGTTCTAAAACAAATCTTGTTTGCTTGTGTCATAAAGTACTATAGTATTTTAAGATGCTTCATTGCTCCCGTTATTCTAGATTTCAACCTTTTGTCGGTATGCTGACCATGTAGTTCTGCTGTCATGCAAAAACTATCGAGAAGTTACTGCAATAGTGATGTGAAATTAAAGAATGGTCACCATCGAGAATTCATGTAGTCAGTTTCAAAAAGCGGTCTAGTGTTAGGTTGTCAAAGAATTTAAACCACAAACTCTATAAAGTTTTAAATGATTTGTACTTCCAATGTCGATTTCACTTAACAATTCTCCACAAAAGCTTCCTTCAAATTGGATATGATCTCATATTTATGACTATTTCCCTTCTCCTGAGCTTGTAACGATTAAACAATGTTAAGCAATTCATTCCATGTAGAGCAGTTTACATGAATGACTAATTGCACTCAAATTATCCTTCAATCAGCCTACATCCTCTCACACTGTGTGCGACTAAAAATGAAAATCGATTCTCTCCCCTTTTTAAGCAAAAGTGGCTAAAAATACCTCACGATAGGCTGCCTTCATATGCATCACATGGGTGACACCTCACATCAAACCAAACTACAGATGCATGTTTCAAAGGTGTTTCTTTTCGCAGTTTTTGATTTCTGTCACTATCACACCCGTTGCCATTGAAAAAACCAATGATTGACTGAAAATCATTTCTAATCGAATCCGACGTTTACATGGCACATTATATGCCCATTATCATGCAAATGTCGTTCGAAAATTGGCAGCAAAATTACCCAAAACAAATTTTGGTGGTGACACTACCCCCACGCTTGGTTCATATTTCATAAAACTTTCGTGCTTCCAGGCCATAACAGGGACCTCCAAGCCCCCATTTTTGCTGCATGATTTGACTTACCCTTTCGATTTTGTAGATTCTCGATTTCCTCCCTCGGTGGGTTTTCTGCTTCGATGACTTTTTGCAAATTGTCAATTAGAACGATTCTTGAAAGATTTGCCGTTTGTAGATATTGTTGGGCTTCACCAAGGACATTTGGCTTCAACAAGTAGTCCACTTCGGCTTTTACCTCTTTCCAGACTTGTCCATCTGTGGAAAAATAATAATAAAGGCGATTAAGTTGGTTGAAAAGATACTCGAATGTGATATGATAAATAGTTCAACGTAACCTAAAAATGTTATCGCTGCATTTATGAGTAGGGTGGTATGGTGTTTTTTTAAACACTCTGTATGTATTTTCATCCTGTTGACATAATAACCTAGATGAGGAGGCAATTATAGGAGTGAGTGCACTCGTGCATATGCCAGGCACCATCATCTCATTGTGTTTGGCATGAAATGAGGTTGAAATAAAGTGAACATTCCGGAAAAATGAATATTAAATGCAACTTATTGAGGCGCATTCATTTTGTTCCTTTTCTTTTCTGTGGAATTCAATTTATTTTGAATGAAGTTTTAGTAGAATTTCGCTAGAGAGCAGAGTCAATAGAGTACTTTTGTCGTGCGGGGGCTTTTGTTATCACAATTGCAATTTTCAACATAAGACTGACATTGAAATTTGGAAATAACATAACAGAAAAAGTTGGCACAATAGAACGTTTCTGATGGGGAATGGTTCAAATGTCTCGGGTTGTTTTCTTAGTAACTGATTGAAGGGATTCCTTTGTTGATGGATGGTAAGCAATGCTTCGATTTTAGTTTATTCATCAAATTAAATACTGATTAAGCTAACGAAACTTTGATTAGGTCTAAGTTTCTCTGTAAAATCCATTAGAATCACAATAGTATCACTTATTCGTATGCAGAGCGAATAGACACCGGTGATTCAATCTGAGTGAAGAGTCTTTAATCTCATTTACGTGAAAGAGGTGGACCTCTTTTTTAATAACTCTTCCATGTCTAAATTGATTTGCAACAGATTGTGTTTGGTTAATCGAAACACACGCACTGGACAAATAAGCCTCGATAACTGGTGAACCTGGTTTTTCAATCATTTACTTTTCCATCCAAACCTTAACTCTATATTAGTTCCATCACTGGGTTGTCTAAGATATACCAAGGCCCACACTGCTTCCTCCAAACTACTCAGCTAGATTAAAAAAGAAAATCAGATGTTTTTGACAGTTTCAGCTAACCACAATGCACGTGAAGTGATATGTGGTTGTATATTTGACATTGAATATTCGGCGCAATGTATTTTGGGACAGCATGGTCTTTCAAGAGAGCTTAGAAAATATCTGGAAGTAGAGTTTGAGCACAGTTGGCTTTCGTTTTTTGTGGGAAGCTACAGGTTTTCCTTTATAATTTTATTGAAGTTTGAGGAACGTAATCGGAATCTGTTCATAAACAGAGACACATTATAGAGACACAAATGTCCTGTGCCAGAGAACCCAGAATAAATAAATGACAGCTCTCTCTTCCGTTCGTGTCTGCGAATGCATGTGAACTCCTCCGTAATCCGTCATCAACGTCAAATACAACAATAATTGGAAAGCGCTGCATTCCCTCCAAAAAGTAAAAAAAAAAAAAATCTCCGTCAAAGGCAACAACAATTTGAATATAGCCGCACCCTTTCCACAATAAAGTGCATGACTGGGTTGCACGTACTTATTGTTTATCTGCAAATCACTCAGATTTAAAATTTAAACAAAATCGTTAGATTTCACATTTTCCAAAAGCTTTTATACCATAATCTTGTATATATCAAATATTTCGAACAAAATCGATCCAGTCATAGCCGAGAAATAGCAAACTTTTAGAAACCAGCTAATATACCGTTATGCGCATTTTTTTGGCAAAAAACTGGTACGCCATCTGTTAGCATAAATCTACTGTAGCTCAAATATTAAATTCGAATAAAATCGTCAGGGCCGTTTTCGAGAAAAACGATTTTTACAAAATTGCCCATTAATAAAGTACCGTTAATTTTTTTTCACTAATAAAGGGGACCTACAGTTTCATACCGTATTCGACCGGTGAAGCTTCTCATGAAATTTTTACTCTTGGAGGTTCATCATTCGTGAGAGGGTGGGACCATGAAAAAGTGCTATTGATGCACACAAAACTTAGTAACTCACAGTCAGCCATTAATTTTCTTGGCAAGGGCGAAACTGCGCGGTTCTTTTAGTCAGAGTTTTTATGGAAAAGACACACGCGTTCCCATGGCATTACTGACGGTTTACTCAAAACTAAGACTCTACCACTTCAGAATGTTTGCTGTGTGCCCGGGTAAAAGCCCTACTACATCAAAAGTAGCAGTTGAGACTATATTTCTCAAATGTACGCATAATGTACAATGAACTCCGGGAGTTCTCAAGAACTGGAAACTGTGTTCATGCGGACTAAAGTTGAAATTATTTCAATACAAAAGATGTTTTGAAATTGAGCAATCACAAGGAATATTCGACAGAAAATGTCGGCATCGCAACGTTCTTTTCGACCTGCTTTATAGTCCATAATCGGCAAAATAAGCATCTGTTTGACGCCTAGGACAAACCTTTACTGTCGACAGCTATAACTTAAAAGCAGTTAAAAAGTTAGAGAATGTAGAACAACTTGTTTTAATTTGGCCTAAATCGAACGACAAAATTGGTGCTTCACATGTCGATAATTCTGCAAGTTCTGTCGAGTGCTGTAACTGCATCGTAGTTGATAACCTCTTTTAAAACAAAACCCTTCACTGACATTGAATCTGTGTGCGAGGAAGACGAATTGAGGAAAAGATACAACCGCGAAGTCTATGAGCTTTACCAAGACGTGCTCCAAAAAGGTAAGCCCTGACGACTATATTTGGTTCGAAGGGAAACAACGGTCCAGCCAAGAGAGTCTGTGAATTGCAGGCCTCAACTCTGAGACAATTAGTAAGACCAAGACTTCATTTTAAAATTACAGCGATGACAGAAGTCTAGGCTTACAAAATGGAAACAAGTACTTAGTTCTTATGGTCTTATGAGTGAATATAAGTAAAATACACTGACTTATTATTAAAGACTTGCACTACACAAGCTGTTAGAAGACCAAGCTTAGCGAACAAATTGCATACTACATAAGCATATCCTCACGGTCAAGTCACTGGGTTAGCTGCACTGGTTATGCGTATGCTTACAGGATTTAATAACACATCGCATTGGTTAGTTGAAAGATTGTATTCTTCTCGACACTTGTATCTTTGGCTTAACATAATAGCACTTCACCACAATCACTTTGGTTAATTAACTGAAGGATTCTCTCTATACCATCCTGGGAACTCACTACAAGTGTCCATTATCTAAATGTCATTTCTCTTTATTTCACAATTCACAGAGAGAAGATCACCAACCGAATAATTTAATCAAAACAATACGTTTCCTAGAAATCCGAATAATTAACGTTCACTTTCTTTCGTTTAGCTCATTTGCAATTCATAGCGTATACATCGCAGAAAAATGCCCAACAAAAAAAAAAAAAAAAAACAAAACACACACCTCCACCTCCAAGTCGACCAATGTAAAGATGCAAATTATATTCGCTCACCGTATTTGGATAGTAGCTCCTCGGCCAAACGTTTTTCTTTATCGCTCTCGACAAGTATTCTCCACACTTGGGCGCCATCATAGCGCCTTAGCCTCGACATAAAATCCTCACTGCCATTATCAACGTCAATGTCCAGATTGCGGCGTCCAAGATCATCGCTTGCGCCTTCACTTTCGCCTAGCGTCCGATCGATTGATATTCCCGCGACAACAACTGTTGTCGTTGTCCATAGTGACAACAACAGAAACAGCAGCAACGACGCTACACTTGAGATCACGAATCTTGGTGCGGTGGTGGAGCTGATCATCTTTGCGAGATTCCAGCTGAAAGCTTAATGAGACATGGCAACCAAATAGGCTGCGACTTTTATACTTTAATTTGTAAACAATGAATTTTGTGGAGAAAAAATACGCTTCGTATAATAATCTCCAGGTGGTGTGGGGGGATAAAACCTACCTGCCCACTACTCTGCCGTGTGTCATCGATTCCATTCATCGAGAGTGGTGGTGTTATCCGAGGGGCGTCTGTTGCACACACACCTTTCTTTTCTTTCTCCGCAAGAGGTTTAGGTGGAGTGTTTAAATGATGTTTTTTTTTTTTTTTTTTTTTTTTTAAATTTCTTCTGATTTGTTTTTGTTTTTTAATCAAAAACCAAAAGCGAGGGAGAGGCAACGTGATTTTCGGCGCAGCAGCGATGCACTTGCACGTGAGGGATTTCGTGGTCATTTCGTTTAGGTAGGGCATTGGGTGAGCGCCAGCACCATTTACATGTCAACACTTCAAAATTTGATTAAGTGGTCCTGTCAAATGTTGTGTCATGTAATAGATGATAGCATGGAATACTAATGGAACAAAAGCAAACGCGGCTTTGGTGTTATACAATATGTTATGCGATAACCATGGTGTGGTAAGTGATTGAGAATCCCGGAAGGGTCGATTGCATTGAGTAATATCTTAAGTGTTACGCACAATAATTAATGGGAAATGGAGGCAACTGCAAATGAGATGATGTGTGCACATGAGTACTGAATAAAATCGGCGGGTGATCTAAATATTCCCATAGATTGTCATTTCCACAGGAAGGAAAATAAATCTGTAACCGAAGTAGAATGGTGGTTTCATTATGTAAGGTTCTAAAGGAAAAAGTTATTAAAATTTTATGACGAATTTTTAATACACGCAATGTCACTTTAGGCTTATACATATATCAAGTCACAGCATATCATCTTTTTCAAGTTACATGATATTAGCAATTTTATTACCAGAAATCGTCGGAAAATTACTAAAATTTAAAAAAAGTCAGATACCTTTTAAGTTATAGGGTTATTCATTTTGAGGTTGTGATTTCACATCCCTGCCATATGGCATCTGTCAAATCCATCTGTCATCCATAGTGACAGGAAGTTAGTTTTTGCACTGTCATTTTACAATGTGGATCGTTTAACGGCCGCTCAACGCAATAAAATTGCTGCAACTTAGTTCAAAAATAACAATTCTGTAATATCTGTGTATCGCGACTTAAGGACAGATTATGGTCGCCATAATCGTCCAACTGAGCCAACAATTCGAAACATAATCACCAAATTCAAGCAAATCGATAGTGTTTGTGATGTCGCAAGGCCTGTGCATCATCGTAATGCTCGATCAACTGAAAACATAGCCGCTGTGCGCTCAACAATTGGGCATTTCCTACAGCCCCGTTTGACATATTTTACGTTGATAACCAAACTTTTTTGGTCTGAGATTGTATACATTGATGTGAGCAACATGTGGTTTTAAACGGTGCTACGTGCCACACTATAGAGGCAAATTTGGCTCTATTGCACGAAAAGTTCCCCGGCAGTTTAATTTCGAAATTTGGCGACATCAATTGGCCACCAAGATCGTGTGATCTGACCCCGTTGGATTTATTTTTGTGGGGCTATGCTAAAGATCGTGTCTATGCAGACAATCCACAAACTTTGGAGCACTTAGAAACCAACATCCGTGAAGTTATGATCGCAATACAGCCATAAATGTGCCGAAAAGTTATCGAAAATTACCTTACAAGAATCGAAGTTTGCAAAAACTACCGTGGCAGCCATTTAAGCGATGTTGTATTCCATACATAATGGCATAATCCGAAATTTAAAACAGTATATAAAATTCATTGAAATCTTTAATACTTTTTAATTTATTTTACAATTAAAATCCGGCCTTTAGAAAAGGCAGCTCCACAGACTAAACTTATCACTGGACCGTGCCTGTAGACTACGCCTAAAGAGTGAAAAAACGTCCCTTCATAGTTTTACGGAATGCCTCGCCCTCATGCATGTGAGGCAACGAATTGTCTCACCGACCTCACTCGCTACACCCTGAGAAATTGATGAACTTCCTGACAGCCTTTGGAGTAAAGAACTTACTTTATAACTCTATGGGTTGGACACAATAGGTCTATCCGAAAGATCGTAGTGCCAGGCGAACTAACTGCTCTCCAACAATAATAAAAGCAAGACGATTGGAGAAAAAAAAAACAAGAATAAAGTCTAAAAAGAAGGTAGTCGACGCAGAGTCCTAGCTCAAGAATATTATCGTCAAACCAACATGCGGGTGTCCAATTTTAATAACAACTTCATTAGCCAATGCGTACACAATTAAGAGGAACTCTATCTCAACCTAGCCCAATAGGTTTTCATCAGAAAACGATGATAATATCAATTTGAGCAAAACATAGAAACCCATTGAAACCCTTGATAATTTGCCACAAAATTCACCAAACAATCTGATAAGGATACAGAGACAAATTTGGCAGTTAGAATAGCTTTCTTACGAGTGCATACTTAGAAGATACTTTTAAAAATGAAAACATTTTCTTTTGAGGTTTGACTTACTATGACTTCAACGTTGTAAATTTGCATAAATTTGTTTGTAACTTCTTTCAATTTGCATATCAACAACTGCTGAGATAAAACAGCAGTGGGGTAACTTTTATAGTTACTTTACTGCAAGCTTATGTCGAGTGGGTATCTGTGCAATTAACTTCGTAAACTTGTTGTGCAAGATTTTTCTGGAAACTTTTTTCTGACTAGGAAAGTTAATTTCCTTTGCAAATTGTTGTTTTTGTATTTATTTATTTGTTTTTGGTTAGCCTGCTTGACCGCCACTGCGGGGATTTTTCTTTCCTACCATAGATTCCTTCTGCGGATTTCGATAAATATCTTGAAGATCGTGTTTTCATCAGATATTGTCTTTTTTTCAGTAAAAACATCAATTAAATCAAAGATGCGAGCCTTCAATGAAAATTTTGCATACGAATCTATCTGACTTTCACCCTCGCATGGTCAGAGTCGAGAGGCGACTAAAGTGAAATGAGCAATAGTGTCTGGGACCTCGGTTCCTGGCAGGGTCTTCATAGTCAGTAAGGTAATTGTTAAAACACGAAACTGAAGTTAAATCCAGGTGCGCCTATACAATATTCGTCTCACCCCGAAGGGCAGGCTGCTACATATACTGGCAGTAGACAGGGACCCACCTGCTCGGCGTCCGGTGCAAAATTTTGCTATAGGTTCCATGAAATAATCGTGATTACTCAATGAACTTTTCTTTTGAAGCAGCTAAGAATATTATCTTCGTACAGCAAGACTAAAGTAGTCTCTTTGGATGTTCTTGAGGGGGGTTGCTCCTGATTCTTCACTTGATCTCTGCGCTGGTGTCATCGTTTGAATTTACACCGGAGCCTAGGTAGACAAAATCCTTAACTACATCGACATTGAAGCTGTCTATTGTTATGTTTTGTCAAAGTCGCCGATGTTGACTATCCTTTTTTGATGACAGCATATATTTTGTTTGTCCTCGTTAACAGCTAAACCCTTTTTCGCCGCTTCTGTTTCAATACTGACGAACACACCACTGACAGATCACTGTGTTCGTCTAATTATGTCAAAGTTGTCGGCGTACGCGAGTAGTTGTACAGACTTTTGAAAGATCGTAACCCTGATGTTAGCTTGAGAATTTTGTACAATCCTTTCAAGTATGATGTTAAGAAAATTAAAAACTGTGACATCTACTACGGTGACTGCTACAAGTAGCAGAAGAAGCGTTTATTGGATGCGGATTTGTTGTCATAGGTAGACTTAGCCAAGAAGTCTTGAGATTTTCTGTGAGCGAACGTCTGACGACAATTCTCATTGCGGCAGCGAGAAACATTGCTGTAGCTAGCACACGTTCCCGCATCTCAATATTCATAACCAACCAGATTAATCACGTCGCGATTAATGCAAGGCATTGCTTCAATATTTTTGATGTTCCCACCTTCCGAGCACTTATCAGCAGCTATCCGTATCGGTTTGGTTTTAGGCCAGGAGAGTCCACCATAGGTCAGATATTCACATTGCGACAGATCTTGGAAAAAACCTATGAACTCTAATTCGATACTCACCACATTTTTATCGATTTTAAAGTCGCCTGTGATAGCGTCTATAGAGGCCTGTACTCGTCGGCTTGTACAGGATGACGATGAAGAATGCACGCTGCTCCATCAAGGTCGCCAACAATATCAGTGAGGCTTGTGATGTCAGAAAAGGACTACGATAACTTTTTTTGTTGACTTATTGCAAGTTTACGTTCACTGCTTGGCCTCCTAAAGACACAGCGTACACTTGTATATATGTATGTACCTGAACATTCCTCAGTATTTAGGATAGTGAAAACCGTATCAAAATCCATTTAGTGGTTATCGAGATTAGCGCGTTCATACGCTCAGACAGACAGATATAGCGGCATACTGCAAATCTCATGTTCATTTTAGAAAAAATCCATTCAAATCCATTCGCTGTCGTCCCCAGTAATTGAACCTTTCCTACAGAACCACGCAGCGCATTTTAACAAAAGATATGCATTTGCATGCTTAGAAGATTCAATTGACTCAGTAACTGAAGCCGGAAGACCATGAACAGCATCGTGACTTCATTGATTGGGTGTAAGACAACCTTCAAGTTGATGGCGATTTTTAGAACAAAATTATCTTCAGTGATGAGGCTCACTTTTTAAATGAATGGCTACGTAAACAAACAAAATTGTGGCATATGGGTCGTGAAACTCCGCGGGCATCGGCGATCGGTGACCAAAATTGACCGTTCGACATCACGACATAACGACGTTGCATTTTTTTCTTTTGTGTTAGCAGAATGTGTATGCCAATGATTCCAGAGCTAAAGGATGAGATTTGAGGCATTATTTATTAACTACCGCAGTATTTATGTCGAAAAATAATGGAAAACTTCGTCAGGAGGACCGAAGTCTGAGAGGCCAGCCTTGACGTCCATTTGACCGATATAATGTCAATGTCTCAACATTATATTCACATAAATATATCAGCAGTTTATCAAAAACTAATTTGTTTTATTTCAAATTTAAATTGTAACCTCCAATTGAATCAACCTTTATTATTTAAATTCTAGACTGTGTGCAAATACACCCCTCAGCGAACGCCACCTAGAGTCAAATCTTTCATAATTCTACACTCTGTTTAACTATCTTTTTCATTTTTACTTGCTTTGGTATAGTAGAAGCCTTCTATCTCCCCACTTGACCATGATTCAATTTCTTAAAATTAAATCAATTTTCTATAATGCTGGTGCAGTTGGCTGAACGTCAGTGAATGCAATTTTTCTTGTTTCTGGATAAATCTTTAATTCAATTTGTGCCAAAAGCTGATGCCAACCACATTAATTTTCTTTAGCCACAGTTGGCTCCAAATAGGTGTAAAGATTGAGATACAAAAGAAACTGAACAGAGCATCTATCAAAGCATGGCCCACTACCAAAGCCAGTAAAACAATTCATGTTTTTTTTTTTTTTTTTTATCCAATGAAAGTGCAAAGCGGCGATCTTAATCAATTATAAATGTTCACTTCTGTTTGACAGTAGAAATTAGAAACTCCACTGTTTACACTGGCAAAAGTACGAGAAAGCAAAATCCAAAGCAATTAAGTGCACACTTCGGAACCTAAGACAACAATCTTACGTGGGATAATCCGAAAGGAGCGAGCACCAAGCATCGCGTCACCATGCTCTCAAGAAATAATGAGATGCAAATAACTTGAACAATTCGCAAATGCTCTACATGAAACGTGGAACCATGTATCTCCATGGTGATGATGATGATGACGATAATAAAGACTGTACACTCCCAGGCCCAGGCTGAGATTACGCGTCCCAGCAGCGCAGTGTGTTGGGCTGGTAAATTAAGATCCACTTAACAAATGAAGAGGTGCTGCAACGGGCATTCCATACGAAAAAAAATTATATAAAACCATAAAACAACTGAAAAACAATTTACAATGATGTACGAGCGTAGAAAGATACAGCAACTGAAGGAGTAGTTGCCACTTTTGCGGATCTCCTCCCTCAGTCAGTGCTTGTGTGTCGAGCCGCTAATGAAAGTGAAAAGCAACCAGAATTAGTGACATAGGGAAAAGTCACTTTCAATGCTTTCAGCTGTTTTGGGGAGAGGTTTTTTTTTTTTTTAAACATCGAGATAAATTATACAAAAGCAGGGGTCTTATTTTTTTCATTTTTAAATGCACGTGCTCGTTGAAAAAATTATTACTTTCGATACTTACAGGTACAAATTTTTGAACCTCTCAAGTCAATTAAAATGATGCATGAATCACTGAGTTCAGGGGAGAGTTGCAAACAAATCTCGAACTCGTGTCAGTCGAAAGCAATAGAAACATGACATCGAGTGTGTCTCAAAGAAAAAAGTGTGTATCTCAGGAGTCAGCTTATCATCATCTCTTAGAAATCTCTCCAAATTATAAGCACGTGCCGGCAAAATAGAAAATATTATGCGTAATCAGCTGAACTATTATATTTATAGATGGGGAAATGAATGTTGCGAGCTGGTCTCAGATTGAATCAGAGTAAAACCGAATAAGTTACACCTTCGAATAGTAAAGTGCTCTACCATAGATTAAATACAACAATCAGCAGAATTTACAAAAAAAAACTCGCCCTGAAGACCAAAAAAAAAAAAAAACACTTGTAACACTTATTGGGCTTCCGTCTTGCCTGAGACAACATGACCGCTATGAACTCTCAGCCTTAGAACGTTAATTATTAATTCAGTAGGTCCTTTGCCTCCTTGTTGGTCTTAGGGCATCTCCGAGATTCCTCTTTGAGCGTCCTTCATCATGTTTTCCGAGGACGACCCGCTTTTCTTCTGTCTTCTGTTTTCAGTGCAATGACATAGTCGTATCTAAAAGCTAGGAAGATTTCTTTTCGATATCTTTCGAAGCAAATATCATGGCAACAGGATGAACTTTACTGGCTCATGGTGAAATAGAACTTTTTACATCACAGTGCCTTATATCCATTTGGCGAATGTTTGCGGATTGAGCACTTTACTGGTGGTGTCATATATTAGCACCATCTTTTACTTCGCGGTTTCATTCATTAGGACTATACGAAGAACATTAGTGACCATATACAGCTCTGTCGGAAGTATAATTTACTGTCGACTTTTCTCTGAATAGAGTCCGGATTCAGAGAACTTGTTCATTAGAAACCCGTCTATGTAAAAGACAATGCTTGTAGGTAACAAACCAGTCTAGCCTCTTCTGCTGCATTTTGAGCGATCCCAAATAAGAGAATGTGCTCAAAAACTAATTTCGAACATATAATATCGAGTTCTATGGCCCTACCTTCGCATGGTGCGGATCAAATTGAAAAGCTCTTCCACTTTATGTCCCAGCGGTGTGCCTATGCTCAGAACAGCAGATGTAGAAGGGGTTAGTGGAATCTCTACAGCAGCAGTCGGCGGTTCTTTCTTTCAGTAATATTTGCACACGCAAGGAGCTGTAGTTTACCCATTCTGTGTTTAAGAAACTTCGCTCTCGTCCACTAAGCAATCGAGTTATAAAACATACAGAAAGGTTAACAACCGTTCTAACACATCCCTAAAAAAGTAGGTTTGGCGTTGTGAAATTTATGACTTAAATGCAATGGTATAACGTGTATTGCTAGTCGGAGGATAATTCATTGACGAATCTCTTGGCACATCATTGAAGTAGGTACCAGTAGTACATGTAAATAAATATTCTTGATAGGATTAAAAATAATTAAAAATTAAAAATTAATTTTTGTTAATGAAAGTGAAAATCTGGAAAAACACAGTGGGGTTCGAAACCCAAAATAGTGTGGGACTCTAACCGCACTAAAAACACCTCATTGATCGTTACCAATCGACAAAAGATTTTATTTTCAACGTTAAGTCGGTTTTGAGAAGGTATTAAATACGGGCTCTCATAATTGTCAAAAAAGTTCATGGAGGTTCTTCTTAACCTACGAATATTATATCGTACATTTAAGACGTCGTCTATCTCAGGATTACGTGTAATATGCATCTGCAAACGCTTGTTGGGACGCATAGCGTACTTTTTAATCATATCTGTTACGAGGTCAATCTGCAAATCTCGATGCAAGTCACTATTTCTAATATACCATGGGGCATTCACTATTGTATAATGTTTGTATTATTTGTACATTCGTTTTCTTTGTACAACCCCATAATTTGATACCATATGTCCAAACGGGTTTTAGTATCTGATTATATAATAGGATTTTATTTTCAATGGACAGTTCTGAGTTATAACCTAACAACCAATAAAGTTTTCTATATTTATCATAATATTTAGGTCTTCTACTTTCTTTTCCACATGTTACTTCCATTTCAGTTTAGTATCCAGATTCATACCCAGATACTTAGCTGTATTAGAGTAAGGAATTACTTGGTTATTAATAATCACGGGAACATTCGTCATTTTTTTTATCTGTAAAATTGATATGGATGGACTTTGACTCATTAAGTTTAATTCGCTATCGCTGCGTTCAATCACATATCTCGTTAACTGAATTTTGTAGCTTTTCTGTTGCTTTAGTCACACATCCATTTGTTGATAGAAGAGCAGTGTCGTCTGCAAATGTGTCTATCATGGTATCAATCGCATGCGGTATATCACTTGTGTATAATAAATATAGGGTGGGTCCTAGAACACTTCCCTGTGGAACACCTGCTTGTATTTCTTTAAGTTCAGAGTGCGCTGAACCATAGCGGACTCTAAAGAATCTATCTGCTATATAAGATTTAAGTATCTCATTCGTACTGCCTAGGTAGGTCCCTATGAAGTTTATACTCTAAACCCTTATGCCAAACTTTATCAAAAGCCTGTGCAACGTCTAAGAATATTGCCGAACAAATTTGTTTTCCTTCCAGTGCCTTTTCTATAACATTAGTTATACGATGCACTTGGTCTATCGTCGAGTGTCTATTTCTAAACCCGAATTGGTGGGTGGGGATAAGCTTTCTTTGCTCTATAATTTGGTCTAGTCTTTTAAGAAGGAGTTTCTCGAACAATTTCGATAATATCGGTAAAAGTGAGATTAGCCTATATGAGGTAACTTCTGATATACTCGTAGGCTTACCTTGTTAAGGTATAACAATAATTTCTGCTATCCTCCAGTGATGTGGAACATACCTTTGTTTAAAGCGAGCATTAATTATAAGCTTGAGTTTCAACAATGCAGTGGAGAGCAGTTCTTTTAAGATTTCAGCAGTTATAATATCATAACATATTATTTAATTTATGAATACATGTCTTGATCTTTCTTAATGAAACATTTTCCTTTTCATCTACTATTTTAAAGAAAGTAATATTTTTTGTTTATCATGGTGAACACTATTGTTAACACACACATACTTATATCTATGAAATCCTGCGACAAACTCATGAAGTAACGCGAATTACCCCGAGTTCATGTAACGTAACTTTTGTTTTTAATTTTTAAAAAATCATTTTAAGGCCAACTAAAGTTTAATATTAATGATTAACACTAACAACTATTCTGCCATCTTGTTTCATAATTTGAATTGCTTAATTTTTTTTTCTGCGCATAGTTTGAAACTTATTCATTTGGATTGATTATCGCCTTATGTAACATAAGTTACCGGAAGCTTTCTAGGCATTAAGTGGAGAATTAATAAACATGGTTCTGTTTCTTTTATTAAATTAGGTCCCTCATATATTGCCATATTTTCATAATTTATATTATAATGTATAGTACAGTTGGGTAGAGATTTATTTCTAGTTTCGATGTAAAATGTAACATGAGATACAATGAAATTACCCTTCATTGTTTTTAACTGCCTACTGCTGGCAGTAGGGACCTGGCGTTGTTTTTTTTTTTTGTCCTATCCTCCAAACGCTTCATCCTATAATAAAATTGTGGGAAACCAATTGAATTCCCTATAAAGAATATCTTGAATGTTATCATGCTTTTTGTACTAGTTTTTGTGTAATCGAAGAACGGAGCAGATGATTGTGTTAAGCGCGCAATCATAAATGCGCATTAATGTCTCCATGACTACACCTTTTATTTGCTCCTATAAAAGGCAAGTATTGTTTTCATGAAAATTTTCGATCTCGAAATTTGAATCAATCTTGGTATTACCATAATAGGGAAACTGAAAAAAAAATAGGTCTCGCAATTCTCTGTCCGTCTTTCTGTACCTTGGGCCACTGGACGGATTTTCTTCAAACTTCTGTGGCCTGTGGGCTATTACCCAGAGGTGAAATTCGAATCTTCATTCTAACCCCAAAATTAACGGTATTTTAGGGCCAATTTTAAAAAATTGCAATTTTCTCGAAACGATTCAATAAAAATTCATATCGAAGGTAAGATGAACATCGTAATAAGACTGCATACTCACTTTCGAATAATGGTACTTTACTTATTAGCGGACTTTTGACATATTTGAAATCTGAACAATTTAGAAATGATTAGCAGATATGAAGCAAGTACGTGCGACCCAGTCGTGCACTTCATTTTGATTGTAATTATTGGTTAACTGGAAATTGTTGATCTCGAAATTTTAATCAAACTTGATGTCTGTCTGTCTGTATGTATGGTCAACTACAGGCTAAACGACTGAACGGATTTCCTTCATATAGCGATAAATGCTAATTTTCCATGACTTTGATTTCTTCTTTTCTTGCGAATTGGTAAATGTGTGAAGAATGTCTCCCTGAATCCTTCCTACTGTTGATTAAGTTGTTCTCGTTTCATGTTCCACTTGCTTATTCCCCATGTCTTACCTACAAACTTAGCTCACTTTCTCGCTTAATAAAACAACACCTTTTACATAACATCGTTCAGCACTCCTTAACAATTCTTTTTTTTATTTTTTTCCCTTACAGATTGAAGAAATCACTGAGGGCATTGAAACCATTGAATTGCTTGTCAATGACGGTCCAACATGTGGCATAAATTACGACATAAATTGTTCCAATGATAAAGCAAATGTTGCTGCTATGACAACTGCATTTATTCCGTCACCAGCACACCAAGTGAATGCTAAATCGCTGAGGCGGGATTCCCATGAGCACGTCTCTCCATCGTTGTCTCAGAAGCCGTGTACTCCCACGACTACATGTGTAACGCACACAGGATGCACCACTTCAACAGTCGACACTGTAGACAGTGGGGCGAGTTCAAATTCCGAATTTTATGATGACGATGATGGAGGAGTGGCATTGCCACCACCACCCCTAACTGCGAGATCAAATCAAAGCTTTACCCAGACTGAATATGCTTTTGATCAGCGTCAACGCAGTAGTCAGCAGCGTGTAACGTCAAATTTCAGCGAAAATAAAACGTTCTGTGATAAATCGACAAACTCATCACCAAAGCATCTGGTTTCGACGGTTACCTCGCCCATTGAGTCTATTTCCATCACACGGGAGCATGTACTGAAGCAGGAGATTGAACAGTTGCAGGAAAAACTCAAGGATACCGAAGAACGTTTACAGAGTCTACGGATTCAGCACGATTCGTTGTCACAACTTCATCGAGATTTGAGAGAGAACAACACTCATCTGCAGGAGGAATCGGAAGTATTGAAACTTGACGTCCAGCACTTGAATGAGTGTGCAAATATTTTGCGATCCGAGTTACAGGCAGCCCGTAACGATAGGAATGAGGCATTAGACTTGCAACGGGTATTGCAATCCGAGCTGGAGGACAGTCGAAGCGAACGTAAAAAAGCTCAAGATCAAAAGGAAAAAGATACCAAAACTATACAAGACTTACAGCGACAGTGTAGGGAAATGGAAAGAATTCTTATGCGGAAACATCCCGATTCCGTGTCGGCTTTGATTGGTAAGTGTAAGTTTCATTTAAAAAAAAAAAAAATGATTTGTCGTTATGATGAGATTTATTCACAAATTTTTTCGGGAATAGCTAGGCTTTGGGGACTGGATTCATCAGAAATTCAAAAGATAGAAATGAGCCTTGGGAAAATCACTGGTGGCAGTTAACGAGTGAATTGGGGAAACGTGTTTCCACTTAAGCTCTTTTATTTTGGTACAGATGGCTCCAGCTGATTTCTCTTGACGGATGTAACCATGGGGCTATAGTTCTAGTCAAATGGAACTGCTGATTACTTTACATACAAAATTATAGGGGTTACTTTAACACTACCAAAAGCTTTATCTCTACTGAAACTTTTCAACGCTGTCTTGTGATTTTGAAAAATGTGATCGTAACGAATGAACTCTTAAGATCAATGGAGCTCTTGGCATCGTTATGCTCGTCCTGTTATCTCAGAACATAGAGGCATTAACTATATATCTAACTCCACAAGTGTGTTTGAGTAAATGACTTACCAAACTCTTTGGTCGGGAAATCTCTACAGGAGGAGGCCCTTTAGCTCAACGCTACGTAAGTCTTTCAGCTCTTCCAGGAAGCGACTGGCAAAAGTTTTCAACCTTTCTTTGGCAAGGGTAGGACATTCACAAACCAAATATCGAACAGATTCTCTTTCTGTAACTCCTGCAGTAATGATTGGAGACGCACTGCGACTTAAAAGATCGATTGTGCCCATAGCTATTCTCAGGCTAACTATGGGGACGATGTGCCGTCCAGTTTAGTTCCTTTTACTTGAATCGGATCTAGAAAGTTGAGGGCTAGGGCCCTCTCGCCTATCTGATACGTTCCCAGATAGCTAATTCTGCTGTTTTTTTTTGAGAAGACCGTAAGTATTCGTAGTCTTTTTTTATTTTAGCTATGTAAGCTTTAGTTCTTTTCCGGTTAATGTTTCTAAGTATTGCTTTTGCTTCCCTTAGTTTTCGGAATTCTTTTCAGAGCTTGGGTCACTTGATGTCCTCCTGTTTTTCGTAGCTCTTCTCGGATAAAGAGTTTGCTTACCATAGTTTCTATCAAGGTTGAGTCCGAATACTCCTGATCCAGTACCCTCAAATGTCTTCGATCCGTCCGTATACTTTGCTATAGTGTGGTTCCACTCCTTTTAATCACTCGGTTTCATGTTGAAGTTATTGACGAAACTATATTTTTTTATCACATTTTTCTTCCTCTATTCTCTCTTTTGTGATCCTCATGTTTGCTGCTTTATCTACTCGTTCAGTTATGAGATCTAGAGGTGAAAGAAGGAGGATTACTTGTATCGTCGCTATCGGACATGATCTCAATGCCCCTGACAAAAAAGCCATTCTATGTACTTTACGAAGGCCCTTCTTCGTCGTGACTAACTAACTAACTAACTTTATCAAACTCAGAATGAGTGAACTTCATGTTGAGGCAATAGATGGGTTAAATACCTAGTATTCCTCAAAAGGTGTTGATGGTTTTTCATATCTGACTCGGTCATGATTTATAAAGATTATGTTCGCCCGAAACTTAAATATTAAGAATGACATGAAGTCTCCTGGAGGTCTGCTTTATAATGTACTAAATTTGAAGCCGTTCGCACATGGAGCAACTCACAAGAGATATAAACATTGTGTATCAACGCTAATGTATTTAAATGCCGGTCTGCACACAGTACGATTTCTGGGGATTAAGCACGCTGATCGACGAGGTGATTTAATTGTCTAATCAATCAAGATTTTTCCCACCACAGCCACGGCATTGTATTGTTGATTATGGCCAAAGCCAGCTCCTCAGTGAAGAGGTTGTTATGTGTGCGTGCTGCAAAATTCTTTCAGGGTTTAGGAACATGAACCACCTTTCATAGGACATTTTTTTTGTCTGGCATAGCCTTTGGTGAATTCGATTTGGCTATAGTATTTCGGCCACGCAATGTTAATGGCGTATGAGTTAATTTGTTACCTAATATTTCTGCAGCCCCACTTACGTGGATACCATTTGCATCACACCCAATCAGCAGGTCCCTTCATTTTTTGGTAGAGTTGATGACAGTCCCATAAATTATCCTCAGCATTTTATTTTCTCTTCGCAATAAACAGTCACTTTCATCAATGTAAAACGTTTCAGCATGGAACATAACAATAAATCACAATTTTATTATCTCCTAGGTTTTGTCCTTCGCATCTCATTTCGCGCTTACTCATTCAATTTCAATTTTATGTTTCAGTTGCCTCGAAGAATCCCACAAAATCATCAGCGAATGACGACAGTCACAGTCGTAGACTCTTGGAACAACGTATCGCCCAATTGGAAGCCGATGCCAAAGAGCAAGATATCAAAGCACAAAAAATATTGGCCAACGTTCAAGCACGTTTCAACTCGGTTCAATCGAAATATGAGACTCATATTGCCGATCTGGAAACCCAAGTGTTAAGGTGAGTAATTTTGTTCGCTCTTCAACATGAAACAAGGCTAACCACACATTTGTTTATTTGTTTAACTTTCCACACAGCCTTCAGGAAATCAATACAAAGCTGAACGAGAAAATAGAATCACAAGTCAGGACACTCGATTATTTTGTCTCCAAAAAGTCTGAACGATATCGTAATGGCTGCACTCAAACTGAAGAAATCCCCGAAAGGCAGCGTAGAACAATGACATCATGTACTCAAACTGATTGTGGTTTTACAAGTGCTGCTACAGCGACAAATACCTCGAGTGCTAACACCAGTGCCAGTTCCACGCCATCAAACAGTAGGCCAAGTTCAAAGCAATCGGGATTGAAGAAACCCACTGCGTCCAGTAAATTACCATTTTCACAGTCTGACTCAACAATTTCGTCTGCTTACCATGCTGCCGCCAAAGAGGATGCTCATCTGCTGGCAACAATACGTGGTATGAGGGTCGACTTGGCTATTAAGGATAAGGCCATGCAACGACTGACCAGAGAGTTGGACGAGTGCAAAAAGACGATTCGCAAATTACAAAAGGAAAAGGAGGGTGAGTCCCATGTTGTGATGGGTTGCATTTTTCCGCGTGTGCTTGCAACTGCTTTGTGTGATGTGATGGATGGCTGGAACGAGGAGGAATTTTATTTTTAATGGAAGCATTACAGGATCTTTAATGATTGAGATATCGTAACGTAATTTTGTTCCTGGGGAGTAATTGTATTTAAATTTAGATCACTGGTCCTTTGAAAGTCTTATTTAAAACGAAATGCGAACTGCTTCTGTATCAATACCGTTTCCTTATGAAAGCTAGTAATGGGGTGAAGGAAATGGCCTTGACCTGTTATTTCTTTGAATTTCATGGGAGAAAGCGTCTGAGAGAAGTAAGAAGTCTATGGTGACTATGCGCGTTTATTGAAAATCTTTGCTGATTATAAAAGTTTCCAGAAATCTTAATGAGGGCGAGTGTTGTGTGATTAAAAAGGATTCTCTGTACAGTACTGTGGGAAAGGAGGGAGGTTTTGGTTTATGGGTTATAAAAAAACGACTGAAAAATTTGTTGAAAAAATAATGAACCCAATATTGAGAAAAAGAATAAGGATCCCATTTTTTATACTCCTCTAAGCGGTGAAACAGACGAATAGCTTAGTCCTGTTGGGACAGAAGAGTTATAGCATCGTAGTGGTAAGACATGCCAGGACGTAGATTTATCTCAAACAGCATAAATCTTTAGCCTTGGCATTTGTCTGATTCATTCATCGATCTGTAGTCTGCCGGTACCATTCTCTTGGGGTGCATTGCAGCCACCCACATAGGCGATAGAAGCGAGGTATAGTTTTACTTACATGTAAAGATAAACAAGGCCATAATGTGGTGCACTGCTGAACACATCAAAGAAGCTACTAGAGAGCAAGAAGGTACTACGGCAGAAGGCAAATGGTATACAGTGTGTCACCAAAAGCGATTAAGGCTTAAGCTAATGGTTTTGGGTGAGGTTCAGTTAAGCAAATCGAATTTTCTGTTTTGAAACATGTTGTCTTTCAAGGTAACCCCCTAGGCAGGGATGAGCAATTCGATGCTCAAAAGTTCCGAATTCGCTGTGAATTCACCAGTCATTGTCGTGATCAAAGCAATCAAAGCAAATGAAGGCGGATTTAACTTCACTTAGGAGAGGCAAACCTATAACACTGGAAGAGCACCCCGAGATACAAGTAGATGCTTGTTGATTCTCGTTGCTACGACGCCCAAATGACTTATTTCTAGAAATCATTCCATTGATGTCTTCTACACATCTGCCATGGTAGCATGTAGTATAGGCATAGATCTGCTACCAGCCTTCGATGAGTTAACAGTTGCAGATTGAATGTTATTGCAGAATCTTCTATCAACTGAACTGCTCGTCTCTGTATGCTATCGAGCAGATGAAGAGAAAATTTTGGGGCTAAACTTCAAATGTGCGAGCACACTGGTCACCGTACAGGAGAAGGGGCTGTTTCGCTGTAATGCATCTTTTTGAACGAAACAGAACAGTGATGTTAGATATGTAGTCTTACCATGTTACACCAGAGTTGAATGTGATGCCAAGAATATGGATTATTTGTTTGGATTGAATGACTTTGTCGTTCATTTGAAACTGATTTACAATAGAGGTGCTCTTTCTGGAAAAGGCGGTAAATTGGATTTTCTTCGCATTGAAGTCGACTGAAAGATTTTCTTCAGGTTTTCATTTTCCGATGGCTACTTTACTAATCCTGCTGCGGCTTGGGTATTTGTAGATTGTGCCCGGTAGGATGTCGATTAGATAGGTCTGCTTCACTCAAGTTTGATTTTGTCCTGTCACACCTGCTCGCGAATGAATTCGGACTTCTGCAACACATTGCAACTCTCTCCAACTCATTTAGATCTCTCATCAACTGTTCTGTGCCATGATTGCCATAATTCTGCGGAAACTGCATGGCAAATTTTGAACCGGAATTTACCTCGCGGGTTAGTTTAATTTTGACAACCGAATGAAGAATGGAACTATCTCCCTAGTATATTGTACTCCATAATTTGGCGTAAGGTGCTCGCCATTTCCCTCTCTTCCTTTCGCAATTTCCGAAGAAATTTTCAGATGGCAACACCTTTAGGTGGGAGTAGGATTTACATATTAACAGAGCTACAAAATGTTCTCGAGGCCTTTGGTAGTATAAAGCGGGGTTAATGAACGAATAATTTCGAGAGTTGTTGGTATGGATATGGTTCTTATGGCGATATGTCTATATATGTTAGTGGCAGGATTTTCGTGGGTGTCTTCAGGTTCGTTATTTTTCCAACTACAAGACCTTGAAGGAAATGGGTGCCTTCTTCTTTTTTCTATTATGTTTTCATTCAAATTTAACTTCCAGAGATTTTTTACCTTTGCACCAGCTCTTTTGTTTCAACGACCTAAATGATCTGAACAATATAGACGTTAGGGACCTTCTACGCTTCATCAGAAGCTCCAAATGGTTCAACGAGTAGGCTACAGGCCTCGTCCCAAACTCATGTGGTATCACAATGGACCTATTACTGGTCTAAGTGTGTTGGCTTTCTGCTAACGTAACTTTCAGAGATTCGAAGTGGTGTCCGATTGGGCTGTATACGACATTTTTCAGCTGTTATTAGTGATGTGCTTCGTAGGGCTTCAGTCAGGGCAGAAAAAGAGTAAGTTGTCAACGAAAAACGTTGAACAGATCTCTTTTCGAGTAGTCTCGGTTGCTAGCAAGGAGCTAGACTTGGTTACGAAATACATCACCACTAGAAGACAAAGGAACTAAATTATTTGTCACACCTTTATGTCGCGTTTCTTCACTGAATGTAAGATAAGGCGTTTAAACCCAATCAAGT
The DNA here is from genome assembly GCA_963082735.1 of Pocota personata. NCBI lineage: Eukaryota > Metazoa > Arthropoda > Insecta > Diptera > Syrphidae > Pocota > Pocota personata. Next base: position 36,366,339 of record OY720430.1, read on the forward strand.
AATATTTATTAGTGAATATTAAATTGATCCTGAGAGATAAATCAGAAGGAAACATACATATGTATGCATGGATTCAGCAGTGACCTAAACTACGAGTACACTCAAACGAATATTCATAAGAATGCCTTCGTTGTTAAACAAAGGACTTGTTTACAACATTTGTCAACAGTTTTTCTTTCGTTAACAACAACACTGCATTCCAGTCTTGAAAATAAATCTTTGTTTATATCCGATAATGATATACAAACACTCCTCGAATAGGTCAATTGAAATAAAAGCAAAGTATCAGCTATTATCTTAGTTATAAATCTCTCTATTTGGTGGCACTTGAAGAATACAGAAGTTGACTGAACGCCATGGAATGCAATTTCCTTTAATTTGACTACTTTTGTGGCTTTGTATTGCATCCACGAATTTTATTTCTGATTTATGACAAAAAACTACCGCAGATGGACACCCATGAAGGCGAATGTGACAATATCGATCAGCCATGTGAAATGGATGATTAATCATTACAAAGTAAATCATTTGATTTTATTAATTTTCTCCTGGTAATTGGAAAACAAAGCACGTCGCCTTTAACAATATTAGAGGCGAGACACTCATAGCGAAATGTTTTCACATGCTTTGATGTGTACAAGGTCCGGGAAGTAAGTAATCAATGAGACTGACTTCTTGGCAAATCGACTAGAGTCAGAAGATGCATTTACAATCTAATTTTATGCAGTTCTGGTTCTAATAGCTTGCGAATTTTATAAAGAGCTACTAGAGGCAGAAAAGCCTCGCTTCCAACTCTACGATAATGGTGTTAACAACACATAATCGGAATCAGAGATACCTAATCTATAAATTTATAGTTTATACCTGATCCGATCGAGATGCCAAAAGATCCAAGGTAACTTGTTAATATTGGTACACAACCATGACTCTCCGACATTACCATGACAACATTTAGCCGAAAATTCACAAAAAATAGTGTCCTTGTGGCGTCAAGTAGAAAATTGAAAAATAGAAATTAGCATTTAACTGAGCGACAAGGGGGTGGGTCCTTGTTTAGCAACCGTCCCTCCGGGGTCAGACGGTGACCAGTGTGCCGCACATTCAACTATGACCTTATTGCCTAGAGAGGTCCTGTCAATCATCAACTTACGCCTTTTAGGCACATTCCTAATTGAGTTGCATTGCATAGTCCGATTGGCTCTTTCACAGGGTATGGCCTTTGCCTTTCTGTATAAACGCGTCTAAACGTCCATACAGCTGTTCTTTGGAAAAGGGTTCATCCAGAATCAAAGGCAACAACAAGAAATAAAAGTCTACAGCTTGTGACATTCGTGATTACTCTCGACGTTTGAACGGGTCCGTCACAGTTTGGCGTTTCAGCTAATTTCTGAAACACACTGAATGCAGTCTTTAATTTATTTTTCCTGCAAGGCGCCGGATTGTGGTGGGCTGTCAATACTTTCCAAGAAACTACGCAAGGAAAAAATATCATGTTGGGTCTTATGTGTCAGTGTTGTTCTTCAGGCTAAGTCTTAAGTTTGGCTTCCTTGCATATCTGAATACCGGTCCCGTTTTAACGTGCAGTATATACATATGAAGCTTCCTCATGTACACATATTAGTATAAGACGCATTTAGATAAAAGGAGGTCCATTGTGGTACTCGGGATCTATCGCTATTCTAACTACCGGTGCTGATCTGCGATCGTTTTAGCAAATACAATCCATTAGATCTGTCTAGAGATTTGGCACGTCGTAAGATTCTTCTTTTTGTGGCTTTGCTGATTGCATCCAGAATGAGTAAATGTTTACATGTAGCGAGCCTAAATTTTGGTTTTCCGGCAGAATTCTGAGGTTGGTGCACGAGCGCGTCAGCCTTGTAATTTTCCGCAATATCTCTGTGGCTTGATACCCAACATAGGTGAATGTTGAATGTCGTGTCAGAGTAACTTATAAGTTTTACTTTCACTGAAGTTGATGCTTGACATTACGCTTATGTTTACTTCAAAAATAATGAAACTAGTATTTTTTGTTGTTTTTTTTTAATTATTCTGATCTGCACAAGTTCATCATTTCATACACTTGTCTGCTTTTTTTTTTATTTTTTCTGCTACAGCCTTAAAATCCGATAGACTACACACAGCTTCCGGCAGCAACGTAACATCCGCACGCAAAACTCACCACGATTCAGGTCAATTCACAACAGACCAATCTAGCGATAGTCAAGCCCTCAAAGAGGCTCTCAATAAAATCAAACTCTTGGAATTTGATTACAAAGCACTGCACGATAAACGCCTACAAGATGTAAGTGTGGACACACGAGGAACGAGGAATTCCCTGCACCCTCCTCACTTCGTATGCAATTTAAATAAATTTCGCATTTTTTTATTTACCACATCTTTCTATTCCAGTTGAAGACACTTCAAACTGCCCATGAACGTGAACTAGCATCTTGCCATGAAACGGTTCGTATACTGCAACAACGTCTGACCGAACGTGATGAGGCATATGCCATGCAGAAGCGGCGAAAAGTACCAGTTGACTATTATGCCCTCAAGGCTAAGGTAAGTGAGGCGGTCGTATCGCGCCAATGTGTTTACATAATTTCTCTTTTCTTCTTTCTCTATCACTGTCTGTATCTTTGTTGAATTTTTGTTTTTATTTACATTTTCGAACAAGTTCTCTACTAACATTTCACTTTTACTTTTTTTTTGGAAATTCAATTGAACTATCTACACACAAACTGAAAATACACTAACAAAAAAAAAAAAAAAAACAAATTGGTATCTGTATCTCATCTATCTCTTCACTTGCACGCATATCACGCATACACACACGCATAACTGAACTAATTAAATCGCCGCATAGTAGATCGTCAATAAGCAATTAAAACAAATAACTAAAAAATCAAGATACTTTAGATCGTTAAATATAAGTTATATTAAACAAGTTTATGTTAATCCAAGAAAAAAAAATGAATGAACGAAGGTGATTTTAATTCGTTTAGGATGATAGATAGATGGATAGATAGTTTGAATTGTAGATGCATTAGTTGTGAACTAAAATCACCTTTTTTTTTAGAATGAATTAGAAAAGTAAATAAGTAAATTATTTTTAACCATTTGCATGGAGATTAATGACTTTTATGAATTATGAATAGCATTCGTGGATATTTTTTGAAGTAGGATTGTATGAAAATGAATAGCTTCATTTAGAAATGTGATTACCATGTGTTTTAAAGGAGTCTAAATAAAATTGTTTTAGGTTCTTCAAAAAATTCTAATCACTAAGAAACTCTTTTGGCCTCTCCTGCCATCATGATCCTTATCTAGCTACCTCCAGTTCCGCACCTGAAAGTGCTTTAGATCCCCCTCTTCCCTCTCGAGTGGATTCGATTTGAAGACTCTCTGGTATTGATGTTCATCCACTCTATGTGCGCCAGACACCCTAGCTTAGGGTTAAATCTTCTCTTCCATGCCCTATCAACGAATTGGGAGCCAGGGTTATCAGGTTTATTTAGGAAAGTCGTATCTGGTGATTTTTTGATAGTCAGGAGTAAGAAGTTTGAGAGTAAGAAGGCAGAAAGGCAGACCAAAAAACAACTGGATCACACAAATGCAAAAACACCAGCATTCGATTGGCCTCAGTGACGAAGTGATTCGAAACCGGGAAGTCTGCCGGTACTTTCTGAGGTCAAACCGGCAAACCCCACAGGCGGACCAGTAGGGATGCAGTAAAGTGGGAGGGTTGTGATCCTTCTACTCCGGATCATAACTTCGCCATAAGAAGAAGAAGAAGAAGGATCCCGAGCGAATCCTTTTCAAAATTAAATATTCGTGACTTTTGGAAAAAAAATATCTTGCAGGCGAATGGCACAGTGCTTTCTCGTGCCCGTTTTTGGAACCTTATATTTAAATCTTATCTGCACTCCATGTTGACCATCTGCACGCCAGGCAAACTAAGAGACTAAATTTCAATAAAACCCTTTCAGTATTTCTCGAGCCAGACATTTAAAAACCATTTTGAAAATCCCGCCCCTTTTTTACTCCCACTACATTAAATTTTTATGATTTTCACACGAAAGTACACACCATTTCAAACCTACAAAACCAAATGCCATCAAAATCCGTACTCCGTACAACAGTTCTTAAGTCAGGCCGTGTGACGGGACGTTTTTCGAAAGTTTTTGCAACCTCATCGCTCAACCGCCAAATGAACAACATATATGTATGTTCATATGTAAGTACAAGTACATGCGACCCAGTAGTGCACAAACACTTGTGCTTCGTCAATTATGCAGTTACAAACTATAAACAAATGAGCTGCCATATTATTCTTTTCTTATTTTTTTATTCTTTGGAAAAATGAAAAAGGAGGATCATTTTCGGAAAAGATAGAGGATAGATTTTACTGACTCAGAAGGGAGATGTCTAGTCTTCCTAGTGCGTCTTTCCGCACCCGTTTAGGACTACCTAGAGAACTGAAACTTTGCACATTTATTGTACGAATCGTGAAATAATACAACACGACTTGATTTTTCAAAATACAGGTTGCTGCAAACATAATTAATTATTCTTCTCCTCCATATAAAATTTCATAATATGTAAGGCATTGTCCGCAAATCTTGAGAAGTCCCCAGGTAAGTTATAAAGGTATTACTTTGTGCAGCTTTAGTATGAGTAATGAGGAAGGTAGCAAAGTAGCTATGTTTTTTTTATTTACGAAATACAAGGTGTTGCAAAAGTTTTCTTCTTTCTTGTATACAATTTTTCTCCAAAAGCCTCCGGGTGATCTAGCTAGAAAGTTACTTTGAAAACATCGAAAACAGCGAAATTTAATTCAGTCGGATGTTCGATTTTTAAAATACAGGGTGTTACGAAATAAATCATACTCCGAACAGATCTATATATTATAGCGTTAAATATAACTATCAACTAACTAGGCAATGAATATTGGGTATTTGTCACATAAAAAATAAGGTAAAGCTAAAAATAATTTTGGCAAACTGCAATGAAGAGTCCGAACTTGCTTCAAATTGCATTTTATAATCACAAATTTACCGATTACATATGTACTCTTATGTATCATATATATTGTGTACTTTATAATAACCTTTTTTTTTGTAGGATTTCCAAATCTAAGGGCACTCGACTCGATTTTCGGTCCATTGTACCAGTTTTTTGATATTATTTCTGAAACGATTAACCTTAGAAAGCAAAAAACATAGTAATACTAAAAATAAAGAGCACAGCATTTCCTATAAGATAGGCGTGACTGGGTCGCATATAATTGCACTTATATGTTGTGCATTTGCACACTCAGTTCAAAATTTAAAGAAAATCGCTAAAATGATTTTTTTTTTCTTCAAAAACGTTAAAAACCAACAAAAAATTTAAATTTTTTAAAACTTCGTATGTCATAGCCTTGTATACGAATATGTCAAATATTGTTTAGATATCGATTTTGAATAAAATCGCATGAGTCATATACGAACGAGAATGAGCAAATTTTCAAAAAAAAAAACTTTCAATAAGTAAAGTACCGTTATGCGTAAATGCAACTCAAATATGTAATCTGCTCAAAATCGGTACCGTTAATTTTGGGATTCAACTGAAAGTGGGATTAGAATGAAAATCCCAGATATCAAGTTTGAAAAAAATATAAAAAAAATGAACATACAGACAGACTGCAACAGGTGGAATGAGAGACCCACTTTTTTCAGATTCTCTATTATATCAAGACTGATCAAAATTTCGTTTTCACAAAACTAATACTGTTTGCATGTAAAAAGAATTGCTTAAGAACGAATTATAATTCACTTTTTATATCCTATCCCATAGGGTTTAATTTCGATAGATATTTTGTAACATAGAGAAATAATAACGGTAGACCCCCAAAAGTATACAAGTGTATTTGTGATCAGCATCAAAAGTTATATCGATCTAGCTATATCCGTCGGTCCAAATTCCACCACTTTTTGGGCCCTAAATTTTGAACTAGGAAGATGAAATTTGGTATATAATCTTCTTAGGACCTGAAGCAGTACAAGTACAACAGTTTGTTAAATCCGCCCACAGACGCGTCCATTTTTTTTTTTTTTAATGCCCTTTTATAAATATTTCTAATATAAACTGAAAAATATTCCACGTCCATTTTGTAAATGGCACAGCGCTTCCTAGTGCTGTGCCACTTTCTTCAAAAAGCGTACTTAGTGGTAACATCATCGCGTGTTCATGGTTCAGGTTCACGGTTCGAATCCAGATGTCAAGAATCATCTATTTATTTCGTATGAAATAAATAAAAAAAAGTCGATCAGCAAAACAAAAATACTCCCCAGTTATCTGGACGCCACCCTTGGAGTTCACTGAAACTTAATACCAAACCAACTACTCCAATCTGTCTTTCTCTCTGTCTCTTCCCCTTTCCACAAAACGCCCGTGTCCTAAAATTAGTGTAAGGGTATTCATATCCCTTTTGATACGTGCAAATTATATATAGAAAAAAAATAAGCTATTTACAATGATGTTTAAGTATTATTGTAGGCTAGGTTAGGTAGACGGGTTCCCTATGAGTTGCTTTGCATTGCTCAATTAGGCCAACAGTCCGGTCCATTGTGTCCACCATAAGTATTATTGTAAGTATTTCATAGGAATCCCTGACCTTTGGTTACAAATGGCTATTGCCACGCCCACGTTCATCCAACAAAACATCTTAGATACAAATTAGGTGGTAAAATCTCTTAAAAATCGAGAGAATATCTTCTGAGTAGAAGGATTTCCTTACATTTGAACCAAAAGTTTCAACACCACGCCCACTTTATTAGGCATGGGTTAGAAGATGAGGGATAGAGTATTATGCGATCAGTTCCAGGACCTATTGTAACGCTATTTTTCTCCTATTAACGAACTTAATATTTTCCTTACACACTTTTAATAAGGTGATTGAGACCATCAAATTCGATTAATCCTGTTAATTAGCAGAGCCTGAAATATACATTGTGGGTGCCGTAACTCGGTGGTGAACCTCCCGCGATCACTGAGCGGGAGATTCAAGGTTCGAATCCTAGATATAAAAAAAAGTTTTCTCACGGTCGCGAACGTCTGACAAACATCCGAGAGTAAAAATTGTTATAATAAGCTTCTCTCAATAGAAAAAATTGCCTTCGGAAACGGCATAAAACTATAGGTCCCAACCATTCGCGCGGCGCACAAAATATTTATATTTAAATATGCATTTACTTATACATACACTCTATGCTTTAATAAATTTCGCAAAAGTAATTAATATTCATGCAAATTAAAAATTTTTTCATAACTTTTTCCTTTACTTTACAAAATTATTAATGCATGCCTTAGAACAATGTATCTCTATCACTCTTGATTTTCATAGAAAAATGTTATACTTCTCTGCTCACGTACATACACATACATCTAATTATTGTTAAAATAAAAAATTGTAAAACCTTCAGGTTTCATCTTTAGAGCGTCGACACTCGGAGCGTGAAGAACGCTTACACATGTTAGTTGAAGCTCTGAGCAAAGGACGTTTAAATGGTGCCCTCGAGGAGTTAATAAGTGATAACAATAATTAAACAATAATTTATTTATTTTTCCACATTTTATATAGTTATAATAATTTATTTATATAAATAAATAAAATACCATACATTGTTTGAGAAAATCCTAACTTTTCTATAAAAATAAACAAAAAAACAAAAGCATACATTACTTGTAAACAAGGTTCACACAAAGTAATGGAAGCTACCTCGAGGTTGTCAACTATGAAAATTTGTTATAAAAGAAAAAAAAATTATATAAAAATATCAATTGAAAGTATGTCCGTCCGTGTTGGGCAAAAAAAAAATAATAATAATATCTCAATAAGAAAAATATTAGTGTGTACCTCAAAATGGTTAACAAACCTTAAGTATTCAGATTGAATCAAAATCGATAATAAAACGAAAAAAAAAAAAACAAAACGTTTCCTTCCAGAAATTAAATTTTGAAAACAAAAAATAAAATTAAAAAAAATATATATAAAATAATACAGGTAAATAAAAATGCAGCCAAAAAAAAGTATTTTGTAGCTCAAATTTAAATTTTTATTAGCATGAGGAGAAACAGAGTTTTTATTAAAAAAAAAAAAATAATAATAATAATATTTGCAACGTTGATGTTTGTTTCTCCTCGTAGAGCGTTTTAGTATTTGTGTGTCTTGTGTCGTCTGGAAATAAGACTTAGTTTTGTGGTCTGGTTCGGAAATGTCGTTAGATTGTAGCTTTTTTATGCGATGATGACGATTTTAATGGCTTAGAAAAGGTATTATGAAGGAGCTAAAAATTCCAAGCTTACGAGTATACCATGATTTAAATTTAGAGTCATGAGTGCAGCTATATATAGGCAATTTATTATTTTATTGTCCACAATTACAACTGCCTTATCTGCACAGAAATTTTACATTTGCAGACAAGAATTAAAAGAATTCAATACAAATTTAAAAGACCTTTCCGAACAAGGCTAAGTTATTGAATATTTCGTAGTTGTTTGTGTACAGGGTCGATAAACCGAGGCGTATGGGAACTTTTAAATTCTTGATTAACAATGTCGCTTGAAGCTTTTTCGCAAAATAATCTTGTTATTTACCCTTTCACCAGCAATTTTTATTAATTTACTATTTTATTTAGTAGTAGCCCTCAATCCGCTAAAAATAAGTTCTTACCCAAAAACCATTTTTTTGCCATAAGCAGCCTGTCATGCGGGTTTTTTTGCAAGCGCATATAATCTTGTGTAAGCATTTACGTGTTCAATTGATTGCACTAACAACAATAACGTTTGTTGGCTCTAAATAGAACAAGCGGTGATAAAATTGTGGTCATTTGTCATTTATGACGCTACATTTGAAGCTAAGAGAGAAATGGTACTAAATAAGACAGAAATGGTATTGAAAACTCTTATGAAAATACAGGGTAATTTGTACGTGTTACGATAGCTCTGATTTAAAATCCCCTTTTGTTCACTACTATCCACGACTTTTTATGATAAGGTGCTCAGAAAGTGTTGCTTGGTGAAAAGTAGGAATCGCATTTTGTAACGCATCTACCTTAGGTAACGGTAGTAATTTTGATACACAGTTTTTAACAGAGAAATAAAGATAGGCCCTCAAAAGTATATATAATTGTGATCAACATCGATTTAACCATGCGCATCCGTCCGTCTGACACTAGTTCTTGGGCCTTACATTTTAAGCTATGAAGATGGAATTTGGTATACAAGCTTTTCAGAATCCGGAGCAGGTCAAATGAACAAATTGTTAGAATCCGCCCACCGACACGTCCACTTTACAAAAATTTGCAATATATTTACTAGAAACTGATAAATAATTGTCTATAATTTGTGCGTACGTTATATAATACCACGCAACTTGGGGCGTTTTCTTCAAAAACCTGATATTGTTTTTTTTTTAAGCTATTTGCGTAGATGGATAAGCCTTATTTTTCAGATACCCTCAGAGCCCGTGAACTTCGGTAACATTACTCTGTGAGGAGAAGAAATTTTGGACTTTATAAGGGTTGTGTTAGAAGATGAGGAGTAGGGTATCATACAATCCATTCTTGACGGATTGTATCTTTTCTGTATGTTTTTATTATTATTATTATTATTTAAGTGCTGTTCCTCCTTGTGGGTGCTAGCTAGAGCCTCTACGTAGGTGTTACGCACAATTGAGTACGATTGTCGTAAATCTTTCCAACTGTCCGGCAATATATTAACGGCAATTGGCGTGATCTATCGTCAACTGTTATGCGGTACGTATTTTTTCGTCGATCTAGCTCATCATCAAGTGTTGTACTCTACCACTTTCCTGGTTGAATGGTGGTGCCTATTGGTATCTGAGGCCAGAGTGCTCTTGAAATATTTCGTAGACAAATATTTGAAGTTAAACTTCTTTAGCCAGGGTCGAGTGAATTTGCTAGAGTGCAACGAAAAAGGTGTACCGCTAAGGTAAACCGATTTTTTCAAGACAATGGCGCTAATGATTTTGACCAAGTTTGGTATTTTAGTTAGTTTGGATGCATGGTACTAAATGCATAAGGTTTATGGAAAAAACGCAAAATTACGGTACTTTCAGTAAATTTACTTTTGAAAATCGGTTATTTCTCAGAAATGGCTTAATCGATTTGGCAGACATTTTTTGCCTTTCCAATAACTGATTTTGTTTTAATTTCAACGCGTGAAAGTTCCACGCACAATCTGAAATCTTGGACATCATACCGAACGCAGAGTTTACTTCTCCTTTCCTTTGATAGCAATCCCATAAGCGGGGAGTGATATTTCAACTGAAATAATGTTGCTTTAGTATTTTATCAGAAATACGTTTCCTGGATAAAATCGATGAGATGTAAATGGAGTTTTTACCCATAATTGACGCAAGGAAATCTACTTGTTCATCATCAAATGTAGCTCCAAAGTGTTCCTTTATACGCACTAAAATATTTTTGCTTTAACTTTTCATCTGAAGGAAGTTTTTTTTTTAACTGAATCTACAATTATATAAGCATTTTTTTTTATATTAAATCTTATTCTTATTTAAATTGGGAAAAAGTAAGACTGAAAATATTTCCCCAATCGCCTTTGGTTTGTCTACCTTATGTAGTTTGACTTTAGTGTTGTATGTGTTCCATATTAGCCAGTTCTTAAATTCCTACAATAGTCATTATTTTGAATCAACGTAATTTAGTTCGTACTTTACAAGAAAAAAAAAAAAAACAACTGTGTTGGTTCTATGTGTGTTGCACATCCTCATTTACTATGTTAAGAAAATAGTTATTTTCTATTTATTTATGTATTTATTAAAAGGCAATTATTTCTTAATATTAAGGAAATAATTATAAATATTGTAATATGAAATATGAAAGGACTTTTGAAATACAAGATTTGAAAAAAAAAGAATTGAGTTTAAATTGTTTCGGGTGAAAGTATCAATCTTCAGTCTTTTAGTTTTGGAGTCGAAAGGTTGGTATCCTGTCCGATACATAATTTCTAGGAAGATCAAATTAATTGTAAAGAATTTTAGAGCACTCAATTTCTGTCGAAATATTTTCTTTCGTGGGACGCACGGTTTTCTAGATATTATGATTGAAAAACGATTTCCGGACATTTTTGAAAATTTAAAAAAAAAGATAGACCAGCTGATGTTCGTGTTGCTTCGACAGTCCGCCGCTAGTCATTTAGGCCATGGAGGATGTTGTAGAACATTCCTTATTATGAACGCAATGTAAACTAACACTTGAGCGTGTCCTCCTGCTGGCTGTGCTGCCCCCTAGCCGTCGCTGTTTGTTCCGACTTAAATCGGACGCGCCTTTTCTTGATTCTCCATTTTGTTTAATTGGCCGCTAAACTTAGCAGCGGGAGGACGTACAAAGGCATGAGTAAAATATATCTATACGTATTTATTTAATATTCAATTGTAATATTATAATTCGAAAATAGGAAATAAAACCCCTCAGAAAGAGACCAGAGAGTGTTTTTATTTTACTCTCCCGCCTAGGAGGACAGTCAACAGAGGTGTTCCCGTCGGAGAGATCAAAAGTAATACTTGTTCTTCGCATGCCTATGCAATAATTCATCGTTTGAATATTTTCATATGTAACTTGTTTACCACAAATATTGAAATTGTTGAACATTGAACAATTTGGATTTGCTTTAAAATTGTTTGACCTGGTGGGAATCATGTTGCTTTATGGAAACTGTGGCGTGGGTTATGCAGACTGTATCGATATCATCGTACGTTCGCAGCGAACCGCCATAGATGTTTTTTGAAGATCAGGCAAAACGAATCGCTCTAGATTCAAAACGTTACTGACGTAGATAGGTATAATTCTGAAATTACAGATAGATAGGTATAATTCTGAAATTACGGAGTTCATCGAACTCGAAGTAATGGTAAACTTCACAAATGAAACCCTAGTGGAAATCTAACGAAGACTGACACCAGGGAATCCTTGCAGCTTCGGTTTGGAAAAATACTGAGCCTCAAAGCTTCGTGCTAAGAGAACAAAATCGATGGTCTGTCTAACAGCCCTATTATAGCTATCAACTATCAAGTTGATACTTGATACATATCAACAAATTGAAAGGCCGAAATGTATACTCCAAGAAATGAAAAAATATTTTTCTCCCCGATCACGTGATATATGAATTGAATGAAAGCTGGAAACTTGAGAAATTCGTTTCGAATACGTAGAACGTATGTTTTTCTTGTAAAAACCTCCTTTTCCGCTCAAAACCTCCGTCTCTGAAATTACGGCAAAGCTATACGAAATCTTTTGACGCATACAGTTTTCGAGAACAGAATTGAAAGACTTCGGCTCCATTTGGCGCCAAACTTCATCAAAATCCGTTCAGAATTTTGTTTAGATGAATTAAAGATTGGTAATCCTACCAGTTATGTTACACGGCGCCGATTGCTGGACAATAAACAATAGTTATAATACATATTTGGTCCTGTGTACATATATGGGGGATATATTGAAATGAAGACGCAACCGCCAACTTTATTAGCTGTACTAAGATGTGGATGTAAATAGGTCGCACTGAATAAATACATAACATACGCACAGCCAATATTGCTGTATGCATCACTATTATCGGAGTCAAGTCAGCACTTGGCCTACTCTACTTTAGAATTAAGTAAGTTTGGAATTGAGCAATGTAACATATTTCATAATTACATAAGTGCAGTCAACAGGTAGAGTTAGGGTTTAAATAAAAATAAAATGACTAATAGGTCAAAAACTAGAGATGAAACAAAAACGTTTGATTCTAATTTATTGATTAAAGTAGTATCGATAACACTGCTCTGTTGAAGAGCAGTTTGGGCAAATAAATTCGCAACTTCACATTGGATATATGTATGCATTGAGTAAAAAGTATTAAAGATTTCAATGAAATTCTTTTTCTGTTTTAAATTTTGAACTATGTTAATGTGTATGGAATACTACTTCGATCAAAAAGTTTCAAGAATTTATTCAGAAAATTGAAAATACAAATTTATTCTTGGTAATCGATATTGTCCCCTTCAAAGTACTCTCCATTGACTGAAATGCACGTATGCCAGCGCTTGATCCAACCCTCGAAACATTTTTTTTAATCGTTCGATTCTATTATCTCCTCTCGGTTGCTTAAACCTGTTGCCCGGAGCGGTTTCTTGAGTCAATCGAACAGGAAAAAATCGCAGGGAGCCAAATCAGACGAATTTGGTGGTTGTTGGAGGGTATTTGTACTGTTCTTGGTCAAAAACTCACGAATAAGGATGGCATTGTGGGACGGTGTGTTGTCGTGGAGCAAAACCCACGAGTTGTTTGCCCACAAATCTGGTCTTTCTTGGCGAATTGCTTCACGCAAACGTTTCATAACGTTATGAAAATAATAATAAACCTTGTTGACTGTTCGATTTTGTGGCAAGAATTCATGATGCACAACACCATTGTAAAATAATAAAACCGTGAGCATCGCTTTCTTTTTCGACTGAAAACGACTTGGAGTTTTCGATCTCGGCTCATTCGATGTACGCCATTCACTCGCCTGATGCCTGGATTGCGTTTCGTACTCATAAACCCACGTCTCCAGTAATTATGCGTTTGATGAATGTTGGGTCGGATTCAGCCATTGAATCCCTTTTTAACACAAAGTTTGATGCAAACTCGTTGTTGCAAAGTTGATCCCATTTTTAAAATCGTAAAAAAATAAAAAAAACACACGGAGGCAGATGTACTCTCGACAGCGTAGCTTTTACAAATGTCAAGCTATGACGCTAAAATTTGGAGGGAATATTAAGGACAGGTGTGCCAACCTAAAAAAATAAAAAAAAACTCGAATCAAATGACTGAAAGCGCCATGGTAGTCATTCCTGAAACTTTTTGATCAAGGTGGTATAACACCGGTTAAATGGCCGCCACAAGAGTTTTGGCAAACTTCAATTCTTGTAATATAATTTTCGATGACTTTTCGGCACATTTCTTGCGGCTATAACTTCAAAGTTTGCGGATTGTCTGCATAGACACGATGCTTAGCATAGCCCCACAAAAAGAAATAAAACGGGGTCAGATCACACGATCTTGATGGCCAATTGATGTTGCCAAATCTTGCAATTGAACAGCTGAAGGCATGTAGCCCCGTCCTGTTGGAACCACATGTCGCTCACATCAATGTCTCTAATCTTAGGTAAAAAAAAAAATTGGTTGTAACTGTCACCCGTGGTAGATGCAATGGAACTCTCCACGATCACATTTGCATTCTCAGATCCCTAAATTCTTAAATTTTGTTTGTTTACGTAGCTAACGAGTGAGAAATGGGCTTCATCGCTGAAGAAGATCTTGTTCGGAACTTGTTGATTTCCCAGATATTACAGAACTGTTATTTTTGTAGTAAGATGCAATAATTTGAATGCGTTGAGCGGTGGTTAAACGATACATATTGTAAAATGCCAATGCAAAAACTAACTACCTGTCACTATGGGTGACAGCTGAAATTCCAACCTCGAAATGAATAACCCTTTACAAACATACGTGTATGTATATACATATATATGCGAGTATGTATGTGCTGGTCTGTTGACTTTTAAAATTGATTTATTTATTCAAATGTAGTGAAACGCAATGCACTTTTAACACCAATTAAATATTTTTATTCATTATTTATCTTACAGTTCGATTTTAACACCAACAAACATTCTAATATTTTACATTCTAAAATTTTTATTGTTATTCACATTTTTCTAGTAGGGAAGTCAATTTACAGCTTAAAATTAATGTTACTGTTGAGTTTTCTGCATGTGGACGGATAGCTTTTGGGATTTGTCGAGAGGAGCCGTCAACACTACTGCCAGAAAAAGAGATTTTAACTTAAAAAAAAAATGCAATTTGCAGTATTAATATGTACTTACTTCTGTGCTTAAGCGTTCTTATAATTTCCAAAATTTTACATTTTTAAATAAAAAAAAAAAACAAACAACAAAATATAACCAAAAAATAAACAAAGGATAATAATCCCACACAGCAACTTGGTCGAAACTTACTGACGGACTACATGACAAGGCGAACGATACTCAGCTTTTATATCCTTTAGACGGAAAAGATATTGCCAACAATCGTTTGTAAATTGAATTTCACACTCAATAGTCAATTGATTTAATTTTCTTATCGCATATGTGCACGGATTCCTTTTTTTTTATATATTTTTCCTCTTTCTATGTGGCATCCTTTTCAAAGTAATCTATTAACAATTACCGCCCGCGTGTTTACTGGGTCGGAGCCAGATTAGATGCCATTTTTCAATTTTATGAATGAATTTAATTCAGGGTTACGATCATGATGAAGGATTGAAAAAATATCCTTGGCTTTCTTTTATGGCATTGACGTCACTCGAATGCATTGAACTTGAAAAAAAAGTCGTTAAGTGGAAATGTTACAGAGAAAGCATTCTTTAAGGTTAAAGTTACTACAGGGAAGGGATGTTTACATTGTATTTGGTGATATAAAGTAAGTAATTGACGGAATTCGAGGTAAAAGATCAAGGAATAGAATATGTTAAATAAAACTGACCGACACAAGCCTTCCTGAAAGGGATGTAGTGGGAAAAATAAGGAAGAAAAACAGTTCATTTACATATTGCAACTGCTTCAGCTACTCGTAAGAATTTAATGAGAAAGTCCACACATTTCCGGCGTCGGATATACGACACAGTTATATTATTGGTGGAGTTTAAAAAGTTGATTTTAATACAAGATGACATCATCATCATTTCAGGAAGCTAGTCTAAAGGGTTGTATATATCTATAATAGATTCCTACAATAAAAACAAGTCAGCATTTTCAGAAACTAACGAAAAACGTTTTTGTGCCTACGACATAGGAAGGCGTTCGATCAGCTTGATGTATCTGAGTCTTACTTGCACCTAGAATGCATTTGTTGAGATTTGGGTAAAGAAGATCACTCAAGTTGTATGTCCTATATTTTCTAGCTTTCGGACACATACCACTTTAAAGCGTCTCCAACTCTCGGGAAAGTACATAGTTTAGTAGTATAGATACAGTTTCTCGCTTGCCATGAAATTACTATATTTTACAATTTCTGACCATTAAATCCATTGTAATTTATATGGAGAGAATCAGGTCAGGAACAGGTCAGGAAGTCTTTTCTTCTGTGATTATTGATTTAATGTCATTTTGTGATGCAGGTTACACACCCTTACACACCTATCGAACCGATTTTAATGCGGTTATTAGTGAATGGAAGATATGTACAAACCATATAAATTTACAGATGAACATGGATCAAGGCGTTAGAATAGTGCACCGACGCAGGGCACTGACGGCACCACCCTAGTTACTGAGGAGGTGCGAAGGGTTTTCCTCAAAATCCCTGCAAATTCCACAGTCTCCGTTTTCTTCTATACCCATCTTTCTGAGAAGTTCTTTAAGTCTACAGTAATACGTTAGGAAGCCTGTTAGAATGCGAAGCTGGTGCTTGTTTACGTTAAACAGGTCCTACTTCTTTTCTGATTATAGCTTCCGAGAAGTTTTCTGGCGTGCCTCAGTTTAGGCAGCTTATACCAAAGCTTAGCTTTTACATTCTGTGTAGTCCCAGCCCACAGAATAGTTTGGGTTCAATGAAGGCGATCTCCAACCTAATACACCAGCTGCTTCGTCTCTCTTTATATCCACCTGACCTGGTACCCAGAGTATGACATTGTTGCTCTGGTCAAGTCTTGCTTGGACCTAACCTAAAGAGAGCTCCAATGCCTTGGTGGAGGCTTAGCTATCTTGGCTCATTTTTCGACCGCATTAACCTCTGCTTTTAAGATACTGTAGAGTCCCCAGGGCTTCCAAGTATGTGATCCTGCGTCCACACATATCGGCTCTAGCTTCTGCGAATATTTGGATACAGCTGTGTAAAATTTTATGGTGTTTTGCAAAATCCTACGAAAATTATGAAAGTGCAAAGTGCAACCGCTTAATTACCAAACAGAATTATAGGACATTTGCCAGCAGATGGGGGTTAATGGTCAGATTTTTCCTAATCGTTTTACATTAAATTTCCTCTTCTCATTTAACAATCATCCCCCCATAAATAAACCCCTTTTATCTGCAGAGTGCATACCCATGGTAATTTTGGATGAAACAGCCTTAAACTTATTATAAAGTCCACCAGGATACCATTACATACTGCGCAATACACGCATCAATGACGTCAAAGGAATCATTCAACTGGAATTTCAATCAATGAATGACAAGAAATCCAGGCATCCAGGATGAATGAATTTCATTCACAGTTTCTTATGGTGCGACGCGTAGTAAAAGATTGACGAAGGAGATAATTGACTGGGAATTGAGAAGCGTTTCCTTAACAACTGGAGCACACCAAGGAATGGAACAAATCAGTGCACATGTGCGATAAGAAAATTAAATCAATCAAAACCTCTGCAGAAAGGCGACTGGGTGTGAAATTCAATTCACCATAGAAAAATCGAGACCTTTTTGGATGATATAAAAGCGGCGTTTGCAACCACTTGGAGCACAGTTCATCTCTAGTCTCAGGGAAGAATAACCATAAAGCTAAAACTACTCCAGGCAAGGACTCCAAAAGGAATTAATATTTTTCTCTTCAAAGTTGTGTATAAAAAATCAACAACAACTCATTGGCTTTGTGACAATGGTTTTAGGATCTTGGCAACTGAATACGGTTGTGACAGTTTTGTTCTTCAGTACAAGTTTGGCATTAGTGCAACGGTGTGATAAGGATCGTTTTTGTGAGCCGGGCTATGATCGAAGTCTTCTGGTAGAGAAAGAGGATATAAGTGATCGAGGTCCAGACTGGAATGGTAAACGACAAAGTAATTTGTTAGACGAACGCTGGGAAAATAATTGGCGACGTACTGGCAGAGAAGACGTTACCCGAGACCGCTTATTGAGAGCTGAATGGCACTCAGAGAGGAGGTCAATTGCTGAGCCGGGGATACGTGTTGTCAACGCTGGCATTGAACGATTGGACAACGATGAAGGACTTCTTGAGCACCGACATGGTCGTATAGTTGATGTTAAAAGGGCAGGTGTTGAACCTTTAGAACGAGGCGAAAAGCTCGACTTAGAAGAAGCTCAAAGAGACTTGCGTCGGGAAGAACGACGTGAAAGAGTTATTCGAGAAAAAGAATTACGGCGATTAGACGATAGGCGTGAGGACCGCCGAGACCAACGAGAGACCCAGAGGCGTGTACGTGTTGACCGAGAAGAAAGAATACCCGAACGACGTGAACGACTTATCCAAGACCAAGTTCAGAGAAGTGGAGAAGACCGACTTAGTGATATCCCTAGACAACGAGAACGAAGAATCCGTGACCGTCCTGAGAACCTAGCTGACCGACTAGAAGCGCAGCATCGTGAGGAAGCAGTTTTAAGTGACCGCCGAGAACGACAAGTTTCACGGGAACGAACTGACCGAGACGAGACACGAGTTCAAGAAGAAACAAGGCGGTCTGAGCGTTCAGTAGACATGGCCAAAACTATTCAGGCAGATCGGCGAGAACCCGCTCAAGCTCGACGAGAAGACTCTAGAGAACAAGAAGGCACAAGAAGACAATTTTTAGGAGAAAATCGAGTCCGTCTTGAAGATTCAACCGAAAGGTATGAAGAAGGAATTGGGGAAGGAGCTGATCGACGAGAAAATGCACTAGAACGCGACTTGGATCAAGTAGAAGTACTGCGAGGTGAAAACCTCAAGCGAACCGATTTCTCTGTTTTACGAAGAATAACCTCTCGTAGACAAGCTGACAGGCAGCTACATCGTCAAGAAGATTCTCTCAAGCATGCTGATCGACACTTTGAAGAACGATCTAAAATTTTAGCTGAACGAAGAGAAAACCAAAACAGGGAAAGTGTCCGATTTGATCCACAAGAACGTGCCTTACACCGACTATCGGATCAGCGACGTGAGCGAAGTGATGAACCACGACGTGATCGAGATAACTCAGGGCGACAAATGTCACGCCAGGTTTGGGAGCGCTCAGAGGATCCTACTGAACGCCGAGTGGAATCAATCAGGGAAACTGTTCGAACAGATCGACAGGAAAGTGATATAGACCGGCTTTCAAATCAAAGACGTGAAAACCTTGCACGAGCTCTAGGTCGACGGGAATTTACACGAGAACAAATAGACCGAGAGGATGCCAGGCGAACTATTACACGAGAGGAAGCTGTCCGAGCTGATCGACGAGACGACTCAGGAGATAATGGCGCCGAGAAATTAGGAGAGCGAACAGAACGTACTAACCAAGAAGACTCAAGAAAACACATTTCACCTGAGAGCCGAGACCGATATGATGATGCTATTGAGCGACGCGAAGAAAGCAGAAGGGAAGTTGATTGTGCAGATCGACGACGTGAAGAATTTGTCCGATCTGTAGAGCGACGAGAAGATTCACGAGAACTACTAGATCGAGAAGATACAAGGCGAGTTTCAGCAAACCTGCGACAAAACTCACGAAATGGTGGCACTGATCGATTAGAAGAGCGGATCGAGCGTGCTGACCGAGAAGACTCAAGACGACACATTTTACGTGAGAACAGAAATCGAATTGATGATTCTACTGATCTACGTGAAGAAACAAGCAGGGAAGTTCATCGTGCAGATCGACGACTTGAAGAACTTGCCCGATCTGTAGAGCGACAAGAAGATTCACGAGAATTACTAGATCGTGAAGATGCAAGGCGAGTCATTGCACGAGAGGAAGCTGTTTCAGCAAACCTGCGACAAAACTCACGAAATGGTGGCACTAATCGATTAGAAGAGTGGATCGAACGTGCTAACCGAGAAGACTCAAGACGACACATTTTACGTGAGAACAGAAAACGACTTGATGATTCTACTGATCTACGTGAAGAAATAAGCAGGGAAGTTGATCGTGCAGATCGACGACGTGAAGGACTTTCCCGATTTGTAGAGCGACGAGAAAATTCACGAGAACTACTAGACCGGGAAGTCGATGTGCGAGAAGATCGACAAGAAGACTCACGAGATCGTGATACCGATCAATTAGAAGGACGGATCGAACATGCTGATCGGGAGGACTCAAGACAACACATTTTACGTGAAAACCGAGACCGATTTGATGATGTTACTGAGCGACGCGAAGAAAGTAGCAAGGAAGATGATCGTGTTGATCGACGACGTGAAGGACTTGCCCGATCTGAAGAGCGACGAGAATTACTAGACCGAAAAGAGGATGTGCGAGTAGATCGACGAGAAGACTTACCAGATCGTGAAACCGATCGATTAGAAGAACGGACTGACCGTGCTGACCGGGAGGACTCCAGACAGCACATTTCACGTGAGAGCCGAGACCGACTTGATGATGCTACTGCGCGGCGCGAAGAAAGAAGCAGGGAAGTTGATCTTGTAGGTCGACGACTTCAAGAATTTACCCGATCTGCAGAGCGACGAGAAGATCGTGATACTGATCGTTTAGAAGGGCGAACCGAACGTGGTGACCGAGAAGACTCAAGACGACATATTTCACGTGAGAGCCAAAACCGACTTGATAATGTTTCTGAGCCACGCGAAAAAAGAAGCAGAGAAGTTGATCGTGCAGATCGACGACTTGAAGATCTTGCCCGATCTGTAGAGCGACGAGAAGATTCACGAGAATTACTAGATCGTGAAGATGCAAGGCGAGTCATTACACGAGAGGAAGCTGTTTCAGCAAACCTGCGACAAAACTCACGAAATGGTGGCACTAATCGATTAGAAGAGCGGATCGAACGTGCTGACCGAGAAGACTCAAGACGACACATTTTACGTGAGAACAGAAATCGACTTGATGATTCTACTGACCTACGTGAAGATAGAAGCAGGGAAGATGATCGTGTTTATAGTGAAGGACTTTCCCGATCTGTAGAGCGACGAGAAGATTCACGAGAACTACTAGACCGAGAAGAGGATTTGCGAGTATTTCGACGAGAAGACTCACGAGATCGTGAAACCGATCGTTTAGAAGAACGGACCGAATGTGCTGACCGGGAGGACTCAAGACAACACATTTTACGTGAAAACCGAGACCGATTTGATGATGCTACTAAGCGACGTGAAGAAAGAAACAGGGAAGTTGATCGTGAAGGTCGACGACTTCAAGAATTTACCCCATCTGCAGAGCGACGAGAAGATTTAAGAGAACAACTACACCGAGAAGATGTTGTGCGAGTAGATCGACGAGGAGACTCACGAGATCGTGATACTGATCGTTTAGAAGAGCGAACCGAACGTGCTCACCGAGAAGACTCAAGACGACGCATTGTACGTGAGAGCCGATATCGACTTGATGATGCTACTGACCGACGCGAAGAAAGAAGCAAGAGAGTTGATCGTGAAGATCGAAGACGTGAGGAACGTGACCGATCTGAAGAGCGACGAGAAGATTCACGAGAATTACTAGATCGAGAAGATGCAAGGCGAGTCATTGCACCTGGGGAAGCAGTTTCAGAGATTGTTAGAACTGATCGTCGAGAACGTGCCTTAAACTTAGTAACTGGTGAACGACGTCCCATTGAAAATCGACAAGAACGTGAATTCAACCGATTGGAAGATCAGAGACGTGAAATCCTTAGTAGAGTCGATGCATCTACTTTACGACGAGAAGATACTCGAAGGAGCGAGAACAGAAAACAAAGCCAACTGGCAGAATCACGCCTAGAACGCTCTGACCGTGATGTACGTCAGAAAGTTCGAGTAGATCGACGTGAAACATCCAGATTAGGAGTATCTCCAGCTTCCATTTCAAAGAAAAGTCTTACAGAACGCCGTGAGCAGTTTGTTAACTCACAACGAAATGATCGAACCAAATCTTCAATACAGAACACCGAACGAGCTCCTGAACGCCGAGAGCCCAGAGTTGACGATTCCTTTGATTACGCACAGATATTCGCTACGTATGCCAAACCAAGTCTTTTGACCACGATTCAAGGAACTCTACTGGCAATTGTTGTTATGAAGACACTTCGTTTTGACAATACAAAATTTTGGTAAGCATGACGAGATAATCAGTTTGAAATGTTTCTAAACGTTTTATTTATTTTTAGCAATGGGATTTTCTTCAAGGCTATGGAATTAACTGGCACAACCAAGGCTTGAATGTTATGTAAATTAATGTAAATACCTACACCGAGTACCTACCTATTAATCAAATGTATCTGAAGCTTTACAAATGTTGAAGCAAATACAGTTGTAAAGTGTACAAAACAAATTGTATCATAAAATTAAAGTTAATGTTAAATAAATGCATAAATTGTAAAGCAAGCCATTTGTCTCTGCATTCTACACTTTTCTAGAGATAGCAGGAAATCTTTGATATATTATTCAGGAATTTTCGCGAAAGTTGTATTAACCTCTAAGAGTACACCATTCCAAACTACGCAAAGGGCTTAATTAGAAAGATCGGGATTGCTAGCATTGAGCTGTCAGCCAACCAGGTGGAAGCAGGATTCAACCGACACCGAAATCAGTTACCAGGTGTGAGTTGAATGGATGGATAATAATGTCTTTAAAAAAAAAAAAAAATCTTCCAGACTCATCCTTGGGGCATAAAGAGAAACGAATAAAATTACCTCTAACCCCTACATCGCAACTGCTGCAGAAATGTTCTGCAATTATTAACAGTTACCTCAGGTGATCAACCGAAGGGTTGTGATCCTGGCTTATGATCATTTGTTTTCTCCCGGCAAATGACTTTCCATTCGAAAACAAGATAGTCGTCGAATTGGGCTCTCGCCATCTTTCCATTTGAAGTGCGGAGCTATCTTCGTATACAGGTCAAAGATAGACTCGTAGATAGCAGTCACGTATTTAGTGTACACCGTATTTGGTGGTTAAGTGCGTGATCACCGAGCGGAAACTCAGTGTACGAGTCCCAAAAAAAAAGGTTTTTTCACATTGTGAACGTCTGACAAAAATATCCGCAAGTAAAATTATTATGAAAAGCTTCTAACAATCGAAAAAATGTTATTTGGAAACGTTATAAAACTGGACAACGAACGGCTGCGAGAAGCTAAACTAGGCCCTGTAGTTATGGGGCTTTAGCTCCAAAATATTTATTTAACAAACAAGAGTCTAGTATGCTAACCTTATAACTGTCCAGAGGGCTTCTGGAGATGGGTTGTTGCTCTGCGTAGGGTGCAGCGACACTGAAACGTGTTTTGGGATAAAGGCTGTTAGTTTAGTTTTTGATAGCGAGTTGTATCAACCAGATGTCAGGGTAATTCATCTTCGTATATCCACAGGACAAGACTACAACGAGAGCGTATTTGTTGCTCATTATAAGTAAGATTTGATTCACAGATGAAATGAGGGTGCCCGCATCTAAAAGAGAGCTTGCTCTTTAAATGAGGTATTTGCAGTATCGCTCTCTTGGAAGCTACGAGTATGTAATCATTTCTTAAAGCCAACAAGTTGTTGGTCCCCGATTTAAAAATTTCCATTTGATCTTTCCATTTCAGGTCAGAACAAACACTTTTCAGGTACCGTGCCTACTTGTCCCACACTCCTAATTCAAAAACCACTAAACAGATTGCAATGGTTTTCAGGTAATCGTACTCGTACAGTGTGGTATGTAGACAGTCCTTCCTAAAAGCCATGCAAATCGGGAGATGTAAGTTTACAATATAGGGGTTCCAGTGATAAAAGTCGTCAAATATTGTGATGCATTTTGATAGTATGTTTTAGTTTCACTTTGTGTCCAGATGTGCCTGTCTGAAAAACATAAACATTTAACAAAGTGGTGGTAAGGTTGTGGAGTCTCAAAAATATATAAAAAATTATCCTTGTAATGCGGCTCAGATATTTGGGGTGACATTGCAATCATTTTTAAAAACCGTCTCCGTCGATTTTGATGAAATTTAGTTTTCCAAAATTGGATGTAGTGGGACAAGAAATAAAAACTGCAGTTCTACTCAAAAGGATTTTAATGAAATTTGGTTTCTAAATTTGCTTTGGCATGTAAATGGTCAGCATGGATTGCAGATAAGATACTCGTATGGCGATGAGGTTCCGAAGACGAACCGGAGGAAGCACTGTTCGAATACTTGGCACGTTCGTTTTTCTACTTGCACCTATAAGGACAAGTATTGGTTTCCTGAAAATTTTCAAACTCGAGATTTTGATCTAACTTTGATGATAGAAAAACTCAATAAAGTAGGTCTCTAATTCTTTCTGTCTGTCTGTCTGTATGCGCGATTGCAGCCTAAACGGCTGGACGAATTTTCTTCAAACTTTATACGTTATACCTGTGGTCTGTCACATTCATTCTAACCAACAAATTAACGGTACTTTACTATTAGCCGATTTTGAAAAAAAAAGGTTTTCTCACAAACAGCTTTAACGATTTTGATCAAATTCGATATTTGAGTTATGGTGGACATATGCTATTAGATGGTGTCCCACGTTGTAGATTGAAAAAGAAGAGAGGCCGCCGAAGACATTCAAGGTGGAAAAGTCGGCTTCGAAGCTTATGGAGACTGTTTTTTGGGACAGCGAAGGTGTTTTGCTGATTGATTACCTGCCAAAAGGGACTACGATGAATGATCAATATTACGCAAATTTGTTGACTTAGGCACGTGAGGCGCTCGTACGGAAGCGTCGTGCGAAACTGAGGTACGGAGTGTTGTTTTTACAGGATAACGCGCCTGTTCACATTGCACGGGTTTCGAGCGACTTTTTCCTTTTTTTTTTTCCAATTTGAAAAAGGTGTTACGAGGCCGGAGATTTGCAGATGAGAACGAGATCAAGGAGGTCGTAGAAAGTCATTTTGAAGGCAAAGAAAAAGGATATTTTTTCCGTGGTATTAGGGCACTATATGCCCGATATGTGAAATGCATTTCACTCGCGGGAGATTATACTGAGAAATACAATTTTTTAATCGGATCTCTTCTTTTACTTAATACCTTATGCCGCGAACTTATCAGCCGCCCCTCGTATGCTATCAGATTGTGTACAACCTTTTCGTCAAAAAGTACATATAACGGTACTCGTATTTTACTTATTAACTGGACTTGATTTTGTTCGACATTAATATATAAACAAAATATTTGATATATGACAGACCAAGTTTTGCAAAATTGTGAAATTTTTGTTTTTAATTTTAACGGGTTAAAGAAAATCAAATCTGAGTTTTTGCAAATAATCAACATAAAGGTGCAAGTACGTGGGACCCAGTAGTGCATTTTATTTTTTCTGAGTGGCAGAAATGTTATTCTGAGTTGTTAGATGGGAAGAGGATGTCAGATTCCTGTATTACCAGTGGAAGTGAGAACTTGAAACTAGCAACTACGTCATACTTCAGCCTTCAGCTCAACCCTGCGTTTCAACCGCACAGGAGACAATCCAATTTTTAGTGACTTGTAAGAAAGGTGTTGCCTGAGGAAGGGGGATAGAGAAGGGGGTAGAATTGTTCTTAGTTTCACTTTTCAACTTTAAAACTATTAGTGATTCTGTTGCAGTCTTGAAATGCCTTAACGCACTATTGTCTCTATTTAGCATTATAGCTGATAGTTTCTCTCTTAATCTTTCATATTTGACATTTCATAAATTTTTACTCGAATAGTAAGCGATTTATACGCGCCTACTCTCAAGTTCTGATGGCTTGTACTGGAAGAAGGACTTAGTACTTGCGTACTGAGTTTGAGAATTTTATGGTACTTTGTTCGAATTATTCAACATTTTCCTAAAATGAGTACAATTTCCTAATGACGAATCCTATGTACAGCTCTGATTACTGCAACATTTACTTTCTACATGTAGGATAATCGAACTATACAACACTTTCTTTCGAACAAAAAGGACAAAATTCGATTTTTTTTAAAGTTCTCCACCACGTACTCGTAGAACTGTGTTCTTTGAAGTTAGTGAAACCTAGTGATGGAGTGAAAGGAAAAGGTATAGGTAAAAGTTAAAGAGTGGGCAAATAAATATCGCTTTCAGGAAGCTCCTCGATAATAGATGCCGCCACTATGTCGATTTTCAAGAATTAACAAAAACGTTTTTGTGCCTACGATATAACAAGGCGTTCGATCCATTTGATGTTTCTGATTTTTACTTTCACCTAGAAATTAATGTTACGGAAATGGTTTTTACTAATCCTAATATATTTTTCCAAAAAATGCGTAATAGAAATATTAATTTAATTTTCTATTAAGCGCAGTAACTGTTTCTTTTTGATATATTTTCCAAGATTGACTCTTAATAAATAATTAAATAAATAAATATTTTGGCACTAACAGCCCATACATCCCCTGATCTAGCTTCTCGCAGCCACTTGTGTTGTGCGCCGCACGAATGCTTAAAACCTACAGTTTCATGCCGTTTCCGAAGGGCAAGCTTCTCTTTACCACTTTACTTTCGGATGTTTTTCAGACGTTCGCAAGAGGTGAACCATGAGCATTTTTGTTCGTGTTTTCGGGGATTCGAACCCTAATTATCTCGCTCAGAGATCGTAGTATATATAAATGTATGCTTGTCATCTGCATTACGGGTTGAGATTTGGGTAAAGAAGATCCATCGGATAGTATGTGAATTTCTAAAATACTTTTTAAAATTTTAATTTAAAAGGCTATTCTTCGCAAATTCATGGCCCGCTTTCCGGCTTTCGGATAAATACCACTTTAAGGCGTCTCCAACTCTCGGGAACGTAGTTTAGTAGTATAGATACAGCTTCTCATTTGCCATGAAATTACTATATCTTATAATTTCTGACCATCAAACCCATTGTGATTTATATGGAGAGAATCTGGTAACAGTTCAGGAAGTCTTTTCTTCTGTGATTATGGATTTAATGTCATTTTGTGATGCAGCAAGCACATCCTGAGCACTATGTAAATCTATGCATTCACCTATCGAACTGATTTTAATGCGGACTCATATGTACAAACCATATAAATTTACAGATGAACATCGGTCAAGTCGTTATCTAGAATAGTGCGGTGGCATTGACCGCACCACCCTAGTTACGGCACTGTGGAGGTGAGCTGGGGTTTCGTCAAAGTGCAAAGTTCAACCGCTGGGCGGCATACGAATATCTTTAATTACCAAACAGTATTACAGGACATTTGCCAGCAGATGGGGGTTAATGGTCAGATTTTCCTAATCGTTTTACATTAAATTTCCTCTTCTCATTTAACAATCGTCCCCCCATAAATAAACCTCTTTTATCTGCAGAGTGCATACCCATGGTAATTTTGGATGAAACAGCCTTAAACTTATTAGTCCACCAGGATTCCATTACATACTGCGCAATACGCGTATCAATGACGTCAAAGGAATCATTCAACTGGAATTTCAATCAATGAATGACAAGAAATCCAGGCATCCAGGATGAATGAATTTCATTCACAGGTTCTTATGGTGCGACGCGTAGTAAAAGATTGACGAAGGAGATAATTGACTGGGAATTGAGAAGCGTTTCCTTAACAACTGGAGCACACCAAGGAATGGAACAAATCAGTGCACATGTGCGATAAGAAAATTAAATCAATCAAAACCTCTGCAGAAAGGCGACTGGGTGTGAAATTCAATTCACCATAGAAAAATCGAGACCTTTTTGGATGATATAAAAGCGGCGTTTGCAACCACTTGGAGCACAGTTCATCTCTAGTCTCAGGGAAGAATAACCATAAAGCTAAAACTACTCCAGGCAAGGACTCCAAAAGGAATTAATATTTTTCTCTTCAAAGTTGTGTATAAAAAATCAACAACAACTCATTGGCTTTGTGACAATGGTTTTAGGATCTTGGCAACTGAATACGGTTGTGACAGTTTTGTTCTTCAGTACAAGTTTGGCATTAGTGCAACGGTGTGATAAGGATCGTTTTTGTGAACCGGGCTATGATCGAAGTCTTCTGGTAGAGAAAGAGGATATAAGTGATCGAGGTCCAGACTGGAATGTTAAACGACAAAGTAATTTGTTAGACGAACGCTGGGAAAATAATTGGCGACGTACTGGCAGAGAAGACGTTACCCGAGACCGCTTATTGAGAGCTGAATGGCACTCAGAGAGAAGGT
Organism: Pocota personata; assembly: GCA_963082735.1. Taxonomy (NCBI): domain Eukaryota; kingdom Metazoa; phylum Arthropoda; class Insecta; order Diptera; family Syrphidae; genus Pocota; species Pocota personata. The sequence goes on from OY720430.1 coordinate 36,394,427, forward strand.
CCATTGCTGAGCCTGGGATACGTGTTGACAACGCTGGCATTGAACGATTGGACAACGATGAAGGACTTCTTGAGCACCGACATGGTCGTATAGTTGATGTTAAAAGGGCAGGTGTTGAACCTTTAGAACGAGGCGAAAAGCTCGACTTAGAAGAAGCTCAAAGAGACTTGCGTCGGGAAGAACGACGTGAAAGAGTTATTCGAGAAAAAGAATTACGGCGATTAGACGATAGGCGTGAGGACCGCCGAGACCAACGAGAGACCCAGAGGCGTGAACGTGTTGACCGAGAAGAAAGAATACCTGAACGACGTGAACGACTTATCCAAGACCAAGTTCAGAGAAGTGGAGAAGACCGACTTAGTGATATCCCTAGACAACGAGAACGAAGAATCCGTGACCGTCCTGAGAACCTAGCTGACCGACTAGAAGCGCAGCATCGTGAGGAAGCAGTTTTAAGTAACCGCCGAGAACGACAAGTTTCACGGGAACGAACTGACCGAGACGAGACACGAGTTCAAGAAGAAACAAGGCGGTCTGAGCGTTCAGTAGACATGGCCAAAACTATTCAGGCAGATCGGCGAGAACCCGCTCAAGCTCGACGAGAAGACTCTAGAGAACAAGAAGGCACAAGAAGACAATTTTTAGGAGAAAATCGAGTCCGTCTTGAAGAATCAACCGAAAGGTATGAAGAAGGAATTGGGGAAGGAGCTGATCGACGAGAAAATGCACTAGAACGCGACTTGGATCAAGTAGAAGTACTGCGAGGTGAAAACCTCAAGCGAACCGATTTCTCTGTTTTACGAAGAATAACCTCTCATAGACAAGCTGACAGGCAGCTACATCGTCAAGAAGATTCTTTCAAGCATGCTGATCGACACTTTGAAGAACGATCCAAAATTTTGGTTGAACGAAGAGAAAACCAGAACAGGGAAAGTGTCCGATTTGATCGACAAGAACGTGCCTTACACCGACTATCAGATCAGCGACGTGAGCGAAGTGATGAACCACGACGTGATCGAGATAACTCAGGGCGACAAATGTCACGCCAGGTTTGGGAGCGATCAGAGGATCCTACTGAACGCCGAGGGGAATCAATCAGGGAAACTCTTCGAACAGATCGACAGGAAAGTGATATAGACCGACTTTCAAATCAAAGAGGTGAAAACCTTGCAAGAGCTCTAGGTCGACGAGAATTTACACGAGAACAAATAGACCGAGAGGATGCCAGGCGAACTATTACACGAGGGGAAGCTGTCCGAGCTGATCGACGAGAAGACTCAGGAGATAATGGCGCCGAGAGATTAGGAGAGCGAACAGAGCGTACTAACCAAGAAGACTCAAGAAAACACATTTCACGTGAGAGCCGAGACCGATGTGATGATGCTATTGAGCGACGCGAAGTAAGCAGAAGGAAAGTTGATTGTGCAGATCGACGAAGAGAAGAATTTGTCCGATTTGTAGAGCGACGAGAAGATTCACGAGAACTACTAGATCGAGAAGATACAAGGCCAGTTTCAGCAAACCTGCGACAAAACTCACGAAATGGTGGCACTGATCGATTAGAAGAGCGGATCGAGCGTGCTGACCGAGAAGACTCAAGACGACACATTTTACGTGAGAACAGAAATCGACTTGATGATTCCGCTGACCTACATGGAGAGAGAAGCAAGGTTGGTCGTGTTGATAGACGACTTCAAGAATTTACCCGATCTGCAGAGCGACGAGAAGATTCACGAGAACTACTAGACCGGGAAGTCGATATACGAGTAGATCGACGAGAAGACTTACGAGATCGTGAAACCGATCGATTAGAAGGACGGATCGAACATGCTGATAGGGAGGACTCAAGACAACACATTTTACGTGAAAACCGAGACCGATTTGATGATGTTACTGAGCGACGCGAAGAAAGAAGTAGGGAAAATGATCGTGTTGATCGACGACATGAAGGACTTTCCCGATCTGAAGAGCGACGAGAACTACTAGACCGAAAAGAGGATGTGCGAGTAGATCGACGAGGAGACTCACCAGATCGTGAAGCTGATCGCTTAGAAGGACGAACCGAACGTGCTGACCGGGAGGACTCAAGACAACACATTTCACGTGAAAACCGAGACCGATTTGATGATGCTACTAAGCGACGTGAAGAAAGAAACAGGGAAGGTGATCGTGAAGGTCGACGACTTCAAGAATTTACCCGATCTGCAGAGCGACGAGAAGATTTAAGAGAACGACTACACCGAGAAAATGTTGTGCGAGTAGATCGACGAGGAGACTCACGAGATCGTGATGCTGATCGTTTAGAAGAGCGAACCGAACGTGCTCACCGAGAAGACTCAAGACGGCGCATTGTACGTGAGAGCCGATATCGACTTGATGTTGTTACTGAGCGACGCGAAGAAAGAAGCAAGAAAGTTGATCGTGAAGATCGAAGACGTGAGGAACTTGACCGATCTGAAGAGCGACGAGAAGATTTACGAGAACGACTAGACCGAGAAGATGTTTTTCGAGTAGATCGACGAGAGGCCTTACGGGATCGCGAAACCGATCGATTAGAAGAGCGAATCGAACATGCTAACCGAGAAAACTCAAGAAAACACATTTCACGTGAGAGCCGAGACCGACTTGATGATGGTACTGAGCAATGCAAAGAAAGAAACGAAGAAGTTGATCGTGCAGATCGACGACATGAAGAACTTGCCCGATCTGTAGAGCGTCGAGAAGATTCACGAGAATTACTAGATCGAGAAGATGCAAAGCGAGTCATTGCACCTGGGGAAGCAGTTTCAGAGATTGTTAGAACTGATCGTCGAGAACGTGCCTTAAACTTAGTAACTGGTGAACGACGTCCCATTGAAAATCGACGAGAACGTGAATTCAACCAATTGGAAGATCAGAGTCGTGAAATCGTTAGTAGAGTCGATGCATCTACTTTACGACGAGATACTCGAAGGAGCGAGAACAGAAAACAAAGGCAACTAGCAGAATCACGCCTAGAACACTCTGACCGTGATGTACGTCAGAAAGATCGAGTAGATCGACGCGAAACATCCAGATTAGGAGTATCTCCAGCTTCCACTTCAAAGAAAAGTCTTACAGAACGCCGTGAACAGTTTATTAACTCACAACGAAATGATCGAAGCAAATCTTCAATAGAGAACACCGAACGAGCTCCTGAAAGCCCAGAGCCCAAAGTTGACGATTCCATGGATTACACACAGATATTCGCTACGTATGCCAAACCAAGTCTTTTGACCACGATTCAAGGAACTCTACTGGCAATTGTTGTTATGAAGACACTTCGTTTTGACAATACAAAATTTTGGTAAGCATGACGAGCTAATCAGTTTGAAATGTTTCTAAACGTTTTATTTATTTTTAGCAATGGGATTTTCTTCAAGGCTATGGAATTGACTGGCACAACCAAGGCTTGAATGTTATGTAAATTAATGTAAATACCTACACCGAGTACCTACCTATTAATCAAATGTATCTGAAGCTTTACAAATATTGAAGCAAATACAGTTGTAAAGTGTACAAAACAAATTGTATCGTAAAATTAAAGTTAATGTTAAATAAATGCATAAATTGTAAAGCAAGCCATTTGTCTCTGCATTCTACACTTTTCTAGAGATAGCAGGAAATCTTTGATACATTATTCAGGAATTTTCGCGAAAGTCGTATTAACCTCTAAGAGTACACCATTCCAAACTACGTAATGGGCTTAATTAGAAAGATCGGGATTGAGAGCATTGAGCTATCAGCCAACCAGATGGAAGCAGGGTTCAACCGACACCGAAATCAGTTACCAGGTGTGAGTTGATCGGATGGATAATAATTTGTCTTTTAAATGAAAAAATCTTCCAGACTAATATCCTTGGGGCATAAAGAGAAACTAATAAAATTTCCTCTAACCCCTACACCGCAACTGCTGCAGAAATGTTTTGCAATTATTAACAGTTACCTCAGGTGATCAACCGAAGGGTTGTGATCCTGGCTTATCTTTTTTTTTTCTCATTCGAAAACAAGATTTGCACTCCAATTTATGATTGCATCAATGTCAGAGTTGAATTTGGGGCCCTTGCCGTGGTGTCGTTAGTGAATGTTCGAAGGCATGAATCAGACGACTAACAGATTGGGGCCATTGACATAAATCGGAAAAAGGGAAGGAAGGCAATTTCATTGAAAGAAACTCGTCGACAACTGTGAGGGAAACTCGAAATTCGAATTTAAAATAATACAATAGTATATTTTTTGAAAATGAAGAAATCACCAGCCGGAGTATCTGCTTCTTGGACTGTTTTTCACATCTAAACTATTTTCAATAATGACAGCTGTTTTACGGAAATAGCGGCAACTACTGGATTTTTAGAAAGGAAAAGGAAATTTTCAAATCCCTGAGCATCAGGCTCGATTCTCTGTCCATTGCAATCCAGGTAGAAACCCCTTTTTGGTGTAGTGGTTGGTGAAACTTCGATTTAATTTGTTTCTCTTGTATGCCCAAGTGACTTTTGGGCTCGAGTTTCCTTTACTCACAGTTGTCCACAGTTATCGACGAGTTTTCTTGGTATATGATTCGAGAAATGTTGTTCGACTTGAATTCCCTGGACTGTAAAAGGGTCGTAGAGCACTGAAACGGTCCATTAAAATGCCATGCCTCTGTTGTCAATTTACTGCATATATTTACAAAATCAAACAAAACAATCAGATTATAAGATTTACATGGTCATGCCGATTCGCTCCTTAACTTCATCCCTCGTTTTTGGTTCGGATGTTGTGGCTATGCTTTCCGCTGGCTTACTTGTCCCAGGTTCTGGTTCGGGAGGTTTGTCTGGCCCTTTCTCAGCAGCTGTGCGTTCCGCCTTCGCCTGCTCGTATTCTTTCAGTTCGGATAGTTTCAATGAAATACTTTGGAGTTCCCGCCTTCGCATGCTAAAACAAGGAACATTAATTATAAATCCTAATCCAGTTTTTTAATTCTAAACCACCCTACTTTGGTCCAATGACGTTTTTTGTAAACAAATTCAACTTCGGAATGAGTGACAGTTCGCTGTCGGATTGCCGCAAATTTTTATTTTTATAGGAAAGTTTGCTATAATTTATTATGAACATGGAATTCGAAGTAGTAGCGCAATTTTTAAAAATTAATGTGAAAAATGTTGTTAAACTTTTATCCCGTAAAGCTGAGTATAGACTTTCGTGGTACGATGTCTGTGGTCGATGTTGGATGATATTATCACTTTCCGTAGGGATTTGAAACAGATTCTCCTCTCTAAAGGCTAAATCCCAATGACGCGTTACGGCATTCGCGCTCTGACAGTTGAAGTAGAAAAAACGTGTTCATAGAAGCAAAGCCAAATGGAAATTTGAATTGAGTTGACTTTTAAAGAGGCAATGAAAAACTTATTACATTTGTTAGGAATCAGATCACACCTGCAGCTGTTGCACTAATCCCTAACCTAGCTTAACATAAGCATTCTCAAAACACACTGTCCATTATCCCACATAGAACGTAAGATATCATAATACACACTGTCCATTCACCTCATCCCACACGCTCCCACATAGAACATAAGATATCGTAATGCACATAGCCGATTCACCTTAGAAATGTTCTCACGCTCAATATAGAATTTTCCCACTAAACTTCAGGAACTAAAAGAAAGTGATGCTACGTCTATTTCCTAAATTTGAATACACCCATATAAAAAATACAAAATAAATCGTTATATAGGTTTAAATTTTCCGAAATATCAAAGTCAGTGCGCGACAATTGGACAAAAAATCAGTCAGTGTGTTCTGGAGTAAAAACTAACACATTTACGTTAAATGACTCAAAATTAATCCTCAGTAATCTCGCTCCAATTTTGTATATCAAGCATTTATAAGTCTTCTAGCACTTGCTTTATGGTGGATTTACATGGTAACGCAAATGAATTCTTCATTTAAAGCAAGATAGTTCATAGTGAAAAGTCAGTAACCAGTAAGGAGCAGCATTACAAGTTCCAACGAATTTGGACGTCGTTCTTTAGGCAGGGATCACAATTTTGTGTGAGAGGGAATAGTGATCTCACTCTAGCTCTAGAATTAGAGTACTTTATTTTTGTTTAAATATTTTTTTCTCACAGTTGCGAATTCCACCGCCAGGTGTAAGCAGATGAGTATGTGGTATTTATTATCACTGATATGCTCCTACTCGAAATATCTATAATCCCAGAAAGGATTCCTTTTTAAGTCTGGGGGGACTGTGGACTCACGATTTTGACGAATTCTGCCTTTAAACGAAGCTCTAGTATGAACAGTTCTCGTCAACTTATCGTTTTATCATATGATACACAAATTTGTTTTTGTTATTAACTTTTTAATAACTTCAAGGATTTAATATAGGATGCTCATAGTCACCCCACTCCATTTTTTACATTAACTTTCAAAGCACATTTTGACAATAGGCATGTTCCACTAACGAGAATATTTGTTAAGTTGAACACGAATTCTCCACTGAGGAGGGAATTAGCTGTCAAAAATTTGTGTTGTCGCTTCTAACTTTCTTTTTAGTTTTTTTTTTCTGTTGTGTGCCGTAAACTCAAAAAAATGGCCGATACCTCAGCTGAGAAATTAAATGGAACACCCTCAAAGGTCTCCTAGGGACTCTTAACTGGAACACACCTAATGTATGCAAAGAATTTAAACTAATTAACATTTAGGGTAAGCCCATTTTTAAAGTACTCTTATTTCGTGTGAAGCTTCCATTTTCATTTTTCAGTTTGTGCACTCAACAAAACAATTTATTAAAATTTCCACTCAAACGAAATTCCGTATTTACCCAGGCAAACCTCTCATTATAGTAACCCTCTTGTGGCAACGACTTAATGCACGACTGTCACCCATTGCAGTTGAATAGCTGTCACCACGATATAAAGTTGAGAAAATCGTTCTAACATCCTTAAAATATTTATTTTATTCCCTTAAATTCACTGAATACCTAGTTGAAAAGCTGATAAAATAAAAATATAAATATGCTTTACCTCGAAGATTATCTTGAAAGTAAGTTGCACGAAAGTTTTCAACGTGAAAAATCGAAATCAAAATGCGAGACTCCGCTGTGCTTGTCTCAGCAGCGCGTCGTTTGTTTACACCAAACAACAACAAATGTTAAATTTTAGTTTAAACGATCTAATTCCGTTTTGTCTACTTTTAGTGATAGAACATCTGCCGCAGGAGTTGCGGGATCGTTTCACTGAAATGCGTGAACTAGATCTGACCGTTCAGAGTAAGCCGTTCCACTTGCACATAACATTTCCCCGCTAAAATTCTTCTTTTTCCTCTGACAGATAGCATGGATTCGTTGGAAAAGAAAGCGCGTACTTTCTTCCTGCAGTGCAAGCGCGGTGAATTGCAGAGCACCGCAGCTGAGATTGAATTTCAAAACCTCCGCAAGGAATATTATAAAGTTCTGGAGGACGCTGACGAGAAAGTCGCCATCGCAACCCAAATTCATGATCTGGTCGAGCGATATTTGCGCCGACTGGACAGTGAACTGTTCAAATTCAAATGCGAACTCGAAGCGGACAATAATGGCATCACGGAGATCCTCGAGAAGAGATCACTGGAGCTGGATGGCTCAGGTTCAATTACCAGCAGTGTTGGCAACCAGAAAGAGAATCGGTACTTTGGCTCAATTGCTACGAACAATCACACGGGCAGCACTGCCGCCAGTCAACCGAAGGACAACCGCTATCGACCGAAGCCGGAGAAGCGTCGCGATAGTACCACCGCTCCCATTGTGGAGAAACGCCCGAATTTGGGTAACAACGTGGCGACACCCACCACGCCAGTGGTGCCGGTAGTTCGACCGATAACACCGAATGTCACCCATCATCCAGTTATTCCGCCGGCAGCGGCGACACCTTCCGTGTCGTATAACCTGCAGCACATGGGTGGTGCTGGAAATGCCATTGCAGCTGCTGCCAGTCAAGCGATTGTTGCCACTCAACAGATGCAACAGGGACGACGCACTGCCAGCCTGAAGGCATCTTACGAGGCAATTCACGGCGCTGCCGGTGGCGCTACTCCACATGAGTTCTGGATTAACAGGGAACTGAGTACTGCCGCTGGGCAGAGTAGTCTGCAGACTGTTGATCGCGAGCCAGGCGCTCGGAAGCACAAAAAGTAAGGCGATGGTGGGGAATAGGAGAACGTTACTAATTGCTTTCTATTTGTTCTCCAGGAAACTCTCATCGAATTTGCCACACACCACGCCAGCTACCCCTACTCCGATCCCATCCTCATCCTCTTCAATCAGTTCACATGCTGAATCATCAACATCTAGCATCGCAGAGATAGTACCCACAACAGTAGCCGCCCAGGCTGTTGCTGTAACATCTGCCGTAGGAGTACAGCGTGCAGCAGAAAACGGTTTGGTCGTTGAACAAGCTACCGAAGGGGAATGGTCATACGATCCGAATGAGCCACGCTACTGCATCTGTAATCAAGTGTCCTATGGCGACATGGTTGCCTGCGATAATGATGCAGTAAGTGGTTTATTTCTATTCATCACAACAATGTACTTATGTTAGCTGTTGCTTTTCCTTTTCTTTTTCAGTGTCCATTCGAGTGGTTCCATTATCCATGTGTTGGCATCACACAGCCGCCGAAGGGCAAGTGGTACTGTCCAAAGTGTACGGCGTCGATGCGCCGCAGAGGCAACCGCAAAAACTAAGCGCCAGCTAAATATATTGCATTGTGCATCAGATTCAATTTCTGGATATATACCGATTAATCTAGAAAATAAAAGAAGAGTCTTACAGTTGGCCTCGGAATGCACTGTGGTTTTGTTTGATTGAAAAAGTGGAAGACGGAGTTTTCAAGTAATCAAGAAATATGATTTTGTATTTGCCCAGTGAATTTTTTTTCCTTTTTCAGTTCCAAACAAACAACACATTGAAGCGTTTGGAGATTGTGCTTTGGCTCAATGCTCTAGTCAATGCTAATCCTGCTTCTCATAGTTGATAGGCCCCAAGTTGCGTTGGCAAGTTTCAACGAAAACAGTTTTCGACCCTTTCCGTGCTAGTTCATCAGCTGTTTCATTTACCCCTACTTCCATGCGCCCTGATACCCAGTACAGAGTGACTATGTTGCTCTGGCCAAGACTAATTATCTTGATGGGACATTCCCATATCAGTTTGGATCTAATTTCATGGGAGTTCAGCGCTATTTCCCATTGAGGTTGGATTGGTTGCACCTTTCAATCGCATCAATCTCTACTTGAAAGATCCTGGGGAAACATCCTAGCGGTTCTAAGTATTTACGTAGTTGTGGCCCAGTACATACCAGCCCTAGTTTCTGTAGATGCTTCCGATCCATTCGAAAGCATCCACAGTGGTTCTCTTTTTGTGCTCGGGTGGCTGTGGGTTGCTATTTCACGATGGGACTTGAAACTCAACTCTCCGTCGCACTGTCTGCTTTCGGTCAGCTCCAGAACATTCAGCGTTCTGATGTTAATAGAACATCTCTCGTTCAAATCTTTTCTCAATTCCTTGGCAGTTGCGAATGGGCTTCTCAGAGATTTCTTTCAAAAGCCGTCTCACAGTGCTTTCGTGGCATCCCGCAATATCTGCGATTCGCCTGTTTGACAAATTTTCGCCATGAAGAGCGACAATACGTCCATCGTAGGATGCCTTAACTGTTCACAAAATACTGTCGCGCGGTCTAAAGCACTAATGCGTTATAGACTTGAGTGTTTTTTCTTTCACAGAAAAACTGCAATCGCACTTACGTGTTATATGAGAGGAACACACCCGGAAGACATAAAATTTTCATAGTGCGGCGTTTTTTTTTTTATTGGCACGGGGTGTTTATTCAATATCCTTTTCTCTATCTTTATCACTGGGTTAATCAAATTTAAAGGACATAGTCTTAAGTCATGCAGATAACTAAAAGAAAAAAAAGTAACGTAAGTTGAAAGTGTACTACTATTAGGCACTCGTATGACTCCTAATGCACGCTATATGATGTCGCAGAAAGTTTCCTCGAATTCGCCTTTCGCGATGTTTGTTAGCCTTTGTAGGAGTTCGCCTACAACTAGGCTGCAAAATAGTGGTGAGAGAATTTTCCTGCAACCTCTTGTTGTGCTTATTGCGATAGTTTTCGATTCCAGTACAGATTCCGGTAATGGTCTTTAACATGTCTCACATCTGCTTCCGTGCTTCCTCTAGAGAGCTCTCTTGATTGCCCCATGAGATGTACTGTCGAAGGCTCCCACAATTTTCAGGACAGCGCACATAGTAGTTTCTCTGCAGTCTTTTGCATACTGTCAACTTGTTCTATCTATGATCTCGTTCATTGTCTTCAACATAAATGAGGTCATGCTAATTGGTCTGAAGAATTTTGGTTAGGTGATATCCTGCCTTTCTATTTTCGGAATAAAATTTACCTTGGCCCTCCACCAAGGCCTCGGTATGTAACTGAGAGCTAAGCTAAGTTCGAGGAGGTTAAGTATGATGGTTCCCTGAACTTTTTGCAGTAGAGCAGGGAAAATGTGCCACAGTGTAACTTCGGCACACCTTGTAAAATTAAAAATGCAAAAAGCACACATTTCAACTGAATATCAGTTTTTATTGGTTTTCCGCAAATGTACATCTTTTATAACTCTACTTACAAAAATATACTTTTAAAATATATATACAATTGATGCTATAACATTCGTCTATTCAATTCGATGACCCACGGGTCCGGATCCTTTGTTAAGGATCACTATGTTTCACCTGCGATGTATACACATCGTAACCCAAACTAATTACATTGTCATAGAACACCCGATACTTTGTCGGCAGCCAATAGAAGTTGACAAATTGTGCAGCGGGCCATACGGCCCACTCAGCAACATACAACCTCCATGCCTTTTCCTTCATCTCCTCCCAGATTTCCTTCCGCGATTTCCGTTCAAGTATGCCCAGCGTAACGAAGAACGCTGATATGTAGACAGGCGAACAAAGAACCTGATCCAAAACGATTTTGTGGATTACCGTGCGAATACCACGACCAGGTAATTGACGATCCAGGATCTGATACCAGTAGTGACAGATAACACCAACACTGATCCCAGAGATGCCCATATGGATGGTTCTTCGGCCGTCCCATTTGTTCAGTTCACCGCAGTATCTCTCGTACTGTTGCTCGAGGATGTCACCAACCGATGAGAGGCTCATAGAAATTGTTATGTTAGTGACGAGCAGGAACTTATCGCTGAAGGCATGCCGATGGAGATGATTCAGTTTTTTAATCGCATCCGATCGTGCCACTCTTTTTATTGCTGCTCTTATCGCTAGCATTGTCGATGCACCGTGTAAACTTTTGGGTTGCAGGAAGCGATTATGGAATAATTGCGCAGGTAACTGAGTATATTTTATGTAGCTGGTCCCTTAGAAATTCGTCATCGCTAAAATTTGTGGTGTTATAAAACGACTGCGACAAAATCAGTGGAAAAGTGGACGAGGTTGACCCAAAAAACAGCGATGTTTATTTCGTAAGGGAGAAACGTCAACGAACGAGTGCACGTGTAGAGCGAAATGTCACAAGGGGGGGATGTGCGAAACAGGGTGATTGTGAAAGAAGTAGTACTAGTAGTAGTACTGTATTGAGAGTTCAAAGTCAATTATACCGAGTATGATTGTAACCTAGGTATGGCTTTCTCTTTCAGTTGCGCATGGCTTACACTTTTCCTTTTACAAGTGATGTCCTGCTTTTGCTCCCGGAGCAATATTACGGTTAAGTTAACGTGAAGCTAATGCCCTTAAAACTAACTTAAAATACTTAACCTAAAAAATTAATGAATAACGAAGGTAAAGTATTAATCAGTAACAGCAGGGCAGAATGCTGTACTCCTAAATTAACAGTATTTTTTTCTCTAATTACTTAAAAGCGGCGTTGCTTCTTGCTACCGGAGGAGCCGGTGCCAAAGAGTCCCTCTATTTTTTATTTTTGAATTATTTTGCTTTGTTGGTGTTAATTCACTTCTAAATACAATTATGTACGTTGTATTAGTGTGGTACCGGCACGAGTGCTGGAGTGGGTATAGTAAAAAACATTTTGCCTCAATGGCTGCCGATTTTGCGCTCGATTGCAAAAGAAGAAATTAAATGTGCTTTCTGCGACTGGACAAAGTGTCTATTACCAACGGATTACATTATGGGAACTATGTTTTAGGCATACATTTTTTGTGCACAATTTCCATATAAAAGCAAAAGCAACTCATCCCGAATAGCTAATGGAAGATTTCCTTGCAAAATCTGTTCTGCAACAATGTATGATTAATGAAAGAATTTAAAAATGAATGATCTTTTAGAATTCCTTAAAAAGCTTTTACGAGCGTATTAAGTTAGACATAATTAGCCCAGCTTCTACGCAACCTTACTTAAATTTAGACAGTGGAAGTTATTAGACGTAAGATAATTTAGAAAATATTTGTGAAAACAATTGTGTAGAACGAGCCTAAATGTAAGTAAAACGTTGTGATGTAGAGGAAAGTTATGGTGGGAAATTATTTTGTATTGAAAAATTTCGCTCTGAGAAGCTGCAAAATTATTTCGTTTTACCGTAATGAAATCGTTTCACATTGCAATTACCGGTACATTTTCATTAAGGCGTTACGTTAACGAAGACTTGTGCAGACAAATGAATACTTTTCTGTACGCTTTCGTTACGACTTATTTAGAGGGTCCTGACGATGAAACTTTTGTGTATAGTCGAAGAAAATGGTTTGTTGTTGTTCATTCCACATGTTTTTGGAGTTTTAATTCAATTTTATGTGTTAATTTGTAATCATTAGGCACATTCCGTGTCATTTAAAGTTGGTTCAATCAAAGATGATCCGATAACCACTGATCAGATGTCTGATTATTGTTATTCAACCTTCTATTTAAATCTTCCGAAAAATGTGAAGCAACCATTTCCCTGCAATAACTATAGAGTGGTTTTGGAATTTTCAATTGGCATAAGTGCTTTTGTCTGAAACTATGTATATTATTTGCCAATGGACACTCACAGTACAGACATTTTCTTTAAAAGTGCACAAAATTCTCCCTTAGGTCCGTGTCCGGACACTGCAGAGCACCTAAAACTGTAATTATCTATCGATGTTATCGAATATGTTGTGAAATCTAAAGTGACATTTTATTTTTGTTGATGACAAAAATCGGCTGGCAAATGCGAGCGTCTGCCGAAAACTTTTTGTTTTAATTTGTTTTTCTTACAATTTGTTGCAAATTTATTTAATTTCTCTCTGTGATATTTTAAAACTGCAAACTATGGACATATCCAAAAGTATAAAATTCATTGACATCTGCGAAATGCTGGAGAAAATCCAAAAATCCGAAGGACCCGCCCTGAAGGAGAAACATCTCAAGCGTTACATCGAATCATTTCGGAAGTTTAGTGAAGAGTTCCGTAAAACTAATGGTGATGTGAGTATCTTCCTCCAATCACGGGATTTGATAGTTAAAATGGAAGTTGGTTGTAGGATTCCAAATCAAGCTTTTACTGTGTTCTGAGGTGTCTCATCCCAGATTCGGATACGGCCAGGGACAGCTATGGTCTGAAAATAACAACTATTGGAAAGATTTACATAAAAGTCCTTCAATTACCAGTTGGAGGTGGGTCGTGATTCGTCAATCAATTGACTTACATGCCTTACGAAGCTACTCTATTGCAGGTAATGATGCAGTCAAGCTGCAACATCGTAGCAGCAGTGGTATTCGTGGGGATTACGCCGACATTGTGTACACTATTCTGAAGACTCGCAGCTCGGATACGCCCAGTGAAATGAGTTTATTTGAAATCCATGAGATGTTGGATACTATTGCAACAGATGACCGAAGAAGTGAGTAAACCAATTAGTTTCGGGCAGTTTCTCTAGAGTCTCTTCTCCGTAGGCACGGAAAGAGTATTGACAAAGCTCACAGAGACCACGTCCGCACTTGAACAAAAGTGGTTCATTCGTTTGCTGCTCAAGCGAATGCATTTGGGTATCGGCGAACAAAAAATCTTTGCCGTGCTGCACCCCAAAGCCAAGGAACTCTACGTCAGATGCACTGATCTCGAGAAAGTCTGCATTGCCATCGACCGTGGTGTGGAGATATCTCTTGAGGAAAATATTACTCCATTCCAGCACATTCGCCCAATGCTATGCGACCGGTTAGACATGAGTAAACTCTACGAGTTGATGGGCAATGATACTATCTACGCTGAGACAAAAATGGACGGCGAACGATTCCAGTTGCATATGGCAGATGAGACCTTCAAGTACATCTCTCGCAATGGACGGGATTACACGAGTTTCTTCGGTCGTCATCATGCCGAGGGAAATCTTACGCCTCTTGTGGTGGGTTTGCTTGAAACGCATGTCAAGAGTGTCATTCTCGATGGTGAGATGATGGTTTGGGACAAAGAGGACGCATCCTTTCGTGTCAAAGGTGAAAATTTCGATGTGAAACACCTGCGAGTTGGTGGCAACCTGCGACCGTGCTTTGTGGCTTATGATCTGCTCTACTTGAATGGGAAGAGCTATGTGGATGTGGTCTATGCAGAACGAGTGGAAAAACTTAAGACGACCTTGAAAGAGCAAGTGGGCATCTTGTTAATCGGAAAGAGGACGAAGGTATGTACCCTGCAACATTTCCAAGACATTTTCAATACGGCACTAGATGCCAACGAAGAGGGGGTAGTCATCAAAATGCAGCGATCTACATATAAGCCGGGTTCTCGCAAGGGGGGCTGGTTCAAGGTGAAAGCTGATGTGAGTATTGGGTCCATTCATTCAACAGAATCTATAAGAATTCATTTCAGTACATCGAAGGGCTAACTTCCGACATGGATGTGTTGATTATGGGCGGGTACTACAACCGCACAAAGACCTACATCGATAGCTATCTAGTTGGTGTGATTCAGGATGGACAAGGTTAGTTGTGTTTGTGGATTAGCAGCAAGTTATATTCTTTCGTTCCACAGATAATTCATCAATGCATTGCGTTGGTAAAGTTGCAATAGGACTATCGAGAGATGAAAGAATTTGTCTAAATTCTACTCTCTTGGCTCACTGGAAAAAGGGTTTTCCGTCAAAGTCCTTGCGTTTCGGTAGCCTTAGTCCAGACGTCTGGATTGAGCCAAGCAATTCTGTTGTAATTCAGGTGAAAGCCAGTGAGTTGGGGCAAGCGTCATCGTTTGCAACACCATATGTGTTGCGGTTTCCACGGATAGAAGCTATTCGAAGTGACAAACCTTGGAATGAATGTATGACATTGGAGGAGTATGAGCGATTCTATAAGGTAAGGATGGGGATGAAAGTTGAGTGCGGGTAAGTCGTGGGTAATGTTAAGCGTTAGACATTAGAGCCGCAGTACCAGGGCTGTTCAGATGACCTAATGTCAGTGCTGAATTTTGGACTCCTTTACTAAACTGGTAGGCTTTCAGTATAAGTCAATTAGTCTGTGCGATAGAAGGAAAATTTATCCAGCGTATATCAGATCGTTGAGAAGACCCACTACCAACTCCATTGGATTCTCCCACTTTTTTGGATAAATCACTGTGCAAGACATGTCATAGAAACCCCCTGTCCATTCTGTTGAAAGGCTGTTCAAAATCCGCAAACTGTTTCTAGCAGGGGTATATTTATGCACTGATCAGTGATGATACGCAAGTTGTTGATGAGTTAGATAAAAAGGTCTCGGTGGTAAATTCAGTACATTTTTGAGGCACAACCACGTGCTAAGACCACGTTTGCGACTACCCTAATTTATGTGTATTCTAATGGTCTTCGATAGAAAGTTACATGTACTACAACTATATGCTATACGCATGAAACAACAAATTCATTGACTAATTCTCCTTTATTTCAGGGTGATCATGGTGTTAAGAAAATCAACAAACGTGAGCTTCAGATACAAGATATGACTACTAGCAAAAAGGCCAAAGTGAACCCAACAAAGTCGAAGAGTTTAACAACCGTCTATAGCACCGTCTTCAATCGTACTGAAGTAAATCTGTGCCTGCTCTTTAATTCCACGAATCATTATCTAATCAATTATTTTCAAAATTAGGTCGAAGTGGAGTCGTCCATCTTTGAAGATTTCAATTTCTGCATACTAAGTGCGCTGCGAGGAAGCTACACGATTCATAAGCTCAAGGAGCTGGTAGTGAAGAACGGCGGTAACATTGTAGAGAACCCATCACCGATAGATCACAAATGCATTTGCATAGCAGGCGACTTAACTTTTCGCGTGAAGGAACTCCGTGATACTGGTCTTTACAATGTTGTGTCCTGTAATTGGTTGATTGATACTGCTGAACGAAAACGAATGCAACTGAAGCCTAGAGATATGATATGTGCGACAGCGGAAATGAAGGAACAACTTAAGGCTCTTTTTGATTCCACTGGAGATTCCTATACGGATCATGTTGATGTAGATGAATTGAAAAGTCTCCTGCATGAATTGAACTCCCATGTAAGTACACAAATTCTATGTAAAGATATGTGAGCAAATTTTTATTTTTAGGACTTGCCATTGTTGCAAGAGCATGAGTTGACTAATCTAGAGGAAGAAATCTTCGGGCAGGATCGCTCGCCGAATTTCTTTCGCAATTTCCGGGCTTTCTTCTACACTGGTGATGGGGACCAGTTATCACATGAAGCTACTGTAGCTAAGTTGGCTTTTCAATGGCGTGGAGGAGCATGTCCAGATCTATCCAGCACGGAGGGTGAAAAGAAAATTAAATTTTTATTTGCCGATGTTCATGTGGTTGATTTGAAAGCGCTTGAGATGTGGTTTCTGGCGACATTCACAAAGCGTTTGCTTAAAGTTCAAGTTGTATCTATTGATTGGATAACTGATAGTGACAGACAGGGTAGGCGATTGTCAATAGACGATTATTTAATAAAATTTCAATTAGAATAGGAATTGTGTATAAATAAATCGATTTTTATTTGATTTCACCTGACCCACGTCGTACTCCTATATGAAATCAAGCACTGTCGCAGAACGCCCTTTGAAATAACTATTCTAGTACAATACAGTAACTTTACTTGTGAACGCAGCCTTACTCCCATTCTTCTTTTACTGACGTTTGTCTAGTCCTATTTGGCTGTCTCCTTCGATCGAGCTGCCTTTTACTCGTTCATTTGCCATTTTGTCACCGAAGGAAAGGGAGTAAAACTGCGGTAAGTTTGCCATATATTATAGTATTTTAACATTAAATTGTATCCATTTAAACGGAAATAAAAATACATACATACGTACGTACAAGCACGTATCACGTTAAATCGCATCCTTTTCGTCAAACCAAGAGAAGCACAAATGGAATTAATATTAAAACAAGAATGCATCTGATTATAAAAGACGATTACATCGAGATAAATGTAAACAGGGTTTGTAATTCGAAGACGAACAGCAGTGGGATTTAGATGGGTGCTTCTTTCTGCACATTGGTCTGAAGCAATTGTCGTTTGAAGTGAGAAGGACAAACCAAATTAGAATTCATTTACTTATCTGTTGCTGTTGTATATTCTACGAGCTCAACCAAAGAGGATTATATTATATTTATTCCAAAGAGTATTTAATTTCCTTACAATTCTCATGCACGTCAGTTTTTAAAAATATTTCTACCAGAACTGAAAAATATCGTCTTAACGAAATTTATACCTAAACGTTCACATATTATATAATGCCACGAATGCTTTTGAGGGGCATTTTCTTAAAAAGAAAGAAAGTATTTTGACTAAGGCCCCGATTGCGGTTGTCGATTGTTAATCGACTCGACTATATCGATTTATTTCATCTTTCGTATTGTGTAACTCAATCGATAAAAAATTGTATCATTGTGAACTGCGAACATTCATATTGTGAATATTATACATTTTGACAGTTGAATCCGACGAAGAAAGTGCGAGCGAATATTTGGAAATGGCCCGAAGAAGGAGGCGAATAAGGGATGTTTTTAACCCCTTGGAATTGGACGAAAGACTGTGAGTGTTTTTTCATGTGGAAATATTATTTTTTTCATCACGCTCTTGACCAAACTCAACGCCAGGTGGATCCACTATTCTATTTATTTCTAGAAGACTTATTACAGTTTCTTCCAAGTGGCTGAAAGTATGGAGCTTATTTGGGCCACAACCAGTTGCTTTCATTTCCACATTATTATCAGACTTTTTCTTCTTGATCTTGAATTTGAAATCAGTTCAAACCTAAACAAATTTACATACATACGTTAATAAATGCATCAATGATTGTTTTCTCTCATCTTTTTTTTTGCTAAAGTTTTTATACAAATACCCTTAGCAATGTCCACATGTTCCTCCATGAATTTCACAAGTTGCTCCATCTGTTTTTTATTTGTTATCATCTTCGCCCTGCATAATTTTGATAAATTTTCATTAATAAAATACATGGAGGAAGAACATTTAATATCAATTATTTACATTTTGTTTACAAAAATAATTTATTTTTAAGCTTCACAACACACAGACCATCGACAAGGAAATTGTGGTGGACAACGATCGATTGTCAAATCGACAAATGTCAATCATAATCGACATTCACAATATGAAATTCAACAATCGATGATCGACAATCGACAAATGTCGTTCATCGATCAATTGGTCGACAACCGCAATCGGCGTCTAAGTCTTATTGTGATTTCCCACTAGAATTCTTGACCTTTGTTTACAAATGGCGATCAACACGTATAATTTCTTCTAAGAAGAAAACCGTACCATCCGTTCCAGATGAATTGGAATTTTTCTGTATGTTTTTTTTGTACAATCATTGTAATTGTTTGTCTCAAGAACATATCAAAAGTTATCCCGGATACAATTTCCGCAACTTTACTCTATTTACTTTACTTTGATGACCTTGCATTCCGGGGTGAATCAGGGCCTTAGCCAACAAACCTTCAGTTCTTGCGAGTTTCTTATGATCGTTTTAATTAAGATGTTGAACAAGTCGCAGGAGTGCGCATCGCCTTGCCTTAGAACGTTTCTGACATCAAACGGTTTGAGCAACGTATGTACATTCTCCATCGTCATTTTACATATGTAGACCGACGAGCTTAGCAGGGATGTTAAAATTGGAAATACCTAGCTCTGTAAAGCTGGTCATAATATCGGTCCACCACATACTATTTTTGAGCAAAATAACGGTCTAACGTTTGAAAACCATGTGACACAATGACGAACAGACAGATACCGTGTTGAATTTCTTAGTGTTCCGTTTTATACCATTCTGGTACGGAACACTCAAAAATAAATATAGTAGCTCTTGAAAGTTGGCATTAAGATATAACGAACGACAATGGACGTTTTACGAAAAACAGCAACAACAAACAATTTCATGACTGGAAATATTGATTCTCATCTACATATGAGTACACACATGCATTTGCTGCATTTCTCAGTACCTCTGAATAGCTACATCTAGCACTTGGCATGCTTGCAATCACTCAGTATGCACTATAAACTTACGAACTACTGCTTCAGACAATTACAACTTCAGACAGCCGTGTGTGCCCTTTCTTACCAATTAATACACACTAATTTATACCAAAATTAATAAAACCATCCCCTTTCAATCGTAGCACACCGTTAAATGAATCCTTTAAGCTAGGAATTAAAATTAATGGACACATTTCAACCAAAACGGTTTTTGCATACTGGTCGCCCCAAATTACAACCCGAATAATTGAAAAAGTCTCCAAAAAAGTAACGTTTAAGGTAAATTAGAAGCAATAACGGACAATTTATATCCCTTTCCACCTCGAAGGCGAAGCTTAAAAAAAAAAAAAAAATTGTACAGAACCATAATTTACGACATCCCCCGCAATGATTTTATGCGCGCCATTTAATTGAATTGAAAAATACATTTATACGAGCGAGTATCTAGATGAATATATTCATTCTATTATCCCCCTTTTTTACCGTTAATCTTTATGTCGAATTCTCTAAGCGGCGGCCGCCCCAGCGTGTGAGAGAAGCAATATCGTCCTTAATATACATTCCGTCGTTTGCCACCCTACCGCCTCACCGAATAGTTACAAAATTGAAAATAGTTTTCCTTTTTCTTGTGTCAATTTTGCGAAACATATGAAACTCTCTAACGGACTCTGTGCGGAGCAATACAGTTCGGCTGGCGGAAGAACCAACAACAATTTTCATTTCAGCTTCCATGAGTTGCTTCTTTTTTTTTGGGTCCTTTTTAAAAGGACTTAACTCACACACGACAAGCAGAACTGGGGAGTTAAAATTATGGAAGATATTGCAAAATGAATGGCATTGCAGTCGCAATCGTAAATTATACATACCAACGATTTTTCGCTCACTCTGTCGAGGGTCGTTCATCGTCATCGTCGTCGTCGTCGTCGTCGACAGTGTCCTGATGCTGGTCCTGGTGCAGTTCTTCTCGTTCTGCACAGGATAAATGGAGAGACACTTGATATATTCTGGACTTGAGGATGTGTATCCCTTGTCTGAGGTCATTTGTGGATATTTCCCTTTTGTGTGTTTTTTTTTTATGTTTTATACTCGTAGATACAAGTGCAGTTGAAAAGATTGGAAAACGCGTCAATGATGCGTTATGTTATGTCCAAACGATCGTCGTCCTTAGTGGAGCTAAATATGTTGATGAGAATTTAGAGTGTGGTTAAAAAAAAATAAATTGCGTCCGGCGGACAGAGAAGGAGGATACGTTATTTATGGCAAAATTTAAATTTTATGCGTTATTTCGTGGTTCAATGAGGATACATGCTCTGCGGTAGGACACCAAATTGATGGATAGCTTGATGGAACATTATTGCTAATCGTTCCCATAGACGATGATGGGGCTTGGAATTTTAACGTGATTTCTAATTAACGACTCGGGAGTAATTTGAGTAAATGAATGGGGACTGCGCGGCGCTTCGCTTTGTTCTGAAGCAATAAATCTAGATTGAAGCAATAAATAAATATAAAAATTTTAATCGAAAAGGGTGCAAAATATTATTTTGGGGTGGTGTTATTAAATGTGTCAACAGAGTTGCTCGAAGCTATATTTTTATTGGGGTAACTGCTGAGTACTAATTGAGAGATTTGAATATTCAAATTGAGAAATGTTTTGAAGGCATCATGTGTTGCATTTTAGCTTAAAGTTAGGACGTATTTTAATAAGTTAAGTGGAGAATCGGACAGAAAACGCACTCCAAGTCCAACTTCAGGAAATTAGAGTCAGTTTCTGAATGACTTACTAACCTACTGGCCTCCTAATCACACTCGCATTTCGAACGATTGTAAGCTTTAACAAATTAAATTATTTCCACAGACCCCAAAAATAAAGGTTGAAGTCTAGTCCTTTAAGCTACAGTCCGAGGTACAAAGGGTTGAGCTACCTCGATTTTTTCGTTTCTTTCCCATGGGCTGGAACTTGTTTCAGGAGCACAGGTGTCAATGTATGCGTCAAAGCTGTCTCGGGATAGAATGTACATTCCCTATCCCATCAAATAATTTGCCTCCAGCAAATCTTGGGTCAAAAGAAATTGCGAGTAAGAAATTGCTGCCAAGAACAGAAATATATATAATTTTTCCTATTATGTTCTCAGTCAATTCGACACTAGATCCGGCACAAGCGAAGCCATCAACTATAACGAAAGTCCAATCATCGATGAAAAATGTTAAGTTTCAACCTCTCCGGCGCATCCTTAATCATCTGGATTGCAAAAAGGCTACAGGACCTGACGGAATACCAGTCATAGTCATCAAACACTGTGCACCAGAACTGACATCTATTCTTTGTATATTTTTTTCTATATCTTATGCCCAAAAAATGTTTCATTCTTGCTGGAAAACTGCCCGCATTCAACTGGTACCCAAAAAAATGAAAAACCATTAAAGCTGATATAATCAAATACCCGGACATGGTTTTCGTAGCCTCCTTTCAACTGGAGACCTGCTGAGCTCTGTCACCCATTTATGGACCTCAGGCATCCAACAGCATGGGGAATCAGGAGCCGTTGCCCTGGATATCTGAAAGGCATTCGGTCGGGTTTGGCATAGTGTCAAGCTAGCCTCCTATTGACTACCACAATAGCTCTGCGGTTGGGTGGACAAATTTCTTCATAACACCTCAATTCAAGTTCTGGTCGATGTGTGCCGATTAATTTGCTATAAACGCTGGAGTGCCTTGTGGTTCTATACTTTCATCAATTCTCCTTCTACTTCATATCAACGAGCTTCTACAGTCAACAAACAACAAAATCTTTAGTTTTAATTTAATATTTCTCTAACAGCACTCCCGTGAATGCAAATACATCACATCGTCAGAGAAATCCTGCAGTGGGGAAAAGCAAACTTAGTCGGCTTCAATGCAAAGAAAACTCAATTTACAGCCTTTTCCAGAAAGAACTCTTCTCCTGTTCCACACCTTCAAATGAACGACCAAATTATCCAAACTAAGAAAACCATGCCAACATTTCAAAATCTACATCCATTAAGTTGGCAGAATTATAGACAAATAAATCATACGCAAGACGAGAAGAGAATAATTTGCTGATAAAAAACACAATCAGCAGAAAAACTTATGTTTTCACAGCAAAAATGAATTATTTTATCAGCAGAGGAAACAGTTATTGAAGAAGAAACTTAAACGGATGATCAACTCAAACATTTGCTGGTCTTTAACTTCTTCTGCACATTATAAAATTAGCTTCGGCTTATCGAACAATTATTTTTTGCTGATCAAATGATCAATTTTTGCTCTTCTATTTCTTTGCTGTTTTTTTTTTTATTTTTATTTTCAGCAGATCAACAAAATACTTTCTGATGTTTAAAAAACTTTTAAATTACTAATCAAATAATTAAATTTGTCTGGTCAAAAACTCTTTACGCTTTTAATAATTAGATAGAAACTAAGATTGATTAAAATCTTAAGATCGAAAATTTTCATTGGTACAATACAAGATCCTTCAATAACCACGCCTGAACTTTGAAATCGAAATTGTCGAACCTGAGACAATGCCAATCCACAACAGAAGAATTCACAACTCAAGCCAATCCCGACGACTCACATTCTGGTGCAAGTGCAGGTTTCAGGGGATTTTTCACTCGAATCTGGTTAAGAGCATTCTTCAGGGTGAATAGAGCTATCCTGCTTCTTTACAGTAGCAGGGTAGAAGCTTGCTGTGGCTAAGACAATACCGCCAACATTTTTCACTTTTATTGGAAGTTGATCAATTAGAAAGGTTTTGTCCGTGGTTCCTAGACCATCCAAGGTAAAGCTTTTCTTAATCCTAGATATAAATTTGGTCATCTGACTCAGCTTTTGCTACTCCGCTGAGAGTTGGAAGACACACAAACATAGGAAAATTGTATATAAATCAGAAGAAAAATGTTTTCCGCAACACCCTGTACTCCGAAAATGTAAAATTTGCCTGCACTATGTTCCTGTGCGTCATCAGTACTTTATATATATATTTCCGGTGGTATCAGCCCATATAGGGCGATTTTACTCTCGGATGTTTGTCAGACGTTTGTTAGAGGTGGGACCGTGAAGAATTTTGTTTGTTTTGTGATTTCTGGGATTCGAACCATAAATCTGCCAGTCAGTGACCGCACACTAAACCACTGAGTAACAGCGCCTACGTCTCAGTACTTTAAGTCTGCCAAATTTCACCTTTTCTTCTTCTTCTTTTAAGTTACAAAGTTTCATCTTCATCTAGGTTATCTGGGGGTTTCTGGAAGGGCGCTCACACTTAAAGAAATTATGAATAAGTCCGAAGAATAGGGTTCACTGTCACTACGTATATGAAACACCGAATTGTTGTTTGGTTAAGAGAACAATAAATCTTCTTCACCCTTATACAGAACAATACAGAAACATATTTGTTATAGGTGGTATTGAGTGTCCTATTGCAAGCATACACAAAGAACGTATTGTTCACATTTATGGAGCTCGGACCCTAAACATTTTCTCTACCTACTTAACAGCATATATAGACTAGCAGTTCGCTTAATTGATGATCCCGCACTAATATCCAATCGCCAACCGTTGACTCATCGAAGACTGGTAGTAGACCTATTTTCTAGATACTGTGCCTGTTCTATAGATACTACTATGGAAGATGTTCCGAAGACCTCAATGGAATGATACCTAGAAATGCTACGTTTGGGCGCTCTTCTAGGCAAACCGACAGTGCTTATTACCTACATATATGTATGTCCACCTGGCAACGACGCGTACATGCTATATATCAAAATTCATTCTGCTAGAGGACAAGTAAACTTTGAAATTCACTCTCAAGAGACATATTTCCAGAATCTTTTAATCATGTTATAGGGGTTATAGTCATAAGTTATGCAGGTTATAGTTTCGCCTGTCCTTAGAGAAGATTAGAAAAAAACGCTTCACCTAGTCCTTTCAAATGATATGGCATGATAAGTAATAAGACGTGATAATATGTAGCGTATAACAGTCCGTAAGACGGCAAGAATGACACTTTCATCAAAATCGATTCAGTAGTTTTGAGAACAGGCATGTTACACTGCCAGGGATGTTAGCTGTGACTTGCCGATACGTGGTAAAATGTATTTAATTTTTGATTAATCACAACTTTGCTATGTGAGAATTTGACCTGAACAAAACTTAAAGTATCAAGCAGAACTAGGTATCCTACTTGAAGCATCTCTTCCCTAGACTACCATATGTTCGACCGGTTCATTGGTTACGTTGGCTTAATTACCATCGGAAAGTAATCATTCACAGAATGAATGCAAAAAACCACTCATTGCACTTGCTCTTCTAAATTAAAAAAAAGTCAATTATCATCGTTTGCCATTTGCATAGGGAATACCATGGCAGGACTACACATTCCCCGGGGTAACTGTAAAGCATTTTCGCATCTATTCCTCGTCCTTATTTTTTCTCGGTTCTAAAACAAATGTACAACACATTCATGATTCGTTGCGGTTACGTGACTAATACGTTGGCATACTCGCAGAGCAATATCACGATGCGCGCATTGGTGGCCAAAAGCGGTCGGTGGAAACAGCGATGTCTGAGATCTGCAAACAACACTATACGAGAGTGCAAAGCTACGAAGAACTCTCGTCCTGTTCCTCCAAATTGCTTTGCTCGTTATCTCTAGGATGCTCATCCGTTTTAGCATTTTTGTTTTCTCCTCTTTGTGTGTGATTATTTTTGTCTGGGTAAATTCTTAATTTCAATTACGTGCACTGTGGCTCTTTTTTTGTGTGTAAAACTGAGAGCGAGAAAAAAAATGATATTGCGTTCATTTTCTTGCGCTGTTTTGTTTTCTATTCTCATTTGGGAACAAAGGTTTCACATTACATTGGCGCGGTTTTCACTTTTCTTCTTTTTTTTTTTTTTTAAATTTTCACGGGACGATGAGAGAACGTCATGAAAAATAAGGATATTTGCCCAGGAATAGTGGAGAAGATTGCAGATTGCAATGCACAATAATTTTAATTACACAATCTACCATAAAGCTAGAATTTTTAATTTTGTGCACATTTTGTGGGAAAATATCATCCAGCACAGGATTATGGATACACGGGTCTGGAACTGGTAGTAGGTACTTAGTGCAAGTGGAATGCTTTTGAAATTTGAGTCATTCTCGACGGTGTTTTCCGCGAGAGACTAATTAATGTAATCATTCCGAATAATTTGCGTTGGTCGGTGTATTTACAGAGTAAAATATTGTGTACAGGTGTAATTAGAAGGAAGAGAAGGTAGCAATGAGCCTCTGCATTTCATTAGGAAATGCTATGGGAAATATGGCACTTTAGCTTATGTTCTGATGGTACAGCGGAAGTAAAGTGTACATTTATGTAAAGTG
Organism: Pocota personata; assembly: GCA_963082735.1. Lineage (NCBI taxonomy): Eukaryota > Metazoa > Arthropoda > Insecta > Diptera > Syrphidae > Pocota > Pocota personata. Next base: position 36,420,293 of record OY720430.1, read on the forward strand.
TGAAAGGTAGTTTAACTGTATTCTATTTTATTATCCTCCATTTAAATTTCGTCAACAAAAATGCTTTATTTAAGAGCTCTCGGTTGGGCGAGAAGAGTATTTCTTTTGCTGGCTGCCCAATAGGAACAAAAAAACAGCTTGTGCAAGTCTCGGAGTTTTTAGAAACGTCAACTGCATCAAAATGCTTTTGTAGCATTCGTTCGTAAACGCAATTTGAAAAAGTCATTTGTGTGGAAACGTTTTCTGCATCAAATTGCATTAGCATGTGTTCGATTATGTCTTTTGCGCAACATTTGCAGTGCAGATACAGTACTGTGCAAAACATTTGCAACTAGGATCACAAGGCAACGGAATAAGGATTTTTACTTAGTAAAATCTGGAATATTTAAATTTTTCATATCACTTTACAATCTTTATATATGTAGTTAATTATCAAAAAAACATATACTTCAGTCTTTTTAAAAAAACTTTGTGTCTGACTCAAAAGGAAGTAGCGGATTTGACTGTGCAAAACATTTGCAACTGACAACATTACTCCCTTTAAGTTTACCTCGTGATATGTTTTCATAACGATAAACTACATTTTTGACTTGAATTTCAGTTCTTGATTTCGGTGATTTGCAGCTCATTGTGTTATTTCGAGCGATAGTGCTAAGTAGTCACGCAGTTAGTTTAAGCCAGATTAGTATCTTATTTATCAAAATGGGTTCTTAAATAAGATCAAGAATTTTGAGTGATTACACTAACGAAATTACTCAAAAACAAATTTCGTCAAAATATGCAATACACAAGTCAACAGTTTGCCGCATTATCCAGAGTGGTTGTGTGCGCTTGTGCCATAAAGGAGGAAGACCGCGTAAAACAACATGCAAAGATGACCAAAAAATATTAAATTTTGTACGGAATAATCCTCAGGCCTCTAAAGAAGTAAAACACTATAATTGGATGTTGACTCATCAACAATAAGACGAAGGACTTTACAGGCCGAACTGCGAAGTTATAAACCAGCGAAAAAACCATTCATTTCTAAAAAGAACTTCAAAGTCCGCTTGAATTTTGCTCGGACTCATTTGGACTGGAGTCTACAGCAATGGAAAACAGTCTTATTTTCTGATTTGCTAACAAAATATTTTTTTTTTTGGGAAATTATGATTTTCCTTTATTAAAATTTGTACATACGCCTTTGAAAAAAAAAGAAAAGAAATTCCGACTGTGACAAAAGTCAGCTGGACCAAATGACATTTGCAAATTTGATGCTTGCAACATTAGTGTCTTCCATTGACAATCAATTTGACGATCAAGTTATTTTTTTTGTCCTCTTTCTTGAATAGAATAGCATTTCATAACAAGAACACACAGAAAAGTTACAATTCACCTGGAGCGTATTATATGATACGCTATACCTCTTCTTCTAACCCATTCCTAATAAAGAAGGCGTGTTTCTTCTTAGAGAACATCTTCGCCACTTTTAAGAGAATTTATCAGAAAAACTGCTGTTATGTTATTTTATTAGAAGAAAGTGGGCGTGACTATATGACATTTCTAACCGATGTTCACGGATTCTGATGTTATATTCACAATGAGACTTATAATGTATGGACACATAGTAGAGAAAATCAGCGTCTATATATTTTGTTAAGAAATAACGTGGTTTTTTGAAAAGTGGGCGTGTCTGTACGCAATTTTCGAAAATGTCTGCACTTTAGCTGCTTCGAATTTTAAGTCTAAGCGCTACAGTTCGCGGCGAATCTGGGTTTCAACCAAGAAGCCTCTGTAGCCAGCTCTATATTATTCTAGCCGCATCCAGTTTTGCACACGAAGTCGGTTGAAGTGTCTTTCCACTTGTGTGCACCACCTTAGGTAAGGTCTTTCTTTACCGTGTCGTTCCTCTGGGTTGCAATAGAAGACTTTCCGGGCCGGAGCGTTATTGCCCGTTCGTTATACATATCCTAATTACCTCAGGTGATGAATTCGCACCCTTCTGAAAAGGTCAATGTTCCTGTACAACCGGTATAGTTGGTTGTTGTATGTTTTCCTCCATTTCCCGTCGATAAAATGGTACAAAAAATCACTCGAAGAACTGTTCTTCAAAATAATCAAAGGTATTTTCATCCGCCTTAGATAAGTCCATGCTTCTGCGAAGTATAGCAGGACTGGGATGATGAGGGTTTTCTATATAAAAACACTGGTGTCATTATTTGAAACAACGCCGGAGCTAAGGTAGAAAAAGTCGTTCTAAAGAAGACAGAGTCCTTCTAAGAAACTTACATATGTATAAAATAACTCTATGGAATTATGGAATAGAGTTTAAGAAAGACTACTACGAGTATGCTATGTTTTTTTTGAAGCCGAAGTAATCACATATTATAATTAATATATTAACTTAACGTGTACAATATACAATAACAGATTGGTAAACGTCAAAAAAAAGTTATTTGATCGTCAAACTGAGCGTCAATATATGACACAAGCATCAAATTGTCATTACATTGTATCAAATGAAAATTAATGATGCTGCGATTTCATAGAATATATAGTTCCGATATTTTTAATTCATTAGATTTCGGGAAAAAATAAATTAAAACTGCCATAAAAGGTGTGCCCCCCCCCCCATTATCTCTGAAAGTACTGACCCGACAAATTTTTAAAATTCATAGCTGTGTGCTTTCAAAAAATATAGGAAAATTATTCCGATTTTGATACATATGTTGGATAGACAAAATGGCACCTACCGTCCGCCATCTTTATAGCGCATAGCGTCTCCATCCGATTTTGCTGATTTTCAGAAAAATACATTATCACACGTGCCAAAGTGGTTCTCGAGTAAGGCATGCGAGAAAGATCATTCGAATATATTTTAAACCTTTCCTATATCTTACCCATCCACTCAATTCGATTTCCATAATTTTCGAGTGAGACTATTAACGTGGCAGTCTAAGCCTACAAGGAAAATTTCTTGAGGTAGTAGCCGTCTAAAATGACTTAAACATTTTTGAAATGTCAAAACTCAACTCATCCAACTCACAATTGATCCGATTTGGACAGTTTTTAGACGACAAACATATGGGCAGATATGAAAGAAAAAGTATTTGTTTGAGCTGGCCCTTTTTAAAAACGATCATAGATACTCACTTTCTCTGGATTAATAAGGAAGCCAAATTAGCATACAGTTAGAATAACAGTACGGAAGACTAACTCGCGAGACCCAACTCGCATTTGACAATTTTTTCCACTTATACTAGTCTATTGTTACTGCACTACGGTGAAGATTAGACTTTGTGAGTTCAGCATACGTGTCAAGAAGACTACCGGCGCAAGCTTGGCATTATGAAAGTGGATTTGGAAAAACTTTATAGGGATCCAGAACTTTAGTATACGAGGCTGATTTCTTTTCACCCCGGTCTCTGGATTGGTAGAGTGAGAGACCGTTATTTGTTCTAGCTCCTACAATAGGTTGAAAAACTTTATAGATCGATTTCTTTGCAGGTGTGGTTTTCTTGGCAATTTTATGTCCTCAAAAGCTTCACCGAGCATTCATCCATCAAAATGATCGAAGTAATAGCATGGTTGTTGGTTACCTTTCTTAGAACTTTCTGGTCCCTGTTTGATAGAACTTTATTCCGAAGTCGGATCAATCGAAGAATTCTATACACAGATTGGTAGGTGTCAGCAAAATAGTTTGGGGAGATCATCTCCTTTTAATATTCCCTGCTTGTTGTATTCCGCAGGCGGCGAAATTTTGTAAACAAAGTAATCAAGTCAGCATAGCTCATTGATTGATTGAAGTTATTAAGCAAGACGGCAAGTTGTCAGCCATGCAATCTTCGATATTCGAAAAATTCGGACGTCTCAGTGGTTCTGTGAATGCAAAAAAATACAAACTAATACCTGTAGGTACACTACACAAATTAATTTATTTCACATATTTAACGTGAAATTCAAAATTCTATCTTATCAAATATTCAAAGTGTTGCATAGCGACCACAAGCCTCCTACTCATTAGGGGTTGCTCCAGCAACAGACTCAAATAAGCAGATACCATACAAGATGCAACACAGATTTGCTTTTATGCCCTTAACTGTCAGCTATAAAAAGTTGGTCCTTCGCTAACAGACGTCTGAAGAAGAACCGAAAACCTCAAAATGGGCATCAACTGCTTTAAGGCCATGTACGATAATTAGTCCTGTTTGTTGTACAACATAAATCCGTTTCTCACTTTGAAATTAATTAAAATAAAATGAAGAAGAATGTCTCGTGAAGACTTAAAAATGCACTTTCAAGGTCCGTATTTCACCGAGATTATGGTTTGGATTACAGCTTCCCATTCTATGTGTACCGAGCGGATCCACTTAATAGACACAGATACAGACACTGGCATACTAGGGAGGCATGATCTGTCACCCCTTCAATTTGTTACCAGTTGCATAGAATCTCGTTTGGGGATTTTATTTCATTCCATAGTGAGACTGGAGACTAGAGACCCTCCCACTTCCAATTGAACCCCGTGCACAGGATATTTTTCTTTCACCTTTGCCATGGTGCTTTGGTATGAACATAACGTGCCAACTCTGCATGTGTGTACTGCAATCCTTATCAGAGTCCCTTTCGGTTGAGTGGGAAAATTTCAAGAAAAAAAAAAAATATGGAAAGAATAGGAAAAAAGGATCCTTCGGCTGCTGGAATATATAAAAAAAAAATCTACTTTGCTAAATAGTTTAGTACTCTTCTTCCAGCACCTGTGGCACCACCTCTGCTGAATGAGAAGATGCAGATGGGAAAATGTGTGCTCATCTTGGAAATATGCTGCTTAATGGTGTGTTCTATCTGCATACATAATTATATAGATTTTTTTGCTGCTTTCTGAAGTTTGCGGGAACTATAGGGTTTAGGTGGCACATATATGTGAGAATTTCTAGTTGAACAGGAAGGGAATGCAATGAAGGAAGCTCCAAAAGGGAAGGGAAGATAATAAAATAAAATATTTAAATACGATTATACATTTAAAAAGTTGGCAACCGTGTGATCTGATACAAAGCGGAATTATTCATGCCAAAATATTATTTCAGGCGTTTCAGGCTGCACTAAAATTCTTTGAACGCCTAAAGTAGGAATACGAGTGGATGCTAGGCGCATAATTTTAAAGTGGATGCATAGAATATTTAGCACGAATCACTGGTAAGATGAAACGAAGGTGGCCGTGGTGTAGTGTAGTAACATCAACGCTTGTCACGCTCTTGGTTCACGGTTCAAATCCTGATCTCAACAGTCATCTATTTATTTCGTCTGAAATAAATAAAAAAGACATCAACGCTTGTCACGCTCTTGGTTCACGGTTCAAATCCTGATCTCAACAGTCATCTATTTATTTCGTCTGAAATAAATAAAAAAGACGTTCAATTACGAAAGCTTAGTCAACTCTACTGGGAAGGCATAACACTGGCAGTAGGGTGGTCATATGGCTTAAATGCAACTTGATCGTGATGATGACATCAGGTGGAGGGGAAAAAAATACTGTGAATCAAGAGCAACAACAAAAAGCAAAACAAAACAAGCTCCCCAGTTATCTGGACGCCACCCTTGGAGTTTACTGAAAACTTAATACCACCTAAGTTTCAAACCCACTACACCAATCTATATCACTCTCTCTCTCAATTTATACAAACGCCCGTGCCCTGAAATAATTTAATGGTATTCATATCCCATTTGGCGCGCGCAAATTATAAAAAAAAATAGGAAATTATTAAGAAGCTTCGGCGTACAGTTTCGTTAATAACTTCTCTACGAAACTGAGTCATAAAATAGTTGAACAATAGGCACATACGATCAAGACAATAAGCAGGAGTATTTACGATTGACGGTAAGAACAGAACGCTTTTGAAAAAATGTGAAAGTTCTTTAGCATTTTACAGGTAAAGATTCAAGCCATTGGAAGGTGTGCTTAACTTAACTCCGACAGGAACTGTCACAAGCAAAGTATTACGATCATCACTAGAGTACTGAATTTAAAAGAAGTTGCTTCAAAAAAGGAATGCGAATGACAGACAAAGTAAAAATCAATAATATCACTCTTATATGGAAGACATAAGCGGAAGATAAGCTTTCACAAGAATGGCCAGAACCCCTCTGAGCGATGGGCGAACACATCATGCGAGAAGAGCTACGGATGGGGTAGAAAATCTATAATCTAATCTAACTATTGCTTCAACTTTTTCTCTGCAGAAAGTGGGCGTGGCTCCTAAAATTCGTAACCGAAGTTCACGGATTCTAATGAGATATTCACAATAAGACATCGCCGTCAATAGCTTATAAAAAGCAATACATGCTTTTTAAAGAAAACGTTCCCAAAAGGTAGGCGTAGGCGTGGTTATGAATAATGCACGGGCGCAATGTAGATCTTTTATCTTTGATATTATTTTTTAGTTTCAAGCAAAAATATTGAGAGAAACGATATTTTTTGAAAGTGAGCATGTGTGTAGGTGGATTTCAAAAATTTGTACACTTGTACTGCTTCGGATTCTAGAAAGCTTATATACCAAATTTCATATTCCTAGCTCAAAGTTTAAGGTCCAGAAAGCGGTGGAAAGACGCAACTTTTGATGCCGATCGCAAATATATATAATTTTGGGGTCTACTGTTTCTTATTTCTTTATGTTACAAACTATGTATCAAAATTAATAAATCCTGGATAGGGTATAACAAGAGTACAAGTATAATTGAGAGGTGGCCACGGTGTAGTGGGTAGTGTGTTCGCTTGTGACCCGAACTGTGCAGGTTCAAGCCTGGACGGGGAAAAGCAACCACAGCCACCCGAACATAAAAGAGAAACGAATAAAATCTAATTTTCTCCAACCATTACACCAAAAAGCAATTCTGCCTGGTAGTACAATGGACACAGAAAATATAAATAAATCGAGACTTTATGTTTAAATGTGTAGATTATTTCGAGCTACTTTTCAATTTAAGTAAAATAAAGTAAAGGACACGACTGGGTCGCACGTACTTGCTCTATATTCACTGTGCGTTTTGTAAATTGATCAGATTTCAAACAACAATTGAAGCACCTACTGCAACAACCAGATGACTCCACTTTATTGCGAAATATGTTTTTTAATGCAGAAATACAAAAAAAAAAAAATCCTGCGTCGTTCGGTGTACAAAAAAGACATCTACGTTGATTCTCGGAAAAGAAAACTCGCTTTTGGAGTTATCACTGTTTTCAAAACGGAGCAAGAATAAGACATCTCCTGGAGTTGTCTTGTTTTTACACCGCTTTTCAAACACTAATAACAGTAAACGAGCTTTACAGGTATGACTGTAAGATGAAGTTTTTGCTTAGAATCTATTGTACTGTTTTAATTATTTGATATTTATATGTTCTTGTAAAATACAAAAATATAAGCCTTATTGAACATCACTTCCCAGAACCGGGGCACAGTTTTTTTGCCTTCGATCGCTCCTTTGGCATTAAGAAAACCAAAAACGACGAGTAGAATGTCTTTATCTACCAAAAGACTATCGGAATTTAGTGGAAAAGTGACATATGTAATTGATTTTAAAACGAGCTTGGCACCGTTTTACAAGAAAACTGTGACCAACAAATATCATATCAAGTGGATCATCTCGAAGTATTGAAGATTTTGCTATAGGAAAGAAGAAAATATCGCAAGCATTTCAGCTTCCATTAGTCACCGTTGGCCATTAACGACATACGACATAGAAATAAAAGCAAACCTGCATGGTGACCCCTTTAAGCCAAAACTGTTATATACAAATAATCTTTCCCTCAACCCCAAGAAATATGAGGATATCATAAACATGGCGCAAAAGTATTGTAGCATAATAATAACTACGCCCCCTAAAAATATGACGCAACAAATTCCGAAGTGACTTTCCATTCTGGCAGAATTTTGGTTCGAACTGTCCTTTCATTCGAGGTTCGTGTCTGGGACGAAGTCTCCACAGCTCATGTCAACGAAAGAGACGAATAATATCAGGGATAAAAGGGAATTATAACTGCAAGAATTATTTCTCTTGTTCCAGTGGTCGAAGAATTTGCTAGAAGTTTCTGGCTATCAGAAACTTCTGCTATATAAGGACAGATGGCGATCAAAAAAGACACAGTTGGTTTAGAACCGTGGCGAAGAGATTGGAAAAGTGATAATGGGCGAAGTTGTAATTTGGCGATAAATTGAAAGTTGAGAGTGAACAAGAAAAAGTAATTAGTTTGGATTTGTGAATTAAGTAATTGAAAGGAGATAAAGTGATTTGAGAGGAAAGAGACATTGTAAGAAAAGAATTTGCGAAGAATAGTATAGTGCGAACTTGAATTGTTCTATAGAGTAGAAAATAAAGAAAAAATTTCACAGAATATCGTTTTATCTACTCGAGCCGTAGCCTGCATATTACATTGGTGTCAGAAGCGGGATAAAACTTATTCTGTGAATAACTATTTCCGTGGTGTGAAATTGCACAAAAAAAAAAAAAAAAACGATTTCTGTGTTGAGTTAATTAGTTGCGCAAAATGGGTCGCAAATTGGGAAAACTAACTATAACTCAACTAAAGGCAGAACTCAGTAAGCGGAACCTCGACACAACTGGGGGAAAAGATGCCCTGCTGATTCGTCTGGAAGAAGCAGTAACGCAGGAAGGTGAAAATCCGCACGACGTAGAGTTTGACGTGGAAGAGGAACCAGCAAGTACAGCAGCCGACCCGGGTATAACAAGTCTGCTCCTGCAACTTAAGTTAGTCATGGACGAACAAAAGAAAGCAATAGAAGATCAAAGGAATTCTCTAGAACTTAAGCTAGACGAACAAAAGAATTCTCTAGATGCTCTGGAAAGTAAACTTGATGAGCAAAACAAGAACTTGGAATCCAAATTCGAAGTGATCGAAGAGAAAATCGAGAAGGTCGAGACGCAACTCGAAAAAGTCGAAACTAGATTCGATGAAAATTTTGAGAAACATGAAACTCAGTTCGGGAAGATAGAGACTCAGTTTGAAAAAGTAGAAAAGCAAGTCGAAAATCTTGCTAAGGAGCTCAGCAACGTGAAGAGACAGAAAGCACGGGAATATTCCACTGACGGTCTGAGAAGAAAGGAGGTGCAGCCTCCTATCTTCGATGGTCAAACATCATGGCCAATTTATAAGAGGCAATTCGAAGCGGCCGCAATGACCAATAGCTGGGACGATGAAGAGAAGTCTATTGCACTCACGCTTGCACTGAGGGGTCCAGCTGCGGAGCTCTTGCAGACCATCCCGGAAGATAAACAGCAGAACTACGACTCTCTGGTTCAGGCTATCGAGATGCGGTTTGGGGATGAACACATGCAGCAGGTGTACAGGGTTCAGCTGCGTAGTCGAGTCCAGAAAAGGGGGGAAACGCTCCAACAGTTGCAAGCGGATATAGAGCGACTAGCCCATCTTTCATACCCTAAAGCCGGTGAGGAGCTTATCAACGAAATGGCGGTGGAAGCTTTTATTCAGGCCATAGAGGACAGACAACTGCAAATGGCTGTAAGGATGGCTGAAAAGCGAACACTCCCCGAGGCATTGGCATTCGCTTTGTCAATGAAGGCTGCGGACCAAGCATACCAGGGAATACACCGTGTCAGGGAAATGTCCGTCGTGGAATGCTCATGCCAGAGAACAGCCGTCATGGATGAAGACAGAGCTCGCGGAAGTCAAATCCGTTGCTGGAATTGCAACCAAACCGGACACCTACAACGGCAGTGCAGGAGTGCACCTAGACGAGGAAATTGTTCACATTGCGGAAGTAGGAGAAGCAGAGAGGAAGCATCCTGTCGGTCAGACTTCCCAAAACCAGCAGTCGGGAAATGCGTAAGGACCAACTTCGCGGGGCAGAAGTTGGTTACTGGAATCGAGGCTCCCAGGACCACCATTCAAGTTTCGCAAACCAAACGGGGTAACAAGAGCCTGACAGTGGAGGCACTAATCAACGAGAAGAAGTGCGTAGCCACCATCGACACAGGTGCCACTGCCTCCATTGTAAGAAGAGATATCGTCAAAAGCTCCTGGCTGCACAACACCAACAGCTACTGCCTGAAGACTGCAACAGGGGAAATGGCGAAGGTATTTGGAGAAGTTCGTCTTACGATTACTCTGGCAGGACTGACGTTCTCCCATGCGTTTCTGGTGGCAGATATATGCGACGAGTGCATCATCGGAGTAGACTTCATGAAAGCAAATGAAGTAATCTTGGACATCGGGATGCAAGTACTGAGGTATCGAAATGTGGAGATTCCGATGGTGTACGGAAATGAGAATGCCGTAACTCTCAGGACAGTCATCAGCAAAGACGAAGTTTTGCCGCCGTCTTCAGAGACAATTATTTGGACGAAGCTGGAAGGTGATCTTGGGAGCCACCGATTCTACATAGTAGAACCAGACCCAGAGAAGAATTCTCAAGACTACATCGTGGGAAAGACGTTAGTCGAACCAAAGAACACCATGGTTCCAGTGAGGGTTTTGAACGCAAGACCACACACTGTCAAACTAAGGCGAGGGGATGTGACTGGAAAATGCACGCCGATTACCGCCGTCGCAACAATATCTGAACGTGATGCTCCAAAACTTCTCCCATCACCTTGGACAGCGGAAGCGAGAGAGACGATTCTCCAGTCCAGTGAGCTGAATCAGGAGCAGCGAACTATGGCAGAGAATCTTATCAATGAGTACGCTGATGTATTTGCCTCACAGGACGGAGAATACGGCCGAACACACCTGGTACAACATCGAATAGACACTGGTGATACTAGACCAATTCGTCAGCCTGCTAGGCGCCTTCCATTGGCAAAGCAGACAGAAGTTGCAGAGATGGTGTCGGCAATGGAGAAAGAAGGTCTGATTGAAAGTTCCAAAAGTCCGTGGGCATCACCGGTTGTACTGGTAAAGAAGAAAGATGGCAGCACGCGGTTCTGCGTGGACTATCGGCAGCTCAATTACGTCACCAAGAAAGACAGCTATCCTCTGCCACGGATTGACGACACGCTAGACACACTATCAGGAGCCCGATGGTTTTCCACTCTCGACTTGAAGAGTGGCTACTGGCAGGTACAGATCCATCCAGAAGACCGGGAGAAAACCGCCTTCACCACAGGAAATGGGCTATGGCAATTCACGGTAATGCCATTCGGGCTGTGCAATGCTCCGGCGACTTTCGAGCGATTGATGGAATGTGTCCTGCAAGGGTTAACATGGAAAACCTGTTTGGTATACTTGGATGATGTCATCGTCGTAGGAAAAACGTTTGCGCAACACCGAGACAATCTAAGGGATGTGTTTCAAAGGCTTCGAAGTGCCCACCTGAAGCTCAACCCCAAGAAGTGCGCCCTGTTTAGAGCGGAAGTCAAGTACCTGGGACACATAATTTCAGCGAAAGGAGTGAGAACCGATCCGGAGAAGGTCGAAGCGGTGAAAAACTGGCCAGTCCCCAAAGACAAACACCAACTAAGGAGCTTCCTGGGCCTAGCCACCTACTACAGACGGTTCGTGAAGGATTTTGCCGGGATCGCAAAGAACCTGCACCAGTTGACGGAAAAGGGAAAACAATTCAAATGGTCAATTGAGTGCGAGAAGAGCTTCAAGGCACTTAAACAACGGCTATGCGATGCCCCGATACTGGCTTACCCCACTCCCGGGGAAACGTTCGTTGTGGATGCAGATGCTAGTAATGTCGGGGTAGGAGCCGTACTCTCCCAGGTGCATGACGGCCAAGAGAAGGTGGTTGCGTACTTCAGCAAGGTGCTCTCTAAGCCAGAAAGGAACTACTGCGTGACAAGGCGGGAACTTCTAGCTTTGATCTTGGCTACGAAGCATTTTCACAAATACCTCTACGGGAGGAAGTTCGTTCTTCGCACAGACCATGCAGCCTTAAAATGGCTATTACAGTTCAAGAGTCCTGAGGGTCAGGTCGCAAGATGGATCGAAAGGCTGCAAATCTACGACTACGAAATACAGCATCGTAAAGGAAAACTCCACTCTAATGCGGATGCACTGTCCCGGAGACCATGCAGAACGGATTGTAAACATTGTGCGCGTCAGGAAGAACGGGAGCTGGTTTCAATCCAAAGAATGAGAGCCGAACCTATCGCCGGCTGGAGCGTAGATGAGATCCGGAACGCTCAGAAGGAAGACCCGGATATCGAGCCGATTCTGGCCTGGAAGGAGAACATGGAGAAACCGGATCATCAGGACATCTCTCACAGAAGCCCGACCTTAAAGGCATATTTTGCGCAGTGGGACTCCCTCCATGTCCAAGAAGGTGTTCTGAGAAGAAAATGGGAATCCTCCGACGGAAAGTCGTTTGTAATGCAGCTTGTCGTACCGCGGACGAGGGTCAAGGAGGTGTTACAGGAAATGCATGGCGGGGCGACCGGAGGCCACTTGGGAGTGAATAAGACGCTAGAAAAGGTACGAGAACGTTTTTATTGGTTAAAAGCGAAGGAAGATATCGAAGACTGGTGCAGAAAATGCGACGTGTGTGCAGCTAGCAAGGGTCCGAGAATCAAAACTCGAGGTAAGATGCACCAATACAACGTGGGAGCACCTTTTGAACGAATCGCCATTGACATCGCAGGACCCTTTCCGGAAACCGACAATGGTAATCGGTATATCCTCGTAGTGATGGACTACTTCAGTAAGTGGCCGGAAGCGTTTCCGATCCCTAACCAGGAAGCCAGAACCGTGGCGGAGCAGATCGTCTACAATTGGGTTAGCAGATTCGGTGTGCCCTTGGAATTGCATTCTGACCAAGGGCGGAACTTCGAGTCAAGAATCTTCCAAGAGATGTGTCAACTACTCGGAATCAAAAAGACAAGGACAACCCCGCTTCATCCACAGTCGGACGGTATGGTGGAGCGTTTCAATAGGACTTTGGACGAACATCTCTCGAAGGTCGTAGGTGACTACCAACGGGATTGGGACCGGCAGATTCCCTTGTTTTTGATGGCCTATAGAAGTGCCGTGCATAGCACTACTCGACATACGCCGTTCGAAATCTTATTTGGTGGAATAGCTCGTTTACCCAGTGAGGTGAAATTTGGATCTCCTACCAATGAGCCCAGAAATGAAGAAGAGTACGTGGCGGACCTTAGGGAAAGGCTTAGGGACATACACCAAAGGACCAGAAGCCAGATTAAGATGACGAGCGACCGCATGAAGACCAGGTATGATGCCAAGGCAACAACGTCAGGATTCCAGGAAGGAGATCTGGTGTGGCTGTATAATCCCCATCGCCAAAAGGGGAAATCACCTAAATTACAGCGGAACTGGGAAGGTCCCTACAGAATAGTAACCCGCATCAACGATGTTGTCTACCGCATCCAGCGAGGACCGAGGGCCAAAATGAAAGTGGTTCATGTGGACCGACTGAGTCGATACAATGGCCGAAATGAGGATGCACTTGTTCGGGACGAACATGTCTAAGAGGGGGGCAGTGTAGCATAATAATAACTACGCCCCCTAAAAATATGACGCAACAAATTCCGAAGTGACTTTCCATTCTGGCAGAATTTTGGTTCGAACTGTCCTTTCATTCGAGGTTCGTGTCTGGGACGAAGTCTCCACAGCTCATGTCAACGAAAGAGACGAATAATATCAGGGATAAAAGGGAATTATAACTGCAAGAATTATTTCTCTTGTTCCAGTGGTCGAAGAATTTGCTAGAAGTTTCTGGCTATCAGAAACTTCTGCTATATAAGGACAGATGGCGATCAAAAAAGACACAGTTGGTTTAGAACCGTGGCGAAGAGATTGGAAAAGTGATAATGGGCGAAGTTGTAATTTGGCGATAAATTGAAAGTTGAGAGTGAACAAGAAAAAGTAATTAGTTTGGATTTGTGAATTAAGTAATTGAAAGGAGATAAAGTGATTTGAGAGGAAAGAGACATTGTAAGAAAAGAATTTGCGAAGAATAGTATAGTGCGAACTTGAATTGTTCTATAGAGTAGAAAATAAAGAAATAATTTCACAGAATAATTGTTTTATCTACTCGAGCCGTAGCTCGCATATTACAGTATGTTCCTCCAGCGGATATGCCTTTTTACAATAATTTGATGTCGCAGCAGTCTGTTCAAGAAGCTGAAAACTCAGACTACGAAGATGACAACGAGGGCCCCCCTTTAATTTCCACCAAAATCGGTGCAAAAACAGGACAAGGTCAAAAACAAATTAATTTTTTTTTTACTTTAATATACAATTTTTTGATATGTCTTTGAATTAAATAAATTAGTTTTGATGATTTCTTTTCAAAATTAACTAATATTTTGCAATAATTTTGATTTCTTATTTTTAAGATATTTTTTTTTAAAGTTCTCAACATTTCAAAAAGTGGATTTATGCGGTTGTTGCATTGGCTGCTTCAATTTGGAACTCATTATGAACTGATTTTGATTACCAAAATTATTTCGGACAACTAGCTCCCTCACAATTAGGAAATAATATTTCGCCACTGCTGGGATTTGAAACCTTTCCAGTCAAACACAAATATTTGTTCTCCAAATTGGGGGGTGTTTTTGTCTGATCAAATCAAAATCAGTTCTAAATCACGGAAAGAAATATTTCCCCTGAAAAATACTAAATTCAAAAGTTTTTCTACAAATTGCACAACTAAAATTACTAAAAAAAAAAAAAATTGTTTCTACATGGTGGGGCAAAAGTAATGTCATAATGTGAATTGGCTGCCATTTTATTAGAAATGAAAAAAATTGCACACCGCCCGTTAATTGGCTCCGTCCCGTCTACAACATAAATGTCAAAGCACAATGACATTTGACGCCATTTGTAAATTTTTGGGGACATTCACATTATGACATTACTTTTGCCCTAACTTTTTCTGCATCCTATATAAAAATCTGAAAATGTCCTCACTTATACAAGGGAATTGGATAAGAATAATACCAAATCGAATTGTTATATTTTTCGTATAAGTGGGAACAATTTGATGTTTCTAAATCTATAGGAATCTGTAGGGTGCCGGGGGTAACTAATATATTAGATTATGTTCTAAGTTTTCGTGCCCTTAGTTTCACACAGTTCGGAATTAAGATATACTCCATCAAATTACAGTTCTCAGCCTTACTCAGAGTTACTTCAACCTCATAACTCGCTAGAAATTAAACATTGCTGTGCAACAGGTCAAGAGAGTACAATATTTTTTGCATTTTGAAAGTATTTTCTCGATTAACAGAGGTCCCAGATTGAACGTAAGCTGTCGCCTACCGAAAGCAAGCAGTGCACTCGGTATGTTGTCTCGGATCTGTAGAAGTAATGTAATCAGCTAAAAAACCAAACTGTGTCTCAAATGAATAGTTTTACGTACGGGTTCAGGAACGTAGAGATGCGAAAAGACATAAGGGAAAGTCGCAGTAAATTGGTTACACTCTACTCATCAGGCAATTCAGATTAACCCATTTTTCCAAAAGGGAAGAAAAGCAGATAACCTATCCTCTTGAAGCAGGATAGTCAAAGGGGAATCTCGGCAATTACAGAGGAGTTGGTCGGAGCTAAGACTCCAGAAAATTATAAATGATGACGCGTGAACTTGGTAAATGCTCTAAAACCAATAGGGGAAAACAAAAATAAACCAATATAAAGCATGGTTCTAACTTTTTAACTTCATAGTTTAAATAATAAAGAAACATTAACAAGACGCTACATATGTGGTATGTGTCCTTGTTGTCTTTTCAAATAATTTCTGCAGGAATCGTGGGATTAAGAGGAAGAAAATATTCCCATTTCCTTTGCATCTCTCCAATCCCATTTAAAAAAAAAAATTATTCATCTGGAATATTATCTATTTCCTCCGGCTGTAATTTTAGGTTTTCACCTTGAAAATAAAGAGGTTTTGGGTGAAAATGACAAAATATCCCTCAAATAAGTGTACTGAGCAATATGTGATTTTTTGCGACAGTTTACATAATTATGGTCGGGAAATATATAAATTGACTTTACTATTGCTAAATAATGTAGGTATATGTACCTATATACGAGTGTATTGGTGATAAGCCAAGCAATCTTGTTATAAACAAACGATGACACTTGCCACACCCTGCAAGCTAAAAAACTATGATAACCGAAAATCTGAAAATTCTGCATTATTATCCATTCTATGATAAACGTTTGCAACACCTTGTATTTCGAATTTCAAAAATTAGGCTCTGTTAAATTATTTTCTGGGATCCAAAATCCATATTTAAGTATGCAAAGTTCCAGTTGGTCCTCCAATCACGATACCCATTCCCTTCGAATAGAGGCGGTTGAACACAGGTTCAACCATTTTGGTCCACGGGGTCTTCCTTGGTCTGACAGATATAACTTATCCCCTTCGAGGATCATTTGAAATTAATCAGCATACTCGTACATACCACTTGAAAAACGTCGAGAAGTTACCGACATAATCTTTGTACATCAGTTAGCAGGAAAAATCGACTGCCCTAATCTGCTCCAAATGATCTCCTTTAACGCTAACCCACTACTCCTGAGATCTGTATCCCTCTTCCGTCTTCATTTTTACCGAAGTAATTATGGCTATAACGAGCCAATGTCGCGTTAGTTTCTATAGTTTAGTTTTAAGTTTAGTTTCTAAGTTAACCTTAAGTATAGCTTGTATTAAGCTTAATAATAAATAAATAAAATTGATTTACGAAGCAAAGGGCTTACCGACGGTGTCTTCAAAATTAATAAAAGAATTAAAGCAACTCAAAGCTTAACTATAAGTTAACAATTTTTTCGTTTTTAAAGGGACATTTGGAAATCTCGGAGCACTCAGACTGGTGTAGTGCCCTTTTGGTGTATTGGTTGGAGAAACTTACTTTTTTTTTGTTTCTTTTTTATTCTCTTTTACCAGCTCGGGTCACAAGCAAACAGACTACCCATTTAACCGTGGCCACAATAAGATAATTCGGGTATATATATGCTATAAATGCACAGGGTCGCCTGCCTTCGATATGAGTCTACGATCACACTTTTGTTTAACAAATAAAGGATTGGATATACATATGAACGTAACTACTTAAAGTAATGGAAAAATTCGGCTATATCGCCGTTGGTTCTCATTCATTTCAAGTTAATGAATAACCAAAAATCTCCTTTAATCCCCTCATTTTTCAAGTTCTTTAGCCAACTTATTCAAAAATAAAGTACCCTGAATGAATCTTGAAAAAGTTCAATCTTCAACACCAAAAAACTTATATGCCAACAGCACTCAATCCCATTATTCTCAAGTGACGACGCGCACATAACTACTAACTTACTTTTCTCCAAACCTTAGTTTCGTATTACCCCGAGGGCAAGTACGTTTATCTGTAATATGCGTTGACAATCATATACGTGTCCCCTTATTCCCCCAGCAAAAGGGATTGAAAACTTTTAAAGTATGTTCAACATTTCTTACGAAAACCGAAAACACAAAAAAAAAAAAAATATAATCAAACTCTCCTACTCATTTTGCTATGAAAAATTGCGGTTGCATTTACCCTAAAAAAAAAAAAACGAACTGGAACTAACCAATAAAGTTTAAAATTTTACACGAAGTCGTCTTCATCAAAAATTATTCGTTTAAAATTTCAAGTTCCATTCAGGGGCGGCTATAAGGCGGCATATCTTTAAGAAGGGCCCAGTTCGGAAGGGTAGTCCATTTTAATATCTTGCCCTAGAACTATACGCTTTCAAAAAAGTAGAGATTCAATACTACCAAATCTCTGTCGCGGACTTGTTTGAGAAAGCTCGCGAGTTCAGTCGGGAAAGCTCCCGAACACGGTCTGTAAAACTTTTGAACTTTGTCGCAGAAAAGATTAAGACTTCGGAAGGAAAATTGACGACTTCAATCCCAGCACGGATGAAAACTTCGGTAACGAACTCAATTTATTTTTAAAATTGTGAATCCACATAGATTTCTTTGAGGTATAATTTCTATAAATCATAAAATAATTTTCTAGGGCCCCGAAAATTTCTCATTCCGCGCAACTGCAAGTGCACCCGAGGTTAGAACCAAGTTTGGAGAAAAAAAAAAAAAAAAAAAAATCCAACAACAGGATCGTACTTCCAATAAAAAACTAAAAATAAAAATCCTCAAATAAAGTTTTAAATTTTTGATTTGATATTCCCATTCGAAGCCAAAACGAAAGTAGACGAACACACGAATGAGAAGAAAAAAAAAGAAACAAAAATACTTCTTAAATCATAGATAAAGGAAAATGGAAAATGGCAACTAAAGCAGCAGCATACAGGCTCCATTCCAAGACTACAAGCGCGGGGAGAACGATCCGGTATGGGAATGGAAAATTTTGTTATTCCTCTGGGTGCGAAAGGATTTCACACCGAATTGAATAAATTTCTTTCGTCTCTCTTTCGGCGTGCGTGTATGTGGGCGTGTGTTGAAAAATAACCACATGTATATTTTATGATTATGGTGAATAAATATCGACGGGTTGAGCTTCCCCCGAGGCTCAACTAAAGAAGGTGCGTTTGGTTATAGGTGGTGCGGTGTGTGTTACCCATGTCATTCTCCAACTCCTTGAAATCGCAAACATACACATATGTACTCATAGTAGATGTTCGTACTTGTTCGCTGCTTTGTTTCAGATGAATCCCCGAACTGATGGAGAGGTTGGGGTGGGGGGGTGCTCACTTAATTTCCTGGGGATGCTATGAGTACAATTGGATTTTTTTTCCTTCACACCATGATCCTATACCGCTGAAGGGGTTTTCGGTTCTTTTTGCTCTTTTTAGCTTCAACTGGTATGCAAATAGTTGTCACTCGAAGGATTCGAAGGAATGCGGATCTTCGTCTCCGGTGTGTGTTTGTTTAAAGTGCATGTGCATATTAAATTAGGAGCAATTCTGTTCTGAGTTATATTATTTGTTTCCGCTTCGCGTATTTTTTTTCAGTGGATTCAGGGCCTCAAGCTAACTTTAAATAAAGTGAAATAGATGCGTCGAAAATTAATAATTAATTTTATATACCCTATCTATAGGTAGATAGTGGTACACTAATTTACATAGGAGTACATGATCAGTATCAGAAGCCAAATTATTTGACGTCCTTAACTTTGAGTTTTAGATTTAAAAGGCTCACAACCACGCCTCCAACCATCAGATAACCTCTACTTTATGCCAGTTTTCAGCAAATTGAATTAGCTCCAGGACATTCATGTGCGAATAGATATCGATAATTTAGGTAAACGGCTATATCTACTTTACGATGAGATGAAAACATAAAATGACAACAAATCAATTTGGAATTCACAAACTGATGTGCGATTATCGATAATTGATGTTAACTGCTCGATTATTTTGCTACTGAAATAGAGTAACATACATACCATGAAATTAAATTACGTGACGTGAAATTTAGATGTATAATATATAAACTATATAAAATATAAAAAAAAACATAAAAAGTTACAATCCATCTAGAACAGATCGTATGATACCCTACCTACATTTTCTAACTTACCCCTAATAAAGTGAGCCTGGTTCACGGATTCTGATGAGATATTCACATTAAGACTTAACCATCTCTGAAAACAGATTTGAAAAAGCAAAAAAAAAATAATTGTTTTTAAAAAAAAAACGCCTCCAAGAAGGGGGCGTGGCCATATATAATGTATAAACTATATGTAGAGATAACATCTATATATTTTATACCGACAATATTTTTCAGTTTCTGGTAAAAATATTGAGGAAAATTAAATTTGCTAAAAGCGGGCGTGACTGTGGCTGAATTTTAACAATTTATGCACTTGTACTGCTTCGAATTCTAGAAGGCTTACATACTGAATTTCATGTTCATGTACTTTTGATGTCGACCACATATATATTTATATATATACTTCTGGTGGTCTGTCCCTATTATTTCTCTATGTTGCAAATATATCAAAATTAATACACCCTGGATAGAGTATAGAAATTAAAAAAGAAGAAAGAGATACAAAATTAATGTTCTTCGATCACAAATGATCCTGTAATGGAAGGATTACACCATACACCACATATGCTTTTATACCCTATCGCATAGGGTACACATAATGTATTATATTATACCTCCGTAACGGAGATGCTAGTGCGCTGTGTCAATGGAAAGTCAACATTTTTTAATCATCTGATCTGTGATCGAATCCCGTCAGGGAATGAATATAACTATAATTCATAACGGATCTCAGGTTCACCTTGAAGTATACCATCATCGAAAGTAATAATTAATATGAGATGCCTGTGTCTATTTTCGAATGGTGTGGTACCATTCTCTAAATTGGTTTCCAACCACCTGTATTCCTGACGAAACATAACATGTTACCTAGTGGGACTTGCGTCACAATCTACAGTTCTTGAGAAAGGCTGTTTCCCATATGGCGGAAGAGGCGAGTTTGAAGATTGGCATAATCACACAGCAAGTGTTTGATAGTTTCGATTTTTTCTGTAGCTTCTGTAGCAATCAGGTGTAACACTCTGGTTGCCATTGCCCTTATAGGCAATGCCCAGTTAATACACCCACCATGAAGAAAGGCTTTTGGTCCATTTCCCGTTCAATGTTGATCATAGGCTGCGAGATATGCCACAATCTCCTCTGGCTGCCTAGGGGGTGTTTAAGGTCTATTTCCATCTTCAGTAAACTACTCATAATAGGGAGAGCTACAGATGCCTGGGTCAATTCCTCATGTAATGTTGATCCTTCCCATGTTAGTCCGTCTGATATTTCGTTTCCTTCTGTATTACTATATAAAGCAGAGAGTGACTTTATGGGTATTGCATATTCTGTTTATAATATGTCGGCATGCGGATACTGTTTTCGATCTGATTATCATGCTGACTGTCCACAAAGATTGTGACTCTAAATGGGTTTAATTTCTTCGTGTGTATATTCTGTACTGCTCCATCAATTGTGAAGACTTCAGCTTGGAAGATATTACAGTCACCCGGGAGTTTGTATGAACCATTGATGTTGAATGATTCACATAAAACCCCAGCGCCGGTTCCCACGTCCATTTTAGAACCGTCAGTGTAGAGCTGAAAGTCCTGCGCACTGGTTACTGCGTTGGTTCACACTCATGTCTGCCAAATACAAGAATGGAGTATTTCTTGTACAAATCTATGAAACTACGACATAGTCTGTTGTTCTATCGAGATTAGTTGATAAATACCTTTGAGTATATGTTTCTTTACTATGTATGTATGTATGTCCCGTACAAATGAACATACATATTTGCCATCCCAGGATTGTCGATTTTCGAATTTCATATACCTATGTGAAAGTAGATTTAACATATCACGTCACTTTCAAAAGAATACGTCCCACAACTAGCATGTTGTCCTTCAAACCGTTCGCGAGTGCATCACAAATTCCTCAAACCACATAAAAAACTTTTATCAAATGTCATATACCGCTCAAACAAAACAAGTGTGCACCAAAAATTATCGCTTTTCATTCCCGCTACATGAAAGACAATCCGAGATTCTGTCATCAGCACATACAAGTACAACTCAAGCGCTGTACTCGCAGATTGAAAATAAATTAATTAAGCGGTCACGTTACCCACGTAAAGGGATAATATATTTTTACAGCTTGAAGTTTTCCCTAATCGCTAAAAGAAAAATTCATTCCAAACTCATTAGTTTTAATTAACGTTTTCAAGGCATAAGTTTAACATTTTTGCGCCCGCCTTAAATTCTCCAAAATTGGTATTGCCCAGTTTTTGCTTTATGCATGGTGTTTAGCTATCCATAAATATTTTCGGAAGAATCCCCTAACGAAAAAAGTTAAAAGCATTGAAATTGGATTAGGCGTTCTTGAGTTATATGGCTACAACCCATAAAACTGAGCAACATACCACTTACTTTATACTAGAGGTGTTTTTTTCCGAACTGTTTATGCAGCAGCACAAAAAAGAAAGAAAGAACAAAGAACCCTCTGTTAATTTGCACTAGTAAAATTCACTCTTGAGTGATTGCGCGGCATCAGAACTCTCTTTGGATTATCTACCTGAACAATCCCTTGCTTGGTATGCAGCAAATTCCCCTTTTTATTTTAAATTTCTGCTGTATATAAAGTTACAATAAAACAACACATTATTAGGGATGTGCTAGCAAGAATTTGTTTCCATAAATTTTATATTTTTAATATCTACGATTATAGATAACAAAAATATTCACCAGCCGCTCATTGGGCCAAAACAGAATCTTCAGCACAACATTGATTGGAAGTCCCATACGAGATTTCCTAAAATTGTCGAAGTTATGAAAATTTGACGTACATCGGTTAAGTATAACTTTAAAAATGTTCTTCTTGAAACTTCTATTTTCTAAGTGGTGTCCTTAATAAATTTGATTAAAATAAAAATTTATTAAATCTTTACTCCTGGCTCGGGGCTATATTTGTCCCAACTTCTCCTGAAGTGAACTTCATAATTTAATTTGCACACAGTAAGTATCTGTAGATGCAGCAAGTACGAGTATTCAGCGCTTAAAGTTGCTGCACATTATTTCACTCTGGTTGGGTGAATGTATGGACGGGAAACGTTTGCTGCAAAAGTTTTGTGCACCTCCCCCATTTTCAATTGTATCGAAGTTAAGGATTCCTTTAGTTCTTGTTCTGTATAACCATCGCTCATTTGTACACAGTTTGTTTTAGTTTCAAGAGTTAGAAAGTTAATTTAAATAGAAAAATATACCGGGAGGTATTCGCTAGTACTTTCTGTATTTTCCTTTGTCTTTAGCTATGCAAATTAATCCGTAAATGCATTCAAGTTTAAAACGAAGATAATGGGGGAGACTGTGTTTTGTTTCCTCTCCAAATGGAAATATTCTTGAATAAAAATGTGTAAGTATGATCTAGGGTCTATGGTAATCAGCGGACTTTGAACTGCTTCTGATAATCTAATTCTAATGTTGAAGAAGCTGTTTTTACTAAAAGTAGCAAAGTATCCAGTCAGCTAAAAGGATACAATTTTAGTGCATGAATCTTAAGCTTTTAAGATATAATTATTACTAATTAAGAAAAAAAGTATTCAAAAATTCACATTCAATAAAAATAAGAAACAAATTGCAGCTAATCCTTATTTTTAACAGTTAATTAAGGGCTTATATGAAATACATTCACTATAGGTATCCCAACGAACAAAAAATTACCAGAGTTGCTCTGAAAAGAGGACAGAGTAGGTAGTAACAAATGTCCCAAATACATTCACGTGGTATACATATGTGAAAGCGTTAATCCTTGTGGTATATTCCAACACTAAATTTGAATGTTAAATTTGTAAGCTCACCGTGTACGGTAATACAGTAAAAAAAAGCCGAATTCGTATACAAAATAACCGCGGAGAGCTTGCAAAAAAAAGAACACCGAAGACCAGGATATCCGCCCAGGTAATAAAGGAGTACATTTGTAAAATCGGAAATGCGTACACAATCCACTGTTTGCTCGCGTGAGAGTATTTATAAATACCACATGCATGTGTGGTTGCATCCTGTGTGTTTTTTAATCCAAGGCTCAGGATTCATAAAGAGAACCGTGCTGCAACGCGGACATATTTTCATATAATAGAACGTAACATTCCCAGTGAACTGGGATTAACGCTCACCCTTCATGGCACTTGATCTCGTAACTAACCATTTCCTCTTTCTGCATGTGAATGGTGGCATTGCAAGCACCCAGCTTGCCCGTTCCTACTTCCGATGGCTGAATGGTTCAAACATCCTGTCTGGCAGTAGCAAATTGAAGCTCCAGTAGTGAAATATATATATATACATTTTTTTAAAGAAGGAAAAAGAACCTCATTGGTACAGATTGTATACAAACTACAAGGTGGTTCCTCTTTTCGATTCGGACGAGAACTCAGCTGCAATAATTATTAAAGTGGAACAGTGAACGTAGACTTCAATTTGCCGCTTACAATTATATTGATAAAGCAAGGCTAGTCCTTTAGGGAGAATTTGAGTAATACATCTTTAATGTGTATGAAAGGACATGCTACTCCATACAGTTTGTAGGTAAACCACCGGATCTATTGTACAAGGTGGGGCAAAAATAATGTCATAATGTGAATGTAACATAATTTTTGCAAATGGCGTCAAATGTCATTGTGCATTGACATTTATGTAGTAGACAGATAGAGAATTAGTTGACAATAAGCAATGGAGCGATACACACTTGAAGAACGCGGAATTATTGTTACTGCTTATTTGACCAATTTCCGGTCTGTTGTTTTAATGCAGTGTTAATTTCGTCGTCGTTTTCCTCGTCGTCCTGCACTATGTGCGCGAACAATTAAGCGTTTGGCTAAGCGTCTCGAGCAAACTGGGTCCACAAAAGATGTAGCAAGAAGTAGCCGGCCCCGTATTGCTCGTTCGGCCGAGAATATTACTGCTGTGGCCGAGGACGTCCGAGAGAGACCACAAACATCGACGAAACAACGATGCACACAATTTGGCATCAGAAGACGTTCATTGCATCGAATTACGGTGAAAGACCTGAAGATGTTCCCTTATAAAGTGCAAACCATTCACCAATTGCTGCCTGCTGACTGTCAAGTGAGGTTAACTTACTTCCATGCTCTGTTAAAGCCGGTGAAAGAAGAGGATGAATTCGTATCCAAAACCATAATAAGCGACGAAGCCCATTTCCACTTAAGTGGTTATATATGAATAAACAATATTTACGTTTCTGGGGCATGGAAAATCCACATGAAATGTGCGAAAAGCCATTGCATTGAAGTGAAAAAGTGATTGGCCCTTATTTTTTTGAGGACGTCGATGGCACCACCGTAACCGTAACTTGTGAGCGCTATAGACAGATGTTAAACGAGTTCTTTTTTTTTGCCGCAAAATCCTGAATTGGGTCTCGAGCATTGTTCGTAAAAACAGAGCCCAATTTTTTTCATTTCTAACAAAATGGCAGCCAATTTATATTATGACATTACATTTGCCCCACCCTGTAGATAGAATAGCTGATCTGTATATTAACATCTTAATTCTAGACTCGAAGCTTAGATGAGAAGGGTATTTTCGGTGATCGCATTGAAGAGGTTAGGCAATCATTTTTAGATTTAGATTAGATTTTTATTTTTTCATCATCATTCTTAGAATACAAACCAATTTAACATGGCTATGCCTTCTGCCGATTGAAAATTTAAATACTTTAATTTCATTATTTATACTATAGCCTTATAGTTATTTTAAATTAAAATATTCTTGTGTATTGTACTATCTCGATATGCCAATGCAATTCTGCAAAATTTACACAATTTAGATACATTCAACTCCTTTAGTAAATAATTATCTATTATAATCGATTCCAAAGATACTTAGCCTGGTTTGTTGTAGGGTGGATTACTTTCCAACAAAATGCAGGGTGTCTCCCCTTTCTTTTAGATTGGATAAAGCACATATTATTGGAAGGTCTTCTCTATGCAAAATATAATTCAGGTTTAGCAACTCTCTCCTTAATTTAACCTTCATAGATATTTCATCCACTTTATTTACGTCCCGAAAATAGTTAAACTGTTCTAAATCTTGACTTAAACGCCTGTACACAGTTCTATGCAGTGATTCTGATTTTAAATCAACGTTCGCTATTAGTTGATGTGCAGGTCCAATTCCATCTCACATTGTTGAGCTAAAGTTATCCATTCTCGATACAAGGTACATCTGGTGAATATAAAACCTTAGGGCTACTTTCCTAGGGAGCCGTTCCTCCGAAATTTTCTGAAATTTTAAGAAGTCAACTTGGAGTTGAATTTCTATTCCTTTATAAATAGAGGAGCCAGACCTGTTTCCAGTATAATGAGGCAGTTTAGCGAAGTAGCTGGCAGATGAAATATCCTCCACTGACTCGTATTTCTTGGCACCCCACACTTCTGCCACATATAACAAGATGGCCTCCGATACCGCTGTAAAAATTCTGTATTTGCTGCTATGGGATAACCATTTATTTGCAAAACATCGTTTGTAGGTGGGATTTATACCAGTATTTGCCTTCGAAAGCTTTTCCACCAGAAGCCTTTCCATGCTTAGGTTTTTAGTAAAGTTTGAGTTGCGAACGCATCCCAAAATATCGAACTACAGCTTGACGAACCGAACGCACCCTAAAATATCGAACGAACTGAACGAAGTCACCATCTTGCGGAAGCTGAACGCAAGTGCGCTTTACTTTCTTTTTCTTTTTGCCTTGGTTTGAGAGGACAGCTTGGAACAACCGAAAATTAGAATAAGTAATAAACCAAATTTGTAATTCTCCCTTAATATCGTAAACCTTTTTAGCACATAAATAAAATCAAATCAAAGAGTATTAACAAATTAAAGAAGTTGCGTATTTGCCGCAACAGTTTGTATTCCTTGACAACTTCAATATCTTCACCATTATTTATTTTTGTTGTCACAATTTTTACCTAACCTATTTCTAAAAATCATGACTGGCTTTATCCAGATTAACAACCAAGCTCCACAAACTGCAGTACTTCGAAAGGCGATTTATCATGAGCTGTAACTTTTCCGGGGATTGGGAAAGCAGTACTATGTCGTATATGAATATAAGAGTCTTGATGTGCGTACCGGCAAAGTCAATGCCTCCATGCAAGTAGTCGACAATGTCATCCATAAACAACGCCAGAAAGACAGCGGCTCAATGCATATCCTTGCCTCATACCAGACTTTGCTTGAAACCAGTTTGATAGCCGTTCCACACCGTGCCGCTTGGGTATCCTCGTATTATCCTTGTAGAACTCTTCCAAATTTAAGTAACATTCCCATATTGTACAACTTATAGAATAATGCGTTTCGGTTGACTGTATCAAAGGCCGCTTTAAAATTAACAATGAAGGCTGCCAATGTCTTGCTGCAAAAAAATGCTGAACTACACTTTTTAATTCGAAAATGTGGTCTCGTATGGTGGTATATACTGACCTAAACCCAGCTTAGAATTCCTTCATAAGATGCTCCGAATTAGCCCACCTGACAAGTCGTTTTTGCAGAATCGTGGTGAAAAGCTTATATGGAGGGTTTAAAAATGAAATACTCCTGTAATTCCCGGAGTTTGATGTGAAACCTTTCGTATAAATCGGAAAAATTAGAGCCTCATTAAACTGGTGGGGAATGTTACCATCTTCAAATATTTCGATCAAGATTTGGGTGACGCTCTTTGTTCTCAGCACTTCCCGATCCGTCTGCACCTGGTGCTTTTTCATCTTATAGGCCATTTAAGGGTTGAGTAGCTGTTGGAGTTAGCGGATAATGCATACTCGAACTGGAAGGTTTAGCTGTTAAACTGTGAATTTAATAGTTGCCTCACATATTCACATATTGCCTCACACTGCTGGGCTAAGGTCACGACTGATAGAGTCCTCCAAAGATCTGCCGAATTATTATAACTTGACAGTCTTGTAGCCTCCAATTCAAAATACGAACTCTTCTTGTTTCTACACAGCGTCTTGTATTCATTATGAAGGTTTCTGTAATGATCATCACTGGAGGCTCTGAACAAGTTCAGCCACATAAATGACCACCGCCTCGCATTCTCCGTCAAACGACGGTTCAGAATTCTGCCTCCAGATGCTGCGCATAGGTGGTAGGATTTTATGACATCCAGTTCGTGAAACGATACTAGTTGCCTATTTAAGTTGTCTCTAGTAGCCAATAATACTCGTAATGTTACAATGGTTATATCTGGAATTGGTTTGAAATATAAACAAGATACTAGTCGTGAGGAAGACTATCTTAATTGTCATATCTCCGAATGAGTATTGATTCTGTACTATAGGAACAGGAGTTGCACTTATCTGTTTCCTTAGGATAACAAATGCAGTTTTGAGTCGAGATTAAGCTATCGCTTTGGCAAATTTGTTGAAAAGACAATTATTAATTT
This sequence comes from Pocota personata, assembly GCA_963082735.1. Taxonomy (NCBI): domain Eukaryota; kingdom Metazoa; phylum Arthropoda; class Insecta; order Diptera; family Syrphidae; genus Pocota; species Pocota personata. The sequence continues at coordinate 36,448,165 of OY720430.1, forward strand.
TTTTTGATAACCAAGAGGCCTTTAAATCTCTCGAATCAGCGAGAGTAAGACCAAGGCTTTGGGAACACATGAACTTAACTTTTCTCCTGCCACAAATGGTGATTTAATCAAATTTTAAGTTTTTTCATTTGCAGATCCCACGAATCCTTGTTTGCTGTGTGTTTTGCAATAACCTAACGAAGCTATACATCCACGAAAAGGACGGCTGCATGTGACAGATTGAACGGTGTATGGGTGATTACACATCAGAGTGAGTGTTTTCTTTATTATGGATATGCAGCCTTGAATAAGAACTTGCTATAAGCCGTAGATACATATGTGTATGCGTACATATAGGTGTAACATGCGGATCAGAAAATTTAACAAGAAGTCCTCAGTAAAAGGGCATTCCGAGTGAGAAAAACTGTCGTCATGATCATTCTGTAACATAACAAACAAAATAATAACAACGAACTACGGATCTGCACAGACCAAATGTGCAGCTCGAAAATTACTGGGAGACGTAGACTGTTATAATGGCCGCCAATGTCAATGTTTCTGACCTTAAGCCATTGAAAAGTGAAACAGCACATAAGGAACTTTTGAGTTACAACAGCTGCCAGAAGAACAGAGGAGAATGGAAATATTGAACAGCACACTGTGTAAAAAGATAAGTACAAGGTGAAAAGTAAAGTAAATGTTTCACTAGAAAAAATTGATTCAGAACTCAAAGTGTTTCAAATAAAATAATTAAATTAATATCTCTTGATAATATTGTACAACCTGGCTATGATTGTACATATATACATATGAATAAGGCGTGTAAGGATGCATATAATATACTCCAATTATGATAAAACAAAAGCAAAATTATTACGTAGTGTAAAATTCAATAAAACAATTCCAATCTTTGTTAAGGCATAGAGCATTTTTGCATTTAGAGCATATTAAGAACGTCTGACCGACGCAGTTGGGCTTTTTACACCTCAGTCTGTTTTCGCCACAAAGAGGAAAATGCTCTATGCCATCACACCTGACTTCAATGGGAGGTATGGCTTCTGTTGGTCCCTTTTTCATCTTGCAGTGCTGATTTTGAACTGAAGTCGATGGTCTTCCTCTTTTTGGTGTCGTTGCTGCACCCAGAGAACATAACGTAATTGCTAATGCTCTTCGAAACTCAATTAGTTTCATAGTTTGGAGTCCCTTCTGTTTGTACACTCTTTTGTGCAGTACCCACGCATTTACAATAGAAACGTCCAGCAAATGATAGAAAACTCGCACGTACCATTTTTTACTTTTCATTCTTATTCTGTACCTTCCTATCATGCTATCTAACAAATCAACACCTCCCATGTGCTGATTATAATGCTGGACGATAGCTGGACATTTTATAGTAATCTGCTTTTTTAGTTTTCTATCAAATCTTTGCAATGCGGTTTCAGGATGAACACCCACAAAAGTTGACGAAAATGTTAGGCATTTGTTATCTTTCCAAGCTATGGAAGTAATTTCATTTTCATCGTAAGAAGCAACAGATTCTTCAGAAGTGCCTCTCAGCTAAGACTTAAAGTCATGGTCTGTTCGCAATTTACAATTTGGAATTCTATTCCTTCTAATTGTACCCAAAGATAAGATTCCTGTTATATAAAATAAATTTGAAGCATTATGTTCAGTATATACACTTTACTTACCTAAACGAGCCAAATATATTTGAAGCGCGATGGAAGTGTAGAAATTATCAAAATAAAGCTTGAAATGTTGATAACGTGGAACTTCCCTGGTAAGTCTTACCACAATATTACTGCTAGCTCCCAAGTCCGTTTCTGAAGCTAATCTCTTAGCTTCCATATTTTCCAACCCAGTATATATTTCAAATTTATAGGAGTAGCCAGATACTCCACATAAAACAAAAAGTTTAAAGACCCATTTGTGAGGCCTAGCCGGAAGATACTGCTTTAGGTGATGTTTTGACTTGGAAGCACAGATTTGATCGTCGACTGACAAGCACTCTGCCATTGGGACCGATAAAAACTTCTTCTGAAGTGAGAATTTTTAACTGGACGAATTTTGTGGAGTTTGTCAAAGTCCGGGTGGTTTTTGTCAGTTATTGCTAACATATTGTTGTTAAAATGTAAAGCAGCTCGAATTCTCTCAAAACGATTAACGGTCATTGTGTTTTTAACTACATTAATCCCAAGTTCCGTGTCCCAATAATCCCGAATATTGACGCATTTAATAGAAGACGACAATACGAGAATTCCCAAATACTTTTGTAGTTCTATAACATTCAAGGTAAAGTTCTGTACCGGATTTTTTGACGTTGAATAAAAATTCGTTTAATCGACTATTTTTTGAAGCAAATTGTCATCAAAAAAGTACTTGAAAAATTCATATGGGGTTTCGAGGTCAGAGATATTTGTTGGAAGTTCGCTTGTACCTTTGAAAGCTATTTTCTCCTCGTTTAAAATCAAATGTTTCCTTTTCCACAAGAGATTTTTTACATTTACTGGGGTATGCGTAGTGCTAGGGGATATCAATACCAACACTTTCTCCGATTTGGGCTCCCTCAACAGCAGTAATTTGCCAGGGCATTTGCATTTGAATCTTCCAAATACAGCTCAAGGGATTCCCGTGTTCCAAGCAACTGCTCCAAATCATTTTCTGTAAGCATTTTTGAAACTATGTCTTCTTTCGGAATCAATTCATCCAGCTCTGAATTCTCAGCATCATCTTCACTTTCATCTGGTATATCACAGAAAAACAAATCACGTATTCTATCCTCAGATATTATTTTCCCATCTAGCTTGTATTCCATTTTATTTAATTTTTTTCACAAAATTACCTAGAATTTTTTTTATTTTCACCACTAAAATCATAAAATACAACAGCTATTCTTGACCATTGATTTACTATTACAATGAAATAGTACGAAAAACAAAAACGTCCTAATGCATGGCGATTCATATATGAATCATTACAAAAAATCAGTATTGCACAAATATATTATTCTCGATCTATGAAATATAAAAGGAGATCAACAGCCAGAAACACCAAGAATATGAAAATATTTTTTTAATTCACTTTTTTTTTTTAAATAGATTATTACTTTTTTCCGCTTGCAAAGGGATAATTTTTCACTTACTCACAGCCCATGCGCCGCGCGCTTTACTTCTTACAGAATGAAAAGGAATGTGTGTATGTGGAATTTGTAAATAACCGTACGTGGACGAGAAAAGTTCAAGGAATCAAAGAATCAAATCAAACAGAAAACCGTTTTTCATTCTGGCTAGTAGTTTACAAAAAATCGTTAAAAAAACGTAATGATTCATATATGAATCAACATGCACTATAGGGTTAAGCAATTGTCTTTTAAAATTGCCTCTTTTACAATTTTTGTTCTTCCCCCAAGTGTGCAATTCTTCTCACTCATCCAAAATAATCCCAAATTCCAATTAAATATAAATCTGAGAACTTTCAGTGAAATTCCAAGGACTTACTGTGAAAGAAAATGAAATTTCAAATCTGTAAAAGGATTCATACGAAGAACTTAACCTCAACCCCCCGTCTGCCATCTAGCAAAAACTCATTCAAAGTCAGCATCAACTTCTTCATTAAAAATTAATCTCACCAAAACTGTAAGTAACCTCTTATGCCATGCCCTTAAAAACTATGTTTATTCCTAGAGGAATTCATGCACCATCACCACATACACATGTATACTTACACTTCAAATTGCTGTATGACCATTTGCCGATCAATCATTTGCTATATGGCTGTACCCGTCAGTGAGGCATTAGAGAAAAACCTAAAATGTGGATTCCAGGAAAAATCATGGTAAAACTAAGTTTCTCATATTTTCCATAATTTAGCTTTATTAACTTTCCACTCATCCATCATCGTGGGGTCTGACAAGAGTGCAAGCAACGACATAATTTTTTTTTTTTACATCCGTGCTACATAGGAGTGTATACTTAGATGTGGTGCGGGGGACTATATGGCGCCAGTTGTAATTAGATTTTATTTCTCTTTTTGTTATCCACATTTGATTATTTTTTTAAGACATTAAAGAACTTTAAATTAGGAGAGTGACATTCAAATGGGGTCAAATTTAAATACTTTAAGATCCCATAAGCCTTCAATAGTGAGCTGCCCAAAACTTCGTATTAAAAGTATAGGTGAGAGAATGTAGCCTTGTGGTAGGTCAGTCTGTATCAAACATATATCCTTATAGCATCGCAACCAACATTAAAATAAATTCAATAAGTACCCAAAAGAGAACTTTAAAAGCCACAACTAGATAGCCAATTTGAACTTCAAATATAAAGTTTTTCCGGTCCAGGGCAATGGAAACAAATTAAATCTTTTGATCAATTTAAGACATTTGCGACACATAAATTTCTATCCTTTTTGCTGTGCTATACTGGTGATGCTACTGCTATTTGTGCTCTTCAGCTCTAAAATTGCTCCGTTCTGTTGCGATGTTGTTTCATAGTTTCAGTAGCTTGCATGTGTGTAGGAAGCGGAACTGCTACCCTGCCTCCTTGGTCCCACTCCACATATAAATGTCCTTTGGATGTTGAATGCGAAATAATAGTGTAACAGAGAGAAGAACGACAACGACGAAAAGGATTTTCCTCAGCATAAGGCGGATATGAGATTCATGTGCGTTGTGTCGTGTGTTGTATACGATGAGTATGACTACTCGTACAACGACGACGACATAGGAAAAAGGATATCGCAACAACGTGTTCCACACGTCACGTCTCTATTAAGTTTCATCAGGCTATAAAGTATCACATTATTGTGGGACAATTGCCTTCGTTCGTTCATCCTGGGACAATATTCAGGATGAAAGGGGTAGTTGAAAGGGTACACACGATATGGGGAAAGGATTCTCTCACGACGACGGACGGGGTTGCACTGTCATAGTTGCCCTCTTTTTATCAAGCACAGCAACCCCAATTCAACCGAAGCAAATAGTTTATGACTCGGCAACACATGATATCTATGGATATGTGCTGCTAAAAGATTTTTCCTCCTTCATTTCAGTTGCTTGTTCAATATTCTTTTCTTAGCTTCTACTCGTATCTCCCTCTCCTGAGTCTCCTTTTTTGTTACAAATGAAAAGTCAATGCCATGCCATGTATCTATGTGTGACGGTTTTTGTGTGTGCTTTATAAAATCACTATCGATGATCATCTGGGTCACAGTTACAGTTTGTTTTAAAAGCACGCTAAGCACATCTAATGATTTTCTACAAATGGCAGGAATCTAAGGAAGACTAGGAGGTAAAATGGTTACTGCTCCATTAATACCATCTGATTGCTTCATTACAGAGAAGCGTCTGATTGGTTTTATTTCTAGTATTTGAGAGGGTGAATTCCGTAATTATATCCTTTTTGTTAGTATGCAGTTCTTTTTTTTTTATGCGAGTATTTACAGAAAGTGTCGGAGGAGAATTACTTTTCAATTTTCGATTTAACAAATAATAGAAAGGAAAAGTTGAGGGGGAGATGGAAGGGAATACCAAGAGTGCTTTTATGGTACTTTATTGCCGTAGTGATGCAGATATATAGTTTGCATTAACCCAGGTAAAACTACATAAAGAATAATTTTAACACAGCAAGGCAGTGTGATGTGAAGAGATTTGTTGGGCGAGTTAAGCAAATTGGACAGGAAAGGGCAGAGAAACTCGTCCAATACTTTTCCAGTTGTATCGCATGGCCAGTTGGCCAGTTTACACTGATGATGTCTCTAAAGAAAGTGGTACTTAAATGCCATTGCTGTCAACCAGATAATAGCCTCGAAGACCGCTAGGACCTCGATACAATATCTGTCAAAGGCAACCATTTCTGCAAATCCTATACGGCGTCGCGCAATCTGGAACTTTTTGTATCTGAAAGTCCTACAGGTTAAGAAGGTTCATAGCATTACCATGTTTTGTGAAAAAAAAGAAAAAAAGAAAATTTGTAAGTTAATCCTATTTTTTCCTGGAGATTTGAACCAGGGGAATGGCCTTTCCTAGCGAATAACACGCGTTGGTACTGATTTGATTTTTCCTTTTAGTTGAATGAAAATACCAGTAGCATAAGCTGTCTCCTGTCAGTATTTTTAAAATTTCACCAAGCTGCCATAGGTACGAGTGACTAAAGAACATTGTGCTGACATGATTCTTCTCCTTATGTCTCCTAAGATTGCGCGTCATAAGCCCAATCCAGAGCAAAAACCTATGTTGAGCCAAACAGCTGGCAGAAGCTAAAGTTGTTTAAAGCTTCTTCAATATCGAAACGAACTCTTAGAGCGAAGTGCTTATGCTATAATCACTTCCGAACTATGGGCACTACTCAAAAGTAAAACAAGCTTTGATACATATGCCTATCAAGTGTTTCATAGTTTCAACAGAAAGGACGAATCTTGCAATATTTCTTGCCGGTTGAATAGAGCAACTGATTCCATACTACCCTGTGATAGTTGTTCGATGCATAAAGCTTTCTTGCTCTATTCGGGAAAATAAGAGAGGCCTTAAAATTGCGGATATTGACGATCAAACATGCTATATGCGTTACAGGTTCGTCTTTCTTGAGAGAAGTTATAAAAAACTGGTCTAGTGCGAGTAGCGCAGAGTTACGAGTATTTTAACTGTATTCTATTTTTGCTTCCTCGTACTTGAAAAAAAGTCAGATCAAACAAACACTTTTTGTTCCATGTCTGCCTGCCCAGTTGCTCGTTTCCACATGGCTAGCTGGGGAACCACTAAACCAATTTGGATGAAATTTAGTTGGGTCATTTTACTTGAAAACTTTCAAAATCGGCCCAAGTGCTAAAGGGGTAAAGGTTTAGGTTTTAAAAAAATTTTAAATTATTTTTATTAGCCGCTTGGTTCAAGAACTCCTGAACGGATTTTAATGAGTAGTGCCAGTTGAAAATAATTGAAATCGAATAAAGTGGTGCTAAGATAAGGAAATTGGCTTAGAACGTACTCGAATCATTTCATTTTGCATCGTCAATGCCGGGGTTTTTAAGTTTATCTGTTCAAGAAACTTTATCAAAAAAAAAAAAAAAATTAAATTTGTATTTCATATTTTTGGACTCCTTGGAAGTACAGCTTTAATTTGATATATCACATGATAGGGTATACAATTTTTTTTTTATTGGGGCATATTTACCACAAACGACTTCAAACAAAAATATTTTTTATTAATTTTTCCCGTGACTACTTTTGGTCCACCACCTCCGTAGGTCAAACGGATCAAAAGTTACAGGCGTGTGACAGACACGCGGGCAGACGGACAGACAGACAGACAGCGTGTTGAATCCATTAGTGATTCGTTTATATCATACAATTTGGCACGGAACACTAAAATATGTTCAAAATTATGGCGAATAACTTGCTAAAAGCCAATTTTATGAACAAAAGTCTTGCGATCTTTACCATTCATGATTCATAATATTTTGTATAAAAATGTTCTTAGCTATATTTTTTTTTTTAAAAATGGGTCGTTTTCGAGTTAGAGCTGCGAGATTTCTAAGACTTTCCCAGAAATGAAAAATGTCTTCTTATACTGGTTACAGTAGACGAAGTGGAGGCTTACATTAAGGCCGGGAAACTTTGTGTGCAATAACTGCATTGTTTCTCGTGCTGTGGTACCACATGCCTTCCACATTAACATCGTCCAATTAGTGCTAAAAATAATTTGTTATAATGTCCCGATAACATTCACCTTTGACTGTTACAGCAGCACCACAAGCATTTTCGAAGGACTGTGACTTTTTGTTGATGAATTGATTGTTCGTGAATGGGCCGTGGACTTTCATGACACCAAATGTAGCACTTTTTTTTATTTATGTAGCCATTCAGATAAAAGTGAGCCTCATCACTGAAGATGTGTGCAAGTCCAAGACCAGAAGAACCAATACAAAACCAAGTCCATGGTAGCCTTCGGTTGGTCTTACTATTCAATGTCACTGTGTGGTGTGGGCATGCAAATTACCCATTTAAGGACATGCATGCATTTCATTTATGATTTGATGAAGTTATCATATATTATTGTGATAAGATAGGCAGATCAGTTTAGATCAGTTTTGTCTGCCAGTTCTATACAATGGTCATTTCAGAAGCACACAATTTTTTGTAGTGAATTTTCACTATTTAAACACATTGTACGAGTGTGTATCGATCCATATTTAACAACCTCCTAGTTTTTACTTATCAAAAGTCATCGCAATGATAGTTGAATGTTGACAGGTCAACAATGGCGCACAATTTAAAATGACATCTCTTGTTGGATGACCCTATAGGACACTGGACCCTTGCGGTTCTACCAATAACACAGTATAACCTTTGTCTGATGCACACCAGATTTTGATGTTGATGGCGGAGTTTCGCTGTAAACTAGGCTCTTTTTCTTACAACATTTTTATAAACTATCCACTCTCATCTCCAGTAACCAGGTAGTCCAAAAACGACTCTCTATTATTATTTGTAAGGTGCCTTGTTTTGACACAAAACCAAGCCTTTTGATGTAATCCAACGCAATTGTCTGAGGAACTTCAAGCTTGAAGGTCACATCTAAGAAAGTTAACGTAAAATTTGTACGGATCACACTGCGCAGGACTTCATTATTAACTTCTGATAGCCTTCCTGATAGGGTTTAATTTTTCAAAAAAAAGCCTCTCGAACGGAATTTCGAAAACACCTTTGACATGTTCGAGCCTGCGGGCACTCTAAACAGTTCATACAAGTTTCTTTCTGCCTGCACTGTATTATTGCCTTTTTGGAACTCATAGAGTATACAATCTCAAAAGTGTACGTTGTTGACGGTTCGAAAGCTTAACAAAAACTAACTAAAAATTGCTATGCTTTACATAAGTAACCCACAGCAATCTAATCTAGTCATTCAAACCGCATACAGTATTAAAAAACAACAGAACTTTCCCTTACATCAATATGTTGTGTCGCAGTGTTGCTAGTTGAGTACAAAAAAAATAATTTTTTTATAATTTTGTATAAGAGGAGTATAATACGTCTTAGTAGTATGGTACTGTGAAATAGGAGTAAAGTAATCCGATTCTAGTACTTTCGGCAGCACTGATGCCTGGTAGAATTAAAAAAAAAATAAAAAATAAATACTTAAAGTAATCTCTCTTTTATATTCCAATTTTTTTATACATACAGAAATTCTATGAAATTATTGAGCCATATAATGTGATTTAAAGTTGTAAGCAAAACGTAATTCTTTTTAAATTTAGGGATATTGAGCATCAGCTCACTACATCACTCGAGTAGATAGTCCGCCTAATATCGCGCTCTGCAAATGCATATTTGATGCAAAGAAGGGCAAATCTGTAATTTTTGACTCACCATAAACGCAATGATATACATTAGCACTCTGTCTGTCCGACCCTTTAAAATCTTTTTTCACAGTTTTTTTTTGCGCTTCGCTTTTTTAGCCGAAAGATACAAAAGGACATGAATCGCGGTCGCCTATCCATCACCGATGAACCGCAATAATTCCCATCATTATGACCGAAAATCGCTCGGTCACCATTATTGAAGAGCAAATGACATGAATGATAACCCATTATCCTTCATATACACATACTTGTATGCAGATAGTCCTGCAACATTTGCCCAAATCGAGTTTTTGTCCTGTCGTCATCGTCGCCGTTCGATTAGTGATTCGATTTTTTGGTCGCAACAATAATTCGTCATCTACGAGTACAAATCATCAGTCCGAAAGTCCAGTCACCCAAGTCACTCATTCATTATCGTTCCCAGCGGCCTCGGTCGGGGAAATTA